>JBAJHW010000009.1:11428009-12678009 GCA_037013535.1 Intellagama lesueurii | reverse complement strand
GGACCTCAACAGATGGGAAACCCTGACATCTGAGTGTTCAGCTTGGAGGCAGGCGGTGCATCATGGCCTCTCCCAATTTGAAGAGACCCTTGTCCAGCAGGCCGAGGCAAAGAGGCAGTCACGAAAGCAGCAAAATCAGGGAGCTGGACAGGGGACAGATTGTATTTGTCTTCAGTGTGGAAGGGATTGTCACTCTCGAATTGGCCTTCTCAGCCACACTAGACGCTGTTCCAAGTCCTCCATACAGAGCACGTTACCATAGTCTCTCGAGACTGAAGGATGCCTAATCTAATGCTTAAAGTGCAGAGTTTGATTGGATGTTGATGAACTGAGAGGTGTGTATAGTGATGGTAAAAATAATGGTGAGTATCCTTATTAATGTAAAAGTAATGTAATGTAATTCATATTAATGTAAGAAGTTAATATATCTTTATTGATGTAAGAGTAATGTAATGTATCCTTAGTGATGTAAATAATGTAAGAGGTTAGTGTTTGTATTCTTCCATAAACCTTCGTTTGTGTATGAGGGCAAACCGTTAAGTTTCCCCTCCTAAAACAAACTTATTAAGGGGGGAGGAATGTGGCATCCGCCCAGGTCATAAATATTAATGTGATCTCTGCATAGACCAATGGGAGTGCTGGAGGGGTGGAGTCACGAGAGACTCAGCAGGAGGAGGGGGAGTTTAGTCAGGGAGATTGAGAGTTTAGAGAGAGTGGTGGTTGAGAGTGGATGCAGGAGGATGTTTGTTTAAGAGTTAACAACATTGCTTGAACTATCATCATCTGTAAAAATAAACAATTTCTATTTGATTCTTTTAAAAAGGACACATTGCCTGGACCTCTATTATTAATATTAAACAATGTTGAGGTAATCAACTGGTGGCAGCTGAAAGACACGTAACGTGAGCTCTTAGTTTGGTGAAACAAGCAGGGCCACGTGGGGATCGTGACACACACACTCCCTCACATAGAGTGTGAAGACGCTGGGTGTTCAACAGGAGTGGAACATAGCCAGGGCTTCAGTCCTACACCTCTGATAGGGAGTAGGGCAGAAGGGCACAGTCCCACTTTACCTGATAGACCAGACGTCCACTGGTGACTGGATCATATAAAGCTTTTATTGAAACAAATAACACCAGAATGTTCTGTAGAGGAAGGACACAGTTAGTTATTAGAATGCACAACCTGTTTGAATCCTTTTCATATCCACCTCACCATGTGCCAAAGGAAAAGAACAGCACATTCGTCCTGGAGCAGGTCAAAGCTGATCAGCGTAGAAGCAAACAGATCATGTTCCCAGTTGCACTGGGAGGGTTGGAGCCATCTTTCTGCTCACTGGAACAATTCCCATAATTTAGTGAACACTAATCTATCAGTGCAATTTAAAAGGAAGTTCAGAAAAGAGGACAGAAAAGGATCATCAACCTGAAACATAAAATCCTTGCATACAGCATCTGTTATTATGGGTTCTGCTGCATTAGATTTAGTACAGACCTGAGGAACAGATTGGCACGGAATACTGTTATTTTGATAACACTGTGGCAGGATGTCAAGCCCTCTTCCTCCACTTTCCACAATGTTGCAAACATTTAGCAAATTCAGAAATATCTAGGGCAAGGAGACTGCTATAAACAGTAATTTGAAATGCTGGCTTGTCCAAAATATGAGCCAGTGCAGTGTAAAGAATTAGAATCACAGAACAATAAAATTGGAGGGCATACTGGGCGTCATCTAGGCCAACCTCTTGCCCATGCAGACATTGACAGTGGATATGTTTATTTATTATCTGGTTATTGCTTACACTTGCACCCCACCTTCCCTCAAGTGAGCTTAAGGCAAATACACAGCCCTACTTCTGTACTCTTTGTTCTCACAACAACCCTGTGAGGTAAGTCAGGGTAAGAAAGAGTGACTGGCCCAGAGTCACCCAGTGACTCAGTAGGAGGGTAGAACCTGGATCTCTCAAGTCCCTCTGAAATGTTCTAATCATATGTCACACTGGCACTCAAAGTGCTGAGCTGGGATTTAGAAGACCTAAGTTAAAATCCCAAATCAGTCACAAAACTCACAGGAGGTTATACAGACAGACAGACAGATAGGCAGCCCACTTCCCCCCCTGAATTTGGCCACTGTCCAGAGGTTCTGATAACACATAAGAGATCAGGAACAGGGTCAATGGGTAGAATTCCGACATACATACTCATGCCACATGTGCTCTATATGTTTATGTTGCACACAGACTCTTGTTCAAACAGAATGATCAGAATGATCAGCGTATGATGCACTATAACAGCAGCAGAAAGGAAGGATAATGTTCTTCCTAAAACAAAGGAGAGAAAAAAGGACAATGGCAAGATCTTAATAGAATCTGACAGCAGAACAACCTCCTCCTTCCTGGCCAATATACAAACATTAAGGAAACACAAGAGGGACATCACTGTTTAGCATCTCTCTGAAACCAAACACAACCTTCCTGGAGTGAAAGAGAATGCTCAGGAAGACAACAACTGATTGTAATCCAGCTCTTGATGGAATAGCCACTGCAGCAGAATCACATCTTTCACACAGCTTAAGATGCTTCTAGTGACACAGATTTCCCCTTTAATTTAGGGCCAGTGGTGCAATGGGGCCAAGACTCACTGCCTACCCTTCATTTTCTAGTTGTCAGGGGCTGTCATGTCATCAGCCATCCCCTCAGTCATTTCTCTGGATCTATGAAATTCTGCAGTAGTGATACTCCAGTCCCAGAGTTCAGAAGTAACTAATTATAAATAATTTTGGTTATCTTCAGTAGTTATTTTTGGGGCAACTAATAATTACAATATTAGTTGTTATAAGTAGTTTGAAAGTAACAAGATGTAACACATAGTTACTTTCAAATGTTACTTTAAAGGACATGTAAAGTTTTATTTAAAGACATTTGGACAGTAATCCTTCAGGTTTTATGCCCCACTTAATCTTAAGCAATAAGGAAAGTATTGTTTGGTTTTGAATGTTGTGCTTTTATAAATTTTTTTAAAGGTACAATATCAGAATTGACCACTAGAGGGAACTGGAGAATATATCTTACATTTTCCAAGTCTGCTGGTAACAGCAGCCTTGCATGACTGGGGAAACAATAGGGATAAAAGCAACTTAGCTACCAACAAGTGGCAAGGAATTTGCTTTAAAATGTATTCTGAGCTCTGTTCTGTTTTCAACCATGCCCATTTTTAAAAAGTAAACATAACATCTCATGGCCCCCTTCAAACAAATCAAGGCAGTGTATTTTTCACATTACTATATATTATTAGTTGATGGAATGATCTGGGTACTAAGGCAGCAATAGGTATAATTGGTTTTTCCAGTTTCTTAATAGTTTTTCCTCCCATTTTCCAATTAAATACTTCTACTGAATATGCTTTTTCAAATTATACATACCTCCCTTGAAACCCTGAAACATATCCCATGCAAAACTTATGTCCCACGGGTCATCACCACAGACAGATGCCTGCCCTATTCCAAAAAAAGAATCAAAGGTTCAGAAGTACAACCCATTCTACTACTAGCAAGGTGCTATGCCTGAGCTTGGGCAAAGAGAGAAGAGGTGTATCTGTTATGCTGGGACTTGTTGTGTTGTGTGCTGTCAATTTACCTCTGACTTACGGTGACCCTATGAATAAGCGATCTACAAAATGTCCTGTCCTCTACAGCAGGGGTCCCCAACCCCCGGTCCACGGCCCATGCCGGTCCATGGCCTGGACCGGACCCGGCCGCGGAGACAGATCTCACACACACTCTGCATGCACTCCCCCCTGCACAGCCCCTTCGCACATGCGCGTGTGCGCCCACGCAAGCACCCCCCACCCCTTCGTGCATGTGTACGAGTGCCCCCCGAGCACCCCCGCCCTTCGTGCGTGTGCCCACACGAGCACCCCACACTCTGCGCATGCGCACAAGTGCGCCCGCACCCGCGCGAGCACGTACCCACTCCTTCATGCATGTGCGCGAGCGCGGGAGGGTGCCCCACCTTCTCCAACCGGTCCGCGGTGTTAAAAAGGTTGGGGACCACTGCTCTACAGCACTGCTGAGCTCTTGTAAACTCAAGGCTGTGGGTTCTTTAGGACTTGTAAAACAAATAAATCTCATTCTCCCTTTAGTTTCAAGGTTTTTTTACTCCCTCTATTTCTTCTTGTTGAATCCATCTCTCTGTTCTCCTCAGGCTTTAAAGGAGAAGGTAGCCCTGTAGGCCTGTGTCAGCATATTTAACAACAACAACAAAATAGCACTTTAAATACTAACATATTTATTTCAGTCTGGCTTTTACAGATTACCACCCCTTCCTCAAATATGGAGTGAAATATTTACCTACCATTTAATGCACATTGGATGCAAGCAAAGAAAATGAAAATTTAAAGTGACAATACTATTACTAATTCCAATAAGGAGCTTTGAGAGTGTGGATTACATAAACATCCTGGCATAGCTAAGTAGGTATCTTGCATTGGCTGCCTTTGAGGTTCAGAAATATTGAGCCAGAAAAACTTTTATTCTGTGGCCAGGATCAATAACTTGTTAATTACAACGAGAAAGTAAACTCCTTTTAAAAAAATCTTTCAGAACTCTGTTTAAGCTTGAGAATAAAAGCAGGTCATTAATCCAACCATACAGTATTACAGAAAATCCTATGGCAACCTTATGGTATTCTTAGTAAATGCTCTTCCAGCCTCTGCTTAAAAACAGCTAATTAATATTATAATATCCTTCAGCATACCTTGCTTGTTTTTGCTATATTTGCTTTTAAAAAGATCTGCTGCTGTTCTTTAGTGGAATAATTTCATTTCATTTATTTTCAGTTTATGGTTTTAGATTTTATTTCAAATTTGACTGCATCATTCGGTGCTTTTTTGGTATTGTGAACTTTTAAGGAAAAGCCAGACATAAATATTTTAGATACATTTACATGCCACATTCTATCTCAGCTCCCTGTGGATAATGGTGATAGCAGCAGCAGCAGCAGGAGAAATAACAAGTGATAAAACTGATCATTAGACAAAAAACATTATGAAGATTAAGGGCAGCTATTGAACACTGGGATGTTATTTCAAAAAACATTTGCAATTTGAAAACAACTCTGTGAAACTGGAAATTCTACATAAAAATGAGCAGGTTGTTAAACATCACTCATCGTGGTTTGTAATAGGTAGTGTGGCTTATCTGTAAATGTCATCATGATCTATATTGTTTTCCCTACAAACCCTTCTTAGAAAACCCTAAAACTGTTGCATTACATTTACCCTAATTATAGCTGGGGTTGTTGTGGTGGTTGTAATTCTAAAATCTACTTTATCATTAGGACTGTTTTAAAAATGAGTTGAGGTGCCAATATTTACAAGAGCTCCAGAAAATCTGCTGTGGCACGTGGGCCAATTTTAGATGCAACAGAAACAGCTTTACAAAATCTAGTGCTATTGTGCATCATTAGCAGGTTTATGCTCGATCACTTCACTGTGTGTTCATATTAATGTCAATTCATACACAAGTGGCAATATGGGACTGTCCTCACCTCATAAATTCTGGTGTCTTCATAATATAATCTCATGGGAATAAGGCAGGCGGGAGAAAATAGACTGAGCCCTCTTATGTTTGCAAATACATTTGGGTGTTTGGCATGCTTTAATTTCCAAACCTTATGAGCACGTATTTTAACCCCCAGGATGTGTATACATTTTACAAAAATCTGGAAAATTTCCATTTACGTTGCACAGGATACCATGTACAGTTTACTGCGCCTTTGTTTTTCTTTGCTTTTGGCTAGCCATTTTAAGAGCTTAACCAAACTTGATGGGACCCTGGTTCTGGTTCTAGACTCTTCAGGGAGAAAGGCGGGGCTGAAATTAAATAAATAAACAAACCACACACTTAAGAGGAAAAGACTGTTCATTCAAACAGAAACTTGCCTCAGTCCACATTTGATAAATTAGCAGGCTTTCATTTTGTAATTGGTCAGCTGGGAGATAGGACAGCTTTGCTTGTGCTTCTGATGTGCCAGCCAATAATATGGAAAGACTGGTGTTGCCTGGAGCAATAACACTGTCAGAGACAGAGCCTGAAAATATTTATCTTCTCTCTCTTGCTCCCTCCCCCTCTCTCTGGACTACAGTTCCCAGACCTCTCTGGCCAGCTATGCAATCTGGTGGATTCTTGGAGTTGCAGTCTAAAGCTGTAACATTCCCAAGTTCTAATCAGTGGAGGAAACATACTTTTGCCTTAATGCATGATCTGATCCATAATCTGTTAGGAGAAAGAAAAGAAAAGAGACGTTTTTGACACCTTAAAGATGAACAAATGTTTTTGCTACCCCAAGTACAAGGGTGGCACAAAAATGCATTTAAAAGAAACCTGTGGTTTTAAGCTGTTCCTTTGCTGTTTCCCCTTGTTTTGTTTTGTTTTAGACAGCACAATCCCATGCATACCTACAGAGTTCCACAAAACTTCCACAAATAAGGACCACTGAGTTCCACAGTAGAGGTAGGGAATCTCTAACTAGAAGTTCCCAGACATTTGGACTTTTCCATTGAGTGAGCACCCTTTCTCTCAAGCCTTTCTTTCATTTCTGCTGGCCACAATCCCTCAGCAGCCTCAGTCCAGGATGTCGCTATCATTTATTCCATCATGCTCAGTGCTCATAACTACAAAGCTAGCAGAGAGAACTTGGCACATGTCAGAAAAAAAAATCCCTAGACACAAACCCATTTTTGTTGCTGCTGCAGCAGCAGCATGGGAGTCAGATCTGGAACTGTATTGACCTTTTGTCCTGACTACAGTGGTGCCTTCACTTATGAACTTAATTGGTTCCGGAACTCCAGTCATAACTCAAAATGGTCGTAAGTCGAAGCAGCATTTCCCATAGGAATGCATTGAAATGCAATTAATCCATTCCGGCCGAAGAAAAAAGTCACAAAAAAACCACAAAAAAACACTGCAAGACCCATCGGAAACGCGATTAATCTGTTCCGGCCGAAGGGGGGGGGAAGAAAAGAAAAGCAAACAAACCGTGCAAGACCCTTCGGAAATGCAAAAAAAAAAAAAAAAACCAAAGCAAAAAGCAAACAAACCGTGCAAGACCCATCAGAAACGTGATTAATCCGTTCTGGCCGAAGGAAAAAAAGAAAAGCAAAGCAAACAAACCATGCAAGACCCTTCGGAAATGCAAAAAAAGCAAAGCAGAAAGCAAACAAACCGTCTAAGACCCATTGGAAATGCAAAAAAAGCAAAGCAGAAAGCAAACAAACCGTGCAAGACCCATTGGAAATGCAAAAAAAGCAAAGCAGAAAGCAAACAAACCGTCTAAGACCCATTGGAAATGCAAAAAAAAAGCAAAGCAGAAAGCAAACAAACCGTGCAAGACCCATTGGAAATGCAAAAAAAGCAAAGCAGAAAGCAAACAAACCGTCTAAGACCCATTGGAAATGCAAAAAAAGCAAAGCAGAAAGCAAACAACCCGTGCAAGACCCATCGGAAATGGAGAAAAAGCAAAGCAGAAAGCAAACAAACTGTGCAAGACCCATCAGAAATGCAAAAAAAGCAAAGCAGAAAGCAAACAAACCGTGCAAGACCCTTCGGAAATGCAAAAAAAGCAAAGCAAAAAGCAAACAAATCCCGCAAGACCCATCGGAAATGGGGGGGAAAAAACCCAAAAACAAACAAACCCCACAAGACCCATCGGAAATGGGGGGAAAAAACCCAAAAAGCAAACAAACCCCGCAAGACCCATCACAGCATAGAAACATAATCCCACCACCCAGCCCAAAACCACGCTGCAAAACCCACCCAGAACAGTTTTTAAAAAGTAGAAAGCAGCACCTTACCTTACCAGGCAGTTCTAAGCCTCCTCCAATCTCACACTCTCTAAACGCTGGGGCAAAAGAGCTACAAAGAAGCAGCCTCTTCACCACCAATGGTTAGCAATTTGAATTCCCCGCCTTTTTTCTGGTTGTAACTCGAAGCTCCGGCCGCAAGTCGAAGCAAAATTTTGCGGCCAGAGCTGGTCGTAACTCGAAATGGTTGTATGTCGGGACGTTTGTAAGTCGAGGCACCACTATACTTCCTTGAGGCTGTAACCTTCTCCCATACCAGAAGGTGGGGCTTGATAGATTCAAACAGTAATACTGTAAAGTGGAACTTAAGTAGAAAAAGATTTCCCATTCCTGGTGCTAGGATCAGTTCCTACTGTTCAGTAAAATGAGGTGGTGAACAGTGCATAGGACCTAATTAATCTATAACAATGGATAGTAGCTGGGGGAATTATGGGAGCTGAAGTTCACAAAGGAACTTTTCAAAGCTCTGGACTTCTGTATCTTATTGCATGTTCTGCTTCAGCAGAGGTTTGAACTCAATGACCCCAGGATCCCTTCCAGTTCTACTGTTTTTAAGTATTATTTTATGGCCTTTCAGAAATGTTGCAAATTATTTCCCACAGGCTTCTGGGAGCTTAGCTAAGAGCTCAGCTCAGTACTTTCCCAAGGAATGGTATGATAATAATAATTGTGTGCCATCAAGTAGATTCTGACTTATGGCGACCCTTCCAGGGTTTTCTAGACAGGGGGTATTCAGAAGTGGCTTACCATTCCCTTTTTCTGGGACTGTACAGCTTGCCCAAGGCTATACAGGCTGGCTCTTCTTCTGAGATGCACAGTGGGGAATTCAACACTCAGTGTCTGGCTTTGCAGCCACATACCTAAACCACTGAGCTATCCAGTCAGATAAGAAAAAAAAGAAAAGAGAGCAGAGGGTCAATCAACCTGGTCAGTCAGTGATAGTTCCGGTTAAGGAATTCCAGATGATGTAGTCTAAAAATTAAATTTGCAAGTTCTACTACAAATTGCATTCCCAATAAATACAGCATAGCAGTGAAACAAAACCGCAAGTAAAGCAAGTGGATATGTGTATGGAAAGATGAACGAAAATGGCCAACGCTTGCTGGAGTTTTGCTGTTATTATGGTCTTTCTGTCAGCAACCTTAAGCTGGGCAGCCCCCAGCCAGTAAGGTACTACCTCGCCACGGTCTGTTAACCTCACGGGGTGTGTGGGGTTTAGGGTGAAAGCCGACAAGCAGATCGATAACCCTGCACCATGCAACAATCGTAAGAAAACTTCTGCCCTAAAGATGGGCACCTGGAATGTACGGACAATGACCCCTGGCTTTTCTGACTACGGCTTTTCTGACGACTTGCAGGAAATAGACGATGTGCACAAGACAGATGTCATCGTCATGGAACTGAGTAGACTGCAGATGGACATTGTTGCCCTGCAAGAGACAAGATTGCCAGACTCGGGATCTGTCAAAGAAAAAAACTTCTCATTCTTCTGGCAGGGAAAACCATTGAATGAGACCAGGGAATATGGTGTTGGCTTTGCAGTCAGAAATACTCTTCTGAGATCCATTGTTCCACCTACTGTGGGGAGTGAAAGAATCCTGTCTCTGCAACTCCACTCATCAGCGGGACCAGTCACCCTCATTAGTGCATATGCACCAACACTGTCATCTACAACAGAAGTCAAAGACAAACTCTACGATGATTTGGCAGCTGCTATCAAAAAAATCCCTGAAAGAAAGTCACTGTTCATTCTCGGAGACTTTAACGCTAGAGTTGGTGCTGATCACAATTCTTGGCCCACTTGTCTAGGCCATTTTGGCATTGGAAAGATGAATGAAAATGGCCAACGCTTGCTGGTGTTTTGCTGTTATTATGGTCTTTCTGTCAGCAACACGTTCTTTAATACGAAGCTTCAACACAGAGTTTCCTAGAGACATCCAAGATCCAAGCATTGGCATCAGCTCGATTTGATCCTCACTAGACGTTCTAGCCTTCCTAGTATTACGATCACATGCAGTTACCAGAGTGCTGATTGCGATACTGATCATTCCCTGGTGTGTAGTAGAGTAAAACTGCGAACAAAGAGATTGTATCACACAAAAAAGGAAGGAAGACCACGTATTGACATCAGCAAGACTCGCGATCAAAGAAAAGTGGACGAATTTGCCCAAGCGCTTGAGGAAACCCTTCCAGGCCCGGCTGATGCAAATGCACCTGAACAATGGGAACATTTCAAGAACGTCGTGTATAACACCGCCTTGTCCACATTTGGCAAGAAGACCAAAAAGATGGCCGACTGGTTCGAAGCCCATTCGGAGGAGTTGATGCCAGCCACTGAGGATAAGAGGAGAGCTCTAGCAGCATACAAAGCCTGTCCTAGTGAGTACAACTTGCAAGCTCTTCGAGCTGCTCGTAGCCAAGTCCAACAGGCTGCCAGGAGATGTTCCAACGAGTATTGGCTTCAGCTCTGCTCTCAGATACAGATAGCAGCGGACACAGGTAACATCAAAGGAATGTATGATGGTATCAAGCAGGCTTTAGGTCCAATATAGAAGAAATCTGCTCCCTTGAAGTCTGCTACAGGCATGATCATCCAGGACCGAGCACAGCAGATGGACCGCTGGGTGCAGCACTACTCTGAGCTATATTCCAGAGAGAATGTAGTAACCGAAGAAGCATTAAATCACATTGAGTGCCTGCCTGTCTTGGAAGAGTTGGACAGCGAACCAACCTTAGCAGAAATAAAAGCAGCCCTGGATTCCCTCGCCTCCGGCAAGGCACCTGGAAAGGATAACATCCCTGTTGAAGTGCTGAAGTGCTGTAAAGAGACCATCACCACCGAACTGTATGAAGTCTTTCGTCTTTGCTGGAGCGAAGGTGGAGTACCACAGGACATGAAGGATGCAAACATTGTCACACTGTACAAGAACAAAGGAGACAGGGGTGACTGCAATAACTACCGTGGCATCTCTCTTCTCAGCGTTGTAGGGAAGCTGCTTGCCTGTGTTGTGCTGAAGAGGCTCCAGGTGCTTGCAGACAGAGTCTATCCAGAATCACAGTGTGGATTTCGAGCTAATAGATCCACCACTGACATGGTATTCTCCCTCAGACAGTTGCAGGATAAATGCAGGGAACAACAACAGCCACTCTTTGTGGCCTTCATAGATCTCACAAAGGCCTTTGATTTGGTTAGCAGGGATGGCCTTTTTAAAATACTTCCCAAGATTGGATGTCCACCTCGACTCCTTAACGTCATCAGGTCCTTTCATGAGGGAATGAAGGGCACTGTAGTTTTTGATGGCTCAACATCAGATCCCTTTGACATCCGAAGCAGAGTGAAACAGGGCTGTGTCCTCGCACCAACCCTTTTTGGGATCATTTTTGCTGTCATGCTGAAGCATGCCTTTGGAACTGCAACAGAAGGTGTCTATCTCCGGACTAGATTAGACGGAAAGCTCTTTAATCTCTCTAGATTGAGAGCGAAGACCAAAGTCCAGCTGAAATGCATGCGGGACTCCCTGTTCACCGATGATGCAGCCATTGTTGCCCACTCTGCTGAAGACCTCCAACATCTCATGAATCGTTTTAGCAAGGCCTGCCAAGACTTTGGACTAACAATCAGCCTGAAGAAAACACAAGTCATGGGCCAGGGCGTGGACTCACCTCCCTCTATTGCCATCTCCAGGCAAGAATTGGAGGTTGTTCATGACTTTGTGTACCTTGGCTCAACGATCTCTGACACTCTCTCCCTAGATGTTGAGCTGGATAAACGCATTGGCAAAGCAGCTACCATGTTCTCTAGACTCACAAAGAGAGTATGGCTCAATAAGAAGCTGACGACATATACCAAGATCCAGGTCTATAGAGCCTGTGTCCTGAGCACACTCCTGTACTGCAGTGAGTCCTGGACCCTTTGTGCACGGCAGGAGAGGAAGCTGAACACCTTCCATATGCGTTGCCTCCGACGCATTTTTGGTATCACCTGGCAGGACAAAGTTCCAAATAGAGTAGTCCTAGAACGAGCTGGAATTTTTAGCATGTATACATTACTGAAACAGCGACGTCTACGTTGGCTTGGGCATGTTGTGAGAATGGCTGATGGTCGGATTCCAAAAGATCTCCTGTATGGAGAATTAGTGCAGGGAAATCGCCCCAGAGGGAGACCACAGCTGCGATACAAGAATATCTGCAAGGGGGAACTGAAGGCCTTAGGAATGGACCTCAACAAATGGGAAACCCGGACATCTGAGTGTTCAGCCTGGAGGCAGGCGTTGCATCACGGCCTCTCCCAATTTGAAGAGACCCTTGTCCAGCAGGCCGAGGCAAAGAGGCAGTCACGGAAGCAGCAAAATCAGGGAGCTGGACAGGGGACAGATTGTATTTGTCTTCAGTGTGGAAGGGATTGTCACTCTCGAATTGGCCTTCTCAGCCACACTAGACGCTGTTCCAAGTCCTCCATACAGAGCACGTTACCATAGTCTCTCGAGACTGAAGGATGCCTAATCTAATCTAATGTGTATGGAAAGTAAAACATGTCTAAGAAAGTTAAGGTAGGATATTTCCTAGTTAAAATGCTTAAAATATACAATCTACATCTCAGAAGGAGATTGTGGGGATTGGCTGGTTGATTGTTTTTTTACCACCAGTAAAAACTGATGGTGAAAAATAACAGTCATATCATGAAAGTATCACCAGAAGCCCAATTTATGTGTCATTTTGCCTTTATTTATATATATATGCATCAATGATGTGCATCTCTGCTTTATGTCTCTCCTTATTTTATTCTAAAAACAACCATTTAGGGTAGATTTGATTGAGAAGTACTAATTGGCTGAAGGATACTAAGTAAGTTTTGTTTTGTTGTTTTGTTTTGTTTTATATTCTCAATGGTCAATTAAAGGTATCACCTGATCCTGCATAAGTAACCATTGTGACTAAGCAGGGATTTGAACTTGTGTCTCCTTGTTCTAAATTCAACACTTTAACCACTGTACTATATTAGCTCCCTCCAGTCAGTGGTTACTATACAATTGATATCAAGGCTTAAATACATTTTTTCAAATGTCTTTTTTAAATGTAGGTTTTTAAAAGCCTTTAATTAACATACTTCGTTTGCATATTATGAAAAGTCCCTATTAATTAGCATTTTATTCAAATTTGCATATTATACAAATTGGACTGTTCAACTGGCATAATAAACAGATTAGCCTTCCCTTGTTTGTAGAACTGGGATATAGCAACCCTACTAATGTGGACTAAGAAACTGATGAATGGATGGGGCTGCTATTGTTGCTGCTTCACTTGCTTTAGTGTTTGTAACAACTCAGGGTTAATATAGCAAATGTGCTTTGAGATCCCACAATATAAGGTGGCCTATAAATGTTTAAATAAATAAATAGTCTTGCTTGCCGCCAAATTCAAGCAGAGTCAGTTCTGCTTCTATCTCTTTGATAGGGTTTTTTGCTTTCTCAGAATCAAGTTTCATTTGCCCCCACTTCTAAAAAACGATCTTTTATCTCATTTTGCCTTTAACATGCATGCTCTGCTCCCTACAAAAACAGCTGCCATTATGTAGCAATTTGGGGAACTGTCAGGATGTTGGTTCAGGCAACTGTCTGCACCACCATTTCCTGTTTAGATGTGCTAAATTGATCTGCAGAATTTCATGAAACTGTTTCTGTGCAGCTGGTTACTGTTGGCAGTGAAAGAGTCAGAAGAATTGAAGAGAAACAGCTGGGCTCCTGTAATGAACTGGTATGCCATTGAAAACCAGGAGCAAAACACCTTCTTTAAGCAAACAGCAGGTATATTGTGAGATACCTTAAGAACCTGAATAAGGAGACTTAGGGGGGGGAAATGTAAGCATCCTCATGTGAAGGAATGGTCCAAAAAAATAATGGACAGAAAAACAAGCAAACGTGGAAGCCTCAAAAGTGGGGTTTAAAAGTTTCAGCTGTGGGGAAAACCACCTCTCTCAAATATGAAAAAATATCCAAAAGTTGGTAAATTAGAAAATGGGGGGGGGGGATGATTTTACCTTCATAGACTTCTCTCCTTATATTCAGGAAAATGTTAACAACAAAACTATTCAAAGCTGCCTTCAACAACTGAGTCTTACTGGATGCTGTTAATACCCTGTTTCCCCCGAAAATAAGACAAGGTCTTATATTAATTTTTGCTCCAGAAAACGCATTAGGGCTTATTTTCAGGGGATGTTTTATTTTTTTCATGTACAACAACCTACATTTATTCAAATACAGTCACGTCATCTTCTTCTGGTTGCTGCACAATGGTGGAGGGCGGGCTTTCACTTAACTGGGGCTTATTTTTGAGGTAGGACCTATGTTACGAGCATCCTGAAAGATCATACTAGGGCTTATTTTCAGGTTAGGTCTTATTTTCGGGGAAATAGAGTATTAATATTTTATTTTTTCTTTCTTGTCCTCTCATGTTGTTTGTATGATTTCTTAGTTAAAACTTGTAAACCACCTCAAGTAGTGCATACATTAGTGGAGTAGTATATAAATGAAATAACTAAATAAATTCATAGCCACTGACTGTTCTGACTGGGGAGGCAACCACATTGCCAAACTGTATGGGAATTATTCTGCAATTGGCATGGTTAGATTTGTAGTATTTTTCATTTGACTACACAATGCGCAGCTCAGGAGGACTTTCTCCTAATCCACACTTGTTTCCTCCACTACTGAGGCTACCATTCTTTGGAAGTGAATATGTTCATATTGGTTGAGTGCGATTGCATATGCCAAGTGGGGTGATGTGCAGGAGTGGTGTTGAAGGGGATGTCTTAAGTGAGGCATGTTCTCTGTAACTCTGGGAACACCCAGCCCTGCACACTTTCTTCTTTTCACCTCCCAAAATAATATGAATTTGTTGTTGTTGTTATAATTATTTACCTTACTGCAAGATCACCTTGTTGCTGCAATACTGTGGGTATTTCATTTGCACTTGTGGTCCAGCTGCTTCCCAGGATTACCTCCTGCACTGGTCTTTCCTTGGGACAATTTTACCTAGTGCTATGTTAAGCTTCTTCCACTTCACAATCCTCATCGGCACCCCCTAAACACTTTGTCTGTGATTTCAAATATGGGACCTGTTGGTCTGTGTTTTCACCAGACCCGCCATACTGTTATTTCAAATTAGTGGTAGTGTACCTTCTTTTAAAAAAAATTACAAGCCACCCCAACAAATTAGAGCAGGCTAAACAGATGGCATTTGTGTGCATACTCTTTTTGTGTGTACAGGTGTGTGTGTGCATATTGTTTGGGAAAATTGTGGAAGAACGTGGTAACAACAGAGGAGGAAGGGGAGACTGTGGTTGCCTCTCAAGCCATATCATATTTAGAAGTAAGGACATCACTTCCATCAAAGCTGCTCTGGATGATTTCACACATCCATGGGGTCACAATGCTTTTTAAGCTTTGAACTGACTAGCTTGAAATTTGAATCAGAATGATTTGGATGTTAGTGTAGTCCTGCCCTGGGTCCTAAGCAGGGCTGTAACCAGGGTGAAGCAACCAGAGCTTTGCCCCAGGGCATCAAAATGTAGAAGGCCCTGAAATCTAGAGATGAATCTATTGCATTTTGACAAAACAAATGGTAATACCTCTTGACCCTATTCACTCCCTCTCCCCTTTTTTGGAAAGCATAAACTTTCTTTTGAGGGAAGCGCCAAGTTTGTGCAGTTTTCTTGAGGTGGCCGGCACCCATGCCTAAGGGATGGAACAGGTGAAAGACAGTGGCTGAAATCCTGTTGCACAGTAACACAAAACGAATAACTTAGAAACTGACTGCCAAAAGTTAAGAAATTTCCATGGGTAACTCTGTGTGTGGGTCGACGTGCAACAGATAATATTTATTTTTTATTTATTTAGAATATTTTTAACCCTGCCTTTTTCCATGAAAAGAACCCAAGGTGGCTTAAATCATTAAAAGACAATATTTAAAGCTAAGAATAATTAGTATGAGGAGGCATCTTACATCATTAAAAGGCAATATTAAAGCTAGGAACAATATGTATACAAATATTAAAAAGGGGGGGGGGGGAAGTCACTCTGAGAAATAGAAAACCCCAAAATGGAAAGACACAATAACAATCAATCTAAAAATCACATACCGGTAGCTAGATGACTGAGGGAAAGGCTTGCCTGAAAAGAAAGGTTTTTGCCCGCTTGCAGATTGACAGCAAAGATGGGGCCAATCTGACCTCCTGTGGAGAAGGGAGTTCCAAAGTCTGGGAGCAGCAGCAGAGAAGGCCCTCTCCTGTGTCCCCATCAGACACGTCTGTGAGGGTGGCGGGACTGAGAGAAAGTTCTCTCCTGATGATCTTAATCACAATGCCTATGGAGATTTCTCAACTGGCAGCAATTTTGCCTCTAAAACATATGCCTTTTGCATAGCTGTACAACAGGACGTCAGCCAGTAGGTGCCTGGGATCACTCTAGGCCAGGGGTCTCCAAACTAAGGACCGCAGGCCACATCCTGCCCGTCTTGCCTTTTTATCTGGCCCGGGCATAGGAAGAGGAGGGAAAGGGGACCCAAGCAATCCCCCACCCCCACTGTCTTTGCAAAGACAGCGGGGGTGGCGGATCGCTTCTGTCAGGCTTTGCTCCTCTTCCTATCCCAGCTTGGGCATAGGAAGAGAAGGGAAGGGGGACCCAAGCAATGCAAAGACAATGGGGGTGGGGGATCGCTTGGGTCTCCCTTCCCTCCTTCAGCCCTCAAAAATGTGTAAAAAATATGATGTGGCCCTCACACTCAAAAGTTTGGAGACCCCTGCTCTAGGCACAAAAATGCTAGTTACAGCTACAGGGACTTGGGGTCAAAGGGCATCGGGAAAGCCCCAGGTTATAACCCCTGTTATAGCTTTAGCCAATATCTCTGCAGTTGAAGTTCTGCATGGTTTATACAGTAGTAATAAAAAGTAGAATGTAGAATAGTGTTTCTTTTTACATTTATCTCCAGGCCAGGAAAAAACTTCTGAGTTGCTAAATATGCAACTGCCAGGCTCTTGCAAAAGGCCCAAGTGCAGAGCTGACAAAAACCCAACTCTAAACCAGGGTTGGGCACTGGCTGTCTAAAAGTCATTGCAAAATGCAGAATTAGTCATCCTTCTGTAACCGGGATCCCTATCATCTTATTAACCTCTGCACTCTTTTTATGTTTTATTGTGCTTGCTAACCTAAAATTAAGACAAATTACGGTAATCATAAGTAGCAGCTTTTGAGTGAAAGTGACATGCACCAGTGGCAGAAATAACTACACTGTGGGTTTGTTTTTAAAAGAATGGGACAGATACTAGGAATGATACCAGGAATGAAAGTGGCACTGGCACAAACTCCCATGTTAGGTCTTTCTTATTTCAATTTCATACTGAACAGAGATTTTGACTTTTAAGGTTGCCACTTTTTTTTTCCTGGCAGAGCTTTTGTACAGGACTATGGTCTTCCTAGAATGATGGATTTAAATTAAGTATTTCTAAACTGGCAACTTCTGCATATAATCTAAGGCACTCAAATCTGAGCCTTCCTTTTGTCTAAGTTTGTTTGGGATGGGGTGGGTGCCACACTTCTTTTCCTCTTCTCTTCACAATGTGTATGTTGCCTACTGTTCCTGCTTAGGATTAAATTCCACTTTTTCTTTACAGTAGAAAATTGGGATGTTGTGTAATAGAAGTGGGCCATTTGTTTGTCTTTCCTCGAATTCAGTCTTAGCAGACTAAGGAAGAGGTACCTGCTATGCCTTTCCTGCCAGGTCCGCCATAGCAGCCCCAGTGCAAGAAACCTCACAAGGTCCTTGTGATGGATGCCCCACGTCACGCCTGTCACTCAGAGCTGGAGATCATTTGCATAGCCTATGAGAGGACAGGAGAGGCGGAGTCAGAGAGTCAGTTAAGGCAGTTAGTGAGAGAGAGTGAGAGAAGAGAAGAAGGAGAGAGGTTTGCAGAGAGAGAGAGATAGTCAGAGAAAGCCTGAGAACTGTAACTAACAAAGAGAAACTGGTTAACGTGATTAAATAAAACAGGAGGTGATCAAATGTGTGGCAGATATATGATATTCCCATGATTGTGATTCCATGAAATGAACAAAGAACATCTGTGATTCTGAATTACCCTGATACCCTTTAATAAACAAGTTCTGTTGTTGGCAGCCAATGTCTGACTAAAGTAATTACAGCGTGGATGAAAGAAATCCACTGGTGGCAGCGAAAGTAAGAGAGAACGTCACTAGCGTGAGCCCTGGGTTTAGAAGAAAAAGAAACGGGCACGGGTGATCGTCACAGTCCTATGTCCACAAAATGGCTGATGAGCCTTTGCTTGAGGTAGGGAAGTATACATTTCCTTCCCCATTATAAGACTCAGGAAGCTGCCACTAGCAGAGGGGAAATAATATTAAGTTGATTTAACTTTCCCCAGGAGATGGGGAAAGTTATTTTTTTTGAACTACTAGGGTCTCACAGAGGTTATGACCATTTTAGTCCAAAGAAAAGGTAATTATTCTCATCTCTGGCATCAATTCATGTAGTCAGTAATATAGACCCGGAGGGGGAGGAATAGGCACATTGATAGCCTATAACAAAGGCAAGCTGTTTCTGTGGGGCTAAGGGCCATTGTTTAAATTGGCCAACTGTTTGGGAGGTACACATCCAAGGAGGCCTGGGCAAAATAGCTAATCAGCTAATTTCTGTACTTTACTGACTCCAGCTTATATGTTTTCTAGATATGTGTGTCTTTTCTAGATCTACAAACAGATTGGTGAGCATCCTTCTCTATAGTTACTTTCTCTTATCTTTCTCTTCTTAGCTAGGTCATCAAATGGGTCTTCTCCAACATTCTGTCCAATTTTCCACCAGTGCTGGGTGGAAGCCCTGCCCCGCACACGTGGGGTTCCGGTCACAACCAGAATCAAGTGGGTGGCAACACTGGCTGCAGATGCTGCACTGCACCAAGACAGTACTGCACGGCCATGCATGTGCACAGCTTAGAGGGAAAATCTTCTCTCATGATTAAGAAAGAAAATCTGAATACAATGAATCACTTTAGGAACTTCTGCAACCATATGTAGAACTATTCCTGAATTAATTTCCTGAAGCCAAAAATAAAAATACAGTGGTGCCTCGCTAGACGATGTTAATCCGTTCCGCGAAAATCGCTGTCTTGCTAAAACATCGTCTAGCGAAGCACGTTTCCCCATTGAAATGCATTGAAATCTCTTCAATGCGTTCCAACGGAAAAGTCGTCGTCTTGCGAAGATCGTCCATAGGGAAACATCGTCTAGCGAGTGCGGGTCCCCGTTGGAATGCACTGACAGCTATTGACCGCTAGTCAATGCATTCCAATGGGGAAAACTCGTCGTCTAGCGAAAATCGCCCATACGGAAACATCGTTTTGCGAAGCGCATTAGCGATCGCAAAAAGCCATCGTCTAGCGAATTCCTCGTCCTGCGAGGCAATCGTCTAGTGAGGCACCACTGTACTTTTTTTGTTGTTTACCTTAATTCCTTGCTTCCAGAGTACCATTGCAGTTTAAAAGACATAAATATCAGTTCCCAAAAGAAAATGAAACTTATTAAGGAATAACACAGAAAATACATGATCATGTTGTGGAGATGTCCGATTAAAAGTAATAGGACAAAGAAGAACAATCCAGAGAAACCACATAGTGTGGAAGCACTCTTAACTCCCATTGAACTCTAACATTTCAGTAAGACATGCCTAGGTTTGCACTGCCTGTGTCACAAATTTAGAAGCATGCTTTCTTTAAAAGAAAAAGAAAAAGGGGTGGGGTATCCAGGCAAACCGGTGCAGCTCCTGGCCTCATTTGGGCTACAGCCCAGAATCCAACCTGAAATGCAGCATCTGACACCACAGACAAATACATGGGTATCGCTTAAGCAAACCGTTTCTGTTGACTGCCAACAAAGTGCATGTTATAAAGGTAACTTTTCAAACTCATGCTATTGCACTCTGGGACACATCTCTACCCTTGGTTGTTTTCTTCTTGTTCCTTTCAATTTCTGAACGCCAATAACAGAGTATGTTAACTGCCCTGCGATAAAAAAAGTGTTGATTTACACAAGAAATGGTTCTAGGCAGAAGCATGTAAGCCTTGTGGACTGGCGACTTTCATCTGTCAGTTAAGAATGCATAATCCTAGGCTACATGTGTGTTTATTTATATCGTATACTGGAGAGGGACAAAGGAGTATGGACTTCTGATTAGAAGCTTGGGCTGTAGACCACAACTTCTAGAATCTCCTGTTTGCATGGTCAGGCTGTTGGACCCTGCAGTCCAAAAACATAGTTTTTCCTAGGAATGTAATAACATACATTGTAGATCATTAAACTATTTCCACCTGTGGATTTAGCAAAGTCAGGGTTCAGCCTGCCTCTCAGAGGGAGCATCCAAACTTTAAGAGTCAGTAATCACTTCTTCTTAACCCTACAGGCTTTAGGATTCTGGCTTTTCCTGCCAGTCAGGGAAACCTGCTGTTCTCTCCATTCCCATGGCATAGCGGAGGGGCGGATGTCTATAGGGAAAGTTGCCCTGGGTGCAAAATTCTTAGGGGTGTATGGGCCACCCTGCCTAACATGCTCCCACAGCTGCTCCTTGAACTCCTCTTCACTCTCCTGGCAGTCTGAGTCCCCAGGGATGCCATGCACCACCCTGGGGACTTTTCCCACCCTGCCCCCTGCGCCTCACCTCGCTTGCACATTACATCACAGAGCCAGCATGTGACCCACACTCTGCAGTACTTGCCTTTCCCAAGGTGCTGGCAACCCATGCTACGCCACTGCTCCCTTCTCCCATACAGACTCAGTTCATAGCAGATTCTGTCTGGGGAATCCCCTATAGATAGGTTATTTATTGGAGGAAGTCAGAGTAAAATAAAATCATTTTGATCTGGTAATGTGTTCAATCTTTTTTCAGCATCATAACTTTTTGTGTGTTTTGCTGCCAAGTTTTAGTCTTCTTGCAAACTGTCTTGAGTCCTAGTTTTGGGAGAAATCAAATAAATAAGGATAAGCGACTTCCGGCTTGACGCTGCGATGAGACAGCAGCAGGAAGATGGGGCTCTGTCTCCTGGGCTGAATTCTGACCTGTTTGGGACCCCCCAGGGGGTTAAAACCACCCCAAAGAGGTGGTGAAATGGGGGAGAAGCCTGTTGATCACGGGGGAATGGTGGTTACTCACGTTTGATCCAGGAAACTCCCCAATCGACCAGCGGGCGGAAACAAGCAGCTGAACTAGCTTGCTTGCAAGTCGTCGGCAGCCGGGTATGAAGAAGCAATAAAGCAGCCTAATTAACATTGTGCTACAAACGGGTGAGAAACATCTTTAAAAACTGTATCTATTTACTATCCCTGGACAAGACAACTTCTACGGCAGAAATAGCATCTCATAACTCTCCACCATCGTTGATTGAGCTGCGGAGAAGCTGGGGAGAGGAAGAGACGGAGGGAGACACAAGGAAAATAAATTGGTCATTAATTAGACACTTAATTATACTTAAAGGAAGGAAGTACGGTATTAAAACTTAAGATTTTTTTTTTCTGAAAACACTACTGATAACTTTGGAAAATAAAATCTGTTTATGCTATGTGTAACAGCTATCTAAGGCACTGGCAAAATACCTAGAATCAATGGCCTTGAATGTTCTATGACTGTTTGGAACTCCCTTTCTCTTTGAGGACGGAACTGAACTACAGACAAATTAACCCTTGAAAGCCTAATTTTGCCAAAGTGGAACTTACAAACTGTATCCTGGATGTTGAACTGGATGGGATCTTGAGCCTTTAGGCGGGGAAAATTCTCTACGTTGGAGACTGGATTCAAGCTTAATGGAACTGGATTGATTACTTTAAGCATATGGAGAACTTTAACTTGGAATACAATTTTTTGACAATTGGAACATAATGACACAACGACAATTTTAGGAGGAAACAAAATCTACCCTTCAAGCAATCTTAGGAATAGTGAGATCCCACAACGAACAGGCAAAATTATTCACGGCGCAGTTGAAGAAGAATTATAATCAACAGGAGACAGGAAATAATGAACAAGGGAATGAGAGGGTGGTGGATGGTGTATGCCAACCTAAAGAAGGGCTGGAGGAAATTAATGGGGAAAACCTAGTGGACTTGAGGAAAGTCTTAAGGGAAGATAAGAGAAAATCAGCAGAATTAATTAAAAATAGCCTGGAAGATCTATTGGAGATAGATCAAGTGTATAAAGATCTATTGGAGGTAAATCAAATGCATAAAATGGCCTCAGAGGACACAAAAGATGGCAGAATGTTTAGAAAGACAGAAACAAAAATTGAAAAAAGATTAAGAGAAGGAATTACATAGAAAGATGAAAAGGGGAAAAATAAGAAGGTAGCCCTCAATGTTGGAAAGCATGTATATACCTAACTTCTGGAATTGCAAAGGGACATATCTTATATATTAAAAAAGAGAATTAAACTGAAATAAGGGAGCACTAATCAGGGTAAAGGCATAATATGGTGTTGTTGGGTTTTTTTTAAGGTAAATTGAAGCTAGATATAAGGTTGGGGTAAATAAATAGTACATAATGAACATGCATTAGATATGATATTGTTATAGACAGGATAGAAAATGTGGAGATAGAAATGGCTAAACAACTATACAAAGAAAATCTGTATAAGATGCTCTAGATAATATCTATTACGTGTTAAGAACCTACACAGTTATAATTGGTATAAATTACAAAGTTTGTCGGTTAAATTACCTCAAATTATATAGATTTGGAACTGGAATGACTTTTATTAAGTATGTTATTAGAGGATTTTGAAAACATTGTATACTATGAGAGTAATATTATGATAATAGCCAATATTGTATACTAAAATACATACATGAACGATTTGAAAGATCGGAAGATGTGTGGAATTTGGGGGGACAACTGGGAAGACACCAAGACGCAAAAAACAAATAATTGTAAGCAACCCATGTAACACGATGTTTGATAAGAATGAACCGAATGTAGATAGATTGAAAAACCAATAAAATGTATTTTAAAAAATAAATAAATAAGAATAAGCTAGAAATGGATGAATTTGAGTCATACAGGCCTGGATCCCAGATCTTCAAAAAGCCAAGTAATGCTTCTTTATAGGCTCAAGTGGACAATGTCCCTGTTGGAAAATGAACTTACTCATTGTTCATCCCTCACCACCACCTCACCTGTACAAAGGTCAAGTTCTCTATCAGCTGGTGCACATGGGAAGCAAGAGTCTACCCTCATGCTGCACTTTGCCTCTGTTCGTTTTTAATATTCTCCTTGGTTCACTTATATACTGTAATCTAGTGCCAAGTCTTCAAGGGCAGGATCTCAGCTCAGTGCTGTAGCACGTGCCTTACATGAAGAAAGTCCCAAGTCATTGCCTGGCATTTCCAGGTAAACAAGATCAGAGAACAGGTGAAGATGAAGGTGCGATTTGCCTGAGACTTCAGAAAGCCCCTGCCAGTCACCTTTCAGAGAGCCACTTCTTTATCAACAGCATTAACAAAGCCAAAAAAGGAAGAGCATCGCAGCCAAAGAAGACAAATAAGAGCCTCACGTCACAAGATTTTAGCAATGTGCAGCTTTTTTTCTTTTTTAAGGAAAAATATTAGAATTTTAATGATTTTACAGTGTTTTAGTTTTACTTGTATTTTAATAACATGGTAAATTCTATTGTTTGTAATGTTATTGTAATTTTAATAGTTTGTTTTTATCTGTATTATAAGGCCAATTCTCTGAGAAAGGCATCACAGAAATATAAATAAATAAATAAATAAATAAATAAATGCCAATTACATAAAATTGGCATTTGCTCATTGAAATATATAGAAACAAATTTAGAAGCAACTTGTCTTAGCAGGAGAGACAATGAACAGGTGATCTCTCTGTCTGCTGGCTCAGTCTGCTGTCTAGGTGCTAACTTGTCAAGGGCAGTTTCAAGGCCTGTGGGGCTCTTTCTTTGTGAGGACACTATAAAACAGAGGCTTATCCTCTGATAGCCTTTCAAATAAAGCACTAATTCTCATCCAGAAGAACATGTGACTGCTAGGTACAGTTTAGGTGAGGATACACAATTTTCATAACAATTACTGAGTTGCTTTGGGTCCTTTTTAGAAGATATTTTAAATTAATTAATTAAAAAATTCTTTCCCTCATTCCACATTCTCCTTTGCTGGCATGCACTGTACCATTTCCTCTTGACCTGTCTACCACAGATTATCTGTCTTGTGATCTTGTGGCAGACAAGGATCCACTTGGGATATTCAGTGTTTCTCTTGATGTCCTGTTTTCCTGCCCAGCAACATACTATACATGATCAATATTGTATGCATAATCATTTAAATTTCCATCTCTGAAAAAGTTACCTTGTTTCTATCACAGTAAAACTTGAGGAAAGAGAGTTTTGTGGATATGAGATGGCAAAAGTTGAAAACAACTGAAATAGAGGATTTTTTCCTGTAAAGTACCATCCTAGCTAAGGGAAATCAGTTTAAAAAGAAACAATTGTGGCGATCACCCTGCTTTGGCTCAGGTAGAAGATTATTTGCATGTACCAATGAGGGCTGTTGGGAGGCGGAGCCAGAGAAACTAGAAGGGAGGGGTGAGTCAAAGTCAGTCAGTTTAAGTCAGAGAGGAGAGTCTGGGGAGTTCAGTTAGAGACCGAGAAGAGAGAAAGAGTTTAGGGGTTTGAGGCAGAGAGAGTGTTTAAGGAGTGATTAGTCAGAGTGTGACCTGTATTAATTAAGATAGAAGAGATTAAAGTAAAATACTGAAGCTTTATGTAACTTTAAGAATGTGCTTAAGAACTAGTCCTAAAACAACTTGTAATCAATAAACCTGTTTCTGTTTTAAAAGTTCAGTACTGAATGGACCTCAGTCTTTCATAGGAGATATAGGTTGATAAAGAGATTAACTGGTGGCAGTGTGTTAAAGGGTGTGTTGGGATACTCGTGTGAGCTCTGTGCTTGGTGGAACAAGCAGGGGCCACGGGGTAAATGTCACAATGATATATTAATCAGTAAATTCCTCCATCCAGGGCTGATGTAAGACATTTTGCTACCTGAAGAAAAGAGCAAGATCCTGCCTTTCTCATTCCATTTATACAGTGGATGTTGAAGGTTTTATCAACAGTACCAGTGGTGCTGCACCACACCTGAAGGCAGTAAGCTAATTTAGAGGGTGCAGGTCAAACCATGTGGGTAACAATTCCCTCCTCTTCCTGCTGACAACTGTCACTTGATAAATCTGCCTCACTCAGTCTAGTGGTAGAGCCCACCCTGTGTCTAACATCTCCCCCACTGTAGCTCTGTAGTAGATTTCATACATGTAGTACATTGTACTCCAATTCATCACAAGGGTTGGAAGAGATCTACAAATACCCATTGTTCTTCCTCCTAGAAAGACATATGTATAATTCAAGGATGTCATTAAGATTGCTGTGACCCACTTTTCATAATCCTGGTCTTAAACCCATGGTTTGGAGTTTATATTTCCTGTGCCAAGTTACTGATGTCTTATCAACTTGGATTGAAAACTGAATGTAGGTGATGCATTAGAAAGAAAGCTTTGGATGTTATCAACTCACATCTACACCATACAGTAAAAGCCCTCCATCTACATTCACCCTAGTTACAAATTGCTGCCACTGTTCCAATTAGGTAACAAGATAGCTTGGAAATCCAGACCTACCTCTTGACTTTTTCAGCCCTGGAATTTCTTCTTTCTTGCTGAAGGATGAGTCTGAAGACCATGACTCATTCAGAACATCCTGCAAACAGATAAACACACCTTCCATTCAGACATTCTAAGGAAAAGCATTTCAGAGAGAAAAGCAATATAAATATTTGAGGGGGTTCCCCAGTCAACATAGCCCAATATGGGGATGTTAAAGATCAACTGGTTGTAAGTTCAGGCTGAGTTGCAAAAGGATTAGGCTGCAACATCCAGATTGCTCTTTGGCTTGGATCCACTAATACAGGGATACTGTTATCGATGCTATGTTTATTTACATTGAAGTCCTATTTTTCCTCTAATTCGGTCAAGGCAGCACACACAAAGAATCCTGCATGTTGCCCTAAGGCATGATATAAATTTAACTGACTGAGAGGTCTTCGAAACTAACATTTCCCCCAAATTATTTTGCTCCCCTTTTCAGTCCTTGGTGACAGAACCTAACAGTTTGTTTTGGGGACCCACATTCAAGGAAACTGCTACCTCTTATCTCCTTTGCTTTCAATTTATCTTTCTCTCCCCCATTTTAAGTCATTGCCTTTGGAGGAATTTTTATAAATGCAAATGAAAAAATAATCAGTAGAAAGTTGGGAAACAGCCTGCCTCTTCTTTATGAACTCAGGATTCTAGCCCTTTTGTTCCAAATCTATAGGCAGGATTCCAGATTAGAAAGAGTAGCTGCTGATTTTCCTGCAACTTCAAAGACCATCTGTTTGTTATTGCTAAGGCATTTTTTTTTCTGATACATAAACTGATTTGGACTGGGAAAGTGCTATAGCTCTAACTTTACACACACCCAACTTTGGATGCAAGCACCATACTAGGGACGTGGTGGTGCTGCAGGTTAAACCGCAGAAGCCTCTGTGCTGCAAGGTCAGAAGACCAGCAGTCGTAAGATCGAATCCACGCGATGGAGTGAGCTCCCGTCGCTTGTCCCAGCTCCTGCCAACCTAGCAGTTCGAAAGCATGTAAATGCGAGTCGATAAATAGGTA
Organism: Intellagama lesueurii; assembly: GCA_037013535.1. Taxonomy (NCBI): domain Eukaryota; kingdom Metazoa; phylum Chordata; class Lepidosauria; order Squamata; family Agamidae; genus Intellagama; species Intellagama lesueurii. The sequence continues at coordinate 12,651,382 of JBAJHW010000009.1, read as the reverse complement.
CCACCATGGTGGGAAGGTAACGGCGTTCCGTGTCTAGTCGCACTGGCCACGTGACCATGGAAACTGTCTTCGGACAAACGCTGGCTCTATGGCTTGGAAACGGGGATGAGCACCGCCCCCTAGAGTCGGACACGACTGGACTAAATGTCAAGGGGAACCTTTACCTTTACCTTTTTACCATACTACCAGGATCCTTTTTTAAAAGGAGAAGAAAAGAAGGTAAACTTCTGATACTACAGATGTTACTGCATTGGAAGGACTATAGCCTGGTGCAAAGTGGAAGAAAAAATAAACCAGGGGGGTTGTAGGAAGAGAAAAGCACAGGAAGTCTCAGGAAAAAGAATGTACATTGGGAGATAAAAAGAGTGGCATTTGGAGGTGAGGGGAATTACTCATAAGAACAGTGAAAACCTGGTCCCTAAGGAGGAACAAAAAGCTCCATCTGGAAGATCCCTAACTCATCCTTGTGTTCAGGCTAACAAGCAACAGTTTATGGTTCTCTCAAGTCTCATCCCGCTAGTCCCACAAAAGTACTTCTGTGGGAAATACTTTGAGTTTATGGGAGACATGGGTAACCTAGTAGAAAAAAGCTAGTTGCAACTGTTAGTAAATGGTTTGGGGCAGAGATATTTAGCTCAAAAATGGGTAATTAAGCAGTTTTCAGCTCTTTTCTACTAATTTTTTGGTACTGCTTAGAAAACACACAAACTTCACAAGGCATCATCTTCCAAGAGAGACTGTATGTTTGCTTTCACAGGGGTCTCCAACAAAGTCAGGTGTTAGGGGTTTTTTTTCAGCATGCAAAGGAAAAATAAAGATAAATCATTTTTTGTTTCACAACTCTTTTGATTTAACTTTCACTACATATGCACTCATTTCACACGCTAGCAAGGTTATGCTCAAAATCCTCCAAGGCAGGCTTCAGCAGTATGTGGACCGAGAACTCCCAGAAGTACAAGCTGGATTTCAAAGGGGCAGAGGAACTAGAGACCAAATTGCTAACATGCGCTGGATTATGGAGAAAACCAGAGAGTTCCAGAAAAACATCTACTTCTGCTTCATTGACTTCGCAAAAGCCTTTGATTGTGTGGACCACAGCAAACTATGCCAAGTTCTTAAAGAAATGGGAGTGCCTGACCACCTTATCTACCTCCTGAGAAATCTATATGTGGGACAGGAAGCAACAGTTAGAACTGGACATGGAACAACTGATTGGTTTAAAATTGGGAAAGAAGTATGACAAGGCTGTATATTGTCTCCCTCCTTATTTAACTTATATGCAGAATACATCATGCAAAAGGCAGGACTGGAGGAATCCCAAGCCGGAATTAAGATTGCCGGAAGAAATATCAACAACCTCAGATATGCAGACGATACCACTCTGATGGCAGAAAGTGAGGAGGAATTAAAGAACCTCTTAATGAGGGTAAAAGAGGAGAGCGCCAAAAATGGTCTGAAGCTCAACATCCAAAAAACGAAGATCATGGCCACTGGTCCCATCACCTCCTGGCAAATAGAAGGGGAAGATATGAAGGCAGTGACAGATTTTACTTTCTTGGGCTCCATGATCACTGCAGATGGGGACAGCAGCCACAAAATTAAAAGATGCCTGCTTCTTGGGAGGAAAGCGATGACAAACCTAGACAGCATCTTAAAAAGCAGAGACATCACCTTGCCGACAAAGGTCCGCATAGTCAAAGCTATGGTTTTTCCAGTAGTGTTGTGTGGAAGTGAGAGCTGGACCATAAAGAAGGCTGACCGCTGAAGAATTGATGCTTTTGAATTGTGGTGCTGGAGGAGACTCTGGACAGTCCCCTGGACTGAAAGGAGAACAAACCTATCCATTCTGAAGGAAATCAACCCTGAGTGCTCACTGGAAGGACAGATCCTGAAGCTGAGGCTCCAATACTTTGGCCATCTCATGAGAAGAGAAGACTCCCTGGAAAAGACCCTGATGTTGGGAAAGTGTGAAGGCAAGAGGAGAAGGGGACGACAGAGGACGAGATGGTTGGACAGTGTCATCGAAGCTACCAACATGAATTTGACCAAACTCCGGGAGGCAGTGGAAGACAGGAGGGCCTGGCGTGCTCTGGTCCATGGGGTCACGAAGAGTCGGACACAACTTAACGACTAAACAACAGCAACATATGCCTTTATGGGGATAATGTCTGTGCTTCCTACAAAACACATTCTACAAAATCCCAATGGCTATCCTCACTTTGGGATTCTGACATTTGTAATAATAAAAAAGGAACATTTCTGAGATCTGCTAAAAACAAGAAACTATTTTTGGCCCAGAACTACTGTTTTTTAATCCTATGCAAATAGAATCAATTGATTCATTTGCTAATTCTCAGCCACTAAATAGAGGACTGCTTTTTGCCAGCTTTTGAAAGAGAAAATTAATGCCTCCTAGAGAATTAATGCCTCCTATAGATTGGTCATGTGGCCACCCAAACCATGCATGATGCCTTGCTTGTGTGAGTATCCATTTTGTCAACAACCCTGCTTACTGATCAGGTCAACTGAATTTGCGTCAGGATTGCAGGAGCAAATCAGTGCCTGGAACGTTGTTTCAAGTCTTTCGTTCAACTACGTAAAAAAAAAAATCTTCATCTCACAATGCTTACATGAACCTGATTGAGAAAGACAGAGACAACAGAAGGTGATGATGTGTGCTTGATTATGTAATTAATGTGATCCTCCCTCACCTGCAACAAGTATCTTATGAGAGTGGAACTTATCAGTTATGGTTTGGTTGCAAAAAAAGGTAGTTAAACTGGTGCAGGGGGGAATGCCCAACTAGGATCCTATATTTCTTCCCACCTAGCTATATATGTATTCAAGTTAGAATTTTGGGCCACTTTTTAGGACAAACCTATAATACAGAGTTGTATCCTGTTGGAGTGCCTCAGCTCTATGATGTTGGGATAGGGGACACTTTTAGATGAACTGATTTACAATTTTTGACTATGCTGCCTGGGGAATTCTCAGAGCTGTAGTCCAAAAACACAAATTGGCAGATCTCTAGAGACTTTAGTGCAGTGGTTCCAATCCTGACTGCTTGGTCTTTAAGAGAGTATCATGAGAAGATGGTATCTCCAACCCTTGGCAACTGTGCCATAGTGTGCTACAGGCAGAGTCTTGTCTCTAGTGTCTTTTAACATCCATAAAGAAATTTGAAGCAAAGTTTTATCTTTGCAACAAACTGCAACAGAGCACAGACAGAGTTCTGACTCCTGTCCTCTGAAGATGCCGGCCACAGAGACTGGTGAAACATTAGGAAGAAAAACCTTAAGAACACGGCCAAACAGCCCGGAAAACCAACAACAACCAAAGTTTTATCTGTTTGCAGGTGAAACTCAGCTCTCTGTCTCTGTTACATTTGTATGAAGTGCACAACTTGGACTGAGGCCTGGGTCCAGTGGTAGCTATGCAACTGAGATGGAATCCTGGAAAGACAGAGGCATTGGGACATTGGGTGTTGTTTCATATTAGTGTGCACTGCAACTGTGATCCCTTTTCTGCACTCATATGGATTTACTCACTGCAAGATTCCACATTGTAGTCAGTTTTCCTTCAATGTAATTCAGATTGAATTTCCACACTGACAACACATGCCTTCCATTCCTCACCCTCCTCTCCTCCCAACTCTTCCCCTCCTTTCCTTCCCAATTTCCACTTGGCCTCCACTCCCTTGTCTTTTTCTCTCCCTTGATGTTGCCTAATTTAGTAGTGCAAATTTTAATTTTGTGAAGAAAGTGGCATTGTTTTCTTCTTAAAATGGAGGGAAATCTGCAGCTTTTGAAAGAAAGTTTGCCACCATTAGTTTTTTTGTTTGTTTGTTTGTTTGTTTGTTTTTTGTTTTGTTTTTTTTTTTGGTGGGTGGAGGGAGTTCTACTTGTACATGCCCCCACAGGGCTCACACTTTATAAGGAGGAAGGAGCAGATGAGCAAACAGATCTGGAAAAACAAGTATAAAATACCTCTGAAATAGAAGGAAAGGCAGAGATATTCTGGAGTCCAGTAACATCATGTTTAGATAATCTGAATCAATGAGCAGCGGAACCCCATCTTTAATGGGATGTACGGATGGGCTCTGAGATAATGTATCTGTCTTTGATGTAGTTGTGCTTCCCTGCCCACCCCTCCAGCCAACTAAAAGTCCCAGAACACTCCCTATTTGCTATATTCCAACTCTGATGTGTCTCATGAGGGATATTAGGGGTGAATATTTGTCCCACACCAGTCCATCAAATATGCCTACCTGGCTCTGACAGAAGCAGGTATCTACTCATCTGGTAGGATTCCAAATGGCCTCAGTGACAAAAAAAAGTGGCTTGTTCCTGCTTTGGCTGCCATGGCAATCACAGTCATTCCAGGCCACTGGTAAACTCAAGACTGGATTACTCTTCTCCCAGGAGCCACAGTAGAGAATCAAACTCCCGACTACTGGCACAAGAGTAGAAGTACCCAACTCGCTGAACTATCCAATTAGTTCCTACCTGTTTACCATGGCATTTTCCTGATCATTTCCTTAATTGTTACATGGCATAGTATTGTTATGCTACATACATGTAACTGCAATAAATTGTTACATTGTATGCATATAAATGCATATTTGGATTTACTAGAATTTAAATAGGCAATAAATTTCACCAATGAGGGAAAGATGCAAACAGGTAACCTGTATTTCTGCTGTGCATTCTGCTGTCCCGATGTGAACTGCTGAAAGGTGACTTAAAGTCTCCTGCTGTCCTTCCTTTGGGTTCTTTACCTTTAGACCAACCTTGTACTAACCACTCTTCTGCTCCAGTCCTATGAAAGATGGCACTTTCATACAGATTTCTAGCAGCTGAAACTGAAAATTCCCTTCTTTATTATTCAGCACATGGTGCCCCTAATAATATTCACATGCCATCCAGTCTCTTCCAAGTCTCTTACAGCAACTCTTTGCAGGGCTTTCTAGGTATAAAGTAGAGATGGGGATATTCGTATTTGTATACGAATACCCCTGCACAGGTGGAGATAATGAGGGTCTGGCCCCCTGGGGCCAGACCAACCACTCACGATTCCGCCACTGCCGCGAGCTCTGCGCTCCCTTCCTATCACTCCGGAGCTCATGATGGATTAGCCACTCTTTGACCTGGCAGAGAGGCTCATCATCCCGCCTTCTGCCAGGAGTGGCTAATCCACCGCCAGCTCCGGAGTGATAGGAAGGGATCGTGGAGCCCACGGCAGAGGCAGAATCGTGAGGGGTCAGTCTGGCCCCAGGGGGCAGGACCCTCGTTATCTGCACCTGTGGGGGGATATTCTTATTCTTATACGAATACAAATACCCCCATCTCTAGTATAAAGTATTCAGATGTGATTTGCCATTCCCTTCATCCAGGAGCATTCTGGGTCTCTGCAGCTTTCCCACTGGCTGGCTCTTCTCCTGGATGGTGGGAAATCAAATTCCCAACCTCTGGCTCTGCAGCCAGATATTTGACTCACTAAGCCATGCAGCCTGCTGTGGCCACCATAGCTGAAGATAAAACATCAAGAAAGAAGAACTGCTCTTAAGTCACCCAGACTTGGTAAAATGCCCTAAATGTTTCAGAAAAGTATATAACTCCTTCATCAGGGCTGAGTAATAAAGGGATTTTGTATTCTGAACTTTTAAAAGCAAAATAGCTAAACCAAAACATGATTAGACCATGTCTAATCATGCAGAATTTCTAACAAATACTAGAATCTCTCAGAGAGAACATGGGAATGCTGACTAGGGAATTCTCCTTTTCATCCTAGCTGAAGATCTCTGTGTTGCTGTTCCTGAGTTCCTCCAAGAAATAAGGAATTACAAATAATGTATGTGGGTCTTCTTTCAATATTAGGAAGTGGCATGTAAAAAAGAGAAGTTGTTTCTTAGGACTGACCTGTGAATTACAGATATGTCCATCATTAGAAGACAAAATTCCTTATCTGCAAATAACACACAATTGTTACAGCAGGTCCTGTTGAGATAAAAGATAATCTCTCCTACATGAATCTTAACCAAATAGGGAATATCCAGTGGACTAGGCAATTAGCACACAAAAGAAAGAAAGAAACGAAAAACGTCTAACTTTCAAATTCAGTCAAACTTTACTACAAATCCCAGAATGCCTCAGCCAGTATAATCACATAAAAAAAGAGTAACATATCCAAACTCTGCTTTTGGTGCCTGACTGGCTATTCACAATAGGGCTTTTAATGGAGGGGTGCTGTATACATTGATCTATCATTGTGCTCTTAAATTTAATGGCCAGAACCCTGTTACTTATGGATGCTAGCATAAGTCAAACAACATACACAGCAGCAGCAAATTGCTACTAGTTAAGATGTAGGTGCCAGTATTCATCATTGCATACCAGTCACATTATGAAGAATACTTTTTAACTGATGGCAATTTGCTGCTGAGATTTATTTATTTATTTATTATTTATGGGTTACCCTTTATTTTATTTTTATAAACAATACAAACAAACAGACAAATGACACAAAGCAAACAACAACAAAAATGAAAAACTACCAAGCTAAAACATCCCCCCCCCCCCCTTTTAGGACAGAGATTCCATCGTCGTCTGGATCTCGGGTATCTCCAAGAGGATTCCGGTGAGCACTGAGTTCATAAAATACAAAGTTTCGCCCTAAGCTCCTGTCTTTTTCTGGGCCCAATCATATATCAGTTTCCAGCTTTGCTTTACATAGTCTCTTGGTTGATCCCGTAATGCTTCTGAAAGTGTATCTAATTCTGCAATTACATAGGCATCCTTCAGTCTCAAGAGACTATGGTAACGTGCTCTGTATGGAGGACTTGGAACAGCATCTAGTGTTTCGACGCTGTATGCGAAGCTGGAGTGTCCTCTCCAGAGCACGAAGCCTGGGTAAAATAATATGGAGGATAGGCTGTTACCCAAGCAGCAAATCCCCCCTCTCCACGTCGCTGAAATAGTCCAATGGAAAGGCAAGAGCCAATACAACTGGTTCCAGCGACGTCACAGGAGTTGCCAGAACGACACGAACTGCCTCCGGGACTCCGGCTCCGGATTTTGCCTCGAGGTTAACTCCTGAAGCCTTTTCCATCAGTAGATATAGCCACAAGGCAGTGGAGGTTTGAAATCGGAGTTTTCCTTCTCCTAGATGGACTGCCTCCCAATATCCAACAGTTTAATTTAAACAATTTAAAAGCTCCTCCATCGTTGGGGTTTCTTCATTTTTCCATTTTTGGGCCCAGAGTAACCTAGCTGCTGTAAATATATACATTAGACAATATTTTATTCTCTTATCAATAATTTCCAGCATGATATTCAGTAATACCATTTCAGGTTTAAAATTTAATTTTTGTTGAGTAATTTCTTTTGCCATTTCCCATACCCGTATCCAGAATCTTTTGACTTTTTCACATGTCCACCACATATGATAATAGGTCCCTGGATTTTTTTTTACACTTCCAACAAACATTGCTATTACAGTCTGATATTTTTGCCAATCTTACGGGTGTATAATGCCATCTATAAAACATTTTGAGGATATTTTCCCTAAGGTTCACTGGCTTAATCATTTTATTACACTCTTTCCACATCTTTGTCCATTCATCAATATCAATATTATATCCAAAATTACTTGCCCATTTTACCATCATCTCCTTCACCCTCTCATCCTCCAAGTCATACTCCAGTAAGTATGTGTACATTTTTAAAATTATTTTCTCATTAGTATATATCCACAATTCATCCACCTGAACTTTACCCTCAAAGAAACCCACAATTTTATCTTTTTTGTATCTCGATTCCAATTTCAACATTGACAACCAATCAGTGGCCACTCCTAGTTCCTCTAGCTCTTGTTTATCTTTTACATTCTGTTCTTTAGTTAGTAATTTTTTATATGCGAGTAACGCTCCTTTCTGGTTCAACACTTTCAACGTAAATGCCTCTATAGGAGCTACCCATATTGGAGTTTTCTTGTAAGTTTGTGTTTGGAATTTTTGCCATACTAAACATAGCGCCTTCCTCAGAATATGTTCTGCAAAATGTTATTGTTCTTTATATTTCCCATACCACACATATGCATGCCAACCCATTTTTGTATTTGTAATATAATTCTCTTTCATTAAGTTGCTGCTGAGATTTATGATGTTCATCTTACTCTGGTGTATGTAAGTAGTGGGATTCTATCCCTTTTAATTCAATGTATGCTTTTAATTTTATAATTTTTAACATGATCGCTTTTTGTGGTTTTATCTGTACCTGTTTCAATTTTAAATCTTCAGCTTCGGTTTTGAGAGAAAGGTAGGATATAATTCAAAGGACGGAACAAAGGAATGGTATCTACCCTAGTTGTGCAGATGTCTTAACAAGAAAGTGGGGTACATATTATTTCCATAAAAAGGACCATCTCTTTTCCTATTGCAAGACAGCTGCTCAAGGCCACCAGGTTTCTGCTAAATTTTACTGGTCATGCTGTTTTGAGCTTACATCAGTATAATCTATGTTCCTTAGTTCTACCTAGAAATGCCTCTGTGAAAGTCCCAGCTGTGAGTCAATTTTTGCTACTCTTTGCCTTAAACTGCAAAACAACACACGAACCGGAAACAGAGTTATTAATATCTCCCCCAGTATGACATACATTGTCCATCTTAAACCTGGTTTCCTGGATTTTTTTAAAAAACCCAAGATACAAAAAAATATATACCAAACCAGAAAACCAAACCCGAAAAAGAAAACAAGAAAAACAAAAAAGCCCTGAAGGCATTACTGGTGAATAAATAACCTAAAATAGCAAAGCCCAGCCAAACCCTGTAGCTTAAATTGTTAACTCCTTTGAGAAGTGCATGACAGATTGTAACTCGGGAAGGAGGATCAACCACTTTGTATGGAGATCAGGTTCAGTCCCTGATATGTCCAGGTACATAAGATTGAAAGAAGACCACTCTCTAAAACCCCAGAAAACTGGTACTGATTAGAATACTGAACCAAATGGACTCTTTATTTATTCATATCAGAGCATTGTGCAATTCAAAATTGTAAGTGTGTATGAAATACAGGAAAAATTAAAAACAAATTAAAATGTTAAGATAATTAAACTTTTTTAGACCAGAAGCAGGCATACTTTAATAGCATTATCTCAGTTAATTTGCTAGCTCTTCTTTTGTGCATGTGGTGTGGCACAAATTACATGCACCCAAGTGCTACCTTTATTGAATTTCTCCACAGTCACAGAAAATTTATCATGTTATCGCATTTTACTTGACTATTATTTGATCTTTCTACTTCACTTTGAAGTCAAAGTGACTTCCAGATGGTCCAGTTAGGGTCTGCTTTCACTGTAGGCAAGAGACGTTTCTTAGAGATCCATACCAGTAATGTACAATACAAACATTGCAATAGTTGTGGCTACAGCTTAAAGTCGCTGCATCATTAAACAGCTCAATACAGAGAGAACACATTGCTGCGTCACGAAGATACTGTGATATCTGCGGACTGTCCATTTTGCCACCACACAAACAGAGGCCATCCAGCAAGCATCTCATCCTGGTGGGAGACACTCTTCAGCATTCAGCAAGGTGTTCTGTTTTTATTCTCCATAGGTTTAGCCTAGCGTCTTCTAGTTTAATCTTTAGAGCTTGAAATGTGTGCAGAAAACGTTTCCTCAATTTTAATCACCATCTAGGGATTGGTGTCCATGGAGTGGATGGATTTATTGCTATATTACCTTTCAGATGTGGTGGCGCTGTGGGTTAAACCGCAGAAGCCTCTGTGCTGCAAGGTCAGAAGACCAGCAGTCGTAAGATCGAATCCACGCAACGGAGTGAGCTCCCGTCGCTTGTCCCAGCCAACCTAGCAGTTCGAAAGTATGCAAATGCAAGTAGATAAATAGGTACCACAATGGTGGGAAGGTAATGGTGTTCCGTGTTGTTGGCCATAGGCACACGGGTTGCCCCAGAGCATCCTGCCTCGAAAGGAGTGTGTCCCAAAATGACAGCCTTGAAGTCCCACTTGCCGAAGAGCTAAATCTGTCAGCTGCCAGAATTGGTCAATGGAAGGCCAAAGAAATAACTGCCCCTTTTCCACCCTGATCTGTCTTGGATCTCTGTACGTGTAGGTAAACTATATTTCTAACTAATTTAACATCTTTGCTCTGCAGTGCTGCCTTTGCAACATCCTCTTTATCCACAGCTACAATTTCACTGACCCTGAGGCTCCAGAAAATGCCCAGAATAGCACAGCTTCATAACTGTCCCTGCAAATGCTTCCCTGTAAATGGTTACTCCTCACTAGAATTGCGGGGGTGATAGGTGAACTGCTATCTGGAGCTCTGACTCTGTCCTTGCTCCAGCCGTCTATCATTTTCCAGATGCAAAAATCTGACATATAATCTGGGTAACCTTGTACCTTAGCGTAAAAGGCCAATGCTGACATTTTCCCCTGAATGGAACCCAGCACAAGCCCCTTCCAATATAAATGGACCACAAACTGCTGTAGGTGCTCCACCAGAGCCAGCCAAGTTGGCTCCAGGCCCTCCCTTAACTCTAAATTCTTGGAACTCCATACTCACAGCCAAATACCCCTTATGCATCCTCAGGGCCAGTGCCAATGTTATCGTGCACTTGGCTTCATCCTGCCAATTAGCCAAACCTCTGGATGCAGAATCTTGGGGAACTCACTGTTATCCAGCCCTGCAGCTGAGGTTCCACTCCAAAAATGAACTGAAATGCTCCAACACAGCACAACACAGAGATAGAGCAGCCCATACGAAGAGCCCTATCTATGTAAAATGTGCCCTGAAAGGAAAAACTGAACAGGTCAAAATTTCCAGGGTGCACTGAGAGGAGGCGAAAGGCCAGCTTAATATCACACTTCGCCATTTCAGCTTCATAGCTGCATGCCTGAATCATGCACACCTCAGTATCAAATGAAGTGTAGCACACTGAGCATAATCCTGGGGGAATAGCATTGTTTACAGAATCACCTTCAGGGTACAAAAGGTGATGAATCAGCCCAAACACACACACACCCTGAGCCTTCTTGGGAACCACCCCTAAAGGAGATACCCTGAGGTGGGGAACTAGGGGCTCTCAGTGGTGTCCAGGACCTGCCCTCATGTACCTCCTTGTCAATTTTTTCCCTTACTACATCTTCCATGTTCCACTGATTTCAAATTACTGGCCCATTACCTGTTATGAACCTGAACTACTGGTATCCTAAATCCACACTGAAAACCTTGTAATAGGTAAGCTGTGTCCTCCCTTTTACAATAGCCCCCCATCCACTCTTCCAACATCTCAATCCTCATGGGACTGGATCCCTTTTGTAGTGGGGGGCCCCACTGTCCAGTTTTTTTTACTGCCGCTGAGATCCTTTCTTCTGCCTCTTTGCACCCATACCCTAAAGCAATTGGCACTGGCGTCTTGACCCCCACAGACAGAGCACTCATGCCAGTAGCAACACACTTTGCGTGAGCACGTTCCTTGTGAATTAAACTCCCAACAGAACAGGCAGGGTTGAACCATCTCCCTGTTGTTCCACATGGATTATAAGCCTGCCTGGCCCTGCAAATCAGATGACCACTGTCAAATCTATCTCCCAAAGTGGGTCACACTGGTGTAATATACTTCAGCCAAAGGCCGGGTTGCGGCTCATCTCAGCGCAAGTTTGGGTGGATGCTGTCTTATGTGGAACAATTCATCATATAGAAGGCATAGGTGGCCCGAGTAGTCTGTAGTCTGTACAGTAGCCCTGTAAACTAAATCTAAATACTGTACTAGGGACTGCGCCCTCCAAAGTTTGTGCCTTGACAATGGCCCCAAAGTAAATGAGGAAACCAGGCAATCAGTTGCCCCAAGAGAGTTCAGGCTTGCATCACAATCACCTCTTTTTATTGTTCTTATCCTTCTTCTCTAGTTCCTTGGAATTAACTTCCCTATTACATCTTCATAATTCCCTTTCCAAATCCACTCTTATGTTGACAGCGTCAAATGATCTCCCAGTGACATGCCGTAGTCCCCAAAGGGCAGTGCCTTCAGAGTTGTACCCAGTGTCAGACACAGAGAGATAAGGCCATACACCCACTCCAGATGTAAACCCTACAGGCGCAGGAAATATTACCTGAAGGTAAGGTGTGTTCCAAGCCCCAGTTGCCAGCCCCTGAACAGCTATCTGATTTGACTGAAAGCCTGTACTCCCTGTACTAAGATGTGATTCTGCAGCAGATATACTCGCCTGGCCACCCCTGATCCAAGGCCACACAACCATTGCCCAACTATTGTCCAGTGCAACAACTAACTTACCTGTCACAGTTCGATCCTGGGCCATTCCCACTGCCTCACTCTCCTCAGGTGTCTTTGTTGCCACATTGCACTGCGACATCGCTGTTCCCGACACCCGCTTGGCCCTGCAGAGCTGCTTGCCACTTCTGCCTCCCACCATTTGGACCCGTCTGCCTGAGCATCATCCACAGGTTGACTAGATGTCCCTGGATCATTAAGCCGGCTAGCTTCCAATACAGAAAAATGAGACATAAGGTAGTCAGCTAGAGCCTTGAGTTTTGCACCCCTATGACCCTTGGAGTCTCTAGCTGATAGACGTAGCCGAGGATTGCTCATAGCTGGTTTGGCCTGCGCCTTACGTTCAACCTCCAACATGGTGATTTTGGCCTGAAGCTCCTCCCATACCAGCCAACTCTCCTAATCAGATGATGATTTAGATGGGGGGGGGGTTTGTAGGTGCTGCCTTCCGCTTAGCAGGATGCTTTCTCTTACTCTTCCCTTGGCCCTTCTTGGGACCCATAATTACAGCTACACTGGAGGCACAAATCTCTTTTGACTGCCCCAAGGGTCCAGGGTGGAGCCTTATGGGGATCCCTCCTGCAACATCACCCCTTGTGACCAATTCCTCTTCTTCCCTTTTTTATTTTTATTTTTATAATATATTTATTCGATTTCATGTACTAATTTAAAAACGTGGTTTTTTGTTTTGTTTTGTTTGCTTATCTAGATACCGCCTACTGAAATTTATGGAAGGTGGGCTTCCGAGTGAATTTATTCAATTCTGAGGGTTTTATTTATCTATTTATTAATTTAAACTGCTGCCCCTTACCCTATGGGGGGGGGGGGCTGCCCAGAGACTGCCATATGGGCCAGGTTGATTGGCTTCTGACAGTCCCCTTTATCTATTTTATTAATTTTTATTTTTAGTCTTATTTTATTTATTTTGTTTTATTTTATTTCTTAGTATTATTGATATACTATATTAATATATATCCTTTTAAAAAACAATCCTCTACTGAGTGGGGGGGGGTCACCAATGGGGGAGGTAGGGAAAACTGTCACCCCTCCCCCTGCGGAGACCTTCCCTCCCACCACCTAAGCCCAGGGTATGCTGTCCCATGTTGAGGCTATGTCCCATAAACCTCACTTATATATTATTATTATTATAAAATATGAATAAAATTCTGCCTTAAATAAACAGGATCACTAATTGCAACCCAAAACACCAAACTGTGTGTGCGTGGGTGCAGATGTAACTCCTCAATTGCTACTTCCAAATCAAAACTGTGTCACAGTTGCAAGCCTCAAAAGAGGCTGAAAAAAAGGTGGAGCGACTATAAATAAGGTGCTCCTTCCCCCTCCCTTCCAGGATAGTGGAGACTCGATGAACACATTGTGCACTATTCCAGGGGCAAAGCAGATCCACTCAGTGAAGCAAGCTCACCAGCAGAGCTCGCCATTTGGGAACACATTCCAGGATTAGACACGTGGCACCAAAAGCTACTCCTATCCAAGGGGAAGGGATTAGAAAACCACAATTTTCACCCTGTAATGCACATTGTCCATTGAAGTAAAGAAGCACCAAGAAGGACTTTTCAGAAGATGCAGGACTGAGGGGTAAAACTGGAACATCAGTAAATCGTAGCTGTAACAAAAAACATCTTTTTTTTAATAACTTTTTTTTATTAAACAAACATCCAACCTAAACAACATAAACCTAACACCACACTAAAATACAATTACATAATACACCAGTGCCACCTTCACCCTCAGGGCTAGCATTAATAATATTTTTAAATTCATTCAATCCATTTTCTCTCCAAAACTTAATTGTTTCGAAAAGAAAAAACATTATCTAAAAGAAAAAATGAAGGAGTTTCTATCATTTGTTTCAATGAGGAAGATAACATGGAAACTTCTCCTGAGCTATAACTGTCTAGCTACAGCCATGATAACCATAAACACATAAGAGTCATGCTAGAGCAAACCAGAGGTCTAGCCAATCTCAGAACGACATGGAAGAAATGTTTGTGGAAACTTCAAGGTTAATTTACATACGTTTAATGAAGTGCAGTGTAATCCACAAAATCTTATGCCAAAATAAATGTGTTAGGTTATGTTCATATGGAGAAATAGATTGCAATGTGATCTATTTCCTGGCAATCACATGATACATAGCTAAATATCAGCTCGACCCTGACCCATGCCCAAGTTAGACATTTTTGGTCTGGCAATCAGGCTACTACTTTTGGGGACCATGTCCCGGCCTTAAGGGAAATTACTGTTCTTAAAGCAAGCCTTTCTGGTGTGATCAGGCTCACACTTTTCCAGCTGTCTGGTTGCACCCTTGTCTTCCATGAGCAACATCCATCCATCCATCCATCCATCCATCCTTCCTTCCTTCCTTCCTTCCTTCCTTCCTCCCTCCCTCCCTTCCTCCCTCCCTCCCTCCCTTCCTTCCTTCCTTCTTGTAGCATAAAAAGCTAACAGCCATCCAACATTTGTGGTATCAGTGCTTGCAGTTTAAAGTGTCTTCTCTTTAAAATTCTAACAAAGGAGATCGACCTTACAGACACCACCCTGGGAGCTATTTTCAGCAATATTAGAAGCTCTATTATCTATCCAAGGGCTAGTTGTATTCTCTCCCTCATCAAATGCACATTCATAGAAGGCCTACTGGCCTTAAGCAGCTAAGCAGGTATATTCACAACTGAATAATAAAGACAGAAAGAAGAAGAGAGGAGCAAAAGAGTAGGGAGCAGAATAGTCATTTTGAGAACAAAACTCTTGACTTTCCTAGGGTAATAAGGGTTAAGTGCCCCCTTTCAAAAGTCTAAGGAGATTGTAGTGAGAAAATCTGTTTTCAATACTCTTGAAATACAGGGTTGTATATCTTAAGTGTCTTGTACCAGAGTCTTTAGTTGAAATACTCTCCATTTAGAGCAGTAGTGGGCAGAAGCAGGGCCAACTCTATCATGAGGCAGCCACCTCAGGCAGCAGATTTTAGGTGGCATGAAAATGCAACAAAGTATTACATACTGCCAAGCCATGTCCAACTTGTGGTGACCCTTTCCCGGGTTTTCTAGTTATAGTTCTCCATTCCCTTCTTCTGGGGATCCTGTGGGGATGCCTTTTCTCCTGAAAACCACAGCAGGAAATCAACTCCCAACCCTTACCTCCACACCAGCCACCCAACTCACTGAGCTATCAAACAGTCATTGGTTTGCATACTAGTCCATTTTTTAAAAAGCATAATTTGCATAATAAAAAATTATATGCAGTCAGGTTACCCCTGACTAATGGCAAACCTTTCCTGGAAATAGTGTGTTATATTATTTTTCCTGCAAAGGGTCATCATAAGTCAGAATTGACTTGATGACGTGTTGTTGTTGTTGTTGTTGTTCCAGGGTTTTCTAGATATTGAGTACTAGTTTATGATTTCCTTCTTCTAGGAGCACTTTGAGATCATGCAACTTGCCCAAAGCTATACAGGCTGGGGAGGTACAGTGGGGAATCAAACTCCAAACCTCTGGTTCTACAGCCAGATAGCTTACTCAGTTAGCCATCCAGCCAGCTATAGTTTGCTGATTAGGTCTATTTAAATTCTTCTTTTTTAAAAAAAGCTGAAATAATCAGTGCCCTATCCAATTCAATTTGCAATTCAGATGCTAATCAATTTGTAAATCTGCTTTGTTTCACACAAGAACCAAATCTATCCATTCTGTTTAATCCTCATACAAATTAGCCCAAATTTGGTTTAGAATGTGGAATTTTTCTGAATATTGAACACTGCGCTAATATGGGGGGGGGAGGGGGGACTTTAGCCAGTGAACAATATGTCTGCTTGTCCAGTCCAGGCAGCAATAGTGTTTGGTTGGCTTCAGGGTCCTGCACCTCCCCTTCTTAGGCTTCTTCTGACAGAATCCTGTTGGGAAAAATATGCCATGGTAATCACTCAAGTGAGTTGTGCCCTTTAGTGGAGTGTCCCTCAAACAACCAGTCATACTAAAGATTTTGCAACTGGTGTGGGATTAATCACACAACAGAGACCCAGCCAGAGGCTGCAAACCACTTTCATGATTGCTGTTGCATACACAGTTTTTTTCAACAGGATTCTTGCTTGCATCTTTAGATCAGCCTTGAACTAAACAGCCCTTGAGCAGTTCAAATAGAACGCTAAACTCTTTCAGTCTTGCAGATCCCTTGAAAGTAGGACTTGTAGTCACCCTTACACAGGAAAAATGCTTATGCA
This sequence comes from Intellagama lesueurii, assembly GCA_037013535.1. Classification (NCBI taxonomy): domain Eukaryota; kingdom Metazoa; phylum Chordata; class Lepidosauria; order Squamata; family Agamidae; genus Intellagama; species Intellagama lesueurii. Next base: position 12,634,838 of record JBAJHW010000009.1, on the reverse strand, counting down.
AGACACCCCTCCTCCTCAGTAGACTTTTCTGGGAAAGTTGGGTGTCCAAAAATCATCAAAGAGCAGCAGGCTGCCATGTGCTCAACAGTATAAATGTCTTCCTCCCTCTTCCCAAACAAAGAGGCAGAAAAAGAAAGCAAGGCACACAGTGAGCTGGGGACAGCTCTGGTCCAGACAAAGACAATACCTGATTATTTTTAAGTTGTCATCTCTGTCAAGACTGTCCCTACTAAGAAATGGCAGAATCCCTGAATGGTGAGGGAGAAAGAAATACTATGGGACTGAATTTGAGGCAAAGTGAGATATTTTCCTCTTTGGAAACAGGTTCCAAACACCAGTAGAAAATAAGAAATGGCTATTCACTCTATATTCTATTCATTCTTCTTTTTTAAAGAAAACTTCTGTTCGTCTTTGTAGCACCATGGCACTCCACAAGCAGTACATATGTATATACAATCCATGAAACATATACAGAATCATACACACACTAAAAATAATATATCACACTAATAATAATAATCACATAAAACATATACATGCTCGTAATAATAATAATTTATTTATTGTTTATTAGACATGTTTTCCTCATGGCATCTTCACATAAATATTAACTATTTATGTTAATAGTTAATAGAGGGGCAAGATCTGTTCTTGATCATCCCAGAGTGCAGGACACACAACAATGGGCTCAAGTTAAAGGAAGCCAGATTTCCGTTGAATATCAGGAAAAACTTCCTAACTGTTAGAGCAGTACAACAGTGGAACCAGTTACCTCGGGAGTTGGTGAGTGCTCCAACACTGAAGGCATTCAAGAAAAACTTAGATAATCACCTGTCAGATATGCTTTGATGGTATTCCTGCATTGAGCAGGGGGTTGGACTTGATGGCCTTGTAGGATCCTTCCAACTTCACTTTTCTATGATTCTATGATTCTATGTGTCATCAAGTCAGTTCTGATTTATGGCAACCCCTGCCAAGGCTTTCTAGGAATAGAGTACTCAGAAGTGGTTTACCATTCCCTTCTTCTCAGGGTGCCCTGGAACTGTGCAAATTGCACAAGTCAACACAGGCTCTCTCTTCTTCTAGAAGACAGAATGGGAAACCAAATTCCCAACTTATGGCTCCATAGCCAGGTACTGACTCTCTTGTAAATCCAGCCAGCTCATAGTAACTGACAATAACTAAGATGTTAAAAAACTTAAAACAAAATGAAGAGAATGGCATATCCATAAAACAGAACTATATTTGTAATAATATTTTTATTGCACCTTTCCCCCAGAGAACTTAAGGTAGCATAAACACTGTTCTTCCTACGATGGATTCAGGTAACCTTAGACCGGGGTGGGCAACGTATGGCTCTGGACCACATCTCCCATCACCTCCCACCATTGGCTGTGTTGTATTGCTCTGCTGAGAGTTGCAGTCTAGCAACATCTGCAAGGCCACTGTAGCTGTAGTACTACTGTATTTACACCAAAACATTAGGAGCTGTTTAATTTAGAAAAGGGATGAGAGAATGGGAGACACAATAGCATGGTGTCAAATTATGAATGTTATGGAGAACACAGATAGGAAGAAGGTTTTCTGACTTTCCTTCATACCTGGGGGCAAATTTGGGAGTTTCCATGCAATCATAATAAAAGGAAAAACTTCTCCCCATAGCACAGAAGCTGTAGAATTCCACAAGAAGTTGTGATCGTCAGCCATGTGAACAACTTTAAAGAAGAATTAGATATATTCATGGAGGGTAAGGCAATCAATAGCTAGTAGCCACAATAGCCTCCAGTGCAAAAGACAGTATACTTCTCTTATGTCGTTTACTTTTTTAAAAAGATTGTAGATCTTGCATGTTTTTCAAATGTTTGGGGGTTTTAGATGGTGGATCATTCATAATTTTAAGTGGTATAGACTACAAAACAGGAAATCCGGGTATTTCTTAATGTGCTGCCATTCAGATGTAATGCTGAATTTTAGCTTGTAGTTTGGATGTCATTTCCCAGCAAATTCTTTCTTGACATTAATGAGTATTTGCTAAGAGGTTCAGCTAAACACTTGTATTATGTCAAGCAAGACCAGCTGGTTTTTCTAGCCATTCAACAGCCTACTCTGTTTCCAAAAACTTTTAGGATATGCAATAGATTTCACAGAGGCTTGGAGCTGGAGTTGCTGGATGCCCAGAGGGCTTGTGAGGTGGGGGGGCACGGATGTGGTAATGGAGGTCATGCTGCTGCTGCTGCTCCTCCTCCTCTAACAGATGGCAAGCAGTGGGGCACAGGTAGGGCAGAGACCAAAGGCGTGGAGAAAATGCACATGAGGGCATTCTTTTGTGATAGTCCAGGGCAGATTGGCCTAGTTGTCTTGCCCTCAGAGGAGCGTTTGCTACAGAGGGATGTTACGGGTTTGGATTTCTGTTGTAAACCATCCTGTATACTACAGTAGAGCTCCTTCCACTATACCTGATAGGCAGCCCAACCATTAGGCAGAGTGAGGGATTTGTCTTCTGTGGCAGATAGTGTAGGACAAATCTATGTGAGACAGATGCAACCTGCCCTGTGTACAATGGGTTGTCATTCTCTAGTCAGGCCTGATGGCAACACAAACCCAATTCTGTCAGCTGCTTGTGCCCTAGTGCTGGAAGATGGGGGGGGGGGGATTGGATACTCATGCTCAACAGAGGGCAGCAGAGAAAGGTCACTATGTACTCTTGGTGTTTTCTTTGTTTCCTGTCATTTGCAACAGCTGACTTTAGGGATCAAGGTTTATTTTTAAACCTTCCTTTTCCAAAAAAAAAAAAAAACCCAAAACTCAGACTCTCCCTCTCCCTCTACAAGTCTGTGTTCAAAACAAATCGTAAACAAACATTTTGTTAGGTGCCTGTTTGACCCTAATTTAAAAAAAAAAGTCAAATATACTCATAAATAATTTAGGAAGAAAAAAACCCAAGTAGTTCTGAAATATTTGCACTTTAAACCAGTTCCAAGATAAGGAGATATATTTAGGTAACTGAAATCAGTTAAGTGTCATTATCAGAGGGCTACATACGTCTGTATAGACAAACAGTTCTGGATGGTGATGTTGCACCCAGCTGGCCTTGCTTTCTAAGGGGGTCGGTGGAATAGCTTTTTTGCTCACTTTCCAAAGAAAGTCAACATTATTATTTTCTTTTAACTGTGCCTCTAAATAAATTATATTCTCCTATTCTCACTAATTTTTTTTTAATTTTCTCTCTGCAAAGAACATATGGATTAAGTGCACACTTCTCTTTTGTTACTTTTTAATAATCCAGATACAAAGAAACAAAAATGGAAGCTTCATTTTTCAGGGCCAGCTGAAAGCAAAAAACTACTTTTGCTCTCTCTAAAAGCAAACTGGGGAAGCAAGTGACTGCCAACAGGACTGATGCCAGAACATGGAAAGAGGGAAAGAAGCAAAGCTTGGAACCATTGTTGGGGGACTCTGGCATCTGTATTAAAAAAATTAATAGTGTTTAAAAGCTCTAGAAAGAAAAGGGAGGTATCAGCGTGCTCAGGGGAAACCTGAATCATCCAGTAATGCAATACTAAACAACTTTTTGAAAAGTACCAAAGGGGGATGTACTCAGAAATACCCCCCATGAGCACCCAATGACGACTGAGCATGCTCAATAGCCACATGATATTATATGCCACCTTTTCTTCAAGGAGCTTATGTGGTGCATTAGGTCCTCCTCTCCATTTTAGGATAGGCTTGTTGGAACAGAGGACTAACACATGTGACAAGTTCTCTGGACTGTAGAGAGGGAGGTTCCCAGGAGTGCTTTGCCCATGTCTTTTCTGGACCTATGTTTAGAATGGTACTCATAGGATCAATTTGTCCTACTAATATTTTAGATTGGTACTCCATTCTCTCTGATCTCACTTTTTACTGTTGCTTCTTCTTTTTGTTAGAGAAATGACTCCAAGAAGCCAGCTCTAAGTGAAGGGTGTTTTCCCCCTCCTGCACTATTCATAAATAGATTTCCTACATAATAAACAGTAACTTTCCTTTTTACCTTAATTACCAGTCTCCAAAGTGACTGCTGTATTTTTCCATTAAAATAAGAAATAATTCTGATAAACGGCCACAGTCACACTAGCAAAATGTCCCCGTTTTCTCACGTCTTTTGCTTCCGGAGAAGTCATGCATTGTGGTCATGTGAGATGTATCCCATGATGTATGTTCTGACATGCTTTTAAAGTACTGCAACATTTAACTAAATTAGATGTGGTACGTGTGGCTACACCTTTCCAGTTTATTTGCAATTCTCTCTCCCATTTTAAAAAAATGACCATTACACTGATGTGTCACCAATATATCCTTGTTGTGTACAAACTTATCTGAGGTGCCTCTTGCAGTGCTGTGTTCCTCTCAGTGGTAGAGAACACACAGCCCACTGCAGTGGCCGTCCTATACCATTTGGGGGAGTAATGCTCTACAGACTTATTGTCTGGCATGCCTGGAGAACTAGGGAAAGTGTCAGAATATGCACCCTGTCCCCTCTACATTTTGGATGCCCTTCTACTTCCACCATTGTCACCTCTCCTCCTTTTTCCTTTGCAATCCTCTGTTATTCCAAGTTCCATATTTCCACCCCCTCTCATATATATCCCACACAGCAGCTTTAGCAAAAATGACAAGTAAGTCTCGACGTGTCAATCTGTAATTACACCACGAATGGAACCAAGTGATTGTTCCAGATACCAACCTCTCTGGTTTCTCTGTCTAATGTTGTTTGGGTGGGCTATAGTTCGCCATAGTTTCCAAGCACCACCCCTTGCAGTGAACACTAAGGTCACTTTTTAGTGACCCACATCTGTACACCATCATGATTCTGCTCTGCTACCCACTGTGTGGGATGGGTCCAGTCTCAATCACAGTTGCTGGGTGATTCTAGGGAGAGGCAAGTGATGGACTGAAACTGTATTGGCAACTTGGGATGATGCACTGTATCTTCAGAACTTCAGGATGACAAGGCAGACAATGTATGAAATTGCACATGCACTGCGTCCCCTTCTACAATGGCAGAAAGAGTTGCTATTTGCATTACATTCCTCTCCTCAAAAATGTTTAACTGTGAAATCGGGAACCAATTTGACAGGGGGAAATCTACGGTTGCCGGAATTTTGGTAGATGCTTGCCTGGCCATCAAACATGTGCTTTACCAGAAGACTGTGTATCTGAGTGATCATAACAAGGTATTTTCTGAATGTGTGACTTTGCGACTATGCTGAGTACTGTGCTGTGCACTTCCTGTGCTAACTGTGCCAGATGACCTGAGTGAATTCAATCACTATTGTTGTAATTGCTGTTCTCAAGAGATCATTATGAAACCCCCCATATGCATGATTACTATTCACAATTTCAGTAATCCATGTTTGAAAAACATTAAAATTATTTATGGGAAATATAATATATTTTCAAACATACTAGAACAACTGCCCATTGGATTGACCAGCATACCGTGCTCTGAATACTTGATAGTTTGAAATATATGCCATGGCTCTTGTGCCCTCTGACAGGTAGTTCTGTTATTGCACGGGATCAGGTTCTTATTTTTCCTTTTACCATGGTATATCTGTAGTGTTCATAGTAATCCCCTTTTTACTACCGTGTTTCCCTGAAAATAAGACAGGGTCTTAGATTGATTTTTGATCCAATAAACGCATTAGGGCTTATTTTCAGGGGATGTTTTCTTTTTTTCATGTACAACAATCTACATTTATTTAAATACAGTCATGTCATCTGCTTCTGGTTGCTGCACAATGCTGCACAATGGTGGAGGGCAGGGTTTCACTTAGCTGGGGCTTATTTTGGGGGTAGGGCTTATATTACGAGCATCCTGAAAAATCATACTAGGGCTTATTTTCAGGTTAGGTCTTATTTTCAGGGAAACAGGGTATGTTTACCTGTTTTGACTATCCCCCAGTTTTCTATTATACGTGCTTGTAAGTATCCGCGGGAGAATGGATCTTAAAGAAAGTGGATATGGGGGGGGGGGGGGTCATAAATTCTGTTGTCCGCTGTCTCAAACACCTTTTGTTTCTTCTGGTCCATTTCACACCTATCCAGATCACTGTTGTAAACTTTCTTATTTGCTTATTTCCTCTATTTTGTCCATGCAGGTTATAGCCCTAGGTTTTCCTCACTGCATCAGGGTGGTGGAAGGCTGTCACATCCCTGTTTTGTGTCCAGAAAATCAGATTGATGAGTACTGGAACAGAAAATACTTCTACTCTGTGGTTATGCAGGGTGCATCACACTGGACGGTTCTTTAATTGTCATATCAGATTTCAAGGTAATGCGCATGATGCGCATATTTTAAAGACATCATCATTCTCAAGGATGATGAGGACACACGTGTTTCCAGGAACTCACACCTAACTCTCAATGGTGTCCATATTCAACCAATTACTTTGGCTGATAGTGCTTATCTGCTGCATCCATGGCTAATGAAACCGTATCCAGCACCGGCTACTGAGGCAGAGAGAAAGTTCAACCACATTTTTATCAGCCACACAGTATTGTCGAATGAGCCTTTGGGAGATTGAAGGCTTGGTAGCAAAGGATATGAACACATCTGGTAGTGGCAGTGAGAACTTTAACTCTGTTATTACATATAGTGATGCACAATGTTTGTGAGTCAAAGGGTCACGTAGTGGTTGGTGAGACAAGACAGTTCAGAACTAATGATGGTGGATAGGGAGGCCCTTCCTTCACACCAGTCTGCAAACAAGAACTCTCGGTTGGAGGGTGAAAGAGTACAGGCTGCAATTGCAGCCTACTTGTGATATTTGTACACAACTATCTACAGTGGTTGCTTGTGCAAACCATTGCTAAGTTTAATAAAACACAGCTTCAAAAATACATATGTCTTCACCTATCTCCTTCATTAAAAGGCATGCTAGCTGCTTCTCCAAGACTGTTAATTTGGAAACAAATCAATACTGCATGTTTATGACAGTTAAGTTATTTGTGCAATGCTGTCTGTGCTTAGCTGAGTTTCAGTCCCTTTCATGTATTCTTGAGAGGCCACCTCTTTGACTTCGTCTGTTTGCTGCCTCCGAGACTCCTCATCAAGAACCTGAAAGCAGTTTCGCAGTTCCACCAGAACTGCGAACAATAAACAATGAACTCGCAGTACACAAACAATAAACTTGCAGTATTTCAGTAGATCGTGTACTTTGTAAATGTTAAAAGCAATTCTTCCTTGCTAATTTTTTTGGGGTGTGTGGCGTTCGCCCTTGTGGCCCCTGCTTGTCTTTCCCTCACAAAGGCTCACGTCGCGTTTTCTTCTCGCTGCCACCAGTGGATTACCTTAATCCACAATATAAATGACGTTTGTCTGAACACTTGACTTGTGAACAGAAACAGAACTTATTTATTGAAGTGAAGCAGATTGAATTTTTTCAGATAAACATTATACACAAGCAAATCATCAGCAGTTCTCTCAGTACATACTTCTTTTCTCTTGCTATATCATTGCCACCTTCTCTACCTGTTTTCCTAACCAGCTCTATTTATTTATTTATTTATTTATTTATTATTGGATTTTTATCCCGCCCTTCTAGAGAAGAGTCTACTCAGGGCGGCTCACAAAATATTACAAACAGATAAAAACAACAATTAAAATCTACAATAATGCTATAATCAAGATGGAAGGATAAACTTCAAACCAAGAAAAGTAAAATCAAGTATTGGCAGTAGGGAAGGCCTGCCTAAAGAGCCAAGTTTTTAATTGGCTCTTGAAAACACCCAGCGAGGGTGCCAGGCGGATCTCTGGCAGCAAGCTGTTCCAAAGTTGAGGGGCCACCGCCGAGAAGGCCCGATTTCTTGTTCTTTCTTTTTGGGCCTCTCTCAGCGTCAGGCCCCTCAGCCGTCCTCCCAGCCCCTATCTGACTCCTCCTTCTCCTGCCAAGACTCATGTAGCTGCTGACTCCGCCTCTCCAGTCCTCTCATAGGTTCATGCAAATCAGCTCATGAATATGAATGGCATGAGTGACGTGGGCGATCGTCACATTCCTGTCCCCTAAGAAAAAGTTTGTTTCATGAGGGAAAACCTTACAGTTTACCCTTATGAACAATGGAACTTACAGGGAACATTACATACAAAACACCATCATAATAATATGCTTACCAGTTATGTCCTAAATCATACACCACATCTCAACATATAACACATTATATTTACCATATACTTATACATACCTTATACTAGTTTTCTCTCTATTACCATGTTTACCAGATCAAACTTATTACCTTAAACATTTAAAACAATCAATGCAATTATAAACATTTGCATTACTCACATTAAGCCAAATAACATTACCTCTCAATTAATAACGCTACTCACCACCATCACTTCCCATCTCTATACACCTCTCAGTTCATCAGCATCCAAACTTTGCATTTTAATCATATTTCATAACCATACACAAACAGAACACTCAATAAAACATTACAAACTTTGCCTATCCACCCATTAGTCATTTGGCCTTTTGAGGCAAGGTATCAGCATCCATGCTCTGAGTCCCTTTTCCACTGCGGATTACAAAGTCAAAGTCTTGCAGATTCCGTGTCCATCTTGCAAGCTTACTGTTAGTGGATTCCATAGTTTGTAGCCACACCAGAGGGAAAGGGTCAGTGCAAAGGATGAACTTCCTCCCCCAAACGTAAGGCTTCAGTCTTTGCAGCATCAAAACAGTCGATGGGCATGCCCTCTCGATAGCAGACCAATGTCTCTCACCAGGTTGGAATCTCCTGCTGATCAGAGTCACTGGGTGCAGATTTCCACTGTCATCCGCTTGGCACAGCACCACTCCAAGTCTGACGCTCGATGCATCCACACAGATTGTGAACCCCCGGTTGTAGTCCGGCACAACAAAGGCAGATCCTGAAGTCCACGCTCTCTTCTGTCGACTGGCAGTCATCGGGCACTCTGAAGTCCACTGGATGTCCTCGGCTCGCCTCTTCCGGGTTAAGCCTGTTCTCTCACCGAATAGTGGCTTAATTTTCTCAGCTGTGGGAAGGTTAGGCAGTTTCTTCCCCTTCTCCAGCACAGCTATGACTGTGTTCTTCCTTGAGATCTTATTGCTTATGCCTTCCTCCTCACCAACAAATTCACCCCCAGGTGCTTTTGTTGCAAAGTTTTCCATATGTGGGGGACCACTATCACAGGTCACTTCAAGATTCTCAGGCGAGTTTCTTCATGCCTCATACAAGCCTTTCTCCTTTCCATGAGTTCCCCCCAAGCTTGGCTCTGTTACTTCTAAGGACTTCTCCCTATATTTTACAGGGACAATTAGCTGTTTGAAATGTCCATCTCCACTCCTATGAGGTGTTAATAAAACTTCCCTATATAACAGGTGTTTATCAACTATGAACCTCTCTGGGTGTTCAGGAGATAACAGGAAGGGATATTCTTTGGCTTTCTCTAAACACAGAATCAGGGTGGTATCTTCCTTCTGTTCTAAAATAAAGGAAGTATTATTAGGATTTTTCGATATGACCACCTCAGCCCTTTCTACTATCTCAGGGTTTTCCTCTAGACTGGGACATTGTTCAGGATTTTCAGGGGTCAGTGGAAATTCCTTAACTTGTGCAAAGCATTCATTTAAGGTAGGGTCTTCCTTTTGTTCTTTGATGAAAGATAGATTCTTAGGGTTTCTCATAGTAACCAGATCAGCTGTTTCTCTCACTTCTCTTATTTCAGGAAGATTTCCATCATTTCCCTCAGTGGCTTCAATTTGCCTTCCCTGAGAGCGAGTTGTCACAAAAACACTCTGCACATGCTCAGCTAAATCCAGGCCTTGTTAACCTTTCCCTCAGAGCTATTATGTTTCAGGTGACTCTGCTCTGTGGATGAGGGCTTGTCTCTAAAATGGCTTCCAGTAGTTTGGGCACTTCTGAGGTAATCTCCACTGGGTGGGTGTCCTCTCCTCCTGTCGTCCCACACTTTTCTACCAATTTTTACCTCAGAAAATTGAGGATCTCTAATCTCACTAATGGAATCAGCATATTCAGATGCCTGTAATACACTTTTAGGATTTTTGTCCTTGACCAAATAACGCAATTCTCCTGGCAACACTGAATAAAATTGTTCTAAACCAACTACATTTTTCATTTGGTCTAGAGAAGTGACATTTTCACGTTCCATCCATTTGTCCAAACATTGAATCAATTTAGCCCCCACATGGGCATAAGATTCTTCAGGCTTTTTGGTAAGGGAATGAAATTTTCTTCTAAGGTGTTCTGCATTTATGCCAAATCTAGAATATACCATCTTTCTATATGCCTCAAAATCTCTAGCTTGCTCCAGAGGCATCTGAGAATAAAGCTCAGCTAAATCTCCACTTATTTGTGATCTCAACATTATCATCCTTTCATCATCCTTAATCTCAAAGTCCCAGCACGCTCTCTCAAATGAAATGAGGAAAAATTCAGGGCAATCTCCTTTCCCATATTGGGGAAATTTCTTTAGGTCAATTTTTGAGAGATTTCCCTCACTAGAGTTGCTGTTATTATTATTATTCTGGGAAGCTAATTCTAATTGTTTCATCTGTATTTGAAATTCCATTTCTCTTTGTCTTAATTCCATTTGTCTGTCCTCAGCCTTTTCCTTAATCTCTAATTCCTTGAGCTGTAGCTCCTTAGCTTTCTCTTTTTCTCTAATTTCCAATTCCATGACTTTTTCTCTGAGTCTATACTCCTGTTCCAGTTTCCATTTCTCCAGATCTAGTGAGCTTTGAATAATTTCCCTTGAGGGTTCCTCAGGTTCCTCAGATATTTGAGGGTCTCAATTTCCATTCCCATTCCCCTCAACCTCTTGAGGATCAATTTCCTCCATTACTGGCTTTTTAGTTCTTTTGGGTGGCATAAGTATGTACTTTCTTAATAAAAGGAACATTTCTATTGCTGAGTTAGTCAGGCCTCTTTTTAAAACACTTTTACTGCTGTTTTCTTTTTCCCAGTATTTTTCTGGGGTACTATGTAGCTCTCGCTCGGCAGCTAAAGATGGCTACACTTTATCTGGCATCACACAAGCCACGATGTTTCTTGGTCTGAGACAACCTTCTTGCCTCCAGACACAAAACAAATTCTATTTTCAAGCCTCTGCTTTTTATTTTCCTATCACCTCAGATCCGCTCTGACCCTGGCTTCCACTTTTTATCCACCAGTGCTCTCTTATCTCTCAGAGCCTTGGATTTCAAGCTAGCCCACTGGGTCTTTCAAATCCTGAGGTAACAAAAAAGAATTTTTCCTTCAGAGTCGGTTCCCTATCTTTAGTTCCCCCAGATCTGGGTTCAGAAGCCCTGCCACTAAGCTTTTCCACAAAAGCTCTAGCAGGTCACCCACTTCCTTACCACAGACCTCTGACTATAAAGAACCCACGACTCCAGAAAATTCATTTTTAACCATTGACTTCACTGGATTATTTCATATCCCGCCGCTGGACACCAATTGTGGCATTCACCCTTGTGGCCCCTGCTTGTCTTTCCCTCACAAAGGCTCACGCCGCGTTTTCTTCTCGCTGCCTCCAGTGGATTACGTCAATGCACAATATAAATGACGTTTGTCTGAACACTTGACTTGTGAACAGAAACAGAACTTATTTTTTGAAGTGAAGCAGATTGAATAATAACAGAAGTTTTTCAGATAAACATAATACACAAGCAAATCATCAACAGTTCTCTCAGTACATACTTCTTTTCTCTTGCTATATCATTGCCATCTTCTCTGTTTTCCTAACCAGCTCTATATCTCTCAGTATCTGTTCCCTCTCTTTCTGACTAACCAGCCCCTATCTGACTCCTCCTTCTCCCGCCAAGACTCATGTAGCTGCTGACTCCGCCTCTCCAGTCCTCTCATAGGTTCATGCAAATCAGCTCATGAATATGAATGGCATGAGTGACATGGGCAATCGTCACAGGGGGTAACACATGAACAACAGACACATGGAACTTTGTTTTAATTTTCATCCTGAAAATACTATGGGGTACCTTTGCTGTGAATCATTGCTGACTTTTGAGAGACCTGCACACATTATATGGTGAAATGTGTGTTGCTTCTGGGATGCATTTGTGCCTCTGCTTGGCCTAAGTCAGAGAACCCATGTTTCAGGAACCTAGGTTAGTGCCCTATACAATGGAGATCGTCACATAATATACACCACATAAACTTGTCAGTATATACAGGTTCCTTAAGCATATATTTGAACACATGAAAGAAGGCCTAAGAATGAGAAGAGACAAAAGAAAGGGAGAGACCAAGGAGACAATGGCAGAGATGTGAATATTTTTAGATAAACATTAGGAAGGGACCAGGAGTAACCCCAAGGAATTCCCCATGCAGAAGCACTGTGTGCTCAGCTCAATGAGAAAGGTGTGTGTCCTTAACAGCAAGGGCCCTGTGCTCTGCTTAACAGGAAGGGTGTGTGTCCTTAACAGCAAGGGCCATGTGCTCAGCTCAATAGGAAGGGTTGTGTCCTGATAGCTGGTTCCTAACAGAGCACAGCTGAGGAATAAAGCTGAAGAAGACCCAGGGTGCTTACGACCAAGGACAGCTAACAGGAGTTTGATGGGTGAGAGATAGAAAGGAAAGGTAGGACGGAAAGGTCTACTGGAGGAAGGGACAAAAAAAAAGGAAGAGACCAAGGAGACAAAGGCAGAGAGTTACATACGTATCAGTGGATTTTCCTAGATATGTTCAGGCTAACAAAATTAAGGAAAGGGCATTCATAGACAGATCAAAGCAAAAAGGTGGGAAGAGACACTTCAGTTGTGGTGATCTGCAAAGTTTGTGCAACATTTGTCCTTGTGCCTGAGTGTAACATAGTGTACATGTGCAACAAGTGTAAACCGGTGGCACTATTAGAAGAAAAAGTGAGAGAAATGGAACAGCGAGTAGCCACACTTAAGGCTATAAGGGAAGACAAAGTATACATTGACAGAACTCTGGAGCAGCAGCTGTAATCAATGGAGGCACTGGAGGGGGAAGAGCCACAAGGGAAGGCAGAGGAGGACAATGTTGAGGAGAGAGCAAACATAGTGGAGGAAGAACCATAGAAAAAAGTCACAGTTAGGAGCAAAAGAAAGAGAAGACTATCTTCACTGGTGGAACTGCGAAACTGTTTTCAGGTTCTTGATGAGGAGTCTGGGAGACAGCAAACAGACAAAGTCAAAGAGGTGACCCCTCAGGAATACATGAAAGGGACTGAAAGTCAGCTAAGCACAGACAATGAACCCACACCCTACAAAAAGAGGAAGAGAACAGTAGGAGTAGGAGACTCCCTACTGCATGGGATGGAAATGGAAGTATGCTGGGAAGATCCATGGACCCACCAGCTATGCTATCTCCCTGGAGCATAGATTAGGGATGTGACAGAAGGATTGACCTCATTCATAAAAACCCATGGATACACATCCTTTCCTTCTCGTCCATGTGGGAACAAATGTCAACAGCAACTTTGAAGAGATCACATCAGACTTTGAAGCTCTGGGAAGAAAACAGAAGGATTTTGGAGGCCATATAGTTTTCTCATCCATCCTACCAGTACTTGGAAGAGGAATAGAAATGGAAAGGAAAGTACTCCAGGTAAGTGAATGGCTACAAAGGTGGTGTTGAAGTGAGGGGTTTTGTTTTTGGGACCACAGGCTAAGCCTCCTGGAAGATGGACTGCTAGCAAGAGATTACTTGCACCTGACAAGGACTGGGAAGAATGTGTTTGCCCACAGCATGAAGAACTTAATCAGGAAGGCTTTAAACTGAATTGGAAGGGGGAGGGAGACACAATCATAGAGGTAAAGATAGATGGTCTTACACATAATAAGAGAAATGGACCAAACAGTTCATTAAAATGTACAAAGAAAAGCAGGCAACAAATCACACCATCTCTGGAGTCTATATACGAATTCCAGGAGTATGAGAAACAAATGATAAGAACTAGAAACCTTAGCTCAGGAGGGTAAATATGACTTTATAAGAATAACTGAAACTTGGTGGGATGACTCCCATGACTGGAATACAGCAATTGAAGGATATAAATTGTTCAAAACATGAACATGAAAAATAGAAAGTGAGGTGGAGTTGCAGTATATGTCAAAAATACACATTGCTGCACAGAAATATAGGAGGAGGAGACTGGCTGCCCCATTGACAGCATCTGGATCAATGTAGTTGGGGCAAAAAAACAAAAGGAACACGGTAGTTGGTGTTTACTACCGACCACCCGATCAAGGAGAGGATGTAGATGAAACTTTTGAAAACCAAATTGCAAGGATTTCAAAGAGACACAATGTAGTAGTGATGGGATATTTCAATAATCCTGATATCTGTTGGGAGGCAACAGTTTTCGGCACTTATATGTCAATGTGTTGAATCCCAAATGTCAGCTGCGAGTTTTGCATAACCCCTACATTCACGTGTACCTGATACCAGTGAAAGGGAACATGGGAGGGAAGAAATTAGTATCAATGTTGCCAAGGTGTACCCTTTAGCTTAGAAGGAGGTACAAGTGGGAGAATAAGCAGTGGATGGCAAAAGCGATAACTATGCAGCTTAGGAAAGCTGTGTCTCTCAACAGGATATGACTCAATACAATAGGGTTCTTGTAAAAAACGAAGAAGGGGATCTTGTCAAAAAATTTAAAAGTTTTCTACCACAAACAGAACCGCAGGAGCTCAGTGACCTGGGGGTGGCACATACTGGAATAGGTTTAATAATTGCCAGCATAAGTGCAAAGGTTTTGGAGATGCCGCGAACATCAGAAAGTGTAGTAGTTGTAAAAGTGGTAGCTGTGTATGTGCAAGCAGTATAGGTGAAAACAAAATAAAAACAAAGAGTAAAAATAGGCATAAATGGGGTGGCAATTTAAATAATACTTTTTAAAAAATGTGTGATTTTGAGGAAAAGTCAAAAAGATGGAGTGCACTTCTTCATGGATGGTCACATCCAAAAGGAAAAATTAGTCATTAAAGTGGCATGTCTATGTTCTTTCTAAATCTTCATTTTTATTTTGTTTTCATCATAAAGTTTAGGCATACAAGCATGCCAAGGCAGTGGGAGGCCCGTGCCTATCTGAAAAAAATGAGTGACACTGCGACATTTGTTTCCCCGCCACTGCAGCCACAGTAATTCACACTCTCCAGCCTTCACCCTTCAAAGGAGCTGTGGGTTATAAGGTCGACACAGCGACACAGTGCTGGGACAGCATTGCCTACCAATTCCCGCTATAAAAAAATATATGGGAAGTTGCAATCAGGGAAAGACAGCTTTCAGGATCTGATGGTGATAGGAAAGGAATCATATAAATTATAATTGTGCTATAATGTACTTCCTGGAAGTTATATAACTGTGTAGCAGGGCTGTGTTCTTTTCTGTTGCCTATACAGCTCCACTGTGAGGATCCAGAAAGAAGAACATTATATTGCCCCAGCTAATGAGCACCATCTGACAGAAGTAACTGCAGGATGGAATTCCAGGGAGATGATGAACCCCCTCGCTCATAATCCCACAGGGAGGAAGCGTGGTAGACAATGACTGAGGTTTACCAATGTATCAATACTATGCTCTCTATTTTTTAAAAAAATAAGGGACAGGCAGCCAAATGACATCAATGACAGGAACAACACACAGTGGCTTGCCAGGAAATGTACTGGCACAGTTGTGCACACGTTGACACTGTAAAAACTGATGCATGATAAAACCCGGAACAAAAAAAGTAGTAGTTTCCTGGTGGGTGGGATTTGATGCGGAGACAGCACAGAGAAAGAGCAAAAGATTCGAGATTGGCTATGCATCGTCTGAACACACACAAAAACTCAAAATCAATGAGGCACAACTGGAAAAAAATTCTGTGGTGTGACCACGGCCAACACTGAGAAGTGGTAAATGGTCCAAAGTTGCCAAGTGAGGCTCATAACTGAGGATTTGACCTCACTACCCTAATCATTGCTGCATTTATACATTTATACATTTATAATTTATACTGGCCAGTGGGTAAACTGTTATATATAAACAACCTAAGCCACTAGTTTGAGCCTGTGTCCTGTTGATTGGTCTCAGGATTCCCACAAACCTAAAGTCTGTCCACCTTGACTATGCTAATTGAATTATATACAGGCTCTGAAGAATAAACTTTCTAGCATTATTTGTAAGAGAGCTAATCAATAGAAGAAGGGTTAGTGAGCTAACTTAGAAATTACAAAGGAATCAGAGCTTACAAATGTAACCTCCACCCCCTTTTCTGCTTGCTTTTGATGAACACTCAAGTGATTGAGTTTTCTGGGCACCGATGTTGGTGGAAAGTGAATGTTCAAAGTGACATGAATAAGTCTCCATGGAAACAGTATTTTAAGTGTATACACAGGCACACACATACACACAAAAGTATATTTGTAGGAGACACACTCTCCTGCCCACCAATCATCCAGCCATAACAATGGGTGCAGTACAACTAACCAACTGCAGATTGGAGCCTAAATTGAATGACAAACAGCATCTAATCGCATAAGTAAACATAGCTCCACACAGGCTGGGGTAGAGGGCGGATAAAGGCAACAGCATACAAAAACCATGGGAAATTGGTATCTGTTTCCAATGGTTCACAGGTACCAAAACACAACATGTTGAGTTCATTGAAAATGGTTACATAATTCAATGTAATGATTCTATTTTTAAAAATGGATTCCAGAAAAGAGAGAGGGGGGGGGGGAAGGAAGATGGAAAAGGAATGGTAGAATAAAACAAAATCCCATGTCCACAAATAGTCAATATGTTTATTGTTTTATATCAACTGGGAATGCTTAGTCTTGAGAAAAGAAGACTGAGGGGTGATCTGATAGCACTTTTCAAATATTTGAAAGGCTGTCATACGGAGGAGGGGCAGGATCTGTTCTCGATCATCCCAGAGTGCAGGACATGCAACAAAGGGCTCAAGTTAAAGGAAGCCAGATTTCGGTTGAATATCAGGAAAAACTTCCTAACTGTTAGAGCAGTACGACAGTGGAATCAGTTACCTCGGGAGGCATTCAAGAAAAACTGAGATAATCACCTGTCAGATATGCTTTGATTGTATTCCTGCATTGAGCAGGGGTTTGGACTTGATGGTCTTGTAGGCCCCTTCCAACTTCACTTTTCTATGATTCTATGCACAAAATATGCAACAATTTCAACTCTCCAAAACCCTTAAAAATTGGTTAAAAAACTAGGAGATGGGAAAAGACAAGGAAGAGTTATTAATTTTGCATACCGGGAGTGATAGGCAGAAAACAGGATGGCAGTCTATAAAAAAGGGGACAAATAGTATTGTATAATTCTCTTTTCCATGTCTACATGCTTGTTGTTACATCAGTTGTGATGCAAATCCAGTAGGAACCCCTTATTTTCATTCTTTACATTAAGAGAGATGCAGATTCTTTCTTACTATATGTTTATCCCATCCTTACTGAGTTATGTTTTTGGCCTCAGTTTGGATTGTGGCCTTTGTACAGGGCATCAGACTGGCAGGCACAAGAGAAAGTGGTGGTCCAAAATATCTGGAATTCCTCCTTGAAAGAAATGTATATGGATCCATTGTTGGGTTTTGCTGTTATTGCCATCATTACTTTATTTTGAAAACCCTGTACTTCACAAAAGTTGTTGTGCAAGGCTTCTGAACTTTTGTGGTTTAGTTTTGCAACAGAATAGTTTTGTATGCATTTTGACATTTTTAATTCTGTCTGCACATGGACATATGAGGGCTTTGCTTATTTATTTATTTATAGATAAATATTATAATTAAATTGAACATGTTGACATTCTAACAAGCCTGAAAAATAAAACCTCATAATGTCATATATTGATGAATCACAGTGTCTAACGAAGCAGCATGCAGCCGACCTAAAAATTATTCTGTCTCAAGATGCCACAGGCTTCTTCGTTGTTTAACACTTGGGGGAGGGGGTTATGAAGGAAGAGAGAGAGAGAGAATGAAAGGAGCTGTCTTAATGATACATAGGAAGCAGTGGTACAAAGAGTTTGGCTTGAGCAATGCAGAGTTGCACAACTGTGTTTTGTTTAATTCCTTATCTAGCAATATTCATCACATGAACACGCCCACCTACTGCTTGACAAGGTTGTGCAAGCTTCTCCACTACCCTTGCCAATGGTTTCACAACACAGCATGCAATATTTGGCATGCTTTCCACTTCTCATGTTTGGAGAAAACTTCCTAAGCAGTACCAGTCCCAAGAGGCTCCTGTAGATCTTTATTAACAAGGTCAGGGGACCTGTGGTCCTTTGATGTCACCAGATTGCAATACCTATCAGCCCCAGACAACATGGCTTTTGCTCAGGGATGACAGGAGAGTTAATTCAATGACATCTGAAGGTTTATAGATTCCCCAAGTCTGTTCAGTGGTCAGAATCTACTCCTTGGATCAAGTAATAAATTGTGCCTCCTATCCACATGCCCACATGTTACTTTAGGCTATTGGGTAGCATACAAAATAATGAACAAGCAAATAAAAAGTGGATTCTTCCTTCAGCAGTGAGAGATTAGAACTCCTGATTTAATGTAAGAAAACTGAGTGAGAATATAATTCCTCTCTCCAAATAAAAAGAATTGAATGGAGAACAGATTAAACATGGTTAATAGCCTGGTTCACAACCCTTTTCAACAGCCATCGAGCTTCATAACAGCATATTTCATGAGCTGAACTATGCTGCACTGTATGTTCAGTGCTTTGCAATTTTGTTATATGAAGGATGCAGTGGCCATTGGAATTTAGATAAAATAATAATCATGTACTGCCAAGTCAATTCTGGCTTACAGCAATCCTTTCCAGAAATTTCCAGGTAGCGAATACTCAAAAGTGGTTTAGTATACCCTTGTTCTGGCAGTGCCCTTGAACTGTGCAGCTTGCCCAAGGCTACACAAACTGGCTCTTCTCCTAGGAGACACATTGGGGAACCAAACTCCCAGTGTCTGGCTTGGCAGCCAAATACCAAACCACTGAGCTATCTAGCCAGCTAGGTTTTTTCGGTTACTTTTTTAAAAATTAAAACACTACAAGCCATTAACATGAGGTTCAAAAAAATCCAACATGCCTAATGAGAATACCCTCTTATTAAAAAAAAAAGTACAAAAGAAGTAAAATTTAGCCTAGACAAGTTACATCTGTAAATTAATGCATTCTTTTCTTAACTACTGAAAAAAGGAATTGCCAGAAGAATGTTGTTTGTTAGTTACATATTCAGTCTGTTTAATTTATTTATTTTTCTGTAAATATGTTTATTTTGTAGTAAAATAATATTTTTGGAGATAATTTTATTTAGAAGCATAGAAGCTGTGATTAGAAGATTCAAATAGTCACACTCTAATTGCAGGGGACATAGAAGGAGTCTTCCCGAAGAGTGGAAAAGCTTTGCAAGTACACTCCGGCGTCCTCTGGGCAATGGCATAAAACAGGCCAATCCTTCACTTCCAGAAGCGTTGCATTGTAAACTTGCAGAACTGTGCAATGCTCTGATATAAATAAAGAAATACTGTAATTGTGCATAGTAAGTCACAGTTAGAGTAGGCCCATTTAAATCAATAGATCTTGCCAAAGAGTTGACTCACCCTGTGTGTAGGCATCCTTCAGTCTCGAGAGACTATGGTAACATGCTCTGAATAGAGGTCTTGGAACAGCATCTAGTGTGGCTGAGAAGGCCAATTCGAGAGTGACAATCCCTTCCACACTGAAGACAAATACAATCTGTCCCCTTGTCCAGCTCCTTGATTTTGCTGGTTTCGGGACTGCCTCTTTGCCTCAGCCTGCTGGACAAGTGTCTCTTCAAAATGGGAGAGGCCATGAAGCACTGCCTGCCTCCAGGCTGAACACTCAGATGTTAAGGTTTCCCATCTGTTGAGGTCCATTCCTAAGGCCTTCAGATCCCGCTTGCAGATATCCTTGTATCGCAGCTGTGGTCTCCCTCTGAGGCAATTTCCCTGCACTAATTCTCCATACAGGAGATCTTTTGGAATCCGACCATCAGCCATTCTCACGACATGCCCAAGCCAACGTAGATGTCGCTACATATACATTTAGTATGTATACATTCAGTAATGTATACATGCTAAAAATTCCAGCTCGTTCTAGGACTACTCTATTTGGAACTTTGTCCTGCCAGGTGATACCAAAAATGCATTGGAGACAATGCATATAGAACGTGTTCAACTTCCTCTCCTGCCGTGCACAAAGGGTCCAGGACTCATTGCAGTACAGGACTGTACTCAGGACACAGGCTCTATAGACCTTAATAAGAAGCTGTCAGCTTCTTATTAAGCCATAATCTCTTTGGGAGTATAGAGAACATGGTATCTGCTTTGCCAATGCGTTTATCCAGCTGAACATCTAGGGAGAGAGTGTCAGAGATCATTGAGCCAAGGTACACGAAATCATGAACAACCTCCCATTCTTGTGTGGAGATGGTAATAGAGGGAGGTGAGTCCATGCCCTGGCCCATGACTTGTGTTTTCTTCAGGCTGATTGTTAATCCAAAATCTTGGTAAGCCTTACTAAAATGATTCATAAGTTGTTGGAGCTCTTTGGCAGTATGGGCAACAACAGCTGCATCATCGGCAAAGAGGAAGTCCCGCATGCATTTCAGCTGGACTTTGCTCTTCGCTCTCAATCTAGAGAGATTAAAGAGCTTTCCATCTGATCTAGTCCAGAGATAGACACCTTCTGTTGCAGTTCCAAAAGGGTGCGTTGGCATGACAGCAAAAAAGATCCCAAACAGAGTCAGCGCGAGGACACAGCCCTGTTTCACTCTGCTTCAGATGTCAAAGGGATCTGATGTTGAGCCATCAAAAACTACAGTGCCCTTCATTTCCTCATGAAACGACCTGATGATGTTAAGGAGTCGAGGTGGACATCCAATCTTGGGAAGTATTTTAAAAAGGCCATCCCTGCTAACCAAATCAAAGGCCTTTGTAAGATCTATGAAGGCCACAAAGAGTGGCTGTCGTTGTTCCCTACATTTCTCCTGCAACTGTCTGAGGGAAAATACCATGTCAATGGTGGATTTATTAGCTCGAAATCCACACTGTGATTCTGGATAGACTCTGTCTGCAAGCACCTGGAGCCTCTTCAGCACAACACGGGCAAGCAGCTTCCCTACAACACTGAGAAGAGAGATGCCACGGTATAAAATAAATAGTTATTGTAGTCACCCCTGTCACCTTTGTTCTTGTACAATGTGACAATGTTTGCATCCTTCATGTCCTGTGGTACTCCACCTTCCCTCCAGCAAAGACAGAAGATTTCACACAGCTCAGTAGTGATGAACTCTTTACAGCACTCCAGCACTTCAACAGGGATGTTATCCTTGCCAGGTGCCTTGCCGGAGGCAAGGGAATCCAAGGCCACTTTTATTTCTGCTAAAGTTGTCAAACTCTTCCAAGACAGGCAGGCACTCGATGTTATTTAATGCCTCTTCGGTTACTACATTCTCTCTAGAATATAGCTCAGAGTAGTGCTGCACCCAGCGTTCCATCTGCTGTTCTCAGTCCTGGATGATCACGCCTGTAGCAGTCTTCAAAGGAGCAGATTTCTTCTGTATTGGGCCTAAAGCCTGCTTGATACCGTCATACATTCCCTTGATGTTACCTGTGTCTGCTGCTGTCTGTATCTGAGAGCAGAGCTGAAGCCAATAATCGTTGGAACATCTTCTGGCAGTCTGTTAGACTTTGCTATGAGCAACTCGAAGAACCTGCAAATTGTACTCACTAGGACAGGCTTTGTATGCTGCTAGAGCTCTCCTCTTTTCCTCGACGGCTGGCATCAACTCCTCCGAATGGGCTTCAAACCAGTCTGCCGTCTTTTTGGTCTTCTTGCCAAATGTGGACAAGGCGGTGTTATAAACAGCATTCTTGAAATGTTCCCATCGTTCAGGTGTATTTGCAACAGCCTGGCCTGGAAGAGTTTCCTCAAGCGCTTGAGCAAATTCCTCCACTTTTCTCTGATTGCGAGTCTTGCTGATGTCAATACGTGGTCTTCCTTCCTTTTTTGTATGATACAATCTCTTTATTCACAGTTTGACTCCGCTACACACCAGGGAGTGATCAGTATCACAATCAGCACCCTGATAACTGCGTGTGATCATAATACTAGGAAGGCTAGAGCATCTAGTGAGGATCAAATCGAGCTGATGCCAATGCTTCGATCTTGAGTGTCTCCAAGAGACTCTGTGTCGAAGCTTCGTATTAAAGAACGTGTTGCTGACACAGAGACCATAATAACAGCAAAACTCCAGCAAGCATTGGCCATTTTCATTCATCTTCCCAATGCTAAAACAGCCTAGACAAGTGGGCCAAGAATTGTGATCAGCACCAACTCTAGAGTTAAAGTCTCCAAGAATGAACAGCGGCGCTCTCTCAGGGATTTTTTTGACAGTAGCTGCCAGATCGTCATAGAATTTGTCTTTGACTTCTGTTGTAGACGACGATGTTGGTGCATATGCACTAATGAGGGTGACTGGTCCCGCTGATGAGTGGAGCTGCAAAGACAGGATTCTTTCACTCCCCACAGTAGGTGGAACAATGGATCTCAGCAGAGTATTTCTAACCGCAAAGCTAACTCCATATTCCCTGGTCTCATTCAATGGTTTTCCCTGCCAGAAGAATGAGAATTTTTTTTCTTTGACAGAGCCCGAGTCTGGCAATCTTGTCTCTTGCAGAACAACACTGTCCATCTGCAGCCTACTCAGTTTCATGTCGATGACAGCTGTCTTGCATGCGTCGCCTATTTCCTGCAGGTTGTCAGAAAAGCCAGGGGTCATTGTCCAAACATGACTAAATGTCCAGTGATTCAATGGGCCTACTCTAGTGGGCTAAGCAACAGGATTTTGGCAAGAGAATACTGTGACGGACAGTCCAAATATCACGCCTGTCCATCACGTTAGAACCCTGATATGGAAGCCAATGACAGAACAGGAGGGCGGAACCAAGGGAGAGAAGAGGAAAAAAGGAGGACAGTTGGAATCAGTTAGTGTCGAGAGTTATAAGAAAAGAGTCAGTTAGAGAGTTAGAGAGAAGAAGGAGTGAGGTGTGCTGAGAGAGAGAGAGAGAGAGAGAGAGAGAGAGAGAATTATTACAAATAAATATACAATGGTTGAAGGGAACATAAGTAAACAAGAAGTGATTTAATGTAGAACATAAAATATGATATTTCAGTGATTGTGATCTAATGAAAATAAACAAAGAACATCTGTGATTCTGAATTACCCTTTCCTACCCTTTAATAAATCTAATTCTGTTATTGACAGCAAGTGTGAAAGTAAAGTTTTTTCAGTGTGGATAAAAGAAATCCACTGGTGGCAGCGAGAGAGAAAGAAGGAACGTTGCCAGGAAATAGTGTGTGCCAGAACACTCTGCTAGTGGTGCAAAACGCAACCTGTTTCTCTGTTTCATAAGACCTTTAAATGAGTGTGTGTTTTCCAAAACAGTTCATCAAGCCACAATGGCCTAGCACAGATAGTTTAAAAATTTGGCCCATAAAACCAAATTGCCAATGAAGCAAAATGGATAAAGGTATTAATTGGCAAGCTGCCACCCTCCAGAGATCTCTCAGTTGCCTTCAGGTCTCTCTATAAGCTTGTAGCAGAAAAGCATGGAGCAAGCTCTCAATCTCTATATCAACAAAATAGGATAATACACTTTGGCATCATTAAAAGCTTAAAAGTCAATTACAACCATCATCTAATGGACTGGAGGAGACGTGTCTCCATTGAGATTCAGAGTCATGGAGATGAACTTTTCTCATGGTAGATAAATTCTTCTCATGTCACCAATCATGTCATTTGCAACAATAAATACAAAAAATGGCAGTGTGATCCATTCATAGCTACAAACCCTGAGGTTGGGCAATGCCTTTCACTGGATCGCTAAGGTTACTGCTGAATTCTCTAGAAATCAGGCAAAGATGTATAAAACTTGAAGTTAAAACAAATAGTTCAAAACTTTATTCATGAATATCTTTTCCTTTTCCAGCTGAGAACACTGCTGCTGATAACAAGAAATTCAAACCGTTTCTAGGGACCTGTTGCTAATTGTTCTTGTAAAATGATGCCCGAGGAAGCAGATTTTGATCTAGAAAAGTTCACACTGAAACAAGATTTCAAGGTGCCACAACATTTTGCCCTTTAACACACACATACACTCTTTAATTTTGACAACCCACAGAGAGAAATTAACATGACTGCCTCTTTGGAAACTGTTGTAAAACTGTATTTGGAAGTCATTATGTTGACCCAACCTATTGAAATCAATGGAATTTACATTGCCTGTGGCTAACAAGACCCAAGCATTTCAGTGGGTGTACTCTAATTGTGAGCAATATTGGTTTTAGTTCCCAAATATGTTCAAGTACATGTTGCTGGATATGAAGGAAATTTAGAAGTAATGGGAGTGGAATGATGAAATGATGGGAGGACATATACAACAATACACCAGAGATCTTTCTTCTTTTGTAAGGGGCCATCCTACTGGGACCCAAGGCATCATTAGGATGCCTAGGATGCCTTGGACAACAAGGCCCTACGTTGCTTTTCTTAGTCAGCCCTTCCTTCTTTCCCTTCTCCTTTCCATCCATCCTGCCTCCCCATCCCTCTTGTTCATCATTACCATATCCATTTATTCTGTGCCACACTTATGTCTGTCTGCTAAAGCAGCTGAGGCAGGATCAGTGTATTGTCTTCCATTCCATTCATGCTCTTTGTTTGAGCTTGCTTTGTGCCTCTTGAAAGGACTGTTAGAGTCATTTGCATAAAATTGTGCTTTAAAAAGATAATATGACTGCACACAAGGGTGCGGGTGGGGGGGGAGAATAGGTAGCCAGCCGGCCTGCCAGCATAGCAAAGGGTACACAGGATTTTCCTTTGCACTCATTAATCAGGACTGGGGTAGCAAGTGCCTGCTCTGATAGCATCAAGCACTAAGTTTCTGCCTTCTGCAGCAATTGCTGATTAAGAGAAAATGAACAACTAGTACAGTCAGGGAAGGAAGGATCGAACTTGGTGTAAAGGGTGAATCGTCTAATTTACCTAAGAATTCCAAAGTAGGTTACAGATATTGGCCTGGTGCTATTCAGGGTGTCTTGTACACGATCTGACGACAAGGGTGGTTGATACTTTTACTGGTGCACTAAAATATCACAAATATAAGGTAGCTCTCAGATGTGCACGAATCTTCATCAGGCTGGGCATAGCAGAGCTGGGGTGGAGCAGAAGCAACATAAAAGTTCCTAAATCCATAGGCAGATGTGTAAGCTGGGTTTCCTTGTTTAACACAAATTCCAGAATAAGTTTTTCAGATTTAACATTGGCAGTGCAGATTAGAGCATCTCTCCAGATCTCTTTAGACGAGCAAGACCAGCCCGAACATAAGGTATCATGTTAGCTTCAAAAAGGTGTTGCACTATCTCCCAGGACAAAATAAGATTCAATGACAAATCAAATTAGCATATTTTTACAGAAGATGGGGGGGCACATTTTGCCCTTTGCTTTGGCCCTGCTCTAAAGATAACAGTAATGACGATTTATACAATACCATGAATACTTACAGCAGTGTTCAAAAAGGGTAATTTCAAGAGGGGTAGGTGTGGCTATTGGCCCTGTCACTCCTGCTACTCACACTCAAGCACTTATTTGCATGAGCCTATGAGAGAGCTGGAGAGGCGGAGTCAATTGATCTATGAGGCTTGGCTGAAGGAGGAGCAGTCACATAGGGATCAGATAGGGATGAGTTAGGGACCGGTTAGGGAACTGATGAGGATATAAAAAGAACTGGCTAGAAAGAGATAGGTTGATGATGTGTTTATGAAACTGTAAACAAAGAGAAACAAAGTAATGAGGGAACTGATAAGCTAAGGCCAATGAACATTGATTACTTGAAAGATTTCTAATACTGTTTGAAATACTGTTTCACTTCAATAAATACGTTTTGTTTGTTCACAAGACAAGTGTCCAGTGATATGTTAATGGTATTGTGGATTCAGATAATCCACTGGTGGCAGCATAAATGGAACGCGCCTGTGAGGGAATAATAAACAAGGGACACGGGGTTCACAACAGTAGGTATGTTAGTGTGTTATTTTTCTTTTTTTACAAAAATGACAAAATAATAGCAACATTATTATATCAGTTTATGAAGACCAGAGTCAAGTTCATCAAAAATAAATAAAGTGGTAGAAGACAATGGTCCCTTCCTTCAGAATTCTTCTAGTCCAAAACAAAACATTCACCAAGATATGGCAAGACAAAGGGAAAATGTTGGCAATTGCAGCCAGAGTGGTCGCCCACACATCACCAAAAAAAACCCAAATAAAACAAGACAAACCAGGAAACACATTCTCAAAACAGAAGATGAAACAGAATGCATATTTGCACATTCACATCTAGAAATAAAAAGATGACAAAAACATTGTGATATCTTAAAGATTAACTGCTATATTTTAATGTGAGCAATTGTGGGCAAGTCTACTTCAGACATAAGAATGGGATTACATGGCAATAGCCCCACTCTTATGTCTGAGGAAGTAGACTTGTCTATGAAAGCTCACATTTAAATCAAGCACTTAGTCTTTAAGGTGCCACAGCATTTTTGTCTTCTTTATTTTTGCTTTTGTCTGACATGCCAGCACAGACTAATATGGCTACCTCTTCTAAAACAACATCTAGGAATAGTTACTGCCATTTAAATGGAAATCCAGTGCATCTCACCCTAGCAAGGATGGCTGTAACTAGTTGACTTTTGTACTAGTACAATCTGCTCCCCAAGTGCTAATTGCTGATGGCAAGTCCTAGGCTCCATCTGCTCTCTCTTTATGTTTACATCAAAATTTGGCTGGGCAGTACTTGGAACAGAGGATGCCACCAGGAAGATGTTCTATAAGAGTCCATCAGATAGAGGACTGTCCTCTGCAAGAGTGGAGCATATGGTCAACCTAACTCCATTTATATCCTGAAGATAGAGAGAGGCACTGTATTAGGCATTTGCAAGCCAAGCAGACATTGCACTGAATCCACAGATGAAAGCCCTCTGCTTAGCTTCCTATACAATGAGCGAACACACAATGTCTACTCAGAAGTAAGTTCCATTTTGTTCAGTGGAGCTCACTCCCAGATGAGTGTGTATAATATTGCTACCCTGTTAGTGAACTGAACCAGGGATGGGGACCATAGTTCAAATCCCTGTTCAAGCCTAAACTTCAATGGTTTAATTTGGGCTGGTTTCTCTCTCTTTTAGTCCCCAAGGTAGAAAGGGTGTGAGGATAGGAGGACTAAGATGGCACTTCTGCTGACATTGTCTTATAAAAATCCCTTCCCCTGCCAGCATTGTCTGAAGGGTGTTTTATACCCTATTACATCTGTAACAGTAGCACAACACTGTATATATTCAACAGGTGAAGCATCTTCCTCCCTATATCTTTGCATTGGAATTAAAATCCCCTTTTGAACAGCTGCCTGCCATGCTGCTGTTTGAAAAACTCAAAGAAAAGAAAAGAAAGCAACTATACCTTAGAACACAGCCTCCTGGGAGAAAAATCTAAACCACTGGGAAGGAGAACTAGCCCAGCTTTATGTATTTATTTTGAATGCACTTTTTTTTAAAGAGGGGGGAAAAAAGCAAAGTCCAGCATTTGTATTCTCTTGTTTGGTGTTGAATACACCTTTAGTCTGGAATCAAAAGGGTCTAAATGGTGTTTCTCCAGGTATTGCACCATCTTGCTTTGGGCCACATCAGCTGCAGTGCAATAGGCTGGAACAACCCTTTCCTGCATAGCTAACGTTGTGTAATTCCCTTGCTCTTGAGGGGCATCACAGTTTCTTGTCATTATATTCATTTTTAGCACCATAAGAGCTATACACGACAATGCCTCACTAGTGAGATATGCCACTTTATATAGCCTGACATGAATCGTGCCAATTTGGGTCTTATTACAGTGATTGGAGTTTGAAACACTAAGAAAAAAAATAAATTTCGATTAATATCAAATTCCTAAGTGAAACTCACACAACTTTCCTTGACCTTTAATTCAACCACAATTCATTCAACAATTGCTACAAAAACTACCAAAAACCCCACAATCTTTCAAAGAACAAGTCATGTTTGTAGACTATAATAGGGGAACTGCGATCTTGAATACAGCATCATTGACACAATTCTTAAGAGGTTTAAACTAATTGTAAGGGTTTCAGGAATTATCCATAACAGCAGTAATCCCATATCCAGACCTTAAAGAAATAACATATACTGATAAAACATTCCTTAACTGTGGCGTTCGCCCTTGTGGCCCCTGCTTGTCTTTCCCTCACAAAGGCTCACATCGTGTTTTCTTCTCGCTGCCACCAGTGGATTACCTCAATCCACAATATAAATGACGTTTGTTTTGTGAACAGAAACAGAACTTATTTATTGAAGTGAAGCAGATTGAATAATAACAGTAGTTCTTCAGATACACATTATACATAAGCAAATCATCAACAGTTCTCTCAGTACATACCGTATTTGCCGGCGTATAAGACGACTGGGCGTATAAGACGACCCCCCAACATTTCCACTCAAAATATAGAGTTTGTTATATACTCGCCCTATAAGACGAGCAATTCAACTTTCTAACTATAGGTGGCGCCGAGGCTGCTTCTTGGTGCTTTAGGTCTGTCGGCCATTACTGTATAGGGTGTGTGGCAGTTGAGAGAGCTCCGGCTTTCCGAGTGAGCCTGTGTGTGTGTGTCTGCAAGGAGGTAAGCTGCTGTTTTCTCCTTTTAAAAAACTTCTGGGTGGGTTTTGGCTGGGGCGGATATGTTTCTGTGCTGTTTTGTTGGTGGCTTTTTTTTTTTCCCTTAATGCCTCAGCAAGGGAGCTGAGTTTACTGTGCGTTGTTGGAAGTTTTAAGTGCCTTCCCTTTCTTCGGCCTGAACGGATTAATTGGTTTTCAATTCATTCCTATGGGAAATGGTGCTTCGACCTACAAACATTGAAAAAGAGGACGAAATGGCTGAAAAGCCTCCAGGCAGCCATGTGGCTGCGGCCATTTTGTCTTCTCCTCCACTCCTCCCCCTCCCCTCTCCCGACGATCAGCTGATGGGCGGGCTATTAGCAGGCTTCCTGAGGCTTTCTCTGCACTGGAAATTCAGGGGAAAAAGGTGGAAGCTACCGGTATGTCTATTCCAACTGAAGTGCACCCGGCGTACAAGACGACCCCCCCACTTTGAGGCATGTATTTCAGGGTAAAAAAGTAGTCTTATACGCCAGCAAATACGGTACTTCTTTTCTTTTGCTATATCATTACCACGTTCTCTACCTATTTTTCTAACCAGCTCTATCTCTCAGTATTTTTTCCCTCTCTCTCTGACTAACCAGCCCTTATCTGACTCCTCCTTCTCCCGCCACACCTCATGTAGCTGCTGACTCCGCCTCTCCAGTCCTCTCATAGGTTCATGCAAATCAGCTCATGAATATGAATGGCATGAGTGACGTGGGCAATCATCACATTAACCACATCACATTAATTACAAAATGAATGATTTCTACAGAACAGAGGGCTCAGACTTTCAAAATCCCTTTCACTGGCCCCATCTTTGCTGTCCTTCCACAAGCAGGCAAAGACCTTTCTCTTCAGGAAAGCTTTCCCTCAGTGATTAAGTGTGATTTTTAGATGGGTTGTTGTGCATGACTGCTTTGACTGGGTTTTTAGTACTACTTCTTTTTACCATTTCACAGACTGGCATTTCTTTGTTCCCTTTTTAATATTCGTATACTTTTTGTTTTTAGCTTTAATATTGTCTTTCAATTATGTAAGCTGGCTTGGGTCCTTGTTAAGGAGAAAGGTGGGATATAAACAAACAAACAAACAAACAAATGGAATAGCAAGCAATTACTAAAAGTACAATACTATAATGAGAAGAACCAAATACATTCTGTATTGGGAATTTCAGATCAGAAATAAGCTTCCCTTCTTCACATTTAAAAATGCTTTAATAATTGGTAAGAAACACGGTTCCTGAGGTATCAGTGTAACATATGTATGTACTGTAGTCATGTTAAATGTGTCCTCCACCCTCCTTTGAATAAATCTAGACATGCTAAGAGTCAATACGAGCAAACAAATTGTCAGTGCCAGTGAATACATAATCTGCCCTCAAATACAGGCCTTTCTCAGTGTTAGAGTATTGTTGTCTTGGGTTGTCTACTAAATATTTCAACAAGCCATTAACAAGTATTAAATTCATCTTAATACCATGCGAATTTCCACACACTAATGACCTTCTGATCACCCACCATCACAATTCATTAACATAATCAAAAGCAGAAATATCCAAATATTTGCTAAACAGACATCAATGTCAGTGGTAGTAATGACGTGGTGTTCACCACCTGGGAATAATCGAGTTGGGGGGGTGTGCATGCAAGAGGTGGGCATTCATGTGTGCGGGGGTGGGCGGGTGTGCATGCAGGTGTGCATGCAGGAGTGTGTGTGTGCAGGAGTGCGTGTACACATATGTGCATACACATGTGTTCCTTCAGCCCTCAAAGATCTGTCTCAGTGGCTCGGTCCTTCCAAGGCCACGAACTGGTACCAGTCCATGGCTGGGGGTTGGGGACCCCTGGATTAATGCACAGGCTTTGCCTGGGGGCCAATTATTTAGCAACAGCTTTTTTTTTTTACACTTAAATTACTTAATGAAAAGATCACCGACAAAAGCTCATGGCTAATAGATTGATTGTCAGCTTGCAGATGCAATTCAAATGTCTTTTTAATGTTGCATTGCTGTTTATAATAAAGATTGCTATATTAAAAGTGCATCTGTATGCCAGTGCGCCCAGAGTGTGTTCTTCCAGCTGTATAATATCCCTAGCGTGCTTTTACACAAGGCACTGAATAGCTTTTTTTTCAAGAAGAGCAGGATGAGTAAGCAGGATGGAGGGTTGGGGAGAGTGGGGGACCCCATACAACAAATAGCCAAGGCCCTAAGGGGCCCATGATCACTTTAATCTGCCCCTGTCTCTTATAAATAGAAGAGAGTTGGAATGAGTTACAATTCTACAATGTTTCTGTTATCTGCATTTATTTGTTTATATTTTATGAACTGCTAGGTAGCTCAGTGGTTTGGTTGGGAGTTCAATTCCCCACTGTGCCTCCTTTTTTTGTTTTTGTTTTTTTATTATTATTCATTTTCCATTAGGTTAGGGAAGGGGATTTGGATCAGAGTATTGGGGTAAATAAAAAATACAGAATGTGATAGAGAACAGTATATATCATTATTAAATTTATCCATATGTTTCTTACTAAGCTTACTTCACACTTATCTTACCATTTTTTTCTAAGTCTTTAAAATCTAAACTTATATCTTATATTTTCTTTCTCATCCGTTTAACCTATTCATGTTCTCATCTCTCATCCAATTATAGAAAGGTTCCCACTTTTTTTTAGCCTCAGCAATTTCTTTATCTTTTAATACTTCAGTTAAAATATCCATCTCTGCTGCTTCAAAAAAAATTCTATTAACTCCTGGGTTGTTGGAATCTCCTCTTTTTTCCAGTATTTGGCATATAAAATTCTTGCTGCTGTAGTTACATGTATGATCAAATATCTTTTTTTCTTTTTCTATCGAGTCTAGTATTATATTCAACAACAAAAATTCAGGTTCACATGGAATTATAGAGGATAAGATTTTTTGTAAAAACTCGGATTAGTTTCCAAAAGCTCTTAGATTCCCTACAAGTCCACCACATATGATAAAAACTGCCTTCTTTTGATTTGCATTTCCAACATTTGTTAGAGGTACTTTGATATATTTTCGATAATTTTTCAGTTGTCATATACCATCTATAGAACATCTTATATATATTTTCTTTGTAATTAATTGCTTTTGTTAGCTTAATATTACCTTCCCATATTTGTGACCATGACTTTAAGTTAATATTGTGGCCCACATTTTGGGCCCATTTTATCATACATTCTTTAACTATTTTATCTTGCGTTTTTAATTCTAGTAGATAATTATACAATATTTTAATCAGTTTTTCCTTTACATTCAGAAGTATCTTATCTAGTGGTGTCTGTTCCTTACAAAAGCCTACTGCTTTGTCTCTTGTATATCTTGAATCTATTTGTGTTTTTGTCCACCAATCAAGTACTGTACCTTGTTTTTCTAGTTCTTCCCTTGATTTCATACGTTGTTGTTGTTGTTGTTTAGTCGTTAAGTCGTGTCCGACTCTTCGTGACCCCATGGACCAGAGCACGCCAGGCCCTCCTGTCTTCCACTGCCTCCCGGAGTTTGGTCAAATTCATGTTGGTAGCTTCAGTGACACTGTCCAACCATCTCGTCCTCCATCATCCCCTTCTCCTCTTGCCTTCACACTTTCCCAACATCAGGGTCTTTTCCAGGGAGTCTTCTCTTCTCATGAGATGGCCAAAGTATTGGAGCCTCAGTTTCAGGATCTGTCCTTCCAGTGAGCACTCAGGGTTGATTTCCTTCAAAATGGATAGGTTTGTTCTCTTTGCAGTCCAGGGGACTCTGAAGAGCCTCCTCCAGCACCACAATTCAAAAGCACCAATTCTTCGGCGGTCAGCCTTCTTTATGGTCCAGCTCTCACTTCCATAAGTTGCTACTGGAAAAACCATAGCTTTGACTATGCGGACTTTTGTCGGCAAGGTGATGTCTCTGCTTTTTAAGATGCTGTCTAGGTTTGTCATCGCTTTCCTCCCAAGAAGCAGGCGTCTTTTAATTTTGTGGCTGCTGTCACCATCTGCAGTGATCATGGAGCCCAAGAAAGTAAAATCTTCCACTGCCTCCATATCTTCCCCTTCTATTTGCCAGGAGGTGATGGGACCAGTGGCCACGACCTTAGTTTTTTTGATGTTGAGCTTCAGACCATTTTTTGCGCTCTCCTCTTTCACCCTCATTAAGAGGTTCTTTAATTCCTCCTCACTTTCTGCCATCAGAGTGGTATCATCTGCATATCAGAGGTTGTTGATATTTCTTCAGGCAATCTTAATTCCGGCTTGGGATTCATCCAGTCCAGCCTTTCGCATGATGTATTCTGCATATAAGTTAAATAAGCAGGGGGACAATATACAGCCTTCTCATACTCCTTTCCCAATTTTGAACCAATCAGTTGTTCCATATCCAGTTCTAACTGTTGCTTCCTGTCCCACATATAGATTTCTCAGGAGATAGATAAGATGGTCAGGCACTCCCATTTCTTTACGGACTTGCCATAGTTTGCTATGGTCCACACAGTCAAAGGCTTTTGCGTAGTCAATGAAGCAGAAGTAGACGTTTTTCTGGAACTCTCTGGCTTTCTCCATAATCCAGCGCATGTTAGCAATTTGGTCTCTAGTTCCTCTGCCCCTTCAAAATCCAGCTTATACTTCAGGGAGTTCTCGGTCCACATACTGCTGAAGCCTACCTTGTAGGATTTTGAGCACAATCTTGCCAGCGTGTGAAATGAGTGCAATTGTACGGTAGTTGGAGCATTCTTTGGCACTGCCCTTCTTTGGGATTGGGATGTAGACTGATCTTTTCCAATCCTCTGGCCACTGCTGAGTTTTCCAAACTCGCTGGCATATTGAGTGTAGCACCTTAACAGCGTCATCTTTTAAGATTTTAAATAGTTCAACTGGAATGCCATCACCTCCACTGGCCTTGTTGTTAGCCATGCTTTCTAAGGCCCACTTGACTTCACTCTCCAGGATGTCTGGCTCAAGGTCAGCAACCACACTATCTGGGTTGTCTGGGACATCCAGATCTTTCTGGTATAATTCCTCTGTGTATTCTTGCCACCTCTTCTTGATGTCTTCTGCTTCTGTTAGGTCCCTACCATTTTGTCCTTTATCATGTCCATCTTTGCACAAAATCTTCCTTTAATATCTCCAATTTTCTTGAACAGATCTCTGGTTTTTCCCTTTCTATTATTTTCCTCTATTTCTTTGCACTGTTCATTTAAGAAGGCCCTCTTGTCTCTCCTTGCTATTCTTTGGAAGTCTGCATTCAATTTTCTGTAACTTTCCCTATCTCCCTTGCATTTTGTTTCCCTTCTCTTCTCTGCTATTTGTAAGGCCTCGTTAGACAGCCACTTTGCTTTCTTGCATTTCCTTTTCTTTGGGATGGTTTTTGTTGCTTCCTCCTGTACAATGTTACGAGCATCTATCCATAGTTCTTCGGGCACTCTGTCCACCAAATCTAGTTCCTTAAATCTGTTCCTCACTTCCACTGTGTATTCATAAGGGATTTGGTTTAGATTATACCTGACTAGCCCAGTGGTTTTTCCTCCTTTCTTCAGTTTAAGCTTGAGTTTTGCTATAAGAAGCTGATGATCAGAGCCACAATCACCTCCAGGTCTTGTTTTTGCTGACTGTATAGAGCAGGGGTCAGGAAACTTTTTTACCTTTTACCCCCCAAAAAATGTATATACGCCAACATTACCCCCTTGATTTGAAAGGAAGGAAATCATACATTATTTGAATTCAAAATCTTATTGAATCTATTCAAAATTACTTTGAAAGCTTCAACTTACTTGAAAACTTCAGGTTTTGGAGAAATTATGTTGCTTCATCTTGGATACGAGAGCATCAATATTGGGGCATTTTAATGTCAGAGCAATATGGATACAGTCTTCAGGGTCCAATCGATTTCTCTGCTTTGTTTTTATGTTCGCAAGAGTAGAAAATCCTTGTTCACAAAGGTAAGTTGTTGCAAAAGGCAGCAACTTTTTGACTGCCTCCTCATGTGCAATTTTGAATGCCTTTGCAGCTGTTGACATCCAAAAATGTGACAGATCTGCTTTGTTTTCAAATGCAATACGTGCTTCGTTATTGCATCGAAGCTCAAGAAGTGACTCTGCCAACCCTTGAGGCTCTTCTGGTACAACAGCAATTTCACATTTAAAGGGGTCTACAATCCAACTGACAACTTGTGAATCAAAATCTGGAAAGTAATCAGAGAACTGCTCTTTGAGTTTGGTAAGATGCCTTATAACTGTATCCTTGATGTCTTCAAAAGTAATATTTTCACAATCTTCCAAGAACAAAGCTAACTTTGAAAAGGTAGCTATCTTTTTCTGTTCAGCTTTCTGTCTCCAATATAAAAGCTTTGATCCAAATGCAGAAATCTTTTCTCTGGCTGAAATTATATTTATGTTTTTTCCTTGCAATTCTTTGTTCAATACATTAACATGCTCAAACATATCAGCTAAATATGCGAGATGTGCAACCCACAAGGAGTTTGTAAACTTCTCTGCGAGAACATGCTTTTGATCAACCATAAAACTTTCAAGTTCAGCTTTGAGAGCCCACACTCGGTTCAGAACATTTCCACATGAGAGCCACCTCACTTCTGTATGATAAAGTAGGTCTGTGTATTCAGCATCACCAGCTTTACGTAAATCACGAAATAATCGCGTGTTTAGTGCATGTCCTTTGACAAAATTGATAATCTTGATAACATCATGCATGACGGTTTCCAGTGCAGGTTCCAAATGTTTCACAACCAGTGCCTGGCGATGGATAATACAGTGGTTTACTTCAACTTTTGGATTTCTCTCTCTCACCAAAGCTGAAAAACCATTAACATGACCCAACATAGCTGGAGCAACGCAGTCTTCCCACTTTAAATTGACGTCATTAAAGTATTCATTAACTTTATTGAAGATATCAATTCCACGAGATCGCAAGTCAAGAGGAGAACAGAACAACAATTCCTCTTCAATTAAATGTAAACCTTTGTAGCGGACATATACGATCAGCTGCAAATTACTACTAACATCCGTAGTCTCATCAAGCTGAATAGCAAAGTATTTACTCACTTTTATTGAGGAAATAACTTGTTGCCTCACATTTTCTGTGAGAACAAATAGAAACTCTTTCTTTAACAACTCTTGCAGACAAGGGCACAGAATTTAGTTTCTTGGCTTCATTCTGACCACACATAATCTCTGCCATTTTCAAAGCTGCTGGTTTAACCAAATCCTCACCAATAGTATAAGGTTTTTTGTTCCAGGCAATCAACCAGGACACTTCAAAGCTGGCCTTGGGTGCTGAACATTGATTGAATGTACCTCTCAAGTTGCTGTCCACTCTTTGTCTTTTGACAGACATTTCCAAATTTACAAAATATTCCCGCGGTTTTGAAGCCAGATGTGGGTGCAAATTATCCAAGTGTTTCTTCAATTGACTCTTTTTGAAAGATTCTGCAGTCAGAACTTTCAAACAAACAACACACTGTGGTTTCATTGTTCCTTTGTCGTCAATTTGGGTAAACCCATAATCCAGGAATTCCTCCTGGTATATTCTTTTTCTAATTGATGTCATCTGAAGGGTGAAAAAGACAGTGATTGGAAAAGTTGTAACCCTGGCTGCCAGGCTGCGTACCGAATTAGCAGGCTATATCATCAGTATCAATGGCTGCCAGGCTGTGTACCGAATTAGCAGGATATATCATCAGTATCAATGGCTGCCAGGCTATGTACCGAACTAGCAGGATGCACCAAATTTAATAAAGTTGTGCACTATTTTTGCTGGAACACATTGAACACCAGGCATGGGGTGGTATAGGGAGTAGTAAGGTGTCCAACGTGCCTAGCAAGTTGCATTAAATTTTTGCTAGCTCGCAGAGGATTTACTCATCATCAATGGCTGCCAGAGTGGTGCTAGCAATGACGTGCTTGTTGGAGACAGCCAAGGCAGAGTTGGGGGGGGGGGCTTTTCCTACCACTTTAATCATTCTGTGTGTGGTGTGCAAAAAGGAACAAACCAGACTAAAGGTCATGTCACCCACCCTGGTGCCACAGCCCAACATCAAAGGACCAGTGCGCTGCTATTTATCATCATCATCATCATCATCATCAATGGCTGCCAGGCTGTGTGTGGTATAAAATTTATACCACACACAGCCTGGCAGCCATTGATGATTATATCATCTGTTTGTACCTTGACAGGACACTGGCAGAACGCTGAAACGCTGAAAGACTTGCAGACTAGCACCGCAGCGGCAGTCTGCAAGTCAGGAGAAGATGGACTTGCTCCCGGCCCCGCCTCCGTACAGAAGGCAAGCGCGCACACAGAAGGACCTGACACTGCACTGCACTGCGTCAGGTCCTTGTAGGTATACACACAGCATCGTCGGAAATAAAATGCCTGGGGGTAATGAGGACGGTCGCGCTGCTGCGACCGTCCTCATTACCCCAGGATTTTCATTTTTACCCCATTTTGTGTAATTTATCCCTGTTCCCTGACCACTGGTATAGAGCTTCTCCATCTTTGGCTGCAGAGAACATAATCAATCTGATTTTGGTATTGCCCATCTGGTGATGTCCATGTGTAGAGTCGCCTCTTGTGTTGTTGGAAAAGAGTGTTTGTGATGACCAGCTTGTTCTGTTGACAAAACTCTATTAGCCTTTGCCCTGCTTCGTTTTGAACTCCAAGGCCAAACTTACCTGTTGTTCCTTTTATCTCTTGACTCCCTACTTTAGCATTCCAATCCCCTATAATGAGAAGAACATCTTTCTTTGGTGTCAGTTCTAGAAGGTGTTGTAAGTCTTCATAGATTTGGTCAAATTTAGCCTCTTCAGCATAGGTGGTTGGTGCATAAACTTGGATTACTGTGATGTTGAAAGGTCTGTGGTGGAATGCCCACGTCACTCCTGTCTATCATTGCCGAAGCTCAAGGGCAGGAGCCTATGAGAAGATAGGAGGGGCGGAGTCAAGGAGACAGTTAGACAGAGAGAGACAGTTAGAGAGACAGAAGTGCAGAGTTAGAGAGGAGAATTAGAGAGTGAAGGAGAGAGAATTGGAAAGTTGGAGAGTCAGAGAGAATGAGAAGGAGATAAATGGAATAGTAAAGTTAAATAGATAGTCAGAGAGTATTAATGAGATGGTTATTGTGAATAAGTAAATACAACACCTGAATAAGCAACCGTGTAATCATATATAAGAAGTTTAATGAAGTTTACCCGGTGCTTTCACAGTCATTTTAACTAAGCTGTGTGCAGGGCTTCTCCAAATTAATATACTGCCCCTAAAACAAGATTCCCATTTGACAATCAGATCATACAATATTAAATTATCAGTATATCACACCCATCAAAGTCCCAATGTCTCAATATCTCATAGGAATGGAAATTCAGTTAATAGTCATTGTTTTCTTCTTTCTTCAGGCTTCTCTTGAAAATCCAGTAGATGTCACTGTTATTGTTTTTCTTTTAATTTTTTTCTATGTCCCGTGTTTACATTCCTTTCCTCCTCACTGTCTGTTACCTCTTCCTTCGCTCTGATTCTTCCACCTCCCACATTCAAAGTAAAATTGTCCACAAATTCCCCGAACTTAGTGAGTTAGTTATGTTTCCAGAGCCTTGTCTCAGCAATGTCTGTTATCAGTAGTTTTTCTGTCCTATTACTCCTTCACCAATAATTCACAGAGATGTCTTTTTATTCTGGCCTTGAATCATCTCCCCTTTCTCCCCCGGCTCTGATTATAGTTCAACATAGTCCGGCACTCAGACTTCTGGCTTGATGCTGTGATGAGACAGCAGCAGGAGGACGGGGCTCTGTCTCCTGGGCTGAATTCTGACCTGTTTGGGACCCCCCAGGGGGTTAAAACCACCCCAAAGAGGTGGTGAAAAAGGGAGAAGCCTGTTGATCATGGGCGAATGGTGGTTACCCACGTTTGATCCAGGAAACTCCCAAATCAACCAGCAGGCGGAAACAAGCAGCTGAACTAGCTTGCTTGCAAGTCGTCGGCAGCTGAGTATGAAGAAGCGATAAAGCAGCCGAATTAACATCGTGCTACAAACAGGTGAGAAACATCTTTAAAAACTGTATCTATTTACTATCCCTGGACAAGACAATTTCTACGGCAGAAATAGCTCTCCATCATCGTTGATTGAGCTGCGGAGAAGCTGGGGAGAGGAAGAGACGGAGGGAGACAGAAGGAAAATAAATTGGGCATTAATTAGACACTTAATTATACTTAAAGGAAGGAAGTTCAGTATTAAAACTTAACAATTTTTTTCCTGAAAACACTACTGATAATAACTTTGGAAAACAAAATCTGTTTATGCTATGTGTAACAGCTATCTAAGGCACTGGCAAAATGCCTAGAATCAATGGCCTTGAATGTTCTATGACTGTTTGGAACTCCCTTTCTCTTTGAGGACGGAACTGAACTATAGACAAATTAACCCTTGAAAGCCTAATTTAGCCAAAGTGGAACTTATAAACTGTATCCTGGATGTTGAACTGGATGGGACCTTGAGTCTTTAGGCAGGGAAAATTCTCTACATCGGAGACTGGATCCAAGCTTAATGGAACTGGATTGATGACTTTAAGCATATGGAGAACTTTAACTTGGAATACAATTTTTTGACAATTGGAACATAATGACACAACAAGGACAATTTTGGGAGGAAACAAAATCTACCCTTCAAGCAATCTTAGAAATAGTGAGATCCCACAACGAACAGGCAAAATTATTCACGGCCCAGTTGAAGAAGAATTATAATCAACAGGAGACAGGAAATAATGAACAAGGGAATGAGAGGGTGGTGGATGGTGTATGCCAACCTAAAGAAGGGCTGGAGGAAATTAATGGGGAAAACCTAGTGGAGTTGAGTCTTAAGGGAAGATAAGGGGAGAAAATCAGCAGAATCAATTAAAAATAGCCTGGAAGATCTATTGGAGATAGATCAAGTGTATAAAGATCTATTGGAGGTAAATCAAATGCATAAAATGGTCTCAGAGGATACAAAAGATGGCAGAATGTTTAGAAAGACAGAAACAAAAATTGAAAAAAGATTAAGAGAAGGAATTACATAGAAAGATGAAAAAGGGAAAAATAGGAAGGTGGCCCTCAATGTTGGAAAGCATGTATATACCTAACTTCTGGAATTGCGAAGGGGCATATCTCATATATTAAAAAAGAGAATTAAACTGAAATAAGGGAGCACTAATCAGGGTAAAGGCATAATATGGTGTTGTTTTTTAAGATAAATTGAAGCTAGATAGAAGGTTGGGTTAAACAAATAGTACATAATGAACATGCATTAGATATGACATTGTTATAGACAGGATAGAAAATGTGGAGATAGAAATGGATAAACAACTATACAAAGAAAATCTGTATAAGATGCTCTAGATAATATCTATTACGTGTTAAGAACTTACTCAGTTATCATTGGTATAAATTACAAAATTTGTCGGTTAAATTACCTCAAATTATATAGATTTGGAACTGGAATGACTTTTATTAAGTATGTTATTAGAGGATTTTGAAAACATTGTATACTATGAGAGTAACATTATGATAATAGCCAATATTGTATACTAAAATACATACATGAACGGTTTGAATGATTGGAAGATGTATGGAATTTGGGGGGACAATTGGGAAGACACCAAGACGCAAAAAACAAATAACTGTAAGCAACCCATGTAACACGATGTTTGATAAGCATGAACCGAATGCAGATAGACTGAAAAAGCAAAACAATGTATTTTTTTAAAAAAAACATAGTCCAGCACTCTCACACAATATAGGATGGAGGTGGGGAATGTGGGGTAGAGGTGATGGGAGGATATGTAGAAGAAAAAACTTCTCACATTGAAAAGTTTCTCCAAGGTTGTTATAGAGACAGCGAGCATGCAATTTCTTTATAGATTGTTTTAAGAAATCACCTCCTTTCCCCTTTTGTAGCTAGAGAAACAGAGGGCCCGCTTCAAGTTGTCTCATTTAGTTTCATCCAATATTCATGTATTAAATATTGGAAGCCCCTTCATGGACTGCTGCCCCTTCATGGACTGCTGCCTTGTCATGGCGAAGGGGCTTCAGTAATTCAGAGAAGCTATGGGCTATGCCGTGCAGGGACACCCAAGATGGACAGGTCATAGTGGAGAGTTCTGACTAAACGCAATCCACCTGGAGCAGGAACTGGCAAGCCACTCCAGTATCTTTGCCAAGAAAACTCCATGGACAGAAGCAAAAGGCTAAAAGATATGACGCTGGAAGATGAGCCCCTCAGGTCGGAAGGCGTCCAACATGCTACTGAGGAAGAGAGGAGGACAAGTACGAGTAGCTCCAGAGCTAAGGAAGTGGTTGGGCCAAAGCCGAAAGGACGCTCAGATGTTCTTCTCATTATAGGGGACTGGAATGCTAAAGTAGGGAGTCAAGAGATAAAAGGAACAACAGGTAAGTTTGGCCTTGGAGTTCAAAACGAAACAGGGCAAAGGCTAATACAGTTTTGTCAAGAGAACAAGCTGGTCATCACAAACACTCTTTTCCAACAACACAACAGGCAACTCTACACATGGACATCACCAGATGGGCAATACCAAAATCAGATTGATTATATTCTCTGCAGCCACAGATGGAGAAGCTCTATACAGTCAGCAAAAACAAGACCTGGAGGTGATTGTGGCTCTGATCATCAGCTTCTTATAGCAAAACTCGAGCTTAAACTGAAGAAAGGAGGAAAAACCACTGGGCTTGTCAGGTATAATCTAAACCAAATCCCTTATGAATACACAGTGGAAGTGAGGAACAGATTTAAGGAACTAGATTTGGTGGACAGAGTGCCCGAAGAACTATGGATGGAGGCTCGTAACATTGTACAGGAGGCAGCAACAAAAACCATCCCAAAGAAAAGGAAATGCAAGAAAGTAAAGTGGCTGTCCAACGAGGCCTTACAAATAGCAGAGAAGAGAAGGGAAACAAAATGCAAGGGAGATAGGGAAAGTTACAGAAAATGGAATGCAGACTTCCAAAGAATAGCAAGGAGAGACAAGAGGGCCTTCTTAAATGAACAGTGCAAAGAAGTAGAGGAAAATAATAGAAAGGGAAAAACCAGAGATCTGTTCAAGAAAATTGGAGATTTTAAAGGAAGATTTTGTGCAGCGATGGACATGATAAAGGACAAAAATGGTAGGGACCTAACAGAAGCATAAGACATCAAGAAGAGGTGGCAAGAATACACAGAGGAATTATACCAGAAAGATCTGGATGTCCCAGACAACCCAGATAGTGTGGTTGCTGACCTTGAGCCAGACATCCTGGAGAGTGAAGTCAAGTGGGCCTTAGAAAGCATGGCTAACAACAAGGCCAGTGGAGGTGATGGCATTCCAGTTGAACTATTTAAAATCTTAAAAGATGACGCTGTTAAGGTGCTACACTCAATATGCCAGCAAGTTTGGAAAACTCAGCAGTGGCCAGAGGATTGGAA
The DNA here is from genome assembly GCA_037013535.1 of Intellagama lesueurii. Taxonomy (NCBI): domain Eukaryota; kingdom Metazoa; phylum Chordata; class Lepidosauria; order Squamata; family Agamidae; genus Intellagama; species Intellagama lesueurii. The sequence goes on along the minus strand of JBAJHW010000009.1, from coordinate 12,592,585 downwards.
AAGATCAGTCTACATCCCAATCCCAAAGAAGGGCAGTGCCAAAGAATGCTCCAACTACCGTACAATTGCACTCATTTCACACGCTGGCAAGACTGTGCTCAAAATCCTACAAGGTAGGCTTCAGCAGTATGTGGACCGAGAACTCCCAGAAGTACAAGCTGGATTTTGAAGGGGCAGAGGAACTAGAGACCAAATTGCTAACATGCGCTGGATTATGGAGAAAGCCAGAGATTGGTTCAAAATTGGGAAAGGAGTACGACAAGGCTGTATACTCGTATTGTCTCCCTGCTTATTTAACTTATATGCAGAATACATCATGCGAAAGGCAGGGCTGGATGAATCCCAAGACGGAATTAAGATTGCCGGAAGAATATCAACAACCTCAGATATGCAGATGATACCACTCTGATGGCAGAAAGTGAGGAGGAATTAAAGAACCTCTTAATGAGGGTGAAAGAGGAGAGAGCAAAAAATGGTTTGAAGCTCAACATCAAAAAAACTAAGATCATGGCCACTGGTCCCATCACCTCCTGGCAAATAGAAGGCGAAGATATGGAGGCAGTGACAGATTTTACTTTCTTGGGCTCCATGATCACTGCAGATGGTGACAGCAGCCACGAAATCAAAAGACATCTGCTTCTTGGGAGGAAAGCGATGACAAACCTAGACAGCATCTTAAAAAGCAGAGACATCACCTTGCCGACAAAAGTCCGCATAGTCAAAGCTATGGTTTTTCCAGTAGCAACTTATGGGAGTGAGAGCTGGACCATAAAGAAGGCTGACTGCCGAAGAATTGGTGCTTTTGAATTGTGGTGCTGGAGGAGACACTTGAGAGTCCCCTGGACTGCAAAGAGAACAAACCTATCCATTCTGAAGGAAATCAACCCTGAGTGCTCACTGGAAGGACAGATCCTGAAACTGAGGCTCCAATACTTTGGCCATCTCATGAGAAGAGAAGACTCCCTGGAAAAGACCCTGATGTTGGGAAAGTGTGAAGGCAAGAGGAGAAGGGGATGACGGAGGACGAGATGGTTGGACAGTGTCACCGAAGCTACCAACATGAATTTGACCAAACTCCGGGAGGCAGTGGAAGACAGGAGGGCCTGGCGTGCTCTGGTCCATGGGGTCACGAAGAGTCGGACAAGACTTAACAACTAAACAACAACAACTGATATAATCATTTAGGCTTTTTTTCTTCTTCCTCTATTACCTCCTGTATTTGCAGTAATCCACGGCCTCTGATTTTTCGTGGTAAATATAATATGTCCACATCGCTTTTTGGATGTAGTGTGTGATGCATGTTCATTAGTTTCTATGTTTTTTGATCCAATTCTCCTAGTTCATTTTGAGTCCAATCTATTATTCCAGCTGTGTATCTAATTACTGGAACAACCCATGTGTTTATGGCTTTGATTGTATTTCCCACATTTAATTTTGATTTTAGGATTTCAGCAGTCTTTTGATATATTCTCTTTCTGTCAGTTCTTTAAGTTTTGTGTGCACAATGTCTGCTTCTAGTATTCCAAGGCATTTATAATTTTCATCACTTGAGAGTGATTTTATAATATTGCCATTTTTTAACTCTATTCCATCTAGTTTTTGGATCTTGCCACCGTTTATAGACAGAGCTGCACATTTGTCAATTCCAAATTTCATTTGTATATCTTCATTAAATACTTGCACTGTGCTTAGCAGTGATTCTATCTCTGTGGAACTTTTTGCATATAGTTTTTGGTCATCCATGTATAAGAGATGATTGATTTTTCCTGCTTGTTGTGAAATATGGTAGCCCAATCCAGTTTTATTTAAAATTATTGACATGGGGATTAGCGAGATGTTAAACAGCAGTGGTGGCAAAGAATCCCCCTGAAATATTCCTCTTTTGATGTTATCTTTCCCAATTTCTTCACCATGGGCCATTAAGACAGTTTTCCATTTTTCCATGTTTTTCTTGAGGAACTTCTGAATGTGTTTACTCATCCCAAAAAATTTTAGGCAGGTGTTAATCCAGCTGTGTAGCAATGAGTCAAATGCCTTTTTATAGTCTATCCAGGCCATGTTAAGGTTTGCTTTTTGTCTTTTTGCATTCTTCAGTATCATTTTATCAATAAGCAGCTGATCTTTTGTGCTTCTTGACTTTTTAAAGTTCCCTTTCTGTTCAGTTGGATATAGGGAGTTTTCAGTTAAGTATTTATATACAGATCTTGCAAGTACTCCTGTGAGAAGTTTGAACATTGTTGGAAGGCATGTAATTGGTTGAAAATTACTGGGTTCATTTCCCTTTGGATGATCTTTTATTATCAGAAATGTGTGGCCTGTTGTCATCCAGTCTTCAGTTGTAGAATTTTTAAGTAAGTGGTTAAATTGCACTGCTATACGTTTATGGAGACTTGCTAGATGCTTTAACCAAAATCCATGGAACTCATCTGGACCAGGTGCACTCCAGTTTTTCACAGCCTTTACTTGCCTCTTAATCATTTCAGTTGTTATTACAATATCATCCATTTGTTTTCCTTGAGTTTCTTTACAAATGTCTTTAATCATTTTTGTTATGGGACTTTCCCACACTTCTTTCCAAAATTTTAGAGACTCATCTTTACATGGGCCTACTTTCTTTTGCTCTGCATTTTCTCCTAGTGACGTATAGAATAATCGTTGGTTATTTCAAAATTGTGTTTTCTCTATATTGTTTCAAGTGTCCATCATATCTTTCAATTTTCTTTGCTGTAGCTGTTACCCACTGTTTTAATTCTTCCATAGTTTCAACAATCATTTTCCTTTCTAGGTCATATATTTTGCATAGTCTGGCTTTTACTTTTTCATTTTTAAGTTTTGAATCTTTCAAGTGTTTTAAGTTGCTAATGTCTGCACGTAATTTATTTTTCTTTCCAGCCGAATTTTCCATTTTGGGGTGCCATGAGTTTTCTGGGGATTTTGCAGCTTGTAACCAAGTTCCATGGTTATTATGGTAGCTGTGCTATATATGAGCTGGTTTGTTTCCTTTAGCATGTTGGTTGGGATTGTTTTGATGACAACATCTGCATCATTCAGTAGATCTTTTACTGGTTTACTTTGTAATTGGAGCAAATTGGGGAGACTTTGTCTTTCTGTGTTCTGGCTAATATGGGTTACTATTTTTCCCCTCAGTGATATTTGCTGTTCTGTCAACTCATAATTTCTGGGTTGTTCCATAAGTTGTTCCTCTATTGATATGTTTTCTTCCACTATTGTGTCTACCTCTACCCTCCATTTGTCTTCCATATTATGGTCATTGTCCTGTGTTGATTTTTCCACCTTTTCTAGTTCTTGCAATTCCAGTTCTGAAAACATTTTACTCCGGATGATAAACCTTCTCTGGTCCATTAATTGTTGTTCAGTTATGTCACTACTTGGGTGTTTCCTTTTCCAAATTTCCATCATTCTTTTTTGAAAACCACGGGCTGTTGAGTTTGCCTCATATTAACATTTCATAATTCCACAGTTTTCGGCGAGAGTCCAAGTTTTGCATTTACATTGTTCCAGTAGCTTTGCAGCAGTCTGTCCTGGTTCCTCAACAGGGTCTTCTGAGCCCTGTAGCCCATTTGTCACCAGATGCCCTGGGGCTATAGCATCTGACGCAGTCTTGTTGACCCGGGCGACGACCGACCTGGTATGGATTTCTGTTTATTTTCTCTCATCATAATTATGGCTGGTGGACACAGTTGGTCTGGCTTCTCAGCTGAGTCCTGTCGGGCTTGGGAGACCCTTCAGCATAGCTCTCAACCTCACTGAAGCACGCAAGCCCCTCTGCCTCAACAACGCCTGTGCCCATAGAGGGGATGATGATGATGATGATTGTATTAATATTTAGTGCTTAACTCACTTGGAGTAGGCCCCCCTCAAAATTGTATGTTCATGCCAACTGGCCCCAGTGCCCCCCCCCCTTTCTGGCCTGCTCTGAGGAATGAGGTGTTGAGAGGCCCAGGTTCTAAGTCCCAGTAAGATGCAAAACTCACTGGGTGACCTTGAACCAGTCACTCTCTCTCTCTCAGTTTGACCTACTTTAAAGGATTGTTGTGAATATAAGCAGTGGGAAGGAGAAGAGCCATGTTTATCTGGACCTCCCAAGAGGAAAAGCAGGATATCAATACAACTAAGAAACAACAACAATACTGAATATATAAATAGCCTGAAATGACTTTTTAAACAAAACAAATTGCACAAACAATTTACTGACTGATGGACACCTGGAAGATCTTCTCATTCACTATAGATGACCAGGTAAAGAAGCTCTTTGGAAAGTTGGTTCCAAAGCAAGAGAAAGCGGGGTGGGGGGGGAGAGACAACCTTCTTTGTTCACTGCCTTCCAGAAGAGAAAAGAAATCTGACTTCCTGCCAGGCAGTAAAATGCCATCTGTCACCCTGCTGGGGGTCCTGTATCCCATAGACAGACCTCTCTTTAACAAGAAAGATGGAGTGAGCACATGGTAAGTAGACAGTTGGGTAATTAATTCTGTCTGCTCCTCTGCAACCCTCAGGCAAAGGACACAGAGGAGGAGAAATCAGGGAGAAAAAGGTTCTTTTTTTTAATATTGAAAAAGTTTTCCTAGTCCATAATAGTTTTTAAACACATGTAATTATTACCTAATAAATATCAATACCAAAGGGAAAAGAAAAAAAGAGAAAAAAGGAACAGAAAGGAACAAAAAATGTGAAAAAGAAACTTGGGTAGGGGAAATAAAGTATATAGCGTATGATTGTGATCCAGCTATATGAATTAATGGCTAAATTCCTGTTGGTGTAAATCTATGCAGCAAAAGCTGGATGATGTCATCACCCAAGCCAATAACATTTAATCTAAATGAATTGAAAACTTGCTATAACCTCTTTCAGGTTCTGAGGCTCATTGGGGCTCCTTTTTGCCCTGGAGAAGTATTTCAGAACCTCGAGGGAGGAGCCTTTAAATAGCCAAGAATCACCACCAGATCTGCACTGCCAGTCCTGATCCTACAGGTGGAGATTTAGCAGCAATTTTTGACTATTAAAGGCTTCCCCACCTGTTAACATCCTTCTTGAAAGAAATTATCCTGGAAAGAAAGGGGGGGAAATCAATAGGTTTCTGTTGACTATTTCTGAAAAAATCTTGTACTAAACTGAGTTTTTAAATTTGTTTTCACGTGTGGAACTGAAATTGCATCATTCCTTGCTTTTTTGCATTTCCTCCTGCTATAAATGGAATGTTAACTTGTCCCAGCATGGAATGTGCATTTATTTTTAAATGTGACAGAGGTCGTTATCACATCCCTTTCATTATGAAAATATCATTTTCCAAAACCCTCTTTTGGAAGCTTGAAGACTAATTCTGAGAAAACCTACCCTCTCTTCTGCTTTTTGTCACACCTTAATAATACACAAATTTCTGTTCACATCCATGTAGCAGTAATTGCTATAATTCTCTTTTTCTGTATATAGTGCTTAAGGAGTTTTTTGCATTTCTCATGACTGTAATTTGAACATGAAATTTATCCCACGAAGAATGTACATTGGTTTTAAGTAGTTACCATTCTCATTAAGGTCCTGGGTTTTAGTTCCAAAGAAACATTCTTTTGCATCTTATTTCATACTTATTTCATGCCACATGTAGATACTGTAGTAATATTGCTTTAAATAATGAATAAACAAAGGAGTGAGGTACTCTTTCCTCTCCTGCCCCCTCTGCAAGGGTAGGTGTACAATCTTCCTATTTTTAATAGTATTATTAGGCATCCTTCAGTCTCGAAAGACTATGGTAACATGCTCTGTATGGAGGACTTGGAACAGCGTCTAGTGTGGCTGAGAAGGCCAATTCGAGAGTGACAATCCCTTCCACACTGAAGACAAATACAGTCTGTCCCCTGTCCAGCTCCCTGATTTTGCTGGTTTCGGGACTGCCTCTTTGCCTTGGTCTGCTGGACAAGGGTCTCTTCAAATTGGGAGAGGCCGTGATGCAACGCCTGCCTCCAGGCTGAACGCTCCGATGTCAGGGTTTCCCATCTGTTGAGGTCCATTCCTAAGGCCTTCAGATCCCGCTTGCAGATGCCCTTGTATCGCAGCTGTGGTCTCCCTCTGGGGCGATTTCCCTCCACTAATTCTCCATACAGGAGATCTTTTGGAATCCGACCATCAGCCATTCTCACGACATGCCCAAGCCAACGTAGACGTCGCTGTTTCAGTAATGTATACATGCTAAAAATTCCAGCTCGTTCTAGGACTACTCTGTTTGGAACTTTGTCCTGCCAGGTGATACCAAAAATGCATCAGAGACAACGCATATAGAACGTGTTCAACTTCCTCTCCTGCCGTGCACAAAGGGTCCAGGACTCACTGCAGTACAGGAGTGTGCTCAGGACACAGGCTCTATAGACCTGGATCTTGGTATATGTCATCAGCTTCTTATTGAGCCATACTCTCTTTGTGAGTCTAGAGGACATGGTAGCTGCTTTGCCAATGCGTTTATCCAGCTCGACATCTAGAGAGAGAGTGTCAGAGATCGTTGAGCCAAGGTACACAAAGTCATGAACAACCTCCAATTCTTGTGTGGAGATGGTAATAGAGGGAGGTGAGTCCACGCCCTGGCCCATGACTTGTGTTTTCTTCAGGCTGATTGTTAGTCCAAAGTCTTGGCAGGCCTTGCTAAAACGATTCATGAGTTGTTGGAGGTCTTGAGCAGAGTGGGCAACAATGGCTGCATCATCGGCGAAGAGGAAGTCCCGCATGCATTTCAGCTGGACTTTGGTCTTCGCTCTCAATCTAGAGAGATTAAAGAGCTTTCCGTCTGATCTAGTCCGGAGATAGACACCTTCTGTTGCAGTTCCAAAGGCGTGCTTCAGCATAACAGCAAAAAAGATCCCAAAAAGGGTTGGTGCGAGGACACAGCCCTGTTTCACTCCGCTTCGGATGTCAAAGGGATCTGATGTTGAACCATCAAAAACTACAGTGCCCTTCATTCCCTCATGGAAGGACCTGATGATGTTAAGGAGTCGAGGTGGACATCCAATCTTGGGAAGTATTTTTAAAAGGCCATCCCTGCTAACCAAATCAAAGGCCTTTGTGAGATCTATGAAGGCGACAAAGAGTGGCTGTTGTTGTTCCCTGCATTTCTCCTGCAACTGTCTGAGGGAGAATACCATGTCAGTGGTGGATCTATTAGCTCGAAATCCACACTGTGATTCTGGATAGACTCTGTCTGCGAGCACCTGGAGCCTCTTCAGCACAACACGGGCAAGCAGTTTCCCTACAATGCTGAGAAGAGAGATGCCACGGTAGTTATTGCAGTCTCCCCTGTCTCCTTTGTTCTTGTACAATGTGACGATGTTTGCATCCTTCATGTCCTGTGGTACTCCACCTTCCCTCCAGCAAAGACAAAAGATTTCATACAGCTCGGTAGTGATGGTCTCTTTACAGCACTTCAGCACTTCAACAGGGATGTTATCCTTTCCAGGTGCCTTGCCGGAGGCGAGGGAATCAAAGGCCACTTTTACTTCTGCTAAGGTTGGTTCACTGTCCAATTCTTCCAAGACAGGCAGGCACTCAATGTTATTTAATGCTTCTTCGGTTACTACATTCTCTCTGGAATATAGCTCAGAGTAGTGCTGCACCCAGCGGTCCATCTGCTGTGCTCGGTCCTGGATGATCACGCCTGTAGCAGACTTCAAGGGAGCAGATTTCTTCTGTATTGGACCTAAAGCCTGCCTGATACCGTCATACATTCCTTTGATGTTACCTGTGTCGGCTGTATCTGTATCTGAGAGCAGAGCTGAAGCCAATACTCGTTGGAACATCTCCTGGCAGCCTGTTGGACTTGGCTACGAGCAGCTCGAAGAGCTTGCAAGTTGTACTCGCAACTATTTTTAATACACAGTTAAAAACACAGTTAATCTGGAAGGCCCTTGTCCAGATAATGAGGTGACCAAGGATGTGGTCACACTGGCAATTTGAATCGATTTCTGTTCAGATTTTAAAAAAAATCAGATTCAAGTAATGTGGTATTTAAACCAGTGGCCATGTTCACATTCACTGAATGGTAATCAAGTTATTTCTGGTGATTTAAACTGGATTTGGGATCTACGCAGTTGAAATCACTCATTTCCTTTCTGTTTTAAAAGCATGCTGTTCTTGAAGGTTTTGATTTGATTTTATTTTTTTAAAAGTAAGTGATACATTGATAAACTGAGTGTCTAGGAGGTACCACCTGGTGTCATAGTAGTCACTAGAAACCATGGGGAAAACATCAGAGACGGGACCCCCTGCTGATTAATTATGAAACATGAGAATAGGGAGGGAAAGGCTTCCAGCTACTTTCCAGCTACTAAATGGACCATCTTCCATTTCCAGGCATGCCCACTCTGTACCTGCTCTGCGCCCACTCTGCACCTGCTGGTCTTCTGCTGCTCTGCTGGCTCCTTCATCAGCCAAATGGAGGGAATGGGGTAAGTGGTTGTAGTACCAAAGACATTGATGAAGTGATGCAGCGATAAGCATTTTAAGAAAGAATATTTTAAAAAAAATTAAAGGAAAAACAGCAGTGCTCTTGTCACCCAAACTCCACATAGGTACAAAATAAAATGACAGCAGCATTCACATCCATAAAACTGCATTGAATTGGATCAATTTTAGAAGCAAGGTAGTTTAAAAAGCCCCTGCTGGCCAGTTGAAGAAAACTCACTTTACAGCCCATAGAAATCAATTTCACACTTGTGTTGTGTGAACAATAAAAATCTAAGGGTTCAGTCCCACTGACAATAAAAAAAACACCCTGCTGTACCAGGTTCTGCTTAAAAAAAAACACAACACAAATTTAAGCATACTCACAATGCATGTGCATGCATGGACTACTGCACCAAGTGAGTGAGTTATTCTGCTCCCCTGCCAAAGGGCCATTTATTTTGGAAAGATAAATGAACACCTCTCCCGTTTTTTAAAAAAATCCTTCTATCTGATACAGTGCCATACCAGATAGCAGGAATTTTTAAAAAAACTAAATAAAATCACCCCCACAGCTCACCCACCCACGTCCCCTCTTTCCCTTTTCACCCTTTTCCCTCTTCCCTTTCTGTTCTTCCCCCCACCGCCCAATTGTCCACCACCCATGACTAACCTTGTTTTGTCAGGCATGGGAGCAGCATGGGGCAGGGACCTCTTCCCAACTGGAGGATACTCTGCACTCTTCCAAGCAGCCAGAGGGCCAGCCATCAACTGATTGGAATGAACAATGTAGATTCCTTCTAAATTGATTTAAATGATGCTTAAATGCAGTTCTTACTGCCAGTGTCCCTCTGTCTTCCATACGTGGTTCTGAAAACTGAAAGAACCATCAAAGTTTTTAAAACTGTGTTTCAATCTACAATTTTATAAACTTTTGCACATTTAGGGTGTCCCCAAATTATGTTAAAATAACAATGTATTGTTTAACCCCATAAAGAGTATAATTTGGCACAACCTACCATGGCCTGCAGCCCCCTTCACTGAGTGCAAGAAGTGTTACCTCATTTGGTACATTATTGATTTCCAGTCCATACTGCTAAATTTAGTGCCTTGGGCTGCAACCATTCCCAGATGGTATCAAAAAGAAGACATCTTAAAGATTAACATGTTTTATTTCATATAAGGGCTGCAGTCCACACAAGCTTATGTTAAATAAAACATCTTAGTCTTCAAAGTGCCATTGCCCTCCCCACCCAGGAATGAAGATGCGAGACAAGATTTATGGATTAAACATGGGCCACACTTTATTAAACATAATCAATGTTGCCATCCTTTGGCAAAGGGGGGTCCTGCCGTAGTGCAGAATCAGGTTTAAGCACAGAGGTCTCAAAGGACCCCTTAACCAACAAATGGGCGAGTCCCTGGCCCCAAGTTTTCACAGTCTTAAAGACAGCGAGAACCCAGCCGGCCCCAATTTGACCACCCCCGGACCTCAAGCCAGCTTCTCCTTGTTGACTGTTGGTCCAGGTGTGGCCCCAGCGCATCTCCCCACCCCCAGCACTGTAATCACACGATCCACGGCGCTGGGAGGTCAGATGGGCTATAGCTTACCTGAGGTTGCAATGGGACTCACCAAAAACCTGTTATATCCGCACTACCCGCCACAGCATAGGGACTAGCCATGCTAAGTCCCATGCCCGCCATTGAGCCGATCGAGCTCAGCAAGCAACCCCCCCTTGATGTCTTCAAGGAAGACATCCAAACCAGCATCGGACAGATGTACACCATCTTTCCAAAAAAAAAACTCAGGCCTATCCAAGCGGATCCTCTGGTGACCAATCACCGATCCAAAGTCGTGCAGACCACCCCGCAGACCTCCCAATTAACATGCCTGCATGCCGTGTTAATGGAGAAAAAATTCCTGACATCCCTCCATGCCAACCAGGGAATGATCGTCGACCACACAATCTGCATGACCAGGTACGTGGCCTTCAACCATGTCAGGTCGCGTAAAACGTCCAGGATCAACGCCTTTCCACAATACCTGGCCAGATCATTGCCACCCAGATGTATCACCAATAAATCTGGTAGAAAATAGCCAAAGGCAACCGCTCTGCATAGCAGATTCCACGCAGCCCTCTCCATTCAATGTGGGCTCTGGCTCCAAGTTCCAGACTGCTCCCCCATGGGGATACAGCCGCATGTCGCGCTGCCCAAAAAACATAACTGTGGCCCATGATCAAAACTTGCTTCCGCCTTGCTGTCACCACAGGACCTACAAAGATAAAACAAAAACCAGGCCCCTGCCTAGACATTAGGAAGTGTTCTGATATATCTACGATAGTTGGATGAAGACCACCGACCCAAGCGCTTAATTTCATCCATGCTGTATCCTAGGGCTGCAGCAGTGGATGCTGCACCAATTCTAAAAGAGTGTGTGCTGAATCTCAACCCCTGCACTCCAACCTTATCCAGTGCTAAGTCTGTCAATTTCCAAAACTGATACTTTGTTAATGGTGAACTGTCCCTATGCTGAAAGAAATATCCTTGCTCTTGTCCCCTAACTTCCAGGTATGCATTCGTGGCTTTTACCGGGCAAATGCTTTCTATATGGCAGCGCGCTAGTGTAAGTTGAACACCCCTACCTAGCTGATCGGCCTTGGATTGGCGAATGTGAATTTGTACTGACCCGTCTACAACTCTAACATCCTGCCATTGCAGGGCTACCCTGGTCATGTCGCCCTTTCCAGCAGCCACTACCTCACTGATCCTGAGGGTGCCAAAAAACATCAACAAGGACGCTGCTTTAAATAAAACAATTTTGTATTCGTCTCTACACAGAAGCTCCCACTGCTTACAAATGCGTTCTAACAACACAGGTGATATGGGAGCCCTGGTATCCTGGGCGCTACCCCTTTCTTTAGACCACCCTTCTAACATTTTCTTAATGCGGTAATCCGAGGAATAATCCCAATAGCCATTAACCCTAGCGTAGAAGGCAAGCGCTGATAACCTACCCTGTATAGTTCCTGGTGCCAATCCCTTCCTATTCAAGTGCACTATGAACTGTTGAAGGTGTTCCACTGGTGCAGGCCAAACTGGCTCCAAGTCAACCAGCTTCCTAAATTCCTGAAACTCTATACTCATAGCCGAGTACCCTTTTCGTGTCCTCGGTGCCAGGGTCAAGCTTATTGCTCTTTCTGCGTCTTCACACCAACTTGCCAGACCTCTTGGGGCAGAATCTCCGGGAACTCGTTGGCTCCTGGATCTAGCTCCCTGAACCGCTCTATCTGTTGGCACGACAATGCATCAGCTAACCTATTGTCTATACCTGGGACATGTTGGGCCTGCACTAAAATATTAAATTGTAAGACCCGCAGTGTGAATGCCCTAACTAATGTCATGACCTGTTCTGAATACAACGTAAGGTTGTTTATAATGTAGACCACCGCCTGATTGTCGCACCAGAACCACACAACGGAGTTTGACCACTCCTCTGACCAGAGCCACAACGCACCCACTATTGGGAAGAATTTTAGGAATGTTAACTCCCTAGTAATACCAGTCTGATGCCAATCTTCAGGCCACATGCCGGCACACCATCTACCCCTGAAATAAATTCCGAACCCTAAAGAACCTGCAGCATCCAAATGTACCTGAAAGTCTGCCTTAAGCCCTATTTCACCTTGCCAAAAAGATATCCCATTAAACTTTGCAAAAAACTGACTCCAAACTTGCAGATCCTCTCTCATACCACGCGTAACCCTAGTCCTGTGTAAGGGGCGATGCAGAACCTTTCATTGCCTCGCAAAGCTGACTCAAAAAGGCGTGCCCAGGTGGCAGTACTCTGCAGGCAAAGTTTAAATGGCCCACAATCTCTTGAAGCTCTCGCAGAGACACCTTTTTCCTTTGCAACAGTGAGGCTATCCGAATCTTAAGGTCAGCTAATTTGTTGTCCGGCAACCTCGATGTCTGCTGTATAGTGTCTAGCTCAATACCGAGGAAAGTCAGGGACGTTGCTGGTCCCTCCGTTTTTTCCTCTGCCAGGGGTAAACTGAGCTCCTCTGCCATCGATTGAAAAGTGTTTAAAATAAATCTATACCTTCCTGTATTCTTTTCACCACAAAAAAGTAATCGTCCAAATAATGGGCCATAAACTTACAGTCCACCCTGCGCCTGAGCTTCCACTCAAGGAACAAGCTGAAACACTCAAATGCAGCGCATGAGACCAAGCAGCCCATAGGTAAGGCTCTGTCAATGTAAAAGGCTCCCTGAAAATGAAATCTTAACAGATCAAAATCCTGCGGGTGAACTGGCAAAATCCAGAAAGCTGATTTTATATCGCATTTCACCAGCTCTGCCCCCACACCACACTTTCTTACCATGCGAACCGCCTCATTGAAAGAGGTGTAGCACACGGCACAAAGTTCCTGAGGGATGGCATCGTTAACTGACGCTCCCTCTGGGTAAGACAAGTGGTGTATTAATCTAAACTCACCCTGGGCCTTTTTTGGAACTATTCCCAAAGGCGAGACCCTTAAGGTTTCCAAAGGAGCCATAGCAAAGGGTCCCAGGACCCTCCCTTCCTTTACTTCTTTAGCAATCTTCTCCTGGATGACATCTTCCATTCCACACACAGATTTTAAGTTTTGCGCAAAAAAATGCCCTGTGCTCACCAACCGCCGGGATCCTAAAGCCATACCTAAAGCCCTCCAATAAGTAACTAGCATCCTCTCTGCAGGGGTAATCGATCAGCCATGCTTCCAAAACCATAACTTTAATTGGGCTGGGGCTCTTTTTCAGGGTTACCCCCGCCACTACTGGTTTTTTACCTCCTCCTGGGCCCTTATTCTGTCGTTGGGCCCCAGTCCTGAAACATGATGTACTGGGGTGTTGTCCCCCACACGCTGAGCACTCATGCAGGAAACGACATGGTTTCCTGGAGCAAGCACCCTTGGCGTTGTAATCCCAGCAGAGCAGGCGGGGTTGAACCACCTGCCCCGCTCCTATGCAGGGGTTTTGATTCAGGGCAGTCTTTCTGTTCAAATGACCACTATCAAACCTATCTCCTACGTTGGGCCTGGCTGGTGTCATATATTGCAGCCAAAGATCCAGCAGGGGCTCATCCCATCGAAGATTTGGGTGAATCGCACTCCGCATACGGAACGATTCATCATAGTTAAGCCATGCCTGTCCAGCGAAATCTACGTACGCCCTATAGATCAAATCCAAATATTGAAAGAGGGATTGCACCCGCCACGGTTGGGCCTTCTCAACCACCCCAGCATAAATTAAAAACCCGGGTAGCCAATTGGACCATGTCCTATCTGGCTTCTTTTTCCTACATCTTTCCTTGTTTTTTTCATCCTCTTTGTCTAAATCTTTTTTTCTCCACATCTCTATTTAGCAACTCAAATAAATCAACATATTCGCCATTTCACATTTTTTCCTGAATGGCCGGGGTGAGATGATCACCTAAGGGCATTGAATAGTTTCCGAATGGCAATGTTCGCAAAGGCATGGTATTGTAACCCATGTCAGGAACAGATGGGTATGGCCAAACCCCTACACCTGCCATAGTGTTAAATGGGGCTGGAAACAGAACCTGGGGATATGGTGCAGCCCATCCGCCAAATTGTGTGCTTGAACAGGGCCATGGAGTGTTAGGGGCCCTGAAACTCTGTGTCGTAAGGCGTATAAAAAGGGGAATTAAATTGTCCACTGCCAGCCCAGGGCCAAGCAGGGATCGGTGCTGGAGTGCCCGATGCAATGGCTGACTCACCAGCTGAAGGCGTTGCCAGGCTTGTTTCATCCCTGTCATACAGCTGTTCTGGGCTGTCCTAGTCCACAACCTCCTGTCTGTCGGGAACCGCAGCTGCTGAACCAGACGCTGCTGTGGTTGATGACCTTCTATCTTTATCAGTATACTGGGACTGTGGTGTTGCCGCTGCCCCGTCTGCGTCACATCTGGACGTCCCTTCCGACTGATGCTCCACTTCAAGAATAGCAAATCTGGACAATAGATCATCAGCTATAGCTTTGAGCTTGGCCCTATGACGGCTCTTGGCCTCCCTAGCTGAGCAGCACGGCTGTGCCTCACCAGACTGTGGGGCCTGTCGTGCCAGCCTTTCAGCCTCCAGAGCAGAGATATGCCATCAGAGTGGTATCATCTGCATATCGGAGGTTGTTGATATTTCTTCCAGCAATCTTAATTCCGGCTTGGGATTCATCCAGTCCAGCCTTTTGCATGATGTATTCTGCATATAAGTTAAATAAGCAGGGAGACAATATACAGCCTTGTTGTACTCCTTTCCCAATTTTGAACCAATCAGTTGTTCCATATCCAGTTCTAACTGTTGCTTCCTGTCCCACATATAGATTTCTCAGGAGATAGATAAGGTGGTCAGGCACTCCCATTTCTTTAAGAACTTGCCATAGTTTGCTGTGGTCTACACAGTCAAAGGCTTTTGCGTAGTCAATGAAGCAGAAGTAGACATTTTTCTGGAACTCTCTGGCTTTCTCCATAATCCAGCGCATGTTAGCACATATATGTTGTAGCCCTTGTTAAATAATTTCTTCCTTGACCTTTTGGAATGACAGAGTAAAGTTAGTGTGTACAAGAAACAGGCCCTTTGGGGGAGAAAGAAGCATATACTTTCTGAAAAATTACCTGATTAATTTACCTGATTAAAAAGCCTTTATATGCAAACGTGGCAGGAGGATCTCAAATTACTTGGCTATTATAAAAGAGGGTTATGACTTGGGAATTACTGCCCTAGAAACTGCCCCAAATATGTAGAAATGACTGCTTTATCTTCAGTAATTTTACTCACCATTTCCTCAGCCATTGAAGTTTACCTTTAGAGGAACCAATGATATTTGCATACGGTAAGTATGAACCCACCGTCTGCAAACTCTCTCTTTCAGTAGTCTTCATATCAACGTTAAACAGTGTGGAGCTGGGGGAGGCAGAGGTCAAAATGGCTGGCTGGAGAATTCTGGAAGTTTTTGTCCTGAAAGTAGCTTTCCTAAGCTTCGATGCTAGGTGGGACTTGATAATTACCAGTGATTAATTTAGTCTGCAAACTCCATCTTACAATTTGGAGACTCCATGATGGGGAAAGCTCATAACCAGCAGTGATGCCTCCCCACAAAATTTTCAGGAAAGGTTTTCCCTCATTCTGGTCTGTGAGCCAGCCCTGCTTCACAACCACAGCACCTAAACACATTTTTAAATGTTTATATTTTTATGTATCTCCTACTCCTTTGGTGGCACCTAGCCTAATCAAGAATTTTGGAGAACACACCAACTTGCAGAATGTTTAGGCATTTAGGTTGGTTCTAGTAGAAATATTGGATGTTAGCAGGGGGCAGTTCTTATGCCCAGGCTTGGCTACTCTTGTGTGTTAGGGTTGTTGTTGTTTAGTTGTTAAGTTGTGTCCGACTCTTCGTGACCCCATGGACCAGAGCACACCAGGCCCTCCTGTCTTCCACTGCCTCCCGGAGTTTGGTCAAATTCATGTTGGTAGCTTCAATGGCACTGTCCAACCATCTCGTCCTCTGTCGTCCCCTTCTCCTCTTGCCTTCACATTTTCCCAACATCAGGGTCTTTTCCAGGGAGTCTTCTCTTCTCATGAGATGGCCAAAGTATTGGAGCCTCAGTTTCAGGATCTGTCCTTCCAGTGAGCACTCAGGGTTGATTTCCCACAAAATGGATAGGTTTGTTCTCCTTGCAGTCCAGGGGACTCTCAAGAGTCTCCTCCAGCACCACAATTCAAAAGCATCAATTCTTCAGCGGTCAGCCATCTTTATGGTCCAGCTCTCACTTCCATACATCACTACTGGAAAAACCATAGCTTTGACTATGCGGACCTTTGTCGGCAAGGTGATGTCTCTGCTTTTTAAGATGCTGTCTAGGTTTGTCATCGCTTTCCTCCCAAGAAGCAGGTGTCTTTTAATTTTGTGGCTGCTGTCACCATCTGCAGTGATCATGGAGCCCAAGAAAGTAAAATCTTCCACTGCCTCCATATCTTCCCCTTCTATTTGCCAGGAGGTGATGGGACCAGTGGCCACGACCTTAGTTTTTTTTATGTTGAGCTTCAGACCATTTTTTGCGCTCTCCTCTTTCACCCTCATTGAGAGGTTCTTTAATTCCTCCTCACTTTCTGCCATCAGAGTGGTATCATCTGCATATCGGAGGTTGTTGATATTTCTTCAGGCAATCTTAATTCCGGCTTGGGATTCCTCCAGTCCAGCCTTTCGCATGATGTATTCTGCATATAAGTTAAATAAGCAGGAAGACAATATACAGCCTTCTCATACTCCTTTCCCAATTTTGAACCAATCAGTTGTTCCATATCCAGTTCTAACTGTTGTTTCCTGTCCCACATATAGATTTCTCAGGAGATAGATAAGGTGGTCAGGCACTCCCATTTCTTTAAGAACTTGCCATAGTTTGTTGTGGTCCACACAGTCGAAGGCTTTTGCGTAGTCAATGAAGCAGAAGTAGATGTTTTTCTGGAACTCTCTTGCTTTCTCCATAATCCAGCGTATGTTAGCAATTTGGTCTCTAGTGTTAGGGTTACCTAATATTAAGGGTTATCTTGTCAGTAGACATTTGTTTAGTTGCTAACTCTGAGCCAGACCTCTACACTCAGGAAAGCTCTTTCATCAACTTTCCTGGCTTGGCTCAAGAGTTAAAACTCACATATCCTGTGAACATCAACCACATCCCAGTCATCTACCACAACCCATAAACCAGACTGATCCAATCTGAAACCTGGGAGTACAGATGTGTGTTTTAATGTCATAAGATGTAATATCAGCATGCATAAACTTTCTTTTACTCACTGATATTTGTGAGCAAATGACAAAAAGAAGATATGGGCTGCCAGTCATCCTTGTTGCCCTCCTCTGAACTTGCTCCAGTTTGTTGGCATCCTTCCTAAACTGTGGAGTACTTGGGACACAGTACTCTAGATGAGGCCTAACCAGTGCCAAATAGAAGGGGACTAGTACTTCATGGGATTTGGAGACAATACTATGTAAATACAACCTAAAATAGCATTTGCCTTTTTTGCAGCCACGTCACACCATTGGCTCATATTCAGCTTTTGATCTACAACTCCAAGATCCTTCTCACTCAAAATGTTACTGAGTCAAGTGTCCCCCATCTTGAGTTTCCCCCTATATGTAGAACTTTGCACTTATCCCTGTTAAATCTCATTCTTTGTTCTCAGCCTAGTGCTCAAGCCTATCAAGATATTTCTGAATTTTGTTCCTGTCTTCCAAGATATTAGCTATTTCACCCAATTTTGTGTCATCTGCAAATTTGATGTGTATTTCCTGCACTCTCTCATCCAAGTCATTAATACAAATGTTCAAGAGCACAGGGCCCAGGACTGAGCCTTGGGATACCCCACTTGTTACCTTTTCCCAGTTTGAGAAAGAGTGATTGATAAGCACTCTGAGTACGATTCTGTAGCCAACTGTGTATCAACTTGACACTTGTTCTATCCAGACCACACCTCATTCATTAGTTTACAAATAACAATATCATGGGGCACTTTGCCAAAGGTTTTGCTGAAGTCAAAATTAGTGATGGGGTATTCGTATTCATATACGAATACGAATATCCCCCCACAGGTGGAAATAACGAGGGTCCAGCTCCATGGGGCCGGACTGTCCACTCACCATTCTGCCGCTGACGCGAGCTCGACGGAGCCTTCCTATCACACCATTGTCCGCAATGGATTAGCCACTCTGCAACCTGGCAGAGAGGCTTGTCATCCTGCCTCCTGCCAGGAGTGGCTAATCCATTGCGGACAACGGCGCGATAGGAAGGCTCCATCGAGCTCACATCAGCGGTGGAATGGTGAGTGGACAGTCCGGCCCCATTATTTCCACCTATTTCCACCATCTCTAGTCAAGATATATTATGTCTACAGCATTCCCACCATTTACCAGGGAGGTTACCTGATCAAAAAATGTGATAAGATTAGTCTGGCAGGATTTGTTCTTGACAAATCCATGTTGGCTTCTAGTTATTACTGCATTGTTTTCAAGGTGCTTGCAGAGTGACAGCTTTATAATCTGCTCCAGAATTTTCCTGGAGATTAACGTCAGGCTGATCAGTCTGTAGTTTCCCAGTTCCTCCCTTTTGCCCTTTTTGAAGATTGGGACAGTGTTAGCTCTCCTCCAATTATCTGGTACTTCACCGATGATTTCAAGAAAATTATAGACAGTGGTACTGCGATTTCCTCAGCCAGTTCCATCAATCTGGATGCAGTTCTTCTGGCTCCAGGGATCTGAACTCATTTAAAGTAGTAAGGTATTCCTTGACTATTTGTTTATCAGCCTCAAGCTGCAATCCTATCATCTACTTCATATTTGCCTGGAGGAGCATAGACTATATTTTGAGAGAAGACTGAACTGAATTATGAATTCAGCAGCCATGTGGGTAGACTCATTCTACTGCCCCTTGCCTGGAATGCAGGAAGGTAGCAGAGCTACTTCCACAATTGGCATGAAGAGTGGGACGGGATGGTTCCGAGGGCCGGACCCGCATTAGTTGCAGCTGGGATTGGGATATTTCTATTCATTTACGAATACGAATATCCCCATCTCTAATTGCTATGAGTCAGAATCAACTTGGCAGCACATTATTATTAATGAACAAAGGAGATGTGGGGCACTTGGCTGGATACACCCCTGCTATCAAATGCAGTTCCTGCAATGCTAGAGGCTTAGGTGTTCCATGGCAAAGACACTCTTGAACCTGAGTCTTGCCAAGACACCATATGACCCCCGGTACTCCCATGCCCACATGGCCTCCCTGCTGCAACGGATATGCATTTACTGATTTTAACCATGCCAGTGCTTGATAAAAACATCAACACTTACTTCCTGATTTGGGAAATTATATGTGCAATGATCACAGCTACATAAGTTAGGTCAGACTTCTTAAACTCAGTAGCAGTACTCTCTAGATGTGTAGTATTACAACTCCCACCATTCCCAGGTACAGGGGTGCTAATGATTGTAATCCTGCATAACTGGAGCATAGTAGGTTGGGGAAAACTGACTGTTATGCATCCAGCACTGAGACTTCTTGTTGTCTTAACTTGCCTTAAAATAGAAAGAAGCAAGGAGGAAGATAAAGAGAGAGACTGCCACAAAAACTCAAATCTAGTAATGAAGAAAAGTAAAAATAAATGGGAAGTAGGACAACAATGGCAAAACCACTTTCGTTACATTTGCTGGATGGACACCTTAACTATTGTCTTCTTATGCTTTCACTCATGCTTTCTTCTGAGTCATACATGAGATAGTTCCTCACATGCTTCCAGATGATAGAGAATTTTTAGACACAATAAAAGAAGCACTTCTTGCTCATTTGTTGCATAGAATCCAGATACATCTGCTTATGCAGCCCATGCAGAGGCCTCACTCACCTGTTTTCTAAACAGCTTTTTAGGAAGCTTCCACAACAATAAAAAACTGAAGTTTAATAAACATGTAGTATATTCATAGCAGCAGCAACAAGAGCGTATTCAAAGACCATCCTTGTCCACAGGCTGCTGGTAGTTACAACCCTACTCAATGACTGACAGCAAACCTAAGCAAACATCAAAGGAGAAGCACTTAGCAAGCTGCTGCCTCTGCTCACCACCCATGGAAGAAACCTGTTGTCATGCGGGGCCTGAGCAAGAGTAGTCTGCCTCTGCTGCGTGTGATCAGGCTAATGATTAGCTTTGAGAAAATGTACTGTTGGAGGACTTAACCTTCAAAACAACCCTTCTGTCTTTGTTGACACAGCTGCAACTCCCTGAGAGCCTTATTTGAAAAAAAGCTACCTTTTCAGTGTCATGGTGGTGCCATTGCAGGAAGAGTTGTTTCCTCTTCTCCTCAGGTAAATATTAGGTGGGGGTCAGCCTTGAGGCAAAAGTACTCCCCTTTGTCCTTTTGAGCAAAATCAAGGGATATTTATTTCTAGAGATGTGCATTTGTACTACAAGTCCCAAATAGATAGATAGATAGATAGATAGATAGAGAGATAGATAGATAGATAGATAGATAGATAGATAGATAGATAGATAATCAGCCAACTATGCAGTGACATAATTACAAATGCTTTTTAAATTTTTTATTTGTTTTAATTGAAAGATAAGTGCTTCTTATTTTACAAAAAGAAGCTACTTACATCTTTAACATCAGAACCAAACTTAATTGCATAGCTCCAGTCCTGGTAGTGCTCTGTTTTAAGCAAATTTCAAATACTCATGATCAGAGCACTCTTTCCTTTATCTGTTTTTGTTCTTTCTTTTTCCTCCACCATGCCAGGTATGCAGAGGCAATTGTAAAGTACAGAAGGCCACTTACCTGTCACCCAAAAGGAGGACAGAAGCAGACACTGATGTACATAAAACTACCTAAGCTAATGCAAAGTTTGTTGTTGTAGAAATGATTTTTTTAAAAAATAATTTAAACATAATTCACTTTTCACTTAGGTGAAGAAGACACAGACTTATGATCCTTCTTTCCTTGGCATGCTGGTGCTCACTTTAGGTGGTGCTCCTTCCTTATGGATTCTTATCTGAAACAAATAAATGCAGGGGGGTTTCTGTAAGGCCACTAAGGCAGGTTCTAAGATTACTTGAGAGCCAGTATATCTCATTTGGTTGATTCCCTACAGTGCCTCCCAGGAGAAGGGAGATCACCCAAGATCACCCACAGCATGTGTAGCTTATGGAGTTATGTGCCTTGCCACCTGTGTGGCTTTGGGCAAGCTGCATAGCCCCAAAATGTCACCAGAAGGAGAAGCAGGATTGATAAACCACTTCTCAGCACTTTGTACCTGGAATACCTAGCAGGGTCACCACAATTTAGAAACAACCTGATGGAACATAATTACATATTGAAATCATATGGATGCATATAGTAGAATTAGCCAAAGCAGACAACTTTGATATATCCAAAAGCCAATTCTTCTTCTGATTCTTCTTGCTTTTAATGAAAATAACAATTCTAACAGCAGAATTCAAGGGCTTTGGGTCCACAAAAGCAGTCAGAGACCACAAGAAGCCCACTCCTGCCTTAAGCTACCCTATCCAGCTCTTTAGTGGCATGTCAGTGGAATACACAGGTACTGGGAATGCTATATGTTCTAAAACCTTTCAAAAATTGTTTTCGAAAGAAAACAAATTGCACAGCACAGTATGGATATGGGAGGAGAGGGGGAAGTTTCTCATCATTTTTACCATAAAGACTATAGAATGATGTCTGTACTTCCACATTCCACACAGTATCCATAACAGAGAAGAATGGATAAATGTGCTGATACCATCAGGTCATGACTTTAGGGCAGAAATTCAAAGCCCCACTCAGCAAAATGAAGAGGAGGGCCACCACACACAGAAGGGTTTGTTTGCCACCTTTTGAAATGTGTCTCTCTCACTTCCCACCTAAACACACGCATGTGCACACCATAAATTGAGTGAGTCCAGAGCCTTCCTAAGCATACCACTGACTGAATGAACTAGGTAGGGATAGAACTACCCTTTACCGGTTACAAAACCTTGCACTGACGGCTGGGAGAATATTACACCCCTGTGCTATAGAACTGCCTTGGATTATCTTGAGGAGAAAGGTGGGGTACAAATATTTTAGACAGACAGACCAAATGTTCAGGAGAAGAAGATACACTAGTTCCAAACAAACTGCCTAAAATTGCTCCGTTCAAGGACTTGGAAGTAAAAACATCACAACTAAGGCTGCAATCACACTGGCAATAAGAATTGCCTTTAAGCATCATTTAAATTGATTTAGATTTTATCGTTCACACAAAATTGATTTATATGGGCTGCAAAGAGAGTTTTTTTTCAACTGGTTGGCAGGGTCTTTTTAAAATGCTTCTAAATTTGCTTCTACATTTAATTCAATTCAATGCAGTTTTGTGGATATGAACTCTGCTATCATTTTAGGGCCTAATCACATGAACCATTTGAATCATTTCTTTTCCCTCCTTTTTTTATATTGATATATTTGTATCAATATATTTTACATCCTGTTTCTGGGTCCCTGCTATCCTAAAATTTTCTTTTAAAAAATTGTAAGCGATATATCACTAAAGCATCATATACATTCATGTGCAATTATGTAGAACTGTAGAAGGCAGTGTGGGTATTAGATTCAGAAGCCACACAAAAGCAGAGGTGACAGTTACAATAGGGAAGACATAGGCTAAGTCAGGGGTTCCCAACCCCCGGTCCACGGCCTGGTGCCAGTCCGTGGCCATGGCAGGACTGGGCAGATCTCCCAGGGCCCCCTACATGCACACACCCCCACGCACCCCACCCGCAAGCATGGCCCGCCACCCACACGCACAAATGCTCCGCCCCTCCGTGAGCACGCCCCTCCTCTCCGTGCATGCGTGTGAGCACACCCCGCCCCTCCACGAGTGTGCCCCACCCCTATGCGCATGCGCGTGACTGTGCTCCTCCCCTCCATGAGCATGCCCCACCCCTCTGAGCATGCATGCGAGCACGCCCCACCCACTCGTGAGTGCGCTACACCCACCTGCGAGCATGGGGGTGCCCCACCACCCCACGCATGGACCCCGCCCCCCCCCAACCAGTCCGCGGTTCGTAAAAGGTTGGGGACCACTGGGCTAAGTGATGCATTGGTAAACTGTTGTTGAGAAAAAGTATTTTAAAAAGAGATTTATCACTAAGCATTTTTTAAAAAATTAAAAGGGTATAAGTGCCGTGGCCATGACACCCAAACCCCGACCCATTCACAAAATCATAGAATCACAGAATCATAGAAAACTGAAGTTTTATTTATTTGTTTTATTATTTTATTTATTACATTTATAGCCCGCCCATCTAGTCATATAGACTACTCTGGGCGGGTAACAACATATCATGTAACAATTTAAAACAATTTAACAATTTAAAATCATAACAATATATTACTAAATAAATAATGATCCAAGATGGGAGAAAACACAAAATAACAAAAATTCAGACGGTGGGTGGAGGGAAGGCTTGCTTAAACAGCCAGGTTTTCAGTTGGCATTTAAAGATGCCCAGAGACGGGGCCATGCGAATCTCAGGAGGGAGGCTGTTCCAAAGACGAGGAGCCACTGCCGAGAAGGCCCGGTTTCTTGTTTTTTCCTTCCGGGCCTCCCTCGGCATTAGGCTCCTCAGCCTCACCTCCTGGCTAGATCGGGTCATACGGGTAGATCTAGGTGGGAGAAGGCGTTCCATCAGGTAACGAGGCCCTAAACCGTTTAGGGCTTTATACGTAAGCATTAAAACTTTGAAATCTACATGGAACCGAACGGGCAGCCAATGCAAGGCGGCCAGAGTGGGAGTAATATGTTGATGTTTCCTTACCCCACTGAGAAGTCTGGCTGCCACATTCTGCACCATCTGGAGTTTCCGCATAGATCTCAAAGGCAGCCCCACGTAGAGAGCATTACAGTAGTCTAATCTCGAGATTATGAGCGCATGGACCAAAGTGGTGAGCGACCCAACATCTAGATAGGGACGCAGCTGGGCTATCCGCCAGAGATGGAAATAGGCGGTGCGGACCACTGATGCTACCTGGGATTCCATGGCAAGCGCCTGGTCCAGATAGACCCCCAAGCTGCGCACCTCACTCTTCGTGGTGAGAGTCACCCCCCCAAAAGAGAGGGAGTTTCCCAAACCACTGATGGTAGGCCCCCCGACCCTCAGGACCTCCGTCTTGTCCGGGTTCAGCCTCAGCCCATTTCCCTGCATCCATTGCAATACAGACCCCAGGCAGCACTGCAGGGACAGAACGGCATCCACTGTAGTTGGCAAAAAGGAGATGTAGAGCTGCATGTCATTGGCATATTGATGGCACGATGCTCCACACCCCCTGATAACCTCGCCCAGCGGCCTCATATAGATGTTAAACAGCATTGGAGAGATGGTCGAACCCTGCGGAACCCCACAATTCAGGCTCCACGGGGCCGACTCATGCTCCTCAAGCTGAACTCTCTGAGGACGGTCCCCCAGGAAGGACTGGAGCCAGGCCAATGCCTGACCACCGATTCCCAACTCGGAGACCCTCCTCAGGAGGATACCGTGGTCAACGGTATCAAAGGCGGCTGAGATATCGAGGAGGACCAACAGAGAAGTTTTTCCCCTGTCGGCCTCCCTCAAGAGGTCATCTAACAGGGCGACCAATGCCGTTTCTGTACCATGGCGCGGCCTGAAGCCCGACTGGAACGGATCCAGGGCATTTGTTTCATCCAAGTGCGCCTGAAGCTGATCGGCCACCACCCTCTCGACCACTTTACTCATGAAAGAAACATTGGCGACGGGCCTATAATTGCCAATATCGTCCGTCGCCAAATTAAGTTTCTTTCGAATGGGCCTAATGAGTGTCTCCTTGAGGGCAGGGGGAAACCTGCCCTCCTGGAGAGACCCATTAATTATCGCAGTGGCCCATTCGGTTGTTATAGGCCTGGCTGCTTTGATTAGCCAGGCCAGGCAAGGGTCAAGGGAGGAGGTGGTGGCCCGACAGCGAACTAGCGCCTTGTCCACAATGTCAGGTGTCACAGGTTGAAGTTGGAAGGAGCCTACAAGGCCATCAAGTCCAACCCCTGCTCAGTGCAGGAATACAATCAAAGCATATATGTCAGGTGATTATCCAAGTTTTTCTTGAATGCCTCCAGTGTTGGAGCACTCACCAAGTCCTAAGGTAACTGGTTCCACTGTTGCGCTGCTCTAACAGTTAGGAAGTTTTTCCTGATATTCAACTGAAATCTGGCTTCCTTTAACTTGAGCCCATTGTTACATGTCCTGCACTCTGGGATGATCGAGAACAGATCTTGTCCCTCCTCTGTATGACAGCCTTTCAAATATTTGAAAAGTGCTATCATATCTCCCCTCAGTCTTCTTTTCTCAAGACTAAACATGCCCATTTCTTTCAGCCTTTCCCCATAAGGCTTGGTTTCCAGCCCCCTGATCATCCTTGTCACTCTCCTCTGAACTTGTTGCAATTTGTTAGCATCCTTCTTGAAGTGTGGTGTCCAGAACTGGACACAATACTCAAGGTCAAGCCTAACCAGTGCTGAATAGAGGGGGACTAGCACCTCGCGGGATTTGGAAACTATACTTCTATTAATGCAGCCTAAAATAGCATTAGTCTTTTTTGTAGCCACATCACACTGTTGGGTCATATTTAGCTTGTGATCTACGACAATCTTCCTGTGTTAGGTGGCATCACTGCGTGAGTGGGAGGCACTGCTGGGCACTGTTGCCCGACAAGGAGAAAGGTGCCTTCCTGCACCTCAAGGACCTGCTCCAGGACATCTTCCGGGGTCCTGAAGGCACCATGCCCCTGGAGGTGCACACAGCCATCTTTGCCTCTCCCAACAGAGGTCAGGTAAGGCTGACCAAGGACGTGCATGACACTCTGCTTAGGCTCAAGAGGCACTCTTTCCACCGGTGCCCTCAATTTGGTGGTGACTGTTCCTTCAAAGTGCCCGCGGCCTTCCTCCTCCCACACCTGAGCCTGGCATCCTGTGACCTCACACAATAGGCAGCCTCCCTCCCTCCCCTGCTTCCGCTTGGGGCCTGCTCTGGACTGCAGACTCGGCATGTTCTCCACACAATGTGCACAACTTATCCTCTTCTCTGGGTATGTGCAGAGTGCCTCGAAGCTCAGCTTCAGGTTTCCCATTCCTTGCTCCTCCCTCATAAACTAGGCTTTCTTTTCATTGTTATGTTGTTTGTTTGTTCACCTAAGCATTGTTCACTTATTTACTGCTATTGAGATTACCTTAGCAAGTCAATCTTATTTACGTTATATTACATTGTTACATTGTTCCCACCTGTTTAGGTGGGAGAGAAGGATGAGGGAGGGAAGAGGAAGGGGGGCACTATTATATTTTTTGCCCAGGGCCCACCAGAGCCTTGAATCAGCCTTGGTTTACCCTGGGGGGCATTTAGGTCTCCCAGTGAGCTGGATCCCACCCACCCAATGCTTGACCAGAAATAACTGCTACTGTAATCAATAATGTTGTGGCCTGTTTATTCCACTTAAGGCATGTTGTGTGTGTTATCCTCAGGTCTGGGCCTGCTTAGTTGTAGGCCAACAACTGTTTTCACATTGTTCAAAAGTAACTATTTAGTTACTTTTTGTTACCCTTATAAAAACCCATGTGAATGCAACAAGCCACTTTGCTCCCATCCAACTGACCAGAGGACTCTGCTACAGGAACACCTGACACTACAACCTTTAGTTGCAGCTTCCATTTCTGAGACAGCAGAACATGAGGGCCTCCACCTCCATGCAAGGGAACGAATGGACCAGATCAATGAGGCGGGGGGGGGGGGGAGGCATTTCCTTTGGCCAAGTGCCCCAGACAAAGGGATCTTGTTCAGTCTCTTTTCTCCTTTTTCTTTCTCCCTCTTTTCTTTCTTCATCTGAATGACAAAGGCTTCCAATTACAATCCTCTCAGGGGAATCGAACAGCAAGTCATGTCGCTCACTTAAGCGGCTGGCAGATTAGGACAGATAAAATGGGATGAGGTGGTATTAGATTTGGACATGGGTACATTGATTCTGCATTGGGTTAATTTGTGTCCAAGGCCTGTTCAAGACTGGGAATATGGGCCTAAACTGAAATAATAACCAGCAACAGTTTTTAAAAATCGGGTAGAAAATTCACAGGTGCCTCCCTTAGGTGCCCCCTCCTGCCTGCCCGAGACACAGCCACTTTGCCTTCACCACCACCTCCGTTGTATCACTGAAGGGTCATAAATAATTCAGCCTTGTTCAAATATTTATGGAAATCAATTTAGCCCCTGCTTTCGGAAACAACACCATTTCCCTAAGCATTTTGAGCTGAGTGCAGACACCTTACATCTTCTCTGACAATGGAACTTAGACAGAATAGACAACCATTTGTTCTGCTCCAGCTTCAGGCTCAGCAATGCATCCTTCGTGCCACGGTTATAAAGCATGTTCTTGTCTCCCATTAGATATTTGTGTGGATAGCTACTGACACCTATTAGAGTAGGATCTCTCCCTCCTTTTTTTTTTAATTTCCTGGGTTTGGAACTTCTCTTTTAAATAATTAGCTGCCATTACAGTTTCAAGGCTAAAAAGCAAATTAAAAAATGGTGCAATTACATTTCTAAAGCAACTATAAATGAGTGAGTTTGAAACATTTGAAACTTGAAAAAACTTAACTGTGCTACTAGCTGGGCTGCAAAACACCTCAGCAGTGAACAGTAGTGGAAAAGATTGTGACCAGGTGACTTTGGCATCTGCCGCTTCAGCCTGCCACACAGCTGCTAACTGTAAATGGCCTCTGCTGTTCTCCTTGTGGGTATTTATATTTACACCAGACAGGGAGGGACATCTTTTCAAATAGACAATTCTATCAAATGGAGGAGTGTCCTCTGATCATCCTTCAAACAGGGGACTGCTCTGTAAACTGGAATGCACAGCCACCCTCTTTACCTCCTTGAATGAAATTGAGTCCTTATTGCTGAATGAGAAATTTCTTGTTTCTGTGAGGGGCTGGACCAAAATTTCTTGCTACTTCATAATAATAGTAATAATGTGCCATCAAGTCATTTCTGACTCATGGCAATCCTCTTCAGGGTTTTCCAGGTACAGATTACTCAGAAGTGGTTTACCATTTCCTTCTTGTAGGGACAGCCTGGGATTGTGCAGTTTGCCCAAGGGCACACTGACTTTTCTCCCAGGAGTCACACTGAACTCCCAACCTCTGGCTCCTCAGCCAGATACCTAAAACACTGAGCTATCCAGCCAGCTTGCTACTTCATACAGAATAGCAAACAGAATCCCTCTCTTCAGATGAAGATATCGAATATCCACTAGCATTTCTCCCTGGAAGTAAAACCACAAAAAAAAACTGCTTGTAGCGTTCACCCTGCTCATGAATACTTATGTTGAGATTTGCATGCACCAATAGGAGTTGGTGGGGGGGAGTTAAGTGGGGTGCAGAAAAAGAGGAGAGTGATAGGAGTAGGCAGTTGAGAATGGAGAAAGAAGGTTGTTTAGTTGAGAGTTAACGACATTGACTGGACTTTTATCACTTGTAACAATAAACAATTTCTACTTGGTTCTTAAATGATATGTTGCCCAGACCTCTGTCATTAATAGTGAACAAAGTTGATGTAATAAACTGGTGGCAGCTGAACTACACGTAGCTTGTGCTTTTGCTTGGTGAAACAACCAAGGGCCAGGCGGGAATGTGACAAATTGGTGGCATAGCGGAGGGATCCAAAACAATCGAGTGTGAAATTGAATTTTCTTGAATCTGAAGGGAAAGGGGGTTAGGATCTGTGGCGTAAGAAGTGGTTACCCATTAGAGTCTTGTGGAAGACTTAGTTTCAGGGCTTCTGAACCAGGTCTGGGGAATCCCAAGAAGAGGTCCCTTTGGCTCTTGTGAAGGAAAAGAACCAGTCCAATTTAATAAGAAATTGTATTGTTTATGCCACCCAAACAAAGTAAAAAGTTGGGTTATGGAGGCACAGGTTGAGCTCCAAAGTGCTAAGGGAAATGAAAACCCTCAAATTCAAATTGAAGAAGAAACTGAGGGACCAGTAATAATTGCCTCAGAAGGAGAAAATATCCAAAGCTCCCAAGATTTTGAAAGATGGAAACTAGAACAGGTATTTAAACTGAAGGAGTTAGCTATGAAAAACCAATTAGAATTGGAAAAAGAGAAAAACCAATTAGAATTGGACTGGCTACAAAGGTGGTGTCAACGAGAGGGATTTGGTTTTTCAGACCACGGGCTAAGTTTCCTGGAAGAAGGACTGCTAGCGAGAGATGGCTTGCATCTAACAAGGACTGGGAAGAATATGTTTGCCCACAGCATGAAGAACTTCATCAGGAGGGCTTTAAACTGAATTGGAAGGGGGAGGGAGATGGAAGCACAGAGTTAAAGGTAGATGAAGCCTTACACACAATAAGAGGAATGGACCAAACTGATCAAAAGGGCAACAATAACAATGAACAATAATAATCACAGTAATAAACATAACAATTGACATAATAATAATAATCATAATATTCATAAAAATGTACAAAGACAAACAGGCCACAAATCACGCACCCTCCGGTGTCTGTATACGAATGCCAGGAA
This sequence comes from Intellagama lesueurii, assembly GCA_037013535.1. Lineage (NCBI taxonomy): Eukaryota > Metazoa > Chordata > Lepidosauria > Squamata > Agamidae > Intellagama > Intellagama lesueurii. Next base: position 12,562,980 of record JBAJHW010000009.1, on the reverse strand, counting down.
TATGGGAAACAAACAAGAAGAACTGGAAATTTTAATTCAGGAGGGGAAGTATGACTTGATAGGAATAACTGAAACTTGGTGGGATGACTCCCATGACTGGAATATAGAAATTGAGAGATATAAACTGATAAAAAAGAAGAGAGAGAATAAAAAGGGAGGTGGAGTGGCAGTATATGTCAAAAATACACATTCCTGCACAGAAATACAGGAGGAGGGGATTGGCTGTCCCATCGAGAGCATCTGGATCAATCTAGGTGGGGCAAAAAACAAAAGGAACTTGGTAGTTGGCGTCTACTACAGACCACCCAATCAAAGAGAGGAAGCAGACAAAACTTTTGAAAAACAAACTGCAGGGTTTTCCAAGAGACATGACGTAGTAGTGATGGGAGATTTCAATTATCCAGATATATGTTGGGAGGCAAATTCTGCCAAGTATGGCCCTTCCAAGAAATTCCTGGCTTGTGTGGCTGATAATTTTCTCTTACAAAAAGTGGAGAAAGAAACTAGAGGACTTGCTATCCTTGACTTGATTCTGACCAACAAAGATGACTTGGTTGGGGAAGTGGCAGTAAGGGGAACTCTAGGTGAGAGTGACCATGTCCTTCTAGAATTCTTGATTTCAAAGGAAACGAAAGCAGAGTGTAGCCACACACATCTGCTGGATTTTAAAAAAGCCAATTTTAATAATCTCAGAACAAGGATAAGTAAGGTCCCATGGGAGGAGATCCGAACAAGAAAAGGAGTCCAAGAAGGGTGGGAGCTTCTTAAAAAAGAAATTCTAAAAGCACTACTACAAACAATTCTAACAAGAAAAAAGGGGGGGAGGCAGCAAAAAGGCCAGTGTGGCCTCACAAAAAGCTCAGGGAGGACCTAAAAACCAAAAAAGACATGTACAGGAAATGGAAAAGGCCAGGCCACCAAGGAAGAGTACAGACAAGTAGCAAGGAAATGCAAGGATAGCATTAGTAGGGCAAAAGCTGAGAACGAGCTGAGGTTAGCTAGGGACACTAAAAGCAATAAAAAAGCATTCTTCAGGTATGTGAGTAGCAAAAGACAAACAAAAGACATAGTGGCACAGCTCCGCAATGGAGATGGAAAAATGATAACAGAGGACAAAGAAAAGACAGAGGTGCTCAATTCCTATTTTAGTTCCATCTTTTCCCATAAGACAGACTATGAACTTCCAAAAAATTGGAAGTGCAAGTGAGGGGGGACAGGATTGCAGCTGGAGATAGATAAAAAAATTATCAAGGAATACCTTACCACTTTGAACAAGTTCAAATGTCCAGGGCTGGATGAACTGCATCTGAGAGTACTGAAGGAACTGCCTGAAGAACTCTCAGAACCGCTATCCATTATTTTCTTGAAATCATGGGAAATGGGTGAGGTGCCAGAGGATTGGAGGAAGGCCAATGTTGTCCTTATCTTCAAAAGGGGCAAAAAAGAGGAACCTGGGAACTACAGGCCAGTCAGCCAATCAATCCCAGGCAAAATGCTGGAACACATCATAAAGTGGTCATTGTGCAAGCACCTAGAAAACAAGGCAGTAATAACTAGAAGCCAACACGGGTTTGTCAAGAACAAATCCTGCCAAACTAATTTGATCTTGTTTTTTGATCAGGTAACCTCCCTGATAGACAGAGGGAATGTTGTAGACATAGTATACCTTGACTTCAGCAAAGCTTTTGACAAAGTGCCCCATGATATCCTGATTAGCGAGCTAACTAGGTGTGGGCTAGATATATCAAGTGTCAGGCGGATACACAATTGGCTACAGAATCGTACTCAGAGGGTGATGAATAATGGGTCCTTCTCTAACTGGGAGGAGGTCACAAGTGGGGTACCCCAAGGCTCAGTCCTGGGCCCGGTGCTCTTCAGTATTTTTATTAATGACTTGGATGAGGGAGTGCAGGGAATGCTTGTCAAATCTGCACATGATACCAAATTGAGCGGAATAGCTAATACCCTAGAAGACAGAATCAAAATTCAAAATGACCTTGACAGGATGGAGCACTGGGTCAAAAGCAACAGAATGAAATTAAACAGGGATAAGTGCAAAGTATTGCACCTCAGAAAAAGAAACCAATTGCACAGTTACAAGATGCGGAATACCTGGCTCAGCAAAACAACGAGCGAGAAGGATCTTGGAATTGTCGTAGATCACAGGCTAAATATGAGCCGACACTGTGATGTAGCTACAAAAAAAGACTAATGCTATTTTAGGCTGCATTAATAGAAGTATAGCTTCCAACTCCCACGAGGTGCTAGTCCCCCTCTATTCAGCACTGGTTAGGCCTCACCTTGAGTATTGTGTCCAGTTCTGGACACCACACTTCAAGAAGGATGCTAACAAATTGGAACAAGTTCAGAGGAGGGCAACAAGGATGATCAAGGGGCTGGAAACCAAGCCTTATGAGGAAAGGCTTAAAGAATTGGGCATGTTTAGCCTTGAGAAAAGAAGGCTGAGGGGTGATATGATAGCACTTTTCAAATATTTGAAAGGCTGTCATACAGAGGAGGGATAAGATCTGTTCTCGATTATCCCAGAGTGCAGGACACGCAACAATGGGCTCAAGTTAAAGGAAGCCAGATTTCGGTTGGATATCAGGGAAAACCACCTGTTAGAGCAATACGACAATGGAATCAGTTACCTCGGGAGTTGGTGAGTGCTCCAACACTGGAGGCATTCAAGAAAAAATTAGATAATCACCTGGCAGATATGCTTTGATTGTATTCCTGCGTTGAGCAGGGGGTTGGACTTGGTGGCCTTGTAGGCCCCTTCCAACTTCACTTTTCTATGATTCTATGATTCTATGAAAAAGAAAAAATCCTTGAAAGGAAAAGGTAATTTGAGCAAGAAACCAGGCACAGAGAAATTCAGTTCCAAATTGAGATGAAGAAATTGGAATTAGCTGCCCATAATAATAATAATAATAATTCCAGTGTGGGAAACCCCTCAAATATTGATCTAAAGAAATTTCCCCAATATCTGAAAGGAGATTGTCCTGAATCTTTCCTGATTTCCTTTGAGAGAGCTTGTTGGGACTTCGGGGTTAAAGATGATGAGAAAATGATAATTTTAAGGTCACAGGGGGAGTTTTATCTGAGATCTATTCACAGATGCCTCTTGAACAAACTAGAGATTTTGAGGCTTACCAAAAGATGGTGTATTCCTGATTTGGGATTAATTCAGAACATCTCAGGAGAAAATTTCAATCAATTTCAAAGAAACCTGAGGAGTCTTTTGCTCAACTAGGGGCACGTTTAACTCAGTATCTTAATAAGTGTCTAGAACAGGAATGGGTCACCTCCTTAGACCAAATGAGAAATGTGTTTGGATTAGAACAATTTTATTCAATTTTACTAGGGGAGTTGTGTTATCTTGTCAAGGACAAGGATTCTAAAAATGTGCAACAGGCGTCTGAATATGCTGATTCTATTAGAGGGATCAAAGATCCTTGATTCTCTGAGGTAAAAATTGACAGAAAAGTTTGGGACATCAGTTAGAGAGCATCCCCATCCAGTAAAAATTACCTCAGTCATACTCAAGCTAAGGAAAGCCATTTTAAAGCAAGACCTTCATTCTCAGAGCAAATTCTACTGAGACTGAATAACCCTGAGGGAAAAGCTAATAAATCCGTTTACTCTGAACATAGGGCAAATAAGCAATGTTATGCTTGTGGTAAAGAAGGACATTTTTGGTCCCAATGTGAAACTCGGAAAAATATAAATTTCAGTCAGCCTAAGAAAGTATTTTGCCTTCAGCCATCGACAGTTGAAGCCTCTAACAGCTGCACTGTTGCTAAGGAAACAGACTTGGCAGATAGCCCAGAGCTTCCCAAGGGCAGAGTGATACAATGTTATTTAATCAAGAGTGATCAAACGTACTGGAAAGCTCTGGAGAAATGATTTTTATCAATGGTAAAAAGTATCTAGGTATTAGGGACTCATGTTCCCAAGCAACTATATGTCACCCGGACATAATTCCTAAAGAAAACATGTTGGAACAGGAGAGGATCATCCTAAAAGGGATAAGTTCGGATTCTGTAGTATTGCCAATGGCTAGAGTAGCACTGAATTACCATGGGTGGTCTGGTATATGGAAAGTAGCTGTGTCAGATCAAATCCCAGCTCCTTGTCTGATTGGTTTGGATCTCTCAAAGCATGTGCAGAGTGTTTGCATGGTAACCCGCTCTCAGGGGAGGCAGATTGTAGCCACTGAGGAAAGCATGGGAATCCCAACCACTGAAACTCTCATTGAAAGACCCAGTTTCGGGGAACGTCCTGAAATAAGGGAGACTGCAAAGTTTAGTGAGATAGCTGCTCCATTAACAAACTTAACCCGAAAGAAGCAAGCTGAAAACATCCAGTGGACGTCAGAGTGGCAGGTAGCTTTTGATCATCTGAAGAGGGCGCTGACTTCAAAACCTGTCCTTATTGCACTGGACTTCGACCGTGAGTTCATCATTTACACGGATGCATCAAACGTGGGACTGGGAGCCATGCTGTGCTAAACAGACGACAGCAGGAGTCTACAACCAGTGACTTACATAAGCAAGAAACTCCAACCTGGTGAGAGACATTTATCCACTATCGAAAAAGAGTGTCTAGCTATCGTATGGATGCTGCAAAAGCTGAAGCCCTACATTTGGGGAAGGAGATTCGTCCCCTGCACCGACCATTCCCTTTTGGTGTGGCTACGAACTATGAAATCTAATAGAAGCAAACTTACGAGATGGGCGCTGATTTTGCAAGACTTTGATTTTGAAATCCACAGTGTAAAAGGATCTCAGAATGTGGTAGCGGGTGCTTTGTCTAGAAGGCCAAATGACTAGAGAAAATTCTTTTTTTATCTGAGTTCAATATTAGCTGTTCTGTTTGTGTAATAGTTATGTGATATGCTTAAAGTGCAAAATTTGCTTGGATATTAATAAACTAAGAGGTAGGTACAGTGATAGTAAAAATAATAGTATGTATCTTCAGTAATGTAAGAGGTTAATATTTACATTCTTCCATGAACCTTCATTTGTTTATGAGGGCAAACCATTAAGTTTCCCCTCCTAAAACAAACTAATTAAGGGGGGAGGGATGTAGCATTCACCCTGCTCATGAATATTTATGTTGAGATTTACATGCACCAATAGGAGTTGGTGGGGGGAGTTAAGTTGGGGTGAAGAAAAAGAGGAGAGTGAGAGGAGAGTAGGCGGTTGAGAATGGAGAAAGAAGGTTGTTTAGTTGAGAGTTAACGACATTGACTGGACTTTTATCACTTGTAACAATAAATAATTTCTACTTAGTTCTCTTTTTTTGGACTGCTAAAATATTTTTTTTAATAATTTTTTTTATTTCTTAAACTACAACATAAACATAAACATAAAATACATAAACCAAAATACAAATCGACTGTGTTCTCCACCATCATAGTCGGGACCTCTTGCAGTAATCCTCTTCTTCCTCTATCTTTATTCTTCTTCTTCCTTTATTGTCCTCTTCTCCAGAACTGCATTGATTCTTGATTTGGAGCTTTCCCTTTTCCTCTTGTTAGCACATATTCAAGAAATCTGCCCCATATATCATAGAAATTATTATTTTTCATCTCTCCTTTCTTAACCTTTAAGTTACAAGTCAACTTATCATTTATAGCAATGTTCCATATTTCATTATATCATTCTTCCATTCGAAATTCAGACTTTGATTTCCAATTCCTAGCTATTATTAATCTAGCTGCTCTTAATAAATTGGTAATCAATTCTTTATTCATCTTATCATAATCCATATTCTCAAATACTGATAACAAAGCTATCTCAGGATTAAATTTTATGTCTTTTTCACATATGTCATTTAGTTCTTTAAAGATTAGTTTCCAAAATCTTTGTACTTTTTCGCATTCCCAACACATATGAAAGTATGTACCAATTTCCTTCTCACATTTCCAACAGACATTCAGATAACTAGCTTTAATTTTATTTAATTTTGTCGGTGTTAAATACCATCTTAAACCTAATTTGAAATTTTTTTCTCTTATTCTCACTGACATAAATAGTAAAACCCTCATTTTCCACATCTTCCTCCATTCTTCATCATTTCCTAAGTCTTGTTCCCACACTAACTTCAATCCTTCTTTCTCAGTCTCTTCTTATTCTAGATCAAGCAGGAATCTATAAATTTTACTCACTGCACCCTTTACCGAATCAGTCATCTTTATATCTTCATATGAAAATAGAAATTGTTCATACTTCGTATATTCTCTACCTTTATTATACTTCTTTACCCATTCATTTGTCCATCTTTCTAATTGCATATAATTCAACCATTATATTCTTATTTTGAAGGATTTGTTTCATTTGATCTTTCGTTCTCATTTTATACAACCAGTCTTTTAATCTAATCACTTTTTTTCTTTAAATAATTCTGCATAAACTTTCATATTGACAGGAAAATTCTCTATTTCAGTCACTAATCCTAATGGAGAGTTAAACGGACATAAATTATTTTTATACTTGTACCAGACGTTTAACATAGTCTTTAAAAACGGGTTATTAATTTCACTTATTTTATATTTCTTAATCATACCAAATATATATTTTTCAATATCTACCTGTAATTCTGATGATTCCATTTTCCACCAAATTAACCTTTCTGGGTTATATATAATTTCCCCAATAAACCTCAACTGATTAGCCAAATAATAATTTTTTATTCTACTTGGTTCTTAAATGATACGTTGCCCGGACCTCTGTCATTAATAGTGAACAAAGTTGATGTAATCAACTGGTGGCAGCTGAACGACACGTAGCTTGTGCTTTTGTTTGGTGAAACAACCAAGGGCCAGGAGGGAACGTGACACTGCTATTCTTAAAAATAAATAAATAAATAAACTCACCTGCTGCTTGAGGTGGCCTCTTCACTATACCTAATAGGGCTGGCTCCAATACCATGAAATCTCATGTGACTCTGACCATAATGTGATATTTAATGTGAGACAATAGAAATCCAAGTATTCTCTATTTTCATAAATGTTCTCACCCCTCCCCAGTATCTTTGTGGTGGAAAGGTGTTCATCTCCTCTTCATAGGGACACATGGCTTTCTGTATTGTGGAATAGGTGGGTGGGTGGATTAGCTTTCCTGTGCTCCTCCCCCATCTTCAATTATGATATATAATCCTGCCACATCTGCTGAGTCTTCAACTTCTTTATACAGCTTGCATTTTAGTTGGCTTCTCATACATTATTCAGTGTCCCTAAATATGCATGGGGGTCTCATTAACAACTAAGTTTCCTTTTTTAAAACAACAGCATAATCAAACCTATACTGTGTCTTTGTATTGAGAAGAACTATGAAATATTCATAGGTTGGGTATTTGCATATACACATATTGATTCTTTAAAGAAAGTGTGTTTCACAGCTTGGGGGACAGATAGAAAAACACACACATACACATGTGCATGTACACTCAGCATTTTGGATCCAAGCATTTGTTCAGAATTTCTGTCAAAAGAAAAGCATGCCCCAGGATATCCTGATTAACAAGCTAACTAGGTGTCAGCTGGATAGATCACGTGTCAAGCGGATACACAGTTGGCTACAGAATTGTACTCAGAGGGTGATGAATAATGGGTCCTTCTCTAACTGGGAGGAGGTCACAAGTGGGGTACCCCAAGGCTCAGTCCTGGGCCCAGTGCTCTTCAATATTTTTATTAATGACTTGGATGAGAGAGTGCAGGGAATGCTTGTCAAATCTGCACATGATACCAAATTGAGCGGAATAGCTAACAGAATCAAAATTCAAAATGACCTTGATAGGATGGAGCACTGGGTCGAAAGCAACAGAATCGTACTCAGAGGGTTATGAATAATGGGTCCTTCTCTAACTGGGAGGAGGTCACAAGTGGGGTACCCCAAGGCTCAGTCCTGGGCCCGGTGCTCTTCAGTATTTTTATTAATGACTTGGATGAGGGAGTGCAGGGAATGCTTGTCAAATCTGCACATGATACCAAATTGAGCGGAATAGCTAATACCCTAGAAGACAGAATCAAAATTCAAAATGACCTTGACAAGATGGAGCACTGGGTCAAAAGCAACAGAATGAAAGTAACAGGGATAAGTGCAAAGTATTGCACCTCAGAAAAAGAAACCAATTGCACAGTTACAAGATGCGGAATACCTGGCTCAGCAAAACAACGAGCGAGAAGGATCTTGGAATTGTCGTAGATCACAGGCTAAATATGAGCCGACACTGTGATGTAGCTACAAAAAAAGACTAATGCTATTTTAGGCTGCATTAATAGAAGTATAGCTTCCAACTCCCACGAGGTGCTAGTCCCCCTCTATTCAGCACTGGTTAGGCCTCACCTTGAGTATTGTGTCCAGTTCTGGACACCACACTTCAAGAAGGATGCTAACAAATTGGAACAAGTTCAGAGGAGGGCAACAAGGATGATCAAGGGGCTGGAAACCAAGCCTTATGAGGAAAGGCTGAAAGAATTGGGCATGTTTAGCCTTGAGAAAAGAAGGCTGAGGGGTGATATGATAGCACTTTTCAAATATTTGAAAGGCTGTCATACAGAGGAGGGATAAGATCTGTTCTCGATTATCCCAGAGTGCAGGACACGCAACAATGGGCTCAAGTTAAAGGAAGCCAGATTTCGGTTGGATATCAGGAAAAACCACCTAACTGTTAGAGCAATACGACAATGGAATCAGTTACCTCGGGAGTTGGTGAGTGCTCCAACACTGGAGGCATTCAAGAAAAAATTAGATAATCACCTGGCAGATATGCTTTGATTGTATTCCTGCGTTGAGCAGGGGGTTGGACTTAATGGCCTTGTAGGCCCCCTTCCAACTTCACTTTTCTGTGATTCTATGACTTCAGATACAATACCAAAGCAGAAGAAATATCACCACAAGAATTAGACCATTAATGTTCCACCAGTGCATGTGTAAAAAACACAGACACTCCATATTCCATTTTTCACCCAGATCACAGTCACTTACACTTTGCCAGAACAAATTAGCAACAACGCTGGAGAAAGGAGCTGGTTGAAGACAACTCATTGTCAGGGAATGAATAAGGTTCATGAAAGGCAAAGCTTCTTGAAAGTGATTCATGGCTCATTGATATCGGGCTACTTCTAGTCAATGCCAAGTTAGCAGAATTTACTGCAGTTAGCTCTGCTGTGTGTGTCAAATCAGTCTCCCTGGAACGTCACCAGACAAGAGTGAGAGAGGAAGCACACAGTTCCAAGACATGACAAACCTGATAAACCAATATTTCGGAGGTTTTGTCAAACTTGACCTTACTAACTTTCATTTAAAATAAAGTGCAAACCCACCTTTTGGCAGGCAGTAATCAATCCAGTTTTAGAGTTCGGTGAATTATATTGTTTGCAACTTATGCCATGATCAAAGGGGCCCCATCAGTTCTTAGGCAACACTGAATAGAAAGCAATTGGGTTGTTCCTGGGATACTCATTTGAAATGCTACAACATTGTTATCAGGTAAAAATGACATACACACTCAGGAACTGAAACCACTTTTAGGCCAGTAGTCACCCATAGAAATGGCTCTTTCATATATATGGCCCTACCCCAAAAATAAGCCCTAGTTAAGTGAAACCCTGCTCTCCACCATTGTGTAGCAACCAGAAGATGACATGACTGTATTTGAATAAACCTAGATTGTTGTACATTAAAAAAATAAAACATCCCCTGAAAATAAGCCCTAATGCATTTTTTGTAGCAAAAATTAATATAAGACCCTGTCTTATTTTCGGGGAAACACAGTACTACAATAGCAAGAGGTAACCAGATTATCTTTACTTACTATAAGACTGCGGTCACACCAGCAAAATGTTTCTTAGTTACTGCTTATGAATTTCAACCTTTGGTTTTTTTGGTTCAGATGATGCACGCCCATTATCAATTTTTTTGTTTCCCCTCCGTGCTATATCCGCAGCAAATCCAGCCCACTGGGAGGCTACTACTATATTTGTTCTGCAATTTGTTGTGCAGTAAACGACCATAGCACCACAGACCAGTGGCTTTGTTCTGGCCATTTGGATCTTTCCCCAGAATATCTACTGTGCTGAACATATAGATATCTTCCCAAGTTAAACTATGCTTATTGATTATTGTAACTTATGAGTTGGGTCTGTACTTTTTTGGAAAATAAAAACAAAGTGATACTGAAAGGGGGGGGAAGTGTAAAAAAGGGAGCCAAATTGAGGAGCAATGAATGGGTAGATGCACCTAAGGTTATGTGCTACACTGTCTTCGGAAATCAGTAGTAAGGGGGAAATAGAATTCCATGGAGGACCACTGCAAATTTACTGTGACACAGATTGCTCACATAGCCTCCAAACCCTACAGCTAACCATCCTCTCACCCTTTGAACAATTGGCTATGTGGGCTTCTTTGTTTGTTCCCTTGTGAGTTAATCAGCAGATGAGGTGTCAGATCATAACATATGCATACCTACTTATCCCCATTCCTATTTTCTTCCCAGAAGGCATCCCGAGTAAAGGTGGGGGAAACTGACAAGGGGAGGCAAAAAAGGGACCTTATGCTGCACTTCATGGTCTATGTTGTTTCTTCAATGCAAAGGGGACGCCTGATTGCCCCCTACATTCTAGCAAAATAATGTACTCCGATTAGTTTTTAGTGAGAAACCCACCCAGGAAATAACAAACAAGAACTCTGTTACAGATACAGCCAATACATTCCCTTTCTCTAAAAGAAACTCAGCAACTCCCTACCACTTTCATCTTCCCTGCTGTGTCACTTTGCTAGGTGCTCTCTAGCACATGGTGAGGCAGGCAATAGGTTTCCCTGCAAATAACACTTGCCCTTCCTCCCCCCTTCCCTTATCCCAAAATAGAAATGGGGGAGGCATGTGCACAGTTGATGTGAGCCGTGAAAGGGGCAAATTTGGTATTCCATTCAATGTTGTTAAATCCAGCTTCCCTCCAGTTTAGAACAGCAATGCAGAGCTGAGCGGAAGTTGGTGGAATAAGTTAAAGGGTGGCAATGCCAATGGAAATCTCGTTGACTGGGAGGGTTGGCATACTTCTGGATTACAAAGTATGTGCTGCTCTAGCGATTAATGTAGAGTTATTTTTTAAATGAGTAAACTGAAAATCCATATTGCAGTAACTCCCCATTTCCTTCCCTCTTTAATTCAGCTCCCTTAAAACCTGGCTATCAGGACTTCCGGTGGGTGTGGCTGGCGAAAGCAGCAAGATTCTGATTGCGAGGATCGAAGCTGCGGCGGTTTCAGATTAAGTCAGCTAAGAGATTTTTCGGCTGACTCAAAGTTACCTCCAGGAGAGGAGGAACTCGGAGGGGAGCCAAATGCTGACTCCAGAGAGACCTTGGGGGAAAAATATATATCTGTGAATAGAAGAAAGGGAGTTGAAAAACAGACTTGCCAGGTATCGGAGGAGGATATGCAAGGCAGCCACAACGCTGAACCAGCGGTTTTCTATGGAAACCAAGCCAAGTCGTTCACTTTATTTTTAAAAGAGGATATGGGGGTATGAATGCAAAACATACTGTGAGTAAAGACCTTTTCGACAGACTATTAACTAACAAGTAAGAGAACTGGAGGGGTTTTTGAAAATTACAAAGAACAGAGCAAGGTGAGAAGCAAAGTGAGGATTCGTCAGAGCAGAGTGAGTCCTCTAAAAGAGAAAATAACAAAAGACCTTAGGATAACATAATGGGAGTTTGTGATTGAAAAGACCAAATTAAGAGCAAGAAAAGAATACGAAAAGAAAAGAAAAAATAAAAGACCACAAGGAGGACTGAGTAAGACTGGCTGGAACGCAAGGAAAAACAACCTGGGGCGGAACTGAAGAAACTGAGGATAAACTGGAATAACCATCAGTTTGAAGATCAGGACATAATATTGGTTTATGAATAATAAGAGTTTGAGATTTCAAAGGACTATCCTTCAAGTCTCTAGGAACATTCAAAAAGTTTTGGTGGATTACAATAGAAACTAAAAGAAAGAACTGTAAAGATCTGTTTAATCTAACCTTGGCCAATATACCAGCTGTGAAAAAGTGATTAAAATTAGCAGCTGGGGGAAAGGGCTGGAATTAACAAAGACTGAAGAGGTTTAGAGACTTAGAAATATATGTTATTTACTGTGACTGTTGGTTTACAACTTATTGACATACTTGCTTTGGTGGTATTTGAATTGATATTTAACTTTCTGTTTCAAAATGAATATTAAGTAGATAAGAGAAGTTAAAGACTGGAGACAGAAGTGGATATGTTTTAAAGGGTAGAAAGTGGTAAAGGAAACACTAAGTACTGAAAACATATCAAAAATTAGATTGGAAAAGTTAAGAATGCAGAAAGAAAAGGATAAGCAAAAGCCAATGCAGGCAAGAAAATTGTCTATAGATTTACAAACAAAGCCCCCCCCTTCTGTTCAAGATCCAGTGGAAAGGCTTTTGTTAGAGTTTAAAAGTATGGAAAATAAGATGTTAGAACAAATGAATGAAATCATACAAGAAATGAGAGAGGTAAAACATCAAGTTAAAGCTGATATAGAACAGTTAAAAAGCTCTATATCTCAAATGAAACGAGGTAAAAACAATAAAAGAAGATCTGACTGAAACCCAAGAAAAGATTAGTAAATTGGAGCTGCTAAAAGAAAAGGAAAAGGTAGAACAGAGAGAAAGCAAAGAGTCAATTGTTAGATTAGAAATGAGACACAGAGTAAAATGCATAAAAATTAGAGATCTCCCAGAAGAGGGACAACAGGAAGACCTGCATAAAATTCTAATTCCAGCTCTGGCCAAATTTATTAGGGTAAAAATCAAAGACTTCCAACGGGAAATAGATAAAAAATTTAGAATAGACTCAGTAGTGGCGAAGAAAAAGAATGTACCAAGGGATATTGTAGTATATTTTACACGAGAGTACACTAAAAATAAAATCCTACAGGAAAATTATATTAGAAAACTAGAAATAGGAGGAAATGAAGTGAAAATATATATGGATATTCCATCTCAAGTATTAAAAGCAAGAAGAGATTACTATTTTTTGACAAAAATATTACAGAAGAATAAGATAAAATATAAATGGGAAATGATTGAGGGACTTTCACTGCAGTTCAGAGGAAAATGGTTTAGAATTAATTCCACTCAAAAGGCAGAGGAATTTTTGAGGAAATATGGGACAGATTTGGATAAGACAGAAGAAGGGCAGGAAGGGGAAAATAGGGAGAAAGAAAAAGGAAAGTTTCTAGAGTCACAAGAGCTTAAAGAAGCAAGACCAGAAGTAGACAAAAGAGACTTCACAAATTTAGAGGCAAGGGAACAAAAGGAAGAAGGGATAGACTCAGAGGAATCAGGAAAGGAAGAAGAGGAAGGAGAAAAAGAGATTTAAAAGTAAAGAATGTAGAGGACTAAAATGGCAAATAAAATTTTGACTTGGAATGTCCAGGGACTGAACTCTGCAAAAAAATGAAAACATGTGTTCCATTTCTTGGGAACCGAAAGAAACCAAATAATCTGTTTACAAGAAACCCATATTAGAAAACAGGATGTAAAATATCTAAAGAATGGGAAAATAGGGAAATGCTATACTTCAGCCTTCTCAAAAAAAAAGAGAGGGGTAGCTATCTATGTGCCAGAACACTGTCTATCAAAAGAAATATTAAATGATGAGGAAGGAAGATATATAGGAGTAGAAATTCAAATACAAGGAAAAACAATAAATGTAATTTCAGTATATGCACCAATAGAAGGAAAAGCAAATTTCTTTCAAAAATTAACACAAAAATTACTAGAATTAGAAAGAGATGAATTGATTATAGCAGGGGATATGAATGGAGTAATAAATCCTAAAGCTGATCGGAAATCAGAAAATAAAATAAAAGAGAATCAGGGGAAACTACCAAAAAGTTTTTTGACATGTTGGATGTTTTCACATTAGAGGATATTTGGAGAATAAAACGTGGAGATACCAGAGAATACACTTTTTATTCTGGTAGACATAAATCATTATCAAGAATTGATCTGATTCTAACAAATAAAACATTCCTTAATTGGATCCAAGAAGTAAAAATCCTACCAAAACCATGTGCAGATCATAATCCTATAAGATTGGTTATGAAAAAGGAAAGAAAAGAGTACTCGTGGAGATTGAATGAAAACTTACTAAAAGAGGAAGAAATTTTAGAATGGTTGAGGACCGAACTGAAGGAATACTTTAAACAAAATATGAACAAGGAGACATAAATAAAAACAGTTTGGGAGGCAGGAAAATCAGTCCTACGTGGATTAATAATGAAAAAAACTGGGAAGTAATTAAAAAGAGAAAACAAAGGCAAGAAAAACTCTTAGAAAAAATTAGGGAGAAAGAACTAGAGATTACTGAAAATTCCAGGAAAAAAGAAATTTTAAAAGAGATAAAAAACCTACAGAATCAGCTGTCGGAACTCATGCTAGGAGAGACAGAGAAAAAAATAAACTTTACTAAACAAAAATTCTATGAACAAGGAAATAAACCAAGTAAATGGTTAGCTTACCAAGTACGGAAAAAAAGAGAACAAAATATAATAAGAGAAATCAGAAAGGGAGAGGAAATATTTTCCGACCCAAAGATTATAAGGGATACATTTGAAAAATACTATGAGGAACTTTTTAAAGAAAAGAATTTAAGGAAAAAAGAAGAAAATCAAATATACTTAAAAAGTCAAGACCTACCTAAACTAAATGATGACCAGAGAATTAGATTAAATGCACCAATATCGACAATGGAAGTACAAGAGGCAATAAAAAAAACTAAAATAGGGAACAACACCAGGCCCAGATGGCTTTTCCACACTATATTATAAAAAATTATCAGATGAACTGACGCCTCCATTAAAAGAAACAATAAATCAAGGATACCCAGAAACATGGAGAGAAGCCAACATCATAGTTATCCCCAAAGAAAATAGAGATCCAAAGGATCCAAAAAATTATAGACCTATATCACAGTTAAATGTAGATTACAAAATATTTGCTCAAATATTAGCAGAGAGATTCAAGAGGATATTAAAGGAATGGATTGGGGAAGATCAAACAGGATTCTTATCACAAAGACATATGAGACAAAATGTAAGATTGGTAATAGACGTGTTGGAATTCTATGAACAACATCCAGAGAAGAAGTTAGGAATGTTTTTTCTAGATGCGGAAAAAGCATTCGATAATATTAATTGGAAATTTATGTTTGAAGTTCTAGACACAATAGTAGGAGATAATTTTTTAAAATGGATAAAAAGCATATATAGTAAACAAAATGCAAGAATAATAGTAAACGGAGAGAAAACTAATCAATGTCAGATTTCGAAAGGAACACGCCAAGGATGTCCACTCTTACCCCTGTTGTTCATAACAACATTGGAGGTACTACTAAGGAAAATAAGAAAAGAGGAACAAGTTAAAGGTTTAAAAATTGAAAAGCAACACTTTAAAGTAAGAGCCTTCGCGGATGATATGGTAATCTTTCTGGAAGACCCATCATGTAGTATTATGAAACTTAAAGAAATAATCAGTGACTTTGGAGAACGAGCAGGTTTAATTATAAATGAAGGAAAAACTAATATACTGACAAAAAATATGACAGGAAAAGAAGAGAAAGAATTAGAAATTAAGACAGGTTATAAAGTAGTGAATAAAGTAAGATACCTGGGTATAACAATAACTAAAAAGACAAAGGACTTATTTGAACAAAATTATGAGAAGAAAGGGAAAGAAATTAAGAAAAATTTAGAAAGATGGAAACACTTAAAAATCTCATTGATGGGCAGAATAGCAATTATCAAAATGATGGTATTACCTATATTCGTATTCCTATTTCAGAATATCCCGATAATAATAAATAACAAACCATTTCATTTGTGGAGAAAACAACTCTCAAATTTTATTTGGCAGGGGAGAAAACCAAGAATAAAATTGAAATACTTGCAAGACAACAAGAAGAGAGGAGGATGGGGTCTCCCAAACCTCCAATTATATTATGAGGCGGCAGCACTACAATGGTTAAGAGAATGGATAAGACTGGAGGAGGAAAAAATATTAATACTAGAAAGCAAAGATTTAAAATATGGACTTCATGCATACTTATGGTATGAAAAAAGAAAGTGAACAAAGCTTTTGATAATAATATAATAAGAAAAGCATTAATAAGAGTATGGGAGAAATATAAAGGGAAATTTTATCGTGGGATTCCAATGTGGATGTCCCCCCATGAAGCTTTCTCAAAGGAAATTAACATAAAGAATGATAAATGGTTAACATATAAAGATCTACTCATAGAGGAAGATGATGGACAACTAAGATTAAGAACAAGACAAGAAATGAATCAAGTAGGAATAATATGCCAGTGGTTTCCACACAGACAGCTATCAGAAAGAATGAAAATGGATAATAAATTAATAGGATTGGTTAAAGAATCTACGGAACTAGACAAGATAATATGGGGAAAAGAAAATCACCAAATTGCAAAGTTGTATAAACTATTATTGGAAAGAAATATGGAACAGGAAGTAATTAAAGAAAATATGATAAAATGGATGCAGGAATTAGGTAGAACAATTCAAACAGAGGATTGGTTTAGAGCATGGAATGATAACCAAAAACTATTAATAAGTACAGATTTGAAAGAAAATTATATGAAAGTATTATATAGATGGTATATGACACCAGAGAAATTGGCAAAGGTGAAGAAAAATGAGAAAGATAAATGTTGGAGATGTAAGACAATAAAAGGAACACTATATCAT
Organism: Intellagama lesueurii; assembly: GCA_037013535.1. Classification (NCBI taxonomy): domain Eukaryota; kingdom Metazoa; phylum Chordata; class Lepidosauria; order Squamata; family Agamidae; genus Intellagama; species Intellagama lesueurii. The sequence goes on along the minus strand of JBAJHW010000009.1, from coordinate 12,546,192 downwards.
ATGTGGTGGGGTTACAAATTTATTAGGAAATTTTGGAAAGAAATAGAAAAAAATAATCACCATAGACTTAAAAATAAAAATGGAGATGAAACCTGAAACTTATTTGTTCAATATGGTAAAGCTAAGCTCAAGACAAGAGACAAAAATTTGTTTATACATATTAGGCGCAGCCAGAATTCAAGTGGCAAAACAATGGAAAGACAAGGAGGAACCTTCGGTGGAGGATTGTTTCATAAAATTACAGGAACTAATATTAATGGACAAACTAACAGACTCATTGAAAGGAAAGAGTAGAACGGAGCACGAATCTCAGTGGGGGAAAGTAAAGAATTATCTTAAAGAGAAATGGAAGAAAGATTCCAAACCTGTTCCAAGTGACTTAGGCTTAAATTAGAAGCAGAACTGCTCTCAACAGAAGTAAAAACAAAGTAAAGCAGATTGTTAATATGGATATAAAATAAGAATTAAGAAAGGTATTATTAAGATTGCGAAGAAAATAAATGTTTGGTGGATAATAAGGAAGTAAAAATGTTAAAGACTTACTGTTTTGTGAAAGAAATAATAGAAAGTTATTTTGGCTATGTGCTAATATTGTGATAATTATTTACTTATTTTTATAATTTCTTTTTTAAATGCAATAAAGATTAAAAGTTTTTTTTAAAAATGGCTATCAGAACCACCGCAGCTGTTGTTTAACATTACTGCTCAAATTCATTTCTATTTATCCTGCCTCCAATCTTCTACAATGACCTAGAAGGGGTGGGGGGTAGAGTGAGTTGGGGAATGTCTGATGAAAGGGCCAAATCAAGTTCTGTAGAGGGAGTGGATTTTATTCATCTCATCAGGACATCAATGCTCATTCACCGTTATTCACGAACTGCAGGTATTTGGCAGCACACAAGTTTTGGTCAGTACCCATGACCAGAGCTACTTTAAGAATAAATTTCAGAACAGGAAACCAATGAAATACTTGTCTATTGCTACAGTTTCCCTGTCACAATTATTAAAACCAATCACAGTACGCATGGGTCCCTGTGAAAATAAAAACTTTTAATGTATACCAATAATAAATACTTTAACATCCTTCTATTATAACACTGACTTATAATAAACAAAGAACATATTAGACATGGTGAGTTTTCTTTCAAGTCATGAGGTAGGCAAATAAAACTGGGTGCTGTGCTTAGTCTCTTTTTCTCAGATTGGTGGTCTGATATCGTTATCCAGTGAGTCCACCTGGTACTTCAGCTCCTGCACTAGACTGAGAAAATTAGAGGTGTGCTGAAACTGTTTTTCTAATTATTTCTATATTGCCAATTCATAAACCTATGCATCAACTACAAACACTTTATGCTTATCTGCACAATAAAATGTATACCTTTGCGAGCCAGTGATTGCAAAGTGCTGCTGCCACTCTACAATGAACTTTCTAGAGATTCTGAATGGTGGCCTCCCCAGTGGATGTTCCTTCAACACTGCATGTACCATAAAGGGAGACAGAAGGGTTTGGTAGCTTAAAGTGGTTACCGGCATGTAATACAGCACTCCTACCATATTCCAGTAGACTCACAGAAAGGTTTCTAAATTTACCTGGTGCAACATTCTAATTTTGTGGTGACAATCCATCAGCATGAGTAATTCCTTCTCCCTGATTCTCTAAAAATTGAAAATAATAGAAATGACTAAAAATATATGCAGCTGAGGCGGTATACTGCTTCTCACTGACTGACAGCATGGGCTATCACTCCCCCCACACCTGCTTTGTCAAACTCCTCTATATGACTGTCTTCCTCTAAATGCTGGGAAGGAGTAGAGGTCTGCGACTCATTGGTGTCCAGCACTGATATTCTGTCTGCATTAAAAGGAGCATGACCGTGTTTTAGCTTAAAGGCAAGAACCTTCATAACAACTGTCTTGAAGACAAAAGAAAACAATTTTTCGAAATGGTGCGATTAGCTTGATAATATCTACTAACCAGCTAGGTATGCATGCTCCTGGTCAGGTAGACCAGCAAGTGTCTACAACTGGTGAAGTGTGTTGAAATTTGGGGGGAGGGGGGGTCTATGCCCTGCTGGAGGGTTTCCTCACCATAGGGTCATAGCCCTGTTGAACCGTTGCCATAGGTTCTTCCATTTCAATCTGATCCACACTTCTAACATGCCCTGCATGCCCCATCTTCCTAGCGATCCGAGTAAGTGCTGCTCTGGACCCAATTGTGGCAGAGCACATAAGCACCCCGAGGGACCAATAGAGGCCATGTCTACTTGTGGGCATGATCATATCAATGGTTGTTCCTCAACAAAATAGTTGTGGTCCGTCATGTGATTTAAACTTCTTTTCTTTTTTACTTTTAACCAACTCATTCACCATGTTAATTTCCAAAGGATACAAATTACTACTATGGACCAGGGTGCTTAAGACCATTATTAGCACATCCTTGGTAATGCATTGAATGACAAAGACAAGTAAAGGTAGAGGTCACATTACAATTATCTACTCAATGACAGGTTAATTGGGATTACATTTAATAACCCATGGGTCAACATAACATAACATTGCTACTGTAATGATAGCAAAAATTATCTAAAGGTGGGACCACGCACACAAAACGTTACCAAGACAAGAAAAATTCGGTTATTAACACATTTTTCAAGTAGGAAAGGCATCCAAAGCAATAGTGCCTTAGGGCAACACTGCGTGCCTTACACTACTTATTAGAACCAACCTAATTAGACAACAGCATGACACATCCAACATTATAATACATATAAGGATACAGGGATCAAAGCGGGATCAAAGCAGGATCAAAGCGATCCCCCAGCCCCGCTGCCTTTGCAAAGACAGTGGGGGTGGGGGATCGCTTGGGTCCTCCTTTGCTCCTCTTCCTATGCCCTGGTGGGAATAGAAAGAGGAGCGTAGCCTGTCAGAAGTGATCCCCCATCCCCACTGTCTTTGCAAAGGCAGCAGGGCTGGGGGATCGCTTTGATCCCTTCCGTCCTCTTCCTATGCCTAAAGCTGTGGGGGCTGGGACTTTTTTTTTTTTTTAGATTGCACCAGGGGGGGGCAATTCGTGGTTCATGGGTTGTCAAATTTGATGACCCACGAACCAAGATGAAGTGACATTTTGGCACTTCGTCCCCATCTATAATTGTGAAATCAAAGAGTAATGATCAGTGACTCTGTTAACTCCAGACTGTTTGTTTTGTGGGGTGGCCTAACTGCCAGTTTGAGAACATGGCCACGGCTGAGAGGAGTTACCAGAGAAAAACTGCAGTTGACCTTGTGGAATGCACAAAAATATAATAATGAAATATTGGCACTTCGCAGTTAAGGTGCAGCAGAACCAGTGCCTAGTTTAGCGGACTGTCAGCTGCCTGGTCATGGCCTTTTAGAATGTGTGCATTTTAGATTGTGGGAGATGAGAAGGAAGAAGTAGCTTTTTTGTAACACTTTCCATCAAAAGAATTTTATTGCCTTCTGCAGGTGTGGAGGGAGCTGTGACTTTGCATTGAACTGCATTTTAAGAATAGAAGCCAGCTACAGCAATTAACATCCGAGACATTGCGGCCCCTACGTGATAAAAAAGAAAAAGAATTAAAGGTATATGTACGGAATCAAGTATACAAAAAGAAAATTTAAAATGTTGCTATCACATTTGCTCGAACACTGTACCTGCAGTTTTCCTTCCCTAAGAAAAGCAATGGCAAATCTAGTGAAATTGGTAGAATGGCCAGAACTGCCAATGGTTACTTTAAAAAAATATATTACAAACATATTTATAGAATAACTACAGTCAACCCTCGACTTACGAACGGCCCTAGTTACGAACATTTCGACTTACGAACTGCTCTGATAGAAAAATATTGACTCGACTTGCGAACTTAGATTCGAGTTACGAACCAAAAAAAACCTCTTTTTTTAACCTAAGTCATCTTAGGTTAAAAGGGAAAAAAAGAAAAAAATTCTGCCCCTAGTGGTAGGAACGGATTAACTGGCTTTGCATTAGTTCCTATGGGAACTAATAATTCGAGTTACAAACCGCCCCTCGACCTAAGAACCAAAAACAGCCGGAACGGATTAATTGGTTTTCAATGCATTCCTATGGGAAATGCTGATTCGACTTACAAACTTTTCGACTTACAAACTTCCTTCCGGAACGGATTAAGTTTGTAAGTCGAGGGTTGACTGTAGCTCCTTTAAGACAGAAAGACTGGCTACTGACTGGTGCAATCATAAATTTCCCACAGTAATTGAATAACTAGTAATGATTTGACATTACATTAAAATTCCAAAGGATGTCCTGTACTATAGTAATCCCAATTTTTGTCTGATGTGCATTAAGAAACAACCTATATTTTCAACTTTAAAATTAGTAAACATTGCGTATCTTTTATTAAACGAAAGATTAAGTGGTTCAAAGGAAAGTTTTGCACAGCACTCAAAACATGTTTCCAAAAGCTCCATGCACGCATGACTCTAATTCAGTAGACATTATAACATTATTTTATTAATTTCTGCTGTAATTTAAATTCTGAAACTCTTACACATATGCATTACTAGCTTATATAATGGAGACATATATATGTACATGTCATTACATGGATTTTAAAAACACACACACACAATAGCAGTTCTTATAGAACTTGAACCAATAACTGAAAAACCCAGCTTGAGTACTCCATTTTATGGTTATATGTGTACCAATTCAACGGTATGTCGGCACGTTGAAAAACAGAGCTTAACTATAACTTTAAATAGTACTGTTAATAGTAATATTAATATTATTATTAATTCTGTTTTAGTGTTTTGGAACTTGGTGTTTTGGTTTCTGGGTAGTGACTACAGCAACGGGGAGTAGCGGTAAAGGAAATATAAGGATTCAGCGTATCCTGTGTTATCCCTGGCTTGAATCCCCATATCACATTCCTATAGCTAGTCATTGGACAACAAAGCACTTGAGGGGGTGGACATCCCTCAGCACAAAACTTAACTTGTACATGGGAGCAGATGCTGGCCCTCCACCCTTCTCCCTCCTAATTAATCAGCTACCCTTGTTTTCACAGGAAAACAAAAACTTGCTATCTATGTGAAATCTTTCTAAACAACTGGCAATCAAATGGGCAATAAACATTTGCATACTCTCTGCTCTTGTCTGTCATCAGCTTGCCTAGACACAGAACACTTGCCATACTTTGGATCTTCTGGTTTAGAGAAAAGTTCAAAAATAATTAATGGGTTTTATATACAGCTAATTAATGTGGATAATATATAATGTATTTATTCCTTCCTCTTCTAAAGAATACTTTAATTAACACTATGCTATGTAAATGAATAAACTGTACTATAGAGTGAATTCCAAAATATTTAATAAATTTTAAATCTATTAGTAGCTTCAGTGCATGCTCGAAGGGAACATCTTCTGTGTGAAGACTCTTGCAACCTCTCTTTCATTAAGCAGTGTGGAAATTAAATAGTGCAGCACTAAAATGCAATGTATAACATAGATTATCAGGCAGAATTGCTAGGTGAACAATCTCGGGAAACTGTTCAACTGAAAATTATAATGAAATTCAGATATTCAGTCAGAAATTTAATTTTCAGTCTTTAAGAATAATTTGAAACAACAACTTCATCAGTACATATAGCAGTAAGTCATCCTGAATATTTTCTTCAGCTATGAATGGTCCAATCATTCCATGGCGCCAATGTATCATCCCGAGCAATAGGTTATGCTGTTTTACAGACAGAAACTTGTTGCTTAACATGAAGAAAAACATTTATTTTCATTTCAGGACAGGAGAAAGTAAGCGAGGGAGGGTATTCTCTTGTGTCAAGAAGGCAAACATAAAGTAACATCAATATTATGGTTTGGAAAATGCAAAACAAGAACAAAACGGATTAAAGGTAGCATCGTAAAAATTAAAGATTCTAATGAAAATTAATACATAACCAGTACATAATACAGCCCAAAAAAACAGTAGAATATTCTAATGGACTTCTATTTTCTTTTTTTAAATTCCTCTGGATACCCAAAAGTCATGGAGTGAATGGCTGGATCAGCTTACTCAATCTTTTCTGTGAGGTACTAATCAGGGGTGGAAAAACTGGTGCCGTGGAGTCTGCCTGGTCCTAATTGTCTTCCTTCATAACAATGTAGGAATCTTCTTTTGTTTTGCTCAATACTCTTGCCTTTGGGGGGGGGGCTTCCCCTCCCCTTTTGAGAAGCCGCACTTTGCACCTACATGAGGATTTTTTTCCCTTGGAGCCTTTTTCATTGACATCAAGAAAACCATTTCCTATTTCCTGTGCATCCATGCCCAATGATGCCCTACCTGCGCTAGGTATATCTTTATTTCTTGCTCCATCAACAGCATATAAATTTCCCTTCGTTACCTCCTTGTTGCAGTTATACCCACCTTTTGCTGCTTCAAACATTAATTTATTAGCATCATTCATCCCATCTTTGGTATTCTTAAAGGGGGCTCGTGGCTGTCTAATATGTTGAGTAGCCTGATGCTCGGATCACCATGAAGAATTTCATGCAGCTCAGAAAGAAAAGAAAAGAACTATGCCTAGGACTGTTCCCAGAATGATTGTTATGTACTATCACAAGTTTGTAACCCCTATATTGGCACTTTGTTTTTGACCGGCATTCTGTGGGCCCTCTTGAGTACCCATGTTTTCTCATCTCCGGATGCTCCGATGACTAGATTTTAGTTCCCGTTGGACCTTTCCTTTGCCCCAAATTCTTATTAGTGCCAAAATCTCCTTCCTTTGCCATGCTGTACCTCTGCCTCTTTTAATTACAGACTCTTGAGATCGGGTACCAAATTCCTTTGAGACATCAATTGTGTTACAATTACTCTTCCAGAGTAATGAAGCAGAAATACTGGGATGATGAACATACAGAGGGAAAGCTTCAGCTTCTTGAATATTTAGTTTGGAAGGGAACCGATGTACAAAATTCCATTTCAAAGGGCAGCACTGCCAAACAAACATCCGCAATTTAGCACCTATTCAGGAGTAAAAGACATACTTTGTGATTTACAATGCAGGATCAAAAGGGGTTCACAGGGATGGCTGGTTTACCAAAACAGAGTGTAAACAACAGAGCAGCATCACTAAAAAAGTTGCTATAATTTGTAACCTGCAGTATCCAGATAAACAGGGAACCAGATCATTGATTTCTCAGGCAGTCCAAGTGTTCTGTTTTATCATCACAAGTAAAAAACTTAAATATGATACAAGCACATGACCCAAAATCTTGTGGCTACATTAATAGACACAGTATGATGCCAAAAAAAGATTTAGTTAATTTCCCCTTCTGTAGCAGTTAATACTGACTCTTCTGTAAGTTATGCAGTAAATAATATCTGTTATTTTAATAGTTACTCAGCTAAGTGTTTTGCTACAATGTACTTACTAATTCATGCTTCTCCAGTTAGTGATTTTTAAACTATTCACTTATATCAACAGAATCCTATATCCACGGATAATGAAAATAAAGGGTACCTAACATGTAAGTCAGGGGTCTCCAAACTTTTCAGTATGAGGGCCACATCATATATTTTACATATTTTCGAGGGCCGAAGGAGGGAAGGGGGACCCAAGCGATCCCCCACCCCTGGTGTCTTTGCAAAGGCAAAGATCAAGGTTAGCTCCTCTTCCTATGCCTGGGCGGAGGTAGGAAGAGGACCGAAGACTGATCTTTGCCTTTGCAAAGACAGCAGGGGTGGGGGAACGCTTGGGTCCCCCTTCCCTCCTCTTCCTATGCCCGTGCCAGATAAAAAGGCAAGTCAGGCCAGATGTGGCCTGCGGGCCATAGTTTGGAGACCCCTGATGTAAGTGAATGACAGTACATGAGCAATAACTCTATGCTATATATGTGTCATTATTGCAATATTTTTTCACTGTTCTCCTGTATCCGTAAAAACTGTTATCCACTACAATTATTGAAATACGAGCATGGGTGATTTTTCAAATCAATTTGTGTATAGAACTGAATGGGCACAGAAGAAAGAAGCATGACAGAAGTACCTTGTGATCTTCGAGGTAGACTGTTTTCTGGCACATCACATGTTCAATTGCCAGGCAGACTTTGACCACAATTCCAGTGACAGTCAATTTTCCTCATTAAATTGGATTCCAATTTCATAGTAACACACTTTGAATGATAAAAACATAACGCACATAACAACTCATTCGTCATATGGCACTGACTCATAATAGCGTTTTGCCAATCTAAATGTGGACATAGGGTTTCAGTTCATACCGTGTCTGCCTTGTCATTCTAAAGTTCCAAAGCCACAGTGCATTGTTCCATGTTGCCAAAGCCATATCTGCCCACCATCTGTCTCTCCCTGGAATCACCCAGCAACTGTGGTCTACACCTGTGTGGGGCAAAGCAGAAACGTAAGCTGTCACGTCTCTTTCAGAAATAAAGAGTTTGTAATAAACAGTGACCTCAAAGTTCACTGCATGGAGTGGTGCTTCCAAAGAATGGCTAACAAGGCGCTGCCATGTTGACCCAGGTAGGATGCCCATGCCAGCAGCATTAGGCACCCTATGCAGAGCAAACAAAGATGCTGGCATCTCAAGTTCATGACACAAAGAAGTTGTTGCCGTCTTTGGTGTAATGACAAATCAATATGTCGCAAGTTACTTGTCATGTCTTTGAAGGCGGTGAAGGGGACTGATTCAGAACTGACACAAACTCTGATAAAATATTTGAACTGGCTACATGAGGATGTTGGGCTGTTGTTTTTTCCCCTCTTTCACTTTTGCCCAGTTATAGTTAGTGAGTATACCAAAATAGCTCAGTTTTGCTGAGAAGACTGATAAAAGACATTTCACCTCTGGGCACATTCTTGAGCTGACGTCCTGGCAGTTGCAGGCATGAAACAGGAATACACTGGCTGTGTGCTTCCTCTGCAAGTTACTTTCCCTTTTTGCACAAAGCTCTAGAAACACAACCATAGACAAACAGAAAACTGAAATACAACTCCCTTTTTGCTGCTTACTCATGTTGGAAATGAAGTAATAGAATATAAGATCCTGAAGCTGAGGCTCCAATACTTTGGCCATCTCATGAGAAGAGAAGACTTCCTGGAAAAGACCTTGATGTTGGGAAAGAGTGAAGGCAAGAGGAGAAGGGGACGACCGAGGACGAGATGGTTGGACAGTGTCATCGAAGCTACCAACATGAATTTGACCAAACTCCAGGAGGCAGTGGAAAACAGGAGGGCCTGGTGCGCTCTGGTCCATGGGGTCACGAAGAGTCAGACACGACTTAACGACTAAACAACAACAACAGGCCATGGTCACGCTGTAGGAATGACCCCCTTTTTTCTCCCTTCTTATGATTCCTGTGTTGTCGCCCGTTGTGGTCACATGGCATATATCTTGTGATAATGGTTCAAACCTTCTTTCACCGTTCCACCTTTTAAAGGGTGAAATATGTGATACCTTCATCTACACCTCTGTAGCGGGGCATATTCCATCTTTTTATTGGTTCATTTTAAGGCCAACCAATTCCTTTTTTTAAAAAATTGCCAGGTACATCAGTGTGGCAACACACCTCCCTTGCTTGCCACATACTGATCTGCACATTTTCTTCAGATTGCTGCTGCGTTACCCTCTATGGAGGAGAACCCACAGCACTGCAGTTGCAGTAAAAAGACAGTAGGGCTACTGATGCTCCACATGCATCTTTTGGATATTCCTGGAGGACTTCGGGTGAATGTCCTAATACACTCCATGTCTCCTGTACTCCAATAGCAGTCTGCTTCCTCCTTCTACTTCCTCCTTAATCTCCTATCCTCCTTTTCCTCTTTGATTCACATTTCCCTACACATTTATTTTCCTTTCCTATCCCTCTCCAAATCCAAGAAACATGAGTATGCCTAGGACAGTGAGGTGGTGGGGGAGCTACTGTTCTCAAATCTCGGTACAAAAGACTAGGCTGTCTTTCAAATGCTTTGCATTCCCAGCTACATTGGAGGCCTCCCGGTTATTTACAAAACAACAGAGGGCTATGTTACTGAGTCAGCAGTAGGAATGTACTTATATTCTCAGCTCACAACCCCAGCTGTTTGTTTTATCAAAGCATATTCCTTCCACTGAGATTATCTTCCCAGTACAACCTCCCATCTAGTACCATCTATGCATCTACAGATGATCAGAGCTTGGAAATGTTACTGTTTGAACTACAACTCATAGGAACCCCCAGCAGTGGGGAATTGTAGTCCAGGAGCAACTTTTTGAAGCCCTGAAGATGACAGACAGTTATGAGGAACAATATGTAACCTGTTCACGCATTTTTAAAAATAGTTTTTTAAAAAATTCTATCTGTCCCTCTAGTGTGACTGACAGCCATGATACATTATAGCATTGTTGATATATACCATAAAATCACTTCTGACTTATGGTGACCCTCATTGAGTTTCCAAGATATGTGAGATGTTCAAGGATGAGTTCCTATTGAAGAGCAGGGATTTGAACCCAGATCTACTGAGTCTTAGTCCATCACTCTATCTACTACACCACAGTGGCTGGTGTTACATAGTTATAGAGGCAATATAAGGTCTCCTCCCTCACCCCCAGACATACACTCTCAAGATCATAAAATTTTAGATTTGGGACAGACTTCAGAGATTCTTCTGGTGGAGCACCAGAGAAAGATTCTACAGCATCTCAGAGAAATGGCTCTCAATCTTCTGCTTTAATATCTCCAGCAAAGAAGTGCTCACAGGTGACCTTCCAATGCAAGTTGCTCCTAGAGCTCTTACATTAAGCATTTATTCTAATATCTGTCTGAAATGGGCTTCCTTGAAGTTTCCACTTTGTCTAGACTTGGCAGCTGGAGCAACAATAAAAATTAGATAAATGATGGTGGGAACCAAAATATGGAGGAACAGACTGGAAAGAAGAGAGTAAAAAATTATCACTAGGATTGCCAAGTGTGAAAACACATTGATTGGAGTCTTAGAGAACCAACGTGCTTCTTTGGTTCTTTGGGTAGACAGACAAATCTCAGGTTAACAGTACTGGACTTTGGTGCATGATGTAACTTTAAAGCCTAGATGTGTATTTCCATTGCATGTCCATGGAATTTTGACTTTTTCAATGAGCTGTATGTTTGACACATCAACATACAGCTCATTGAACCATTTGGAGTAAGGTAGGGACTGGAGCACCAGCATCATGACTCGCTGACTTTCTTGTTACACTAATTCTGAAAGCAGCAACACAAGGACCTGAAAAGACTCTCTGGCTGAGCATGAAGGTATTTAGGTATGTATTACTCCAACTGTTTGCAGGTGAGGCACTCACCAGCAATCTCCCCTACCCTTCTTCCTAGCTCCTGGTTTGGGGAGTGCTCACCTTGGACCCATTATGCCACTTGGAGCAATGCGAGTGGAAGAGCACCAGCATTGAAACTCAGCGGCTTTCTTGTTGTATAGAATTGCCACAAAGCCTTAGAGAAAACACTCCCTCTTGAGCTTTAGTCTGCCCCACATCTGTGAATTCACAAGGGTCATCCCCCTGCGGCCTCAAGTTTTGGTTCTTAAATGTCAGGGAACGGTATGCAGCTTATTTGGAAATCCTACTCACCACATTTCTATATCTACTGGATTAGTAAATAAGGATGGGTGAAACAGGGCTATTAGATAGTATTGTGAGGCACTCAATCAAGCTTGGAACAATGAGCTACCGTATTTTTCTGTGTATAAGACGATACCTTTGTCTAAAATATTTAATATTTCTCTAAAATATTTTAAAATTGAGAGTTGTCTTATACACTGAAGTAAGGAGGGGGAGGAATCAAAGAGCTGTGATCCCTGCTTTCCCCCTCCACTTTCTTGTGAAGAAATAAATTTTGGGTTAGAAAGGTGGAGGGCGTCTTATACATGGGGGCGTCTTATACATGGAAAAAAACATGGTATTTCCAGAAAACATACCAAGTCAAATTGCTAACCAACTCAGATTTCTGTCATGCCCTGGATTATGTCATCAGAAACAAAAAAGGGTTGGAACAGGTAGCCGTGTTAGTCTGTGCAAGCATATGAGGCAAAATCCAAAGAAACAAAACAAAACAAAAAGACAAAAATGTGTGCCACCTTAAAGACTAATCATAGAATCACAGAGTTGGAAGAGACCACAGGGGCCATCGAGTCTAACCCCCTGCCATGCAGGAACTCCATCAAAGCACTCCCGACAGATGGCCATCCAGCCTCTGCTTAAAAACCTCCAAAGAAGGAGACTCCACCACACTCCGAGGCAGCATATTCCACTGCCGACCAGCTCTGACTGTCAGGAAGTTCTTCCTGAGATTCAGGTGGAATCTCTTTTTCTGTAGTTTGAAACCATTGCTCCTTGTCCTAGTGTCTGTAGCTGTGGAAAACAAACCTGTCCCTTCCTCAACATGACATCCCTTCAAATAGTTAAAAATGGCTATCATGTCCCCTCTCAACCTTCTTTTTTGTAAGACTAAACATTCCCAACTCCCTAAGCCGCTCCTCGTAGGACATCGCTTCCAGACCTTTAACCATTTTAGTCGCCCTCCTCTGGACACGTTCCAGGTTGTCAACATCCTTCTTGAATTAAGGTGCCCAGAACTGGACACAATATTCCAGGTGAGGTCTGACCAAAGCAGAATAGAGTGGTACTATCACTTCCCTTGATCTAGGCATTATACTCCTATTGATGCAACCAAGAATTGCATTGGCTTTCTTGGCAGCCGCATCACATTGCTGACTCATGTTCAGCTTGTGGTCTACCAAGACTCCTAGATCCCTTTCACAGGTACTGTTGTCTAGCCAGGTGTCTTCCATCCTATATCTGTGCAGTTCATTTTTTCTGTCTAGGTCAGGGGTCTCAAACTCGCGGCCCGTGGGCCAATTGTGGCCCGCAGGATGATAGTTTGTGGCCCCTGCCTTAATATTGAAGTTTAATGTTAGTGCGGCCCGCGAGTTTGATATGTATGGCACTTTACAGTGTTGTGTGCGGAACTGAACGAACCTACCAATCACGGTGGGGTATATGGCTCTCGGGGGCGGGACATCGGCCGGGCTTGATGCAAGCAGAGATACATTTCTCAATGAGTGAAAGTTACAGCAGCATTGCCATGGAGTGTTTTCTTCCGTGCCTGGCTGGCTGCCTCGTTTCTATTGGGCACACGCGGACATTCGTCCCAGCGCACTGCGTTCACAACACTTCAAAAAAAGTTTTTTTAAGTTGCTGCCCAGCGGGACATTATACATATATATACGTATATAAATGTATATAAATATATTTTTATATATAGATATTTATACACACACGTCAATGGCACTTAGAGAGTTAATATGAGGTTTCTCTCTCTCTCTCTCTCTGACAAAATTAATCGAAGTGATGTGTACGCGGCAGGATAAAAGAAAAGTAAGTAACTCAATGCAGCCTAATGTAGTCTGCAGTCACATAGTGACACCTGTCCATCGGCAATAACAGTCCCCGGTAACCCGGACCAATTATAGGGTCGCACCGTTATTTGTAGGTCATTGTTTTTTATTTGCATCGCGCTATTTGCATTGCCTCAACACAATGAACATTACATATATTTCTATATGATGTAAAAGTAGTCAAAACAAATGACATCAACAATAGCACGGTGTCATTTCCACTTCTTTTTCCTGTAACAACAGCACGGCGGATAACAGTCCATGAGCAGTCGCCTTTTTTGCGCTCGCTATCCCGGTACTTTCTACCATCTACAAATGCCATGGTGTTCATGTCATCATGAAAGACATGAACATCGAGCGTAAAAACAAAGGAGACTGCTACCGGGCTTTTATCCGCCGACCTCCGTGCTGTGGTTACAAGAAAAAGAAGCGGAAATGACATTCTCCATGCGTTGAGACGTTCGCTGTGCGTCGGCTAAACACTTGATTGAAACTTCAATGCGATAGTGACACCAAGTGGAATTATATATATTACACAGCCCCAAACATGTCTTTTTCAAAGCCTGCAGTGAAGAGAAAGGTTGGTGATGAGCACAGACAATTTCAGGAAAAGTGGGAAATGCAATATTTCTTTGTTGAGCACAGGGGCACCCCGACGTGTCTTATTTGCACAGAGAAAGTTGCGGTGCACAAGGAATACAATTTGAAACATCATTACACAACTAGACACGCTGAGGAGTATGCAAAATACCAGGGAGATGAGAGAGCCAACCGGGTTGCCAATCTTAAAACATGTCTACTGAGGCAACAAGATTTCTTCAAGAAAGCAACCAAAGAGAATAATGCAGCAGTCGAAGCTAGCTACGTGGTTAGTGAGATGATTGCTAAAGCAGGAAAGCCATTCACAGAAGGTGAATTTGTCAAAAAGTGCATATTACAGGCTGCAAGTATACTCTGTCTGGAAAAGAAAGGTCAGTTTAGCAACATCAGCCTTTCTGCCAACACCATGGCAGAGTGCATTTCTGACCTGTCAAGTGACATTTATGACCAACTGTGTGAGAAAGCCAAATGTTTCGGTGTATACTCAGTCGCTCTTGATGAGACCACAGACATCACCGACACTGCCCAGCCAGCAATGTATGTCCGTGGTGTTGATGACAATTTTGAAGTGATGGAGGAGTTGCTCACAGTAATTCCAATGCATGGCCAGACGGTATTTCACCAGCTGTGTGATGCCATTGAGAATGCCGGTTTGCCATGGAAGAGGTTTGTTGGGATAACAACCGATGGAGCGCCATCAATGACAGGGAGGAAAAATGGACTGGTGGCACTTGTTCAAAAAAAACTGGAAGAGGAGGGTGTGGAGGAAGCCATTGCTCTGCACTGCATTATCCATCAGCAGGCCCTTTGCAGCAAATGCCTGAAGTTTGACAATGTGGTGTCTCTCATTGTGAAATGCATCAACCAAATCAGATCCAGGGGCTTAAAGCACCGAAGGTTCCGTGCTTTTTTAGAGGAAATGGAGTCAGAATATGGGGATGTGCTCTACTTCACCGAGGTACGTTGGCTCAGCAGGGGAAACGTATTGAAGATATTTTTTGAGTTGAGAGCAGAAGTGAAAGCCTTCATGGAGAAGGATGGAGTGGCTGTTCCTGTGCTAAGTGATCCCAAATGGCTCACAGACTTAGCTTTTCTTGTTGATATCACACATGAGCTTAATGTACTGAACAAGAAGTTACAAGGCCAGGGGCAACTTGTCAGTGCTGCCTATGACAACGTGAGAGCATTCTCCACAAAACTTGTCTTATGGAAAGCCCAGCTCTCTCAGACAAACCTTTGCCATTTCCCAGCATGCAAGGCACTCGTGGATGCAGGCACACCATTCAGTGGTGAGAAGTATGTTGATGTCATTTTGAAGATACAGGAGGAATTTGATCACAGATTTGCAGACTTCAAGACACACAGAGCCACATTTCAAATTTTTGCGGACCCCTTCTCCTTTGATGTGCAAGATGCCCCTCCTGTGCTTCAAATGGAGCTCATTGACCTGCAGTGCAACTCTGAACTCAAAGCGAAGTTCAGGGAGGTGAGTGGAAAAGCAGACAAGCTTGGGCAATTTTTGAGAGAACTGACCCCCAGCTTCCCTGAGCTTTCCCGAATGTTCAAGCGGACCATGTGCCTTTTTGGGAGCACATACTTGTGCGAAAAGCTCTTCTCCACCTTGAACTTCAATAAGTCCAAGTACAGGTGCAGACTTACTGATGATCATCTTCAAGCCATACTGAGGGTCTCAACTGCTTCCTCCCTCAAGCCAAATGTGGCTTGGCTATGCAAGAGGAAGCGCTGCCAGGTCTCTAGCAGCAAGGAGTAGGAAGAGAAGCCATGTTCAGAACAGTTCATGTTCTTCAGTGTTCCATTCATGTTCAGGACAATTCATGTTTAGAAGAAGATTAAAGGTTAAAGAACTGTTAATACAGACATTCGAATCTGAATACAGCAGATATAGAAGACTGAAGAAACCACATATAGTCGCTCACTAGAGAAATATTATTGTTGTTGTTGTTATTTATTTATTTATTACTGATTGATTGATGTATTTTCTTATTAATTCTTAATTTGTTTATTTATTTTTTCATCTTATTTTGTGTTAAAAAATAAAAATAAAGAGATTTGAGAAGATTGGAAGTTTTTTAACAAAGCTTTCCTTGTGGAAAACCTGATGCCTCACCCAGACTCTGCCTCCAGCGGCCCCCAGGTAAATTGAGTTTGAGACCCCTGATCTATACCAAACAAAAAGCTAAAATCAAAATTAATGGAGATTTTACAAAAGACATTCAAATACAGAAAGGGACAAGACCATTATCTCCATTATTATTCATACTCACATTGGAAGTCCTCAATGAGCAAATTAGGACTAATAAAAACATAAGAGGGTTGAAAATAAGGGGAGAAGAATATAAATTACAGGTATTTGCCGATGATTTAGTTTTTATTTTGGAAGAACCCAGTAAATCTATTGATTAACCTATTGGAAATAGTAATAAATTTTGGGGAAATGGTGGGAATGAAAGTGAATAGGCAGAAAACAAAAATTCTAGGCAAAAATATTCAAACCGAGGAGATTCATAAATTGACAGACTTGGGCTTCCAAGAGGAAAAAAGAGCTAAATATTTGGGAATCCAAATGACAAATAAGACAAGCACATTAATAAAATACAACTACACGAAATTTTTCAAGGAGATACAGAAAGATTTGGAAAAATGGGATAAGCTACAACTTTCATTGATGGGAAGAATAGCAACAATCAAAATGAATGTGCTACCTAAACTGATCTTTCTTTTCCAGACAATACCAGTGACGCTAAAGCAAACACTTCTTCAGGACTTTAAAAAAAAAAAAGAAATTTGTTTGGCAAGGAAAAAAGCCGAGGATTAAAGTGAAAGCATTACAAAACTCTAAACAAAGGGTGGGTTTTAGTCTCCCGGATTGGAGTATCTACTACCATGTTTCCCCGAAAATAAGACAGGGTCTTAAATTAATTTTTGCTCCAAAAAAAAAACGCTACAGGGCTTATTTTCAAGGAATGTTTTATTTTTTTCATGTACAACAATCTACATTTATTCAAATACAGTCATGTCATCTTCTGGTTGCTGCACAATGGTGGAGGGCGGGGTTTCACATAACTGGGGCTTATATTTTGGGGTTATATTACGAGCATCCTGAAAAATCATACTAGGGCTTATTTTCAGGTTAGGTCTTATTTTCGTGGAAACAGGATATACGGCCTGTCTACTGGCCTGGATCACTCTCAATAATGAAAGATTGCTTAAACTGGAAGGACATGGTCTTAGCCTGGGGTGGCATGCTTTTGTATAGTATCGAAAAGCTAAAAACCATAAAGTCTTCAATAATCATATGATAAGAAAGTCTTTGTTATGGATTTGGAATAAGATACAAAAGCAACTGTATTGTAAAATTCTGGGGTGGGTGTTGCCACTAGAAGCATTTATACAGCCAACCTTAATGGACTCAACAAAATTTCTGAGGTATAGAGACTTGCTTAAGAAAGATGGGGTGTTAAAGACTAGAGAGGAGCTAGAGGAGCAGAAAGTCTTTCTAGATTGGTGGATGAGATTACAATTAGACTTGAGGTATGTAAAGGATAAAACAATGGGCTTTTATGAAGAACAAATTACATTTGATAAACTATTGCTAGGGACAAGTGATAAAATAATTAGAAGAATGTATGAATATCTCTTAAATATGAAAATGGAAGATGAAGTGGTGAAAGACTATGATAAAATGGACACAAAATATTGGTCATAATATTGATTTAGAACATTGGACACAAATTTGGCAGAATAATATTAAACTTACAAACTCAGTAAATTCCAAAGAAAATGTATATAAGATGTTTTATAGATGGCAAATTACTCCAGCTAAACTTCCTAAAATGTATGAAAATGTTTCCAACAAGTGTTGGAAACGTAAAACACAGGAGGGTACTTTCAATCATATTTGGTGGACATGTAGGGAAGCAAAAAATTACTGGAGATTAGTACATGAAATGTTACAAAAAATTGTATCTTGTATACCATTTAAACCGGAATTCTTTCTATTGAATATTATGCCTGAGATTGTAGATAAAGAAATAGGATATTTGATAATACATGTAATTACTGCAGCTGGGAAATATTTACTATATGGGAAATTATCAGCATTTTGTTTAAAAAATAAATATGGAATTGTCTTGTAGGATTATGGGAAACTGGAAAAGGCTGAGTCACTTGGCCAGGAAAATCATGTGACAATTCTGCACATGTGCAAAGTTCAATATGCTGTATCATGCTTGCATAATGCTACAGTATATAAGTAAGTTGCTGACTAGGCTTGTTGTTGAGTTAATGTATAGAGGAGCAGCCAGTCACTTTGTGAGAAAGAATCGTG
The DNA here is from genome assembly GCA_037013535.1 of Intellagama lesueurii. NCBI lineage: Eukaryota > Metazoa > Chordata > Lepidosauria > Squamata > Agamidae > Intellagama > Intellagama lesueurii. Next base: position 12,527,805 of record JBAJHW010000009.1, on the reverse strand, counting down.
AGAACCGGCCAATTCTGAGGTGCAACATATGTATATTTTGTAAATACATTCTTGGTGAAGGGAACGTCTCCTGTGTCTTGTATTTTGTTTTTGCTCTCAGTTTGGAGATTGCTGAAGAAAATCTCAAACAGCATAACAACAATGCTGCGCACTCTCAACAGGTTATGGGCGCAGTTTTTTGGGCCAATTTTTGGAGCTTCTCAAGTTGTGAAAGCCAGCCCATGAGTGCAGTTTAATCTGTCAAGCCATTAGTACAGATTAAATATATTTTTGCTGTTGTTTATGTGAGAGCGTGGGAGACAGCACCAGTATTATCAGAATGGCAGCGACTGCTCCAAATTTTTCAACTTCCCCGTCTTAATGAGAGGAACTACCTTGCTTGGGAGCTAAAGATGCGTATGTTCCTGCTCAGGGAAGGACTTTGGGACATTAACGACCCACCAACTCCCATAAGGAGGGAGGATGATATCCAAAAAAATCAGTGTGCCCTGTCAGCTATTATTTCATGTCTTGAGGACAGTCAATTACATCTGGTTCATGGAATTGATTCCGCACAGCATTGTTGGCAAGCATTGAGGAGGGCACATGTTCGGGACTCAGTATCTTCTCAGATAACCCTTGCCAGGCAGCTTTACCATATGAGGCTAGAGCCAGGAGGGAATGTGTCCAAACACCTGGAGCAGATGACCGCGATGTTCATCCAGCTCAGCGAAATGGGTTTGGAATTCACTGAGTTGCACAAAGTCTATATTATCCTGTCAAGCCTCAACGCTTCCTATGATGTGTTGGCTGTGACATTGGAAGCAGTCCCGAGGGATCAGCTAACTTTGCCCTACATCTCTGCAAGACTGAGAGAGGAAGAGTCCAAGAGGGTCGATAATCAGGTGGCAAGGAGCCAGCAACCACCAGCTGAGAAAGAAGCTGTACCTAGACAGCACAACGTTCCAGGCATCATGACAGTAAGAAAATGTTTTTCCTGTTTAAGTACCTCACATCTGCAACGGTCCTGTCCGGAGAGAAAGGAGAAATTGTCATCCAGCAGAGCTTCAGGAGGGAGAAGCAAGCAGCAGCCACGGTGAAAAGGGAGTCACCAGCTACCAGAGGCTTCTGTTGTTTGCGAGGCTGAGCATTTGCTGACTAGGCTTGTTGTTGGGTTAATGTATAGAGGAGCAGCCAGTCACTTTGTCGGAAAGAATCGTGAGAACCGGCCAATTCTGAGGTGCAACATATGTATATTTTGTAAATACATTCTTGGTGAAGGGAACGTCTCCTGTGTCCTGTATTTTGTTTTTGCTCTCAGTTTGGAGATTGCTGAAGAAAATATCAAACAGCATAACAACAGTGCTGCACACTCTCAACAGAAATATTGGAAGAAAGCAGAAATACCATCCCTAGAGGAGCTGAAAGAAAAGATACTGGAAGTGACAGCGATGGACGTACTAACAGAAGCACTAAATGAAAGGTCATCTCAAAAAGGACTCATAAACTGGGAACGATTTTATAGCTGGACTCAAAATATGGATTGGAAAGCATAGATAAAAGAAGGATGTGAAGGTCCAACTAGGGAATGGGGATATTAATAAGTATAGCTATTCTGGTAAAACTTGTTACTTTTTTTTTTTTTTGGTTATCTTCCTCTTTTAGCATAATTGTATAAGTGGATGTAAAAGTACTCTCTCGCTCTCTGGAATTTTACCTTTTCCCCACCCATATCTATTTCCCCTGTCTCCCAATCCTATTCCCATTGAAAATGAATATTTTTTTAAAAAAAAAAACATAGTTGATGAATTCCATTTTCATTTTCACTTTCCTTTCTGTGATCTTTCTTTTTTGCATCATGAATCCAGCTGCAAGAACATGATAAGCCTGCTGGGGAGAACACTCACAAGCAAAGTTCTCTCTAACTAGCACAGCCTCTTCCTGTTGCTGCCCAAAATGACATGCTTATAAAATTCATTGTGAAGGCACCTTTTAATCCCCTTTGTGGTTCTATTATTGTTGTTGTGTGGGTTGGGAGTCAGACTGAAAAGTCAACTTTGCTCCCACCCCACCCCCAATGTCACAAGGACCCAATGTTAAATATTAATCAGAAGTCACTGGAAAAGTAGAACTGAAGCTCTCTAGGTGTTAATTATAAAACTATCAGGTGGGAATCTGGAACAAAGTGTTGTACCACAAAAAAATCTGACCTGTCAAGCCTTTTAGTGGTTAATTTTTAGGATTCACAGAAAAATAAAAGCATTTCAAAAGGTGGAAAGGAAGTCTTACATTTGCTAACCATGCACCTATAACTTTTTTGCTGTGCTATATAATTACTGTATAAAGCTAAAGTGTTCAGGGCCTGAGTGGGCTTAAGCTACCTAGCTACTTGAACTTGTCAGCCAAGCCTGAACCTTAGCAGCTATGTGTCCTACTTTATATGGGACAGTCCTCTTTACAGTTGCTAGATCCCATTCTCTGAAATTTCAGGGCCACAATCTGAGAACAGAATGTCATAGGTAGCTGTCACAGGAGGTTCTGGGCAATTGTGATGTCATGACAGTCAGGGCCTTCATGACGTCATGGGATGGTCCCTCATGTAAACATTACAAAATAAAGTGTATGTAAGTAGGGATTGTGTGTGTGCATGCGCGTGGACGCGTGCTTGTACAATAAGAAAGCTCACGTCATTACAATGGCACTCCACTCCCTACCTTGCTCCAAACAGCACAAGTGGCCACAACTTATGCCACCAACAGCTCTCTTCCCAGCTCTTTCCCAGCATTCCTGGTTGTTCAGTGTACCAGTGTTCAGGGCCGATTCAAGGCTCTGGTGGACCCTGGGCAAAAAATATAATAGTGCCCCTCCTCTTCCTTCCTCCCTCCCTCCCTTTCCTTCACCTCCCACCTAAATAGGTCACACAGCATGAACAATGTAATACTGTATAACATAAATAAGACTAACTGGCTAAGGTAATCTTGGTATCAGTAAATAAGTGAACAATGTAAACAAACAAACAACATAACAATGAAAAGAAAGTCTAGCTTATGACCTTCAATACTAGAAAAGAAAAAGTGTATCCAAAGAAAAACCTGGTGCCAAAAGGCTAAAGTGCTACCTCCTATTACAGTGCCAAAATAAACACTTTGGATATGTCCATTTGCCGCTCAAAATCTAATTGGGATCCAACAGGTATCCCCAATTACATCCAGGCAATCTGGATAAATCATGCAGAAAAGTGCACTGCACAAGGTGCAGGGAGGATTGCTTTTGGTAGGACTGATCTTGCCACAAATAGGTTAAAGGCAGTACAGTGGTGCTTCGCTAGACGATGTTAATCCGTTCCACGAGGATCGCTGTCTAGCGAAAACATCGTCTAGCGAAGCACGTTTTCCCATTGGAATGCATTGAAATCGCTTCAATGCGTTCCAAGGGAAAACGCAGTTGTCTTGCGAAATTTCCCATAGGGAAACCTCGTCTAGCGAGTGAGGGTCCCCATAGGAATGCACTGACAGCTGCACTGACAGCTTTTGACCACTAGTCGGCGCACTCCTATGGGGAAACCTCATCGTCTAGCGAAATTCCCCATAGGGAAACATCGTTTTGCGAAGCGCAGTAGCGCTCGCAAAAAGGCATCGTCTAGCGATTTCCTCGTCCTGCGAGGCAATCGTCTAGCGAGGCACCACTGTATTAGGAGGTTTCAAATAGAAAACATTTTTTTACATAGTTTTTCTTGCTTTCCATTTTGCAGATTCACTAATGATGTCTTTAAATTCAATTTGCTTCAAAATGTCACTCTCAATTGACATTATTGTTAATCTGCTAAAGCGTTGTTCTTGCATTGAAGAGCATATTTTATAAGCTTTAGTTTCGAAAAGGAACGCTTTCCTTCAGCCATGGAGACATGTGATGTCAGATAGAGACAAAAGGCTATACTGACATTTGGGTAGACTGAAATGATGTTTCTTTATTGCAAGAATTTGCTACAGTATGCACTATTTGGACAATGTTTGTCCTTTTTGCTGCTGCTGATTCTGGGATGGCATCCTTGTAGTAAACTCTGGAAAGCAACAACTTCATCTGTAAATATGTTTTCCAAATCATCCTAATAAGCTTGTTGTAGAAATGCATGTTTTCTTAATTGTTGAACTGATATGAAAGCCAAATCAACCAAAAAGGCAAACTTGCTGTTTATTGAAGAACATTGTTCCCCTCTTTCATGCAGACAATTGACAAGTGTGTCAATAATTACATTATAAGTTTGAACTTTCTGCTTCCTTCTAGAACAGGGGTTTCCAAAGTACGGCCCGTGGCCACATCTGGCCCATCTGGCCTTTTTATCCAGCCCGTTCATGCATGCAGGCGGGCGGACAGGCATGAGTGTGTGTGTGCATACAGGCAGGCGGGAGTGTGGGTGGGCGTGCACGCAGGTGTGCATACATGCATGCATGTGGGGATGCGGAAGGGCGGGAGGACGTGTGTGTGCGCGTGTATGCGGGTGGGCGGGAATGCATGCGTACGCCCATATGTGCGCGTTCCTTCAGCCCTCAAAAATATCAAAAATATATTATGTGGCCCTCCGTGTCAATACTTTGGAGACCCCTGATCTAGAACAACATCTTCAGTCCTGGCCTCATCAAAAAAAAAGTGTTGTGCTTTTTATTACAGCTTTCATACTCACAATCAGGCAGGATAGTTTTAGCTGTTTTTTCCATGTCTTGAAACTCATTTCTGAAACTCTGAACATATTTCACAAGTGACTCAAGCATGTCGGTTGCAGTGCCCAAATGTGGCTTACTTGATTGCAAATAGATACTTGCTTTATTATACAGTGGTGCCTCGCTAGACGATGTTAATCCGTTCCACGAAGATCGCTGTCTAGCGAAAACATCGTCTAGCGAAGCACGTTTTCCCATTGGAATGCATTTAAATCTCTTCAATGCGTTCCAAGGGAAAACTCAGTCGTCTTGCGAAAATCTCCCATAGGGAAACATCTTCTAGCGAGCGCGGGTCCCCGTCGGAATGCACTGACAGCTTTTGACCACTAGTCGGCGCATTCCTATGGGGAAACCTCATCGTCCAGCGAAAATTCCCCATAGGAGACCATCGTTTTGCGAAGCGCAGTAGCGATCGCAAAAAGGCATCATCTAGCGATTTCCTCGTCCTGTGAGGCAATCGTCTAGCGAGGCACCACTGTACTGATTTAAAATCCTGCTCCATATAATGCTCATGAAGATATTTTACAATTTCTTCATTTTTTAGAAAGCAATTATCACTGGACACTGTGTGTCATAATTTTCATCTAGATCATTTCCCATATTTTGGAGTCATTTAATAATGTTGCAGTAGTTCAGTTGCAAAGCTTCAACAGCATTAGCATGGCTAGACCAGTGAGTGTCTCCCAGATGCTTCAAGAAAAGTACCCATCCTTTTTCATTTGGTTTCAGATGCTCTGGAAGCAAAGACCGATGATAGGTTGAAGAGAAAAAGTCAAATCATGCCTCAACCATAGGAAAAAAATTGCAGCACACAGACAGACGCTAGCAGCTCCTTGTCCAACCAGATTCAAAGAATGATCAATACATGGTAATATTCCGCCAGTGGACTGATGTTCTGAATGCATGTCTACACTCCTTTATATTTTCCAGACATATTACCAACATTGTCATATGCCTAACCACAACAGTCTTTAATATCTATATTGTGGTATTGAAGGGTCTTACAAATTGTATCAGCTTATGACTGTCCTGTATGCGAAAATATAGGGACAAACTGCAGAAATTTTTCCTCTTGTTCACTGCATCTATCAACATAACGCAATGTAAAGTTTAACTTATCCAAGTGACTCACATCAGGAGTGGAATCCACACATATTGAATACTACTTGGCCATTCTGACCAGTGGCCACAGCTCCCCTTGCTCAGAAGTGCCATCAGGGCGCTCTCTCCCACCAGGAGCAGGATCTTTACCCCGCTCCCAGCCATCCCATCGCCTCCCTCTCCCCATATCCCCAACGACTCACCTTCTTCCACGTCCTGATGCAGGAAACTCCCCCACAGTGGCCGCCCTGCACTGGTTACCTGTCCATTTTCGTGCCACCTTCAAGGTGATGGTGCTAACATACAAGGCCCTAAATGGTTTGAGACCTCATTATCTGGCAGAACACCGCCTTCTGACTAGATCTGCCCACCCAGGCTGGGCGGTTGAGAGTTCTGACCCCAAGAGAGGCTCGGAAAACAACAACCAGAAACCGGGCCTTCTTGGCAGTAGCCCAGCAATTGTGGAATAGTCTCCTGCCCGAAATCTGCCTGGCCCCTTCATTGGGAACCTTCAAGCGATCATTCAAAGTATGGTTATTTAGACAGGCCTTCCTGGATTCTATAATAGTGCTTTAACAACCAGGTATTGGGAGACCGGCTTGACGCCGCGACGAGACAGCAGCAGGAGGACGGAGCTCTGTCCCCTGGGCTGAATTCTGACCTGTTTGGGACACCCCAGGGTGTTGAAACCACCCCGAAGAGGTGGTGAACTGGGGGGGAAGCCTGTTGATCACGGGGGGGACGGCGGTCATCCCCGTTTGATCCAGGAAACTCCCCAATCAGCCAACGGGCAGAAACAAGCAGCTAGGAAGCTTGTTTGCAAGTCATCGGCAGCTGGCAAAAGAGAAGCAACAATCAGCTATTCAACATCAGTGTTATTATCGGGTGAGATATATTTTTACAACTAATTGCTTATGATTATCCCTGGACAAGACAATTCCTATATACAGAAAAAAGAATCTTCTATCATCTCATTACTTATAGAGCAGCGGAAAATCTGGAGAGGGGGATAGTTGATGCAAAGAAAATAATTTAAAGAATAATGGGACATTAACTACTCATTTAAATACATTTAAAATATATTTATATATTAATTTGGCATTATAAATCTTAAGAAACTTTTCTCGTAAGCTATTATCAGTTAAGCAGCAAGTCTGGAGTTATCTTTATGTTATGGCTACCTGAAGTCTTTTGGCAGAATGCCCAGAACAGTGACCTTGAGCACTCTACTGCTGTTTAAAGCTTGGAAACCTGTTTTTTATTTCCTTTTGATTTTTTCATGACTGGCTGGAACATAGACAAATTAACCCTAAAGTGGATTTTTTTAAAATTGTACTTTGGGAATCAGTATATTGGGCCAAAGTGAACTTTTTGGAACCACTTCCAGGGACTTGGAATTTCAGTTTTGGCCGATGCAGAGTTGCGGGAACTAGGCTACCAGGACATAGATACAAACACTGAATTGGACTGTGAAATTTGGGGGTTTTGAACCTCAGTTCAGGCCTATTTGGCCAAAGTAGATCCTCTGAAACTGCCCCTGGAGCTGGAAGTGTTTGTGTTTGATTAGCTGGCATAAACCTGTGGGAATTAGGCCATCAGGCCACGGATACAACCATTGAATTGTACCTTGGTACTTTGGGGGTTTAAATTTTGGTTCAAGTCTATTTGGCCAAAGCGGACTCTTTGAACTGACTCTGGAGACTTGGAATATCTGTTTGGCTGGCATCAATTTGCCAGGGATCAATCAGGCCACGGACACAATCATCGAACTGGACTGTGATACTTGGGGGTTTCGAATCTTGGCTTAAGTTCTTGGGCAGCTGGAACATAATGGCACAACAAGGACAATTTTGGGATGAAACAAAATATACCCTTCAAACAATCCTAGAAATAGTGAGATCCCACTACCAAGAGGCAAAATTATTCAAGGAACAGCTGAAGAAGAATTATAGTCAACAAGAGACAGGGAATAACGAAAAAGGAAATGAGAGTGTGCCGGATGATGTATGCCAATCAAAAGAGGAGCTGGAGGAAATTAATGGGGAAAACCTAAGAGAAACAACTTTAATCTTGGATCTGAGGAGAGTATTAAGGGAAGACAAGGGGAGAAAATCAGCAGAATTAATTTTAAAAAGTCCGGAAGATCTATTGAAGATAGACCAAGTGCATAAAGATCTAGTAGAGATAAATCAGATGCACAAAATGGTTTCAGAGGGCACGAAAAATGGCAGAATGCTTAGAGAGACAGAAACAAAAAGTGAAAAAAGAGAAATAAGAGAGGGAATTACTTAGAAAGATGAAAAAGGGAAAAATAGGAAGGGGGCCCTTAATGCTGAAAAGCATGTATATATCTAACTTTGGGCACTAACCAGGGTAAAGACGTAATATAGTGGGTTTTCTTTTTAGGTAAATTAAACTAGATATAAGGTTGGGGCATGGATCTGGAATTACTTTTATTAAGTATGTTATTAGAAGATCTTGAGAATATTGTACACTATGAAAGTAATATTATGATAGTAGCCAATATTATATACTCAAATACGTACATGAATGGTATGAATGTTTGAAAGATGTCTGGAATTTGGGGGGACAACTGGGAAGACACTGAGATGTAAAAAACAAATAATTGTAAGCAAATCATGCAACACGATGTTTGACAAGCACAAACCGAATGTAGATACTGTAGAGAGAAAAACCAATAAAATGTATTGAGAAAAAACAACAACCAGGTATTTGCTAACGTTTAACCCTCCACTGTGCCTTCACTATTTATTTTAATGTTTTTATTGATATTATTTTTATTTTGTTTACACTATATTATTTTGTCTTACTGTTTCGTTTTATTGTAGTTTTGCTTTATATTGTATTCTTTCATTGTATTTTGCAAACCGCCCAGAGTGGCCTGGGTTGCCAGATGGGCAGTGTGTGTGTGTGTGTGTGTGTGTGTGTGTGTGTGTGTGTGTGTGTGTGTGTGTGTGTGTGTATAAAATAAGGCTACACAGCAAACACTTCCACTGGGGACCATAGAGATGGGGAAAGGAGAGGCAGACACATGGTCTCCACTTCCTGTTCCTATTGAAAGCAGTCCAGGAGCTGCTCATAGAGCTATGAACAGCTCATCTATAGCCTTCATAGCTCTATGTTCCATCCCTTTTCAAGTGGTGCCCCTGGAGCCATAGCACACAGTTTGGGAACCCCTGTACTAGTCCATCATCGTCTTAGAGTGTCTTAGAGTCTTCTTAGAGTCTTCTTCCTTTAAGACTCTTCTGTGACAAGCGAGAGGAGAGTATAGAAGCTCTCGTTGGAGTGCCGTCCACCCGTAAGATATCTAAAGAGGTGCAGACCACTCCACCGCCAACCCCTCGTGAAAGAGTACACCAGGGAACAGACACCCGGGAGCTGGAAGCAAATCTACGGGGCTTGACCGTGGCAACTCAGACAGAAGGAGATTTGGAGGGAAAAGCAGAAAAGGGGAGGTCCGTAGTAGAGGCGGGAATAGGGGATATAAAGAGGGAGCACGACAGTATACCAGGGGGTTGGGAACTCATCTGGGTAGAAGACCCGTGGACAGGAGAATGGGAAAAGGTAAAGGTCCCTCGCGAAGAAGCTGATTATCGCCGGAGAAAGGGGCTTCCTCAGCGACCGTCATACTGGGGAGAGTCTGAGGCGAGAGAGTGGAGGAGGAGGTTAAAGGAAGAAAGGGAAACAGTGGCCAGAGAGGCGGAGGAGCGTCGGGCATGGCGTGCGGAGGAGGCACGGAGAATGGCGTATCTCCGGGACCGTGGAGTACCTTTGAGAGAGCGGGAGACCCGATCTGGAGAGAGGATGGAGACGAAGAGACTTTACCGTTATTAGGGAATGAGGAGGAAGAACAGGATATCCCAAGTTACAACCCGTTCTTGCCAGGTCCATGGGAAGATAAATCCCTAAACCCGTTTGACACAAGTCTTTGGATACCCTTGCGACGTCCGTTGACGCCGCAAGAGATGTTGCCACAAGACACATTAAAAGAAGTTTCACCCATGTTTAACAAAATAAAGAACAGTTTGGATTATAATCATAAAGAGACTCCCGTTTTATTTGACAAAAAGATGGAGGCTACATTCGAACCTTCACATATTGGCGCCCAATGAGGAGAGCCTCCACCAAGTGATAGAGAATCAGAACAATGGATTAAACGAATAACCGAAGGACAAGAAATCCTCATCAAACAACTAGCGGAACAACAACGGTTAATAATCGAACAACTAAAGAATACACACATGAGCCTCAACACGACACCAGAACAACAGAACCCCAAACCGCCGATCGCACACCGACCGCCCATAAAATTACAAAAGATGGGTCCTCAAGATGACCCGGCCGCATTTCTAAATACTTTCGAAAGGGTGGCAACGTCGGCCCAACGGCCACAAGAGCAATGGGCCCTCATACTCACGCCCTACTTAACGGGGTTACCACAAGAAATTGTAGACACCTTGGATCCATTGGAAGCCGGTGATTACAAGATGGTCAAAACAGCGATCCTCAATACTTTGAATCTGAACGAAGAGGCGTACCGACAACGGTTCAGAGAATTAAAGTTGAAGCCCAGGTTACACCCACGAACCCTAGCACAGAAAATGAGGGTCAATGCCACGAGATGGATACAACCAAAGGGGAAAACGGCAGACCAGGTACTTGAATTGGTCATAATGGAACAGTTGATATCCACGTTAGGAGCGGGACCACGAAATTGGGTCGTAAAAAACAAACCCTCCAATCTAGAGGGCGCTGTGACATTGCTGGAGGACTATCTGGAGGCAGAAAAGCCATGGCAAACCAAGCCCATGACGCAGATAGAAAGACCGAGTAGCAGAGACAAGATGGCAGAGGTAGCAGCACACGCGGCAGCACGAGGACCAGCCACCCAGAGCTACAAGAAGACTAGACCAGACCAGGTAGAATTCGTGAACCCGACAGGAACAAGGGTACCCAGACCGCTGATAACATCAGATCCGGGAGCAAACAAACAACCGACCATGTGGAATGTGAATAAAGAGAAGATGGTGGCGTGTTTCGGCTGTGGACAGTATGGCCACATAAAGAAATTCTGCCCAGCTGAGGAGTGCGCCTGGACAGATATTTACGCCCTAATGGCCAAGGTGGGTGATGAGGACCACCCGGGGTGGGCAGTAAAAGCTAGGGTAAATGGACAATGGAAGAGGGCCCTTATTGATACAGGGTGCAGCAAGACCCTGGTGAAAGAATTGCAAGGGGAGAGACTGCCAGAACCCATGCTTATTAAGTGTGTGCATGGCGACGCCAAGGAATACGAGACAGCAAGGGCAGAAATAGAAATAGGAGACCAAAAAAGGGAAATGGAAGTAGGAGTAGTGCCAAGCCTAGGAAGGGACATGCTCCTAGGGAGAGACTGGCCGGGGGTAGAAGAGCTAACATACACCATAGCGGAAGCGTGTAGTGGAGAGACCGAGAACTATACGTGGGAGTCCAAGATGGTGAATTTGACCAGGGACCAGTTAAGAAATTAGCAACAAGACGACATGAGCTTAGAGGAGAGCCAGCTACAAGCGGTTCCTGAAGGAACCACAAAGGAAGGCGAAACGAACTTGGAAATCAGACAGGGACTGATGTATAGGGTCAATAAGACCAGAGACGGTGAAGAAACTCAGCTGGTAGTACCCAACCAGCTCCAAGGTTGGATTATGCACCTGGCGCATGACTTACCGTTGGCGGGACATTTAGCCACGCAAAAAACTTTGGCTAGAATTCGACAGAGATTCTTCTGGCCCAAAATGGCCAAAGAGGTAGAAGAATACTGCTAGTCCTGTCCTGAGTGCCAGCTGACCCAACTAAAGGCAGGACCGGGGGGAGAAATGATACCTATGCCGCTGGTAGACAGACCCTTTGACCGGATTGCGATGGACATTGTGGGGCCACTTACTAAATCAGCGGGCAGACACCAGTACATCCTGGTGATCATTGACTACGCAACCCGATACCCGGAGGCTATTCCTTTGAGAACCACCTCTGCAAAGGTGTTAGCTAAAGAATTGTTGGGGGTCTTTTCGCGGGTGGGATTTCCCCGCGAGGTGTTGATGGATCAGGGCTCTAATTTCATGAGTTTGACATTTAAACAAATGTGGGCAATGCTAGGGGTGAAGCCCATGAAGACCTCAATTTATCACCCACAGGCCAACGGCTTGGTGGAATGATTTAATAGAACACTAAAAGGCATGCTCAGGAAATTGATGCTAGAAAAGCCCAAACTATGGAATACTTTCCTGGCGCCCTTAATGTTTGCAGTAAGGGAAGCCCCACAGTCGTCCATGGGGTTTTCACCTTTTGAATTACTATATGGGCGACACCCAAGGGGCGTGTTGGATCTGATGAGAGAAAAATGGGAAGAAGGAGAGGACCACTCTCAAAACGCCTTGCAGCAGATAGTAGACATGAGAAATAGTTTACAGTTAGCCTGGGAATTAGCCAAAGACAACTTAGGACAAGCCCAATCTAGACAAAAAGCAGGGTATGACAAAAAAGTGAAACCTAGAGAATTTGAATCTGACCAAAAGGTTCTGGTATTGCTACCTACTGAATCGTCCAAGCTGTTCGCCAAATGGCATGGACCCTATAAGGTTCTGAGGAAGGTTAGCGAAGTAGATTATGAGGTAGAGACCCCAGACAGGAAAAAGAAGAAACAAGTATTACACGTAAACCTGCTAAAAAGGTGGATAGACAGAGAATGTCTGTCGCGTTTTGACCCTTTTTGGATCCCACACCTCTGGAACCTATGAGGCGTTGGACCCACTCGTGCCTTGGTCTGTCCACCTAGACTCAGACCTCAGAGCACACCAGGGCAAAACTGATCTCTTTCCTTTCTTCCACTGCTGCCACCAGGAGATCCCTAGATCCCCATAACTCCTTTAGAAAGAATCAGGTCCACTCTTTAATGAAATAGAAAGATCTTTAGTTTATTTGCTTATTTGTTTCAGTATTTTAATATTCAGTTCTATTCCGTCTCCCTTCCAGTCACTGGTCAATCACTTCTCAGATCTCCTACTATATTTTCATCAGTCTAATCACAATCACATAAATCTCTGAACTCTCTAATCAAACTCCTTCCAAAACTCTGATCTCCCTTCTCCCCCTCAGGCTCTGCCTCTTATACTCTGCCTCTTGGCTCCGCCTCTCAGCAACATAAATATGCATGACCCACTCTAACTAAACCTGAGCCATGACCACATTTAAAGGAGAACGCTACAGACCTCCCCCCTTACTTAGGTTTGTTTGGGAGGGGAAACACATTTTTCCTCCTGAACAAACAGCTGCAATAGCTTAAACTTTTTTTTCCTCATAACATTTTAACTTTCACATTTTTACTAAATATCAACCAAATACCTTACCTTATCATTTAATAATCAATACCATACTTTACCTTTTCATCTACTAATCAATAATATACATTACCTTATCATTTAATAATCAATACAATACTTTACCTTATCATCTTACAGAATTTACAACCATACAGAAATCACGATCATGAACTTTTACATAAATAATTAACTGTGAATTATAGTCCATTTCAGTTTATAATAAGAGTCCTGGTATCATTCATCTAGCCTCCTGGAAAGCACATCTGCGACAACGTTGTGGGCTTTCGAGGCAAGAACTGAGTCTCTGTTGCAAAGGCAAAATTTGCAAAGTCCAAGTCTCTCACTTTTCCGTCGTAGTCTGTCGCACCATGGACTGGTCCGGTTGTGGTCATCTCCTTCAGCTGGACACACCTCTGCTGGTACTCAGGAGTCCCTCTGTTGACCACTGGCTCCTTCCTCCGCACCCTTTTCCGTCGACTGGCGGTCATCGGCCACTCAGTTGTCCACAGGATGTCATCTGCTGGTCGTTTTAGTGTGACGTCATCTTTAAGTCTGGCTCGGGGCTTCACTTGCTTAGCTAGGGAAAGGGTAGGCAGTTCCCTCTTCTCCTCCCGAACATCTTTAGATGCATCGCTCTTTAAGGCATCAGGGCCTTCCTCCTTCTGTATCACATAATTGACATTGTTCAATTTTGTCCTTACTTTATAGGGATCCTCCCAAGCTAATTGTAGCTTGTGACCTTTGACTGGCCTAAGCAAAAGAACTTCATCTTCAGGCCCAAAAGTTCTTTCACGGGCTTTCTTATCGTACCAGGCCTTCTGCTTGGTCTGGGCAGCCCCTTAAGTTCTTTCCGGCTATCTCTAGAGACCTTTGCAGGGTGTTTTGCAACCTGTGCATATATTCTACCACTGACTCTGGGTCATTTTCTCTGTGGTCTTCCCAGTTCATGCGGAGCAAATCTAAAGGTCCGCGCGCCTTTCGTCCTAGCAGTAACTCAAAAGGACTAAATCCCGTGCTCTCTTGAGGGATGCTCCTATAAGCATATAGTAAGGGTTGTATTTTGCAGTCCCAATCATTTGGGTTCTCTGCTACATACGCCTTAATCATGCGCACTAAAGTGCCATTGAATTTCTCAACTAGCCCGTTGGTCTCTGGATGATATGGAGTCGAGTTGATTTGGGTAATTCCACCAGCCTTCCATAACCTTTTGATCAGTTTGGATGTGAAACTCATTCCCAAATCGCTGACTATCTCGCTGGCAAATCCCAATCGGCTTATGTAATTGATTAGGGCATCTGCCACGGTGTCAGTTTCCATGTAGCGCAAAGGAATTGCCTCGGGATATCTAGTGGCAAAATCCATTATGGTCAAGATGTATTTATTTCCCCTACGGGTGGCATTAGGTAAGGGACCCACTAGATCGATTCCCAGCCTTTGGAACGGTGTAGAGATGACTGGCAGAGGACATAATTTGGCTTTGGTCCTGTCCTGCCCAGTCCCTCGTCTCTGACAGACATCACACGTTTTACAGAAACTAGTAATCTGTTTGCCCATACCTGGCCAAAAGAAGTTCTGGCCAACCTGTCTTTTGGTTCTGGTGATCCCCATGTGAGCTCCAAATAAACTGCTGTGAGCTTGATTAATGATTTTCTCCCTGTATTTACTAGGGACCACTAATTGCTTTCGGGGTTCCCCTTTTCCTCGGTATGGAGTAGCTAACATTTCCCTGTACAGAAGGTCTTTGGTTAAGCTAAAGCTCTCAGGGCACTCAGGAGACAGTACAGTGGGAGTCCTGGCAGCTTCAAAGCAAACTCCCAAGCTAACGTCCTCCTTCTGCTCCTGGGCAAAATTGTTATTTGTTTTGGGATTCTGTAGTAGCATGAGTTCTGCCTCAGCCCTATCAAGCTGGGTTGCCACGGTAACCGCTCCACCTAGGCCTTTCTCTGCTACAGTATCGGTTTGAGCTGCAGAGGGTGAGTTTTGACCCCCCTTTGAGCGGGTAAGCACTAACGCACTCTTGACATGCTCTATTAAATCCCAACCAAGGAGAAAAGCTGCTGGTATTTCATCTGACACAGCTACTTGCCACTTTCCAGACCAATTCTGGTATTCTACTGGTATCTCAGCCACTTTTAAAACCACGGTTTCCTTCCCGATTCCCTTTAAAGACATTTCTCTGCCAGGAATAATGTCCTCCTGGGCTACTAAATCGGAATGGACAATGGAGATTTGAGATCCTGTATCTCTTATTGCAATGTACTTCTTTCCTTTCACAACTATCTCTTCACCTGCGTTTCTGAGAAGGGTCTGGTCATTGCTGATATAGAAACAATGGACTACTTGGGCTATAGGAATATCTTCCTCCTCATGGTCAGTAGAAGTGGTGGTGGTTATGGGATCAGGTCTCTGTCTACTATTTTCCTCCCCTGATTCCACTTGCTTGACACAATACACCTTTTTGGTTAGAGAATCATTTCTCTGCAAGTTGGGGTATGGTTGCCTACACTGGAATTGTAAGTGGCCTGGTTGCCCACAGTTAAAACATTTAAAATTCCTTTTGTCATTCTGAGGTACTTTGGCGAACCGTGCCTCAGGGTTTGATGTTTTTGGCGGGCTAGCCCTTGGCAACTTTGGGGAAGTCCCGCCCTGACCTTCTCTTTCAGGATTCCTGCTGAGGTAATTTTTATTAAAAGGCTTTTTATAGTTATTGTCCCAGTTTGGTTTATTTACTCTCAGCTCTGAAAATCTAGGGTTCCTGTAAGCATTAATCAAATCAGTTTGTTCTCCCGCTTCCCATAAATTTTTAGGATTCTTGTCCCTTACTAAATACCGTAGTTCTCCAGGTAATAGGGAGTAAAACTGTTCTAGCCCAATTAAATCCTTCAACTGTTCTAAAGAAGTGATCTCCTCTCTTTCAATCCACTTATCCAGAGTCTGCGCCAATCTAGCTCCCAACTGAGAGTACGATTCATCCTGCTTTTTAGAGAGAGAGCGAAATTTCCGCCTCAGGTGTTCAGAGTTCAGACAAAATCTTGAATAAACCATCTTTTTATATGCCTCAAAATCTCTTGCCTTCTCGGGATTCATCTGGGCATATATTTCTGCCAGATCTCCGCTAACCTGCGCTCTTAAAACCATCATTCTATCTTCATTTCTGATTTCAAAGTCATTGCAGGTGCGTTCAAAAGCAATGAGGAAGGATTCAGGACAGTCCCCTCTTTTGTACTGGGGAAACTTCTTTAAATCTATCTTTGACAGGATTCCACCTCCCCCACTGTTGTTATTATTAAGATTATTATTTAGAGCAGAAATCTCTAATTGTCTCATCTGTAGTTGAAAATTCATTTCCTTTTCTCTTAATTCTAGTTGTTTAGCTTCTGACTCAGCCCTGATTTCCAGTTCCCTTCTTCTCTCTTCCTGCTCAAATTGTCTGGCCTCCTGCTCAGCTCTTTCTTTGCTTTCCAGTTCCCTTCTTCTCTCTTCCTGCTCAAATTGTCTGGCCTCCTGCTCAGCTCTGAGCTGTAGTTCCTTAAATTTAAATTCCCGTTCCAGTTTCCATCTCTCAAATTCTTGAGGGCTTAATTCCTTATGTCCCTCTGAGGTAACCTCGAGAACTATTTTCTCTTGGTCTCCTGACGTTAAAGGGTTTCCCTCCAATTCCTGAGGTAACTCTTCAGACTCAGGACTCCCCCTTGTGGCGCGTTTGTGAGGCATCTTTTCTTTCTGGGGTGATTAGAGCAGCGTTGACAAATTTTTAAAAGGACCTGTTTTCCTTATTTTACTTCCAGTTACTGATATAAATTTTTCAAGCCTTTTCTTTTAGTACTTTCCCTCAGATCTGCTATGACCTGGCTTCTGCCTTGTCCACAGCGCTCTCCTATCTCAGAGCCTGGGATTTTACTTACAGTAAGCCCTCTGATCCTCAGATCCTGAGGTAAACTCAGAAATTCCCTCTCAGAGAATCCAAGCCTTTTCCTTAGGTTCTCGCCCTCAGATCTGCTATGACCTGGCTTCTGCCTTATCCACAGCGCTCTCCTATCTCAGAGCCTGGGATTTCACAGCAAGCCCTCTGATCCTCAGATCCTGAGGTAAAACTCAGAAATTTCCTCACAGAGTCGTTCCCTATCTTAGACCCCCCGATCTGGGTTCTGAGGCCCCGCTACTAAGCTTTTCCCAAAAGCTCTAGCAGGAACCAAACCTCATTGCCACAGATCCTGTCTAAAAGGTACCCTTGACTCAATAAACTCTTTTATAAAGGCTTCACTGGATTACTTCAATAGGCTTCACTGGATTACTTCGTATCCCGCCGCTGGACACCAATGTCGCGTTTTGACCCTTTTTGGATCCCACACCTCTGGAACCTATGAGGCGTTGGACCCACTCGTGCCTTGGTCTGTCCACCTAGACTCAGACCTCAGAGCACACCAGGGCAAAACTGATCTCTTTCCTTTCTTCCACTGCTGCCACCAGGAGATCCCTAGATCCCCATAACTCCTTTAGAAAGAATCAGGTCCACTCTTTAATGAAATAGAAAGATCTTTAGTTTATTTGCTTATTTGTTTCAGTATTTTAATATTCAGTTCTATTCCGTCTCCCTTCCAGTCACTGGTCAATCACTTCTCAGATCTCCTACTATATTTTCATCAGTCTAATCACAATCACATAAATCTCTGAACTCTCTAATCAAACTCCTTCCAAAACTCTGATCTCCCTTCTCCCCCTCAGGCTCTGCCTCTTATACTCTGCCTCTTGGCTCCGCCTCTCAGCAACATAAATATGCATGACCCACTCTAACTAAACCTGAGCCATGACCACATTTAAAGGAGAACGCTACAATGTCTATACGGACAGGAAGTAGAAGAAGAATTAGGGCCAGAAAGTGAAGAAATAACCAGAGATGGTATGATGATTATAGATGAACAAATTGACCAAAATCAAAAGGAACAGGCTTTGCAGTTGCAAACGGAGTTCCCGGAAGTGTTTTCTAAAATACCAGGTTGTTGTTGTTGTTGTTGTTATTATTATTATTATTATTATTATTATTATTATTATTATTATTATTATTATTATTATTATTATTATTATTATTAGGCATCCTTCAGTCTCGAAAGACTATGGTAACGTGCTCTGTATGGAGGACTTGGAACAGCGTCTAGTGTGGCTGAGAAGGCCAATTCGAGAGTGACAATAGAATGGTTACTTACCTGTAACTATGGTTCTTCTAGTGGTCCTCTGTGAATCCACACAACTGGGTATAAACTGCGCTTGCGCTGGATCCTCGGAATATTCTAGAGCTGAAATATAGAAACATAGTAGTACGTTGCCCCTAATGCGCATGCTCCACCCGCCTACAGCCTCAGTTCCACATGCCCGCCGTCGTAACGCTCTAGAGCGAACATAAGAGTGACGGACAGTGGGGAGGCCGGGCGGGATGTGTGGATTCACAGAGGACCACTAGAAGAACCATAGTTACAGGTAAGTAACCATTCTTTCTTCTACGTGGCCTCTGTGAATCCACACAACTGGGTGACTGACAAGCTCACTTACCGGAAGGTGGGCCGTCACTCCAGTACGGAAGTAAGGACAGCTCTTCCAAATTTAGCGTCCTTTTTGGCTCTAAGGTCCAGACGATAATGAGTCACAAACGTGGAAGGAGTAGACCACGTAGCAGTTCTGCAAATGTCGGAGACATCAATACCTCTAAGTAGTGCCGTAGAGGTTGCCACAGATCTAGTGGAATGTGCCTTAAGAGCGCTTGGTGGGGTCTTGCCCAATAGTTCATACGCTAAGGCAATAGTGGAGGTGATCCAACGTGAAATAGTTTGTGAAGTCACAGCAGAACCTTTGTTAGGACCAAAGAAACACAAAAACAGTCTGGACGATTTGCGGAAGTCCTTAGTCCATGATGTATAAAAAGCTAATGCACGCCGAACATCTAACGAATGGAGCATGCGCTCAACATCTGAAGAAGGGTTAGGGAACAACGCTGGAAGAACTAACGGTTGATTAACATGAAACGACGAAACCACTTTAGGAAGGAACGAGACGTCCGGGTATAGAACCACTTTGTCCCGATAAAACTGGAGGTAAGGGGTGTCAACTCGAAGAGCCGCGAGCTCACTGGCTCTTCTAGCAGAAGTGATTGCGACCAGAAATAAAGTCTTGAATGATAGAAGTTTAGGATCAGTCGAAGCCATAGGTTCGAATGGTGGTCGCGAGAGGGCGTGCAATACAGTATTCAACGACCATTGAGGAGGCGGAGGACGAGTGGGCGGGCGAATATGATGTAAACCTTTCAGAAACATCTTTAAAGTGGGATGCGAGAATAAGCGAGAGGCATCTGAGCCTAAAGGCTGGTAAGAAACAATAGCCGAAATGTAGACCTTGAGGGTAGAGAATGCCAGTTTCTTGTCAAAAAGGTAACGTAAATATGACAGAAGTGTGTCGATAGTCACGGGCATAGGGCATAAGTCTCGCGATGTGGTAAATTTTAGAAAATTATTCCATTTATATTTGTATAGCAGCTTTGTGGATGGTTTTCTTGCACTATCCAGTACTTCTTTGATCATGGCAGAATCCGCCACGCTGCTAGGTGCAGGGAGTCCACATCTGGGTGGCAAATTCTGCCTGCATCTTGTGTCAAGAGATTTGGAATTTTCGGAAGCTTGAAGAAATCTGATGCCATTAATTTGAGAGTGGCAAACCACGGTTGACGTGGCCACCATGGTGCGATTAGGATGACATCTGCGTGGATCTGACGGACTTTGATTAGAGTCCTTTGTATCAGGGGAATGGGTGGAAACAGGTAAAGGAGAGAATCCATCCACCTCACCATGAATGCATCTCCTATCGAGGCTTTGTCTCGTCCTGCTCGAGAGCAGAATTTGTCGCATTTGGAGTTGGTCCGGGTGGCGAACATGTCCACTTCCGGAAACCCCCACCTCTCGCAGATATCCTTGAAGACAGCATCGTCTAACTGCCATTCGTGAGTCTGAACGTTCAGTCGGCTGAGTGTGTCTGCTATCACATTGTCGCTCGTGGAGATATGGATGGCCACAGGAAAAACGTGATGAACATAGCACCATTCCCATAGGTGGACTGTCAGATATAGAAGGGACATAGAATGAGTGCCCCCTTGTTTGTTGATGTAAAACAGAACTGTGGTGTTGTCGGTGATGACTTGAACACCACGACCCGCAAGTAGAGGGTGAAAAGCTCGGAACGCCTTGATGACTGCCCACATTTCCAAGTGGTTGATATGTAGTAGTCTTTCTTTTTTTGACCATAAGGCATGAACCTTGTGGGGACCGCAGTGAGCCCCCCATCCTGTCGGGCTCGCGTCTGTTGTTACTTGTATTGTGAGCTGCAGCGGACGGAAGGGGCGTCCCATTAGCAGATTTGTGTCGGCCGTCCACCATTTTAACTGCTCCGCCAGTTCGGGTGTGACTCGGAGACGCTTGGACGGTCGATCTGTCATGGCATCGAAGTGGTAGAGGTACCAGACCTTTAGTCTGGCATGAATCAGAGCAGACGTTGTAGAAGCCATCAAGCCTAGGAGATGTTGAGTGTGATGAGCAGATATTCGTCTGTATGGCCGAAAGGGACACACCGCATTCCTTATTTTCTTGATGCGTTCTGGGGGAAGAAAGACTCTTGCTCTGATTGAGTCTAGACGCGCCCCTATATAGTCTATGACCTGAGTTGGTTGCAAGTGGGATTTTTCCATGTTGATCTTTAAACCGAGAGCTGTCAGTGTTTTGATAACGAACTCGGTGTCCATGAGGGCTTTGTGGTGGGAGGGGGCTACTATCAGCCAATCGTCGATGTAAGGAAAAATGACGATGTCGTGAAGCCGTAGATAGGCGGCTACGGGGGCCATACATTTGGTAAATGTTCTTGGAGCCGTGGTCAAGCCGAAGGGAAGGGCGCAGAATTGATAGGACGTATTTTCGAAGAAAAAACGAAGGTATTTTTGATAACGTGGGTGAATGGAGATATGAAAGTAAGCGTCTTTTAGGTCTATGACAACGAACCAATCTTTTCTCTTCAGGAGGTGAATGATGGACTCTAGAGTGACCATCCGGAAGCGTCTTGAGTGAACGCAAGTATTCAGCAGCCTGAGATCGAGAATGGGTCTGAGGCCACCGTCCTTTTTGGGTACTACGAAGTAACGGGAATAAAAACCGTTCAGTATGTCGTGGGAAGGCACTTGCTGAATTGCCTGCTTTTCCAATAGAGATAAAATTTCTTCCTGTAGGGTTTCTGTGAATGGTGTAACCTCTATTTGACCTACAGGAGGAAGGTCTATGAGTTCTATACGGTAGCCGAACTGGATTATGGATAGTACCCATGCATCTTTGGTGATGATTTTCCAGTTGTTCAGGTAAGGTGCTAATCTGGGATGAGGATGAGTGGAATTTCCAGTGTGAGGGAATGAAAACCTTTTTAACTCTGTAGTGTGATTGGATGTGAAGTCAAAGATATTGTTTTCCCTTTTTCATAGGCTGACGAAAAGACTGACGACGTTGAGATGTAGCCGGCGCCCGGAAAGATGGATTCGTAGTGGAAGAGTGAGGCGGTCTTCCTTGAGTAAGAGGCCGATAAGAACGGTAAGGCTGACGATATTGTTGTTGATATTGGTACTGATTTTGTCCAAATTGTCTCCGTCCTTGAAACTTTTGAAATTTGGGCTGTTGCTGGATAGTATAAGACCTAGCCGTCTTCTTTATTTTGTGAAATGTTTCCATAATGTCATCTGTTTTTTCATTAAATAGGCCATTTCCATCAAAGGGCAATTCTTCTATGCGGGATTTGGCATCCTCAGCAATTCCAGAAGATCTCAGCCAGGCATGTCGTCTTAGTAGTATTGCAGATGTTAAAGACTTGGACGCAACTTCAGCGGCGTGACGAGCAGCCAGAGTTTGGTGTTTAGCAACGTTCAGCGCCTTGGTATGAGCATTGATCAAGGAGGATTTTGTTTCATCTGGAACCAGTTGTAGGGTGGGTAAAACCTTGGCCCAGAGTTGCCTTTGGTAGGCTCCTAGTGCAGCCTGATAGTTTGACACTCTCAAAAGAAAGGATGCAAAGGAGTACATTCGTCTTCCCATGACGTCAAGTTTCCTCCCTTCACGATTAGTAGGTGTCACTTTGGCTTTAGAACCAGTTTTGGATATGTTTGTCTGAACAATAATAGAATTGGGTGCCGGGTGTTTAGAGAGGAAAAGGGTGTCGCTGCCGTGCGCTCTGTAATGTCCCTCCATCCTTCTAGAAATTTGCATAGCATTAGGAGGTAGTCCCCAGGAGTCCTTGATGATTTCCATGATAACAGGGATAAACGCAAGGCTGAGAGGGTGAGATTTGCCTTGCTCAATGTCACCGAACACTAGATCTTGAGTGGGAGGTGGTGGTTGTTCCACATCAAGCTGGAGTGACTTGGCCATGCGAGTGATCATTTGTGAATAGGAGGTAAAGTCCTGAGACGGGGAGGGCGGTCGCAGGTCCCCCACATCAGAATCTGGTGTATTGATGTTTGGAGGGGCTTCTTCTTCAGAAGCGTCCGACACAGGTTCTTCCTCCTGGTCAGAGTAAACGGATCCTGAAGATTCATCTACAGGAGAGATATATGGCGAGGGAGACAAGCGACGCTTTTTCGAAGACCCAGCTGTTTCCTTTAAAGAATGTAGAGTTTGAGTTTGAGAGGAACTCGTCCGGCGTCGAACCGTCGGTGTCGACGCTTTCTCTTTAGCTGCCCGTTTGTCTGGCACTGCACAGATTTCTGTAGCTTGGGGTCGATCAGTAGCTCGATGTCGAGAGACCTTCGGTATCGAAGGATCTTCGATGTCGTAAGCTCGTCGACGTCGACGCCTCGGTGGTGACGGTGACGAAGAAGGAGATGAAGCATAAACATACCTCACTTTCCTACTACACACTTGCTCGGTGTCGGAGTTGTCACAGCTCCGACCGCGTCGAGATTTTCTCTCGACCTCGATATAAATAGGCTCATCTTCGTCAGAGGAGGCTCGGTGTCGAGATCTCCTAGGTAGGATGAGAACCTCTCGGCGTGCTATGCGACGTCGAGGGGAAGAAATGTGCTTCCTTTTTGCTGTCTTCTTTATGGGGAAGGCATGACGTACGGAGTCCTCTGAGTCCGAGTGCCTCAGAATGATCGCCCGCCCGGTTGAGACAGGGCTTGAATGGGCAGAATCATGGCTGGAAACAACAACAGCCTGAAAGCGATCAGGAGACTGGGGCAGGCTCGGAATCGATGCCGAAGCCTGAGTCGTACGGCGCCGAATGGAGAGTTCTCCCTCGGAGACATAGCCATGGCCAGGCGAGTCCCCAGACGGTTCCTCCAGAATGGGGGAAGGCAGAGACGCTGAAACTGGAGGAATATCTCGGGGTCTATCCTTAGAAGGCTTGCCTTTTTGGAGCTTGTTGGATTTCTCTGTTGAACTTTTCTTTTTCAGGTTGGCAGTTGAAGAGTGCTTCGAAGAAGAAGAAGCATTTGTAGGCTTTTTTACATTCTTTTTTGAGGACTTCGCCGGAGGGGAGCTTGGAGGTAAGGAAGGTAAGGACGGCGTGCCAGAATCAGTATGAGCAGCCGGAGTTAGTGAGGGGTTCTGCTCAGTAGACATCTCAGGGGGTGAAAGGGACTTACTCCAAAGAAAGGCTTTTAAGCGTTGTTCTCTGGATTTCAAGGCTGGCTTGGACAGATTCTTACAATGAGGGCAGGCGTGGGGTTGATGTTGTTCCCCCAAACAATACAGACAGCGCTCGTGCCCGTCAGTGAAGGGAATTTTAGCTTTGCAAGAAATACACCTCTTAAATGGTCCAGACGAGGCCATAAACGAGAGGCTTCAAAATAAGAAGGGGAAACGAAAACAAAAAGAAAACTCACGGTCCGAGATCTGCAGGAGAGGAGTTAGGCAGAGGGGAAAAAAGGGCGGGAAGCCAGCAACGGTTGTAAGAGGAATAGGCAGTCCGATGTGAGACAGTCCGAGGTCAAACCAAGTATAGCGAAGAAGTCCGGAGCAACGTACAAAATCAGTAAGAGTAATCGAAGTCAAACAGTCCAAAATCAAGCCAAGATATTTAGTTTAATAGCGAAATTAGCGAGCTCTAGCGAGGAGGTTCCAAACGCGACGGCGGCAAAAATGGAACTGAGGCTGTAGGCGGGTGGAGCATGTGCATTAGGGGCAACGTACTACTATGTTTCTATATTTCAGCTCTAGAATATTCCGAGGATCCAGCGCAAGCGCAGTTTATACCCAGTTGTGTGGATTCACAGAGGCCACGTAGAAGAACCCTTCCACACTGAAGACAAATACAATCTGTCCCCTGTCCAGCTCCCTGATTTTGCTGCTTCCGTGACTGCCTCTTTGCCTCGGTCTGCTGGACAAGGGTCTCTTCAAAATTGGAGAGGCCGTGATGCAACGCCTGCCTCCAGGCTGAACGCTCAGATGTCAGGGTTTCCCATCTGTTGAGGTCCATTCCTAAGGCCTTCAAATCCCGCTTGCATATGTCCTTGTATCGCAGCTGTGGTCTCCCTCTGGGGCGATTTCCCTGCACTAATTCTCCATACAGGAGATCTTTTGGAATCCGACCATCAGCCATTCTCACGACATGCCCAAGCCAACGTAGACGTCGCTGTTTCAGTAATGTATACATGCTAAAGATTCCAGCTCGTTCTAGGACTACTCTATTTGGAACTTTGTCCTGCCAAGTGATACCAAAAATGCGTCGGAGGCAACGCATATGGAAGGTGTTCAGCTTCCTCTCCTGCCGTGCACAAAGGGTCCAGGACTCACTGCAGTACAGGAGTGTGCTCAGGACACAGGCTCTATAGACCTGGATCTTGGTATATGTCGTCAGCTTCTTATTGAGCCATACTCTCTTCGTGAGTCTAGAGAACATGGTAGCTGCTTTGCCAATGCGTTTATCCAGCTC
Source organism: Intellagama lesueurii (assembly GCA_037013535.1). Taxonomy (NCBI): domain Eukaryota; kingdom Metazoa; phylum Chordata; class Lepidosauria; order Squamata; family Agamidae; genus Intellagama; species Intellagama lesueurii. The sequence goes on along the minus strand of JBAJHW010000009.1, from coordinate 12,502,682 downwards.
GACATCTAGAGAGAGAGTGTCAGAGATCGTTGAGCCAAGGTACACAAAGTCATGAACAACCTCCAATTCTTGTGTGGAGATGGTAATAGAGGGAGGTGAGTCCACGCCCTGGCCCATGACTTGTGTTTTCTTCAGGCTGATTGTTAGTCCAAAGTCTTGGCAGGCCTTGCTAAAACAATTCATGAGTTGTTGGAGGTCTTGAGCAGAGTGGGCAACAATGGCTGCATCATCGGCGAAGAGGAAATCCCGCATGCATTTCAGCTGGACTTTGGTCTTCGCTCTCAATCTAGAGAGATTAAAGAGCTTTCCGTCTGATCTAGTCCGGAGATAGACACCTTCTGTTGCAGTTCCAAAGGCCTGCTTCAGCATGACAGCAAAAAAGATCCCAAAAAGGGTTGGTGCGAGGACACAGCCCTGTTTCACTCCGCTTCGGATGTCAAAGGGATCTGATGTTGAACCATCAAAAACTACAGTGCCTTTCATTCCCTCATGGAAGGACCTGATGATTTTAAGGAGTCGAGGTGGACATCCAATCTTGGGAAGGATTTTAAAAAGGCCATCCCTGCTAACCAAATCAAAGGCCTTTGTGAGATCTATGAAGGCGACAAAGAATGGCTGTTGTTGTTCCCTGCATTTCTCCTGCAACTGTCTGAGGGAGAATACCATGTCAGTGGTGGATCTATTAGCTCGAAATCCACACTGTGATTCTGGATAGACTCTGTCTGCGAGCACCTGGAGCCTCTTCAGCACAACACGGGCAAGCAGCTTCCCTACAACGCTGAGAAGAGAGATGCCATGGTAGTTATTGCAGTCGCCCCTGTCTCCTTTGTTCTTGTACAATGTGATGATGTTTGCATCCTTCATGTCCTGTGGTACTCCACCTTCCCTCCAGCAAAGACAAAAGATTTCATACAGCTCGGTAGTGATGGTCTCTTTACAGCACTTCAGCACTTCAACAGGGATGTTATCCTTTCCAGGTGCCTTGCCGGAGGCAAGGGAATCCAAGGCCGCTTTTATTTCTGCTAAGGTTGGTTCGCTGTCCAACTCTTCCAAGACAGGCAGGCACTCAATGTTATTTAATGCTTCTTCGGTTACTACATTCTCTCTGGAATACAGCTCAGAGTAGTGTTGCACCCAGCGGTCCATCTGCAGTGCTCGGTCCTGGATGATTACGCCTGTAGCAGACTTCAAGGGAGCAGATTTCTTCTGTATTGGACCTAAAGCCTGCCTGATACCGTCATACATTCCTTTGATGTTACCTGTGTCCGCTGCTATCTGTATCTGAGAGCAGAGCTGAAGCCAATAATCGTTGGAACATCTCCTGGCAGCCTGTTGGACTTGGCTACGAGCAGCTCAAAGAGCTTGCAAGTTGTACTTGCTAGGACAGGCTTTGTATGCTGCTAGAGCTCTCCTCTTATCCTCGATGGCTGGCATCAACTCCTCCGAATGGGCTTCGAACCAGTCGGCCGTCTTTTTGGTCTTCTTGCCAAATGTGGACAAGGCGGTGTTATACACAGCGTTCTTAAAATGTTCCCATCGTTCAGGTGCATTTGCATCAGCCGGGCCTGGAAGGGTTTCCTCACCTGGTAGCCACCTGGTAGAACACGCTATTGACACCACACCTGGGGTTGTAGTACGCTCATCAGGACGAACATGGCCCAGACAATTAGCAGGGGTTATTGAGCAAGAAGTAGAGGAAATGTTACGCCTAGGAGTGATCGAACCAGCAAAGGGGCCTTGGAGAAGTTTCCCAGTGATGGTACCCAAGCCAGATGGGTCACTTCGTTTTTGTGTAGATTTCCGCAAGGTCAACGCGGTGTCTAAGTTCGATGCTTACCCAATGCCGAGGGTGGGAGATTTGCTAGACCGCCTAGGGGGCGCTACTTACCTAAGCTCCATCGACCTTACCAAGGGTTATTGGCAAATCCCAGTAAGGCCCCAAGATAGGGAAAAAACAGCTTTCTGCACCCCAAAAGGCCTTTATCAATTTGTGAAAATGCCTTTTGGGTTACATGGAGCCGCGGCGACCTTCCAACGCCTCATGGATAAAGTTTTGGGGCCAGTACAGGACTGTGCCGCCGCATACATTGATGACATAATTGTATACAGTCATACCTGGGAAGAGCACCTAAATCATCTTCGGAGGGTGCTGACTGAGCTAAGACAAGCAGGCTTGACTGTTAACCCCAAAAAATGCAAAATCGCCCTACCCAAAGTAGAATATTTGGGGTTTAAAGTAGGACAAGGAGAAATACAGCCCCAACTGGAAAAGGTTACCAAAATATCGCAATGGTATCGACCTAAGACAAAACATGAAGTCCAACAATTTTTAGGGTTGGTGGGTTATTACCGACAATTTATCCCTCAATTTGCAAGTATCGCTGCCCCTTTAACCGACCTAACCCGGAAGCGGGCTAGCAGATGGGTGTCGTGGGGGAAAAGGCAAGAGGAGGCGTTTACGACATTGAAATCTATTATTTGTGAGTTGCCTATCCGATTTACCCCTGACTTTGACTTTCCCTTCACTTTGTTTACGGATGCTTCAGAAAAGGGTCTCGGGGTGGTGTTATCACAGATTAGAGAAGGAGTAGAATACCCTGTATTATATCTGAGCCGAAAACTTACCCCCAGAGAACAAAAGTATGCAGTGATAGAGAAGGAAGCCCTAGCAATTAAGTGGGCCACCTATAGTCTGAGGTATTACCTCCAGGGTGCCCCTTTTACCTTGGTAACTGATCATGCCCCCTTACAGTGGTTGCTCAGGATGAAAGAAACTAACCCTAGACTCACCCGCTGGTATTTGGCCTTACAGCCTTTTGCTTTCATGGTCCAATATAGGAAAGGCAGCGAGCATGCTAATGTTGATTATTTCTCTCGGCAGGGACCATGGGCCAGAAGCGAGGAAGAGAGGACGGCCCTCTTGGATGGGGGGGGTGACAAGCGAGAGGAGAGTATAGAAGCTCTCGTTGGAGTGCCGTCCACCCGTAAGATATCTAAAGAGGTGCAGACCACTCCACCGCCAACCCCTCGTGAAAGAGTACACCAGGGAATAGACACCCGGGAGCTGGAAGCAAATCGACGGGGCTTGACCGTGGCAACTCAGACAGAAAGAGATTTGGCGGGAAAAGCAGAAAAGGGGAGGTCCGTAGTAGAGGCGGGAATAGGGGATATAAAGAGGGAGCACGACAGTATACCAGGGGGTTGGGAACTCATCTGGGTAGAAGACCCGTGGACAGGAGAATGGGAAAAGGTAAAGGTCCCTCGCGAAGAAGCTGATTATCGCCGGAGAAAGGGGCTTCCTCAGCGACCGTCATACTGGGGAGAGTCTGAGGCGAGAGAGTGGAGGAGGAGGTTAAAGGAAGAAAGGGAAACAGTGGCCAGAGAGGCGGAGGAGCGTCGGGCATGGCGTGCGGAGGAGGCACGGAGAATGGCGTATCTCCGGGACCGTGGAGTACCTTTGAGAGAGCGGGAGACCCGATCTGGAGAGAGGATGGAGACGAAGAGACTTTACCGTTATTAGGGAATGAGGAGGAAGAACAGGATATCCCAAGTTACAACCCGTTCTTGCCAGGTCCATGGGAAGATAAATCCCTAAACCCATTTGACACAAGTCTTTGGATACCCTTGCGACGTCCGTTGACGCCGCAAGAGATGTTGCTACAAGACACATTAAAAGAAGTTTCACCCATGTTTAACAAAATAAAGAACAGTTTGGATTATAATCATAAAGAGACTCCCGTTTTATTTGACAAAAAGATGGAGGCTACATTCAAACCTTCACATCTTCATTCTCTGGATCTTCTCATACATGGTAATATTGGTAGAGGTGCAGTTTGCAGCCAGGTCACTAGTATAGCTAGGTTTTTCAAGTCAGGACTCAAGTGGTTGTATTTGTATTTTGCATATGTGCTTGTTTACTGTATATTTATATTGATATTCACATGCCATCTTAACCTTTGTAAACAAAAACAATTCAAGACAGCTTCCAATAATTTAAAACAAAATGTAACAAAGCTCTTTAAAATACAGTGCCACAATAGAAATGAAAACTGAACAAATACTACTTTTATCTGATTGATTCCTTTTTCAGCCCAGTTATCAGCCAGGGCTTAAAAGCAGATAATGGAGGGACCAGAACCAACTCTAGTGAGAGGTTGTTCCATAATCTGGGTATCACAATCAAAAAGACCTTTTATCTGTTTCCTTCCAGCTGGACCTCTATCAGTGGCTTTCCCTATAGGCCAGCCCTACCATTTCAAAATGAAATAGATGTTTGAGATAGCTGGCTTTGGATAGATCTGTAAAAGGCAACAAACTGTTACCTATTTAATGAAATGAAAAGAAAACCATTGTGCGGTTTTTGCACATATTCCAGTCCAGCATGGCTTGTTTTCAGGCTGAGCATCACACAGCTTCAGGTCAAAGGTATAGAAACAGAATTAGAAGTGTGTGGGTTTGTGCTTTTTGATCAAAACACCCAGAATTCCCTGTAAAATTCTCTGGTCTGGATAATTCTGGGAAATTAGCACACCTCTGAACAGAATAATCAAAAAATAATCTAGACCAGATATTGCAGCATCGCAATGTAATTTAAAATAATTTTGGACCATTTCCTTTCTCCCCCAAAATGCCCAGGGTCCTGCTGGATTCAGAAGTTCACCTATGTTTATCATTCTAGCCATCCAAAAAGGCTATTACCCACACTTATTTTAAAAGTTTGTGCAGGGACCATACAGCATTTTTCCTTTCTTTTTGGATTAGGGAAAACACCCAGAACAACCACTCACAGCACAATCAACAACCAGAGCAAGGATATCTACTGTTACTCAAGAAAGATAATCTAACTTGAGGATTCTATCTTCCTTTACTCACAAGGTAATGCTCTTAATTAGGCTCCAACCAATGTCTTTTGCTCCATTTGACATCTTTTGTCAGTGAAATTTACTCTCCATCTCTTCTAATATGGGGATTGCCATGTCTCTGTATGGCTCTACTTTCAGTCAAGCAGGGAACATATTCTTCAAGACAATGCATAGAAGAACATACCAGATGACAAGCAACCTTTGTCCACAGAGCTAGCAAAAGACAATCCTACATTGCCTGAGGTGAAACCTGATGCAAGAAGCTTGCAGTCTATATCTTGAGATATTATTTTAACTCAGGTCTTTTTACCCTACAACCTCTGATCAGGATGATTTCTGCGATGTTCTGCTTCCTCCCCTATCCCATCCTCCAATTCAAGCTCTTTAATGTCCAGCCTGAAGAGGAGTCAGAAGCTTGTCTAAGGATGCAAATATATAGGAAGGAACACAAGGATTGCTTCAAAGTTATTTAAGCCAAGTTCTTGGTAGTTTCCCTTGTTGAAATAGTTGTCCACAGTGATGCAATTAATTTATCCTGTTGCAAGAATCCCCAGTGCACTTCCAAATCATTTCAAATTCCTCCAGGAACACAATCCAGCCTTATTAATACCACCTCTTCCCTTTGTTATTGTCAGGGTTCGGTAGAAGAGGCACCAGGACCCAGTCCAGAGCAAGACCACAGGAACAAGGTAGAACCAACCCCACAGCCCCAGCAGAGACCAACCAGCTAGGGTTTTGAGTCCAAACAGCAACCAAGTAGAAGGATGATGCAAATCGTGGTCAGACAGTCCAGGGGTCAAAGCCAGGAGGAACCATATCAAGGCAAAAGGGTCCAGGGAGAGGCAAGGCAGGAACAACATCACAACCAGATACCTTCTTTGCTGAGGCAAAGATCTGTCGGGAAGGCCTGTTCTTGTGGCACTCCTGAGAAGCTGGGCAACAGCTGCAGGGAAAGGGTCCAGTCCTGCAATCCTTAGAGTTCTCCCCAGAGAGATGGGGCCGATCCTGCCTGCACTAAGGTTGCAGGGTTCTGGCATTGCCCCAGTCCTGGCAGTTATCTTTTAACATTTAGTTTTAAAAAGTGACATAGCTCTTATCTGATAAAGTGCTAAATTTGACAAGCATTCAAAAACTGTTCAGAGGAGGGAGACAACAGACACTCAGTTGAGGGGACCATGCCCACAACTGCCCCTTTGCAGTAGGATAGGGAACCACATACACCAGAAAACAGAAAAGCAATCCCAAATCTACTCATTTCCCCAGCCCCCGATAAACTTTTTTTTTTACAGGCTAGTTTAAAAGAGGGCAGGCTTTCCATGTTTACCATCATTAAAAACACTATCTTATCTCCTGCATATCACTCAGAGACCTACCAGTAAATTCCACTCAATATACAGCCCTGTGATACTGCTGAGGTGCTTGCTGTAACAGAAGTGCAATGCTTGTAACAGAAACAGTCAGTGGATGCAGCCCCATTCTGAGCTTGCTCAGTCCAGTTTGTTTCCATTAGAGTCACCACCACCACCCTGCACTTCCTTCCCCTTCTCTCCAATTCTATCACATTTCATTGAGTCTTCAGCTGTGATGACATGAGCCACATCAAATAATTCCTCTGGTTGCTTTGTGGTCACAAGAGCAGTATCTGTTCAGAGCAATGGCTGTGCCTCTATTTATCATATATCCCAATCCCTGAGTCACTGTGACTGTCCTGTCTTAACCCCACCAGTACCAGACCTTGTAAGAATTTATTGAAGGAAATTCTCAACATGCAATTTGCCAGTGGCATTCTTTTAGAATATGTCTATTCTGCACTATACATCCAGGACTTGGAAACATATACCTTTTCTGGACTTGAAAAAAGTACTGTTTCCAAACTTTGTAAAATCTGAGAACAAATATGTAGCACTTTTAAGTAGAATCTGTATCTGTATTCTACATTCTTTTCATTTCTCATACTACATTTGCACTTCTGCATAATTCACACAGGATTTGTGCATACATGTGCAGATGTGCGCACACACTCATGAATCCTTCAATTTGCACAGAGATTGCAGTTTTCCCAGCATTTGAACCATCATATTTTGCACCTGTGTTTTTCAATCTTGAGATCACACATCTCTGGTTTTTATGACTGCTGTGTCATGAAAACATTGGGCATCATGGACAACCCACAATGTGAAAGACCTAGTCTTTAAAAAAGATTTATAACCATTTAAAAAGACAAGTGTATTCCATATTTTCTTGATGGAACAAACATCCAGGAAGCTCTTGTTTATACTCTTACTTCATTTTTTTTATTTTTATATATAAAGTCTGTTTTAGTCTATTGTAGAAAAACCAACTGGAGTCACTGTAAAGACTAAGTGGTTTTATTTGGCATAAACCTTCATGAACAATGGAGCACAACTTAAGAAGCAAGCTGGAGCTAATTTGACAAATAAAAGCCAAAAAAAAAGCAATGTATGCTGCTTATATATACAAATAAAACAAAAGCTTATATATTGGCATTTGCTTCATTGAAATATTTATAACCTACCATATATCATAAAGATCTCAGGAAGAGATACAGACAACAAAAGAATGTAAAAAATCAACAGTTTAAAATTACACTTAGTGAGAGAAATATTAGTATTACTAATAATAATAGCCCCACAAAAAAAGTCTGAGAAGTAGTATAATTATTCCTGCCCTTAGCTTCAATGCAAATAAAAAGGACTATTTATCCTGTCCTCAGTCTAAAAACAAGATTCACCCCCTTGCTGCTACACTCATGCAATCCACATCACAAACATACCACAAAAAGAATGATATCACAGCTGTGTAGGACAAATGTCACCATGTAGTTAATTTTATTGTTTTATGGAGAAGAAAAGTTTCCACTTTAACTTCCCACATTTCAAAATATGGAAGTGACCCAAAATTCTGCGAATTATGACGTTGGCAGCTGTGGGCGGAGCTGGTTGGGTTCTTGCTTCCTGTCAGATGCTTTTTCTCTTCACGTTTGCTTCTTTCTCATTCAAAAAGATAGCTTAGAGGAAGGAGGGGGAGGGTTATTTCGTACAATACCATAAAAGTTTCACTGTGAGCCTTAAATGTCCCTGTAATGGGAGCCATGAAACAGAGATGGTTAACAATAGATGACAACCAATGTAAAAACATTCATAATCTATTCCTCATATGTTTATACACACGTGTGCATGCATGTACAAACATTTTATTTTACATAAAATTACATTTTATTTTGTCAGTATATAAGACACTTTTCAGTAAGCAGAATCTCAGGGGAGTCGCAGAATCTGAAAAATAGATGACAAAAATTCTCCCACTATCTAAGTCTCCCTTTTCCACGACAGAAACGCTCATGCAGCAGGAGTATATAGGATGTGAGGAGAGTCACAAATCTGCTCAGAAAAATAAAGGGATGTAGACTGTGGACATGCATTTTTTTGCCCAGATTCCCTGAAATTTAAGGAAATAGGAAAAGTTATAATGGGTTGACTCAGACTCTTGTAGCTTTACTTGTTGTTATGAGCTGTCAAGTCACCTCTGAATTATGACAACATTATGAATGAGTGATCTCCAAAATGTCATGTCCTCAACAGCCCTGCTCAGCTCTTGTAAACTCAAGGCTGTGGCTTCCTTTAGGGAGCCAATCCATCTCATATTTGGTCTTCCTCTTTACCTTCTGCCTTCAATTTCTCCAAGCACTTTTGTTTTTTCCAGTGAGTGTCACCTCTTAATGTGACCAAAGTACAACAGCTACAGTTTCTTCATTTTTGTTTCCAGATAAAGTTCAGGCTTGATTTGATCTTAGACCCATTTGTTTATCTTACTGGCAGTCAAGATATTCACAAAGCTCTCCTCCAGCACCACATTTGAAAGAAATCAATTCCTTTCTTCACTGTCCAGCTTTCACATCTATACAAAGTAATCAAGAATACAATAGTGCAGATGATCTTGGACTTTGTCAATGACACATCCTTACACTTGATGATCTTTTCTAGTTCCTTCATTGCTGCCCTTCCGAGTGTCCTAATTTCTCAGCTGTAGTCTCCATTTGGATTGATAATTGCTTTGATATATAAAAAATCTTAAACAATTTCAAACTGTCAACATTAAAGTTCTGCACTTCTTCTGAAGTGGTGATTTGTGTCCCCTTTAATTTTCAACTGCAGTCCTGCATTTGCACTTTCTTCTTTCACTTTCACTGAAAGCTGTTTCAAATCATTGCTGCTTTCTACCAGTAATATGGTGTCACCTGCATATCTTAAATTAATAATGCTTCTTCCACCAATTTTGACTCCTCCTTCATCTGAATCTAATCCAACTTTCTGTGTTTTGCATACAGTTGAATAGAAACTGAGGCTCTCCTCCAGCACCATATTTCAAATGAATCAATTTTTTTCCTGTCAGCTTTCTTTACTGTCCCGCTTTCACACCCATACACGGTGATAGGAAATACAACAGTATGCATGATCTTAGTGTGTAATCAATTTCTTCCTGGATGCTTGCATAAAAGCTTTTAATTTCATCTTCTTCACATCTGTAGTTGGAACATAGACTTGAATGAAGGTTATGTTGATGGGTTCTCAGGTTTTCCCAGAAGTCTGATTGATACTATTTGGTCAGATCTTATATTATAACCCCTAAATGCCTGTGCTACATCTTGCCTCAGTATTAGAGCCACTCCATTTCTTCTGAGTTTGTCATTTTCAGAGTAAAACACTTTGTAGTTGTTTGACTGAAAATGTCCCATTCCATTCCACTTTAGTTCACTGAGACCAAGCCCTGAAACATTTAAATGTTCAATTTCTTGCTTTATGGTTTCCAGTTTACCGTGATTCATTCTTCTTGTGTTCCATATTCCAATTGTGTGTGTTCTGCAACATCAGAATTTCCTTTCATCTCTGTGCACATCAGTCACTAGACATCCTTACAGCTTTAATCTAGTTGCATCATTATCAACAGCTCTATTCATATTTGTCCTTTGCTTTTCCCCTGTAGTTGCTTGAGTGCTTTCCAACCTGAGAAGCTCATCTTCCAGCTCTATCTCTTGTTTCATTTAGGTCTGACTTTCATAAAGCTTTTGAAGTAAGTAAACAGTGGTTTACCATTGTTTTCTTCTGCACAGAACAGTACTAACAAAAATTAGTTTGAGTGTCACTGCCATTGTCTGTGAAGGATCCTCCACCAGAATCACTGCTGCTCAAATTAAATTAAACTATGACTGGAAATTCAAGAGGATCACTTCACCTCCTTTGTGGTGTAACTATAATGTTTAATTACTTTTACAGCTTAAGGGATGTGGCTTCAATAAATGGTGCTGAAAAAATAGTTCTTTGGTCAGGACTATGAATTCTAGCTGATGAGCTCCCAAACACACCTGAAGAAATTCCAGGTGTGGTACAAGATTTTTATAGAGGAAAAACCAACTTAAGTTTAAACCAATTCTAACATTATTAGAATCGAGTAATGATAGCCATCACAGGATAAACAGTGTGATGTGGTGGATAGAGTGATGGACTAAGACCTGAGTTCAAATGTCCACTCAGCCATGGAAAATCACCTGAGGGGGATTGGCACTGGTAAAACCACCTTAAATATCTTATAAAAGTCTTCTTAAAGTTACTCTAAGTTGGTTCTAACTTGATGGTATCTAACATGAGATCAATAACAAAAAAAACCTACTATTCCTTATTTTAACTTCAAAATAACTTTACCTAGCTTATGTGGGGGAATTAGTTTTTTATTTATTTGCTTGTTTATCTGTTGGGGGTGGTTTTTTAGTTTTGTTTTGTTTTTGGTTAAAAGGAAGTTGGGTGATGGTAAAGGAGAGATGAGGAAGAATTACAGCTTCTCAAAAATTAAAAAAGGGATGTAATGTCAAAAAGTTTGTGGATTGTTGGTCTAGAGCAGTGCTTCCCAGATGTTCTTGGACTACAACTCCCAGAAAGCATGGCCAGCACAGCTAGTGATGAAGGCTTCTGGGAGTTTTAGTCCGAGAACATCTGGAGACGCAAGGTTGGGAACCACTGTTCTAGACTAACAGTTACAGCAATTTGATACCAAATGCTAATGCCTCCATCCTACAGAGTCCTGGGATCAGCAGTTTGAGGAGGCCCTTAAAAGTTATAGGGCTCTAGTGCAGAACAGCCTTTTCTACACAAGAGAAGCAAGGGGTTTTTTAATTTTATTTTTGTTTTTCTGCAGAACCAAAACTCAAGTGTGGAAATTACAAGAGACTGGAGCATAGCTACATGTTAATTAATGAATACACTTCCTTTCTAACCTAACTGCTTTCAAGTTTTTATCAATTTTGCTGGAACTGTTCATATCATCTCAGGGTTATTGCTCTATCAGGGGTTAAAAGTATATATATGCCACTCTGCAACCACTTTCATATAGATTTCTAGGTCTAGTGATTACATACAGAGAAGAAAACTGTGAGGAGCTGACTAATTTCTCAGCTCACTGGCATCAGAAACGTTCTCAGAATATTTAGTACCTCAAACACTGGAAGGATAATGCAAAGCAGGTGTGGGAAAAATTACTTTTGGCCAATAGGCTTATTGGTTGGGGATGATGGGGTTTGTAGTTTAAACACTGAGAAGGTGCAGGGTTGGGAAGACTGGCTTAATACTTCATCTGCATGACTGGGAGCTAGTTAAACAAAACTATGGACTCTGTCCTGTAGCATTGGACCTTGGCTTTAGTGCAAGAGGTTTCTTTACAGCTACGAGGGAGGGGGCTGTTTGCATTACGGGGAGGGTGGGAGATGAAACTACTCATTCAAGTATGGCTCACAGAAGCAGCTGTTGTTGCTGTACCTTTCCATTCAAAGCCAAAAAAAAGTGTGGGAGGGTTGGTGCAGCAGAGGAGAGACTCAAATAATTTAACAGGAACAGGGCACCAGGAATTTTATCAAGCAGTTTTCCAGTGACAGCAGATTGCTAGCACCTCCCTTCTTTCTCAGGTGCACCATGCTAATGAATAACAAAAATAGGAACCTGAAAAACCAGTCTCTGTGACCTTGTGGTGGAACATCTCCAGCTGGCCATGAATCATGAATCTATTTACCCATTCCAGTCCCAGGGAGCAAAAAGAAGCCAGCCTATTAGTGCCTAAAAACTGCCTCTGAGAGAAGAGTGCTAGACTCACACATTTAATAGTCTCACCCCATATTACTAGGCTCTTGCGAGTTCAGTGCTTCTATGGGGCGAGTCAAGTATGGAAGGATACTTAAGGTGGACATGCACATTTATGCAGGACAGTCCTCTGTTTGAAAGGCTTTTAGAGGAAAGTCCTCTGTCTGAAATCCCCTGTCTGAAGGGCTTGTTCAAGCAAAGTCTGGTTTAAAAACAAACAAACAAAAAACCCAAAAAACTCAGAACTTGGAAGTGTTTCTTTGTGGACTAAAATCCACTGAACCTGCTAAAGGAGAGGGGTGGTTTGGAAAGTTGCAGTCTGAAAAAGGAACATTTCCAGCTCTGTAAAGGAGCCAAAGGAAAAAGAATGGGAACCTTGAAGTTGTCTCTCAACACTTAGCACCTAGACAACACCCTGAGCAGGCACAAAGGTCTCCTCGTCACAGTCTTCCCAATACGGTGACCCCTTCAAAGAAAGAGCTGTCCTTTTGTAACATAAGACACATGGCCATGTGAACAGAAGATGGAGAACACAAGCTGTGCCCATTGTGATATCCAAGCAATATTCACAATATTGTGCATACAGCACAGAGAGGAAATAACTTCTTTCATCTGTCCTCCTGGTATTCTCCTGCAAGCCCTACAAAGGCACTTTGCTTCCTAATTTTGCCAGCTAAGAGAAACAATCCTGTTACTTACTGATTCACAAGCAGCGGTGAAAGACACAAAAGGTGAGGACAGATGAAATAATGGGATGGACTGCCAGAGGAGTCAGCCTTCTTCTTTTCTTTTTCCTTTCCCTTTTCCATTTCTCACTCAGGAGAATCATTGCCATGTTCTTACTCTATAGGGAGATATGTTTAGAGTTCAAGTATGCTTAGAGATAAGAAAATTTTATCCAGAGTTTGGAAATGTTACTTTTTGGTCTACAATTCCCAGAGTCCCTTAACATTATTCAACATGGTGGCTGGGACTTATGATCCAGGAAGTAACTTTCACAGCTTCTGGCTTCAGATACTGTAATGTCTTCAGCCAGCCCAGTCTATAAAAATAATAGAGGTAGATGGAATTTGGCTTGCACATACAACAGCTAAGGTGGCCACTTACACATTATCAAAAAAGGGGACATGCATCGCCCAAAAAGAGGGCACAGGGAATGCTCATTTGCATTAAATTATGTCTGCTAATTTAGAAAAAAAAGAAAGAATAGAAAGAGCTTTTGAAAACATTTTAAACAGAATTACAAGGCATTTCACCTATGCAGGGAAGACACTGACCAGGTGACCTCCGTGTCTGCTGAACCTGCTGTCCAGGTGCAGCTCACTGTGGATGGGCAAATCCAAGGTCCCTCATCTTCTCCTTCTCCTTTACAGTATCTTTTAATCAGACTTGGACTGGACAGCCATTGAAATGGAGGACACCTTCAAAAGGAGGAGGATCCTCTCTAAAAGAGGACATGCAGCCACTCTTGTGAGACCAGGTGGATGGAAGCTTCCCACTCAAATCTCCTTCACACTCTCCACAGAGATATTTGAATGATGAATTTCTTCAGGTACTTTTGGATTATTGTGTTATCTTGGTCTGGCCTGCCTCACAAGGTTGTCGAGAGGATAAAGGAGAAGAGAGTCAGGTACATTTCCTTGAATTGGTTGCATGAAAAGCAGAATGTAAGTGTAACCAATTAATAATAAATAATAAGTAAATTTATACTGAGGGGAAAACAGAAAAGTACCACATATTTCCATATTCCTCCACTTTGTGGAGCAAATTAATACCAGCTGAGAGGACAAGAGAAGAGGGGAGATAATTAACCCCTTCCTCCATCATTATGGATTCAATTTAAATTGCAGAGGAAAGGTGAAAAACTGCTTTTAGTTTTTTGTGGGGTAGGGAACCAATCAAAGATGTCTTGAAATCAGAATGAGTTTGGTTCTTAGATCAAGGAAATACAGAAGTTAAGATTGGAACAGGGCATAACCCAATAGCAAAACACATGACACACACATCCTGATTAACAGTGCTGAGTTCAATCCGTGGTACACCCAAACCAGCCTCCAAACCCAGAAAACATGGCAGAGCAGAGCATTAAAAAATTGACTCTGGACTACAACTCTCAGCATTCCTGTAGCTGTGGGATTCTGAGAGTTGTGGTCCAAAAAGTAATTTTCCCATGCTTTCACCCAAAGCAAGCAATAATAGGCAAGATGGAACATGAGCAAAAGGCAGCATAAACTGTGATCTGTTTCGATGAGCCACCCGCTACAACCTTGCATTGTTCATCCAGGTGGATCTCTCCACTCTGCCAAGGAAGACATAAATCAGACATGATTATAACCTGGACCCATGTGATTAACCACCTGCCTGTCACCAAGGCACTAGGAAGACAGCACAAGTAGATTTGTCTGCCCATCATGACACAACAAGATGGAGGTACACTACCAAGTGGCATCCAGTGAAGTCACAGCTCTGTCTGGCAGCAAAAGAGAGTTGAGTCATTTGGGGAATAGAAAACCAAGAAGCCGAACTGAGAGATTCCAAGAGAAAACTTGCCATTAACAACATCTATTCCAGACAGGGGCAATCTGTGGAACCTCCAACAAGGATATGAATGGATTTGTGGGTCTGTACCACTCTAGTTACTCTTAGGCATCCTGAGAAAGATAGAGCCAGTGTGGTTTAACTGCCATTTTGTTGGAGCAGAAATGAGGACACCTGGGTTCAAATCCCTGTTTGGGCCTAAAGATCAGTAACCTTGGGCCAGCTATAGTTTCATAGCCTGGCCAACCTCACAGAGTTTTTGTGATGGTAAAGTGCAAAAGAGAACCACATACACCACCTGAACTCACTGGAAGAATGTCATATGTGTGTAACAAGTGAATAAAATAAACCAGATAGATATAGATAGATAGATAGTGTGAGCGGCCCCAGCCGCTGTATCCATGATGAGGCAAGCAGGTACTGGTGATCAGTTAAGCTTTATTGGACTCAGCATACAAAGAAAAGAAAAGAAAAACAGTGTCTCTGTAGTCCTTTGCAGGATGAGGCCTCTAGCCCCAAGCAGCTGGAATTGGAAGCTTTCTATCCTTCCAGTCCTTCCAGGGCTGAGAGAATATTCTGTCCCAGCCCCCAGGGAGTGACTTCACTCCCAGGGCAGCTCGTCTTGGCTGAAAGGTCCAGGCTGTTAAATAGTCTTTGCCAGCCGAGTCCCCCAGCACGGCGTCCAGCAAGCAGAGGAGGCTGTGCAGCCCCAGCTGTCCCTGGGAGCTTCTATCTTTCAGCTTTCAACTTGCCTTCAGATAAGCCAGCCGTCCTCCGGAGAGGCAGGCCTCTTAGAAGCTCCTTTCAGCGTCTCCCCAGCAGACTATTTTCTCTCTTCTCCGAAGGTGACAGAAACTCCCAGGCATCCTCCCAAATGTCCAGTTCCTCCTCTCCTTGTTCACTCGCCTCTATATCTACCTCAGCTACAGCTACAGCTGTTTCTCTGGGGGTGGGTTTAGGGCCTCCACCCTCCTCTGCCTCAGGTGTTTCCTTCAAGGCCAACAACCCTTCTGCTGTTGCTGAGGGGGCCTGCCCACACTGGCACTTAGCTCTTTCCCCCCAGCCGGCTGTAGCTGGCCCACAGATAGATAGATAGATAGATAGATAGATAGATAGATAGATAGATAGATAGATAGATAGATAGATAGATAGATAGATAGATAGATAGATAGATAGATAGATAGATAGATAGATGTATTTATTGTATATATATGTTCACACACATATAAACACTCTCATACATACATTTACATGCATGTATATAGAGAGTATGTGAAAGCAATGCTCTTTTTCCAGTATCCTCAAAAAATCGTATTGGAGCAGTATTTATAAATTAAAATGGAAATGGCTAGTCATTTTCGCTATATAGATATTTTTAAGAATGGAATATGGAGAGGGGGATCTGGCATATTTCCAAGCTCCTATGTGATGACAAGGGAAATAAGATGGCACTTTTCAAATACAGTACTTGAAAAGTAGTCAAACAGAGGAGAGGCAAGATTTGTTCTTGAACATCCCAGAGTGCAGTACATGTAATAATGGACTCAAGCTACAGGAAGCCAGATTTAGGCTGAATATCGGGGGGGGGGGGGGGGGGGATCGTAACTGTTAGAGCAGTACAACAATGGAACCAATTACATTGGCAGATGGTGAGCGCTCCAACACTGGAGGCATTCAAGAGAAAATTGGACAACCATCTGCTAGATCTGGTTTGATTTGGATTCCTGCATTGAGCAGGGGGTTGGACCCTGTGGCCTTATGGGCCCCTTCCAACTCAATTATTCTATGATTCTACAGTGCTGCTCTACTGTGCTCTTCAATTGGCCACAGCCACCTTCTCCAACATGAATACATTAGATTTTCAAGACCACTGTTGTAACAGAATCAAGACTTGCAAGCATTGGGACTTCTTAACTAGTCAGGGTGACTATGTCATTTGCCCTGCTCCCCATGATCTGTTTCCTCTGAGATTAACTGAGGGAGTGGGAATGGATTTTCTTGGTGACAAGATTTTGAGGAGGGGGGGGGGGACAAATAATTTCCTGATACCTAAAGGACTAGCAGGTTTAATTTGGCATCAGCTTTATCAGATGCAAGTGGGTTTCATTCACAAAAGCCGACACCCAATAAACATTGTTAGTTTTTAAGGCACCACAAGGCTCTCATTGTTGGCTGATCTGGCTTGGGTTTTTTCTGCCACACACCTGCCCTGCCCTGGTTGTGAGTTCAAGGAAAGGGTATATACATGTGCACATATATACATAACACACACACACATCTCTCTACAAAAAAGGATAAAAACAATTGCCCACATATTCAGCTCTCTTCAGAACCATTGCTATGGGGACTGCTATGATAAGCCCCTGCTACCTCTTCTTCAACATCTCCAATTACCTCCCCCATGATGGCAGGAGGATTCTGAGAGCTGCAGTCCAAAAAAATGTTTCCCTCAAATATTGTATTATTTGATGCAATCCTCATAAAGTTGGCAAGCAACAGTAACTGCCCATGCTGGCTGGGGAATTCTGGGAGTTATAGTTCAAACACATCCCTTTTCTAGGTTCAATTTCTGCCAGTGCTTATTTCCTCGTTTCCCACCACAACACTGCAACCTTGGCACTTCAAACCAGGCTACAGGCACCAAGCCCTTGGAAACGTGGATTTCAGTGGGTGGTTTGTTGGGGGCAGGGGTGGGGCAATGGGGGATCCCACTTTCTTGGATCCTGTCAAATTGCTGACACAAGTATGCCTCACCGGCACCCTGCCCTTGATGCATCTCCATTCCAGCAGGTATTACAAGCCTTTCACATCCCTCCTCATAGGAGAGAGGTGTTTAATTAGACCATGTAGAAACTTGCTGTGCATGTTTATGTCAAAGCAACAATGAACAAAGACCAGCTAATTACAAAAACCTCTCTGTGTGTCTGGATGGGGCTGGGGGAAGCTGAGCAAAAACCCAAAATGGTTCCTCTCCAATAAATGGAGCAGAATTGAGTCAGGGCTCCCTTCAGTCTCCTTGTCTCCTTTTAATTAAAAGCAAAGAGTGGAAGAAAAAGAAGCATAGCTAGAAAGCCAGACACACAAGGCCAAGAGGAAAGTAAATATACGAGAGAGAGAGAGAGAGAGAGAGAGAGAGAGAGAGAGAACAGGAAGTTTGCACTTTTCTTTTAGAGTCTAAACCCAGGAAAGTGGAGTGATGGGGGTTGGGTATCCATGTGTTCTACTTGAAAGAGGACAGTCCTCTATCTGACAGCTTTTTAGAGCCTTCTGTTGGAAAGTGTGCTTTATTTGAAGTCCAAGAGAATTTTAAATATAAAGCATCTTAAGAAGGGACAGGAGGGCCTCAGGATTGCCCATTCACAGCCAACACCTGCACAGCTGACTGTCCAGGTAGTCACAGAATTCACCTAGTAATTTCTGCTGTCCCCTCTTATGGGGAGATGTACTGTATTTTTACAATTGCAGCTACATAGTATGAAATGCAAATTGTATGTAATATGTCCTGTCTAGGGGTGATAGTTTCTTTTGGGGGGGTGATGCATAATTTAGCCACCCTAAAAAGAGAGACAGATTACACGAGGAACCATGGGGGGAGGGTTACAACAAGGGAGCCCAACATTGAGAAAAGTCTGCCTTGGACTTTACGTGCCATACCGGTTAGGGTAGATGTAAGTCCAGACCATACATTTTCCAAAGTTCTCCCCAAGGTGTAATGAACAGAGGCTCTAGTAAACTAACCAAACTGAGCAAATAGGACACTGACCTGTGCAGGTTTTGTTTTACTTTTTAATATACTCTTATAAAGGTCGGGGCAAAGCAAATGTACCAGTAATATTTGTAGCAAAGAAACATTATCATTTATATTATATTCATAGATTCAAAATTTCCCGCTTCTGGCATCCCCTGCTAGAAACATTTCCTGCCTGAACCTCTGTGAAGTAAGTCTGACAACAACGAACCAGAAAAAAACAGAGCTGACAAATATTCTTTTTTTGGACTACAATTCCCAGAAAATTCTAGCTAGCTATGTGGTATACCAAAAAAGTTACATTTCCTTGCTCTGACTTTGACAGCTTTGAAAGGGGATTGAAACTGCAAGGCATTAGGAGACTGATAGTCTCTCTGCTCATTAGGCTCTGCAGAGGGTACCTCTCAAAAAATGGGCAGCCTCTAATGTCTTTCAGTTCCCATAGAGCTTCATCCTCCCCACCCATTTCCTTCTTTTTCTTACTTAATATCTCTCATTTCAAAGAGAAACTTGGGAAGGCACATTTGTGTATACTGAAATTCTTCCAAGGATTTGAATTAGAGATGGGCACAAATTAGAAAAATGTTTTGATTTGTGATTCATCGTCAATGAATAATGAATTTATGATTTTTTCCTGATGAATCAACAAATCAATTCATTGATTCGTTTTTGCCTTTAAAACCCTATAAAAAAGACCCCCAAGCACCTAGACAAACCAAAATTGCAGAGATGATTTCCCTGTCTCTTCTCTACAATCCCTGCAAGTTTGGTGAAGTTTGGATTTCAGACATCTGTGTTATACACCTACAAAGAGCCCCCCCCCCGGAAAATTACCCCCAGGCACTTAGAGACACCAAAATCGCAGGGGAGCTTCTCCTCACTCTCCTCTACAATCTTTCCATGTTAGTGAAGACTGGGTTTCAGACATCCGAATTATATACCCACAAAGTGGGTCCCACCAGGAAAGTGCTCTTTAGCAGCTGGCTTGGGGAAACCAAACTTGAAGGAATCTTAGAGGCGAATCAGAGGAAGCTTCCCTGTAATTTTGGTGTCTCTAGGTGCCAAAGGTCTGTTTTATAGCCCAACAAATTGACAAATCAAAAATCACTAAAAATGCATTGATTCATATTCATTGGGGGCATTGATCTGTACGATTACAAATAGATAAATTACCAATTTTTGAACAAATGTGATGATCCATTTTTTAGTTCGTGCCCATCTCTAATTTGGATTTTTGGCTTAAATTACCAGAATTCTAGCCAAGGAACTTCATGGTGAATTCTGGTAGTTGTAGTGAAAAATCCAAATGTCCCATGTCTAAGAGTAGCATTTCCCTGCTTTAAACCACAGCCATCACTACATTTTGTAGGACCTATCTATAAGGTGTGCTTAAGCATTACAACCCTAATGTATTCACTTGGATGAGTTTGAGTCAATTAGGGTGCAATCAGATAGCAAGAAATTATTGCATCTGACCACAGTGGAAAGGACTACTTTATTGGGAGCAATTTCCCTTAAAGCAACCCTTCTATCCATTGGGGAATCGTTCCCACCCAGCCCCAAAAAAGAGCAGAAGGGTCCATCTTGGGCATGGATTAGGGCTGGGCTGGGCTGCTATTGCCTGTCATTGCTAAGAACTAGCCCACAGCAGACTATGCCACAAGCAGTCCAAAATGTGAGTTACTTCCCCATCTGATTGCACCTCAGTTAATCCACAAAAACAGTAATCCTCTGCAGACTTAAACAAGAGTATCTCTTGTTTAATATTGAAGGACTTTATCTGAGCTAACATGCATAAGCTTCAGCTGCAGATCTGCATATAACTGCATATGAGAAAAACACAATGTTCTGGACAAACGCTTCTGGGCTTGAAGGTCAATTAGCTATTATAGCAGTCATTTCATGGAGCCCCAAAGTCTGAAGTTCAATACACAACCTCACAAATATTTGGGGCAAAGTGTCTAGTAAGAGTTCTCCTGCAAAGTACAAGTAGTTGCTAGGTATAGAAATAGGTCTGAGAGGAAAATGAGGATTGGGCACAAGCATTTTTCCCTCCTGTTAGCAAAGCAAGTTGGAAGGAGGACAAGACCAGCTCACAAGTATATAAGCCAATACTGCAGAAACACCTTTACCTACTTTGTTGTCACCATAGTCAGTTTGCCAAATATTAGAACA
The DNA here is from genome assembly GCA_037013535.1 of Intellagama lesueurii. Lineage (NCBI taxonomy): Eukaryota > Metazoa > Chordata > Lepidosauria > Squamata > Agamidae > Intellagama > Intellagama lesueurii. The sequence continues at coordinate 12,482,214 of JBAJHW010000009.1, read as the reverse complement.
GAGGTGAGAAACCTACAACCATTCAGATACTGTTGGACTACATCTCCCATAACTGTGGTAACTGGGGGTGATGGGAAATGAACTCCCACAACATCTAGAAGGCCACCAGTTTCCTACTCATGGTTTAGAACAAGAAAGCACGTTCCTTTCCTGATCTGGAAGTTGAGTCATGGCAACAGGTCTTCTTTCTTATTAGGTTCAAACGTTTTGCTACTCATCCAAGTAGCTTCTTCAATCTGAGGAGAGTTGGTAGGAGATACCTGATATATCCTCCATGTTGGTTTCACTTCCCCCTGGTCTGAATAGGCTCATTAGAAGGACAAAGGATTGGGGGTGAGTGAAAATCCCACTTCTGCAGTCCTTCTCCGCCCATTGTCATGGGTCCTTAATGGTCGTTAACAGTGGTCTTTCTGGTGTGTGTGGTCCTAATCTTTCTGGGGACTGATGAAAGGGCAGCATGATAAATAGGAGACAGATTGTATCTAAGGCCTCCACCCCTGTTGAGTGAGGGATTTTCTATATGCACATGTATGGCCTCCCTGACCCCTCTCTCATATACTCATTTTGGACCAAGAAGATAGGTGGTTGAAACGTTTCGCTACTTGGATAAGTAGCAAAACATTTCAACCTAATAAGAAAGAAGTCCAGTTGCCATGACTCAACTTCCAGATAACCTCACCTGGATGACTGAGAATCTTCAAAGATATGTTCCTTTCCTGACTTTTCTCCCAAGTGACTCTAAACAAGTCACATAACTTCACTGTGACATGAGGCAATAACCTGGATTCAACTGCCAGGGCTGGCTGAGAATGCTCTACTGGCTTGGGTGACAATTTGTTTCCTTATGCAACTGTGGAGCTGGTATCTCAAGAGTGTTCATCATGATAACATACCTGTCCTAGAACTGTCTAGCATAGCATATGTTTACATTATGACCAGGGGTGTGTATATTCCATGATTTTGCACACAAGCAGAGGGTGTAAGAGGCAGGCATGGCTGGGAACATATCAAGGAGCATACCTATGTGAGGGACCCATTGCAAACCCCTAGAATACTTCAGCGCCACTTCTGTCTTTTCAGGAGACACGGTTTTGATGTGCACAGCAACATTTCAGGTGGCAAAGTCTTTTGTCATGATTCTGTGCTTTGGCACCTTCACAATTATCTGTCCAAATGGTGCAATTTTAGCAGTATGTTTGGTTATTTAGATTTATTATCAACTTTCAGCTTGCACTCAAACGCTTGCTCAACTAAATGTATCTTTTTAACAGCATTTTTAAAAGAATCATATTAAAATAAAACAAAAATAAAAAATAAAGAAGAGAAATACGTTGTGGTTAGAGATGGGCATAAACCTCGGTTCAGAGGTTTGTGCTGGTTCACTGGTGCAGCACCACAGGTGCTGAGCATTCCCTTCCCCCACCGGCTCCCCCACTCACCAGCCGGCGCGCACTGTTCTTCTCCTGCTCTTCATGCAATCGTCCAGTTGCAGCAGGAGCTCGTGCTTCCGTCTTCCACCTCCTCCAACAACTGTGCACTCCGACAAGGCAGTGGGGCAGGGATTCCTGCAATGCTGCCTTTGAGTGGGTGGCTGTTGGAGGAGGCAGCAGAGGGAAGCACAAGCTCCTGCTGCGACGGGATGATCGCACAAAGAGCAGCATGCACTGGCTGGTGAATGAGGGAGCCAGTCGGAGGATGGTGGGAGAAGGGAACGCCAGAGGTGCTGCACCAATGAACTGGCATGAATCTCTGAACCGAGGTTCGTGTGCATTCATCTCTAGTTGTGGCACCTTAAAGACTAACTGCCACATTTTAATGTGACCTTTCCTGGACAAGTCCACTTCTTTCTTATTAAAATAAAATATTTGCCCAACTGCTCAAAAGGAAAAAGACAAAGCACACACTCAGTTTCAACATTTTTGCCTCCAAAGATAGTTCAGATTTTATACGATCTAGAACCAACTTGTTTGTCTTTATTGCAATCTAGGGTATCCGCAAAACTGTCCTCCAGCACCACATTTCACACAAATCAATTTTTTTTCCTGTCAGCTTTCTTCACTGTCCAGCCTTCACACCCATACATGGTGAATGGAAATATAAGAGTGTGGATGATCTTGGTCTCCAATGATGCATCCTTACATTATGGTCTTTTCTACCCTGTTTCCCTGAAAATAAGACAGGGTCTTATATTAATTTTTGCTCCAAAAAACACATTAGGGCTTATTTTCAGGGGATGTTCATAGAGGGCTGTTGTGAGGACTTAAAACTAGAAACATTTGCTAATGAGCACTGCAGTTTCATATAGGCAGTTCCATAAAGATTTACCACATTCATTTCCAGGGGAGTAGCTGTGATAGTCTATGGCAGAAAAAAAAAGAAATAAAAAAAATCAAAAGCTTTATGGCAACTCAAAGGCTAACAAAATTTTACTTGTTATAAGTAAAGCCTAAGCTTTCATGCACTGTAGCCCACTATTTCAGAAGCTTATATGAATTTTGGACTACAGCTCCCATAAGATCATTTGTTTTTATTAGAAAATGTCTGCTTTTAGTTATAGTTTTCATGTTTATATTCATAGACCATTCCGAGTGCATTGCTAGCCAGGATGAAAAAGGTAGGAAAAAAGAATATACAGCCTGGATAGCTTTTTGGTATGATCCAACAAACTCTTAAAAGAGCAGCTGAAAAAAACAGAAACTGGCCATACATGTGATATAATGGTATATAAACTTTTTAATGTAATAAATTTTAATGTGATAGAGTTGTAAAGTTACAATGCAAAGCATCTGGAAGGTACAACGTTCTCTGCCCCTGCTCTAATCCAGAGTGTTAAAGTCTTCCTTTTTTTTTTTAGATTATAACGCCTAGAATTCTGCAGTTAGCATGGTAAGTGGGGGATTATGGGGTTTGTCATTAAAAAAAATAACTTTTCCAACCTCTGAACTAACTACTAGGTATGGGAAAGCCTGAAAAAAAACCAGAAAAATTGGGGGGGGGGGGGACAGTAGTTTTTCCTTTTTTAAAAAAAGGTGTTTTTTTTCTGGAAAAAATGGGGGGAAGGAATCTGGAATATGTTCTTTTGCAATGATAAATATTATGAATACATGGTATTCAAACTATATAACATGAAGACCTTAATGAAAGACTTCTGAGACTTTATGCATTTACCGGTAAGTTATCTCTAGAGAGGTACATAGAACATAGGAATATGTTCTTTTGCAATGATAAATATTATGAATACATGGTATTCAAACTATATAACATGAAGACCTTAATGAAAGACTTCTGAGACTTTATGTATTTACCGGTAAGTTATCTCTTGGGGGACGTGGTGGCGCTGCGGGTTAAACCGCAGAAGCCTCTGTGCTGTAAGGTCTATAGATCTGCAGCTGTAAGATCGAATCCACGTGACGGAGTGAGCGCCTGTCGCTTGTCCCAGCTCCCGCCAACCTAGCGGTTCGAAAGCATGCAAATGCAAGTAGATAAATAAGGACCACCTCGGTGGGAAGGTAACAGCGTTCCGTATCTAAGTCGCACTGGCCATGTGACCACGGAAGATTGTCTTCGGACAAACGCTGGCTCTATGGCTTGGAAACGGGGATGAGCACCGCCCCCTAGAGTCGAACACGACTGGACAAATTGTCAAGGGGAACTTTTACCTTTACCTATCTCTAAAGATGTAAAATTTCCATTTTTCCCGGGGGGGGGGGGGAATAGAAATTTTCTGAAATTTTACATTTCTACTACATTAGATTTGTGATGGAGTTGAAGCAGTGTGGGATATGTAGTCAGAGAAATGTAAGATGGAGTCAGACAGGTTTGGTGTGGAGATGATTTGAGAGACATTGGAATGTGTTTTTCTAAGTGCTATGAGAGTGTTTTTCTGAAGACCGGTACAGCGTGGTTCGAGATAAAGCTGAAGGTCGGACAAAGAGGCCCGTGGAAGACTCAACATTCCGAGCTAATTGGAGAAGAGATAAAACACCTGGATTTCCATGGGAATTGAGGGGGGAGGAAGGTGTTACAGCCCCTGGAGGTTAATTGGTTAACAGCCATGAAGTGTCAAGAAGAAGGGAGGAGTTAGAGAATGTAGAAAATGGACAATGGGTTATGTGGGAGAAGTTCGATTCCATGATGATGGGAGAGAGAAAGAACTTGATGGTTTGAGCATGTGGCTTGAAAGAGAGAGAATGTAAGTAAAGAGAAAGAAGGAGGTGGGGCTAGCCCACCTTAGCCCAGCTTAGTAGTGTTTTTTATTTTAATGGGGATTAGTTATTTTATTTAACTGTAATAATCTTTGAATATGTTCTTTATGCTAAAGCTTGAGCAATATAAACTGATTCTATGAAACTCTATTTTTCTAATAAAAAATAATTATAAAAATTCTTACAAAGGACTGGTCTCTTGAACAGCAGGGTCTGGCTAAATCCAGGGAGTGGAGAGGGCCACAAACTAGCTATCTTTAAGAGTCCTACCTAACTGAGCTGTTGTGAATTCTAAGGAATCACAAAGCCTATGTGTCAGTACTTGCAAAGTACTGGGTAAAAGTAAAGTGTTCTTTTAAAGTCAGACTTATTCAAGGGGCTTACGCTACGCACTGCTGAGGTCTTGGGACTTGCCTCAGCACAAAGGTGGTAGGTAAGTGGCCTGTCGAACTCTCTGACCGAGTGCTAAGCACTCCTTAGGGAGCCTTGGGCACCACAATATTCACTAAAGGCTAAGTGGGGGAAGAACTAATACTACTGTACCAGAAACAACTTCTCTAGAAGCTACAGCAGTGTGAACTCAGAATCATTCCTAACCTTCTGTTTACACTGGATTGGTGTTTGTTTTCAGTGAGTGAATCCACAATGACTCCAGGATGTATTCTCCAAGTGGTACCAGCCATTAGAAGCCAACAACTTCTGTGTTCACATGGCAAATGGGGAATATCTTTCCCAACATGCATTACTTTGTCACAACTGAACCTGTTTCATTTTCATTGCTTTGTCAACTTTCCTGGTGCTGCCAGAGCTGAAAAGATCCGAGAACAATTCAAACAGAGAAATCCAAATCAACCGGCAGAACTGAAAGGAAATCTTTTCTGTGATGGATAAGTCACTTATATTGAGTTTGATAAGAGAACAGATCCTTTATTGCTCTTATCAAAATCAGTATGCAACAAGAATGGGAAACTTTTGAGGTGGAAATCACCCTTCTGTTGGATTTTCCTTTGGTCCCCTTGACATTCCAAAACAATGGCTGAGTGATTCATGTGTCTCAGATTGCTTGCATATAATTATTAAAATCACCTTCCATAGCATTTCTGAAAAAAATCCTCCTTCATCACAGGAAATTGTAAATAAAATCAAAATACACTGCAAATGAATTACAATGAGCACTGCTACTGTTATTAAAAGAATTTTACGCATTATTTATACCTAATCACATTACTGAAATTTTCATGGGGAGTGGTAGCTGATGCTGCAAAATAACAAACAGCTTTGTGGCCTCTTAAAGGCCAACAAATTTTATTTGGAATATCCTTTTGGAAATTGCAGCCCACATCATCAGATATTTTAATTATATCAGTATAGCACATGAAATTTCATGCTTAAAATAAACCTATCAACGTTTAAAAATATAAATGAATCAAAAGAATTAAAAATAAAACAGCAATTCCTTATACTTCGGGGTGTCAGCAAAGCAAATCTTCCAGGGCCTACTCTATGGGCACAATCAATCTAACTGCTCTTAACCATTTACTACCACTTCTTTTTCAAATATTCTGCTCCCCTGCATAGTTGAGAGGGGAAGGATCCTAAGCCTTGAGAGGAATTAAATGCAAAAAGTACAAATGACAATTCAATTAGAACTATGAGGCCTGCAAACTATAGCAGGGGAAACCTCTATAACAATCAGCTTGACCACCATCAGTTTAGGAATACTGGCTTTTATTCACTCCTGCAGTTGGAGACAAGAGTACCATTGTATCTATTCATATTGGAAAACTATCAGGAGGTCATTTCTACTTACTGCCCCTCTGCTTATCTTAAAGTAGCCATCCTTGAACAAAAAGCATTTCAAAGTGGAAGAGCTCCAACCTGAAACTGCTATGTCAAGAAGTTAACTTCTATTTATTTGGCTCTGAATAAAAACAATGGTTTCTTACCCCACTACAGATGTTAATTAACTCAACATTGCTAAACTGACCTTGTTATCACTGACCACAGATGTTGCAAAGGGCCGTTCTGCTTATTTAGCATACCTTCAACCTTCTCTGTGTTTTTCACATTTTGTTGCTTATTCAAATCCATACAACTCACAAGTATGGATAGCATGCCATGCAAGCGATGCTACATTGCTGAATATTTCAGCTGTCTCAAGCAAGGCTTTGTTATTTTCACTCTTTACAATGTATCCTAGTATTTCAATTGTTTTAAATAAAAAAACATGATGCATTTTAATCTGTCCCTCCTTTCAAATCCGTGTTGCTTTAAAGGTGACTTTAACAGCAATTAACAGGCAAATTAATTAAGGGCAGGTCTAGTAGCAGTTAGTAAGCATAATAAATAAATGGAACAGCCATTGTCAAGAGATGCGTACCTATGCATCCTCAATAAGCCATGAAATTCACTGGGTGATCTTGTATGAGGTTCTGCATTCAGAATTCAATGACACTTTTGCACACAGTATCCTGGGGGCAAACCATACCAGAAGCCTTAAAATTTATTATCTATGTCATTTCATTTCATCCTGTTTTGCTTCCACAGAGCTCAAGACAGCATACAGAGTTCCCTCCCCTCCCCCATTTTAATTCTGACAACAACCCTGTGATGTTGGTCAGGCTGAGAAATAGTGTCTGGCCCAAATTTGCCCAGTGAGTTTCATAGCTTGTTGGGGATCTGAACATGGGTTTCCCTAATTCTAACCCAGTACTGCACCACACTGGCTTTCTTGAGAAACATCTGGTTAGTTAATTACTGGCTTGGGGGGGGGAGAAATACCCCGCAGTACTCTTAAAATGGCAGCTGAAAACGCAGAAACTAACCCTGAAACTATCTGTGATCATTTTTTTTTATACCAGAGGCGGTGAATTTTCTGCCTTCCAATTCTTTAAGCCCCCGCCAACACTGGACGTGGAAGCTGCAATCAATGTTATTTGAAAACTAAATATTCCCCATGCACGTTCTAGATTGCGGTAGGCAGATTCACACATGCCAGGAAAAAAAGTATTGAATGCACCTGTCCACAAAACCCGCTGGGCGAGTTTTAGCCATTCTCCAAGTAAAACAAAGCGAAACGCGGGGAATGCGCGGGGGATCAGGCGTTAACCAGAAGACGGCGTCAACTGGCCTCTCGATCCTGCGACCCTTAGGCCACCTTGCAATTTGAATATTCCATCTCTGCCCGTGTCATCCTTTGCACACAGCAGAAGGCAGGTCTGCTCTAAGGTTGCGCTTTCCTGCTTGGCTGCCGGATAGTTAATGATACACGAGACGCCTCGCCTTTTGCCTTCCTTGGCAAGCAAGCGAGCGTCGGTAGACACTTCGCCAAGGCCCTTCCCCGTCGGGTCCTTTTTTTTTTTTCCCACCAAAGATTCCACACACACCCCTTGCGTGTAGGGCTTGTTTTGCATTCACACGCTCAAAAGACACGCGAGGCGGGATCATGACGACCAGCGGGGAATTTTGACTAAACAACTTGGGGTGCGGGGCAGAGGGGGGGGAGAGAGAGAATGAAGAGATGGAAGCAGTCCATGAGGCTGTTCTCCTTCTCCTCTGCACGTATCTGCAGCAAACTCCCGCCATTGTGTTACAATCCCTCCTTCTTGGGAGATGAAACAAAAACAGGGAGGCGGGACCCCGATGCTTCCTCTGGGCCGCCTATTTACCGCCTCGCTGGAAGGTGAGAGGCCCAAAATAGAGAAAGAAAGGCAGACCGAGCCCCTATTGGGGAGTAGGGCACCAATCAGAGTCTGAAGAGGGCGGGGGGACTCGGGGGCCACGCCCCTTAGTTTGCATAGCTCCCTACATGCCTATAAAAATAAAGGCTGAAGTTTAACCTACTTGCGGTTTACCCAGCGGTGCCGTGGACGGAGAGAGAGGGGGGGGGGCGGTCCGGCTGGGGAGACGTTTGCGAGCCCCGGGCAGGCGAGCAGGTAGGCTGGCTTCCTAGCAGAGCTAAGCCAAGCCACACCGCAGGGCGAGCAGGTCGCGTGCCGGGCGACCAGGAGCCGCGCCGCTTGCAGCCGCTGGTGCTTTTGTTGTGTCGGGTGGGGGTTTCTTCCCCCCCCCCCCAGCGCCGGACGATCGGCGAGTTTCTGGTAGCCTTGCTTTCGGAACGCTACCTTTAAGGTACATATCCAGGGGGGTGGGGGGGGAAGGAAGGCGGGAAAGAGCAATCGAGCGTGTGTTGGGGGCCTGGCGGGCAGGAGGTGTGTGACATTGGGGGCCAGGAAGGATCGGGCGCAGATGCTCGGATGGGAAGTCTTCGCCCCCCGTGCGTTGTGCCTCTCGGGCTGGCTTCGTTGGCCCGCCTCTCGCCCGCTTGCTGGCCGCAGATTCGCCCTGAGCGGGAGTCGGGCGGCATTGTCTGAGCCTCGGGAGCAGGGCCGGAAGGGTTAAACTTTTGTGTTCAAAGTGCCGATCTTTGTGCTGGCGGAATGTGCCGGGGCGGGAGCCGCCTAGAGCCGGAGAGGGAGGGAGGGAGAGGGAGAAGGGGGGGGGAGGGGAGGAGAACCGGGGGGGGGGAGAGCGGGTTAGGAAACAGGGGGGGGCCGACTCTTGGGTGCTGAATCCTGCCGGGCGTCGAGGTGCGCACCCGGGCTTTAAGGGCCAAATGAGACAGACGGCTACCTCCTCGTTGAGTTTCAAATAGCGCCGCTCTTCGAACAGTATAAAATCGTATTCGTTTTATTCATCCGGGTGGTAAAGGTTTCAGATGCACCGCCAACCTGCAATCTTTTGGCCGTTTGCAAAGGCGCTGATGGTTTGTCTCCTCTGCAATCGGAAAGAAACCTACGCCAGTCGTGACTTTGGGGAGTGCAGGAATGGGGAAGAAAGGAGAGCCGGTTCTGTATGTGTCTTAAGTTAGGATCCCCGAGACGCCAGGGGGCAGCCTGGAATCGCCTAGTTGCAGCGCGCGGTCGTGCCGCTAGGAGCAAAATGGCTTAAGGGCCCGGTCTTTGGCGAATTCTCACGTGCTTGGCTCTTTTACGTAACTATCTGTTGTTCCTAGCAGTCTTGAGTAACTCTTGAATATATCTCTCAGTTCATAAGTGAATGGGCCACTTAGAAATTAGCAGCGTCTTAGTTCATGGACTTGGCGAGGGGGCATGCAAAGTGTGCATTGTACATGTAGTATATATTTTGGTAAATCCAAAGTTTAAGAAAGTAACGGAACAAGGACCTGAAAACAAAATGTTGGCACTGTGTCAACAAACATTGCATATGTGTCATCATGGCATAAGCTGGTTTTTAATTATAGCTCCCTTTTTATTTTTGGCTATGGATCATATATATGTGGTGTTATCCTGAATTTAAGGATGTGTGCAGTGTTAAGGTCTGAGTTGAGGAATAATAGAAAACCTGAGGGTGAGGGGCAGGTGAGAAGAAGGCATTTATATCTCAGACCCTGACATGTCTGTAATAAACATTCTGTAGTTGTTATTCCTTACCACTGGTGATGCTGACTGTGGCTGCTGGTAGTTGCAGTCCAGTACACGTTGGGAGGTTTTTAAAAACTGCAGTATAAATTGATATTAAAGGTGGAACCTTTTTTTCTTTACTTCATAGGAGAACATACACCCCTTTCAATTTGGGGCATGTCCTATTTGGGTAAAAATAGAGCTTCCAAGCTCAGAGGCAGTTTACCTTAGGCATAATCATTGCTGGGAAGCAGCAACAAGGTACATACAAAGATTATTGCCTGTATGTCCACCATTTTCATAAACAGGATACTGAGCCAAGCCTTCTCTGTCCTCTGACTTTAAAGGTGACTGGCTGCAGAATGTCTTAAACTAGTTCAGTGAATTCTTCAGCTCCATATTCCCTGATCCAATTCCATGCAATTGTGTCTGACTACAACTTGCATCATCAACACAACATAGCCAGTGGCTTGCTGGTTGTGGACAATGGGAGCTGTAGTCAATGCTTCTGAAGGCTGCTTTAGCTGTATCCCACTGTGACCTCCTAATCCAAAGCATGGACAAATAAGGAGGGGGAGGAGGCTCGCTGCCATCTGCTGCCATTGTAGACAAAAGGAACAGGAATTATATATGTGTGTGTGTGCACATGTGCATGCACACGACTCTTTCCAGCAAATTTGCTTTTCCTGATTGCTTACAAAAACAATGTGCAGCTGTCCTGAGTGCCACAATTCTTCCTTGTCCTTTCTTCCGAAACCAGCAATTTAAAACAGTTACAGGCCAGGTTTGAATCCTATTGCCTTCCCCCTTGACCTTAAAGTTCATTTGTTGACCTTTCCCCTCTTGGCCGAGCCTGGCTTACATGGGTAGCTGTAGTAATTAAATGGGGGTGACTAGGGTTGGCCCTTGGAGCTTTTTGGAGGAATAGGTGTGATGTACAGGTAACATCATGAAACAAACTATTACAGCAGAGATAGGGATCAGGTAGTTTTTCAGGTGTGGTTGCACTACAAACCCCATAATCCCTCACCATGGACTAGGGTTGTTGTGGTGTAGTTAACCACAGGTCTGAAACAGAGCACCTACTTGTGTTAAAGAAGGTCTGGGTTCCACTCCTTAGCATCTCTAGGCAGAGCTAGGAAAGAAGTCCTATCTGAAGACTTGTTCATTGTACACCAAGGGTAGGCAGCCTTATGCCTCCACATGTTTTATACCACTGGGTCCTGACTTTAGGTCCCTAGATTTTCTTGGGACTAAAACTCCCAGAAGCCTTCAGTACTGACTGTGCTGGCCAGGAGTTTTGGGAGTTGGAGCCCAAGAACATCTGGGGACCCAGGGTTGTGAACCACTGATGTAGAGCGTTGTAACCACAAACCTTGGTAATGATAGATACATCCTTCCAACTTTCTGCAATGAGAACATGTGATTAATAAGTGAATAATCAATGTTTTTTAAAAAAAGTAAATCAACTCCTCTAAAGGTAGATAGCAGACATAAACCTGGACCCATATGAAGTTTGGCTCCAGTAATAATGCCAATGTCTGAAATAGTAAAAGACCAAAAGAAGACATGAGGATTCAGGACCACCAACATTTCTGCAATCCTGCCAACAAACCTTAGTACCTGTCTTTTATGTATTTTAATGGGCATGTAAAACCATCTATGAATAAGTTTTAGTGAGTTCTATGTGATGGTTGCAGACACAGGGGGAAATGTTTTGTGGACCAGATTCTGTGCCATCAATCCCATGGTGTTAACTTCTGTTGTAACCCACTTTTTTTTTCCTCAAATGCCCAGACTGCAATGGCTGACCACATGATGATGCCAATGAGCCATGGTGTGAATGGGCTTCAAGGCTACCGGATAGGCATGAATGGTATACAGGGAGCCCCACAGCATGCGCAGCATGGACTAAGGACGCTACCTGCTGGCCACCAGATGATGCAGTACGGAGGCCCCACCATGGATGGAGCTATGAGGCCAAGGCCTGGCCTCAGTGGACAGATGGGTCACCACCAGGTGCCGAATCCCATGATGTTCAGTAACCCAAGTCAACCACAGCAGCAGCAGCCACAACAACAATATATGGGACCTGTTGGTGCTCAGCAACTGATGGCCAGCATGCATTTGCAGAAACTCAACACACAGTACCAGGGCTATCCTCTCATGGGCATGAGCAATGGGCCTATGGGGACGGGGATTCAACAGTACAGGATGGGGCCAGGCCAGCATCCAGGCATGCCCCATCTTCCCTCACCCGCCTTGACCTTGAATGTGATGGACACAGATCTGGTTGATGAAGAGGTCTTGACGTCTTTGGTGGTGGAACTGGGCTTGGACAGAGTTCAAGAACTGCCCGAGCTTTTCCTGGGACAGAACGAATTTGACTTCATTTCGGACTTTGTCAGCAAACAGCAGCCCAGTGCCATCAGCTGTTGAGATACCACTCCTGGGGCTTCTTTGTGGGCTTTTGATCTTGATGTACCCAAGCATCTTTTTATTCTTCCTGTCTTCAGCTCTACAGACCTTCCCAGCTCCCCAGCAAAACACAACGGACAATCATCTGGAGGCTTTTTTACTACAGCCCCTTGCACTGTGTTGCTTTTTCTCAGGAGGGAGCAGTTTCTTCTCTGTGTGCCTGTGTGTATGTGTGGAAACGGGTATGTGTGGAAACTAATGGCTTCTGCAGAGGAAACAAAATGGTGGCTACAGAATTTCTGAGCTAATAGAAAGCAGACTGCCCACTGACTACTTTTGTTCATTTTGACTATGAAGCGTAAGAGTTGTGTACGTAGAGTTCTGCTGCTGGCTTTGCCAAGGAAGTCAGCCATATAATCTGAATAGACTTCTTCATTGTGGTGTGTTGAGAGACCTTGAGGGAAACTGTACTTTTTTGAGTTATTAATACCCAGAAGCTCACAAGCTGTGAAGTTTGGAGGATTCTGGGAAGGGTAATCCTCAGAAGTAAAGCTTTTTTCCTCAAGCTGTGGCTGTTGCTGGTATTTTTTCACCCTTATTTAAAGGAAGGGCATCAGAAGAAGTTACTGGGGTTTGCTTTTCACTGTTTCCCACCTGCTACCATTGCATCCAGTACAGAAAAGTACAACCAAAAGTTAGCAAATGTCTTGATTTGAAGAGATCACAGGCCTCAGGTTGGGTTTTGTTCTGCATCTCTCCCTGCCCTCTTTATTTTTTGTTTGTTTGTTTTAGCATAAATAGTTAAATAAATAAGCTAGCTGACAAGATCTTCAAGAGTTAGGTGTTAGGAGTGTCGATGACCAGATTCTGTCAAAAGTGCTTCTCTTGTGGCCGATGAGGCTACTTGCTATAAGTTGTCTGTATTCCCAAGGGAGGGGTTGCACCCTCTCATTATGAAGCACCAACCCACCCTATTGGTTTCCACATGGGGGAAGTCAATTACTTTTCTATAATGTCATAGAACAGCCTTTCCCAGTGTGGTGCTGGGCACCTAGCTTCCATCTTCACTGGCTCTGCTGGGCAGGTGGGACATAACAAAACATCTGTCAGCTGACCCGTTGGAGAGGCTGATGTTGAACTTTTTTCAGGCGCCTTAAAACAAGCTTTTAAAGATGTCATCTGGTTCTTTTTCTCTGCCTCTGAAACCAAATGAATATCTGTAATTGTGGATATTGCTGATTTTTAAAAAACATTCTTTCCTAATTTCTAGTTTGTTTCTTATCCGTATTTATTTGGAAGGGCTGAACAATTATTTGCCTTCTGAGATACTGAAAAGGGCTAAAGATACACTAAAGTGCATGCTCCTCCAAACCCTTATTTTTCCCCTGGCTGTGGATAACCACAATTTCTTAGTTATTTTAGTACCCTGCCTGCCTTGCAGGACTTGTACTTTAAACTATGTTACTCAAAAACGTTTGATGGAAGGGTGGGCTACCTGCTTGTTTTCCTACCTGGTCTTATCTCAGTGCTTTTGAGAAAGAGGAAAGCCAAATATGAGCAATTCAAGAGTTTTTGCTACCCCATCTTGTTGGAGGCACATAGTGGTGCATCATTGTTGATCAATGAAGTAAGAATGTACAGATGATCTCCTTTTTTCCCCCTCAAATAAAAATGCAAAGCCCTCTGAAACTGAGCACACGTTGTTTGTTTTGTCTCCTGCTTTAGCTATTCCAGGATAGAAAATATCCCATGGGCCTGGAACTCTCTTGAGTGACTTAATGCTTAACTTAAACCCTTGAGCTGTGTTTTCTCTTCCCCCTAGGTCTAGGACAACCCCAAGCTCCCAAAATAAAATCATGTTTCTGGGCCTATTCAAGACTTATCAGTTTTTAATAGTGTACATTTTTGTGGAGTGGTATCCACTTCATTAGATACATGTACTGTTACCTTGAGCTTTAGATATATGTGTGTGTGTGATTAAGGAGTTGTAAACAAAGATCAGAGAGAAATAAGATGCAGAGAGTATATAGGACAATTAATGACTATAATTGTCACTATCCGTTTCTGATATCCCTTTCTACAATTCTCATCCCTCCAATGTACACCTGTGAATGTAAAGCTGCAACTGAGGATAACATTTACACATCTGACCAAAATCTCCAGTCTGTGCATATGTTCTAATAGGTTAACCTTGAAGGTGTCACAAGATTTGTATTGGTAGAGGTATCTTTGTCTTGACCATTGGCACTAAATGAAACATAGGTAGAATCATTAGCTCTGTGTGTGTGTTCTAGACTTCAACTCACAGATTCCTCAGTCAGCGTGGGCCAGGAGCAAAAGATTCTAGGCAGTGTAGTCAACAAGTTTCCCACGATTTCTGTAACTCTTAGTTGTCTGTGTTTTGGGCTATCCAAAGCCTACATCAGATGACTCAAAACGCATAAATAATCTGTATATGTCATGGACCATTCTGTCATCTGGGAGGTGTACCATTTTATGATGCATTAGACATTTGTAGTGGTTCAGTTAGGTATCTGTGTTGTGTTGTCAAGTTGGAGCCAATTTCTAGCTTCCAGATCCTCATCCTGTGTGGGGCTTCTGGGAGAAAACATCTGATAGGTCAAATATATCTGTGAAGATTCTCAGTCATCCAGGTGTGGTTATCTGGAAGTTGAGTCATGGCAACTGGACTTTTTTTTTTTTTTTAATTGAAACATTTTGCTACTCATCCAAGCAGATTCTTGGACTGCAGAAATGGGATTATCTCTCACCCCCCAGTCCTTTGGCCTTCTAAAAAGCCTATTGAGACCAGGGGGAACTGAAACCAACATGGAGGATATATCGGGGATCTCCCACCAACTCTCAGACTGAAGAAGCTGCTTGGATGAGTAGCGAAACGTTTCAACCTAACAACAAAGATGTCCAGTTGTCATGACTCAACTTCCATATCTGACAGGTCAAAATTAAAAATCACTTTTCTAAAGTGCAATGTTGTTTACATACCTTATTACATTCCAGTCTGGTGTCATCTGCAGCTTTGAGCATCTGTAACTGAATCAATTTCCAATAACACTATAAACAGTACTGCATGTAGGAACAGCCCCATCACTTCTGTCTTTCTCTAAAATATGTCCTGCAACTGCATTGCCCTACATTCCCCTTCAAGGACATCGGTGTGTGTTATTTATTCAGTGGACAGTACTTTAGAGCAGAGGTCGTCAACCTTTTTCTTACCGCGGACCGACTGAGCCTCTGAGGGAGGTGGGGCACGCGCTTGCGCTCTTAGACGCATGCGCAAAGCGCCTGCCCACCCACACGCCCACCCCACCCCTGCGCGCGGGCGCAGGGATATTCAAATGGAGGGTGGCAAGGAGCGCCGAGGACTGACCTTGTTGGAGCCCGCCAGGAGGCGAGCAGCCGGAGCACCCGGCCATGCTCAGCCTCCCGGCTCTGGGCCGCCGCCGGGCCGCAAAGACAGAGCTCCCGCGCCCTCCCCGCGCACGCACTCCCCTCCCCACATCTGCTTTGCGCGCGGGGGCACATGCATGAAGGGGTGAGGGAGCGCTCACACTGGCCCGTGCGTGCGTGCACAAAGCAGCTGTGGGGAGGGGAGTGCGTGCGGGGTGGTGGGAGGTCTGTCTTTGCAGGCCGCGGACCGGGGGTTGACGACCTCTGCTTTAGAGCAGAGGTCCCCAACCCCCGGTCCGTGGCCCGGTGCCGGTCCGTGGCCTGAGCTGGACCGGGCTGCGGAGACAGACCTCCCGCCCCACCCCCCCGCACTGCTGATTTGCGCATGCGCACGCTCCAGCACGCCCGTGTGAGCACTGCACCACCATATGCACACAAGCGCCCGCACAAAAGCTGCGCCACCGTTTGCGCATGAGCGCGCGCACCTGCACAAGCGTTGTGCCGCTGTTTGTGCATGCGCACAAGCGAGCATGCTTGTTCGCACATGCACACGAGCGCAGGGGGTGCCCCGCCTTCCCCAGCCGGTCCACGGGGTGAAAAAGGTTGGGGACCCCTGCTTTAGAGGGAGCCAGAGGCAAATCTCCTAAATACCCTTGTAACAAAATTTACAGTGTGTCCAGTTCAGAAATCATCCATTCATATGTCATTAAGTACAGTACACCTCTGCACTTATGACTTAATTGTTCTGGGACAATGGCTGCAAATCAAACTTTTATAAACAAATCATCTCCCCCCCCCCCCCATCTTCACAATGTTATAAATAGGGATTTATTTCCTGAAATCCTTTTTATGCCATAAAAGTAGGCCATCAATTAGCATGAAAGCAACTCAAAAGTAAATAAATGTGCTAATGGTTTTACAGACATTTATTTAATATTAAGTACAGATGTAAAAAACATCAAACACTTCCTACAGTACAGAATCTCATGCAATCACATTCACTTTCATTCTGGACTGCTAATCCAAAACTTCATTCTTGATTTCCAAAGTGATGGCTTTTCTTGGCTTTTCCCTCCTTTTGATTTCATTGTATGTGAATCATACGTTCTCTTTCTCAGTTGTACTGCATTTGGTTCAAGGCACAGTTGCAGACTTGAATCAGATTCCATATTCAGTACAGCCAATCATCTGAGTGCCAGTTACAATGTTTTAGCTGTTATTGTGTGGGTCTTACTTTTAAAAAGATCATAAGAGCCAGAGGTTGCTAGATGAGGTTGCTGTAGCTCTGCTGAAAGTAAAAGTGAACCTGTAAATACACCCGTGGATCCCAAGGCAACAGTAAATCTGCTAAAGGTTACCAGTGGGACACCATAATTCACACAGGTGATCCCTTGGCAGGCCATCAAAGGTAAAATGCTGGACTAAGCACTGTATTAAACAGCTACTCACCTATAACGAACAGGAAAGACTTCCAAATAACCACGTTCTTCGTGGCCTCTGTGAATCACACTGTGGGTGATCTGCGCCTGCGCGGAACCTCATCAGAAAGTTCTAGAGCTTCTGTGGTAGCAAAATACATATTAGAATAAGGTCCCTCCCCCCTCGTATAAGTACCTTGGTGCCAAGGCTCCCCTTTCAGTTTCTTTCAGCCACCACATTGAGAGCCTCATAGTTCTGCTTCTGTGAGTAAAAGAGAGCTTATCCTTGATTCCTTCCTGTTATCAATCTTTTTTCCTTTAAACTTTTAGATCAAATTCATTATCAGAGATTTTTTCTTTTCTACTTCGCTCAGCCTCCGGCCGCAGCAACCCCCCCCCCCCCCATCATCATTTTTTTCTCCTCGAATTATTTTCTCCTATTCATGGCCCCTTTGGGCCTGTTTAAACACTGTGCGGTCTGTGATAACAAAATACCACTCTCCGACGGCCACGCCAAGTGTCTTTTTTGCTTGGAAGAGGCACACCAGACGTCCTCCTGCCAGCATTGTAAGAACTTCAAGCGTGGAGTCCTCTGTTCTCGCTTATCCAGATTAAAACTCAGTCTTTGGGAACAATCCCTTCAACCAACCAAAATGGCCCAACCTCCTTGTAAGGCCACCTCACAAACCAAAGCAATGGATAAGGCTCTTTCTGAAGCCTCAAAACAATGTCCATCAACCACACCATCCCACTCCGACGCTCCATCCACTTCGTCTAAAACTTCAAAAACCCATAAATCAAAGCACTCGATACCGAAATCCTCGATATTGAAGCCCTCCACTAAACGTCAAATGTCCACCGAAGCCTCTTCGGTTCCGGAGCCTTCTCCACCTAAAAGACCTAAACAGCATAAACCTAAAGCTGCAGTAATTTCTCAGCAGCCTCAACAAACCGCCAAATCAATCTCTATTGGTTCGCCTTCTGACAATGACGGAATCCCCTCTCATCAACCCTGCTCCCAATCACCGGAATGGGATGACAGCGTCGATTGATTAACATCTTCTCCTCCCAGTCGTCAACACTCTGTTATTTCGTGCAACCCTTCCGTAGTTGCTTCACCTGACAGGGTCAACTCCGAACAACAACTAGAGACCATACCTTATTCGGTAACATCTGATCGTCCACCACGACCTCCTCAGAGATATCCGCCCCAACAGTCCCTGGAGCCGTCTATTTCATCACGCGTAGCTCAGACCCGCGTTCAGCACTCTCACCAGGTTGCCATTTGCCCCGACCAGTGCTCGACCAGACAAACCGCAACCGCCAATCAGCCAGTTGCTCTATCCAGCTCGGCCATACCTTCTCATGGTGGGCCTCGATCTCAACAGCCATTGGTGTCGAAATGGCCATATCACCGTGAACCACATCAACTCCAACCTGCTCCCTACCTGGCACCTAAAAGACCCAGGACGGTTGAGCAATTTTCTTCTACACGCAAGGCTTTTACAGCTCCAGCCTCCCGATAGTTTCCCGCTAATCCAGACGAGGGAAATCATTCCTCTCGCTCGGCATCTCCAGCGTCTATATACTACCAGCTCGTCAACAACCTCCGTTTCGACATCACCGAGACACAGGCTCTGATATCGATGATCCTCGATATCCATCCTGGTCCATGGACACTCGTTCTGTCCCTCTATCGACGCACGATTTCCGTTGCCCAATAGAACCAAGCCATCGAACTCGACATCACTATGACCCCGAGTTCGACACCGGCGTTCAACCATATCAAACGACGTCCATGGACACTCAGATAACATCTCTCGATATCGAAAATCCTCGACACCGACAAATGCCCATGGACATGCCACCTCCATCAACATCGAGCCACAAACGTCAATACTATGACACTCAACCTATCGACACCGAAGTCGATCGACAATCCGTCGACTCCCGACGCGATCCCGATTATTCTGAACATGGATCCAGACCTCAGACGCCATCAGTATTACTTACCTCACCGGCATCCGACCTTGTCGATGCCGACCCACCATCACCGGTGGAAGACTTCCAAACTTACGCCCAACTTATGATCTGTATGGCTAAGTCTCTCAATCTCCAAATCCACCATCCTTCGACAGAACCAGCCGATCATCTATACCACCCAATCTCTAAAGATATAACTACTCCAGTACACATCTCGATGCTTCCGTCTCTACTCAGCACCGCTCAACGATCCTGGACAAAACCAGCCTCTTCCCATACCATGTCTAAACGAATCGATAACCTCTACAGAGTCCATGATCCTGGAGCTCTATTTCTTCAAAAACAACCAGCTCCAAACTCTATTTTTGTCGAAACCTCACAATCCAGATCTTGACATCGACAAACCCTCATGCCACCAAATAAAGACAGTAGAAGGATTGACTCAATAGGAAGATGGCTTTATTCATCAGCAGCGTTCACCATGTGTGTCGCTAACTACCAGGGAGCCATGGGTGCATATCAACGTTTCCTTTGGGACAATATGTCAACCTTTGTCGAATCTTTACCAGAAGAAAAAAAGTACTCACCCATACCTTTCAACAAGAAGGTCTTTCCGTTGCCAAACAACAGATGCTTTCTGCTAGGCACACAGTAGACGCCACAGCAAAGTCAATGGCCACTTCAGTAGCCTTACGACGTTTCTCTTGGCTAAGGACAGCTGGCCTGGCTGAGAATGCCCGCGCATGTATCGAAGACCTTCCATTCGCCGGGGCAGGCCTCTTTAATGCTGAAACTGATGATATTTTCGAAAACTTGCAAAAGAAAAGATCAGCAGCTAGACGTTGGTGAGTTTATCCATCTTACCAACTATGCCCCCAACAAAATCAATGGAGACGACCGTACAACTCATATCAAAAATTCCAACATAATCCTCCAAAACAACATCTTATACACCCTATTTCAGAAATCAAAGAAATAAACCCTGCCAACAACCCATTACTAGGCGCAACGACCGCAAGCCCAAACATCACGTTTGATGCTCCCATGACCGAGATTGCACACCACTCCACCCATCCTGCCCTCTGGAAACACCTACCTGTCTGGGAATCCATCACTACAGATGCCTGGGTACTGTCCATCATCCGCGACGGCTACCGCATCCATTTCTTCCAACTTCCTCCGGCAACACACATCATCACTCCACCATCTCCAACCCTACAAGAGGAAATAAGAAATTTACTCCTCAAAGACGCCATACAACCCATCTCACAACACAACAAAGGGTTTTTCTCTCGCTATTTCACCGTACCCAAAAAGGACGGAGGTCTTCGCCCTATCTTAGACCTACGAGAGTTAAACAGATACATTATTACCACAAAATTCCGTATGGTTACCCTCAAATCAGTTCTCCCTTTACTCCGCAAAAACGACTGGTTCACTGTCATAGATCTCAAAGACGCATACTTCCATATTTCCATACATCCTTCACACAGGAAATTCCTTCAATTTCAGCTAGGATCACAAGCCTACCAATTGAAAAGGCTTCCTTTCGGCCTTGCAACAGGTCCAAGAGTATTCACCAAGTACATGGCACCAGTAGCTGCTTACCTTAGGTTGCAAAAAATTCTCATATTTCCATATATCAATGATTGGCTCCTCATAGCTCATTCCCGTCACAAGGCCCAACGAGACACTCATTTCACCCTTACCCTCCTTCGCGATCTCGGTCTCGCTGTCAACGAACAAAAATCCAATTTGAAACCTACAAAGAGTATTCATTATATAGGCATATGCATAGATTCCACACAAGCTCGCTCCTTTCTTCTCCAGACGAGAGAAAATTTTATCGCATTACTTCAAGTTTTCACCCCTCATGCTATGGTACCCGCCTTGACTGTGCAACGTGTACTAGGCACCATGGCCTCTATGACTTCAGTAGTGCAGTACGTACGTCTCAAGATGAGATCTCTTCAGTTGTGGTTTCTCGCCCTCTTCGACCCGCTCACAGACCCTCCTCACACTCTTTTAAGGGTCACCCCAGAACTCGCCTCCCAACTTCAGTGGTGGCACTTTCCTCCCAACCTATCCGTCAGGCGGCCATTCCAACAACCACAAATACAGGTCACCACCGACGCCAGCCTCACAGGCTGGGGAGCTCACTGCAAATCCCTCAAAATCCACGCCAAGTGGTCTTCCAGAGAAAAATTGCTGCACATCAACAAATTGGAGCTATTGGCGGTTATAAAAGCTTGCAAAGCTTTCAGAAATCTCGCTGGCAAGATGGTACAAATTGCCACTGACAACACCACGGCAATGTACAGTGGTGCCTCGCAAGACGAAATTAATCTGTTCCGCGGTTAATGCCGTCTAGCGAAAATTTCGTCTTGTGAAGCGCGGTTTCCCATAGGAATGCATTGAAATTTAATTAATGCGTTCCTATGGGGGGGGGAAGTCAGAAACCAAAAAAAAGTCAGAAAAAAGTCACTTACCAGGTACAGTAGACCGAGCACCGCTCCTCACAGTGCCTTGGTAGCCCCGGAACAGCCGGACTCTGTGTGAGCAGAGCGCCGAACAGCTAAGAGTCAGCAACCAGCAGAGAGGCGGCAGCCATTTTGGAGAGGCGGCAGCCATTTTGAGAGGCGACCACATGGCTGCTGCCTCTCAAAATGGCTGCCGCCTCTCCAAAATGGCTGCCGCCTCTCTGCTGGTTGCCGACTCTCAGCTGTTCGGCACTCTGCTCACACAAAATCCGGCTGTTCCGGGGCTACCAAGGCACTGTGAGGAGCGGGGCTCGGTCTACTGTACCTGGTAAATGACTTTTTTCTGACTTTTTTTTGGTTTCTGACTTTTTTTTTCCCCATAGGAACGCATTAATTAAATTTCAATGCATTCCTATGGGAAACCCGCCTCGCAAGACGAAAAATATCCCGTTCGTCTTGCGAGTTTTTCGTCCCGCGAGGCATTCGTCTTGCAAGGCACCACTGTACTATATTCTGAAACAAGGTGGCACCCACTCTCCAAGTCTCCTCTATTTAGCAGTTGACCTCTGGGAGTGGTGCCTGGCACATCATATCTGCCTCACGGCTTTACACATTGCTGGCCACAACAACGACTTGGCCAGTCTACTCAGCCACACAAACTCTCAAGCTCACAAATGGGAGTTAGCCCAATCAGTTTTTCTTCGCCTATGCAAACGATGGGGCAAACCAACTCTCGACCTCTTCGCCTCCCGTGTGAATCGAAAGTGCAAACGATACTGCTCCCGAGCCGGCATTGGCAAACACTCCCAAGGAGATGCATTCGTTGGCCGATGGCCCAAGTCCCTCACTTACCTTTTTCCGCCGTTCCCGCTTCTCCACAAGGTCGTGGTTCGCCTACAACAAGACAAACCCGATGCCATCGTTATAGCCCCTTGGTGGTCGAGACAACCCTGGTTTCCAGTCCTTCACAATCTCTCATCAGACATTCACCACCTCCCTCGCCTGCCCCACCTCCTCACACAGAACAACGCCCAAGTACTCCACCCAGACTTACCTGTTCTGCACCTGGCAGCGTGGAGGATTCTGCCTCGCTAATGAACGTCCTCCGTCAATCAAAGAAGCCCTCCACTAGAAAGGCTTACCTGTATAAATGGAACAGATTCAAATCTTTCACTGGAGCTTCTTCATTGCCTTCTATCAACCCATCACTTGCTAATGTTCTACGTTTTTTATTTCATCTCAAGTCTAGCGGCCTTTCCCTCTCTTCCTTGAGAGTTTACCTCTCCGCCATAGTTTCTTATCAGCCCCCTAACTCTCCGGCAGCTGATTTCTTCAAGCATCCAACATTAAAACGTTTTCTTAAAGGTCTATCTCATATCTACCCAGATACCCGCCCACCTTCCCCACAATGGTCACTAACACTAGTACTGCAACAACTTACTAAAGCTGCTTTCGAACCTTTAGCTTCAACTGATTTATGGCTACTTACCTTTAAAACAGTTTTCCTCGTCGCCATCACCTCAGCTTGACGAGCTACTGATTTAGCGGCCTTACGTCACAACTATCCTTATTTACAGTTTTTTCCGGACAAAGTCAAACTATCCATGGATATTTCTTTCCTCCCCAAAGTCGTATCTCAATTCCATCTCTCTCAGCCGTTTATCCTTCCTTCCTTCTTCCCGTCACCGTCCACAACTCAAGAAAGAATCCTCCATACTTTAGACGTTAGGCGAGCCCTTGCCTTTTACGTCCAACACACCCAACTTTTCAGGCGTTCACCTCGACTTTTCATAAGTCACCAACCACCTACTAAAGGTCACCAGGTGACGTCTCAAACTATATCTAGATGGGTCGCTTCAACCATTCACCTCGCATATCAGCTGGCACGCAAACCAGTCCTGAAGGTGATTCGCCCTCACTCCACCAGAGCAGTGGCGACCTCTACGGCATTCCTACACAGCGTATCTCTTCCAGACGTCTGCGCTTCTGCCACCTGGGCACAGCCATCCACTTTCATCCGGCATTATAGACTTGATCTCCGGCAGAAGTCTGATGCAGCCTTTGGACGTGCTGTTCTAGCCTCTACCTTGGCGTGACACCCTGCCTCCGGGTAAGACAGCTTTTTAGTCACCCACGGTGTGATTCACAGAGGCCACGAAGAAGAACGACAGGTTACCCACCTGTAATTGTAGTTCTTTGAGTGGACCTCTGTGATTCACACATCCCGCCCGTCCTCCCCACTGTCACGCCATTCTGCTTAATGTAGCAGCGGTTGACACAACTGAAAGGGGAGCCTTGGCGCCAAGGTACTTATACAAGGGGGGAGGGGCCTTATTCTAATATGTTTTTTGCTACCGCAGAAGCTCTAGAACTTTCCGATGAGGCTCCGCGCAGGCGCGGATCACCCACGGTGTGAATCACAGAGGTCCACTCGAAGAACTACAATTACAGGTGGGTAACCTGTCGTTTCCAAATACTTGTAGATTGGAAGAGGGTTTGCTTTCTTTCTCCACTGCAGTTTTGTTGTTTATATTTTGAAAAGATTTATTGAGGGAAAGTGGTGTTAGGAATTCTCTTATGGGTATAGGGCTACTGGTATGTAATGCTTAGAATCCTGATTTGGATTGAGCAGAGTTGAGACTACCATTGCACAATCCATTAAATTGGGCATTTTCTAATGTAATTGGACAAGTTATGTGTTTAACATAACTTGGAGGTTTTGCATCAATGCTTTCTCCAGTGGTAAGTATGTGAGAGTACAGGGAAAGAAAGCTGTTGCCAGTCAACAGGATAATCAATTAATTACATAAGGAAAATTGTATTCAAGATCTGCATTGCCCAACCTGGTTGGAAAGTTCTAAATGAGTTAAAGAAAGGGTAAGGAAAAGGAAAGGAAATTTTAAGGGAGGGAGAAAGGCAAAGCAAGAAAAGAGCTTTCTGTTGGGTGGGTAAGAAATTGAATTTTCAAAAATTCATGGAGCTTTTTCCTTCTCTCTGAAACTCAAAACAGGGAAATTATTGGAAAGGAATCAAATCATGGATGAGGTTTTTCACCTTTATTCTGGTAAGGCATTTAGTGTTGTAATGTAATATAAATTTAAAGGCAGTTGAAACTTTGAAAGCTACAACCTAACAGCATCTGAAAGAGGAATTAAAGAACCACAATAGTTTTTCCACTAAAGATATCCACAGTTATTGCAAAGGACCAGTTCTGGGGTTTTGAGGCAAAGCAAAAGGGGAAATAAGTATATCTGATATAACTTTTATTGTATTTCAAGCTTGAAGCATTACTTCAAAAGAATAATCAGTTATAGACCCTAAACTCCCCAAGTAGTTATTTGCCAATACACTTGTGATCTTTATAAATAATGCTTCATTTTCCTACTGCTGGAAAAGCAAATAAAAGTGATAATTTAAATTACATTTAAAAAATCTGAATGTTATAAACTGCCAGCTTGTAATGCAAAACACAATTGCCTCTCATTTATGCCATTCTCACCTCAACACCCATAATAAAGAACAAGGCACGAGCCAGCATTTTATCCATATTGTAGTCTTCCATTATACCTATGAAAGTAATTAGAAATCACAGTTGCACTGTAAAAAGAATGCTAACTGGCCTCTACCTCGGCCATGAGACTTTGGGACTTCAATAAAAGCATGTAATTCTGGAACTACACACGAGAAGTTGGTGCACCGCCTGAGGAAGATGAATTATCATCGAAAGCTTGCTTTATTTTTTGTTTTATTTTCTTAACATTCTAATAAAGGTATCCCTTGTTCCTGCATTTGTATTGTTTTGAAGACCATGTGGACTTATCCTGATTTTTTTCTGTAAAAAATGACATTATCCTTCCCCAAGTTGCTAACACAATGTAATATACTTTTTAAAAATGTAATATTCCCTGCTGGGTATGTGTGTGAATAGATTAAAAGTACCCAGTGTTTGTAAATAATTATTTCTAAATATTGCCATTTAGATAGATATGAATAATACTAAAACAGTGAAGAAGCTGACTTATGTCACTTGTCATTGACCTACAGACACACAGACAGAAACACACAAAGGAAATAAACGTATGTGAAAAATCCTTGCTCAGCCCCTGACCACACATGGAAACCCTCTGCTGCTCTTTGTTCTGTTCCAGGACAAAGCTGTAGCATCAAAGGACATATGCTGGAACTAGATCCTGACTTATCAACAACCGCAGAGATGACCTTGTTAACATGATCCCAGAATTGCCTTCTGCTTTCAGTGCCACTGATCATTCCAAGGTCTGCACTTTCCCTTCCCTTTTGGCCCACAGTCAACGTACACAAACTCAGCCTGCAGCATAACAGGAAATGCTTGTGACAAAAGGCCACTTCATGCACTTCTTGGCCTGGAACTATTGTTCATTGATGGGATTACTCTCTGCTCCTCTCACATGAACAGATTTTGCTAAACAGTGCTTGACTTGCTCTACTTATTATCAGGTATGTGAACTGGAGCTTCCCTTAAGGACTAACAGCTTGTTCCCAGATCGTTGCATCACTCTGTATCCTGTTTCCATGGCCATCCTTCTAAATCTCCAGAGAGAGAAAGAAAAGATTTTCCAAGCTTAATGTGCAATTGTAAGAGTTTTTCATAAGCCAAAGGAATATACAGTATGTGTTAATATTTTTTGCCTGGATCCAAGTTAGGCTGTTAGAATGTTGTGGCAACCCTTGTTCTTATGTGCCATCAAGGTAGGGGTTGGAGACAAGACCATCTCCATATCCTTTCCCACCTCCTGGAATTCCCTGTCAATCAAAACTAGGCTTTCTTCATTTTTGTTGCCTATCTTCTGAGAGGCAAGGGCATTTTTAAGAAGGCAGGTCTTGAGCATGGAAACTGATTTGCTGCTGAAGGAAATCAAAGAGATTGGATATTGTCTTTCTGTGTTACTGTTGCATTTTCAATCATGTATTTAATGTATTCATATTTTGTTTTGTTTTTCACCAACGCACTCTGTGCTATGTTCTTCATCCCCATAGGAAATCTCTGATCTGGGGGAATCACGTTAGCATTAGTCACTTACAGATGGCCTCGCCATGCCATTCTGTTCTTCTCAAAAATAAGAGATGGACAGAGTGACAGTGGGTTTTAAGAATGGAAGGAAATACAGAGACAGCAGACAGCAATAGAGCAGGGGATGGAAATGCCATTAGGTGAGGAAAACTCCTTTTTAGTGCACTGAGCCCATTAATTCCCATTCCAGTGGTAAATTTTTCAGTGCAGCTGCTCATAGTTATACACTATCAAGGAAAACCCCAAAATGCAGGCAGCTGCATCAATGCATATCAGTAAACCAGGTCCAGTTGTTTAGTTCTACCAAGAACAGGCCTTTTGTAAAGCCTGTGGATCTCAATTGCCCATCCAAGACCAAACCACCTTCAAATGCTTTGTATTACTATAGAGGAGTCCAAAGTGATATGTTGTTGCTGTGTAAATCTATTTTCACTCCATACTAACGTGAAAATTGCAGCTAAGCTTAAGGGGAGCATGGAATCCTTTGATGGGTGGCAAACATTATCCTCCTCTTTCCTACTGTTCTGACTCTGCAAATCCTAGCTCCACTACAACATTGTTTAAGTTCCCCCCCCCCAAAAAAAAAAAGCTGAAGAAGGATATAGGCACCCTGGGAGAGAGAAGGGAGCAGCAGAGGCACATGGGACCAATGTCAGTGTGATGGTAGATCCACTCTGGGATTCAGTCTGAACTTTTGCTGAAGTATCTTTAAGCTTTGGACTAAAACCCAGACCAGATTCAGTGTTCCACTGCTGTTGGAGTCACCAGGCTTTACTGGGTGGGAGTGCACATGTGCCAGAAAGAGGCAGTCAGGGTGTGACTACATACCAGGAGAAATTCAGTTTGACTGTATTGACTTTAGCAAATTGTGTTTACCCAGATGAATCACTGTAGCTATCCAGGCAACAGTTTTCAGGAGTCAGCATAGCAGAGGCAGAGAACCTCATTTGCACAGAGCTTCAGCAGCAGATGCTGCCTTGGGGTGCTAACAGGGTGCTAATTAGCCATATCCACCTCCCTCTTCTTTTGTTCAGTTCGTGTTCTAGTGAAAATCTGTTCCTGTGCTGAGTTGAAGCTTTTTTTCAAAAGACATGGCATGGAGACTAAGGGTGCTCAGTTGAGGGGAAGTCACCTGCTCAAGTGCCCCTTTGCCTTTGGGTCAGGCAATTACACTGCCAGAAAGTGGGCAAAAGCACTGCCAACACAATTTTTAAAAATGTAACCAACTGTTGACAGCTGAACTAAAAAAGTCATTTCCCCACTCAATTTGAGAATGGGTTTCCCTGCACTGAGATTTACACCATCTAGTCACTGGGTTTTAACTCAGATTTGTCTGTGCCCAATCCGACATAAACTGCAGGATAAATGGCCAATCTAGCCACCTGCTCAGTCAATCAATCATTAACTCAACTCTTTGAGGTACCCCAAGCATTTACAGTGATCAGCCACAACATTAAAACCACCTGCCTAATATCATGTAGGTCCCCCTTATGCTGCCAAAACAGCTCTGATGCGCCAAGGCATGGACTCCACAAGACCTCTCGACGTGTTTTGTGGTATCTGGCACTAAGACATTAGCAGTAGATCCCTTAAATCCTACAAGTTGCAAGGTGGGGCCTCCATGGATTGGATTTGGTGTTCCAGCACATTCCATAGATACTCAATCAGATTGAGATCTGGGGAATTTGGAAGCCAAGGCAACACCTTGAACTCTTTGTCATGTACTGTACCTCAAACCATTCCTGAACAACTTTTGCATTTTGGCAGGGTGAAAGGGGCTGAAAGAGGCCACTGCCATCAGGAAACACCATTACTATGAAGAGGAGTATGTGGTCTGCACAAATCTCTAGGTAGGTGGTACATGTCAAAGTAACATGCACATGAATAACAGGACAAGGTTTCCCAGCAGAACATTGCCCAGAGCATTAAACTGCCTCTGCCAAACTGCCTTCTTCCCATAGTGCACCTTGCTGCCATCTTTTCTCCTGGTAAACACACCCCTGGCCATCTACCTGATCTAAACGAAAATGTGATTCATCAGACCAGGCAACCTTCTTCCATTGCTCCATCGTCCAGTTTTGACACTCGCATCCCCATTGTAGGCACTTTTGGCAGTGGACATCATGGGCACTCTGACCGGTCTGCGGCTATGCAACCCCAGACACAGCAATTGCAATGCACTGTGTGCTCTGACACCTTTCTATTATGGTCAGCAGTAAGATTTTCAATGACAGTAGTTTGAGTGTGATCAGACCAGATGGGCTAGCCTTTGCTCCCCATGTGCATCAATGAGTCTTGGGCATTTGCAGCCCTGATGCTGGTTCACTGGTTGTCCTTCCTTGAACCACTTTTGGTAGGTGCTAACCACTGCATACCAGGACTTGCTGTTTTAGAGTTGGTTAAGAACTGACTGTTCACTTGGTACCTAATATTTTCCATTCCTTTACAGGTACCATTGTTACAATATAATCAATGCTATTCACTTCACCTGTCAGTGATTTTAATGTTGTGGCTGATCAGTGTATTAAACCTTGCAAAATGCCTGGGTTTCGTTGTCATATTGCAACATGTGGAGGAAGATGTGGTTCAGAACATAGAAATATCAGTAACAGTCACGGACACTTCAGCAAGAAAAACTGCTCTGCTTCCTCTTTCTGTTGCAAATGCTAACAGGAGTTTCAGGCCATTAAAATTAAGTTCAACAGAGCGTCAGCATCCCAAGGAGAGGCCCTGCCCCGAATTGCTGTGACTGAGGCAAAACACTGCCCAGACAGGCAGCCAGAGAGACCAAAACTGAAAACTGCTGGAAAGTTCAGTTTCTGTTCATTGCACGATACTTAGTGAAACCAGCCACATCGGGCTGAGGGCCATTGTGTGCTGAGCAGTTACAAGTGAGGCCCCTACTAGCAGTCCTTACACTCACAGGGAGGTAGGCATGGGCATGGTAAGTAGTGAAAATTGATGTGTGTTCCTCCACATGCATGCATTTTAGCAGGGGTGCAGCAAAAAATAAATCGTACATCTCCTCTGTTGACCTTCTTAAAGCAGTTAATAAAAGCCAATCAACATGTCTAGCGCTTGGGACTGGGGGATTCCAGCAGCTGTTGTCTAAAATAAATAATGTTTCCAAGCTCTGAGCACAGTTGCACCTGGGTCTTTTTACCCATCCCATGCAACAGCCTGAGGGTGTTACTACACAGTGAGGGAGATGCAAATTCACTCATATTCACTTGTGAATTCATGCCAGGGAACTTGGGTTTCCTCAGGTCTGTTTGCATTAACTGACCACACAGGGAGAGAGGAGGGAAGCCTTGTTTGCAGATCTATTGTGGAGCTGTAGGAAGCACATTTACAAGGGCGCTGCCTAATATGTTGTAGACAAGAGTTTCCTCCTCTTATGTTCTCATCTTGATATCCTTTCTTTAAAAGAAAAGAAAAATCTTGCTGCTCAGAGAGGTATTGCTCTCTATTCCTAAGCTATTTAAAAATATAAAGAAAAGTCTTGCCAATGGAGAGAGGTTTTGGTCTCAGTTTCTATGTGCACTGCTGTGAGGCAGGAGGCGAGTCAGAACCACCACTCGCTGGAGCGCCGTCCATCCTCTACAAAGGGACTGAGTGTGGAGGGAAAGATGAATCCCAGTTGACCCTGGAGGAGGCCCCCGGGAAGCCCCTACATGAAACTGAAGAAGAGGTCTTGGCCCAAAGTGTGAGGGGGATGGAAATGAAAGAAGAACAGTCAAGAGAGGTGGGAAAGACTGGTAGAAAGGGAGAGGAGATAGAAGCAGGGGAAGGAGAAGTGATAGGAAGAGAGGGGGCATTACCTCCTGGCTGGGAATGGCTCTGGATGCAAGATCCATGGACCCAGAAGTGGGAGAGGCTGCGGGTGCCGAGAGAGGAGGCAGACTACAGGAGAAGATCAGTGATCCCACCTCGACCCTCATACTGGGGAGAGACAGAAGTTAGAGAGTGGCGTAGAAAGATAAGATAGGAGAAAGAGAGAGTGGAGGAAGAAAGATGTAAGAGAAATGAATGGCGAGTTCATGAGATGAAGAAGATGGAAGAATTGAGAAGGTCTGGGAGACACTGGATCGAGGGAGGGGTCCCAAGTGGGAAGATCTCCTTGGAGACGTGGCCGTGCCCTGGTTGTCTGTACCGTCGGCCACGACGTTAAGGGACTGGACACCACCAGACCTTCCAGGACCATGGAACTCTAGTTACGGCAACCCTTTTGTTGTTGAAGATTAGAAACCCCTGTCTGCCCTGTTGGTGGAAGGAGACAAAGACTCTGCGTTGGTTAAAGACACTAGTTTATTTGTTGATACCGAAATAAATGTTCCACAGTTGGCAAAGCATGTTAAGTCTGGTGTAATTATTGATGAAGGGGAAGTCCCTGCAACGCATAACATCGGACCATCACAACTGGCTCAGCAGCTTTTCTACATCGGTTTAAGCAATCATGCTGTCTGAACTGATGAGAATGGATCTAATGTTGTTTTTAAAAATAGAAGCCCAACAGTGGAGGCAAAAACTATGGATGGGGAGCAGGGATAGTCCAGGCTGATCTGCATTACTGTTTGCATCATGTGGTCAACGGTTTTAAAAAAAAAGAATCAGCACATCCCAGTCCCAGAGCATTTCCTGCATTTTTTTACCAATGTGGTTGTACCCTGAGAATGTCCAATCCAATCAGTACAAGTTGCACATTTGTCCAAAAGTATTGCTCTGTCATTTGTAAGGAATGCTACTGTGGCGTTCACCCTTGTGGCCCCTGCCTGTCCTTCTGTCACAAAGGCTCACATTGCGTTTTCCTCTCGCTGCCACCAGTGGATTACCTCAATCCACAATATAAATGACGTTTGTCAGAACACTTGTCTTGTGAATACAAACAGAACTTATTTATTGAAGTCAAGCAGATTTAATAATAACAGAAGTTCTTCAGATAAACATTAGGTTCCCCTTGACAATTATACACAAGCAAATCATTAACAGTTCTCTCAGTACATACTTTTCTCTTGCAATATCATTACCACCTTCTCTACCTATTTTATTTACCAGCCTTATCACTCTGTATCTGTTCCCTCTCTCTCTGACTAACCAGTCCCTATCTCTATCTGCTTATTTAACTTATATGCAGAATACATCATGCGAAAGGCCGGACTGGAGGAATCCCAAGCCGGAATTAAGATTGCCGGAAGAAATATCAACAACCTCAGATAAGCAGATGATACCACTCTGATGGCAGAAAGTGAGGAGGAATTAAAGAACCTCTTAATGAGGGTGAAAGAGGAGAGTGCAAAAAACGGTCTGAAGCTCAACATCAAAAAAAACCAAGATCATGGCCACTGGTCCCATCACCTCCTGGCAAATAGAAGGGGAAGATATGGAGGCAGTGACAGATTTTACTTTCTTGGGCTCCATGATCACTGCAGATGGTGACAGCAGCCACGAAATTAAAAGACGCCTGCTTCTTGGGAGGAAAGCGATGACAAACCTCGACAGCATCTTAAAAAGCAGAGATATCACCTTGCCGACAAAAGTCTGCATAGTCAAAGCTATGGTTTTTCCAGTAGTGATGTATGGAAGTGAGAGCTGGACCATAAAGAAGGCCTACCGCCGAAGAATTGATGCTTTTGAATTGTGGTGCTGGAGGAGACTCTTGAGAGTCCCCTGGACTGCAAGGAGAACAAACCTATCCATTTTGAAAGAAATCAACCCTGCGTGCTCACTGGAAGGACAGATCCTGAAGCGGAGGCTCCAATACTTTGGCCATCTCATGAGAAGAGAAGACTCCCTGGAAAAGACCCTGATGTTAGGAAAGTGTGAAGGCAAGAGGAGAAGGGGACGACAGAGGACGAGATGGTTGGACAGTCTCATCGAAGCTACCAACATGAATTTGACCCAACTCCTGGAGGCAGTGGAAGACAGGAGGGCCTGGCGTGCTCTGGTCCATGGGGTCACGAAGAGTCAGACACGACTAAACGACTAAACAACAACAAATCTCTATCTGGATCTCATCCCAATCTCTATCTGACTCCTCCTTCTCCTGCCAAACCTCATGTAGCTGCTGACTCCGCCTCTCCAATCCTCTCATAGGCTCATGCAAATCAGCTCATGACTATGAATGGCCTGAGTGACGTGTGCGATCGTCACAGCTACTTACTCTGCAGCTTAGATAAGAGGTTCACTACATGCAATCCTGTTTGTGTAAATTCTGCAGCATAAGGTTTGTGATGTCATCAGACAGGACAATTTTTTGCAAAATAAATATGGTTCTTCTTTGTGGCCTCTGTGAATCACACCCTGTGTAATCCGCGCATGCGCAGAGCCTCATCGGAATATTCTAGAGCTTCTGCGGTAGCAAAAAAACACATTAGTGTAGACCCCTCCCCCTCAGTATATGTACCTTGGCGCCAAGACTCTCCCTTCAGTTTCTTTCAACCGCCGCGGTGAGAGCCTCGTTCGTTGCTTCTGTGAGTCTTTACCTAAAACAAAAGAGAGTCCATTCTTGATTCTTTAATCTTTCCCTATTATTATTATTATTTTGTTTGTTTAAAAAAAAAAAGAAAGAAAAATATTGCTCCGGCCTTAGGGCCAAAGCTCCCCCTCCTTCCACTAAACTTTTATCAATCATTTCATGGCCCTCGTGGGCCTGTTTAAACAATGCATGGTCTGTGAGAACAAAATTCCACTTTCAGACGGCCACGCTAAATGTCTTTTTTGTTTTGGTGAGGCCCACCAAACCTCCATGTGCAGTCACTGTAAAAACTTTAAACGTGCAGTTCTCCGCAGTCGCCTTTCCAGACTCAAGCTTCAGCTGTGGGAACTATCTCTCCACCCGCTAAATCTATGGCTCAGCCTGCTTGTAAATCTACTTCACAAGCTAAAGCTATGGACAGAGCCGTTTCCGAAGCGGCAAAACAGCACCCTTCAGTCACACCATCGAGCTCCGATGCTCCCTCAACATCGACCAAGACTACAAAAGGGCACAAAACCAAGCATTCGACAATGAAGCCCTTGACATCGAAAACATCCACTAAGAGGAAACCGTCCACCGACGTGTCTTCAGCTCCAGAACCCTCGCCACCAGAGAAGTCTAAATCTTCAAAGGCAAAATCACCAAGGGTTACTTCCCCGACCCCGCAGCTCCCAGAATCCGGAGATCTCATATGTGTGGGCTCACCCTCGGATGAAGAATGGCTCCCATCTCATCAAACATCCCCATCGCAGTCGCTAGAATGGGAGCAGCAAGTTGACCAACTCACATCCTCCCCTGCTAGCCCTCAACAATCTGGCTCTCTTAGCGAGTCCTCCCTGGTTGCATCGCCCAATGTCCAAGGAGCTGAAGCGCAACCGGACACTGTGCCCTATTCTGTCCCAACAGGCCTACCACCTCAGCCTCTGACACATCATCAAGGGCACCAACCACATAAGAGCATTCGCTTGCCCGACATTGACAAGTCCATACCACCTAATAAAGACAGCAGGCGGATTGACTCCATGGGCAGATGGCTATATTCTTCCGCTGCCTTTATCATGAGGGTTGCCAACTACCAAGGGGCCATGGGTGCCTACCAGCATTTTCTTTGGGACAATGTTCCACCTTCATTGATGCACTCCCTGAGGACAAAAAGGTGCTCACACAAACCATCCAACAAAAAGGGCTATTGGTTGCCAAACAACAAATGCTGTCCGCCAGACATACTGTTGATGCCACAGCTAAATCCATGGCTACCTCCGTGGCTCTTTGCCGCTTTTCCTGGCTGAGAACTGCTGGCCTCGCTGAAGATGTGCGTGCACGTATTGAAGACCTCCCATTCGACGGGGCAGGTCATTTTAATGCTGAAACAGACAACATCTTTGAAAATGTCCAAAAGAAAAGATCAGCTGCCAGATGTTGGGGAGTCTACCCTACATACCAAGAACGTCCTAAGCGCACTCAATGGCGGCGCCCTTACAACTCTTACCAGAAATTACAGCAAGAACCTCAGAGACAAACGTCTTACACACCTTACTACGAACACCAGCCTTACCGGGCCAAACCACGCCAACAGACCACAATCAGGTGCAATGACCGCAAGCCTAAACATCATGTTTGATGTCCAGCCAGCCGAGATCCCAACACACTCTCACATTCCTCCTTCTGCCCTCTGGAAACACTTACCTGCATGGGAAAGTATCACCACGGATACTTGGGTCCTTTCCATCGTCCGAAGCGGGTACCGCATATAATTCCACCAGCTCCCTCTGCCATCGCACACCATCACACCTCCATCACAAACTGCAGGACGAAATACAAGCACTGCTACTCAAAGACGCCATACTCAAAGACAACTGGCTCCTCGTAGCTCACTCCCATCACAAGGCACAATGAGACATACACTTTACACTGTCTCTTCTCCACGATCTCGGCCTTGCTGTGAACATACAAAAGTCCAGGTTAAAGCCTGCGCTTGTTCAGTATATAGGAGCACTCATAGACTCCAAACATGCTCAAGCATTCCTTCCAACAGACAAGCGCCTCAAGCTCATATTCCTGCTTCGCATCTTCACCCCTCATGCACCTGTGCCCGCATTGACAGTTCAACGTGTCTTAGGCATGATGGCACCCATGACTTCTGTAGTGCAACATGTACGCCTCAATATGAGATCACTCCAAGCATGGTTCCTGGCTCTGTTAGACCCGTTAACGGGCCCATGTCATACTCTGTTATGGGTCACCCCAGAACTCGCCGCCCAACTTTTGTGATGGCGCTCCACTCAAAACCTTACAATGGGTTGACCTTTCCGTCAACCACGGCTTCAAATACAAGTCACCACCGATGCCAGCCTATCAGGCTGGGGTGCTCATTGCAAATCTCTACAGATTCACGCTTAATGGTCTCAAAGAGAAAAGCTGCTCCATATCAACGAGCTGGAACTTTTAGCAGTGATAAAAGCTTGCAAGGACTTCAGAAACCGTCTTACCGGCAAAATGGTTCAAATCGCTACCGACCACACTACCGCAATGTATTACATCCTCAAACAAGGAGGCAGTCACTCTCTAAGCCTCCTGTATCTCGCTGTCGACCTATGGGAATGGTGCCTATCCCATCATATCTGCCTCATGGTGATACACATAGCCAGCCAGGAAAACAATCTGGCACATCTTCTCAGTCGCAAGGAATCCCAGGATCACGAGTGGAAACTGGACCAAGCCGTCTTTCTCCTTCTCTGCACACGCTGGGGCACACCCACCATCGGCCTTTTTGCTTCCCAGACAAGCCAGAAGTGCAAACACTACTCCTCATGCTCAGGAGTCGGCAAACACTCCCATGGCGATGCATTCATAGGCCATTGGCCCAGGTCACTCACTTACCTGTTTCCACCATTTCCGCTCCTCCACAAAGTTGTAATTCACCTCCAACAGGACAAGCCCAATGCTATCCTGATAGCTCCATGGTGGCCCCGACAACCTTGGTTCCCAGTTCTCCACCAACTCTCATCCGACATATATCACCTGCCCCACCTGCCTCACCTACTTACACAGAACAAAGGTTGAATTCTCCACCCAGACCTACCTGCCCTTCATCTGGCAGCGTGGAGGATTCTGCCTCCCTGATGAATGTTCTCCATCAGTCGAAGAAACCTTCAACTAGGAGGGCTTACATGTACAAATGGAAGAAATTTCAGTCCTTTACTGCAGCATCTTCACTATCATCAGTCAGTCCTTCCCTATCCACTGTTCTTTGTTTTTTACTTCATCTAAAAACGAAAGACCTCTCCCTTTCATCCCTAAAGGTTTCTCTTGCTGCAATCGTCTCTTATCAATCACCAACCTCTCCAGCAGCTTGGTTCTTCAGACACCCTACTCTGAAGTGTTTCCTTAAAGAGCTGTCGCACATGTACTCAGACATGTGTCCACCATCACCTCAGTGGTCCCTGACAGTAGTCCTTCAACAACTTACAAGGGCCCCGTTTGAGCCCTTAGCGTTAATTCATCTCAGACTACTCACCTTTAAGACAGCGTTCCTCGTTGCTATTACACATAGTACCTTTATTGTTTCTGGCCATAGGTCTTTACAAAGGCAGACTTACATAAAAACAATTAAAACAAAAGGATGCCCCAGGGGTCAATAAACCCGTTCTGGGAATGGTGGCATAGTGTATGATATCAAAGTCACTACAGTGGTGCCTCGCTAGACGATTGCCTCGCAGGACGAGGAAATCGCTAGACGATGGCTTTTTGCGATCGCTAATGCGATCGCAAAACGATGGTCTCCTATGGGGGATTTTCGCTAGACTACGAGGTTTCCCCATTGGAATGCACCGACTAGCGGTCAAAAGCTGTCAGTGCATTCCAACGGGGACCCGCGCTCGCTAGACGATGTTTCCCTATGGACGATCTTCGCAAGACGACAACTTTTCCCTTGGAATGCATTGAAGAGATTTCAATGCATTCCAATGGGGAAACGTGCTTCGCTAGACGATGTTTTCGCAAGACAGCAATTTCCGCGGAACGGATTAACATCGTCTAGCGAGGCACCACTGTATATTCAACATTTATGCAATATTATGAGCTTTAACAAATCGAAGCCTCAACTTCTTAGCTGCCAGAGCAAATTGTGCAACAGAGTACATAATATACAGCTGTGTATCAGCGAGTAGTCTTACTATTATTTCCATTGGAGTACAGTTGGAATACAGCTGAATAATGGGGGACAAAAATCTTTCTCTGGGGTTTTCATAGAGAAGACAGAATAATAAGTAGTGAGTTAGGTCCTCAATCTGATTGCAGCCATAGACACATTTCCGCTCCTCCACTGGGATTCCTTTATACCTCCCTTCAAGAGATGCTGTGGTCATCTGCCCAAATCTAAGTTCTGTGAACGCTCTGCGGATCTGAGGAAAAGTCAGTGACTCAAAGTAACTTGCTTTTGCATGATTCAACTGAAGTTGGGGGTACCAGGTGGAAAAACGGGACCCGACAATAACAGCCCTGTCCTGACTGGCATCAAAGTCGAGAATCCAGTTTCTAAGGTTCCGGGGGCCTAGACTGAAGAATTTTTCCAGTGGGAGGTTATAGGCTTTTAGCTTTTTGGTAGCACTGTTGTGCCCATCCACCAAACTGTAGTTGTTCTAACCAGCAGCACTTTGTCAAGGAGAGGTCCTCTAGGTTGTCAAATCTGTGCCAGTATCTAAAATACACCAGATCAGTTTTAGCAGCAATTGAGGGAAGGCCTAACTCAGCTCTGAGATGAGCCAAGGGAATTCCCGGGGGGAGCCCCAGTATCAGCCTCATGAATTTATTCTGCAAAATTTCCAATTTTGGCTTAGCTGCTTCTCCTCATAATTCTGCCCCATAAAGTATTTGTGGTAAGATTTTGACAGCTTGAGTGCACCTTGAGTGCAGGATTTATCAATTGGCTGCCTCTACTATAAAAAAATCTTTGTAGTTGCCCTATCGATCTGGAACTCAATAATATAGTGGCATTTAGATGTTGTTTCCAAGAGAGTTTCTCACAAAAGTGGATGCCCAAATATTTAAAGGACTGTAGCTGTTCAATAACATGCCCATCCAATGACCAATTATGTTTAGGGGCTCTCTTCCCATAGACAATGATCTTTGTCTTAGTATAGTTGATTGTTAACTGTTCCTCTTTACAGAGCTGCCCAAATTTAGATAGCATTCTTTTAAGGTCAATTTTGTTCAGGGATAGCAAAACCAGGTCATCGGCATAAAGCAGCATTGAGATATTTCTACAACCAATGGTTGGGGAGAAAAAAGAGGGGAAAACAATTTGTGAGATCAAGCTGTTTATATAGAAATTGAAAAGAAAGGGTGCTAAAATGCACCCTTGTTTTACCCCACGGCTAATACAGATCTGTTGTGATAGAGCTCCTTGTAGACCAATACGCACCTGCATCGTATTTTCTTTGTGTAATTGCTGTATAAACCACAGGAGTCTCCTATCAATGTTTGTTTTAGCCAGTTTACACCATAGTCGATCTATCTATCAGGTCAAAGGCTGATGAAAAATCGACGAAGGCGGCAAAAAATATTTGTAAGGCAGCTTGGTGTATTTGCTTATTAAATTATGTAGGACAAAGGCTTGATCTATTGTACTGCCTTTCCTGAAGCCTGCCTGTTCTTCAAAGATGATCGAGTGTATGCTGTCCCAATCTAGAAGCCTATTCGAAAGATATCTAGCATAAAGTTGGAGGCCACATTAAGAAGACTGATAGGTCTAAAGTTGCTGGGGTCTAGAGGGTCACCTTTCTTAAAAATTGGCAACACAATACTGTTTTGCCAGCCTGTAGGGAGAATTCCTGTGTTGTTAATATAGGTAAATAGACTGGCTAAAATAGGGGACCACCGAAGGAAGGAATGGCATCCTTCAGTCTCGAGAGACTATGGTAACGTGCTCTGTATGGAGGACTTGGAGAGTGTCCTCTCCAGAGCACGAAGCCTGGGTAAAATAATATGGAGGATAGGCTGTTACCCAAGCAGCAAATCCCCCCTCTCCAAGTCGCTGAAATAGTCCAATGGAAAGGCAAGAGCCAATACAACTGGTTCCAGCGACGTCGCAGGAGTTGCCAGAACTGCCTCCGGGACTCCGGCTCCGGATTTTGCCTCGAGGTTAACTCCTGAAGCCTTTTCCATCAGTGGATATAGCCACAAGGCAGTGGAGGTTTGAAATCGGAGTTTTCCTTCTCCTAGATGGGCTGCCTCCCAAGGCTGACGAGCCCCACCTACTCGGCAGAAAGGGAGAGGAATTGACACACAATGTCAATAGCAAAGACCTCGGCAGGGATCATGTCTTCAATGGGAGCCTTACCTTTCTGAAAATTTAGGATCAAGTCCCCAATTTCTATGGGGGAAACAGGTGGCCATTCAGGGAGATTAGTGGGAGTCATGTGTATGGAGTTAGTACAGGTACTATCCCCAAAGATATTATTAAAGTGAGAGACCCATACTTCTGGCCTAATGGAGTTGACAATCTCAAAGGGTTTCTGTGAGAAGCCTCTTTCTATCTGTTTCCAGAACTTGGGCTCATTACCCTCAATGAGGGCCTGGCCCAGAGATTTCCAATTATCAACGTAATAAGCCTTCTTTTTCCCTCTAAGAAAGGCTTTATACTCCCTCCAAAGATGTTGCAGGAGAGTTGTGGCTTCATCAGTGCCAATCCATTTCATCTGTCTTGTTGCTCTGCTCAACTCTTTTTTCTTGGCCTTACATTCCTTATCAAACCAAGACCATTGAACTTCCAACGGTCTTACTGGGTGTGTGATGGTCAGATGTGGTTTGAGTGCAAGAATTATGTCCTGATAGACTTTGCCAATGTTCTGAGTCCCAAGAAGAGCATGTTGCCATAACTCTTGGAGTTTATTAGAGCTCAACATCTGCCTTATGTTAGCATCGGTTTTTATAGACCATTTAAGCCTTTTTTCACTTGATATATGACCCTGCATTTTGTGATCTGTTAATACCCCTGCTTGATTTTGTCGGAGCCTTAAGGACACTCTGAGGGGGAAATGGTCACTTTCTGGCCTGTCATCAATTGTTAGAAAATCTACATACAAGCACGGAAGAGGATCCTACAATATAGTCTACCACACTGGCACCCTTATCAGATAGAAATGTGTAATAGTCATTTGAGATATCTAGGTAAGATCTATATAGACATATAAGATAAATTTTATAAATCAATTGAAAGAGGAAGTGACCATACTTATTGATTACCTTGTCATGGGAAGTTCGGGAGATATTTTTATCTTCTCCGAGCTCCATGCAAAGGGCTTTTTCCATCATACAAAAGCTATTTCCCATTCTAGCATTAAAATCGCCACAAAGTATAAAAAGAGGATTAAAATACTCAGAGAATAGTGTGTCTAAAAGGTCCTCCAATTTGGCCCAAACCTCTGTGCCAGAATCAGTTGTTCTTGGTGGAAGATAGACATTGATGCAGATCAAGGGCCCTGGCTTACAGCCTTGGATTACTAGAATTTGCCAATACCTAGAGTTTAATTCAGTTATCTTGGTTCCCTTCAATCCCATAGTGGAGGAAACTGCAATAGCCAGTCCTCCACTTCCTCGACCTGGGGTTGAAGTTTTTTGAGCTGGGAATTCCCATGTTCTATAACCCTGCAAACTTAAGGTATCTTTCTCCAGGAGCCAGGTCTCTTGTAGGCAAATTATGTCATAAGATTGTAGATACTGTATAAAATCTGAGTCAGCCAATTTATTCCTCCATCCTGCGATGTTCCAAGATAAAAGATTCGGAGGCTGACTTTGTATGTTATCTGGAGTTAGTCAATCTTGGTAGGAAGCTGTTCAACAGACGTATCTGTTGTCAGGGTGCCATTCATAATTAGGTGTGCTGAAAGTTTGATGGCTAGTAGAAGACTTGTTTCTTGTTCGAAAAGCACCCATCATTGGGGCACCTCTTGTTTGAGTTCTCTGATTATTACGTTTATTTGCAAAATCACGAGGTTGCTTAATTAGAATATTGTTGGGGGCAGATACAAAGGGTGGACAGACTTCTTTCCCTCCATAATTTAAGTTCAGTTCAGGGAGAGGCTCATCAAGATGACTAAAGACCTTGCCCCTGCATCTGTAGTACTCTTGAATGGGGGAGGGCTCAGCAGTTCTATATAATTTTCCATAAGATAGTGCATTCCTTTTTAAATTTACATTCTGTCCCAAGCCATCAGCCTTTGCCCTCTCCTCAAAAGTGCCCCTGTGAATAGCAGCATGTGGATGACTATTTGTTTGTATTGGTCTATGTACGTTTCGTGTTACAATTGACTTGGACATAGACTTGGGGTGTGTTATATGTGAACCCCATTTGAATGATACAGATCTATCTACGAACTTATACATTAAACTCAAAAAATGATAGGCATGTCCGTTATCTTTAAATGACAGATGAACCCTCCCCCTCCACAGTTCAAGCTTTATAGGGTATATGCATGAACAGTGCATATACATTGTGGGATCCCAGTCTTTGCCCAGAATATCCAAGATATCCCAAGTTACATCCATGCTAGTTTTCCATGTATTATTTGCCATTTTTAAAGGCCAATTGTATATGGTAATTTGACTTACAGAGTTCGATGGTGGATCTGGGGTCTGTGGATTCTCTGTTCCGGGATCCTCCTACCTCGGGTATTGTGGGTAGGGATCGTTTAGGAGCATGCCGCTTCTGTCTGTAGGAACTGGAGATAAGAACTGTGGCCCATTGACATCTGAAGTGATGTCTTCCCACTCGTCAATTACTACAAGATCTGCAGTTGAGAAGGTTGAATTAAAATCCTCAGCTGTTTCCCTTGTGTTGCAACAGTCAGATTGAGTTTTGGTTTGAGTTCTGAGAGCTGTCTGGAATTTACAGCCAGCCTTTGTCCTCCGGGTGCCTCATGAGATACTGGAGGTTTTTTGAGATAGGCAGCAGTTGTTCTTGTTTGATTCTACTGTAACAGTCTCACTTCCGACTTGGTGTGTTTTTTCGGCTGGGTTAGGAGGTGCTGCTATCAGGATTCCCATTTTTATCAGGGTGGCTATTAGTTGGAGCGTTGCTTTCAGATCCGAGATTTCCTGGTGAAGAGTATGAAGTTTGTCAAAGATGTTTTGATTTGCTTTTGCAGATAAAAAGCACTG
Organism: Intellagama lesueurii; assembly: GCA_037013535.1. NCBI lineage: Eukaryota > Metazoa > Chordata > Lepidosauria > Squamata > Agamidae > Intellagama > Intellagama lesueurii. The sequence goes on along the minus strand of JBAJHW010000009.1, from coordinate 12,440,195 downwards.
GTCGCGCAATTGAGTGTAGATTATCTTGATGTATTCATTATCAGACCCATAAGATTTGTCTGTTGGTACTCCCATAGATATGCCTCTTAGATCGCTACTTGGTGGATTGAAATTATTTTCAGGCGAGCCCCTTGTTGAGATTGGGATTCTATCTTGGATATCTGGGTCCACTGACCAATTGCCAATCGAATAACCAGAGAAAACATCATTGACCGCATCATCACATTGAAAGTCACGTTGAAAGTCACTGGCATTCGTATTCAAATCTTGATTGCCCAGGGAAGATGGAATATTTGAAGCAAATTCCCTTGGGAGCCTCTGGCTGTGAGAGTTGGAATAGTTCTGAGGGCTAGTGGAATCTAGAGGCATGCAGTAGTCAACTATTGTTCTTTGGAGTTTACTGCGTTGACTGCATTTACTACTGGAAGCATTGTTGAGTCCAGCATGAGTTTTCTGGGCTCTAGTAACAACCATGTTCTTGGCCTTTACAAATCTCTAATGAGATCTCTTTGCTTCTTTGTTTGGCTTTGGAGCCCTTGCCTTCTATATTGTCTCCAGGGCAAGCAGCTCTGGCTACTCCCGGCAGCTTAGTTTCTAAATAGCTACTGATAACTCACTGTGCTACGGCGTAGTTCTTATTTGTCCTTGAGGTGTTCACAGCCATCATTATGTTTTTGATAAACTCCCCTGAGCATATTCCAGCATTTCTTGCACTCTTCAACTCTTCAGCTCCGGATGATATCAGAAGGCAGACCCTTTTTTGTGGAACTAAATGAAGGAGAATATAAAGATAAAGATAAGCTAAAGATAAGTGGAGGCTAAATCCCTCGTTGCTATTACGTCTGGTCATCGTGCCAGTGAACTCGCAGCACTACGATCTGATTACCCTTATATCTCCAGTTTTATCCAGATAAAGTCAAACTGTTTGTAGATATTTATTTTTTGCCCAAAGTTGTCTCCCAGTTTCATCTGTCCCAACTGTTGGTTCTTCCGTCCTTTTTTCCGTCTCCATCTACTCCTCAGGAAAAGATCCTTCATACTTTGGATGTAAGAAGGGCCCTTGCTTTCTACTTGACCTGCATGCAACCCTTCAGACGTTCAACTCAACTTTTTGTCAGCTACCAACTCCCTACTAAAGGTCTTCAAGTGACCTCGCAGAGGATATCTAAATGGGTTGCTTCCACTATTCACCTAGCTTACCAGCTTGCTCAACTGCCAGCTCCACAATCTCTTCGCCCTCATTCTGCCAGGGCAGTGGCAACATTTACAGCGTTTCTTCATGGCTTTCCCCTTCCGGACGTCTGCACCTCTGCCACATGGTCACAGCCATCCACATTTATCAAACATTACAGATTGGATGTTCGGCAAAAATCTGATGCGGCCTTTGGACGTGCTGTGTTATCCTCTACCTTGGTGTGACACCCTCCTCTGGGTAAGACAGCTTGTTAGTCACCCAGGATGTGATTCACAGAGGCCACGAAGAAGAACGACAGGTTACTCACCTGTAATTGTGGTTCTTCGAGTGGACCTCTGTGATTCACACATCCCGAACCCGACCTCCCCACTGTCACACCATGCTTATTTATCCGGCGGTTGACCTAACTGAAGGGAGAGTCTTGGTGCCAAGGTACATATATTAAGGGAGAGGGGTCTACACTAATGTGTTTTTTTGCTACCGCAGAAGCTCTAGAATATTCTGACAAGGCTCTGCGCATGCGCGAATTACCCAGGGTGTGAATCACAGAGGTCCACTCAAAGAACCACAATTACAGGTGAGTAACCTGTCATTCCCAAATAATCTCTTTCATTATTAGGGGCCCATGGAGACTGAGGGATGGGAGGATGAAGTCTTTATTTAAAACAGCTGCCACCAGAATGAGTTTACTGCCCCTGTGAATTTTCAGAAATTAAAGAATTCCCCTTCTTTTCTTGCAGCTCCCCAAAACATTCTTAGTTGTGAAAGAGAATACTCAGGAGCCATCAGAATCACAGGACAGGAAGAGGAAATGTTTAATTTAAAAATTTATAAAAAGCCCATTAATGAGATCATCACCCTTACACTCTGGAATTTAACACAAACATGACTTCTGCCAGTAATAATAGGCAGCTCCTGAAGCTGTTCCTTTTTAGGAAACTACTCCCAGAATTTCACTGGCAATGCCAACTGGAGGATACTGGGATTTGTAGTCCAAAATAATGTTTCCAAGCTCTGATAAGTGGCAGTAATAGTGTAGCCTTAAAGAGGTGGAGCAACCAGGGTTTTGTCCAATATTCAGAGGGTGCAAACATATTCTGCCACACGGGCATGAGTCCACACGTTGGTGCTTGCTAGTGCAAGGATGTGAACCTATCCTTCCCAAGCTTGTATATGTCCTCTAAAGGACAAACGAAGGTCAAAATAGGTGGGCTTAGGGCAGAATTGAGAGTGTTGTCCTGAGGTTTTGTTCTCCATTCCTCCATCTGCTTCCCATGTATCCTAATCTCACATGAGCAGAACTTAATCCATAGGGTGGCAAAGGCCCAAGTGTCAAAAGTGGCTGTACAGCTCCAAGTGATAACAATAATGATATAACAGCATGTTTTGTGTACCAGCTGTAATAGGCAAGTGAACTGAAGTCAAAATGTGTGATTCTTGGGGGTTTTGTCCCTTTGCAGGGTCAGCTGTGCCATTAGCTAGAGTAAGAAGGCTACTTCAGGTAGCAGCTGCCAGGAGGCCACAGGCGAGCATTAGATGTGACAGTCATGTGCTGTGTGATTTGCTCCTTCACCACAGGGCAATCCTATCAGCTCCTGAAATAAAAGAGAAAACACTACTTCATCCGTGGCTTCATGCAGTATAATGTCTTGGTCAGGTCCTGATTTTATACACATTCCAGTGTAGCAATGATACAATTCTTGCCTCCAGTCCTGTTTATCATTCTGAGAGTGCTACTCACTTGTTCAGCCTCGAGCTAAATATGGAAACATCCTAATGCCTTCCCAGAAGGCCTTCTCACTACAATAGGCAGAAAAGAGAAGGAAAAGAAACCACGGATTTGCAATGCACAAAGGAGGTAGGGAGTCCAGTGGAAATACAGGATCCATGCTGGGGCAGGGCTGATTGTCTTGCTCTGCACGCCAGTCTCACTTTAGTATTGCACATTTTTGTTGCAACATCAAGCATAGCTGAGCGGTAACTCCTGTAGACCGTTAAACAGACTTTGGCTTTAAAGATCATCATGCAATAATAACGGATAACCAGCAGCTACTGTATCTCTCCTGTCAAAGCCTTTCAGGTACAAAGAGACAGGATTTAAAATTTGAGCCTTGTCACTGCAACGGAAGAGAGGAACATATGGCTCTCCAGACATGACTGGACTGCATTTCCCATTAGCCTTAGCCAATAGTGAAGTAAGATGGGAGATATAGTTCAAGAACCTTGGGAAGACCACATCTTTTCTATCTGTGCTCTACGAGATTTACCCACTTATTAGATTGGAAATAAAGGGAAATAAAAGGAGACTCACCCCTAGGAATTTATGAAGTGCTTTTGCCTCCTGGCACAGAGCAATTACATCCCTTTTACTACTTTTCAGGTCAAGGTTGTAACACCTCTATTGTCATATCAAGGAAGGCTGCCTTGAGTGTTTCGGTCTGCTTTCTGCTATGTAAATTTAGTCCTGGCCCAGTTCTGCATTTAAATTGAACAAAACATTCGTTCTTTAAGTTAAAATATACTAAGGAAGTTAAAACAACATTGTTGAAATATAGTCATTAATCAACAGTTGATGACCACACCAGCATGTGAAAGGGAAGGGGTAAGTGATATGTATACTGTACTGTGCTTCAGAGGTGTGTGAACTTGTGTTCTTGGTCTACAACTCCCAGAATCCCCCAGGGTCATAGAATGTACATGAATGTCCATGAGCTAAAAGATGCATGCATGCCCTTATGCCCGAAGGCTGCTGAGGCAGGGAAACTGTGGCCCTTCCCACAATTTCCAGTCTCCTTGGATTCCCACAGCACTAAGCCTCTAGAAACTGCATGGCCAGTTTCTAGAGATCATGGGAACTGGAATCCAAGAAGGTCACATGTTTCTCACCACTGCACTTGTCTAAGAACACAAGTCCCACTGAACTGAATTTAATGGGACTTGAAAATAGTGGCCTAGGGTTGCATCAGCAAGGTTTCACTCATGGGACATGGCAGATAAAAAAAGAGCCAGTGTTATCCTAGGTTGTACAGAAGTGTAGTGTCCAGATCAATGGAAGTAAAATTCTGTTTTGTTTACTTAGACCTTAAAGTTCTGGGCACCACAATTAAGAAGGATATTGGCAAGCTGGAATGTGTCCAAAGGAGGGTGACTAGGATGGTAAAAGGTCTTGGAAGCCAAACCCTGTGAAGGAACTGGGGGAACTGAGCTTATTTAGCCTAGAGAAGGGAAGACTGAGTGGTGACATGATAGTCACCTTCAAATATTTGAAGGGCTGTCATGTGGAGGTGGAGCAAGCTTGTTTCCTCAATCTCTAGAGGGTAGGATTCAAAGTAATGTATTGATATTACAAAGGAGGTAACTTTGCCAAAATGTTAGGAGGAACTTCCTGATAGTAAGAGCTGTTTGACAGTGGAACAGACCACTTTGGGAGTTGATAGACCCTTTCATTGGAGATTTTGAAGTGGAGGTTGAATGGTCACTTGTCACGGTTGCTTTAGCAGTGGATTTCCTGCTTCTGCTGGGAGCTGGGCTGCATGATCTTTGGTGTCCCTTCCAGCTCTACAGTCTTAAGATTTTATGAAGAAACTAGACCCAGAAAAATGGTGGCTCACACTAACGTCACTTGATCAAGGCATTCCTAAAAAGACAAGAACAGAGATAGAGGTGTACCAAAGACAGGAACCAAAAATGAGAGGTGCCGCCAATAAACAGGGGCAGCTGGAGCATGTTTACCTTTTATTTTATTTGACTTTGTTTTTGCTATTGAAGAGGTTTCTTCCCCTTCCCTTCCCCTGTTTTTCCCCTGCCCCAAAGGAAGTAATACTGAGCATGCAAAATATACCCTGTTTCCCTGAAAATAAGACAGGGTCTTATATTAATTTTTGCTCTAAAAATGCATGAGGGTTTATTTTCAGGGGATGTTTTATTTTTTTCATGTCCATCAATCCAGACTTATTCAAATGCAGTCATGTCATCTTCTGGTTGCTGCACAATGATGGAGGGGCGGGGTTTCACTTAACTGGGGCTTATTTTTGGGGTAGGGCTTATATTAGGAGCATCCTGAAAAATCATACTGGGGCTTATTTTCAAGAAAACAGGGTAAGTATCAAAACAATATTCTAATTATTACAGCACATTTACAATAAACAAAAAGCAGCAAGAATAAAAATGGAAACAAACAAAGCCAAACCAGTCACAAGTAAGCAACAGCAGAGATGAATGCATATATAAAACCAAAAGTTACATCTTTGGACTACAACTTTCCAAAACCTTCTAGCCAGCTACAGCCGATCTTCCTCCAATTGTGTTTTTCAGGCTTTGGTTCACATAGAGTGTTTTCAGTTGACAGCAAGACATGGATGAAGAAGAAAATGACCAAAGAGAGTTCCACAGGATGGGCTTCCATCATTGGGAAAGCCCCTTCAACGTAGTACCATGCCTACAAAGGCAGTATATACCAGCATATAAAGCTTATCTTAGAGAATTGGTATGTTTCCATGTGCTGGCTGGGTAGCTCAGTGGTTTAGGTCTCTAGCTGAGGAGCCAGAGATTGAAAGTTCAATTCCCCACGGTGCCTCCTGCGAGCATAGCCAACCTGTGTGGCCTTGGGCAAGCTGCACAGTCCCAGGGCACCCCCCCCCCCCAGAAGAAGGAAATGGGAAACCACTTCTGAGTATTCTCTACCTGAAAAACCCTGAAAAAAGTCGCCATAAGTCAGAATTGACTTGATGGACATGATTATTACCATTATGTTCACATGTAACCACCACTGTTTAGACTGTTTGTGGTGAGGATAAAAATGCTAAGGAGGGCCATGAATGCTGCCCTTAGCTTCTCAGAGAAAATATATTTGTCTTATAAATGTAACAAATACAGTAAGTGAACAGAGAGAGCCTTTACAACTCTTATTTTAGAAATTCACTAGCAAAAAGTTTCACTCTCATTCTGAGATTTCTCTAGGAGAAGGAGGTTTCGTTAAGAGGCAGTTAGTAATCAGGCCACCAAAAGAGGAGAAAAGCACACGAGCATTTGCATGTTTGCACTTTTTGTGTCAGATGAATTGGAAACATAATTAAGTATTCATTGGACTTTATTAAACCACAAACAAGGATGCAAATGACTTTGTTCTGTTTAAATGCCTGCAGCAGATCATAATCAAGCTTCATTTTCTTCCATTCCAGCCTGCAACATCCTTGCATGAATAGAAAGCAACAAGATTGGATAGAGTGCTAAGTGGGGGGGTGGGGAGAAAATAACTTTGCAAACAAGTAGGCTGGCCCCTAGCATGAGCAGCAGCCAGTTCTTGTATATAAATAACCAGGTTCAGGAAAAGGCACTTTCCGCTTGGCTGTCAGAACACTCTGAATCAACAGCCCTTGGTCCTTTCAGTTTGAAAGCCCTGCATCTGGTACAATTTTTAAGAGAATAAGTATTCATACCCACCCGGATTCATCAGTTTCAGATGCCATTCTGTCTATTTCCAACCTCCAATGAAAGGCATTTAGTAAATAAATATATTTATATCCTGTTTTTCCTCCAAAGAGCTTTAAGGAGTTATCCACAACCCACCTGCAACCCACTTTATCTTCAGTACAATCCTGTGACGTGGATGCTTCAGGCTCAGACAGAGAAATTGATACAGGGTCAATCACTGGGTTTCATAGGTAAGTAGAGGCTTAAATCTGGCTCTCCCCATTCTCAAGTCTTGGGATCTCTAACTTCCATACCACACTGACTTATAACTGCCTCTTCCTCAGAGTAAGGGTATCCAACCCATCCAACCTTTTTTATGTCTTGGTCTCCAGGTCATGTCTTCTTCATCCTCCTCTGAAAATGTTCTAGTTTTTCCAAGTCCTTTTAAAACTTATCACAGCATTCCTGTATATCTGTCATACACCTGCACCATTCCCCTCCACCAGAAAAAGTACCCAAAGGAGACTAGAACTTAGTTCTACCTAGTCGTCCTCCAAGAAACACTACACTACAGTACATGGGGTTGCAGCAAGACTTTTTTCTTCTTCTGTAGAATTGCAGGGAAGTAGTGTTCAGATTATGGAAGGAGAGATAAGAGTGCTGTGCAGAACTCCACACCTCTCTGGTTTTCTTTTCTCCGGTTTCAGCCAAGCCACACACCAACAAAAATAATAAATATAAAAATCTAATGGCAGAAATGTAGGGGAGGGCAGTCAAAAACAGTTCAAGGAGCAGGATGGCCATGCATGCATTAAAAAAAAAAGAGGGCAGAAAGAAATAAGGTAAACATCAAAAATTTCATATGTATAGAGGGAAATTTAGAAATCATGGCTGTCATCCAAGTGAAAAATTACAGCACCATAAGTGACTGGCATATATTTCAGTGGCATGTAGCTACAAATCAAGGTAGATATTTGGTGTCACACACTTAGTTACAGAACTGGGGTCCCAACAGCAAATACCTATAACAGCTTCTTAACTAGGGCAATTTGCTTCAGAGATTAACACCAACAGACTTAGAATGGTGGGTGTAAGCGACTAGATTCTGGCCGGTAACTATAACTGCAGGCAGCATGTGAAGTTTTAAAAACTCCAATATACTTCTGGGTAAACATTGTGCTGTACACCAGATACAAATCCTCTTGAAAGTAAACTATTCACAAACAAACATGCACTTCTCTCAACAGTTCCTCAAATATTTGTTTTAGCACTTATCAAGGTTCATAGTTACAAATGTGTGGATCACAATAGTTGAATCTAAACCAGATGGTCCAGGAGAAGACATATCAATGAAATTTTGGCCATTATAATAATAGAAAAAGGCCCAGAGGTGGATAAATGCCATTTCTCATAATGAGCATTCCAGCGCTTTTTCCAATTCATCTTTTACCAAGGCAGACCTTTTGTCCTACTTGTGTCACAGTGGTGGCTGTGGTATTTCATCAGTTGAATAGTTAGATAAGGAAACAGGAACCTCTAACTCTCCATATGTTCTGAATTACAGCTTCCATAATCCTTGATTGTTGGCCATGCTGGCTGCTCCATCTGGGCGAAGCTGGAGTTCATCAACAACTGAAGGGCCACATTTAAATTTATCCTTCATAGCAACACATTTAGGCTGCAAACATTAGCCCAGGAATACCGCTGAACTAATTGGGAATTAATTTTTCATAGACATATGTACAACTATGCTGTTTATTGACTTCTGTTAACATGGTGCCAATTGAGAATTTCTTCTTTTCTTTTTGTTTATTCAATTATCCTAGATCCCCTAGCAAAACTCTCGTCTAGCACTGAGTTAAAACCATTTTTAAAAGATACTGTGAGGGGAGTACTGATGCTCATTTGAGGGAAACTGATATCCCATTGAACACCTCTTTACATCAGATTAGATGATCACATTGGCAAAAGGGACACAAAAACAATGTCAACCTGATGGGAACAAATTTTAATCACCCCTGCTGGCTGAGCAAATAAAGACTCCACAATGGGCTTCCTCGCATTGAGCTTTATGTCATGTAGCCACTGGCATTAATTCAAATCCATCTGTGTCCAATCTGACAAAAAGTGCAGGGTAAATAGCCATGTATTTGCCCATAGTCTGTTGGAAGATGTGCTCTACAGAAATATTTAGGCTGAGCATAAAAATTCCTACCCTGTTTCCCCGAAAATAAGACAGTGTCTTATATTATTTTTTGCTCCAAAAAACGCATTAGGGCTTATTTTCAGGGGATGTCTTATTTTTTTCATGTACAGCAATCTACATTTATTCAATTACAGTCATGTCATCTTCTTCTGGTTGCTGCACAATGGTGGAGGGTGGGGTTTCACTTAACGGGTGCTTATTTTTTGGGTAGGGCTTATATTACGAGCATCCTGAAAAATCATGCTAGGGCTTATTTTCAGGTTAGGTCTTATTTTAGGGGAAACTAATGTTTGGACTTCAGTGGACAATTAATACCCATTAGCTTTACAAAAGACCTCCACTGATAGATAAAACCTGCTAGGACTGGTTTGTTGACACAGATCAAAATAGATGCTTATATTTTTGGACTCTTCTATGGATTGGGGGTCTAGGGACTCATGATGAGTATCTGCACACTTCGGTGGTATTATAAGCGTTGTTTGAAAGCTATATATGTATTACAAGCTTTGCATGAAAAGAACAAGCCCTGCGTACTTTGAAAATCGGTTTTGTTTATTTGAGGCTTGTGGGTAGTGGCTTTCCTGAGCAAATGTGTCACTGACACAAGCTCTCAGAAACCTGCTCCTGTTGTTTTACAGCTTAGCCAGAAAAAGCAGATAAACAAAAGAAAGGAAGTGCACAGTTTCAACGTACATTTAACACTTTTTAGTTCTGCATATCAAGGCTTTTGTGTGTGTAATTTAAAAATATGCACAAAATGCTGCTGCCCTCTGGTGCCTGGTTTCTTTGAAAATGCCTACCTCTTTCTCCACCACCTTAAGAAAGATGATGAAAGAGGCAGTGGAAAAACAAGGGAGACACTGAAAAGGTGGTCATCTGGTCTTCCAGTAAAATTAGACAAAGACTAGGGGCATTATGGCACCTTCCTCAGTTCTGTTTCCAAAGGTCACTCAGTTTCAACAAATATTGTCCTACGTGAATAATATTTAATTATCTCTATAATTTTAGTGAAAGTGATTTTCTGCACTTCGAATACTCTTTATAGTACTTCTCACTCTTTTAAATTACACACATGTAATGTTTCGGATTCTTCCTTCTTCCTTTGGTGTTTGTAAATCACTCTTATAAATGTGTATATATTTTAGTGATTAACTATATCCCTCAAACAGATTTTAAAAAAATTAGGGTTCTCATTTTCACTCTTGCTCTCTCTGTGTAATCCCCTGTGTGTTCAATTGAGATTACATCCAGGAAAATACAGAAAGAATTACAGCCTAAACAGGCAATCACAAACCAATACTTGAGAATAAGATCCTAGGAGTGGGAACTTACCTCTGAGTAGACATGCACAGGATAATAGTTCTGTTTGTCAAAAAAAACTGTGGGATTTGTTTTCAATGTATTTAATGACTGGTGGGAAGAAAACAGTTGTTTATACTTTCAGCATTCTAGAACTAAAAGCAAAGTGAGCCAGAAACTTTTCTAAAGCCTTTTTAATTTTTCTTTCTAGCTTCATAATATAGATCATTTTAGTCCTGTGTTTAATATTTATGCATTCATAATAATCCATTTCTATTGTTACCATGTTAACTGTCAAGGTTAAAAAGTTTATTTCTGGCCTGAATCTGGCGTATGTGACAAAGGTTAATAGATCTCATCCAACACAGCTCTGCTCTCTAACCCTGAGATTCTGTGCAAAGATACCAGAATGAAACAAACATTGTTGGAAGGTAATACTGTAGACCCATTATGAAATGAAAAAAAGCATGGGGGTGGGGAGCTCAGTTTGGGGCAGTTGCTCCTAAATTAAAGCAGGAGACCAAGTTGGTCTCATTTTAAGTAAGCATTATTTCTAGGAGGGAAGGCCAGAACAACCTCCCCCATCTGCTCACTGGCCAACAAGGTGGAGTCAGAGGTTTCCCCCCCCTTGACGTATTCTTGTGAGTCAGGAAGTGCATTTTCCCCATTTCCTTCCTTCTCTGGCTAACAGATTACACTTTTTTTTCTTGGTTCTGCTCCAATAGCAATCTTCACTTCCTGATTTATTCTATGCCAGGGTGCTATTGAAAGCAGTACAGCAAGCTCCTGCTCCCCAAATGTGACTAGGGGGAGGATTTCTATGACATTTCACATTTTCTCTGCAACCTATGTGTTTGAAGCAAGTTCAAACATGTTTATAAGCAATCTGGCGTTTCTCACCAGATTACTCATAAACATGTTCAAACCTATCCATAAACTCAAACATAGGTTGCAGGGGGGAAATGACATGTCATAGAAATCCTTCCCCTAGTGATAACTAAGAAACAGAACATGAAAGTGAAGGAAAACCACCCATCCTTTTATTTATACCCACAGAGACACAATATACTTAGTCTTTTACTTCTTTACATCATTTTTATTCTGCTCCCCAGCACCAAAACAAAACAAAGAGTACAAACAAGATTGTCAAGGCTGTAATCCTCTAGTCAACCCCAAGCAATACAATGAAACCAAATAAAGACAAGGATTGTGCTTCAACTGAAAAGCAGACATTATTAACTACACCTGAAGAATATGCAGTCTCCAGATGTTGTTGGACTTAAACTCCCATCAGCACTAGACTGTGCAACCAATGGCGATGAATAATGGGAGTTTCAGTCCAACAATGTATGGCTGATCATATATATATTCAAGTGACATCAAACTGCGTCCAACTTATGGCAAATTTATGAATAAGTGAACTCTAAAATGTTCTGTCCTTAAGAGCTCAGCCCTTGCAATCTCAGGGTCGTGGTTTCATTTATGGAGTCAGTCCATCTCATATTTGGTCTTCCTCTTTTCCTGCTGCGTTTAACTCTTCCAAGCATTATTGCTTTTCCCAGGAATTGAGTCTTTTCATCATATCTCCCAAAAACGACGGCCTCAATTTCGTCATCCCCGTCTACATTTCACATAAAATAGCCACGCACCCCAACTGTAAATTCTGCAGAACATACATGCGGAAAACTCTTCATTATCCCCAACGCCGCAGCCTCCCAACAGCAAACTGCCTCGTCCGGTTACTATGATATCCAATCTCGTTTCCAGGCAGCGCCCCTTGGGCGGGCCTGAGCATACGGGTCTCGATGAAAGGCAAAGCGCATGCGTACCCGTTCTCGCTTTCCCATTCAACATCGGTGACCGGCGATTGCACCCTCGGAAATCCGGAGAAGGAAGCTGCGTCGCAAGCGATCACCCTTCAGGTTCTTTTGTGCGCACGCGCAGAGAAGCAAAGTAAAGGCCGGATCATTTTGCGCGCATGCGTAGTCGGGAAGGCGGTGGCAGTGGTTGTCAGTGTCGACTGTCTTGGCATATACTGTATACACATTTATCAATATTTTTTCCTCGTTTCGCTTTCTTCCGTGCTCCAGTTTTAGCCATGTCGTACGGTCCGTTAGAGACTTACCGGCCCGGGGGACTTCCTCCACGAGACTTCAGCGCTATTATTCAGACCTGTAGCACCAATGTGCAGCGCCTAGCACAATGCAGTGAGTAACCATCTTGATTGCTTTGCCCCACTGACGCCCACTACGCCTGATTATCCTCTCAGTCCTTCTGAATTTCCTTCCTCTTTTTAAACGTCAGTTATTTCCTTGAAAAGTGTCTCCCTCCACTCCTGTTCCCCAACCTCTCCTGATTTATTTTATTTAAAATAATGTTTATCCTGTCTTTCCACTTACAGAATGTCCAAGCCTGCAGCATAAAAATGCAACTTTTGTTTACGTTTCTAAACACAAATTAATTCTGCGTTATTAATAGGAATATGGTAGCCAGTGTCCCAGGCGACTCAGATTAACGCTTCCCATTAATTAGCCAGGAATCATTTAAAAAGATGAAATTTCAAAACACTGCAGAAATAGACAACAAAGAAAATATCGGCCTCCACCCACCCACCTACCCACCTTTTAAGCTTGTGCATCCTTTTTTAAAACTTGTTTGGAAAAGGTTTTTTTTTTTTCCTGAAAATATATCATCTTCATGCTTAGAGTTCATAAATCCTGTGTATATGTATTTCATTGTGTGTGTGTTAATTTTCCAGGGCATCATTGTCTGTCTTGGTTTCTCAGTGTGCATGTGAAAGATACTGTGTTGTGAGTCTCACAAAACAGCCTCAAGACACTATTTCAGGCTTTCCCTTCTGCACAGATTTCATGGGGAAAGTGGGGGACAGTAATATCTGAAATGCTCCTGGTTTTTACTAAGATTCAAATTCATATCAAAATCCATATTTAGATATAATCAAAATCTGTATTGATTTGTGTGGTTGACCCAGTCTTGGGATGGGCAACAGTGCCTAAAAATACCAACAAAAAGCACAACAAAACAAAAGCAAAAAACAAGAATAACATTGTGGCACCTTAAAGACTAACTGATATGTTTTAATGTAAGTGTCTTCAGACATAAGAGTAAGAATATAGAGGCTACGTGGTTTTTTTTTGTCTAACCCTGTACCCAGAGATAAAAGGGGAGGAGAAGAGACTGATTGTTGTTGCTAAGACCAATTAATGATTTTTCAATTATTTTTCTATGTTTAAATTCACATGTAAAATGAGGACTTAAAAGAGTATCACAGCAGCATGTTCTGTGATTAGGACATCCTTCTTTCGGCCTTTCCCTTAATCACAAAGAAGCCACCACAGTCTTCTTGTGCAAGTTATTATATGAGTTGGCCAGGTTCAGTAACACCTTTACTGACCTTTGTTCAACCCACTGCCTTGGCACAGGTAAATCTGTAACAGCCTCTCCTGGTTCCATTTTGATCTTGTGCCATGCTACTAAGAGTGAGGGAAGAGTATCCAGAAAAAAATGAATACAATTTCCTGGACCCATCCCCACACTTAATAGGAAAGCTCAGCCCTCTCAGTTGTTTGTGGGGATGCGAAAATATACTTGAAGTATTATATTTGTAGGAGACCCACAAGTCAGCTGGCCTAAAATATTGCACCTGACTCAGCTAGGGCTTTAGTATTCTGTGGTTAGACTGTAGTTTTATTTTTATTTTTACCACAAGCAGTTACCTTTAAAAAACATTGATGCATTGTTTTCATCATTGGAGGGTGACTCTGTACCATCCTGTTGTGGTGAATAGTGTTGAAAATGAATTCCCCTGATATCCTGTTGTTGGTTCGTAATTGGCATATTTACCTTGCTGTGGTGGCTGTGAATCACAGAAGGTCATTCCACAGTGAGGGGAAGCACTACTCACTTCTGTGTACTGTGAGACTTTTAAGTAATGTTTTTAGCTTTAATGTAGTGTCTACTAGGGATGGGATTTTTATTTCTTTTGGACTGAAAAAATTCACCAGGCATTCCCTCAAAATCCTGGGAGCTGCATCCCGAAACCAATAGTTGAAGGAGGAGCTTCTCTCTCCTCTCCTCTGTTGCCATTATATTTGTCTTTCAGGAAGAAGGAAACTGTTCTTGGTCGTTCCTGGGAGTGGTGTAAAGGTTCATGGTGGTCTCAAGAAAGCATGGGATGGGTCCTCTTTGCCCATTTGCAACACATTTGCAACAAAAATGTAGGGGGAAAGCATGAATCGCTTTCCCCCCACCATTTTCTTTGCAAAACGTGGAGGGGGAAAGCTCCTTTTTGCAACAAAAATGTAGGAGGAAAGCAGGAATCGCTTTCCCCCTCCATTTTCTTTGCAAAACGTGAAGGGGGAAAGCTGCTTTTTGCAACAAAAGTGTAGGGGGAAAGCAGGAATCGCTTTCCCCCTCCACTTTCTTGCAAAGAAATAAATTTTGGGTTAGAAAAGTGGGGGGGGTGTCTTATACATGGCAAAATACGGTGTATTTATACCACAGTTGCTTATCACTTTCAGAAAGTGTCTATTATATTTGATCTAATGGTGTAGCATGTTTTAGCAACATAAAGCTAAAATTAGTATCGGTGTAGAATGGCACAGTTTTCAAAGGTGAAAGCCCAGCAGTTCTGTACCTCTTCAGATAGTTACTAGTTAATGCAAGACACAAGTGGAGAAGACAATAAAATGTTGTGATAAAACTGGGAACCAAAATGAAGTCTTCCACAAAGTGACAAGGAATAAGTACTCCTGATTTTAAAATAACCCCCATCTTCTGTGACTGCATATGACTTCTATGACCTAACTTCATTATTCTGTAATTATGTAAAATAGCTTTTTTCTATTTGTGTATTATTTTATTTTGCAAACCATAGAGGAAAAGAGGGCCTGATTTTACAGAAGCAACTTACAAGCCATAAGTAAAGACTCCTCACTTGTGTTGCTGGAAAAAAAAAACCACCAGGCACTATAGTCTGTCTTGGTCAGTTATTTGTTTATGTAATTGTATAAAGTATGAAACACCTCAAAAATTTCTCTAGGTTGTACAGTATATTCTAAATATAGAACATGAGCATTTACCCAGATAACGGACATTTACCCAGAACCATATCCCAAATGACTATATTCCTGCATCACTGTTTACACCACAAATTACAGATTAATGCACCACAATGTGGTTGACCCCTGTGTTGGTGCAAAACTTATCACACCTTTTCCAACTTGGTTTGCTGTAGCCATATTTGACTAAACCTTCCATAATCACAGAGCACAAACTATGCCGTCTGGTGTGATGAGGTTGTAGCCTGTCACTTCCAGAGGACACCAGAGTGAGGAAAGCCAGTTTTACAATAATCTGAAAGTCCATTAGGTCTAATCAGTCCTTCCAGATAAATGTGTTTGTAATAGAGATGGGAGTATACACAGCTGGACGTAGCAAGGGTCCAGCCCCCTGGGGCCGGACCATCCACTCATGCGTCCACTGCCACTGCCAGCTTCACTCTCCCTTCCAATCGCTCCAGAGCTTCCAGTCTGCTATTCATTCGTCAGCCTTGCAGGAAGACTAATCTTCCCTCCTTCTGCCAGGAGTGTATAGCCAACTGGGAGCTCCGGAGCGTTTGGAAGGGAGAGTGGAGCTGCTGCTGCCGACGGACACATGAGTGGACGGCTGTGGACGTTATGTCCAGCTGTGTGGGGGTATTCGTATACGAATAACCCCATCTCTAGTTTGTAACCTTTTAAAAAAAGATTGTGGCCTTTAACTTTGTAGTGTTATATTCTGTCACTTATTGCTGACAGGTGTAATAAAATTAATTTCTTAGAGTCATAGAGTTGGAAGAGACCACTGAGGCCATCCAGTCCAACCCCCCGCCATGCGGGAACATCCATCAAAGTACTCCCAACAGATGGCCATCCAGCCTCTGCTTAAAAACCTCCAAAGAAGGAGACTCCACCACCTTTCGAGGCAGCCTATTCCACCGCCGGACAGCTCTGACCGTCAGGAAGTTCTTCCTAATGTTCAGCTGGAATCTCTTTTCCTGTAGTTTGAAACCATTGCTCCGTGTCCTAGTCTCTGGAGCCCTGGAAAACAAACTTGTCCCCTCCTCAACATGACATCCTTTCAAATATTTAAACATAGCTATCATGTCCCCTCTCAACCTTCTTTTTGTAAGACTAAACATTCCCAACTCCCTAAGCCGCTCCTCGTAGGACATCGCTTCCAGACCTTTAACCATTTTAGTCGCCCTCCTCTGGACACGTTCCAGGTTGTCGACACCCTTTTTGAATTGAGGTACCCAGAACTGGACACAATACTCCAGGTGAGGTCTGACCAAAGCAGAATAGAGTGGTACTATCACTTCCCTTGATCTAGACACTATACTCCTATTGATGCAACCAAGAATCGCATTGGCTTTCTTGGCAGCCGCATCACACTGCTGACTCATGTTCAGCTTGTGGTCTACCAAGACTCCTAGATCCCTTTCACAGGTACTGTTGTCTAGCCAGGTATTTTCCATCCTCCCTTACATCTTTAAAGTCACAACAAAAGTTTATTCCAATTTGGCAATTTGATGGTATGTTTTTGTCAATTCATTAAAAGGCAACTTGATGTTGAACTCACGGATTTATGATATTCAACATTGGAAGAATACAGTAAATGGTAATGAAATCTCGATTTTTAAAGTTAAATTCAGCACTAAATTGGCAAGGAAATTGATGAAGTGTATGTGTGGACAAACATAGCTGGGTTGAATCAAACTTCTGTAGCAATGTTTGCTCAGTGGAGAACTTTTATGGAAAAATGATAACATGTTGACAATTTCACTTTTATAGCTTCTCAGATAAAGAATTTGATGAGTCAACTGGGAACTAAGCAAGACTCCAGCAAATTGCAGGAAAACCTGTAAGTATGCCTTGTTATTCTAACAAAGTTTAAAGCTATTATCACTGAGCTTTGGATGTGGCAGAATAGATTGCAGTGCTTGACATTTCCAGATGCAATAAAAAATGAACAACGTTTTACACACCACACTGGAGGGAGACACTGTTAGCTAATCCCCTCTCTATGATGCTTGTTCTCTGTTTGGAGAGAGGACACTTCCCTGGGGATCATTCATATACGTGGTCCTTGCCTGCAATCTGATGTAGTACAGACCATTCATTCTACCAACTCAGTCATTCTGTTGTACATATAGCTCTAGCTGGAGCTTGTTGTACAGTTTTTAACAAACTGTTGGGCAAGGTGGTAAAATCAATGAGGATAGAAAGGCTGGTGTTTGTAACATTTCTATCCTCTTTCACAGCTGAAAATATTCTCTGAGTGCATATGTGAGGGTTCAGTAGTTAGCTCCTTTTCCTTTTCAAATAAAGCACTAACTCTCCTCGGCTTAGAAATAGGGGTAACATTTATTGGGGTGTTTAACAAAAGTCCAGTATCAACAAATGCATTCCAAACCTTCTCCCCTTTAGACAACAGGTCTGATGGGGGCTTCCAATCTTCTACTTTGAAAGGGTTCCCACCCTGGTTATTCCAGGGTCCCGGCCACTCAGGAGGGGTGCCAGAGTTTAATAATAGTCCCTCCTCTCCTTCCAACAAGGGGATGGTGTCCTCCTCTCGAATGTCCACCCAGTCACAGTCCCGGGGTGGTTCCCCCGTCTGCCACGGGGTGCCAGGGATTCTCTCTGTTGACTCTCCCATATCCTCCATTCTAATCTCTCCCTTCGTTCTCTTTCCACTCTCTTTCTTTCCTCTCTTAACTTCTTCCGCCACTCTTTGGTTTCTCGCTCACCCCAGTAGGATGGTTTGGGGTTGAGTTCTCACCTCCTCCTGGCATCTGCTTCTTCTCTGGGGACTCTCAGTTTTTCAGTCTTCCCCGTCCATGGATCTTCCACCCAGATCCACTCCCAGCCTCCTGGCAACTCTCCTTCCCCCCTTTTTATATCCCCTAACCCCGCCTCCACTACTTCCCGCCCTTTTTCTCCCGCGCCCGCCAAGGTAGTCCCGGGTTCCGTGATCATTAGTTTTTTCAAATCTCCCTCTAGATTCCCCGGGTCATGTCCAGGAGGTCTTGTCTTCCGGGGAGGGGGAACTGGCGGGGTCTGGCTATCTTTCTCAGCGGTTGGCGGGAGGGACGGCACTCCCGAGAGAGGGGTCTCTCTCTCTCCCTCTTTCTTGCAGCATATTAGTAGAGAAATACAAGCCTGTTCATGTCTTCAGGGTTCTAACATAAAAATGCACAATACAAAAGGAAAGGAGGGTGAGGAGGGAAAAGGAAAAAAGGAAGTTCATGCACACAAGTTTTCAATGTTGTGGGGATTCCTGTTCCTGATGGAATGACCTCTGGCAGATAGTTGTGGCAAAATAAAGGTCAATAAAATGCACTTCCCTCCCTCTTATACAGCTTAACATGCAGCGAAATATACAACAAATGCCTCATTGAGAATGCTTGTTTGTCTTCAGTAGCTCTGTACAATATAAAATCTTAATATTTGAAGACTTACCACAGAGATCATGTGGATGTCATGACTTGCTACATAAATGAGTTAAAGACAAATTAGATTTCTGGTTAGAATAATTCCAGTTTTTGTGTTGATGTTTCCATTTGAAGCATCTAGAAACTAAAGTTGAGCAATACATTTCTTGTTCATAGGCAACAGTTGCAGAACACAGCAAACCGGCTTGCCAAAGAGACCAATGAATACCTGAAGGAGCTGGGCTCCCTGCCGCTCCCCTTATCTACATCAGAACAGGTTTGTGAGTCTTCCTGTAGTTTTGATGAATCAGGAAGGAAACATTCTTGGTAACAGAAGAATTCATGTTCCTTTCAATTACCTGGGAGTACCAACATTCATTTGGATGAATGATACAGAATGCCACGTGAAGGTAACAAGTGAGAGAGGACCGTTTAGAGACTGGACTTGCAAAAATAAAACCAAGCACCTTTGATTTTCTGTAACATGGAGGTTTTTGACATGGGTAGCATTTGTTCTGGGGAGGGAGATAATCCCACCTGCTCTAATAAGCGTGGAAAGAAATATGGTTGGTGATAAGTTAATCTTTCAATGCCTTCTAGCATATGAAATACATGCAAGTTTTCTTTTCTGTGTCTCTAGTGGTCACTCTAAAAATGAATCTTACTTAGACCAGATGTTTTCCCTTTATACACAATCAGTGGTGGGCTTTTTGTTCCTGTACAGAGCAATGAAAGCAGAATAGTGTTCCCTCATAATTTTCCAAGCAGAAATAAAATCTGTTCTGTTTTGCAAACCGTGGGAGAAAAGAAGATCTGGTTATACAGAAGCAACATATGAGCAATAAGTAAAGACTCCTCACTTCTGGTGCTGGGGGGAAAAAACGCCAGGCACTATAGGCTGTCATGGTCAGTCGTTTGTTGATGTAATTGTATGAAGTATGAAACACCTCATAAAATTTCTGTATATTGTACAGCATATACTAAATATAGTAACCTAATTAAACACAACAGCCAAATTCCTGGTGGTTGTGTAAGTTTTTCCAAAACTTGCTGAGGCTAATTGCAATTAATTGATTAGATTCTGGGTGTATTTCAATTGTACAATCACGTACTTGACCATGTGACCAAGGCATGCTCTGACATCTTGTCCCTTAGCTGCAATTAGCCATTGCAAGTTATGTGAAACTACCCATAGGATTTTGACCAGTAACTTAATAAAACACAATAAGATGACAATGAAAGCAATATTACATTGGCCAGAATCCTGTTGGTGATTATTTATGATTATTTATTTATAAGTTACACTGTGTAACATGTTACAGCAAATTGCTGTTAACTGATCAGGTGCTGGTTGCGTTACAAGAACATGCCAGATTGTGCAATGTGCATGCCTAGGAATGCAACTAGTGCCTCATTAGTTGGTATCAATTTGTTGCATTGAGTTATGCATTTTACCTTGCATATGCATAAATCAACAGGATTCTGGTCAGCACAAAACCAGCAGATGTATTAAAACAACATTGCATATAATAAGCATGCAAAAACTAACACTTCCTTAAAAGAGTTAAAGTCACACCACAGCAGCTATCATCATGGAAGTAAGATACTAGAAATATTATAATAAAAACTGAGGAAAACAGAAAAGTCTTAGTTGTGCAGGTGTGAAAAGAAAATCAAAAGGAGTGTCAGGTGAGTTTTCTATGACAACGCATTCCAAAGCTGGGAAGCCACCATGAAAATTTGACACAGACACAAGCACACCTTGTTGCCACCTTCCAACTCTGAAGGGTTTCTTTTGATTATGTTTAGGCAGGGTTAGATATATATGAGAAGAGGCTTTCTGTGTGTTTTTAGATATGAGATTCAAAATGGGTGCTGGAAAAGATATGTCTTGTACATCTCTCTTCTCCACCCTCCTTGCCCAAGGTACTTATGACATTGAGCTGTTTTTTTCTCGGGAAGAGGGTGTCCTTTCTTACACTCTGAGCAGAAGGGGCTGGACCTAGCATGCAGCTCTCCACAACTTATATCAATTTGAATGGTGATGTCTTAACCCTGCCTCATGGATGTGTGAAATAGCAAGTGGAGATTTACAAATATAAATAGTAAATATTAGAAATAAGTTATGAAAATATTCTTGGAGTTGATGAGTTTCCCTTTTCACTGTTGATGCAATAAGTCACAGGAATAATTCTCTCTTTTCTAGCGTCAGCAGAAACTTCAGAAGGAGCGTTTAATGAATGACTTTTCAGCAGCCTTAAATAACTTTCAAGCAGTGCAGAGAAGAGTATCAGAGAAAGAGAAGGAAACTGTCGCCAGGGCAAGAGCTGGGTCCCGTGTCTCTGTAAGTTGTTGGCCAAACCGATTCTAAGGAAAGGGTCTAGACTCCTGTCAAATGTTGTTGTTTTTTCAAGGGAAATATACAGTAATATGTCTTTTTACTATGACCATTCATGATGCTGGTATAAGCTAGACCTCATCACTGATTGTCCGGCTGCCATTTCTGTGGGGTTAAAATGCTCCTTCTGGTTTTCAGTGCTTAAATATCATTGTAGTATAAAGTGACTGAAAATTGATGTGATTTCCCATTTGGAGGCAGTGGAATATTCAAAGTGGGTAGCCTTGTATTTTTAAAAAAGCAGCTCCTTCTCCATTCTCATATCCCTGTCTCTAATCAATTGCAGTCTCCCAGTTTATCTCATGCTAGAGTTGTATTCAGTATCAATGCCAACATCATGCAAGGTAGATGGAAAAAGACAAAGAGACATTTGTTATTACCCAGTGGGATGTTTCTGTGCTGATTCAGGGTTTGGTTGACCTTATTTATGGTCAAACACAACTATTCCTATTCATATGAGCAGTGAACCTGCATTGCTTTATTGCATGTGTGTGGTTTTTTTCTTTTTCTTTCTTGTGGCACACAGTAGTCTAAATAGTGTACTGTACATTGATCATATGCGGAGGGTAAAGAAATGATCATGCCTTGTAGCAGGAGTTTTGGTGGGATTGTTATTTTGTCTCATTTCTATTCAATCCATTTTTTAAAATTCATAAGTTATTCTCTGAACTGTATTGCTTTGTTAGCCCTTAAATAAACATGGATGAATTTGTCTTGGCCATAAGCTGTCAGAAAGCCCACCAATCTACAATTCATTGATGCCATATCCATTGAAAGGAAAAGGTTGTGTATGCGGTAGCATTCCTGATAAACTATTTAGTAACTGCATCACATCCTCTCAACGTATTCTACTACAAACATTATCTTGTTGTCTGATTTAGAACCATATTATTTTATCCCAGGCAGATGAGAGGCGCAGGGAAGAGCAGTTGGTCACATTTGACAGGTAATTCTGTTTCTTTGTGGTGACCCTCTTCTTTATCTCTTCAAATGCAAACTGACTTATTGCACATAAGTTCTCAATGTGTGTAAAACTGGAAGAGTTCCAACTGCACAGCCAAAGTATTATTTGTCTTGGAGGGGAATGTGCTTTGTGATCATGCACACCTTCCATGTGCACCCAGAAGCCTGCATTCACTTCCCAGTCTGCAGTCTTATAGCATCTAAATCAGCAGGCAACAGACCAAAAGATAATCTACATCTAAAGTGGAATCAAAAATCCAAGTTGAACAATGGTGTTAATTCTGGTTGGAAGCAAATGGTCACTTATGGTAACTACGGTAGTATATGGCAAACACTTGTTAGAAAAAAACAGGAAGAGAGAGAATATTAGTAGATGAGAAGGGAAGAAGCAAGTTTTGGGCCAGTGTTCCCAATGTTTAGTCCTCAGGTGTTGTTGGATGTTGGCTTCCAGAAGCCTCACTCAGTATGATCAGTGATGGAAGTTGTCATCGAACAACAGGTGAGGACCCACAGGTTGGGAACTTGGGCAAAAGCCCATGGACATATGTCTAGATGAGACCTGTCACACTTCGACAGGTTCTTGCCTGCCTTAGCTGTAAGAGAAGCTAGGTTGGCCTCCTTTCTCTTGTCCGCTCATCGTCAGGCAAAGACCTTCCTTTTCAGGCAGTCTTTGAAGCAATAAGTGGGAGTCTCAGGAACATTATATTTACTAAAGTTAGAGATTCTTAAATGCTTTTAAAATGTATTTGAATTGTTTTGCTTTAATTCTTGTGAGTGGCCTTGGGTCCCCTTTGGGGAGAAAAGCGGCCTATAAATAAAATGCTTTATATTCAAGTGAGCTTTACAGTAATTTAGCTTTTCCCAGTTGGGTACCCTCCAGTATTGAACTACAGCTCTCATCTCACCTAACCAGGAAACTAATAGGATTCTTTGGGAGCTGTAGTCCAATACTTCTTAAGGAAAATCAGATGAGGAGGGCTGCAATAATTGTACTTGGAAGAGCAAACTGATATGTCGCATTCTTCCTGCAGTAATGAGGAATGGAATCAGATGCAAGCTCAAGAAGAAGATGTAGCAATAACAGAACAAGACCTTGAACTAATTAAGGAAAGAGAGACTGCCATTAGACAATTAGAGGTAAGTGGATTGGGCCTTGACAAATGCAATTTTTTTTAAATTACTTTGTTTAGAGAGATCTAAGAGGAATTCTAGAGAGACAAAGTTGTTTTGAAGAAACCTATTTCTTTGCATTTTCTTACTCCTAGTTCATCAGGATTGGTGTCTTTGTAGTTGTAGTTGGACAATTAACAATGATTACAGTTATTTTGGCTATCTTACTGGTGCCCCAGTATAGCTACAACATTCTGAATACTATTTGCCAGTTTTGGTGTTTCAGTGATTCTCTAGTAAAGAACTTAAACAAATATTTCTAAAGCTGGGCAGCCATAACACCACTAAGGTATGGAGCATAAATATTTTTGTCCTCTGTACTATTAGATTTATATGCAGTCAGGATTTCAGGATTGGAAAAACATGGGCTATGACATCACTGTAGTTGCTGAAAAGCAAGAAAACCTAGTTATCCCAAGCTGGAGAGGAGGATATGGGACCTGAATGTAGAAGAATGGACTTTCCTGATAGGAGACAGAATGATTTGAATGGACAAGAAGCATCAAATGGAATATTAGGCAAATGAATTTAGCTGTGCTTCTGGAATTTAAGATGGACAGAAACTATAGAACATCATCTCAGTTTTGAAGAATGGAGAACTTCATGAAGATCGAGAGAAAATTTTTAAAATCAAACCCCTGTTGGCTAGCTATCCCAGTGTAAGTTCGGTGGCATAAATTGTAGTAAGGGTGTGTTGCTAGTAAACAAATCGCTGTGTGCCAGTCATTTGAGTGGGTATGCAGCAAAGGAACTCACTAACTAGCAGCAATTCACTGCTGTAGTATATGCCATTGTACTTATGCAGGAATAGCTAACCAATAGGATTCTAGCCAGTATCCTTCATTTTAAAGAGATTGGGGAGGGGGAAGGCTACGTGAATATGAGACATCCATTGTGTGAACATGGGACACTTTCTCAGGAATGCCTCTCAGGGGCTCAGAAAACTATAGCAATAAAATAGGAAGTTACACATGAGTGTAGCTCTACCTCTGGGTTTGTTGGACCCAAGCTGTAGTGAAGTGTGGCTCATTTTGTTGCTTTTCCAGATAACTTGTCTTAATGCCCATGTAGTTCAGGGAGGTAAAATAAATCTTCACAACCTTTCTTTCAGGCAGATATCTTGGATGTTAATCAGATATTTAAAGATTTGGCTATGATGATCCATGACCAAGGAGACATAATTGGTAAGTGGATTCCTGCATTTGCTTGACCAAAGCCATAGAGTTTCATTTGCACATTGCTGATTCTATACATGGAGTCATAGACACAGCCTGTGGATGTCTGAATTGAGGCATCTGACCAGTTGAGAATCTGCTTGGTACCAATGCAATTGAATGCTTAGTTGTGAGGCAGAATGTTCAAATGTGCCCTAAATACGTAACTTGACCCATATTATAATCAACTAGCTGATGAAGAAACCAATGGTAGAAGCACATTTGACTCCTCTATGGATTGTTTTGATATAATTTCTGGAAATATTTGACAGCTTATGACAATTGGGGTAATGGTACTTTTTCTGGTTATGTGTGTTCACATGCACACACATATTATGCATATACACAAGATTTTGTGTGCACATTGAAAGTTTCTTAAAAATAACCAAGAAAATGGTGGCTGTTCACTTTAGAACAGGATGTGGCGCTTAGGTGATGTTGGTCTGTTATTACCAACAGCCCCAGGTAGCATACCCATGGGAACCACAGTCCCAATCACATTTGGAGGGGCACCCATTTACCCATCTGTGTTCTGGAAAGTGGAGCTTCAGGCACTTTTTCACTGTCTCTTCTGTAAATAGCTTGAAAGTTTGAGAGACAAGAGTATTTTAATTCAGTTTGAAGAGTACACTGATTTTTGTTTGTTGAGTGTGTGCTCTGCTTTCCTACAGATAGCATTGAAGCAAATGTAGAAAATGCAGAGGTCCATGTGGAAAATGCCAATGAACAGCTACAGAGAGCTGCTTATTATCAGGTAGGATTTCAACAGTCCTGTGTTTGTCACATACCAGAGGTGGGCAGAGTAATCATAAAAGTGGAAGGTGCTTCAGTCTTGTCCACCATTTCCAGAAAAGAATATAGATAATGTCTTAACATATATAGTCCATGCAGAAAGTACGGTAATACAGAAAATAAATTTTACTTATATTTAGGTAAAGGTAAAGGTTCCCCTTGACAATTTTTGTCCAGTCGTGTTCGACTCTAGGGGGCGGTGCTCATCCCCGTTTCCAAGCCATAGAGCCAGCGTTTGTCCGAAGACAGTCTTCCGTGGTCACATGGCCAGTGCGACTTAGACACGGAACGCTGTTACCTTCCCACCGAGGTGGTCCCTATTTATCTACTCGCATTTGCATGCTTTCGAACCGCTAGGTTGGCGGGAGCTAGGACAAGTGACGGGCGCTCACTCCGTCGCGTGGATTCGATCTTACAGCTGAAGATCTACAGACCTTACAGCACAGAGGCTTCTGCGGTTTAACCCGCAGCGCCACCACGTCCCTCTTTTATTTATATTTATTTATATTTACCTGGTGCCAAAATAATAAAATGACTCTCAAGTGAGCTTCTGTGGGGAGTATTTAATGACTGCAGTTCCATCACTGAGAAGGCTCGTAAACAACCTGCCATGCCTCAATAAACAGCAGAGATTGAAAAATGGACTTTTAATGCAGTAGGGGGGCTGCTGTTTATCGGGAAGGAGGGAAGAAAAGCTGCATTTTGTGCACAGTTCTGGCTACTTCTTTCTGTCAGCATCAACAGCAAGAAATTCACAACTTGTGTTGTCTTCTTTCTAGCACATTTTAAATATTTAGCTTGTTGAAAAACTTTTTTTTGACAACTAAAATTGTTACTTTGTCATTCCATGCTCCTATTTTCATTTGGTTAAATAGTGTGTCATTCGTCCCATTTTTCTGTTGCTCAGGTATCAGTCATTTGAATGTTGGATGCAGAGCTTAGAATTCATTGCAAATAATGAGGTTGTTTTTTCAGCAGTGAAGTCATAGCAAATTACATTCTGATTATACCTCAGTGAGGGATAATAATCTTAGAACTGCAGAGCCGGAAGGGACCCTATGGATCATTGAGTCCAGCCCCTATCAAGGAGGCACAGTGGGGAATTGGACTGCCAGCCTCTGACTCCACAGCCAGATATAGACGTTGTCTAAATGGGCGGGATAAAAATCTAATAAATAAATAAAATATCTAAACCACTGAGTTTACCCCTTTGTGGTGTAACTAGCTGCATTTATTTTTGCAGTTACCTGTTTACTAAAAGGGTGGTATTACAAAATTGTGGTGAAGGAATATCATATGGTTCAAATGCTAGGAATGTTGAGGCAGTAGCTAGGTGAACAAGAGAAAAACATGCTTTGTACTACAAGCCAGCTTGCAGCATTCAGATATGTGTGTTTTAAAGTAACTAGAAAGAAACTGAGCTACATTTGAAAAATAAAGTTATATTTTAAATAACCAATCCATTATAGTCTGAAGGCCCAAATACCCTTATCATTACAATTTTGAAAAAATAATATTTCACAATTTGGTTGGATCTCATTACCTTCTTGGTATAAATAGTTTCTCTCCTTCTTTTGTTTCCTCTTGATAGAAGAAATCTCGTAAGAAGATCTGCATCCTGATTCTTGGGCTGACCATAGCTTCTGTAATCTTGGGAGTTATTATCTGGCAGGCATCAAAATGAATTGTTTACATCAAATTGAATCAATTGCAGAGCTGATGTTTTTTGCCACCTGGGAAAATGGATAGAGAAACCTGTGGAATGAATTGATGAGATGGCTGGAACACAAAACTGGTTTTCCTCTAATAATTATATTGAAACTAATATGAAAATAACTAGTTCTTGGACTTAGTGAACCATGAAGACAGTATTTATCAGTTCATGTAAAATTATTTTATGTAACTAAATTTATATTGTGAATTCGTTTGCTATAATATTTCTGTCCTGAATGTATAGTGTTGAAGGGTGTGATTGGTAATCTAGATTATTTTGTTAATTGATAGATGCACTACAGATGTAACTTTTAAAAATATGTATTGCTTTTATAAATTACTTGCATAGGAATAACTTCCATGAAGGGCAAATCTGAGAAACCAAGCAATTCTCACTCTCAACAAATGTCTTTGTGTAACCTAGGGAGCTGCTTCAAATATGTGCTGTCATCCTGTGATGTGCCATTTCAATTTCTAACAGTAATTCCTGGCCTGCATCATACACTGCAAGAGTGGGGAAAGTGCAGCCCTCCAGATGTTAAACTGAAATTCCCATCACTTTAGGAAGGATAGGCATCAATGAGGTCTGATGAGATCCTGCAACATCTGGAGGACCATATGATCCCATCTCTGACATACTGCTTCTGAATCTTACAGATACTACTTTTTAAGGCACTACAGTAGGTTGACTTCCCATAGCACACAGAGGAATATGCAAGTTTTCTAGTTTGCAGGCCCTTTGCTTTGAAGTTTTCAAGAGAGAAACACTTCAGTTTGGGTTTTTTAGTGACATACATAGTGGTTGAGACCATCTGGGTTTGAAACAAAGAATGTACTTAGTAATGACTAATTTTGTACTAGTGTTGGTAACAGAGCTTTCCCCTCTTCCATTTCTGTAGTAACAGTGAATAATTTAGCAGTGTATCAAACATCTTGTTGCCTAATGAAGCTGTAGTCGGTAGTAGACTATTTTACTTGCCAATTTCATAACACTAACACATGCATTAAACACTATAGCACATAAAATATACAGAGCATTAGTTGAGTTAAAAATAGACATGACATAAAAATGATAAATAGATTGAAATCGTGTTTCTTAGTATAGTAACTAGAGTAGGCCCATTCAATCAAAGGAACTGACAAAGGAGTTGACTCCCCAAATTGCCATTGATTAAATTGGCCTACTCTAGTTGTGACTTACTACACCAAGCAACAGGATTTCAGCCATATTTTGAAAATAGTCATGGCAAATCATTATTTTGTCAAACAGGCGTCTTCTGTAGTAGACTTGGCTGAGAATATTGCTTTTCTTCCTAGGCTATTAGTAGATGCCCAGGCCAAACACAGCGGTCAAGTATGAGAAGGTGCTGCACACACTGAACTGGCTTGCACTCTACCTGACCTTCCCTCCTCCTTTGCATCCTTTGGAGCAAACTGTTGTATCTGAATATGAGAAACTGGTTTGATCCTGGACTATTTTGTACCCAACAGTTTTAAACAAACCAGTTTTCCCATACTTGGATATAGTGGGAAACTGCTGCACTTCTAAGCAGTAGAAGACATTCATTTTAAACTTCCTTGGGAGGGGCAAGAGCTATATAAATGTAAGCTCATTCTCAAATTGGGAATTCACGGTTTCCTATTATGTCTGATCTCTAAATTGACATATTAGGAATCTTGGGTTAATCTCTCTTATAAAATGTAATTGACATGAAATTACTAGAAAACTGGTGTAAAATTTTAAGATTCTATATTTGAGAAACTGATACTATTTATTCTTTTTCACATTTTACTTATTTAAATTACTAAACTGTGAAAGTTGGTGTGGGAGAAGAACGATGCCCTCGGTTGCACCTCTTTCTTTGCACTGTTATTCCCATCATTCCAACCATTTAACCATCAATAAACATTTTCAAAAATTTGACAGTGTCTTTCCAAAAGTTCAGACTAATCTCTAAATACCTGGGAAAATGCCTTTCTGTAGATGTATTCTGTGACAGTATTCAGGCATATTTATTCTGCCATAAACTGTTCTAAACTGTCCATCTCATCGGATGCATGAAAAAGATAATTTTTGAACTATTTGGGTTAGCTGCCAATTTTATACTATCTTTACCTCACAGAGTTCTGGAGAACTCAAAAACTTGTCTTATTTTGTAACTTAGTGCTACAGTACAGATATTGTCCAGCTTCAAGGACTGTCATTTATATCCCCTGTACTTGATACCTAGTGTGGTGTGGCAGATAAGAGTGCCAGACTGGAACTTGCAAGACCTGGGTTTGAACCCCTGCTCAGACATGGAAACCCCTGGGGGTAGTGGAATATCTCATATACCTTGAAAATGCCATTAAGGTCACTGTAAGTCAATTCTGACTTGATGGCATATAATAACACACACACACTTGATTACTCATATCCTGAGCTAAAGCCAATACATTAATTATTGGAATGGGTGATTATCAAAATATTATACTGGATGCATCAATCTTATTAAGCATGCCAAATTTTAGATAATTCAATACACCATCATATATTTCTGTATAAGTGTTTTCCCTTTTAATGATGAATAGTTTTGTAATATATACATGGTTATAAAGAGAAACCCCTTAATAAAAATAATTGGAGGGGGAGAAAGGCTAAAGTGGATGCTGTATTTTAGGACGAATCTCTGGCTCTTGAAAACGCCTAATTTTCTACATCCATCTCTGTTTGTGGCTACTGTCACAACGTTCGGCATCCAGCCGACAACACTCAAAAGCTTCGATCTTCTAAACCCTGGGAGGAAACATCGTATTCCCGCTCTTTTGCTAGCGGTGTCGTGACGTCACTAAGGATGCCGCCCTGACGCTCTAGCCCTAACCAGCCTCGCTCTAGCCCGCTCCCCACCTCCTCTCCGCAATGCATGCTGGGATTGCCTCCAGCCCGATTGGTCTTCCAGTTTCCCGGCGTCCCCCGCGTCTAGCTGAATGGGGGCAGTCACAAGATGGCGGCGAACGCGAACTCTGCCGGTGGTGGAGGTGGCGGCGGCGGCAGTCTCCCGCTCTTTGACTGCCCGAGCTGGTGAGGGCGGAGGCTGTGGCGTTGGAGAGCGGGGAGAGGAGTTGACGTGCTGAGGGGACTGGTTTTCCCTAGGGAGGAGATGCAGCATCATAAAGGGGGGGGAGGGCCTGGGTTCAACCGCCCTTGTAAGGGAGGAGGGACAGGGAAAACCTCCTGGGTTTGCTTCTAATGCCCTGCAGTGTCACGCTCGGCCCTGGGGTATGTGAAGTAATTATTTTTTTAAAAAGCGGGTCGGGGGATACGATCAAGTTTTAGAGCACAAAAAGAAAAAATAGTCCTTACACGAAGTAAGAGGATGCTTCTGAAGAAGAACACAGTGCATGCTTATTGAGTGATGTACGAAGTAATATAGAAAGGTGCCTTTGAGCATAAGCAGAAAGCATATTCATTCAATCAAGCTGTATGAAGTGTCGCTAAACATGGGCAGACTTCTTATTCTTCAGTGGCCTTCATGAAGTAATGGGGGGAATATCTTGAGATGAACAAAGTGCATTCTATTACTACATCTTATTACTGCAAAGTGCAATTACTATTAATACATCTTATTACTAAGATGTAGATTGCTTATCAACTAGCATGTCTAGTCTGAATAACTACATCTAATTACCAACCATGGACAGGAGAGAAGACTTGTTCAACTATTCTTAAGCATTGCCCCACCCTGCCCTAGCTGTGGTCCTATGGTTACAATATTCCAGGAGAAGAAAACAGTGTTGCTATAAGCAGGAATACCTTCACATGACTGTTCAGAGGAATACTTGAAATGTGTTTGGCCCATAACTAGCAGCCATTGATGTGAATATGAAGAATTGAATTCTGCTTGTGATGCTAGGTTTTCTGATTAAAACTATGTCAGATATTTACTGGACAATTACATGCAGGTCATTTCTGCTGTGGGATACTAGCCAGTCCCTACACTTTTGTGCAAATTGAACACAAATCTTGTTTGATTTAAGAAATACATTACACAAATTAATTGTTTGAGTTGACAGAAAGATGTAACAAGGAAATGCTTCTTGGTGGGTATGTTATTCAGACCCTATGGAGCTGTCATTCTGGTTATTCATATTATATATCTATAAATGTTGGGCACTCAAGTAATTTGGTCATGGAATTCTTTGGGTGTTTTAGAAAGAATTTTTGTTTTATTTTCCTGTGCCAAATAACAAGGTTATGGAACTGTCCCTATGTGTTTTATGAGAGTATTGTGCATTACAGCAGGGGAGAATACTATAGTCAAAGTGAGCTATCCAGGTGCAGAGGTTGCAGATTGCTCCCAAGTCCATACAGGAACACTATGTGTGCTTCTCCCCCCCCACCCCACCTGGCCCATCTATCTGAAACCATGGCAGTAAATGTGAAGGAACAGGAGTGATAGGGTCGCTTTGCAGAAAAAAGTAATATTTTTTTTAAGATGTAGCTAACCTCTGCTGTTAAGTCATATTAGTGTTACAGCACCCTTAATAGGGTCTTCATATATAAGGTATGTGAGATATTTGAGTGGTTTTACCAATGACACTCTCTAGTGAGTTTCCATGATAGAGTTAGGGATTTGAATCAACATTTCCTGAATGCTAGTCTTTCACTGGGTCCACTATACCACATTCATTACTCATAAAAGTGGTTTAGAAGAAGAGTACAGTATTTTATTCTCCAGAAAATTAGAGAATGTGTTGTGTCAATCACTGATGATGGGGCAGAAACTATGTCATGTATTTGAAATGTGAGTTGGTGCTGCTTGCAGTGAGAGGATTTTAGTGACTGTTTCTAAAGGTTAGTCTTTCAATAGAGACTTCATGCTTCAGATTTTCAAACAGGAATGATTTTAGGTTTACTGTCTTCCAAACATCTTGTGAACTTCAATGTATGCATCTTCTTTTTCTATGATGAAATGTGGTCTCAATCTGTTAACCACTGTTTTTAATTTTTCGTATTAATGGTAGCTGAGACATTGTACTGTGTTACTGTTTTGGGTGGTAGAGGGAGGAGTTACAATGAAAGGCAAGGCAGTATGTATAACCTTCAAGTAGAAATCAGTTTCCAGTTTCTCAAATTACTTACACTAAAGGGAACAATATTGTAGTGGATTCCCACTCAGCTATTGATATAAAACTATTAATCCCAACTTTTTTCAAGGCAGTTTGCAAAAGGGGAAAGCAAAGAGTTAAACCATTCAAAATCATACAGTGTCACACACTTAAAATGACATCAATATAAGGATCTAATATAAGAGCTGATCCAGAAGGAATAAAATCAGTCTAAAAAGCCCAGTGGAATTTAAAAAAGTCCTCATTACCACCTAAGAATGGCTTAAGAGCAGTCTTGATGGCTTTTATCAGGAAGAGAATTCTGCAGTTATGGCATTACCACAGAGTATGCCTTGTCTCTTAAAACTTAAATAGGGCCTGTGATGCTGACCATAATGCTTGGATAGACTCATATGGTTACTTCTGTCTGCTGTGCAGAATAAGAGCTCTGTTTGGGAAATAACGTTTCTGCAGGCAGTTCTGGGATAGTGCAGAAATGGTGCTACACAAGAGGAGAGAACTTTACAATGCTCTTCAGTGTTCAGTGAGCTTGAATCTTTTAATGGAGAAAATGGAAGCCTTTTAATTGAAAAAATACATTCCACTTAAACACAAAATGTATCATAAAAGTAAAAATGAATGGAAATAATAGCAGCAATAGGCATTTGTAATGCTTTAGAACAGGGGTCTCCAAACTTTTGACTGTGAGGGCCACACCGGATATTTTCAACATTTTTGAGGGCTGAAGGAACAGGGACGTGCACGTCACACACACCCCATGTGCACACAGGCTGAAGGGAATGGGCTGGATAAAATGGCAAGGCAGGCCGGATGTAGCCCGCAGGCCGTAGTTTGGAGACCCAACCTTGGGTCGTCATATGTTCTTGGACTGCAACTCCCAGAAATCCTGACCAGCATAGCTAGTGGTGAAGGCTTGTGGGAGTTGTAGTCCAAGACCAAAGGTTGGGAACCACTGCTCTAGAATGTTCAAAACACTATGTTTTCTTGTGATCCATACAATTACTGCATGAGGTATCCATGATCCCTGATATATCCTCCACATTGGTTTCACTTCCCCCAAGGTGACTGAAGAAGCTACTTGGAGGAGTAGCGAAACGTTTCAACCTAATAAGAAAGAAGTCCAGTTGCCATGACTCAACTTCCAGAGATCCTGTAGATCTTGTAATCCATTTTGTCATTCTTCTAATTCACATCACTGATATCTGAAGAAGTAGATTTGATCCACAAGAGCTCACAATGAAATAAATCTGCTGACCTTTAAAGAGCCACAATATTGCCCTTTTCTCATCTTTTTTATCTCTTCTAATTTTGCCAGCATGCTCCTAATCCACTTTCCCATTTCCCATAGTAGCCAGCCAAATGCCTCCAGGAAGTTCAGAAGCAGAACATAAAGGCATCTGCTTCACAGTTTGTCACCAAAGTAACTCGTGTTCAGTGCCACAGTGTCTATCTGTTTTTGGCTCTTCAGATGCTTCAAACCTCTCAGGTTGCAAACCACTGTGGTGGCATATTGCCACAGGCTTGAGGTTCCAATAACTACAGGCCCAACCCAAGGATTGGCCAAATTCCATTTTAAAGCCTTGTGACTCTCACTACAATGTATGGTAGCAGATTCCATACAACAGTATGTGTCCATGATAGTGTCTAAAGTTTTTGACCGTTAATTTCACTTAAACATGACATGTGGTATACTTCAGCATTTTTCACCAGAATCCCAAATTTTTGTGTTACATTTTCAGATTTCTGCCTGGTCTACTTAATTTGAGCATGGTGAAGCAATTAAACTGGCATAGTTGTTACTGCATTTGTTACATCTTAACAAAACTATGAATGACAGATGTACTTTTTTTTTCATGGTAATTTTTGGTCTGTTGTTAACTTTTGAGATTCCAAAGAGTATTTTAACTATTCCTAAACAAAATATTTGTTCTGTTTTTCCCCCCCCTAGGGCAGGAAAGCCTCCACCAGGGTTGCACCTGGATGTAGTCAAAGGAGACAAACTTATTGAGGTATGAAAATAGATGTAACACTTTTGAATGTGAACCAGAAATGTATATCTGGTATATCTGCTTTGACTGATTGTGAGATCACTAGTATTTCCATTTTACAGATAAGTCTGGTACAAGTCACATGCCTTTGTAGTCCACTTTCATGCCACCCTTTCTCTCCTACATACAAGTGCCTACATACAAGTGACCCAGGAGTGCTCCAGTTTACTCTAATACCCTGTTACGTCTGAAGGAAGAAACTGTGGTTATCAGAATCATAATAAATTGGGGTCTTACATCAAACATCCTGGTTTGCTCCGATTCATACTGAGAAGTTAAAGTTACCTGAAAACGTACGAATTTAATTGTTGCATGCTGAGATGGTGGTTAAGGACTGAATGTATAGGCACAGGTTTTATGCACATCACAGCTTATTAAGCCATATTTACAACCACTGTTCTTGGTTGGATTTATAAACAGTTCTATGGCTAGAACACTTAATGAGCACCACGATTCTGAAAGAATACACTGTAAATTGGCAGCTGGACATTGTATATGTTGCTTAATTCCTACGTTTACAAGTTTGGTAAGCACTTGATACTAACCAAGCCATCTCTATCTTTGTTCTCATTTAGAGTACAGAGGTACAACTAGTGATTGGCTGGGTCCAAAAAGTGCAACATGAAAACAAGCCATGTGATTAAGCTCAATGTGTGCAGCATCACACTGGGTTATAACTCAGCGGCACATACAAGTTTTCAACCTAGTTATAAGTTATAGAGCAGTGGAGCAGTTACTGATTCTCCATTCTCATTTCTGTCTGTAAAACTTGTTTGTCAGCAGCACTGAACCAGAAAGTAACTGTAAGAGAAGAAAGATTGGATACCATGATGCCTCTTTGCCTAAATCAGTCCATTATTTTGGATAATTTTCTTCAGTGGATATTGTCATTTGGGTGCAGATTGTTTGTCCATAGAGTAGGACCCCCCTATCTACCAGATCACTGTCCATTGATTCACTTATCTGCTACCTAAAAAACTCCAGAAATATATCTTTATATATTTCCAGGGTGTATTTACCAAAACTGGCCATGAGAGGGAGCCAGAGACCATGAAATGTACAGTATAGCATTTGTTTTTCCATGGGTGGGGTGAGGATTTGAACTGATCCCTGCGAATACCACAGTCCTACCGTGTTGACATGTATGATAATAACTAAATGTTAACTTACAAAACTATATGATAACCCAACACTATGTTTGTTATTAACTAAAATTTAACATCTAAAGTGGTACAGTTCAGGCGAAAACTATTACTATTTGTAAAACTAAATTTCAGAGAACCCTTCAATTAAAGGATGATGTAGGAAAAAAGTCCTAAATCACACTTGGAATAGTATTATAGCTATTGTAATTGAAAATTTTAATGCATGAAACCTGATTATGTAACAGAAAAAGATCTGTTCTAGAAAAGGATGTTAGACAGTAATCTAGTTTCCATCCCTGTGATCAATTTGGCCAAGAGACATACAACTCAGATTTTGTATTTGGTGTATTGCACCAAGCAGAGAAAACTGTAAAACATTCATATGAATCAAGTGAAATTTATTGTTGCTGCTTTCTTATTATAGTCCCAATGGCAACATGGAACAATCTTGCCATGTTTGTGCCTCCTACAAGGCAACTCTCCCCCCACAATCTCACAAAGTTGTTGTTTTTGTTTTTTTAATTACAGGTGAGTAGAAGTCACTTCTGAATTTGAAAAAGGGCATTGTACTCTAGCCTAAAGAGCCCTGGGGAGAGGGAGACTAAAAACATGACAAAAATCACATCCCTCAAGGATGCCGAGGACTGCATGGTACTTGTGGGATGCATTTTTCCCAGCATGGTAATAAAATGGCATGAGCACTACCAAGTCCATTGGCTTTAGGAATGAATTGGACAAAATACTGTATGATACGGGCAGGAGTGGATTACGACTCCCAGAAGCCCTGATCACTGCCTGTGCTATTAAGGATTTTGGGACGTTGCTGTTCACCAATATGTGGGACTCAAGGTTTGGAAGCCATTAATTTATTGTTCTGGTTAATTTGCTAGGTAGCTTTTCACTGATTGAACAAATTGCACCTGATTGGGTAGCAGATTTTTTTAAAAAGTTGTATGCAGTTTCTTACAAAAACTGTAGGTGGCATGCACTATTGTAAGAAACATGTCTTTTTCTTTCTTTGTCTTATATACATCTCTAATCTGCAATGACATGCAAGCATTTTTTTTTAAGTATGCTACATGCTTCAGGACTCTTATTTTTACCCCTGTGTTGATACATGCTTGTTTGGTGGTTGTTTGAAAAAGGTTCTGGAATCATTCTTTAATTGCATAATTATCTCCTTGTGGAACATTCTACACAAATCATGTTTCATGAACTTGTTCCTGTGTAGTTTTTTAAATTATTATGTAGTTTGAGAGGACTTGAAGCCATAGCATTTTTAATCATTAGCCCAGCTTAGATAACTTTGTTAACTTGCATACGTAAGTCTTTTAATTTTATCTTGCATGATCCAAAGACTGTCTTAAAATCTCTAATGTAACTATTGTGTTTTTTACTAGTAGAATTAGGTTACTACAAATAGATACTGTTTCTCCTCTTGTATGGGTAAAATCTTATTTTCATTGAGAAATGGGAGTGTGGAAAATATTTTCTTGAGATGATGGTTTTGATTGTGTACTGTCAGAGAAAGTTGTCTCCTTTGGTTGTTGAAGACAAAGGATTAACACATTCTTACCTTTTATTCATGTAAATATTATTTTGCTGCACTGTGAAATAGAAGATTAGTTTATGACTTTTGTGTTAAAAATTAACACACCTTTGTTCCTGTTGGCCTAGACATGGTCACAGTTATGCAGGCTGCAGACACACTACCATTTTCAGTGCTAGAAAAAGCAATATAAACATAATGGCGAGAATTCACAATTCATTAGTAAATGTTAATTTGAAAAAAGCTGCAGAAAGTCATGGGAGAGGAGAGAGAGGAAATGCATAAGTAATAAAAACATAGGTAAGATGCAAATGGTATTATCTAAGAAAATGTAAGTCAGACATATGACAGACTAATCTGAGTAGCTGAGTGGGAGGGTGAAACATGGCAATCAGTGATCCTAAACAAGGAGCTGTAGGTGATAGCTGGCACATACATTCAGACAAGCCAGTGTGATTTAAGAGAGACTGAAGGCATGTAATGAGAAGTCAAGGTTTTATAGGTGATTGTTGTGAGCTATTCTTTGCACCATGGAAGGTTTTAGACAGAGTTAAGCAATCTGGTGTCCTCTAGATTAATTCTGATAATGTCTGACCATTGGTGATGTTAGCTGAAGTGTATCAAAACTGTGATCTAGAACATCTGAAGGATACCAAGGGCTATATCCAGTCTTAGTCCTATGTAGAGTAGATCCATTGAAATGAATTGAACTTGCTAGTCATGACTAACTTGAGTCAGTCTAGTCTAGGACTTAAGCACAGGTTGTTTATTCTGGTTTAGGATATTAAGGTATGGTTCAGAACACAGCACTGCTAGAAAATCCATGAAGTCAGAGATAAAAGTGAAGTGTCAATATTTTCAC
This sequence comes from Intellagama lesueurii, assembly GCA_037013535.1. NCBI lineage: Eukaryota > Metazoa > Chordata > Lepidosauria > Squamata > Agamidae > Intellagama > Intellagama lesueurii. The sequence goes on along the minus strand of JBAJHW010000009.1, from coordinate 12,402,626 downwards.
TACAAATTGATGCCTACAAGCTGTAATGTTTTATCAGGAAATGTTTTTAGAACTCTTCACTAATCAGTTCATTCCCTACAGTTCTAGCCATTAAAATGTAAAGGCTTGTGTCCCAGTCATATCCATGTTTACTTAGAAGCAAGCCCACCTGATATGAATCATACTTATTACTGCCTTGGCATGATCAGAGTTGAGCTTCAAAGAAAGCTTTTCATATTTCAGATGAAGCTGCTGTGCTACCTGTAGTGTAGCCAATTTGGTTGTCTCTGACTCCTTATGCTCTGGTGTTGCAATGCTGGAACTCCTGTAGTAGGCAATAAATGCCTTATCCAGAGAAATTTGGCATGATTGTGGAACTATCAACTAGGAGAGCAGAACAAATGGAGATGTGCGATCTGCTTGCAAGTGCCAAATATGCAGCAGTCAGGGCCAGTCAAACATCATGAATAGAACTAGGTTTGATTCTTTAGCATTTGAAAAAGAAGCAATACAGTGGTGCCTCGCTAGACGATGTTAATCCGTTCCACGAGGATCGCTGTCTAGCGAAAACATCGTCTAGCAAAGCACGTTTTCCCATTGGAATGCATTGAAATCGCTTCAATGCGTTCCAAGGGAAAACGCAGTCGTCTTGCGAAATTTCCCATAGGGAAACCTCGTCTAGCGAGTGAGGGTCCCCATAGGAATGCACTGACAGCTGCACTGACAGCTTTTGACCACTAGTCGGCGCACTCCTATGGGGAAACCTCATCGTCTAGCGAAATTCCCCATAGGGAAACATCGTTTTGCGAAGCGCAGTAGCGCTCGCAAAAAGGCATCGTCTAGCGATTTCCTCGTCCTGCGAGGCAATCGTCTAGCGAGGCACCACTGTATTCTCTGCCAAGTCAACTACAAAAGATGTCTGTTTTCATAAAGTAATGATTTGCCATCCTTACTCTAAAAAAAATGGCTGAAATCCTGTTGATTAGTGTGGTTAGTCCTAACTAGAGGTCTATTGAATCAGTTGATAAGTCAAACTCCTCCATAAGTTTCATTGGTTCAAATGGGCCTACTCTACTTGTGACTTATTTTAGTCATTGAATTGGGATTGGAAAGCATTGGCAAACTGGTGCAGATCTTTTAGTACTGGGATGATATGATCTTGATACCATTAGTAATTTATTTCATTTGCATAAAGTTCTAGACATGCCAAAAGTTAATTCTGTGCATAGCTCTTTGTAGTGAAACTCTGCCTTTCCATTGGCATACTCAAGGCACTAATATAATTAGCAGTGTACAATACATCTGTAACTAATGCATGTACAAAAAAATCAGGAAAATTAAATCTCTAAATGGTAGGTGAATTACAGAACTAGATGCTGCTCTTTTCTTGGCTTCTCTCAGTGAAAGTTTTTCCATGGTAGAAGGAGATACAGATAGGTGGGGAGGCATTCTTAGCCCTTCTTCCTTAGTGCTGACAATTGATGCAGTAGTGATGGAAACACGCATATAACTCATTTGCAGTGGTACCATCCAGACCAAAATTTAGGATCTCAGCAAGAAATAGCTGCTTTCTAATGAACCCTCTTCACCTGCCAGTCTGTGATCGGCTAGTTTAATGAAGTTTTTTCCTGTGTGTTTTTTTTTAATACTTAGATACATATTATTAAGAAGATACAGCAAAGGTGTGTGGCTTACCTTGCTTTCTGTTTGATATCTAATCCCAGAAACTCATCATTGATGAAAAGAAATACTATCTCTTGGGAGAAACCCTGACTTATGTGATTTCACCATTGATCACCAGTCATGCTCTCGGGTCCATGCTGCCTTGGTCTATCACAATACATCTGAAGAGGGTTTTTCTAATAGATCTCAACAGCAGTAAGTTGACTGGAACTTAATATGGGTAATATAATTGGCATGGATAGGTAGGATGTCTAGAGTAAATGTTGAGGGGGTTTGGGTTCAGGCTTATTTATCCTCCCATTCTTTTGGCATACAAAAAGACTAATGTTAAAACTGGCACCATAACATTTCCAAAATTGTTGCATCATTTGATTTTCACTACAGCTATAAAATCTTCCAGTTGCAGTTGGTATCAGAGAAGGTGAAAGTGAGCCTTCTGAACATCCCTTCTTCTGTTATTTGATGGCTGCTTGAAACCTTAGAGGACTATAGTAAACACTTTCAGAAATTTTACAAGTATGTACTTGTAATGGTTGATAGGGTAGGTTGAGATGGGAATCATAGTGAAATGGTGACAATCTAAAATTTAATTTGTCCCAGTGAAACTCTAAATAGCATGTTGATAGCTAATATTTCTTGTTCTGTTTTTGTTTCTGTTCTAAAATGCTAGCACATGGCACTTTTTTGGGACATATTCGCTTGGAGCCTCACAAGCACAACAGATTCCCATTGACTCTACAGTTTCATTTGGTGCCTCCACACGAGCTTACACCCTGAGAGAAAAACCTCAGACATTGCCCTCTGCAGTAAAAGGAGATGAGAAAATGACCACTGAAGATGAGGAGCTCAAGGGATTGCTTGGCCTGCAGAGGAAGAGACAGAGTTGGACGTGAGTATGCAGTTGTGTGCCTGTAAATGAGGTCTCTGCAAGTGCTGTGTTTCCTCTACAACAGGGGTCCCCAACCTTTTTCACCCCCGCGGACCGGCTGGGGAAGGTGGGGCACCTCGTGCGCATACGCGAACGAGCGCTCTCTCGCGCACATGCGCAAATGGTGGTGCGGTGCTTGTGCGGGGGGCGCGCATGCGCAACCAACGGCGCGGCACTCACACGGGTGCGCTGGAGCACATGCACAAATCAGCTGTGCGGGGATGAGTGCATGCGGGGGGGGCGGGAGGTCTGTCTCTGCGGCCCGGTCCAGCTCAGGCCACGGACCGGCACTGGGCCGCAGACCAGGGGTTGGGGACCTCTGCTCTACAAGGCAACCACGAGGATTGAGTGTCAGGACACTCATTCCTCGTGGTTGCCTTGTAGAGGAAACACAGCAGTTGCAGAGACCTCATTTAGCTTGAAAAGTATTATGGGTCTTTATATCCAGGCAGAATTGGGTCTGGTGACCCTTCTGAGATGTACATGCGTTTCATGCTTTAGCCAAGGAATCTCTTGGCTAAATAAGAGTAACTGCTGAGGCAGGCTACCAGCTGATTCACTATTGACATCCTTCTGCAGTTTTCTAGGATACAGTTTGTCCAATCACACTGCTCACGAGGTAACACAAGAGGGTGTAAGACTTTCATATCTAATCACATACTTTGTTTACAGTGTCCTCTTTTGCTTCTTAGAACCTGACAGAATTTAACACAGCCCACAACAAGAGGATTTCTACACTAACCATAGAAGAAGGAAACTTGGATATCCAGAGACCAAAAAGAAAACGGAAGAACTCAAGGGTTACATTTAGTGATGATGATGAGATCATCAATCCAGGTGAAGACTGTAGACTTCTACTGCATAAGTCTGACTGCACCTTGTTCTTTTTTTTTCCTGTATGCATCAGTGGCCACATGTTTTCTTGAAGACCTTGGTTGTTCTTCACTTTAGGAATGGTGTTGAATACTAAATACATACTTCAAAATCTGCTTTCAAGTAACCATTGTACTTCCATCTAATTTACCCCTACAGAGGATGTGGACCCTTCAGTTGGACGTTTCAGAAACATGGTACAGACTGCAGTCGTCCCAGTAAAGGTATGGGCCTATATCAGAAAAGCATTTGTTTCTCTTTTCTTGTTTTTGCATTAGAAATACTCCTGTTGTTAATGTTAAGATCATTAGAAATTTTAACACTTGCAGCCTAACACTCAGAAAATACATTTTATAATAAAAATAATAAATAATAATAAACACTTTATGTAGAACTAGGGAGTGTTGCTCTGCAACATACTTTATGTATATTATGGTTTTCAAATTCACTTTTTAGCAAAATCAAAGATGAGTAAGGAATGAGAGGAAAGGTTTTAATGCAGTGCCCCCCCCCCCCAAAAAAAAGACTGCAAGCAAAAGGGAAGGAAGTGCATATTGCTAAAGTATCTGGGAACTGGTTTGGATGCAATACAAAGTTATCAAAAATAACGATGATATCCTGCCTCCAGTAGGAGATAAAAAAGAACAATTTAAGACACAATATGGTAGCATCTTGCCACATTTGATTGGAGTTTCCCATATATAATGGGTCTTAATAGGGTAATATATTCTTTATTATATGTAAAGAATATGCCAAATGTGGCAAAGCCAAAGTGGTTTTAAGTTATATCCAGAGAGGTAGCTGTGTTAGCTTTGTTTGTATTGGTAAATGAAGACACTGTTATAATCATTACCTACTGCTGCCGGTTGTGTTAATTACAATTGCCCATTTAGCAATAGTTTCTTTTCTACTGCCTTTTACTTTTTGGCCAATGAGCCAATATTCTGGCAGAGTGAGAGATGTTTGAGCATACCAGGAAGGCACTTAACATGCTAGAAACCTCTTTAATTATCGTGCAACTTATTCCCCTTTTGGAAGGCATGGGCAAGACTTTAGGAAAGTGAGCAGGGAACTGACAGGGATGATTTTAATACTGCAATAATCAGCATTAAATGGTCACAGGCAACTTTATCTGTATTGTCTGCAGGGTTTGTTTTTGTTCTAGTAGCTGCAGATGAGTATTCAGTTTATGAAAATAGCAAGTATAAAGTAAAAGTAGCCCAGTGTGACACAAATGAAGCATCATGTCCCAAATTTTCCCTTCTAATGTCTCAGCACATAACAGTAAGCCAAGATTTAGTGTGACATGGACAGGCATCTGCAAGTCCACGTGAAGCTTCAGATACTTCAAATACACCTTACTCCATGCAGCTGGAAGGCAATTGTAATAGGATTCAGTTTCAGCTTTTATGATTCCTAATTTTATGTTATATGCAAGCCCAGAATTGTGTTTTAAAATTAACTGTAGTTCATAAACCAAAACAAAATCTATGACTTGATCTTGGTTTGTTTGGCAGTTTATTAGTTTGAAACCATAATGGTTCATGTGTGAAGATTAGTCAAAACTTACAGAAAGTGAAACTAATTTACAATTTATATTTTACAACCGATTGCTTTTCAAAATCATGTTATAGCCGCTCTGATTGCACCTAAAGTTTTTAGGTGCCACACAAGGACTAAAGATTTAAAACCCAAGTCTCTGCCAACAGGTGTGCAGCCTGGCACAAGGCAAAAGTGATGTCGGGGGAAGAAATTGATTTAAGAACAAATTCTTCATAAACTTCCAGAAATAAATATATTGCAGTTCTATTTGGGGGGGGGGGGGAAGAGAAGAGTGGGGTACTCTAAAATGATTTGTGTTTTGGAGATTTTGTATTAAACAAATGTCTGTTCTTCTGCAGAAAAAACGAACGGACAGCACTGGGTCACTGAGCACAGATGAGGCTGTGACAAGGCGTATGCAGAACTTTCCCTATACCGGAGGATTGTACGGTGGTTTGCCTCCCACTCACAATGAGTCAGGCACGCAGTCCCATAGCATTCATGGTACAGCTCTCATTGGAGGCCTGCCAATGCCCTACCCTAATCTTGCCCCAGATGTGGACTTGACTCCAGTTGCACCCTCAACGGTTACCATGAATCCAACTCCAAATCCTGCTGTGTTTAATCCTGAAGTTGTGAACGAGCCCAAGAAAAAGAAATATGCGAAAGAAGCTTGGCCAGGGAAGAAGCCCACCCCTTCCCTCTTGATCTGAAGAGCAGAGCTTGGTCTCTGCTGTGGGTAGATGGGATCAACCAGTCAGAGCGGGGACAAAACTCTACACGTGTTTTGGCAGCTTTCCAACTTGGATCCTAGCTCATAGCCAGGTTATAAGGCTTAAACTTCCTTATAAAACCAACCTTCAGAAGAGTTCTACAGCGGTCTAGAAAAGAAACTCAAAAATATATCTCCCACTGCCTGTGGAACCACACTGCCTAGCAGCCTTTTCTTCTTTTATCCCATCATCTTTACTTTCATGGTTATTTTTCCTCTTAACCTTATTCATACATCTAAGGGGCACTGTCAAATAACTCACAGTCAGTATTTACAACTCAGTCTTGTAACTGCAATTTGGCATTGATACCCCAGTTCAGTTTTAATCAGCTGGTCTTAGTTTAATTTTTGTATCTCAAGATCATTAAGTGCTATTAATCTAGGCATCTTCTGTATGCCACCGAGGCAAGTGTCATCCGTTTGAAGACTAGAAACTCAATGCTGTGGTCAGAAAACAAGAATGGAATAGATTTATTGCTCCTTAGCATCTTAGATTGAAAGCACTGAGAAATATCAGTAAAAGTATCTCCCTTAATCAAATACTTCATGATAATCTGACAGTGGCATATCCTGACAAAAATAATGATAAAATAGTGATATTGGACATCTCTGATGGACCAGTACTTGAAATATGAATAGAAAATTCAGCTGTAGTCTTATATGACACTTTATGGGGTGTGGTTTTACTATACACAAGCAAAATTTCTTAATGCAGTTTTCTGGACGTCACTTTTCCTGGGCTGATCCAAAATCTGCAGTCCAAGGAATATAATCCAGTTTCTGAAATTTTATACTGTGTACTGTTCTGTCAGATGGAGATACTCAACAAGGTAAAACAGTTTTCTGACCCCAGCTCCACTGTGTTACATTTTGACCCTTCGACTTTTTTCTGAAGTTGAACAAAAATAGGCACATACCAAGCCCAGGCCCACATGCTGGGAATTAAAAGACTTTTCAGCAGATTGCATTTTGTACACTAACTAATATAAAATTCAAGTAACATTGTCCTTGGAGGCCTTTGTTCATTATCCCAGTTCTTGGTGCTATGCAGACTGTTAATCACAGTGCTGGATCAGTCTCTTCTTGATTCTGTGTTCAGATGCAATAAGCCTATCCAGCAGTTTCGTGTTGCATGCAAGAACAACGGGCAGAAGTCCAATGAAATCAGGCCATTGTCCTGTTGATTTCATTGGGCGAGTTCATTACATTCTTATCTCCTCCCCTTTAGCTGGGATCAGTGGGACTTTAAGAAATAATGTAATCGTGCTAGATAGTTCCTTTTGTTTCAGAAAATAGTCTGACTATCTAAAATTACATTTGCCACCAAAGTACTGGGCCACATAGAGTTTAAGGTGAAATAGTTCATTTTATTTGCTGTCCCCCCTTCCCCCAAATCAAAACATTCTGTCACATTGGAAGTCTGCAGTGTGTGGATGTTTTTAGGTCATTTCACTTCTGAGCAATCTACTTTTTTCTTTTCCTTCTACAGTGTACATAGGGGTCATATGTGAAGATGGAGCTGTTTCTATATTGTGTGGTTATAGTACAGCACATTCCCAGTTGTGACAGCTAATCACTCATGAGCATACTCAAATCCTCTGTTACTTCTCTGGCGACCGCTCATTTTCAGGATAATTTTAGTTACATCTTTCCAAGCTATAGAACAGACTCTTGCTCTGAGGGCAGTTTTTAAGGCTATGACCAGTTTAAATCAATTGGATTTTTCCTTGCTGGATTTTAAAATAAGTTTTTTTTAAAAAAAGAGATTATTCTGTAAGCTATAGCCCTTGGGATTTTACTGCTTGCTGCTCTCAGCCCCTCACCTCTGTAGAGAGTTAAAACTTTTATTTTCAGATCCATGAAGGTAGTCCTGGTCAATACTGGGCATGGGTGAGGAGAGGTGAAAAGTGGGCTCTGTACATACATTTGTACATTTGTGTAATAAGCCTTTTCACACTCTGTCGAGCTTTTTACCTGTAACCTTTACTACACTGTAAATTAAATGATCGTTTTTTGCCAACTGTAGAGTTTAATATGTATTCTCAAATTTTATAATGCATTCCAACAAATTATGTGCTATTTTCATCATATTTAATTTCTATTTTTTTCTGTTGCCATCAGATTTAATTTCTAAAACTTTCTGTCCTGTTTTCCTATAATAATGCTAAAGACAACTTATAAAGCATCTTAAAATCATAAACACAATTCAAGGGAAAAGAAATAATTCAACCAACATTAAAAGAATATTAAAAGTAAACAAAATTCAATTTTTAAAAAGCTGAAGAAAATACAACAGTTTCTAAACAACAGCAGCATTAACATCAAATGAACATTTCATGGAAAGATATTTAAATACACTATTCCACTGCAGAAAAAGTCATTTTCACAATTGTCACCCATCTACAAAAAACTGATCAGAATATAGGCTGGTTAGAAGGGCTTCAAAAACTGTCTAGTCCAATCCCTCTTGATGCTGAAATCGCACTGAAGAGATAGGCCTCTACATCCTGAAGAGATAGGCCTTAAAATAGGTACTTTGCCTTGCCTCTTTAGTAGTAAGAATATGTTAGAAACATGCCCTCCTGGCATTGAACCTCTGTGTTTGCAGTGGAAAAAAATAAACCCTACACTGTTTTTATCTGTTTCTTGAAAGTGGTAAAATGTGCCAAATTTTTGCTTTCTCTTTTTACCATATACAGTACCTGTCATAATCTTACTTCTGTATTGTAAATGAAGCATTTCTCACAGAAATGGGAACAAATGCAATGAGAAATGAAAAGTCATTTTCACAGGCATCTTTTTTCCTCTTTATGGTAAAGTGCTGTCAATATTTGTAAAGCAGGACTTCACGTGATTTATAGAATCAAGCTAAAAGTAAATGCTAGGAGCAACAAAGCCTGTGAGGAGCAGGAAGCAGCAATGAGATGCTGGAGAACGGAGCTGTATGTGCTGTGAACTGTGTATTATCCCCTCTCTGCTAAGGATGCCTGCTCCATTTGGTGAGAGGTGGAAAATGTGTCCTGTTTCAGCCAGCATAAGAAGTAAGATTCAACTACCTGTCAAGTTGGCTTGGACAGTGAGGAGAGGGGAAGATATTTTCTTCAACTTAGGCAGCAGTATCTTTTCAACTCGGGAGGAAAATGGGTAACAAAATGGCCACTCATAACTAGTTTTAGAAGCAGTAGCTGTGTTAGTCTGCTAGCATATCGGGACAAAAAGGACAAAAACAAAGTAGATAAAATCGCTGTGTCACCTTTTAATTACTATATTTTAATGTGAGCTTTCATGGACAAGTCCACTTCCTCAGGCATAAGAGTGGGGCTATTTGCCATGTAATCCCACTCTTATGTCTGAGGAAGTGGCTTGTCTATGAAAGCTCACATTAAAATATTGCAGTCTTTAAGGTGCCACAATGTTTTAAGTCTTTATTTTTTATTTTGTTTTTAGACTAAAATGGCCACTGCCCCTCAGCATCTACCATTCAAGTTTACTTAACAGGCCATCCTCAAGTCCCTGCTGAAAAGGACAGGAAAACATTGTGCCATATCAAAATGAAATGTATCCCACTAATTATGAAGAATAATGATATTTTGACAGAACAATCTAGCATATTTCTGACCTGGAGGTCCACCATAGGAAGAAATTTGAGTTTTCAAAAATTCCAATCGCTTTCATCACCAAGCCAGTTCTACAGAGCTGAAGAAACTTCTGTTCAGGACGTATCCAAAGAACACATTTTAGAGAGGCGGTGTGGGGTAATGGTTAAAGCACTGAAGTAAGACTGGGGACATCTGGTTTCAAACCTCCAATCAGACCCAAAAAACTCCCCAGGTGGTTTCAGAACATTGACACACACTGTTTCACACATAACTACTAGCCTGCTTGAGTGTGCTGTGCTACAACTCCCACTTCCTCTCACTATTGGCTAAAATGATCAGAGTTGATGAGAGGTGGAATCAAAGGAGGATACATTTCCTAGCCCACCATAGTATTTAGAGCTGAACTAGGATCAGATTCAATGATAGAACTTACTGCTTGTTTTTTGGCTATGGCAGCCATTTAGAAATTGCAAAAAAAAAAAAAGGATTATGATTAATTTTGAAGTAGAAATAGAAGACATGTGGCCATAATGGAAAAAAAACTTATGACTAGACAACCTGCTTCAGAGCCTGTTGTTGGTGTGCTATTGATAGTCACCTTTCAAGTAGGGATCATCTCCTCTAGGCAGAGAAGAGTGGGACATTATGGGTTACGTGGTCTGTGTCCTCCAAAGCAATGGTCCCCAACCTTTTTGACACCAGGGACTGGTTTAGTTGACCATTCTCCCAAGGACTGGGGGGGGGGGGGGACTTGTTATGCAATAGGTTGTTGGAGGATAGCTTTGAATCGAGCTCATAAAGGAAATGGTGAGCAGGAGCAGGAGGTGAGCTGCAATGGAAGCTCCGTCTCCTGTCAGATCAGCAGTGGCATTAGAACCTAATAGGAGCGCACTGACAGGAGGTGGAGCTTCGCTTGCTGCTCACTGGGACAGGTCTGCAGCCCGAGGGTTGGGAACCCCTGCTCCGAAGCTTTGAGAGTGCAACACAGGTTCTTAATGGGGAGACAGCTATCCTTAGTCAGGTGATCCCAATGTTCCAGGGCTTGGTTGGCATGATGGAGGGCACAATGAGGGGGTAGACCAGTTGGATGGAAAATTCCACAGAGGTAGAACAGCATTTTTTTGCAGCCTGATATGGTGACCCTGGCCTTTAGGATCTGCTTCACTACAGGTTGCATCTTGTGGAAGAAGCAGTACATTCTTACAACCCTTTTGGACCCCTGAATTAAACAGTGGGCAATGGATATTAAGCAGCAGCAAGAGGGGGGCAATGCCAACTGACTTTCCATCACATGTAGCAGAAGCCAGTGAAGAAGGTCCAGCTAATAATGGGGGGGTCACACAGAGCATGAAAAAACTAGCAGTGTTCATAGCACCCCAAATAGCAGTACCAGCAGTTATATTCTAGAGTCCAACTCCCTCATTCCTGCAAAAACAGGACAAGTTTTCAGGGACACTATCTTAACTAGCATGTCAGGGCCCTGGCCTCCAGAGACACCACCCAGGAGGAAGTACGAGGCAGAGGCGGAGGCTTACATGCAGGAGCCCTGCAAGCCCAAAGAGACTAATACCTTGTCATACTTGACGGGAAGGAATCTGCAAAGCTCTCCTCCAGCACCCCATTTCAAATTAATCAATTTTTTTATGACCACACTACTATTCTAAAATGGTCTTTGGTGTGATCAGACAGAATGACACATCCCATAACTGTGACCATGGGTGCAAAATCTCCATAATAAGCTGGCCATCCTTTCTCCTGCTAGACGAATTCTTATCTGCCTAGCTCACGGACTGCAGAAAAGAGGAAGGGAAAGCTGCAGCTGTATTTCCACTTCAGTAGCATAGCTGTTCTGTGTTGCCGCTCAGTGTTCAACATTCTGCAGCAGCAACACAACCAGAGCTATGGAGTCTGTTTCCTTCCAGCATTATATCTGCAGTCTGGATCTCAGTTTCCTTCCTAGAGTGGTAAAGATCTGCTCTGGAGTCTACTTCCAAGGTGAGTTCAACCTGCTCCTCTCTTGCTAAGATCAGAGAAGCTGAAGGCATGTAACAGAGCTTTAAGGAAATTCAGGTTGAGTCTGTGTGTTGTGGGCATGGGGTAATACAATCATTACTAAGCTAGAGACTTACTGTCTTCAAAGAAAGCTGTAGAACCTGGAAAGGTTACTTTTTGGGACTGCAGCTCCCAGAATCCCAATGGTCCTACTGGAAGGTCTTGCCCGAAAAGGGTCTGCCTGCTGCACTACTGTTTCTGAAGACCGAATGGTTGTGTTGCTCGTTGAGAAATAGTTGTGTGTAACGACAAGGACTCTTTACAAATGGTTTGTTATATATTCTTAAGTGACTTAATGGGATATTATAGCCATAATGGAGCATTTATTGCAATCCCCTAGACTAGAAAGGCACTGTAAAAAGGCACGTAACATTTACTGAGTTCCTGAAAGGGTGCATAAAGTGTTCTACTTTCTTTTTTCGTCACGAGCACTGCAATTTATGATGTCTCATTAACTTGATTCTGACTTATGGTTCCCTTCCCAGGGTTTTCTAGGCATAAAGTACCAAGAAATCATTTAACAAGTTCCTTCTTCTGGTGGTGCCCTGGGACCATGCAGCTTACCCAGGGTGCCACAAGGTATGGAACCCCCCTCCGCTTCACACACTCCAGGCAATCTCAGCTGGCCCCTCTCCTGTACAGGATCTGCGACCAGGCACTCCAATCCACTCATCTATGCCAGCTCACTAGCACTATAGGAGCAGGTGCCATAGGTCTTGAATTAAGACTTATAAAGGAAAAGAACACAGTCACAGTGTGGTAGAGATTCTCAAAGCATTAGCAATAAAGACAAACTGCGGACATAGCAATCTAAATCAGCCTTTCCCACCTTAGTGTCCTTTGGGTATGTTGGACTATAAGACCATTATTCCCAGCCAGTGCAGTTTTTGCTGGGTTAAATAAGGAATTGCTCTAAAGTCAGTGGTCAGTATTCTATTGAACTTCCACTGAGTGGAAATTCCTCCCAGCAGAGTATTGTGGGATCGAACTGCTTCTACAAGGATTTCTGTTACACAAGTGGTGATCTGCTGGATAGCTCAGTGTTTTAGGAGCCAGAGGTTGGGAATTTGATTCCTCACCTTGACAGAGGATGGACCTGATGATACATAGGGTCCCTTCCAGCCCTGTAGTGCTAAGATTATTATCTCTGGGAGAAAATACTCCCTGCACTTGTGCAATGGCAACGGTAGCACAAGGGATGCATTCTCCTATTACTGCACTAGTGGGACTTCCAGAAGCTCAGCAAGACACTGGATAGTACATACTTGGAAAGGTTCTTCTGGACTTCAACTACCAGAGTCCCCTTGCCATGCCGCCTTTGCTGTCTGGGAGTTTCTGGAAATTATGGGATTGTCAGAGGTTAAGCAAGCATTTGTGAGTGCTGGTTTTGTGATACATGTTTAGAATCTTAGAGGAATTGTCAGGGACCTTGAAGATCATCTCATCTCATACCACCTGCCAATGCCTGATCAGCGACCGTCTGGTTTCTCTCTAGCAAAGGAGAAGCCAGCACCATCTGAGGTAGCCTGTTCCGTTGTACCATTTGGAGGGTCTCCCCCGTCCACCGTTCAGTTGAAATCTCCATCTTTTAATTTGAAGTCATTGTTCCAGAACCTTCTCCGGGAGCAGTAGAAAACAACATACTGCGTGAAAATGCTTTAAATATTTGGCAAGAATTATAAAATGGAGTTTTTCATTTTTTGGCAAGGCCATATTTTAGAAATCTGAACTCTCAGTATGCTCCATCAAGCACAGCTCTCATGCTAGCTGAGGGTTTCTGGGGGAAATGGAGTCCATAAAAGTAACCTTTCCAATTCTGGCCCTTTATCAGCAGGTATATCATGCCTGACATTTGTTTTTATTTTACTCCCTGTTGCTATTTTATTACATCAGATACTGCAAATATTTATTGAAGTCTCTGCACAGGAAAAAGGAAAATATAAGACCCAAAGATACAAACATACAGATAAAGGAGTTTTGAAAAGTGGGAACTAGCAATGCCATTGGGGAAACAAACACTCTGAGAGCATTAAAAACAGGAAGTTTGCAAAGCAAAGAGTATATCATATAAGCTATCTTGGCAGAGGGGCTTCATTTTCTATCTCCTACCAGTCAACAGGAAACAGAGAGAAGTGTTCAAAATAGAAGACAGCAACTACATGTATGCAAATTACAAGGGGAAAAAACCAACAACCTAGAAGTACACACCATGTGTGATAAAGCAAGGACAAATTGTGGGACAGTAACATTTTGGGACTTGTATTTCTCAAATCTTTTGACAACCAGGGATTCTGAGAGAGTTTTTCCAAGCTCCTAAGAGGAACACAGCTGGCCCTTACCTCAGGCACCAAAATGTCTTGATCTAGTCCTAGTGACCCTTCTTCACTAGGGTGACCCAATGGACATAATACTGGGATGTCACTGTTTTGTGATTCCCTTGTTGAACATGGAATGAGATAGTAGTTGTCTATTTCCATATCAGAAAAGAAGACCACCAGCCAAGAACTGTAGGAAAGAGAACTGACTTTCATAAAATAGCCCATGCTGTTTTAGAAAACATTAGAAATAATACATTATTTGTTAATAATTTGGACAGAATTGGAATACATCTCACTTGAGTGAGGAAAACACTAACCAGGTGACTTCTGTTCCTGCTAAATCTACTGACCATATGCTGGTCACTGTGACTGGACAACTTTATGTTCTCCTGATTCTTCTTTTATCCGTAAATCTGAGGTGAAGTGGGCAGCCATTTAAATGGAGGACCCCCTTCAACTGGAGGATTGTTTGCTGGCAGCCCTTTTAACTGATGACTATCCTCTCTGAGAGAGGACATGTGATCCCCTTACTAGATATTGTTCAGCTTGATGAGGTTGGGAAAAAAGGAACAGAAAGGGGATCTGAAAGAAAATGGCAGGCCAGATGATAACTAATTACACAGCACAAACCAGGAGGTTTGGGATTAGTCTTGGATTGTGGTGTGTGGGTGTTATGTCTTTTATTTCTGCCTACTCCTTGTTTCATTGCGTCAGTGACATGGTCCCTTTTTTCTTTATTTTTTTTCTATTCTGGGTATAGTGCTGAAATGGATATGGACCATCTTCCTCCAAGGAAACGCGGAAGCAAAAAGAAAACTATAAGTTTTCTTTAACAGATCTATTTTCAGTATGAGCTTTAGCTGATTACTTCATCAGACACATAGGTTGAATTCAAGTTGGTGCAACTACACTGTGCAAATGGTGGTGGTGGGTTATTCATCTTTGTTTTAATTTAAAACTTCCTATTTCCCAGCTGCCAAGTGATCGGGACTGCCAGTGTTGATCTGGTGGCGTTTTTATGAAATTAAAGTTTCCCCTCCCCCATCTCAAGGCTCCCAGAGGCTTCCCCAGGGCAAAAGGGATCCCTAGGAAGTCTTGGAACCTGATTTGGGGGGGGGGGGGGAGAGGAAGCTTTAAATTAAATTAAAATGAAAATTAACTTTACAGGGTGATGACATCATCACCACAGTTCTGCAACAGGATTTCAGCCACAGTGTATAATATTTAGATACAGATTTCTATACATAATGTACCTTGTTTCCCTGAAAATAAGCCCTAACCTGAAAATAAGCCCTAGTATGATTTTTCAAGATGCTCGTAATATAAGCCCTACCCCAAAAATAAGCCCCAGTTAAGTGAAACCCCGCCCTCCACCATTGTGCAGCATTGTGCAGCAACCAGAAGAAGATAACATGACTGTAAAATAAAACATCCCCTGAAAATAAGCCCTAATGTGTTTTTTGGAGCAAAAATTAATATAAGATCCTGTCTTATTTTCGGGGAAACATGGTACATAGTTGTAAGATGTGGAGACCAGGTGCAGAGGATGCAGGTGCACAGGTAATGAACTTTCAAAGTGACAATAGTATTATTAATACAGGGAGTGAGCTGTCAGAAGTCTTACATAAAGATCTTGGCCATGGGTAGAGTGATTATGTCTGCCACATTAACTGTGCTCAAAATGCAAAGGAATTTGCTTGTTTTTTCCTGAATCAACTTCTGATTGTCATGCCAGAGACTTGCTAAAGGAAAGCACCGGCCATGGTGCTGTCATGTTGATGTGGAGATACAGCTGGCATTTAGGTGTGCAGCAGAGTCTAAGCAGGCACAGACCAGCAACCCAAAGACTGCAAGATATAAGTATTATTGTCAAGAATGGGCTGTAGTTTATTGGTGACCCATAAATATGAATGGTCTCATCTGGAAATTGTAGGTGACTACCAATGGTGTTTTGTTATTTTCTCTTTTATATATTTATTGTAACCACCTGTTCCTTGGTATCTGTCTTCCCTGTCTCTTTCTTTCACCTCACTGAGTAGGTATGATAGTTAAAGAACACTTGTTGTAAATCCATGAATGTTAAATTTCTGTCTTGAGAGTTTCAGGAGAAGCATTTTTATCAGAAGGCTTGGCTACAGACAGTAGCTTTTGTGGTATGACAGGAAACCAGAGGCACATAATTCCTATAACACACAATTATATGCAGCAATCAGCAAGATTTTGACGGAATGTAGTGCTTATGCCTGTTGCGGACAAACAATGCACCTGTTAGAATTTATTTTTATTAATCAAGGCATGTATTATTAACAGGCACATAGGAATTATAGTTTGACTTAGCTTGCAAAGTTTGAGCTTCTGAATGAGACGTTATTGAGAAACTGTTGCAGAGATCTCAAAATTAACCACAGAGATTCATCACTCCATGTATTAAAAAGAGGAACTTACAAGTCAGCCCCAAGCCACAAAATGAACTTACTGAAATGTATTGCAATTTAGATTGGAAAGTCCCAAATTGTAGTTGATAATGTACACATGAAATGATGTATGTGATTGACCCATGTTCTGATCAGGGTATAAAAAACTGGGATTTTGAGTGGATACTGCCTTTGCCCAGATTGGATTTGAGGCATTGGGCTTTATGTGCTATCATCTTGATTTTTAGATCTGTTGTTTTGTTATATATATATTTCTTCTTTTATATTTTGGTTTGGGTAGGATTTGGCTGTTCTTTGTATTCTTATTTTACTGCTGGAATCCTGGAAACCACCCAGAGTAGTGGCAAGGCCACAGGATGGTGCTGTATAAAAATTAAACCAACCAACCAACCAATCAATTTTTGCCTGCTTTGCTCTTTCTGAGATTTATTATGATTTATTATTTTAAGTTTTTCCCCCCTGACATGCCTGTTGTTTAGATGGGTCTAGACTCAGGTTAATTTTAGGGTGAAAGTTATTGAAGTTCTGGTGGAATTTTTCAAGTGAAGCCATTCCATGAGTCCTGATGACAAATACCGTGTATCGTAAATGCATCTAAAGCTAGAAGAGAGGCTTTTGGGTGCATGAGCTGGGGAAGCACTGTTCCAGGTCAGCCATGAGCATGTTGGTGTACAGTGGAGCCCATAGCCATGCTACTGATCTGAAGATATGTGGATAGGTGTGCTATGGCAATATTCAGAATGGTATTTTTGATGGCTCATAATCCCTCCTTAGGT
Organism: Intellagama lesueurii; assembly: GCA_037013535.1. Lineage (NCBI taxonomy): Eukaryota > Metazoa > Chordata > Lepidosauria > Squamata > Agamidae > Intellagama > Intellagama lesueurii. The sequence goes on along the minus strand of JBAJHW010000009.1, from coordinate 12,385,669 downwards.
GGGATGCTGTCATAAAGCACTTTTGCATTCGTTGTGGCTAAAACGTTCTCATCTAGGAGGTTGTAAGTGAACTGAAGTTTTCTCCAGGAAGTCTGTTGCATCACTGTTGTAGGTAGGAGACACCCCAACAGTGACAGTGCCAATGCTTGAGGCAATGGACTTTCCAGGAATAGCCAATTGCCCATTATTTCAGGAAGACTACCTACAAAAGGACACTGTGGAAATTATTTGGTTCCCTCCAAAGTTGCCCAGGAAATAAGGCTGACTTTGTTATTAAGCACAATGAAGCAACTGCCTTATGCTGCAAATTTTATCATGAATGGGCAGCATATTGCTTGACATGTACTTTTTTGTTGCTCTGTTTTCACTGGCTTTATTGTGTTTGTGGGATTTTCCACATCAGTGCCAAAATAAAATATCTAGCCATAGGACTATGCCACTTGACTAAGAGAAGGAGGATTTGATTCTCTGCCTCAGACAGCAAAATATCTCAGGTCTGACAGAACAAATGGAAATTCACATGACAATGTATCCAGCTCACTACTTGACAGGAATTCTCTTGGCTAGGGTAAGGTGGCGAACAGAATTCAAACTTGATCAAAGCTTACAGACTTTAGGTTTTAAAGACTTCAGTTCACAGATTTCCCCAAGCCAGCATGACCACTAATCTCTTAGTGTGATGGCTCGACATCTTCTCTTTTTTTACTAGAAGCTCAAGGCCCTCCAGGTAGACCCAGATGTGAAATGGTTACTTGGACAGAGATATGTATGTGTGTGCACATTTAAAATAAAGAAATAAGAGTGCCCCTGAGCTCCTGTTCAGTCCAGTAATTTGTTTCTGCTACCAGTACTAAGCACACAATCCTTCCACTGACATTAATTCATGCCTGGCTTTCCCATAAAGATGCATGCCTATTTTCAATGTACCAAGATTTCTTCATTAGAAAAGTCTAATTTAGATAAGAATGGTGCTTTTTGTTGTTAGTGTAACTTGGAAAACTCTTGTTGGTCCACTCTTGTTTGTCAATCTGATATTTACCTGTAGCTTCTCTCTCTCTCTCTCACTCACTCACACACTCACTCTCTCTCTCTCACACACACACACACACACACACACACACTCCATATGCAGAAGCTAGTTGAATTAGTCATGGAGTCCTGCTTCAACAGTGGCAGCAATGCAGCATTTTCCACCATTTCAGGAGGCAGCAAATCATCTTGGTAGCATAAGACTATATGCTTAACAAATGGCTTATTTTTCTCAGCCTTCTAGTATCAGCTGCCACTGGCAAGCACCTCACATTGTCTAATGCTAGGACTGGCCCTGCAATCAATCCTGATCTACCTGCACTCCTACCTATCTTTGGTTTAGGGCTTCAGTAAGTCAAACTCGGGGACGTGGTGGCGCTGCAGGTTAAACCGCAGAAGCCTCTGTGCTGCAAGGTCAGAAGACCAGCAGTCGTAAGATCGAATCCACGCGATGGAGTGAGCTCCCGTCGCTTGTCCCAGCTCCTGCCAACCTAGCAGTTCGAAAGCATGTAAAAATGCGAATAGATAAATAGGTACCACCACAGTGGGAAGGTAACGTTCCGTGTCTAGTCGCGCTGGCCACGTGACCACGGAAACTGTCTACGGACAAACGCTGGCTCTATGGCTTGGAAACGGGGATGAGCACCGCCCCCTAGAGTTGGACACGACTGGACTAAATGTCAAGGGGAACCTTTACCTTTACCTAAGTCAAACTCAGAAGCCACTTTGTCAAGATTACAAAACTGAAGGCCAGTTTCAGGAAGAGGGGGGGAAAAAGGGAATACAACATATTTTGTTTTTGCTTCTTTCCTGAAATGACTAGGCTGCTTGAGAGCTCAGAGCTCAGGACTTGAGCTATGAGTGCTTTACTGCTATCTCTGTGAAGACAGTGGAGGTTTCTGGGAAGTGGGAACAGGGAACTGCATGTAATAGAGGAAGGGTGTGTTTAACCTTGTGGATCCTCTCACCTTCCTTGTGAGCACAATTGCTTTGTTCAATATCAGAGTTGCTTGGTTTGGGGGTAACAAGCTGAAATCACACAGGATTGTTATACTTCTCTAGTGCTCCAAGGAGGGAGAAAAATATCAAGGCGACAGAGAATAGATTGTTGTGTGTGAGATGACTTTAAAGCCTCAAGATCCATCTTCACCTGTTCCCATCTAGTACACTAAAAAGCCAAACTTGAGGGAAGGAGGGAGGAGTAAAAACAGAATTGGTGCATGCACGTACTCTGCCCCATTGTGCCGTCTGGAGCCACGCAAGTTGTGTATGCCAGGGTTGTTGTGACCTGTGAGCCTTCTTATGGCAGAAGCTTTGACAGCAGCAGTGCCAGACCTGGGGAGGAAAAGTAGCCTATGAACCCTACACAGATTCCAACAGAAGTACTGTACACACATTGTGTGCTGTAAAGCAAGGCACACTGGATGTGAACCCGAGCGTATATTGTGGGAATGGATACTGTTGTTGGGTGCATTCTGCCACTTCTCCTGCAGCTCCAAAATGTAACTCCCTCTGGTCTTCAGCTCCAGCTTCAGATTTTGGTGTGAAATATCAAGAGAATGGGCTGCTACTGGCCAAGCAATCCTAGCTGGGTTACTAGATGGCTGCTAGAAGTTCAAGCAGGACCACCTCCATTACTATGGGAGAAAACCAGCCCATGGTTTATTTAAATCTACATCCCGTATAGCTGTTTCATATATTTCCTAATCAGTAGAGTCTGTTCATTTACTACTAAATAAGTGTTTCCACCAGCTAGGAAGGTAGTTTTTTTAGGGTTTTTTTTTTAATCCAGCCATAACATTGCATTCTGTTTCAAATTTGCTGTTTCTCTCATATTGTGTAAAGCTCCCTTCTTGCCTCATTTCCATTCTGGAAACACAAACTCAGTTTTTCAGAAGGAAGTTACCAGTTGATTGCTGAAAGAGGAAATACATATTAGGCTATGGGCCTTACTTACTTGGAGTGTCATTGAACTGAGTAGACTTCCTTCTGCATAGACATGCACAGGCTTCTGATGTAAAGCTACAACCACATTATGCATTTACTATGAAATAGATGAGTTCCACAGAGCATAGCAGGAGTTCAGTCTACAGCCTGGATTATTTTTTAACTGGAAAGTCCAAGAAACTTCCAGTATTGGTTTCTGGGAACTGTAGTCCAAAAAAGTAACTTTTCCCTCTCTTGGCTTAAAACCAATTACATTTACTTAGAATTCAGCTACCAGAATTTATTATTTAGCATGCTTTCATCCTCATTTAAGTTTGAGCAGGAAAAAAGAAAACCTAACAATATGCAATAAACAATATAAACAATATCTATTTTCCTTGAAAAGGAGGTTGTCTCCTGAGATAATAATCAATATCTTGTTATCCCACAGGGTCAGTTTATGAAATCTCTGGCAATGAGTGCTGCTTACCCACTGGAGACCTGATGAAAATTGTGAATGTTCAGCTCCAGAACATTAGCTGCAAGGATGTGGAAAGTGGGCATGTTTTTCAGCTTCCACTGAATTTTAAAGGTATTCCCCTATGGCAATTATTATTATTATTATTATTATTATTATTATTATTATTATTATTATTATTATTATTATTATTATTATTATTATATACTACTTATCCAGCAACGAGATTTAGGTGACATATGGAACTTTTATTTTTAACTTTATCTTCACAACAGCTCTTTTAAGTCACCTGATGAGTTTAATGGCTTGGGGGGGGGGGGAATTTGACTCCTCCTCTCAAAAGTCCCTGTCTAACCTTCTAACCACTACTGCCAGTGGCTTGTCTTAGCTTAGTGTTGGGACTGCACCCTGTGTTAAATGCCAAGGTGCACTATTTTACTTGTAGGTAAGATAGATTTTTTATTATGGAGAACAGGGTTAAACCTTCCCTGCCAATTTGCATCGCTTCGGATCTGGATACCACACACTTTCTCAGAATTAAGAAAAGGAGGTTCTTTTGCATGCTACATATTTAAGGTAATGTATATTTTATCTATTTATATTAGAGCAGCATGCTCTCTTAGCCATTAACTCTGTTAGTGGCCTTTTCTGAAACTTTCATTTCTCAGACGGTGGCCAAAATCCTATTGAGTTCTTACACTGACATAATGCCATTTGTAATGTAAATCTCATTTGTGAATTACCTTAAATTAAGAAGTTGAATACTGAGTGCACTACACCAAATGTCTACACCAACTTCATAACTTGTGACAATTCATCAATGAAATTTATGCCAATTGCTTTATGCTAGAAGTCATGACTAATAGGATTTTGGCCTCTGATCTGGGCAGATATGATTGTATTGTGCAGTTCCTTCTGATGCAAAGATAAAACAGAATCAGCCACCAATGGACTCAGATGACAACAGGTGAAAAACTTTTAATGATATTTTTATAAAGCTCTTTGTTTTATCTTTGCTTTAACCTGACTTCTTAAAAAACAGCTTATTATTACTTTCTGATGTCCCATATTCTGTATTTGGTTTTTATTGCATTTTACCTTAAAAAAACCCTAGTACTGAAGAGTAGCATATATGTTCTAAAACTAAAGTACAATAAAAACTAAAATAAAATATCTCGTCTTGCAAATCCCATCCTTCAGGTCTGTTTCAGCCCATCTCAGAACCTCCTAGGAGAAAGCAGAAGAACCACTTTGGTCGAGCACTCTCCTTTTCCAAAACCAAATCATCTGACTGCCATCAGCAAAACCTCTGCACTCTCCAGGAGGTTTTACAGTCAGCAACCATGAGTCGGAAGAGGCTGAAGTGTGCAGAGATTGGTCCAAATGAGCTTGAGCTCTATCCAGTGTATAAAGTGGAAGCAATAATGCATTGTAAGTTGACACAGAACAATCTGAACCACTTCTAGACTTACAATAGTAAAGAGTCCTGTGGTACCTTTAAGACTTATACATTTTATTTGGCACAAGCTTAGAGAGCTGCAACCCTCTTCTTCAGAAGCATGGAGTGCATAGTCTCAGATGGCAGACAGGGTGGGGAGGACAGAAGATGAAATGCAATGTAGATGCAAAAGGTTCAGTATAGTGATGGTCAATCACTAGCCGCGCAGGGCAAAAGTGGCTCATGATTGGGACTGGTGGGGCTGTCTCACCCCAGAATTGTGGTGTGATCCCCTGCCCCTCCGGACTGCTCTCCACAGTGTAGGCCAGATGGAATCTTGGAATTTACAGAGTTTAATTTGTTGCCAGGCATTATTGACTTTTTATATATTTTAGATTGTCTTTCACAACAGCCTCAGGGAAACTTAAAAATGCAGCCTTCAGGCAGATTAAAAATAATACAGTTAAAAATTTAGTGGTCTTATGACTAATACAACCCCACTGAATCATTTGTGGAATATAGTAAATCAGCATTTATGTAAATACTGTTGAGTCGATGTATTCTCGAAGGCTTTCACAGCCGGGATCTGATGGTTGTTGTGGGTTTTTCGGGCTCTTTGGCCGTGTTCTGAAGGTTGTTCTTCCTAACATTTCGCCAGTCTCTGTGGCCGGCATCTTCAGAGGACAGGAGTCAAAACCCTGTCTGTGCTCTGGTGCAATTTGTTTGAATAGTTGAGTATTTATAGCTGTGGGATCAGCTTTTGTCCTTTTCAGGAGATGGGTGATTGTGGTGATCAGCGTGTTTTTTGTTGTGTGTGTATTGTTGTGATAAGAGGGAGAGATTAACTGTCACTGTGATTGATGGTGTCGTTAGCTGGTCTTTTGTGTGCAGTGATCACCGGTCCTTGTAGCTGGGTAGAGTTCGTTGACCTTTTGCAGGCTGTATTTTTCAGTGCTGGGAGCCAGGCTTTGTTGAGTTTTAAACTTTCTTCTTTTTTGTTGAAGCTCTGCTGGTGTTTGTGGACTTCAATGGCTTCCCTGTGCAGTCTAACATAATGCTTCAAATAAAGGATTATCCTTTGTAAACCTAAGGCATAAAATCAAAGAAAAAACAAGCACCTACTCTGGGGGGAGAATTTTCTATAATTTGGAATTCCAGTATTAAAAAGAAAAACAAAAAGACACATCACCTTCTCTCTCATAGCCTTTGACTTTCCCCTCAAAAATAGGGGGCAATATGGGGATATCTTGTATCTCAGATGGTGGTGGTTTTATGTTTGAAGACATAGTCTTTGGGACTCTTCTTGACCAGTGCTGGGACATGTTATTTTCTTGGATTAAAAGTTTCCAAATTTCCCAGCCATTATGGCTCTGCTCTGGATGACATTGTGCTTTCTCTCTTCCAGTTCGCAATGAAGTTGTGAAAATCAACTCAACACTGGATATTGAAGTTGTTGATGTCACAGAGGAGTCACAGCACATCCACTTCATCAAGCCCGTCATGTTGAGTGAGGTCCTGGTGATGGAGAAAGTAATGCCAGTAGAAGCTGAGGTCCTTGGAGCTCCAGAGAGCTCTCCTGTCTTCCAAAGTGATTGGATTTCTCACCTGTATAAAGGCACTAGGATTCACATTCACAGCAAAGTGATGGCCTTGAAGATCCTGGCCTCCTCCCACAAAGGGAAGGCACGCAACAGCCACTTCCTCATCTCCAGTAACTACAGAGGTTGTTTTCGCCAATGTCCACGCATTTTCTCTTCCACTTCAGAGTTAGTCCATGCCTTAGCTATGACCAAGAAACTACAAGTGGTGGTCACTAAGGACTATGAGAGCAGTGATGGAGAATGTACCTTGTTTAGCATAGGTGACCGGCTAGAGGTGCAAGGCCTCACTAGGGCCAGTGATCCATCAGCAACAGACACCCTGGTGTGCTACAGAAACAATGGAGATGATGATGGAGAACAAATCCAGGTGCCCTTGTTCTTAGAAGCTGGCTTTGTAGAAGATATCCGCGATAGAAGGAAATATACTATTACTGAGGTGATTGAGCTTTTCCATATGCCTTGTGAGGTAAAAGTGGTCACCAGTGACAGTGCACTTGATCCACTCAGTGGCTTCTCTGTCCTTACCCTGGAGACTCAGATCAAGGAGCCTTTTCTCGCAGTTAGCCTGGCCGAGGAACCCAATCACACATTTGAAATTCCACCCCGGTGGATGGACATATCTGTTTTTTTTACTGGATGTCCTCCAAAGGCCATACCATCCACCAGCCCTCCCTGTGTAGAAGAGCTGTCTGAAGTCTTTTACTACAAGTTGTTAAAGCAGCTGCCAAGCCACACACCTGCACCTCCCAGACCCCCTAAACGAAAGGACTCCAGACTTGACAGGTGTTCCCTGAACGCTGCAGAAAGGAAGAACACAGCAGATAACTCTGAGGTATGAGATAGGAGGGGATGGAGGAGAAATGGAGGTATATGGCCTCAAAAGCAGAAGCATCAGAAGTTGTCGTAGATTAGAGACCCTATGGTCAGGTTCCCCAGATATGCTGTGTTCTAGTTCCTATCAGCCCTTGTCATTGTGGTCAGGTAATGAAGTTTTTAGTTCAAGGTTAGTTTAGTTTAGTTATAGTCTGAAACCATGAACTGAATAATTTTTTTAAAATAAAAATTGGTCTTAAAAAAGGTGTTCTTGACTGCTCAAGTGGCAAATGCTTAACCAAAATTAACTTAATTATTTACTTCCTGTGTTTCAAACTAATTTTAGGAGAGGCATTCCATCATCCATTGAGTACTTCATGCTTGTTTGCGGTACTCATATAGACACACACATATACATGCTCACACTCACTCTACTGGACCTTTAAGGGGAAAGGGCTGGCAGACCAGAAAAAAACCCAACCCAACCCAACCAACTTGTCTAACCAACAAATCCTACGACTGGCACCCAGTATTTTAATACCTCCACGATGCTTCTAGGGCCCTGATGTAGCACTGCTGCAGCTCAAATGGTTGTAGATGATGTGATGGTACTTCTAAGCTGCAGTTGCCCAACTCTTTCTCCGATGGCACCTTTCCTCCCCAGCCCTTTCCACCTCTTCTCCCCAGACCTTTCTGAATTGGAGAAATTCAAGGAATGCACAAGGGTGAAAGAGCCATTTCACTCAACTTCCTGACACACAACTTCTTGAGATTGTGCCTTTTAAGAAATGAAAATTCATCTATGCTCCACACACACAGTAGCCCTGCCACCATTCTCACACACACTTTTGTACTTCAAACGACAGGAACTAGCAAAGTGGTTCAGACACCAGAAGTACCTTGATTTCCTCTGCACACAAAAAATACACTCAATTCCTAGATATGATTTTATGTGTTTTATTAAAAAGAAGAAAAAGGAAAAAGAATCAGGGAAAATATTAAATGGTTACAAAACAGAAAAGATACTCAAAATTTCCTTAGCAAAATTAGAACAAAATTCCAAGATGTTACAAAATCAACTTTGGATCTTTCAAATAAGGTACACACTTAGGAAAATAAGAAAATTCTAGCTAACCCAACTCTTACTTATTCCTAACCCATGCTGTTAGTTGGACAAGGTCTACTCTTGTGTAGCAGACCCACTCCTGGAGAGCCAGAAAGGCATGTTACCCCTTATGTGAGGATGCATCCTTCTCCCTCCTAGTCCTGCATTTCTCCGGCTACTTTATATAGTCTTGTATTGCTATGGCTGGCCAAAGTGGATAATGGCTTGCCTTTTCTATTTCGATTTCACCAAGGATTTCTAACTCCCAATTATTAAAAACAATAAAATCTTCCTAAATTATGCTGCTCAAATGATGTTTGTGGTGACTAGGTGTGGATTTCTGTGAACCCTATTCAGTTGTAGTATCCTATTCACATTGTATTCCTGGGTTCAGAATCACTTAATTCCAAGTGAACACCTCTTCCACCAGGCACTAAATGCCTAGCTTTAGTGAAAACTAAAACAGACGCCACAAGGCTAGATTCTGTTCATCCCTGAGCAACAGTTAACAAGGAAGCAGGGATGAGCTTCACAAAACAAAGGAACAAAACACACACACACACACACGGAAGGCTTTGTTTTGGTTTTGGACTCTTTCCTCAGTTCTGAAGAGAGTCTCTTAAGAGTAGATTTTTTAATATGAAAGGGGGGTGCACAAGTTTTGGGTCCCCCACCCCAAGTCCCTGTTTTTGTGTAACCTGTGTTTCACTTGGTGCATGTCAAATCACCTGATTAATTTTCCATCAAATTGTATCATGGCGTCAGCAGCCGATCAGAACATCCAGGGGTTTGAGGGAGCAGAGATTTTAAATCTCTAAAAGGGGCTACAAACCAGTGAGAAACACTTTTTACTAGTGGTTGCTTGTGGGATGACTGTGCTCAGTTGCTCCTGTTGGTTTGGTGCCTTACCTTCATCTTGAATCCTTTCCTTTTCTCTGTTGCCGGGCCTGCTGTCCCAGACACAAAAAAGAAGACATTAAGTGGTAGAGGAGAAAGGTATCTCCCCATATTCTGGTAGTTATGGTTGGGGTGGGGAAATCTTGCTTTTATTTACTTGCTTGCTTCTCTTGGTTTTGGGGAGAGGGAGAAGGGACTGTGTATGTGCTTTTTATGTTGCTATTTTCCCTGTGGTTGTGGGGAGGAATGTTTTGCCTTCCCTGTTTATTTTTTTTTAATTGTTGTTTAGTTAATTTAGTGTGTATTTATTCTATTAAAGGTGCATATTTTGATGCTATTTGGGGGGGGCTGTTTTGTTGGCTTCTTGGGGGGGGATTAGGACCAGGGGGTTGAACTTTTTAATTCATACTAACTCTGTCCCACTAGGCTGCGCGTGTGGTTGTTGGTAGACACCAGCTTGGGACATTTCTCCCTTATTAGTGGCTTTGGTGAGTGGGAGTCTCTTCATTCCAGGCAGTCAAACTGCATGCCTGGATGGCTGTTTCCTTGCTTTTTTTTTTTTTTTAACTGTGATGCCCAGGACCAGAGGCTCTGTTATGCTTGGGCAAGGAGCACTGGATTAATATTTTTCCCTTTCTGATTTTGGGTCCTATACCAATTTTTGAATTGGTTGGTGGGTAAGAAAAGATCTCCTTGCTCTGGAGACGGTTTTGTGGCTGGAGGACCATCCTTGTGTGGCCTGGGCAGTGGGCTTGGTGGTACTGCAGCTTCACCTAGAGAGCAAGCCTAGCTAGACAGCTATAGGCAAGGCATGGCCTACCTGCGTGGTTGTAGTTTAATCTTGTGTTTGCATCAGTGGGGGTAGATTTCAGGCAGCCAGTAATAATCCTGCATGCAGGAGATTGGAGTCGATGACCTTATAGGCCCCTTCCAACGCCATTACTCTATGATCATTAAAAGCCATATCCACTTGTTTGGCATGTGCTGATTTGTACCACTCTGCTATGGAGTAGCACAGGGACAAAGCTGTTGTTCTTGTTTGTGGATGTGCACCCAAGTCTGGCCTAGTCAGTTTCCTAAGTATGTTATTTCTGGCAGCAACTTTCTGTTTGGGGTTTAGACAATATCATTTGTAGTTAAGGGTTCAATCCAGAGCAATGCCCAAATTCTCTGGCATAGGGTAGTGTTCCAAAATCTTCCCTTCCCAGCTAAATCAGAGCTTCCTCTATGCTTCTGTCCTTTAAGTGGAAGGTTCAGACATGTTTTGAAGGCTTGGTTTCAATTGGTTGCTTTTATAATATAAGGAAAGATCTTCTAGTACAGTGGACACAAAGGTATCTGTGAGATCATTAGCATAGATAAAAGTCCTTGAGTATGGGAATGTACAGTGGTGCCTCGCTAGACGATTGCCTCGGACGAGGAAATCGCTAGACGATGCCTTTTTGCGAGCGCTACTGCGCTTCGCAAAACGATGTTTCCCTATGGGGAATTTCGCTAGACGATGAGGTTTCCCCATAGGAGTGCGCCGACTAGTGGTCAAAAGCTGTCAGTGCAGCTGTCAGTGCATTCCTATGGGGACCCTCACTCGCTAGACGAGGTTTCCCTATGGGAAATTTCGCAAGACTGCGTTTTCCCTTGGAACGCATTGAAGCGATTTCAATGCATTCCAATGGGAAAACGTGCTTCGCTAGACGATGTTTTCGCTAGACAGCGATCCTCGTGGAACGGATTAACATCGTCTAGCGAGGCACCACTGTATGTTGATGATTTGTGTAAATGTTAAAAAGTAATGGTGCTAGGACACTACCTTGTTGGAGACGGTTCCTTTGATTTCTCCAGTGACTGTGCTTCCCTTGAAATTCAACAGAGAATCTTCAGTTTTGAAGTAGAACAGTAACCATTTCTGTTAATCCACAATCATTATTAAGGAGGTAGAGCTTTTTGATCAGCCATTGATAGTGGATAGTATCATATGCTACTTTAAGGTCAACAAATGCTGCTCTAATTGTTTTATGTTTTGAAACCATCTTCTACATGCTAGGTTAGATTTAATATTTGAGCTGTACAGCTCTTGCCAGGTCTAAAGCCTGCCTGTTCTGAAATTAGAAAAGGTTCAATTATAGGGGCTAGACCATTTAATACCATTCGTTCAAACACTTTGTACAAGTGGCATAGTAAGGAGATTGGCCTGTAGCTTTTGGATTCTGATCGTTCTTTTCCTGGTCTCAGAACAGCAATTACTTTTGTCTTGTCATATTTTTGTAATTTGTTTGCTTGTCCAGCAGTTTATAAAGAGCTGAAGGAGCCATTCCTTTGTGTTTTGACCAAAATGTTTAATTTCCTTGATTTGGATCGCGAATCCCGCAGCTTTGCCATTCATACATCATCTTATGGCTTCTTCTAGTTCTACCAGTACGAAGGCAGTGGAATTGGATTCACTCCAAATATCACCATAATGCTTTATTTTTTATTATGCATTGTTTGGTCTTCCTTGCCAGGAGCAGTTGGTGAGCTATTTGGTTGCATGTTATATTTGTATACAATGTCCTTTTGTTTGGATCACTGTTCAATCTTTTCAGTAGTCTCTAAGCTTCCTGGCTGCTTCTTGCCATGTCAAGCTGTTACAGTGTCTATCCAATAAGTTCCTTTTGTTTCTGCAAGAGTTCAAATCAAATTTCTCCTAGCTTTTACTGTATATTCACTAAAAGGATTTTCTTTGAAGTGTGAAATATAATCTAAGTACAGATTAGAAGGAAAAAAATAGAACAAGGCTCCCCGAAGAGTGGAAGGCATTGCGAGTACACTTGGCCATCTCCTCGGCAACGGAATGCAGCCGGCTAATCCTTCCTATCTAGAAGCGTTGCACTGTAAACTTGCTGATCATGATACATGAAACTATTTTAGGAATAAACTTATCTGTTCTTGTTCTGTATCACTTCCAGTATAGTACATCTCAGAACCCTGCAAAATATCTACTTACTGTGCCTAAGCAGAAGAACACAAGTAATACTACCCTTGCTGATCCAAACCAGTACATCACAGAATATGGACATTCAAGACCACAGAAGCCCACCAAATCTTGCAAGCAAACTACAGGTATGAGTACATTATAGGTGCCAAAATATCAAAGCAGTCACATTCTACCTATAGACAAAGAGCAACACAAGTCAATAGTACAGCACATTTTCCATGTGGAAGTATTTTTTTAAAAATAAGAACATCTAAAATCCTAAGTCACCCTAATGCATTGCATGTTGTTAGCAAGAACTGTAAAATGGCAAAGAGAACAAGGGAAAAAATAATAAAAACAGATGCTTAGATGCAGTAAAAATGTAGCCAGTGCAATGCTGCATACACCACAACAAATGGATGCCTGACTGCACTCATACTGAATGATCAAGAACTCTGTGCGAGAGGAAATGTAACACAGAATGGAACTTACAATTCAGAAATTAAAGAAACAAAATTGATTCTCACTTGCACCTCTCAATTTAAAACTTTTAAACAACTACACTGCGATAACATTTTTACTAGATGGGAAAGATTCTTACAAAATGCAGGGATTGGTTAAAGGTTGTGATGGTAAAGCACAGTGCAGCATATCAATATTAATGATTTTTTATTAGCAATTAGCTATCATGTACTATCAAGAAAAAGTCAGCTTATAGAAGTTTTGCATTAACACAGAATCAGATACAAAAAGGCAGTTATACAAAGGGGAAAAAAATACAAATTGGTGGTTCCAGCAGCAGTTTTATTTATCCCATGTGCTCTTTAGCAATGAAGTTACAACTTTCATTACCTTTCTTAAGGATGACCCCCTCCCCCCAAAAAAGATGAGTCTATCCATCTCTTTCAATCATTTTATAAATCCTTGCTGTTACTTGAAATTCTCTCCTACACATATACCTGCTTCTTCAACCAATGAGATCTAGATACCAGATTAAGGTACAAGCATTTTTAGGCTGCTGAGAAATCACTGACCTGCTATGGATTTACTGCATTTTCTCTCATTAATGGTTTTGGAAAGTTTTGGCTTGTTTAGGTTTTGAAACACATTGCTTTTATTGCTATATATCACTTGCTGGATTAAAATTTTAAGTACATCATTACTTTTCAGGCATGGCTTTTAATGATGATTCTGACCATGACTATGAAGAACTTAATGAAGAAGTGAAAGGAATTGCTCACAAAATGGGAAGTGCTTCTATTAAACACTGAGATCACCACGCTTTACACGGTTCTTCAGGAGACCAAAGAGGAAGAAATTGCCATATTCTTTGCTTCTGTAGGCACAGTGCTGATAAAAAGGAGGATTTGTTTAAAGTACCATTGCTTTTTGCAACCAGTAAAAAGGTCTGAAGTCAAGTTTGAGACAACCAAACAGTACATAGAGCAAAATACTGAACGGTTCTTCATTAGTGTGCTGCCAGGATTCTGAGAAATATATTCCTTGTCCAAGAGCTACAATTAATAAAAACAGTATGAGGATGGAACTACATTGTTTTGCAGTCCTAGCTGAGCTCTTGATCAAGTCTGCTGGGACTCCAGTTATACAAAGATTATTATGGTTTCAATATAAGCCTTCTGTCTATTTCAAAACTGCAAGACTTTATAATGGCTTTCTTTTTGCATAGTTATATTTCCTGGCACTTAGATTTCCAGTCTGAGCTAAACAGAGTACAAGAGCAACATATTCTATACCAAATTAGCAATATTTCTTTGGATGTGTTACTTGTATTTCAATCTAAATACATGTTATGACAGACTACAGGGTCTACATTGCCTCTACATCTTGTATGCTTATAAAAATGCTGCTAAAAAACAAATCCAAATCTTATGGTCATGTGTTAGCTATGCTAAAGGAATCAATAAAAAAATGACTATTTTAGAGAAAAACAACAGCTGGATTTCCTGCATTATGAAAGCGTTAAGATTCTATGTTACACATCATAAACTAAAAGTCATGGCATACTTGTAACCATAAAGTACCCTAGATGGCCCCTAGCTTAATTGCATAATATAATTTTCTTGGCCAGAGGAGGGAGAAAACATCAAAACAACTTTATTGAGGCTTCAAAAGTGTCTTGAAATACAGTAATGCTGCATTCACATTGTCTCCCCTTCTTCAGTAATAATAAACAAATTCTAAGACCTTTTCTAAGATGGTTCTATCTTGTAGATGGACAGGCAAAGTTGACATACCATTTCCAAGTCATGGCAGCCAACAAGCACTGATGTGCAGAAGGGCACTAACTGGGTCCACAAGAGTCACCATCAGTACTCTTAGATTAAGATCATGATCACCAAGCCTTAATCAGCATCTGTAGATTTAAAGTGTTCATCATCGATAGTGGAATAGATATGTCCCTCGCTGCTAAGAAACTCAACAGCTTTCCTGTATTTATAAGGAGAAAAAAAGAGACACAACCTCATTGCTGTGTAATGTACATGTCTTTAGTACTTATTTTCAAAGCAAGATATTCTTGTTTTCCAGAGGATTAAAATGTCCCTGGAAAAGGGCAAACAGCCAAGTTTTCTCTCACTGCAAGTCAAAAGGATACTGTAAACGCAGTGGTTCTTAATGCCCCTGCAGTTTTGCTAAATGGTGTCCATTCGTGCTGGAGGCAGCTAGGTTACCTCCATTAAACCTAAAATAGGAGCACTAATCTATTTTTCTTCTTGTAGACATAAACACAAACCAAAAGGGAAAATACATTTGTAGAGCAAGCAAGCTTATTGCTGGTATATTCAGTGAGCAACAATAAAGAACAGGCACATTGATCTAGCACAGAAAAGACCAGATTAGTGGGGGGGGGGGGCATCCCTACCCATTAAGTGCAACAATCTGGAAGGAATGTGAAATCAGAGATGTATATACTATGCTACTTTGGCTCCCTTAAGATTAAAAAAGCAAGCCGCCAGTAAACTAGGAGATTACTTTAAATGGGAATTCAAAACATTTGAAGAATTAAGAAGGAAGAGGGTAGAATATCTGCAGATTAAGGTAACCCTTCAAAAGAACCTTAACTTCCTAGCAGCTCAGGTCTTGAGGCTAGGGAACAGACATATCCATAGGAAGAAATGGCATATAATATGCTTTAAGTTATCTGAAAATGGCATATAATATGCTTTATCTGAAATGGATTTGAAAAGCAAAACAAAGCTACAA
The DNA here is from genome assembly GCA_037013535.1 of Intellagama lesueurii. Lineage (NCBI taxonomy): Eukaryota > Metazoa > Chordata > Lepidosauria > Squamata > Agamidae > Intellagama > Intellagama lesueurii. Next base: position 12,370,210 of record JBAJHW010000009.1, on the reverse strand, counting down.
TACATTCATAAGCAGTCCTCTGCTGAATTGTACACTGAGTACTGAAGTGGAATGCACCAGTGCTGGTGCTGGGTAATGCCAAAAGATACCCACAGGCTGTCTTGATGAAAATCTCAAAACAAGCTGGCGGTGGTGAGGTTCCAGGATTCTAGGCAGTTTCCACGATTGGTAGACTGCTGAGTTCATGCACAACCCAACAAACTAAAACGGAATCATTCATGTACTACTATCACTCACGTACACGGTCATGTGTATCTTCCCATGCAAGCACCCCTGTGGTCTGCCAACATTTCAATTTTATAAAACAAAGAGTACTTTGTCAGATCGCTCAAGTGGCTAACTGAACTAAACTGTGGGCAATGATCCTCGCATGCAGTCTTACCTAAGACCATAAGGCAGACTTATGGTCACTAACCAGCTCAACAGTCTTTTGCAAGAACTGTAGCAACTGAGGTCCCACTGGACATTGTTCAACATGTACTGGCAGATCACAATCAACTTGTTACCTACCAGTGCTTTAGACCAGCCATATGCTGAGAGGCAAACTCTTGAACAGGAAATGTAAATCAGCTTGTGGCATCTAGCATTAGGCTACACATATTTGATTAAAATTTGAAATGAATCAACATGGCTTCCTTACAGTATAATAAGATATCATAAGCTGTTTCTTCTTTTGTGCACTTGTTCAAGCACTGGGCCAACAGCTGCAGCTTCCTATACATACGTACTTGAGTGTCTGTAGATTCATACTATGCAACTGGGACTTCAAATCCTGAAGACTTATCCCCTCAGTTGTCCTGCAGGTTTTAATCAAATTCAGGATCTTGAAAAGCAAAAATTCAATGTTATTCAAACACAGGCAGTAGGAAAAACAGACTCTTTACACTATATTCCAGCTACTTTAAAAACAGACCTAAACAATTCCCCTCATTTTACAATGATAAACAATATTACTTCTGGTGTGAGGATAAACGTAACTATTCTGAATGCATGGTTGACAACACCTGTTTTCATCTTTCAGCAAAAGAAATCTACGTAGTGATTAAAAGACTGCAATAAAAAGAAACCAGCAGTATCTTCTGATGTACAAATCTGATAAGTTCCTAAAAGACAGTACATGCAGTTTTGTCATTACCTTTTGATAAAGCAGTTTAGTGCCTTTGTATTCAAAAAGGGCATTAGTAGGCTGAGAACTAGGCTGGTTAGAGCAAACTCTTCTTTATTTTGATTATTTGTAAACATATAGAAAGTCTGGTCTTTTATACTCTTCTTGTGCTTCTATCAGTATCATATAATGACAACTGTTTTCATTTTTTATGTTAGCAACCTTGATTATTTTTAATAGGAAGGCAATAACAGTAGTGTCCAGAATAAACAACCATATATTCTTAAAAATAACTTCGCAAATCCACACTGTATTTTGATACAACTAATCTGAGAGTCAATAAACCAATAAACCAAAGGCAGATCATTCTGTACCTAATCTAAGAGACAAACACAAGTAGTTTCAAAAAGAACTGGGCAGAACTAGCAAATGCTAAACTGACTTGCTTCTGTTACAGTTCAATGACTCTTTAATAAATTCCACACCCCGAAAATGAATTAGTGACATAATTATTAGGTATGATTCATTTCACAGAATCATGAAGTTGGAAGGAGCCTATAAGGCCATCGAGTCCAACCCCTCTGCTTAATGCAAAATACAAATCCAAGGATATCTGCCAGGTGGTAGTGCTATCATATCTCTCCTCACACTTTTCTCAAAGCTAAACATGCCAAATTTGTTCAGTCTTTCCTCATAAGGCTTGGTTTCCACCCACTGATCATCCTTGTTGCCCTCCTCTGAACTTGTTCCAATCTGTTGGCATCCTTCTCAAAGTGCGGTGTCCAAAAGTTTAATCTTGATTGGGTGGTTGGTAGTGAACACCAACTACCATGTACCTTTTGTTTTGATGAGGCCGAATAGAGGGGAACGAGTACCTGGTGGGATTTGGAGACTATACTACTAATGCAGCCTAAAACTGCATTTGCCTTTTTCTAGCCACATCACACTGCTGGCTCATATTCAGTCTGTGATCTACGTTGATTCCAAGATCCTTCTCACTCACAGTATAGCTGAGCCAGGTATCCCTCATCTTGTAACTGTGTTTGGTTCCTTTTTCCTAGCTGCATTATTTTGCATTTATCCCTCTTGAATTTCTTTCTGTTGTTTTCAGCCCAGTGCTCAAAGCCTATCTAGATCATTTTGAAATGTGTTTCTTCTTCCAGGGTATTAGCCATTCCACCCAATTTTGGGGCCATCTGCAAATTTGATTAGCATCCCCTGCATCCCCTAATCTAGGTCATTAATAAAAATGTTGAAGAGCACTGGGCCCAGGACTGAGCCCTGATGTACCTCACTTGTTACCATCTCCCAGTTTGAGAAGGAGCCATTAATCATCACCCTCTGAGTATGATTCTGTAGCCAACCGTGTATCTACCTGATAGTTGTTATATCCAGCCCACACCTAGTTAGCTGGCTAATTAGAATATCATGGGGAACTTTGTCAAAGGCTTTGTTGGAGTCAAGATATACGATGTCTACAGCATTCCCTCTGTTACCCGATCAAAAAATGAGATCAGATTAGTCTAGCAGGATTGGTTTTTGACAAATCCATGTTGTCTTCTAGTTATTACTGCTATGTTTTCCAGGTGGTTGCGTAGTGACCGCTTTATAATCTGTTCCAGAATTTTCCCTGGGATTGATGTGAAATTGACTGGTATGGAGTTCCCATGTTCCTCCTGTTTGCTATTTTTCAAGATAGAAGCATTAGCCCTCCTCCAATCATCTAATATCTCACCCATTTCCCATGATTTGAAGAAAATAATGGACAGTGGTTCTGTCTTCAACCAGTTCCTTCAATATGTTTGGAGTATTCATTTAGTCCTGGAGATTTGAACTTTCCAGTTTGAATCCTGACCCCTCCACTTGCACTTCCTATTTTTCTTGAGAGTCATAGTCTGTCCTTTGAGAAAAGACTGAGCTAAAATAGGAATTGAACAATTCCTTTTCTTTGTTGTCTGTTATCATTTTTGTTGTCATCATTTTTCCATCCTCATTGAGTAGCTAAGCCAGTTTATTTTCGTTGTCTTTTGCTACACACATGCCTGAAGAAAGTTTTTGTTGTTGTTGCTTTTAGTGTCTCTAGATAACCTCAGCTCATTCTCAGCTTTTGCCTTTCTAATACCATCCCTGCAATTCCTTGCTACTTGTCTGTACTCTTTCTGGCCTGGCCTTCTTTCCACTTCCTATACATGTCCTTTTTTGTTTTTAGGTCCTCTCTGAACTTTTTGTGAAGCCACACTGGCCTTTTTTACTGTCTCCCACCTTTTTTTCTTGTTGGAATTGTTTGTAATTGTGCCTTTAGAATTTCCTTTTTTAGAAACTCCCACCCTTCTTGGACTTCTTTTCTTGTTAGGATCTCCTGCCATGGGGCCTTACTTATCCTTCTTCTGAGTTCATTAAAATTGGCTTTTTAAAAATCAGGGACACTGCTTTGGTTTCCTTTGAAATCAAGAATTCTAGTAAAACATGGTCAGTCTTGCCCAGAGTTCCCCTTACTGCCACTTCCTCCACCACGTTGTCTCTATTGGTTAGAATCAAGTCAAGGATAACTAGTCCTCTAGTTTCTTTCCCTGCTTTTTATAGGAGAACATTATCAGCTACACAAGCCAGGAATTTCTTGGAAGGGCCATACTTGGCAGAATTTGGCTCTCAACAGATATCAGGATAACTGAAATCTCCCATCACTACTATATTGTGTCTCTTTGGAATCCTTGCCATTTGTTTTTCAAAAGTTTCATCTGCTTCCTCTCCTTGACTGGGTAGTCAGTAGGAAACACCAACTACCATGTACCTTTTGTTTTTCGCCCCCACTACATTCATCCAGATGCTCTCAATGAGACCGCCAATCTCCTCCTCCTATATTTCTGCAGGAATGTATATTTTTGACACATACTGCAACTCCACCTCCCTTTCTATTCTTTCTGAACAATTTATATTGAAGAGCCTCATGGCGCAGTGGTTAAACTGCTGTAGTGCAGCCAAAACTGTGTTCATGACCCGGGGTTCAATTCCAGGTAGTCAGTTCAAAGTTCACTCAGCCTTCTATCTTTCCGAGGTTGGTAAAATGAGTACCCAGCTTGCTGCGGGCGAGGGGGGGGGAATGTGTAGCCAGTATAATTAACTTGTAAACTGCCCAGAGAGTGCTTGAAGTGCTATAGGACGGTATAAAAGCAGCACACTTTCCTTTTTTTAAAAATATATCCTCCAATTTATGTATTCCAGTCATGGGAGTCATCCCACCAAGTTTCAGTTATTCTTAGTAGTCATATTTACACTCCTGGACTAAGATTTCCAGTTCTTCTTGTTTGTTTCTCATACTCCTGGCATTCACATATAGACACCAGAGATTGTGTGACTTGTGGCCTGCTTTTCTTCATACATTTTTATGATGATGATTATTAATGTTATTAATTTATGTTAATTTGACAAAAGATCTGACAGAAAGATTTACAGAGCCATAATGATTTAATTCTGTTTACTTTGATGCTAAGCAGACATCATGAAAATTGTTCCCACAATGAGTGACAGCTCATTGTATAGCAACTTGAGGTCGGGCAACAGCTGTCTGTATTTTCTTTATTTGTTCAGCAACACCTTGAAGTAAGGGTGGGCAGGGCCAACAGTCCAACCCTGCTTTAAGATATTGTCCAACTAATAAATGGAAGATGGAAAGTACTGAAAACAACTGAAACTGGAAATGGATATTCATTTACCTCTTTTCTTTAATTTCTGAAAATCAGTGCTGCCAGTACAGTGATATCACTGGCAGTGTTTTCTGGAAATTAGACTCTCCCCTCTGCATACTCTGGCCCCCAATAGCTTCCCTATGATGAAAGTGAGTCTATGGGAGTCTCAGGGGGCAGGGAATGGAATCAGTATATTTTTTGTTTCTGAAAAATTACAGCATCAGCTTTTTGCAGGCATAGTTGCATGAACTTGATTACAGTCTAAGAACACAATAATCTGTGTACTAAAATTGTACAAATCAAATAGAACAGTTCCTACCTATTTATTTTAGCTGCAGTTGGGGGAAACAAACAAAGCCAAGAACCTAATTTTTCAGTATAAAGGACGGGCATCAAGAGTCATTAATCTCCTTAAACCCTCAGACAAGGATATCAGAAAGGGATATGGGGAAAACAACAAAGTGAATTTATTTGCAGATGATACTTTATTATTAATTAAAAACCCAATTGAATCTATAGAGAGAATCCAAAAACATTTAAAACTATTTGAGAAAATAACAGGATTAAAGGTAAACTGGAATATGTCAGAATGTATACTACTAAACCATGAGAAGCAGGAGACAGTGAAGAAGAATATTTATGAGGGAAAGTTGAAAAATAATATTAAATATTTAGGATTAGATATCACTTGGAACTTAGAAGATATGATTAAAAGGGATTAGATGAGAAGAGAGATTAGTGAACAGATAAAGGAATGTCAAAACTTTAAAAATTCCTGGTTTGGCAGAATAGCGTTATGTAAAATGAAAATTATTCCTAAACTAATTTTTAAACTTAGGATACTACTAATAAAGGTTGAAGAAGAACAGTTAAAAGAATGGCAGACAAGGATTAACATGTATTGCAATGGTAATAAGAGAGCTAAAATAAGAATTTATGATATGTATTACAAAAAGAAGGAGGTTTAGGTATACATTATTAAAATATATTTTATGGCAAATCAACTGAAATGTATTCCATAGCAAATAATAAAAATTCAATTTGGAGAGAGTTAGAAGGAACTCTAATAGAAGGAAAAGAGGGAATGATGGAGAATATTTTTAAAAGAGAAAATCAAGGGAGAGATGAAAAATATAGATAATCCCTTTAAAAAACCATATTAGAATATTGGAAAAATTACAGAGGACTGTTAAGTCCACCAACTTCACCTCTGTAACAGGTTGTAGAAATAAAACAATTATCAGATAATCTTAAAGGGAAGCTAAAAACAATTTTACCAGGTAAGGCTGTTATGAGGATAGAAGAATGGATAAAACAAATGCAAGATAGGAAATGGATAAAAGAGATGCTGGAAGAGGAGATTTCATGGTTAAACATACTTCAGCTAGAAAATTGGATGAAAGAATGGGAAATGAAAGAAGGAAGAGGACAGAACAATGACAAAATTTGAGGAGGTAATAGAAAAATGAGAAAATAGATACAAGGGAAAATAGAAAAGGAACAGTAAGTGCAATATATAAAATGTTAATACAGGGAGCATATTTTAAAAGTGTGTTAAAACATCTATGGCAAGAAGGGAAAGAATAAGGAAATTAAAAAGGAAGACGGGAGTAATATTTGAAATAAAAGCACAATGAAAAGGATGAAAGAAAACTGTTACAAGGTGGGTATATAACACTGGTAAAGTTGAATATAATAAATAAAAGTACACTTTCACTATGTTGGAGATGTAAAAAAGAAAAGGAGATGTATACATATATCTGGTGGCTTTTTGAAATAAGGAAAAAAGAATGGAAAATGATTTAAGGGGATAAGAGAAATAATTGGTGTGGAGGTACAAAGGTTCCCAATAAATTGCTTTGTTCAACGTGCTTAATAATGACCAATTGAAGAGAGAAGAAAAGGAATTATTTATTACAATGGTGACGGTGGCAAGGTTAATATTTGCAAAAAACTGGAAAAGCAATAATCAAATTTGTATGGAGGATCAGTATAGAGAAATGTGTATTTTTGGCAATTAATGATAAATTATGGTTGTTGTAGTTTTTTTCGGGCTGTTTGGCTGTGTTCTGAAGGTTTTTAATGATAAATTAACTTGTGAAATTAAAATTAGAAGAGGAATGATGAAATGTATAGATTTTAAACGAATATGGGACTTGATTTTGGTACATGTGTTTTAGAAAGGGAAGGGATATACACTGGGAGAAGAAATAATGTATTACTGGAGAAAAATGGGGCGATTTGAAATATAAGACTAAAGAACATGGAACTAGTCCCAAGTGGGGAGGTGAATCGCACAGAGTAAAGAAGAGGAGTTGTGTTATGTTATAAGTGGATATATGGTAGTGTTTTGTAAAATTGTAGTTTTTGTATGTCTTTCTCTTCTGTTCAATAAAATTATTTTAAAAAATTAAAGTATATCAGAAAGATGCACAAGGCAGAAAATATGACACTGTGCTCTGAAATTCCCTATGGTCTATTCACATACCTGACTTTGGTGTGGTGTAAGCCCACTCACTGGTAAGGCACCACTTCCTCCATAACTTGGCATGTTGCTCATCCCCAATGTAGCAAATGACTGAGGCATCTTCGTAGATGTGCTCTAAAATACAGGAAGAGGAACAAGCATCAGCTGTGATAAACCTGCACATATGAAATTTTAAAATGTCGGGATTGGGGGAGGACAAGAAACAAGCAATGGTAAAATTCTAGAAGAGACTATTAGATGGTGTGCCATGAATTAGAACCAAGCTGGTTGTACAAGTGCAAACATTCTACTTGTTAAAATGTTCTACACTTTTCATTTTCTCCACAAATGAATGCTTCAAATTGTGTGCTCTATGGGAAATGTTATGTTTGACATGTACCATGTTTCCTTTTCTGAGGATCATGTGGGCATTGACAACTTCCAGCAAATGCGTAGTGAACTCATTCATATCCTCCAGAGGCATGATCTTGAATGCAACCAGGCTCTTCTTGTTCTGTCAGAAAAGAAACAGAATATGTTGGAACAATGATAAACTTTAAAAAGTGGTACCAAACATTTACATTAATTAAAGGAAGAGAGCATACTTTTAAAATATAAATATGCCCTCTGCTAATTTCACAACCCTTTGAAAAACATGGCTAAGAATTTTTTACTAAGCATGTACATCACAACCTATCTCCCATAGCCTTCTTTTGAAACGGAAGAAATCAAAACTGTTGAGTGTTGTTGTCCCACACTCTTAAGGAATTCTTAAGATCCTACTGCACTCAATATTCCACTACATAAACATCTAAAAGAATTATAATGAATTTGACATGTGCCTTTTAAAAGAGGTCGTGTTCCATCTCCCCAAACTTTTTCTATCTGCCCTTTTCTTAAATATGCCTTCTACCTATTTGGCGTTTTTATCTACAACCTTAGGATCATCTTTTAGAAATGTGTTACTACTATTAAGCTAGCTGTCAACATGCAACATCTGGTTATTAAATCCAGTCATCATTACCAAATTTTGCAACTTACAGTTTAAATTTATTTCAGACATATTCTGCAAGCTGAGAACTGTAAAAGCCTGAATTACACTAACTCTACTATCAACTCTGGGTTCTTTAGGTGTCTTGAGTGTACATTATTTCATCCTGAAGAAACTGGTTTGTTTCTCAATATGCACTGAGTTCCTCCTACTGCTGTTTCCTTGAGTCTCCCTCACCTATCTGCCTAGGGTTCTCTTCACTATTACTTTAACTGATTTCTTTTACATTATATCTTTGTTGTACTCTTTTTGTATATACTTTTGGAGATGGTATACAATGTTCACTAATCTCCTGGTAGGCAGTATTCAGTGCCGAGATCAGAAACATGTTACTGAATTTATGATACTATCTCCACCAATGTGATGGAGCCTAGTTCTTGAAGTAAATATCAGAATGATGAATAAAATAGGAAGATTATATTAGTCCTTGGAAGCATATCTTCCATCTCACAGAAACTGGACATAGTATCCACTAATAAACAGGATACAATGATATTCTCAGCAGAGAAGGATCACATCTGAAACTTAAACCATAAGAACTTCTTTCACAAAAGCACAAATCTACCTACCATCCTTCCTTTGAAAATGGTGCTAGATGACAAATATTAGCCTCTATGATTGTGGAATCATACAGGGTTAGGATAATACAAGGGAAGGTTAGCATAATACAGGAGAAGGAGGACATTAGTAATGGATTATGCCATCTTCAGCTAAGGTGTTGAATTAAATAAGCTTTCCTCTCAAACTTGAAATTTCATGACTTACCTGGAAAGACCGCAAATGACCAGCTACTTTCACATATGTCCCTGGGGGCACCACAACATTCTCACTGCTCTCCTCCTTTAAAAAAAAAAAAAAAAGGGGGGGGGGGAGTGGGAATATGACAATGGTTTCTTGTTCTTTATCTATGTTAAGCCTTTGCACTGCTAAAACTACTTGAGACCAGTTTTACCTGAAAGCGTTTTAGCAGTCATTGACCAGAATCCTACAGCTGATCAATGTGCGAAGTATCTGGCAGCACTGCATTAATGAGCAGCAATCTGCCACTAAGACTGCATGATCCCCCTTATGGAAGTATAAAATGGTAGTAGAATTCTGGACATTACATGTGCAATTTGGACAAAACAGAACAATTACTTCTCATTTCCATCCAAATGCACCATAATGGAATATCTGGCAGTGTTTTGAGTAACTTTGTACCCATGACTCCTGTCTTTTTCAGTTCTTTTCCTGTAATGAGTGCAAGTGGAAAGGCACAACATTGTCAAAACACAAACTTTCAGAATAGTCATAGGCTAAAATAAAACTAAAAATCTGCACCAATTGAAGAAGAGTTTCAACAGCATCTGTCACGTTCCTGCTTGTCCCTTGGTTGTTTCACCAAACAAAGGCACAAGCTACGTGTCGTTCAGCTGCCACCAGTTGATTACATCAACGTTATTCAATATTAAAGACAGAAGTCCAGTCAACGTGTCATTTAAAAACCAAGTAGAAATTGTTTATTGTTACAAGAAAAAGTTCACTCAGTATCGTTAGTTCTCAACTAAAACACCATTCCTTTCTATTCTCTACCGCCTTCCCAAACTCTCTCTCAACTCCAAACTCCCAAACTAAACTGCCTTTCTCCTCTTTCTCCTCCACCAACTCCCACTGGTGCATGCAAATCTCAACATGAATATTTATAAGCAGGGTGAACGCTACAACATCTTATCAGTAATTCAAATCAAACAATTTTATACAATTTTACATACTGTTTTCTATTACTTTTATTAGGGGAAGAAACAAATTACACCCCAATGCCTTCAACCACTAAGAGTCCTGTCTCAAATTTTGAGATTTTATCAGATGATTGCCCACAAATGTTCAGATTTATCTTTGCAGTCTTAAGAACTGCAAATTTCAAAATCAGAGAATTTCTTCTGGGCTGAATTTCAGGTCTAAACCCAAACTTTAAGGATATACTGTACAACTGCAAAATTTACACAGCCCTTTTAAAACTGTCTGCCAAAACAAGTAACTCTTTAATCTTGCTTAAATCTTGTCACTGGCCAAAATCCTGTTGCATAACATAAGCCATATGTGGGAACCCTGACCAATCCGCTTGGTAACAGGGAAGCAAGGTGATTGGCTGGGGGATGCATGTGGACAGCCTATCCTGGAGCCTGAAGGAGGAGGGGGCTGGAATATGAGAAGGAGAGTGTAACTGAAGAAAAAGGGGTGGTGGTTGTTGCGTTGTTGTAACTGAAGAAGATCTGAAGCTCAGATCCCAAGTACAGTGGTGCCTCGCAAGACGAATGCCTCGCAAGACAAAAAACTCATAAGACGAAAGGGTCTTGAGAGATTTTTGGTGCCTCACAAGACGGGCCATCTTGCGATATTTTTCGTCTTGCGAGGCGCGTTTCCCATAGGAATGCATTGAAATTTAATTAATGAGTTCCTATGGGGAAAAAAAAGTCAGAACCCCCCAAAAAAGTCAGCAAAAAGTCACTTACCAGGTAGAGTAGACTGAGTCCAGCTCCTCACAGTGCGTTTGTAGCCCCAGAACAGCCGGAAAAAGAGTGCCAAACAGCGAGCAACCAGCAGGGAGCCGGCAGCCATTTTGTGTTAGTCTCCCTCCTGGCCCCCCTCTCCCCGCCTCTCAGCTGATCGGCGCTGGGTCTGAGAGGCTTTTTCCCTGCTAGGCAAGCCTCGGGAAGCCTGTTAGACCCAGCGCGGATCAGCTGAGAGGCGGGGAGAGGGGGCGGGAGCTGATCGGCGCTGGGTCTAACAGGCTTCCCGAGGCTTGCCTAGCAGGGAAAAAGCCTCTCAGACCCAGCGCCGATCAGCTGAGAGGCGGGGAGAGGGGGGCCAGGAGGGAGACTAACACAAAATGGCTGCCGGCTCCCTGCTGGTTGCTCGCTGTTTGGCACTCTTTTTCCGGCTGTTCTGGGGCTACAAACGCACTGTGAGGAGCTGGACTCAGTCTACTCTACCTGGTAAGTGACTTTTTGCTGACTTTTTTTTGGTTTCTGACTTTTTTTCCCCCATAGGAACGCATTAATTAAATTTCAATGCATTCCTATGGGAAAATGCGCTTCGCAAGACGAAATTTTCGCTAGACGGCATTAACCGTGGAACGGATTAATTTCGTCTTGCGAGGCACCACTGTACTATGTAATAAAAAGATATTATTTTCATTCTTTAACTAGAGATGGGGGTATTTGTATTTGTATACAAATATCCTTGCGCAGCTGGATTTAACGAGGGGCCGGCCCCACTCATGTGTCCGGAAGCGGCGGCAGCCTCGCTAATCCTTCCAATCGCTCCTGGAGCTCCACTCTCTTCCTGCTTGGCTAGCAACTCGGCAGCCATGCAGGGAGACTTGTCCTCCTTCCCACTGCCTGGAGTGGCCAGGTGAGCAGGAAGAGAGCGGAGCTACGGGAGCAATTGGAAGGATGAGTGAGGCTGCCGCCGGACGTGTGAGTGGACGGGCTGGCCGCTGGGGCCTGCCCCTCGTTAAGTCCAGCTGCGTGGGGATATTCGTATACCCCCATCTCTATCTTTAACCACTGAGTCTGTTGTGGTTAATGGCTGGTGTCAAAACATGTTAATGGAAAGTTATTTTAAAAAGTGACAAGCCTGGGTTGGGGCTAGTCACACCACATCATAAACTTTGGTGCATTCCCCCCTGGTAAACAAAGCATCCCAACCACAATTCTTGGGGTGCATTTGTGTATGTACCAAGGCAGCGTGTACATGCACTTCTGAGAATCATGGCAGGACAATTTGCTTACCAGGGAGGAATGGATCAAAAATTACAATTTGACTTACGCTAAAACAGTGTCAGGGTTGCAATGCAAAAAGCATGAAAAGGCCAAAGAGCAGTCTTCTCCAAGATGTTCCTTTTAGCAGTCAAAACTCTTTCTGAAAATGGAAAGTGTTATCTATAACAAGAGGATTTTGGCCAATATCACTTTGATGCCTCAAGTTCTTAATGTCTTAAAAACTCAAACTATAAGGGAAACTGACAAACCAAACTGTAACACAAGCACAGAAATTCCAAAGATCCTCAAGAGTAAAATAAATGTGCTGCCGTAAGCTGAAGAACACAATTTGCAGCCATACAAAGAATGGGCATACAATGCTAGCTATGCCTTTCCAACACAAAGAACTGTCCCCTTGATAATTTCCAGTTCAAAAGAAACTTCAAGCTTAATACATTCCATTACTTCAAGCTTCATACATCTCACATTCCACCAAGTTCAACTGGAATCCCGCTTTTAAAACATGGAACAAAAGTTAAGTAAAAGCAATTTACACAATGTCTTTAATTTGTGTAATCTCTTCTATTTTATTTATTCATTCCATTTAGATCCCACTTGCTCTCAAATAAATTCACAGAATATTTATGATTCCCTTTCCACTATTTTAGCCTCACAACTTACCCTGTCAGGTATATTAGGGCTAATGTCACCGAGTGAGATTCACAGTTGGACCTGTTCTCCTCAACTCTACTCCTACAGGTTTATCATTACACCATACTAGCATTTTTCCTTTACATCAAATCACAAATAATACATACATCTGTGTCAACCCACTGTCTCACATCCATTGGGGCTGCGGTCATATCATCCACTTTGTACAGAATGTTTGTTGGTGCTTTTTCTGCTTGCCGGATTATGCCCACGATAATGACCTGCACAGGGAAATAAATACAAGATAATTTTACTGAGACATTTTCTAATTACACATCAGATCATAAGTTGGAAACAAGGCAGGATAATTAATAATTAGAATTGTAGGGGCCAAAATTATAGCTACAAATTGATTTACTTTGAATAGATAATAGTTTGTCATAAATAGAAGAGGATGTGTCTTAGAAATCAAATAATTAAGCAGTACCATGGCAAAACAACCCATATGGTTCAAGCAATCCAGAGACCACCCCAAAACTAATCAGGATACAGCAGAGGTAGTAACCTATTTACCTGTGAAAGTTCAACTTCTTGGACCCTGAAAGCATCATCTACCTGTTCAGCAGAAAGTAACTGGGACACTGTACACGGCACAATATTCTGTGATCTTGACCTCTGCGAAGAAGAAACAAAAAACCTTAACGTATTTGAGAATTTGTTCTTCCATATCAAAGAATGGCATTGCTGGGATCAAGAAAGACACTTCGCTTCAATTTGGAAAACAGAAGCAAAACAGAAAGAATTCTAAGAAGAATAAGAGTTGTGAAACTATTCTAACAAATTTCCATTATTGAAATATTATGCACATCACTTCAACAGACATGTAAATTGAGTCTATAAAGAATTTCTGAAACATGAACCCCAGTCAAGCAATAATTTGAAATCATGCCATGCTTGTTTCCAAGTGAACAAGGCTGGAAATGAAAATGAAACAAAGATGGAATGAAAAGCGAACCCCTAGGACCTAAAGAGGTAGGCTTCTCAAGCAGATCTTTGGACTTATCCCCCTTTCAAAGAATCCAACACAACTGTCCATGCCACTACCTCTAAACTGAAATTGGAAATGACTGGGAAGTCCCTTTCTGGTTTTAAAAAAATTAATGAAAACAAAGCATGTGAGGTATGTACACCTTCTTTAAATGTGAACTGTGGTTCCTAGAGGCAAGAGCCATTGGCCTTGCTATTGTGGGGAAGATTTTTGCACAGGGGATGGGTCTGCCCTCCCCCATGGCCATGTGGCAGCATGTTACGGCAATCTAGAGCCTGGGATTTTTCCAGTTGACTCTTTTTTATACTATTAAAACCATTATGCCACCAATATGAATATGTTACTTATTTAACAAACTAGTCTTGCATATAATAACGTGTATAAGAGTACTGCTGTGCCATTCTGTATTAAGAAAGTATATGTCACATTCCTGCCAGAAGAGACAGATCTCAAAATGTAGAACTGTTGCCAAAATAGAAATGAGAAAAACCATGTGCTTAGCAGCAGTCATACAGTGGTTTTCTCTGGTATTTTGCTCGACTAGTCACTCATCCGATTTCACCACCATGCAAATGGTTGTGCAAACATAAAGGGGAATGCTTGTGCAACTACATTTTTGCAACTGTATAAGCAAATAGGATTCTAGCCCATGTATTAATAACTTGTACATCATCTTATAAAATTACTCTTTCAGGGGGAACAACTTTTTCAGAAGATAACCCTTTTCCAACCCAAAGAAGAACATGAGGCCTTTCTTTTTCAAGTAAGCTACATACCAATTTCTTTTCACCTTGGGTTGCAGAGGGTGATGCAAACCCTCCAGGTGACTGTGAATATCCACCACCACCACCATAAGCACTGTCATAGCCACCTGGAAACAAAATTGAAGTAAATATTGTAAAGGAAAAGACTAGCAACGCTGTTTTCAGACTTTTAGTCTCTGGACTTTTAAACAACTGGAGCAACAGCTACATTAAAAATGGTATTATATTTATTTCAGAAGCCATTCACTATAGCTGCCCACAAAAAAAGTGTGAGAGTCAGAGATTACAACTAGGATCCTGCAATATGTTACAGTGTGGAGTGCCTGGCTCTTTCTCTCCATCTTTGCTTCCAGCCCTCCTCACGTCAGCATTCTATGCCTATTGAACATGGCATTTTTCTTCCTTTGGGTAGGTTTCAGTGGACACACCAGTGCCCAGTCCAGGCTACATTAAAAATTTTGATTTCTCACTTCTGTCCCTGGAGAATTTGAAAACAGAGTATCTGATTGAATAAGGTGATTCTTTCCACCCTTTTAATACTTAGGGATCTCACCCTTTCTTTTCATCCACTCTATTCTATTTTCCATCATGTTAGCTTTTGTTTCTCCCTCACACGATATTCTACACCTTTCAGTTATGCCACTGTCTGGGACTGCTTCCCCACCACCCTCTAAATATTTCTGAGGCATCTGTAAGCTTCAAGTTATCCCAAGTACCCTAGTGCCTCTTTCTTGTGTGTGGCTGGTGCTGTCTGCACTTTCCAAGTCCGCAAGCATGGGAAGAATTTAACTGGTATTACAGTACAAGATTATTATATTATTTAGTAAAATTACTACAGAAAATAGGCAATGCCCATACATTTACAGGCTAGTGAGCAAGAACAAAGGATAAGAAAAGAGATGGAAACTAGGGGCCTAACAAAAATATCAGAGTGCTTACTTTGAAAGTTTGAACTACAGGGAAATCTAACTACAACTAAAGCTCAACTTCCGAACAGTAGCAGAACACGAGAGAGAGAGAGAGAGAGAGAGACTCTACCCCCCACCCCGGCCCTCATTTCAGCGGTGGCCCTTGCGGGACTGCAACTCCCATCAGTCTTGTGATGGGAGTTGTAGTCCACTATCAGGAAAGTGGTCCGCACATTCTCCCCTTTGTTTTATCTGCAGTGGCTCATTTACTCGTCCTTTCTTTCTTTCACAGTTTCTCTCTCTCCGAGACCCTACCCTCAGGAGACTTCTGGCAGCCTCTGTGGATAGAAAATGGCTATATAAACAGACATGCTCGCTCGCTCGCTCTCACCGTGACCGCCCCACATGCCGTCAAAATAAATGGGTGCGCGAAATCAATGAAGGACAACCAAACCCGTGTCGGAAAAGAAACTGGGGGAGGCCCAGAGCCTTCACACGTTCTTCGGCTCCTTGAAAACACCCGGGTCTCGCTCGTTCCTCTTCCGTCGTTGCTGCCGTGTCACGAGCGCACAACAGGCCCGCGGGATAGGCCAGCCGCACACGCACTCGCCCCGCCCTCGAGCGCAGGCCACCAATCGGCTAATGGCCATTGGAGAAAGGGGGCGGGGTACCTTTATTTTGCGCGCGAGTCCTGAAAGCATAGAGAGAGAGAGAAAACGGCTAGAGAGGCACGCTCAAGGTGCGGAACACCATAAAATCTCAGTATGACTATCTAGGAAGAAAGGAATTGAGGTGGGGAGACATTATAGTGGCATAGATTATAGTATTGGTAGTTCCTGACTAATGGAGCGATTGATCGATTCCATAAAGGAACGCACAGCCTTGAATTTGTTACAGCTGAGCAGGGCTGTTAATGACAGGACATTTTGGAGGTCACTTTTTTTGTAGGATTACCAAACGTCAGAGGCAACTTGATGCAGGTACCAACACCAACAATGTAATATGTTGAAGCCATTCATAAATCAGCTGTGCTAGGATGATGGTGTGAGGGTACTGTCCTACCATTGCTCAGTGGAATGCTCACACTTTCGTCTGTTGTATTCAGTCCTCCTAAAAGTTCTGGTTCCTTGGTGATCAGCCTCACTCAATTTAGTGGGATTGTGTGTGACTCGGCTGTGACACTACACAAAAGAATACACAGTGAAGTTGAAAATGCAAAGATTTATTCCTGCCCATTGACAGAGGATTTTGCATTTTATATTGTCTGCAGACCTGTGTTGTGTAAGTCTTTACATTATCCAGAACTGGGTGTTGTTCAATGCAGTCATGGACAGACAATTTGATGTATTGTGCTTTAATGCTTTCATTTGTTTTTGTGACAAGATATTGTTTATGTAACCCATGTATTCCCAGAATTAACAGCAACCAGTTGATATATATAGCAATATCAGTGACCATGAGAAAGATGTACTGTGGGTGGTTTACTTCCGTCTAAAATAAACACAAGGAACAAAGAAATGATGAAAGGGGGTAGTGGAGGCACAAATATGTAGGTAAGAATATGTAATCATTTCAATTGCAAATACTGTGGCTTAGTGATGATAACGTATAGGGACTAAGTGGATAGTTCAAAACCTTCCTGGGGAAAAATATGTAAGGCATGATTCTGTAACTGGCAAAGATAGACTTTAGTAAATTTGTGACCCAGCCAGCCAAATACAGCTCACTAGCCATGTGTGATCACCCACTGATAATTTATTTATTTTAATTTTTTATTTAGACTTTTATCCCACCCATCTCGTGACATGCCACTACCCTGGGCAGCTTACATAAAAAGAAACAAACATAAAAATTCCCAACCCCCCATCAATCATCTCACTAAAAAACAAACAAACAAAAAACCGAATGCTCCATGGCAATAGCAGTCAGAAAACAAAATAAAATATAACAACGTAATAGTCTGTCATGTGGCAAGGATATCTCTGAAAGCTTCTCTGAAAAGATGGGTTTTAATTGATTTTCTGAATGCTAGGAGGAATTAGTGTTCGATAATCTTGTCTTCCTGCCTTCTTGGGAATTCAAAGACATGGAGATGAGATTGTCAGTTGCTAGGCTGGCCACAGTATGTATTGGGTTAATAGAATGTGAACCGTCAGATTAGAAATTGAGGAAAGTGATAGATTTGTACTGTTTTGTTGCTGCTGTTTTGTATCTTGTTTCTTGGTACAGTATTAAGGGAAAAGTACAGATCAGTATGCTGTATCTCTTGCAGACTGTTTTCTGTGTACAACAGGAAATGTATCATGAACTTTTGACTTTGCCTAGTTCTCTGGTTTCAGTACAGCAGTATCACGAATGTAGAAGTAAAGGGTAGCCGTGTGGTCCAAACAAAATAAAATCCAAATGCAAAAATAGGCAATATCTTTATAGACCACTGAAAAATCATTATACAGTAAACGAGCTTTCGTGGATTAAAACACCACTTCATCAGGTTTGTACCAATGTGAAGAACTTCAAGTCCAAAACGTAAAGTCTTAACATACATGGCAAGATGGATTTTGCCAGGAAAGTTGCTCCAGCAGTTCTTGGCAAGACAGGTTTCACCAGGCTTGTGTCTTTGTCTGCATTACTGATTAATCCCACGTTATTTATAGGAGCTTTTTTGCAGCAAGCTGTCATGTGTATTTTACAGAAATGTGACATTTGTGTAATCTCTAGACATCTCCTCACCCAACCCACTACAGCAGGGGTCTGTTTTTCTGCCCTTGGCTGGCAGGATGGGGGAATTTGGGATATGTAGTAGACCAGAGTTTCTTAAACCTCGAGCAGCATCAAATTTAGGGTAAACAATCGCCTATGGAGCACCTTTCACTAATCTCTAGAGAGATCTATACACTCAGCGCCTTTTGTGGAGGTGCGCGATGTTTGGACCTTGGACTACAAGACCCAGCAATACATTCCCACAATGTGAATGAGTTGATGACTCTGGAAATTGGACTCAGCAAGTTAAAACGTTGGTGAGTGCTCCAACACTGGAGGCATTCAAGAAAAACTTAGATAATCACCTGGCAAATATGCTTTGATTGTATTCCAGCATTGAGCAGGGGGTTGGACTTGATGGCCTTGTAGGCCCCTTCCAACTTCACTTTTCTATGATTCTATGAAAAAGGATTACACACTGAAGAGCCGTTCTCTAGGACCTGTTCCCCAGGGTAGTGCTGGCTGGAGGTTGGCTGAGAGATGTGATTTGTAGTCAACAACTCACCAACTCTGTCAATTATTTCTCAGATACTAGTATCATGCATTTTTGGATCTATCCTCTGACCCTTATGGCTGCAACTACACCTTTAACCTATTTTAATTTTAAAAAAAATCTGAAATAGTTTCCATCAAAAAACACTTCCTTACCATAATGCATACACCTCTTCATGATAAATACATAGATTATAAATAAATATGGAATAGTATGGTTACTTGCATTTCCCTGTATTACAGAAAGTTATACCATGTTTCCCCGAAAATAAGACAGGGTCTTATATTAATTTTTGCTCCAAAAAAAGCAGTAGGGCTTATTTTCAGGGGATGTTTTATTTTTTTCATGTACAACAATCTACATTTATTCAAATACAGTCATGTCATCTTCTGGTTGCTGCACAGTGGTGGAGGGCGGGGTTTCACTTAATTAGGGCTTATTTTTGGGGTAGGGCTTATATTACGAGCATCCTGAAAAATCATACTAGGGCTTATTTTCAGGGAAACAGGGTAGAATTACGGAAAAGAAAATATATTAAAGAAATGTAAATGTCTTCTCCCCTATGAATATCTCCTCAAATATATGTTACAAATAGGGCATGAGAAAAAAAGCACACCTGCCTTGAAGGCAAATTTCTGTGCCAAATGAACTTCCTCTATGATCATGAAGGGGTCAAATCAACACACACACACACACACATATGAATAACTTAGCCTAACTTCAGGCAGTATTGAAGACAGTGATCAGAAGTGTCACACAATGTAATAAGCCAGGAATCAATGGGAAGCTTGGTTTATCAGTTTAAGCCGTGTGCTGGTGTGTCTTGTCAGATTTATTCCACTTGCAGCAGCTAAATAAACAACCAAGCTGCTGCCAGAGTAACCCTAGTACTCTTAAAACATTAGATCTCTCTTTACTGTAGTGTTGTTTTGTTCCAGATTGATCTTTGGCCCAGAACTTGAACTTCTGCTCTCCCACATGAAATCTGTCCTTGGTAATATTCATATCAGAAGGAAGAAGCATACCAGCTCTCTCTTGCAAAGTCAGCAAACATTGATTTCAGCCGTTAATGCCCTGGCGTGATTTTTGTTGTTGTTGTTGTTGTTCTTTAGGTTCTTTGGTGCTAGCTAGTTGCCTCCTTTGCTCCTAGCAGACTCCTTTCTTTGAAAGTCTTTGGGACTGACATGCCCTTTAGAAAAGTAGCACAAACCTGCTAACAAACAGGTGGAAGTTTAGATGCCAAATGGGATTGCTTCATCAGCCAATGAGTCAGAGATCTGGGAGAAGCAAGCATAACATGGGATCGGCCAACTTTTCGCACAAGCAGACCTGTATGAGGCAAAGGGATCACAGTCCATGAAGCTTCTCGACTAGGATGGATCTGCAGAGTTTCCTGCTCCTTCTGATACAGTGCAGAACCCTAACTGCTGCAAAAGGTAACTTAACTGTCTACCTATGGGATAACTTAGTTACTTAGAAGAACAGAGTTGTTTTGGGGTTTGAGGCAAGCAAGTACAGTGCATCACAACTAGGCCCTCTCTTCGAACCACCATAGCCACTGTTCATAATAACTGTGGGATTCAAGCCATTGTAGTCCAAACTTCTGACCACTCCTTTTCCTCAAGTGAGTTGTTTGCCTTTTGCAGGGTACTTTTGGCACATTACAGATCTGCACCTGGATCCCCAGTACTCTGCGGTGCCAGACCCCTTGAAGGTATGCCCATCTGCTGGCATCCAGCCAGTGACCAATGCCGGGGCTTGGGGTAATTACCTGTGTGATGCTCCCTGGATTCTTGTAAACTCTTCCATTTATGCCATGAAGGAGATCCTCCCTGCCCCTGACTTCATTCTCTGGACAGGGTAAGGTTTGTCTATTACGACTATATAAAACAAGCATGAGTGCTTCTTTCTTTCAAATAGCCACCAGTGCATGATTCCTGTTCACAAGTAAATGCATGAAATTACATGTATGTGAGTGGGTTAGCTAGTGGAAGAAAGGTGGAGATTCATGCTAATTTGAGCAGAAGGAGATCCCCTTCCTCTGCAACCAACAAAGGAATGAATTGATCAGGAACAGGAGAAATTGACAACAATGTTGTTCATCTGTCAGTCTTAGTTCTAGAAGGACCTTTTTTTCCCCTGGCCTAGTAAGAGTTAGAAGCCCATATTTCCTTGCTTTGGCTTTTGGTTTCCTTTGCCAAAAGACAGCTGTATTTGCCATGTGACAACTAGACCCTTGAACTCCATTCCCAAGATAATCGCCAAGACCTGAATGCCACACTTTTAAATGTTTTCTACATCTATAGGTTTCCCAAGACCTAAAAACAAAAGCCAGCAGCAGCAGGACATGCTGGCTACCTAGGTGGGATCACCCCGCTGTTCCTGCCACTGTAGAAAAACAAGCTATTAGTTTCTTAGCAGTAGCTAAAGCCTAGTCCATCATGTACTTGTTAGCCTAATCTCTCCCACAGCTGATCTACCTATCCTATAGTTTCTAATTTCTGTACATGTTTAACTTTAGACTTGGCCTTTGTCCGTTAATATTTACATCTTTAACCCATGGACTCAGTTGGATGCATTTCTGCTGTTTTTCAGAGATGACACGCCTCACGTACCTGATGAGAAACTGGGTGAACAGGCTGTGTTGCAGATAATTAAAAACCTCACCAACCTGATCAGACATGTCTTTCCAGGTAACGTGCCTAAATTGTTGGGTGGTGATGAAAAAGGCAGAACCTGATGCAATGAGTTTTAAACTTCAGGTAGATCATCTGAAGTTGCACTTTGGGATAAAATTGTAATGAGCGCTTCAGCACTGGAGCATGATTATAGGATATACTTCCTTTAAGATTGTTGTGAAGGACAGAAGGAGGATAGTGAGCCGTCCTCACCCATAGAGACATATAAAGAGAAAAAGGGAACCAGAGAGGGAGAAATGACTGAGGAGAGAGAAATATTGATAGAGAAAAGGAAAGAGACAGAGGAGGAAAAAGGAAGTATAGAAGTCTGTCTGGTGGAGGAAGGAGAAAGAGGAAAGGAGGAGGAGCTAAAAGTGTCAGTATGGGAACAGGGTATAAAAGATCAAGGGGAGAGAAGATTCAGCAATAGATTAGAGAGTGAAGAAATGGTAAAGAAGGGGGAGAAAGATAAAGGAGGAATAGATTCCACGTATGAGAGAACGCGCGGTCTTTTGGAGGTTTGCTACCGGACCCAGAGGTGAAGAGAGAGGGAGAAACTACGTTCGAGACTCAAGAATGGACGGTGATTGTTTTCCCGCGGGGACAAGGACATGGGAAAAAAGTGATCCGGCCAGATCAGACACACAACAAGCCTCCGAAGGAAGGGGACTGGGCTCGGCACCCTTGCTGCGGCACCATATGCGCGGTGAGGAGTGCCCCTCTGCGGGATCCTACAGATCGAGAGCGATTTGGGCCAGCCCCCCAGTGAGTTATCCGAATTTACAAGAAGAGTTATCCTCGTCTAGTTATGGACATCTACCTGATTTGTCTTTTTTTGATTCGGTTGAAATAAAAGTGGAAACACCTAAAGTTAATAAAATTGAAGTTCCAAACGTTCCAAAAAGGGCTCAGTCGTTATTTCCCGCCAAACTTGAGGAACTATCCCAACTTTCAAATGAACCCAATCACAATTGTTAAGAGCAGGTTCCAGGATGTATCAGCAAGGCTTTGTATACATTGCTTATTTATTAAAAATCTGTATGTATCATCGAATCATAGAAAAGTGAAGTTGGGAGGGGCCTACAAGGCCATCAAGTCCAACCCCCTGCTCAACGCAGGAATACAATCAAAGCATATCTGCCAGGTGATTATCCAACTTTTTCTTGAATGCCTCCAGTGTTGGAGCACTCACCAACTCCCGAGGTAACTAGTTCCACTGTCGTACTGCTCTAACAGTTAGGACGTTTTTCCTAATATTCTGCCTAAATCGGGTTTCCTGTAGCCTGACCCCATTATGACATATCCTGCACTCTGGGTTGATCAAGAAAAGATCTTGCCCCTCCTCTGTATGAGAGCCTTTCAGATATTTGAAAAGTGCTATCATATCACCCCTCAGCCTTCTTTTCTCAAGGCTAAACATGCCCAATTCTTTCAACCTTTCCTCATAAGACTTGGTTTCCAGCTCCCTGATCATCCTTGTTGCCCTCCTCTGAACTTCTTCCAATTTGTTAGCATCCTTCGTGAAGTGTGGTGTCCAGAACTGGACACAATACTCAAGATGAGGCCTAACCAGTGCTGAATAGAGGGGGATTAGCACCTTGCGGGATTTGGAAACTATACTTCTATTAATGCAGCCTAAAAGAGCATTTGCCTTTTTTGTAGCCACATCACACTGTTGGCTCATATTTATCTTGTGATCTACAGTGGTGCCTCGACTTACGAACTTAATCCGTTCCGGAAGATGGTCGTAACTCGAAATGGTCGTAAGTCGAAGCACCATTTCCCATACGAATGCATTGAAATGCAATTAATCCGTTCTGGCCGTAGAAAAAAATCACCAAAAAAACCCACAACCCCCACTGCAACACCCATCGGAAACGCGATTAATCCGTTCCGGACGAAGGGGAAAAAAAAGAAAGAAAAGCAAACAAACCATGCAAGACCCTTCAGAAATGCAAAAAAAGCAAAGTAAAAAGCAAGCAAACCGTGCAAGACCCATCGGAAATGCAAAAAAAGAAAAGCAAAAAATAAGCAAACCGTGCAAGACCCATCAGAAATGCAAAAAAAGCAAAGCAGAAAGGAAGCAAACTGTGCAAAACCCATCGGAAATGCAAGAAAAGCAAAGCAAAAAGCAAACAAACCCCGCAAGACCCATCGGAAATGGGGGGGGGAAAACCCAAAAAGCAAACAAACCCCCCAAGACCCATCGGAAATGGGGGGGGGGGACCAAAAAACAAACAAACCCTGCAAGACCCATCACAGCATAGAAATATCATCCCACCACCCAGCCCAAAACCACGCTGCAAAACCCACCCAGAACAGTTTTTAAAACTCAGAAAGCAGCACCTTACCTTACCAGGCAGTCGGAAGCCTCCTCCGATCGCACTCACTCTAACTGCTGGGGCGAAAGAGCTACAAAGAAGCAGCCTCTTCGCCACCAACGGTTAGCAATTTGAATTCCCCGCCTTTTTTCCCTGCCTTTTTTTTTGGTTGTAACTGGACGCTCCGGCCGCAAGTCGAAGCAAAATTTTACGGCCGGAGCTGGTCGTAACTCAAAATGGCCATATGTCGGGACGTTCGTAAGTCGAGGCACCACTGTATGACAATTCCAAGATCCTTCTCGCTCGTAGTTTTGCTCAGCCAGGTATCCCCCATCTTGTAACTGTGCGATTGGTTTCTTTTTCCGAGGTGCAGTACTTTGCACTTATCCCTGTTGAATTACATTCTGTTGCTTTCGGACCAGTGCTCCATCTTATCAAGGTCATTTTTAATTTTGTTTCTGTCTTCTACGGCAGTGGTCCCCATCCTTGGGCCTCCAGGTGTTCTTGGACTACAACTCCCAGAAGCCTTCACCACCACCTCTGCTGGCCAGGATTTTTGGGAGTTGAAGTCCAAGAACATTTGGACGCCCAAGGTTGGGGACCACATGTTCTAGGGTATTAGCTATTCCACCCAATTTTGTATCATCTGCAAATTTGACAAGCATTCCCTGCACTCCCTCATCCAAGTCATTAATAAAAATATTGAAGAGCACTGGGCCCAGGACTGAGTCCTGGGGTACCCCACTAGTTACCTCCTCCCAGTTAGAGAATGACCCATTAATCGTCACCCTCTGAGTATGATTCTGTAGCCAATTGTGTATCCAACTGACACTTGATCTATCCAGCCCACACCTAGTTAGCTTGCTAATCAGGATATCATGGGGCACTTTGTCAAAAGCTTTACTGAAGTCAAGATATACTCTGTCTACAGCATTCCCGCTGTCTATCAGGGAGGTGACCTGGTCAAAAAACGAAATCAAATTAGTTTGGCAGGATTTGTTCTTGACAATCCGTGTTGGCTTCTAGTTATTACTGCATTGTTTTCTAGGTGTTTGCACAATGACCGCTTTACGATCTGTTCCAGAATTTTCCCTGGGATTGATGTCAGGCTGACAGGCCTGTAGTTCCTAGGTTCCTCTTTTTTGCCCTTTTTGAAGATAGGGACAAGATTAACCCTCCTCCAATCATCTGGCACCTCACCCGTTTCCCATGATTTCAAGAAAATAATGGATAGCGGTTCCGAGAATTCTTCAGCCAGTTCCTTCAGTACTCTTGGATGCAGTTCATCCGGCCCTGGAAATTTGAACTCGATCAAGGTGGTAAGGTATTCCTTGACTATTTGATTATCAATCTCCAGCTGCAATCCTGTCCCCCCCCCACTTGCACTTCCAATTTTTTGGAAGTTCATAGTCTGTCTTATTCAACTGGTAGTTCAGTCACTTCCTGAAATAAGTGAAGCAAGGTGAAGAGTGTATTGTTTTGTCTTTTGCTCAGTCAACAAAGTTTTGTGGGGTGGTTCTAATTCAGACATGATAGTGAAGAGGTTAATTTAAACTCTGCTATACAAACTGCATTTGATAATTTGATACCCTAGTTTGGCAACCTACAAACAAAAGCATGAAAAGTAGAACAAGTTTTGACGTAGTGCTGCCTAATCATTGTTTGATATCTGGGTGCAACCATTATAAAACTACTCACTGTGGATGATCCTAGCAGTATGGGTTGCAGAGCTGACACCTGTTTAAGAGGGGATGATAGAATTCCTCTCAGGAGTTTGACATAGAGAAGTGTAGCAGGATGTGTGTTGGTATTGTCCTGCATGCATATTCTTTGCCCAAGCTTACCTACTTCTCTATTTTTCTTCATTGTCTTGTACCACACAATTTCAGCAAAGCAATAACTTAGCACTCCTCCTGTTTTGTTTTGTTGCCCAGAGGACCGCCGCCATAGGTTCTTTTTAAGGAGAAAGGCAGGATAAAAAATATTTAAAATAAACTTGTTGTTGTTGTTTAGTCGTTAAGTCGTGTCCAACTCTTCGTGACCCCATGGACCAGAGCACGCCACGCCCTCCTGTCTTCCACTGCCTCCCGGAGTTGGGTCAAAAGCATGTTGGTAGCTTCGATGGCACTGTCCACCTATCTCGTCCTCTGTCGTCCACTTCTCCTCTTGCCTTCACACTTTCCCAACATCAGGGTCTTTTCCAGGGAGTCTTCTCTTCTCATGAGATGGCCAAAGTATTGAAGCCTCAGCTTCAGGATCTGTCCTTCCAGTGAGCACTCAGGGTTGATTTCCTTCAAAATGGATAGGTTTGTTCTCTTTGCAGTCCAGGGGAGTCTCAAGAGCCTCCTCCAGCACCACAATTCAAAAGCATCAACTCTTCGGCGGTCGGCCTTCTTTATGGTCCAGCTCTCACTTCCATACATTGCTACTGGAAAAACCATAGCTTTGACTATGCGGACCTTTGTCAGCAAGGTGATGTCTCTGCTTTTTTTTTTAATAAATAAGATGCAGTTAATCAATTATGCTGCTTCCTGTGCTAAGTTCTGCAACCAGTCTTAGCCTGTTCAGATACAAACCTCTTCTCTGCCTGTCCATCTTTCCACCATACTGTTTACTTTCTGCTTTCTTCCAGATACTCAGGTCTACTCAGCAATGGGCAACCATGACTTCCACCCCAAAAATCAACTGCCAGCTGAGGAACACCAGATCTACCGCACAACAGCAGAACTGTGGCGTCCTTGGCTCAGCAATCATTCAGTGGAGACTTTCAGAGCAGGTATGTACGAGAGACCAAGTTGGGGAACTTTGGATGATGCTTTCACAGAGATGTTGAAGAGAAATCTAGTGAGGCTGAATTGGCATAGCTTAGTCCAGTGTTGACTTTTCTGACTTTTCTGACTCTTCGTGTTCTTCTTTCAGTACCACCTGTCTGATTTTTTTGACAGGAGATGCCAAGAAAAGATTGGAACTCAGTGACAGAGTGCATAGCAGAGATGTCCCAGTTGGAAAGCAGAAGACATTCTGTTAGGCCACAAAAAACAGGGCCTTCTGGGACTTGGCCCAGTCTTAATGGGATGTCTGGCTGTGGGATGTGCTTGTAGTGGCCTCCCTAGTGGTTCTCAAAGAGACCTTAAAGATATGGATAGTCCTTGTTGTTATGTTCTGTCAAGTCACCTCCAACTTATGGAAACCCTAGGAATGAGTGATCTCAAAAATGTCCTGTTCTCAACTGCCCTGCTCAGCTCTTGTAAGTGCAAGCCTTTGGCTTCCTTTGAGGAAGTCAGTCCATTTCATATATAGTCTTAAACTCTGTTTAAATTACTATGTGCCCATTTTTATTTTGTAAATGAGCTTTTATTGCCATTGTTTAAATTTTTAAAATTTTTAAAATGTTTTTATTATATTAGCATAGCCTGCATCACATCACATCATCACATAAAACACATGATACATCGCAGCACATAAAAGAAAGAAACAGTCAACCAACCAACATGAAAAAACAACACTGAAAGTTAAAAAAAACAAAATCTCTGTCTCCCTGTCATCTTATTCGCCCAAAGAAATATAATTTAAGAACATCCTCCCGCCTTACCATACATTTGAGGCAAACAAATCACAACATCTATCAAGTTCTCCCAGGAAACACTCACATGTATTGACCCATATTAACTCAGCTTACTGTTCCAAGCAGCATTATGAGTGCTTAGGGCCCCCGAAGCTCCTCCCTATTGAATAAGCATGATAAATGGCATCCACACTATGTCAAAGTCATTCAAGAGTTGTTTGCTCTTTGGTTCTGT
This sequence comes from Intellagama lesueurii, assembly GCA_037013535.1. Classification (NCBI taxonomy): domain Eukaryota; kingdom Metazoa; phylum Chordata; class Lepidosauria; order Squamata; family Agamidae; genus Intellagama; species Intellagama lesueurii. The sequence goes on along the minus strand of JBAJHW010000009.1, from coordinate 12,342,735 downwards.
TAAATTTTTGCACTAATTTTTCTGAGCATTCCATCCCCCAGATAAGTTTATAGAGCTGTTGAGAGCTAGATCTTTTGCATACTTCCAGCAACTGGCTATTTTTTGCCACATCGCTACCCACAGGAATGTAACCAAGTCTTTATGAAGCAGTTTTCCAGTGACACCAACAAATTGATTTAGTATACTAAGGACAGATCAAGACATTTATTATCATTATCATTATCGAACATTCAATTACATTGTGTGCGAGAGCCCAGAGTTCAGCCAGTTTCATTTCAATTAACTGTTTTATAGTTTATTATTACAAAATGTTTATCCGAGCTTGGAGAAGTTAAGTTTTTTTGGACTAGGGTTCCCAGAATTCCCTGTCCAGCATGGCCATTGGCTGTGCTGGGTAGAGGATTCTTGAAATTGTAACTCAAAACACTGATTTTTGCCAAGATGTTTACTTAGCAAGCTATCTTGGAGGTGCTTTTCCTCAAGAAGAGGAATATGTTTTATAAAGAAAATAAATAAACTTTCTCACCTTCTCTTTTTCAGGCGCTTTTTACAGTCAGTTACTGTCTGGTCCTGGCCCAGCAAGACGAATGATTGTCTTGAACACAAACCTGTACTATGAAAATAACAATGAAACCATCAGCCTAGAGGATCCAGGAGGCCAGTTCCAGTGGTTGCAAGATACGCTGACCCATGCAGCAGATGCAGGAGAAAAGGTTATTTTCATTGTTTATGGAATACAGATTTTGGGAGTAAAGATTAATTCATTCAAATTACTCTTTCATATTTGAAAGGTAACTCATTACACCACTGAAAAGGTAACTTGTTATACTACTTGTTTTGTTATTTTTTAAAAATGTTTTTGGGGAAAGGATAAGCTTCATATGAGAGTAGCTTAAAACTTGCATTCCTATTCTTACAGCTCTAAAAGGACTTAAAATACCCTTAACATCTGAAAATAATTGCAAAACATGTTGTTAACACTGTAAGGAATGTGTTTCCTTAAAGGTGCAATTCCACTAGGGGAAGGTGCCGACTCTAGTTCTCATTTTCCACCACCATTTTTATCCCTAGGTTGGGTGAGCACTAAGGCTCTACATGTACACTATAAACAGATCATACAACAGTTTTCTGTGACTGGCTGTCCTGGTATGGAAGAGCTGCTTCTCAAAGAAACACTAACTGTTCAGTTGAGTGCCTTGGCGCACTGCACATGGAAAGGTCTGCAGTACCTCCAAGGAGGCTTTCAGAAGTGGGTGTTGGGACTTCTAGGTGTGCCCCTTTTCCTACCACCCTTGGAGCCCTATATGCTTTCACACTGAGCAAGTTTACGCTAGGATTCCTAAAAACTGAATTTGGCAAGCATCATCTTTAAAAAATGCATTTGGATGTCTCTCTTAGAAATCTTGTTAGATAGTGCTTCCTCCAATACAGGTGCGCATAATCTAGAAACGTTTGCAAATATATACTAATAGAGTCAATAGACTCACACATTCAGTTAAAATTAGTTTAATTGAGAGCTTGAATTCTAGTTTTGAATTGTCCCATAAAAGGCAAATCACTATGGTTCCCACTGTACAATAGAAGAACTGAGGCTGAGAGTTTGTTAATTGACTTACAGCCACTAGTGGATATGGATGAGTAAGAATGTACAGCAGAGTTCATTTCTTGGTACTCTTATCTGTGGAATCTTAGTATGTTTTCTCTCTTTTCCCTTATTCTTTGTAGGTCTATATTATTGGGCATGTCCCTCCTGGCTTCTTTGAGAAGAAACGAGGGAAGATATGGTTCAGAGAACACTTTAACCAAAGATACACAGAAATTATTCAGAAGTATCACAGTGTAATTGTGGCACAGTTCTTTGGACATCATCACACAGATAGTTTTAGAATGTTCTACAGTAGTACAGGTACACTCCCTTTGATGTTACTGGTTTCAGAGAACCTGTGTAGGCTGCCATGCTGTTTTGATCCTCGCCTTTGGTAGAATTCCTAGAGTGGCTTTCAGCCTGTTAATAAAAAAGAGAGGGGGGCAGAAATAATGGCATCTGTAAACCCGACAACAGATGTAGGTTTGAGAGAGTCCTAAGGGGGAAAGACCTGCAGTGGGAGGCCATTTCTGCTAGCATAACACTTCTAGTTTACTTTGTAGTAGCGGATGGTAGCACTCTGTGCAATGCTTTTTTTTCCACAGTGGCCTGAAACAGAGATGGAGAGGCTTAAACCTTGGGCTGAATCTGACCATCCTGGTTTTTCATAAGGGAAAAGTCCCTTCTCCCACTTCCTGACACCACTGTTTGGTGACTTCCTAGTATTTGTATGAGATCTTTCTCCATTTTCAAATGCCTTTCCTAAAGCTTAGTTACTGGCAGTATGAGTTTTAAACTAAGATATGCTGGTATTTTTGACCCAACTATGTATCCCACCATTGGAAATCAGCCCCCGAAATCTTCTCTGGATTTGGATTCTGCTCTTAGCTAAAAGGATCCTCATATTTTCTTTGAAGAGTTGCTATAGCAGCAGCCTTATGGGAAAAACATATGGCAGCTAAACTCAGACTCCCAACAGTGCTTGGGCAGATTTATTGTGGGGGTCAGGGGCACTGAATCCTCCTCAGCAAACAGAAAGCCATTTGCCTGATCAGAGCAGAGATTGGAAAAGTTATTGGGGGGGTTTTTACAGCTCCCAGAATCTTTGTGGCAGGCTTATGTCTGATGTGCTTAGCACAGAACTTAAAATCAGGACACCGTTGATCAGTGGGAGGTGGCAGCCACTTATTGTGCCAAAAAGCCTCAAGGTAAGTGGCTTGTGTTTGTCTTCCTTCCAAATGAAGGTCTTCATTTGACCTTTTATTTCAGGTACTCCTATCAGTGTCATGTTTTTAGCTCCAGCTGTAACACCTTGGAAGACAACCTTACCAGGGGTGCATAATGGAGCCAACAACCCTGGCATCCGGGTATTTACCTATGATCGTGATACCCTGCTAGTGAAGGTAAGAGGAGAATTCCGGTTGCATAGATTGTTGTATGCCTCCGTATATCAGTTGTAGGGCTGTTGAGGACAGGACATTTTGGAGATCTCTCATTCATAGCGTTGCCATAAGTCAGAGGCAACTTGATGGATATTGTCTGAACAGAGTGCTGGGCTAAATAGATTTTGGTCTGAATCAGCAGGTCTCTAACTAGGTTTTCCAGGGAGTCATGTTATCTGTGTCAAGGTCTGACATAACAGCACAGTTATTCTAAGAAGTGTATTCTAGCCAGGAAATGAATCCTTCAGTAGTTTGAGAAAGAGAAGATATTATGTTATATAGACAGCTCTGGTCTTTACATGCTGGTGGTGCTTCATATAATGTACTGGGCCTAGTGAAGTTCATTTTATTGCATTGTGCAGAAGGACCTTCTCTGTTCTTCCCTCATGATTTGATGTCTCCCCATCAAAATTAAATGGGCTGTAAGAGTGAATGCATGTGCTGCCAACAGAAGACCCATCAGTTTACCCAGACATTTTCTAGAGTGTGCTTCTACTTGTTGCATATTAGTGACCTATGCTTTTTAATGAATTGTGTTCATTGCTGTTTATGTTCTTTTAAACTAGTGGTTTTATCGCCTTTCTTTTTCCTGGAAACCACTTTGGATTTTTTTTTAAATGAACAGTGATGCAGAAATAAACAAGAAAGTAAATAATTTACAATATGGAGAAAGTGGGTAGAAAGCAGTTTTTTTCTCCAGTTCTTATAATAACAGAACCCAGAATCCAATGAATCTAAATGGTGGGAAGTTCAGGCAGACAAAAGAAAGGTCTTTACACAGGGCATAGTTAAATGCAGAGTCTGCTGGCACACAGTGAGGTGATCAACTTCAGGTTAGATGGCTTTCAAAAGAATCTAGGAACATTAATGGAAAATAAAGCTATCCAATGAGTATTGTATGCATCACAGGTAGCATGCCTGTGATCCCAGTCCCTGGGAAACAAGACGCTGGCTGGATAGCTCAGTGGTTTAGGTATCTGGCTGCGGAGCCAGAGGTTGGGAGTTCAATTCCCCACTGTGCCTCCTGGGAGAAGAGCTGGCCTATGTGGTCTTGGGCGAGCTGCACAGTCCCAGGATATTCCCAGAAGAAGGGAATGGTAAACTACAGGAAGTGAATGGTATTGGGCCTCATGTCCTGCTTGGGGCTTTCTATAGGTAACTGGTTTGCCACTGTGGGAGACTGAGTGGTGAACTAAGAAGGCCTTGTGATTCAGGAAGAATCTTTTGTTCAGTGAAAAGATTTGTAATTTATCAGCTAAACATTGCAGTCCAACTTAGTGTCCTGGTCAGATAGGTGTGAATTCCTGCGATGTTTGATTTTGTCTAGTTTGCAAAATGCCACTGTAGAAACTGCAACTAAGTTGGAAGACTGAAATAGGGATGTTTCATCATGTTTGGCTTTGTACTATCTGCTAAAAATTTCCATGCCCGTGGTCTTTTGTCCCTGAGAGGAAAATAGGTGTTCATGCCTATATTGTTATTATTTATTGAAGGACAAGCAATAATGAAGAGTAATTCATAGTGAGAGGAGGGTGAAATTAAAGGAGGAAAAGCCTGAATCCTGGCCTATGTCATTAATGGCTATAGGCAGAAGTGATGGTCTCCAGCAACTTATCATATGTTGTGCTTTTATATTGGTTTTTAAATTCAGGAGGATATTTTGTCTGGAAAGCAGAGTTATATATTAAGTCATTCTGTTGGTCAAGATCAGGAGTGAGTATGGCCCTTTATGTATGTCACCTAAACAGCACTATCCAGGCCCCAGGTGGGAATGATCAACAGGCTCAAGGGAACTTTAAGGTTTGCAAATGTGTACAAACATTTTTAACAAGCTCCTCCTAAACATGGCCAAATGAGCCATGCTGAATGATTGTAGAGTGAAGGAATGTAAAAGTTGTGTGCATCATGTACTGTAATAGAACGTAATGGATTGTCCTAGAAAGGGATATAATTGTCTGGAACCCTGAATAGGAGGACTCTATCCTGCAACATTTTATTGCTATTCTGACATTTATGTAAATAAAACCAAACACTTTGTTCCTACCACAACATTGCCACTGTTTCTTCAAAATATATTCTGTTCTGTTCTAGGATATGGTTACTCATTACTTAAACCTCACCAATGCTAACATGGTAGCTCCTGAATGGAAGAAAGAGTATAGTCTGAAGGAAGCTTTCCAGATACCAGACGGTTCTGTTCAGTCTATGCACCTGTTATTGGAGAAGCTCAAGAGAAGCCAAGACCACCTCCAGCGGTACTATCAGTATAACTCAGTTCAATATGACCCGACATACTGTGATGACAACTGCCAGACTGATCACCTCTGTGCCATCAGTGAAGTTGATTTTGTCAAATACAGCCAGTGCATTCAAGCCCAAAATGCAGCAGCATCTCCCTCTGCCTCTATGCTGGACGTTCTCTTATTTTACTCCATGACTGGATTTCTTACACTAGGCTTGTGGGGCTCCGTGAGCAGATTGGGGCATGAGCAAGACCTAGTGGTTTTTGTATGAGCATAGACAAATAAGAAGATGTGATAATTAGCCACAGACACCCCACTCCACCCCCCAATCCTGAGAATCTTAGGTTTCTTTGGTCTTTTTTTTTTAATGCAACCTCCCCTTGAACAGCGACACAGTTTATTATCAGAATCATGTAGTGTCACCCTTTTTAATAGCTTTGAAGGTATGGGATATTAAATGGTATTCTGCCGCTGAAAGGTCATCAGTGCTCACACATTTGTGTATCTTCTGATCATGCCTCAGTGTTAAAAAAAGGCAGATAATATTCTGTTTCAAGTTTTTCTGATGCTGTTTATTTTAATTAGTTTTTTAAAAAGATAGATTCTAATGGAAGCAGTGAGATTCAGGGGAAGTGGACCATTGGGTCTTATCTTTCATAGAATCATGGAGTTGGAAGGGGCCTATAAGGCCGTCAAGTCAAACCCCCTGCTCAGTGCAGGAATACAAATCAAAGGATATCTGCCAGGTGGTTGTCTAAATTTCTCTTGAATCTCCAGTGTTAGAGTGCTCACCATCTCCTGAGGTAATTGGTTCCATTGTTGTAGTGCTCTAACAGTTAGGAGATTTTTCCTGATATTCAGCCACAATCTGGCTTCCTGTTACTTGAGCCCATTGTTGCGTGTTCTGCACTCTGGGATGATCGAGAACAGATTGTTCCCCTCTGCTGTATGACAGCCTTTCAAGTATTTGAAAAGTGCTATCGTATCTCCCCTCAGTCTTCTTTTCTCAAGGATAAACATGCCCAATTCGATCAGTCTTTCCTCAAAGGGCTTGGTTTTCATCCCCTGATCATCCTTGTTGCCCTCCTCTGAACTTGTTCCAATTTGCTGGCATCCTCCCTCTATGATTCTGTAGCCAACTGTGTATCCACCTGACAGTGGAAACACATTTTGTTAGCTTGCTAATCAGAATATAACGGGGCACTTTGTCAAAAGCTTTGCTAAAGTCAAGATATACGATGTCTACCGCATTTCCTCTATCAGGGAGGTTACCCTATCAAAAACGAGATCAGATTAATCTGGCAGGATTTGTTCTTGACAAATCCGTGTTCGCTTCTAGTTATTACTGCATTGTTTTCTAGGTGTTTCATAGTGACTGCTTTATAATATGTTCCAGAATTTTCCCTGGGATTGACATCAGGCTGATTGGTCTGTAGTTCCCAGGTTCTGTCTTTTTGCCCTTTTGTTGATAGGGACAGCATTAGCCCTCCTCCAGTTGTATGGCACCTCACCCATTTCCCATGATTTCAAGAAAATAATGGACAGTGGTTCTGAGAGTTCTTCAGCCAGTTCCTTCAAGGCTCTTGGATGCAGTTCATCTGGCCCTGGAGACTTGAACTCACTCAGAGTGGTAAGGTATTCCTTGACTATTTGTTTGTCTATCTCCAGCTTCAATCCTGACACCTCCACCTGCACTTCACATTTGACTGGAGGGCCATAGTCTGTCCTTTGGGAAAAGACTGAGCTAAAATAGGAATTGAGCACTTCTGCCTTTTCTTTTCTTTTTTCTTCTGTTATCATTTTTCCATTTCAATTGAATAACTGAGTCACTGTTTCTTTTCTTTGTCTTTTGCTACGCACATACCCGAAGAATGCTTTTTTGTTGCTTTTAGTGTCTCTAGCTAGCCTCAGCTCATTCTCAGCTTTTGCTTTCCTAATGCCATCCCTGCAATTCCTTGCTACTTGTCTGTACCTTTCTCCTTTATGGCCTAGCCTTCCTTCCACTTCCTATATGTATCTTTGTTTTGTTTTGTTTTCAGGTCCTCACTGAGCTTTTTGTGAAGCCACACTGGCCTTTTTTACTGTCTCCCACCTTTTTTTCTTGTTGGAATTCTTTTTTGTTGTGCCTTTAGAATTTCCTTTTTTAGAAGTTCCACCCTTCTTGGACTTCTTTTCTTGTTAGGATCTCCTGCCATGGAACCTTACTTATCCTTCTTCTGAGTTCATTAAAATTGGTTTTTTAAAAATCCAGCACATGTGTGTGACTACACTCTGCTTTGGTTTCCTTTGAAATCAAGAATTCTAGTAGAACATGGTCACTCTTGCCCAGAGTTCCCCTTACTGCCACTTCCTCCACCAAGTCATCTCTATTGGTTAGAATCAAGTCAAGGATAACTAGTCCTCTAGTTTCTTTTCCTGCTTTTTGTTGGAGAAAATTATCAGCCACACAAGCCAGGAATTTCTCGGAAGGGCCATGCTTGGCAGAATTTGCCTCCCAACAGATATCAAGATAATTGAAATTTCCCATCACTACTACATTGTGTCTCTTTGGAATCCTTGCCATTTGTTTTTCAAAAGTTTCATCTGCTTCCTCTCCTTGATTGGGTAGTTGGTAGTAAACTCCAACTACCATGTTCCTTTTGTTTTTCGCCCCTACTACCTTGATCCAGATGCTCTCAGTGGGACAGCCAATCTCCTCCTCCTGTATTTCTCTGCAGCAATGTGTATTTTTGACATATACTGCAACTCCACCTCCCATTTCTATTCTTTTTGAACAATTTATATCCTTTAATTGCTGTATTTCAGTCATTTACCTGGAGTATTTTCCTTTCCCTTTCTATTCCTCTTCCAAGTACTGGTAGGATGCATGAGAAAACTATCTGGGCTCCAGAGTCCTTAGGTTTCCTTTGCAGAGCTTCAAAGTCTAATGGGATCTCTTCAAAGTTGCTCTTGGCTGTGTTGTTTGTTCCTGTATCAATGAGGAGGAAAGGATAGGTATCCGTGGGTTTTATGAGCAATAGCAATCCTCTAATCTGTGCTCCAGGGAGACAGCAGACCTGGCGGGTCTATGGATCTTCCCGCCATACTTCCGTTTCCATCCCACACAGTAGGGAGTCTCCTATTACAACTACTCTTCTCTTCCTCTTTTTGTAGGGCATGGGTTCAGTCCCTGTGCTCGGCTGAGTTTCAGTCCCTCTCATGGACTCCTGCAAGGCCTCCTCTTTGACTTTGTCTGCTTGCTGTCTCCCAGACTCCTCATCAAAAACCTGAAAGTGGTTTTGCAGTTCCACCAGTGAAAATAGTCTTCTCCTTCTTTTTCTCCTTAACTGTGACTCTTTTCTATGGTTCTTCCTCTACTGTGTTTGCTCTCTCCTCAGCATTGTCCTCCTCTGCCTTCCCTTGTTGCTCTTCTACCTCCAGTTCCTTCATTGAATGCAGCTGCTGCTCAATGTATACTTTGTCCTCCCTTATAGCCTTGAGTGTGGCTACTCGCTGCTCCAGTTCTCTCACATTTTCTTCTAACAGTGTCACCAGTTTACACTTGTTGCATGTGTACACCGTGTTACACTCAGGCAGAAAGACAAAGATTGCACAAACTTTGTCTCTTCCCTCCATAATTATTCAGATTACTTCATTTTTATAAGATAAATTAATATACCATTCATTAAAATTCAAGACATTTAAAATATGTTAAAACAAATGAGCACAAACTTAACATTATTTAGATTTTATTGTAGGAAAAGAACTGATTCTGTTTTATTGTGGAAATGAAAACAGAACAATTGAAAATTATGTTCACATGTATTTATCTTGCATAGACACAAAAGGAATTGATGAATAGGAAAGAAATGAGCAAATATGTTAAAACAAATGAGTACAAATTTAACATTTAGATTTTATATTGTTCTTGCAGAAAAAAACAGTCCATTTTGTTTTAGAAATGTAAACAGAACAGCTGGAATTGACATGTAATTTCTTGTGAAAATACAAAAGGAATTGATAAATATGAAAGAAATGAGTAGATGTGCATTACCTGTTGTCAGTTTGTTAGGCTATTAAATTTATAGTTTGAATCAGAGTAATGAAAGTGAACTATATTACTGACAATTTTTGTAAAAATCAGAATTGTTTCTTAGAAGGATAAGCGGTTCTAAAAGTAGAAAGTGTCTAGAACAACATTGGTAAGAGTAAATTGCAAATATAATACCAAAAACAGAACAAACCTAAATACAAATATTTAGTTTTTATTGAAAATATCTTGTTTATACAAACTTTCAGAATTATTTATACAATCTGTTTGCATAACTGATCAATGAGAACAGATCAATACAGCTTGAACACAAAAATGAAATCACATAAAGCCATCTTATCAAATATAAAATGATGATAAGTCATATGATGTAGGCATGAGCTAAAGAATTGTAACAACAGCAATATTATAAGAAAAGTTTTCAGATGCTTCTGAGGTTCTCTGCTGACTCTCTCTGGAAAACTACCCCACATCCGTGACATCGGAGAAGGACCTATCCTAGATAGCATCCAACAACTAAATTTCTCTGCTTTAGAATTATAGGAAATGTGGCCCTAGAAGAGAGATGAATATGTAGTATATAGGGGAAAGCAATGTGACCGTGTCAAATATGTTGTTGTTTTAATGCATCACCCCTCTAGCAGCAGATAGTAAGTGCCAACACAAAAGGAGCCCAAGAAGAGCCAAGGAGAAACAAGGAGGTATAATTGCGCTTGGAAACTCTGAGGCTTGCTGAAATCTTGAAAAGAACAGTCAAAGCTATGTATGTATTTATTTAAAATCTTTTACCCCAGTGTGAGTGGCCCCGGCTGCTGCCACCATAGTGAAACAGCAAGTTCGGGTGGCTACTTTATTGGACTCGGCACACAAAGAAAAAAAGAAAGAAATACAGGCTTCTACAGTCCTTTGCAGGATGAGGTCTCATCTCCACCTAGCGAGGTTGGGAATGGTAGTCTTCCGCAAATTCCGTCTTTTTAGGGCTGAGGGAACATCCAGTCTCTGCCCCTCGGGAGTTACAGCACTCCTGAGGGATCCCAGCATCGTAGCTGATAGGAAAAGTCCCGGCTAGCCAACAGTCCTCGTCCTTCCAGTCCCCTGCTTAGCGTCTCAAGCAGTTAAGATTGAAGCCTGCAGGCGGGGGAGACCATGCAGTGCCAGCTGTCCTTGGGAGTTTTCTTTCCCTTAGCTTCTAACCTGCCTTCCCCTGCACAGATACTGGCCTTCAGCCGATTAGACAGTTTTCTGAGAAAATTAGCCTCCTGGAAGCTTCTTTCAGTGTTTCCCCGGGCAGACCGCCCTCCTTTTCAGCCAAAGGTGGTGGGAACTCCCAGGACATCTTCCCAGATGTCCGGTTTCGAAGTCTCTCCCTGTTCACTCCCCTCTATTTCTACTTGGCCAAGGCTACAGCTGTTTCCCTGGGGGAGGGCCCAGGGCCTCCACTCTCCCTTGCCTCGGGTGTTTTCCTTAATGATAACAGTCCTTCTGCTGTTGATGAGGGGGCCTGCCCACGCTGGCACTTAGCTCCTTCCCACTAACCGGCTGTAGCTGGCTCACACCCACCTTTCTCCTTAAAAGGACCCAAAGTGGCTTACATCTTTAAAAGACAATATAAAAACTAACAACAGTTACAAATACAGATAGTAAAAAAGATCAAATACCATACAAAAATATAAGCAACACCAAAACACATTCAGATAAGGTACATCAATCCATTTAAAAAACCCACTCAGGGAAAGCTTGCCTTTAGAAACACCTTGCGCTAGACCAGTGGTTCTTAACCTTTGTTACTCAGGTGTTTTTGGACTGCAACTCACAGAAGCCTTCACCACCAGCTGTGCTGGCTGGGGTTTCTGGGAGTTGCAGTTCAAAAACACCTGAGTAACAAAGGTTAAGAACCACTGCGCTAGACAACAGCCAAACAAGTCATAGTCAACAGAGTCAGGAGCCATAGAATATAAACATTGTCAAAGACGTAGCCATATCAATCAGTCACATATACGACAAAAAGAAAAGACTTGTCATGCTTTTAAGATTAACAGATTTATTTCAGCGTGAACATTCGGGCCCAAATCCTATTAGCCCTGCACATCCTAAGAAGGCAATCATGCAAGTGAACCTACCTTTATTGGCAGTTAGCCATTATGCTCCTTGGCTTCCCCAGGTCAGGCAATAAATTGTGCACCCAGTTACATACTTGGCCTGCATGACAGACAACTATATATATATATGATATATATTTATGGTGAATGAGTGAAATGGCTTACAAAAGCTGACAATTATTACCACTGGTAATGAACTTTCAAAATGTTGATTACATAAATAGCCTGGCAACAGACAGCTGATCCAAAACATTTGTAGATGAACGCCCCATGGTTAGGCTTCAGTCTGGTACTGAAGTAATGAACTCTGCTCTCGGGAAAGTGTTGATTATGTCCTTTATACTGTACTCTACAAAAGCTCACACTGAAATAAATCTGTTACTCTTAATGGTGCCATGAGCCATGTCTGTACATTAAATACAGTGTTCAAAAGAAAAAGGGAACTGGAATAGAATATCCTGGAAGAGGGTATCACTGACTTGGCAGACCAGAACCCTCAATAGGAGCACTCCTATAAGAAGACAAAGGTAAATGGTGATATTGGAAAAAAATTGCAGTACTCACTCATGTAATTTAAAATATAAGTGGTGTTGCTCTAGCCACTGCAAGTCAGAACCAACTGGGATCATGAGCCACAACCTGGTTCTGGCCCAGACAAGCCTTGGCTTCTAAAACAAAGATGTAGCCTTGAAAGAGAAAACAAATACCCTTGGGGCACCCAAGTTTCAGTTTGGCTAAGTTTTTACAAATTACAGACATCTTCTCAAGATTAATAAAATGAATCTACTTGATGAAATAGATTGCAGCCCACAAACATTTCAGAAAAGTAAATGTGGCGTTCACCCTTGTGGCACCTGCGTGTTTTGCCCTCACAAAGGCTCCCGTCGCGTTTTCTTCTCGCTGCCACCAGTGGATTACCTCAATCCACAATATAAATGACGTTTGTCAGGACACTTGTCTTGTGAACACAAACAGAACTTATTTATTGAAGTGAAGCAGATTGAACAATAACAGAAGTCCTTCAGATACACATTATACACAAGCAAATCATCAACAGTTCTCTCAGTGCATACTTCTTTTCCCTTGCAATATTATTACCACCTTCTCTACCTATTTTCTTTACCAGCCTTATCACTCAGTATCTGTTCCCTCTCTCTCTGACTAACCAGCCCTATCTGACTCCTCCTCCTCCCGCCAAGCCTCATGTAGCTGCTGACTCCGCCTCTCCAGTGCCCTCATAGGTTCATGCAAATCAGCTCATGAATATGAATGGCATGAGCGACGTGGGCGATCGTCACAGTAAACTTGCTCCTTTTAAAAGTGCTTTGCTTTTTTAATAACTTGTGAGCCTCCTTGGGCCCCTTAACTGGGAGGAAAGTGGGATACAAATGAAAATAATAAAATAAATATGGTGTGTAAAGCAAAGTGTGCTGCTTATATACCACCCCATAGCACTTAAAGCACTCTCTGGGTGGTTTACAATTTTAATTATGCAGATTACACATTGCCCCCCCCTCCCCATGAGCTGGGTACTCATTTTATCCACCTCAGAAGGATGGAAGGTTGAGTCAACGTATCTGCATCCACCAGGATTGAATGCAGGTCACGAACCCTGTCCCAAATCAGGGAGGTGTCCATGAGGGACAGGAACCCTTCTTCAGGTGACGGGCCCGTATCCAGTTGCACTGAGACTATACTCCTTGGGGGCAGGTGGCTTCTGGTAGTGGGCGATTCAATTGTCAGGAACATAGAGCAAGGGGTCTGTGATGGTTGCGAGGACTGTATGGTGACTTGCATGCCTGGTGCAAAGGTTGCAGACATCATGTCTCATCTGGATAGGCTGGTAGAGAGTGCTGGGGACGAGGTAGCAGTAGTGGTGCATGTCGGCACCAACGATATGGGGAAATGTAGCTGTGAGGTCCTGAAGGCCAAATTTAGGTTGTTAGGGAGGAAGCTCAAAGTCAGGACCTCAAAGGTAGCGTTCTCAGAAGTGCTGCCTGTTCCATGCGCAGGGCCAGCTAGGCAGGCGGAGCTCAGGGGTCTCAATGCGTGGATGAGATGGTGTCATGGGGAGGGGTTTAGATTCATTAGGCACTGAGGAACGTTTTGGGACAAGCTGGGCCTGTACAAGAGGGACGGGCTTCACTTGAATGAACATGGAACCAAACTGGTGGCACATAACATTAAAAAGGTGGCAGAGCAGCTTTTAAACTGAATCCCAGGGGAAAGCTGACAGAAGTCGAGCAGCATCCGGTTCAGGACTTCTCATCCCTGTGGAATGAGGGTGGAGAGGGTAGAGAACCACAAACTGATGACAGTGTAGAAATTAGGACTGGGAGCATGAAGGGACGTGATAGTTGGTCCACTGGAAGGAGAAGCTGTGGGGGAAAAAAGAAACAAACAAACAGCCCTTCTTAGGGAACCTCGTACACAGCGTCCGACCAAAGATGAGAGAGCTGAAACATTTGGTGGCTAGGGATAACATTGATATAGTGGCCATAACGGAAACCTGGTGGAATTCGGAGAACCAGTGAGATACTGCAATCCTATTTTTGATCAAACTCTATAGGAGGGACAGGGAGGGGCGTGTTGGAGGTGGGATGGCCATCTATGTCAAAGAAGGGGTAGAATCCAGCAGAATGGAGATGGATGGTGGGTCTGACTCCATCATAGAATCACTGTGGGTTAAACTGCCAGGCCCAAGGAGCGATATGATAGTGGTGGTGGTGGTGGTGGTGGGGTGCTATCGTCCTCCAGATCAAAAACTTGAAATGAGGAGACAAATCAGGGAGGTTTCCAGGAAGGACAGGATTGTAATCATGGGGGACTTCAATTATCCTCACATCGACTGGGCCAATGCGTGCTCAGGTCAAGAAAGAGAGACAGGGTTTCTTGACATAACAAATGACTGTGCCTTGGAGCAACTTGTCATGGAGCCCACCAGAGGACAGGTGACATCTGGATTTAATATTGTGTGGTACTCAGGACCTGGTTAGGGATGTGAATGTCATTGAGCCGCTAGAGAGTAGTGACCATGCTGTGATCTCTTTCGCCATGCATGTTGGGGGCAGAGTGTCAAGCAAATCTGACACAAAAACCCTTGATTTCAAAAGGTGGACTTCCCTCAGATGAGGAAACTAGTTAGAAAGAAGTTGAAAGGGAAGGTAAAAGGAATCCAATCTCTCCAGGGTGCATGGAGCTTGTTTAAAACATCGTTAGTAGAGGCCTAGCGGAAGAGTATACCGCAAAGAAAGAAGGGCTTAACTAAGTCCAAGAGGGTGCCGGCATGGTTAACAGAGTTAGAGAGGCTTTGAAGGGCAAGGGGGGGTCCTTCCATAAATGGAAATCCTTCCCAAATGAGGAAAATAAAAAGGAACATAAACTCTGGCAAAAGAAATGTAAGAAGATGATACGGAAGGCAAAGAAGGACTTTGAGGAATGTATGGCCAACAATATAAGGGGAATAATAAAAGCTTATGTAAATATGTTAGAAGCAGGAAACCTGCCAGGGAAGCAGTTGGCCCTCTGGATGGTGAGGGAGGGAAAAGGGAGGCAAAGGGGGACTTGGAGATTGCAGAGAAATTAAATGAGTTCTTTGCATCTGTCTTCATGACAGAAGACTTTGGGCATATTCGGCTGCCCGATCAGCCCCTCCTGACTAATTAATAAATCAGATACAGGTTAAAAGAGAGGATGTTTTAGACCTAATTGATAAATTGAAAATCAATAAGTCACCGGGCCCAGGTGGCATCCACCCAAGGGTTATTAAGGAACTGAGAAATGAAGTTGCTGATCTCTTAACTAAAATATACAACTTGTCCCTTAAAACAACCACAGTGCCAGAGGACTGGAGGATAGCGCATCATGCCTATCTTTAAAAAGCGAAGGGGGGGGGGGGGAACCCGGGAAACTACCATAGCCTAATGTCTGTTCCAGGGAAGATGGTGGAAAGCCTCATCCAAGATAAAATCTTAAAACACATAGAAGAATAAGCCTTGCTGAGGGAAAATCAGCATGGCTTCTGTAAGAATTATTTGAAAAGGTCAACAGGCATGTGGATGCAGGCGAACCAGTGGATATTGTCTATCTGGATTTTCAGAAGGCGTTTGACACGGTTCCTCACCAAAGGCTGCTGAGAAAACTCCACAGTCAGGGGATAAGAGGGCAGGTCCTCTTATGGACTGAGAATTGGTTGAGAACCAGGAAACAGAGAGTACGTAGGTGTCAATGGGCAATTTTCACAATGGAGAGAGGTGAAGAGCGGTGTGCCCCAGCGGTGCTTTTCAACTTGTTCATAAATGATCTGGAGACAGGGATAAGCAGTAAGGTGGCCAGGTTTGTAGATGACATGAAACTTTTCCGGGTGGTGAAGACCAGAATGGATTGTGAAGAGCTCCAGAAAGATCTCTTCAAACTGGGAGAATGGGCGGCAAAATAGCAAATGTGTTTCAATATAAGAAAGTAATATAAGAAAACTCAGTGTGTGGCGGCAGTGAAGAAGGCCAATTCCAGGCTAGGTATCATTAAAAAGGGGATTGAAAATAAAACAGCCAACATTGTAATGCCATTGTACAAAATGCTGGTAAGGCCGCACCTGGAGTATTGAGTACAATTCTGATTGCTGCACCTCAAAAAAGACATAGCGGAACTGGAAAAGGTGCAGAAGAAAGTGACTAAAATGATGACTGGGTTGGGGCACCTCCCTTATGAGGAAAGGCTACAGCGTTTGGGGCTCTTTAGTCTAGAGAAAAGGTGCCTGAGGGGGAACATGATTGAGATGTATAAAATGATGCAGGGGATGGATAGAGGGAAGCTCTTTTCCCTCTCACGCAATACCAGGGGACATCCACTCAAACTGAGTGTTGGGAGAGTGAAAACAGACAAAAGAAAACATTTCTTTACCCAGCGTGTTAGTCTGTGGAGCTCCTTTGCCACAGGATGTGGTGATGGCATCTGGCCTAGATGCCTTTAAAAAGGGATTGGACAGATTCCTGAAGGAAAAGTCCATCGCAGGTTACAAGCCATGATGGGGATGTATAATCTCCAGGCTTAAAAGGAAGGTACCTCAAAAGGCCAGATGCAGGGGAGGGGTATCAGGAGACAGGTATCTGGTTGCCTTGTGTGCTCCCAGAGGCATCTTGTGGGGCCACTGTGAGATACAGGAAGCTGCTCTAGATGAGTCCTTGGCCTGATCCAGCAGGGCTCTTCTTGTGTTCTTATGGACAGAGTTTTGTCTTCAGTACTGCAATTTAACCACTGTGCCACAAGACTTTATTATTTCTGCTGTAACAGACTACAGGGTGAACCCCCAGCCCCATACCTGGATGTGCAAACTTTAAGCATGTTAAGGTTTAAGGTGTTGGAAAAGTATGCTGAAGAGGCCTATTGGATTCTTCACGTCTCCATACTGGTATGTATGGCAGCACCATTTCATAATTTCAGTGAAATAGAAGTCGTGCAATCATTTATTATTATTGTTGTTGTACTATATAAATGCATAAGTAGGGGGTACCTTTATAGACCACTAAAGAAATACAATCTGCAAGCTTTCATGGGTCAGAGATGTCCACTTCCTCAGGCACACACCACTGTCTTAAAACTCCAAAAGTTCTTGGCAGTGGGATCTTGCCAGGCTTTTCTCTTAGAATTTCCAGAGAGGCTGCAGCCTGGCAACGGAGTCGGGCTTTAAAGTTACAGCTGAGGAAGCTGATGCCTGGGTCGCAGACCCCAGTTCTCCAAACAGGGAAGCGCAAGCATGTGTATCCACAGTCTCGCCAAGCTCAGTGGGCTACTTCAGGCCAGTCACATTGCCTGTCCGCCCAGCCTACCTGGCAGGGACGGTGTGAGGGTAAAAGGGGCTCCCTGTGATGAGCTCTCTGCATCTGCCTCCAGCTGTCTGGAGAATGAAGGGGTGAGATAAAAACTATCATTTCGAATCATAACAAATCACACCATTTTAAAACCCCTCCTTTTCTTTGGGTGGAATGGGCGGAAGCGACGATTCCTGGAGGGCAAGCGGGGAAATACCCTCGCATGAAGCGGGCTGGGAAAAGACCCACCTGAGCGAAGCGTTTGTTTACTTCCAGGCTGGACGACGCTTGCAAAACAAAACAGGCCGCCCGAGGCGGAAGGCCTGCCCTGTGGCCGGGCCGGGTGGGGTCGTCCCGCCGCTTCTCCCAGCCCACAGGGCCCGCCTGGGAGCGGAAGCTGGAAGCCCGGAGGGAAGGGGAAGGGGCGCCAGCTGGTGAGAGGCCGGGACCGGAGCACAGGAGGCGGAGGAGGAGCGGAGCGGAGCGGAGCGAGGAAGGGGCGGGCGAGGGCGCCCCGGAGAGCGCCGGGCCAGCGCCCGCAGGGAACCCCCTTCTAGCCGTCGAGGGACGAAGGAAGCGGTTCCGGAGGACGGGAGGAGACAGAGAGAGAAGGGCTGGGCGGGGGGTCCCTCCTGCCGGAGGAAAGGCAGACGAATCCGCTGGGCGAGTGGGCGTAGCGCGGGAGGCGCCTTGAAGGAAACCGTGGCCCGAAAGAAGCCCAGAAGAACCGCGTCTGGAGGGCGCTTGTCTTAGTAGGGGAAGTTCCTTTATCCGGAGGCGGGGGTTCCCGGGATCGAAAACCGTCTTTTGGCAGGCCCACCCCGCTGCCAGGCGACGTCCCTGTTGGTCGCCGATACCACGAGGCTCTGGTGCAATTAGGGAAGGCTTCCTTGATGGGATCAAGGGAACGATCTTGTGCGGCTTCCCCCGGGACTACCGGGTGCGGGAGTGCAGCTTCCCCCAGGGACCCGGAGAAGGAAGCCGAACGCCTAGCTGTGCCAGCTCACCTCCTGGCCGAGCAAGGCTGAGCACCCTACCGCCCGTGGCCTCCTTTCAGGCTCCTCCTTGCCCGCCGCATGAAAGAGCCATGGCATGGGCTCCTTGTGGCCCCCGCTGCAGCCTGCCTCAGCCTCCCCGTTACTGTTACCTGGACCTTGTCTTTTCCTTCATGGGCACCGTTGCGTTCCTGGTAGACCTGGGCATCGATGTCTGGGTGGCTGCCAGCTATTTGAAGGCCAGCGACTACTACTGGGGTGGACTGGTATTGGGGCTGTTGGTCCTGTCATCGCTGACAACCCAGTTCTTCAGTTGGGCCTGGTACCAGAGTGATCCCCCAGCTCTAAGGCAAGAGCTGCCAACGGGTTGGACTCTTATCACATTGCATGTCCTGCAGCTTGGCTACCTCTACAGGTAAGGGCATCATTAAATAATCTGTCCATTGCTCAAACCTGGTAGTGGTGGGAAAATACAATTTTCCTGATGATGTTGGACTGTGGTTCCCATCAGCCACAGCCATCTTAGCCAATGGTGAGGGATGATGGGAGTTGAAGTTAAATAATATCCCGAGAGTCATACGTCCTCTGTCATTGACTCAGATCTACTCTGCGGCAAAGCTTCAAACAGTTACATTTTTTTTCTGAATCCCAGTTCTGGACACCTGCAGCCAGCATGGCCAGCTCAGTCTTTTCCCATAAGACAGACTATGAACTTCCAAACAAATTGGAAGTTCAAGTGGGGAGGGGGGGGGCAGGATTGCAGCTGGAGATTGATAAACAAATAGTCAAGGAATACCTTACAACCTTGAACAAGTTCAGATCTCCAGGGCCGGATGAACTGCATCCGAGAGTACTGAAGGAACCGTCTGAAGAACTCTCAGAACCGCTATCCATTATTTTCTTGAAATAATGGGAAATGGGTGAGGTGCCAGAGGATTGGAGGAGGGCTAATGTTGTCCCTATCTTCAAAAAGGGCAAAAAAGAGGAACCTGGGAACTACAGGCCTGTCAGCCTGACATCAATCCTAGGCAAAATTCTGAAACAGATCATAAAGCGGTCATTGTGCAAGCACCTAGAAAACAATGCAGTAATAACTAGAAGCCAACACGGATTTGTCAAAAACAAATCCTGCAAAACTAATTTGATCTCATTTTTTGATCAGGTAACCTCCCTGATCAAAAAAGAGGGAATGCTGTAGACAGAGTATATCTTGACTTCAGTAAAGCTTTTGACAAAGTGCCCCATGATATCCTGATTAGCAAGCTAACTAGGTGTGGGCTGGATAGATCAAGTGTCAGTTGGATACACAATTGGCTACAGAATCGTACTAAGAGGGTGATGATTAATGGGTCATTCTCTAACTGGGAGGAGGTAACTAGTGGGGTACCCCAGGACTCAGTCCTGGGCCCAGTGCTCTTCAATATTTTTATTAATGACTTGGATGAGGGAGTGCAGGGAATGCTTGTCAAATTTGCAGATGATACAAAATTGGGTGGAATAGCTAATACCCTAGAACAGTGGTCCCCAACCTTGGGCCTCCAGATGTTCTTGGACTTCAACTCCCAGAAATCGTGGCCAGCAGAGGTGGTGGTGAAGACTTCTGGGAGTTGTAGTCCAAGAACATCTGGAGGCCCAAGGATGGGGACCACTGCCCTAGAAGACAGAAACAAAATTCAAAATGACCTTGATAGGATGGAGCACTGGGCCGAAAGCAACATAATGAAATCCAACAGGGATAAGTGCAAAGTACTGCACCTCGGAAAAAGAAACCAATTGCACAGTTACAAGATGGGGGATACCTGGCTCAGCAAACTTACAAGCGAGAAGGATCTTGGAATTGTTGTAGATCACAAGCTAAATATGAGCCAACAGTGTGATGTGGCTACAAAAAAGGCAAATGCTCTTTTGTTGTTGTTATTTAGTCGTTAAGTCGTGTCCGACTCTTCATGACCCCATGGACCAGAGCACGCCAGGCCCTCCTGTCTTCCACTGCCTCCCGGAGTTCGGTCAAATTCATGTTGGTAGCTTCGATGACACTGTCCAACCATCTCGTCCTATGTCGTCCCCCTCTCCTCTTGCCTTCACACTTTCCCAACATCAGGGTCTTTTCCAGGGAGTCTTCTCTTCTCATGAGATGGCCAAAGTATTGGAGCCTCAGCTTCAAGATCTGTCCTTCCAGTGAGCAATCCAGGTTGATTTCCTTCAAAATGGATAGGTTTGTTCTCCTTGCAGTCCAGGGGACTCTCAAGAGTCTCCTCCAGCACCACAATTCAAAAGCATCAATTCTTTGGCGGTCAGCCTTCTTTATGGTCCAGCTCTCACTTCCATACATCGCTACTGGAAAAACCATAGCTTTGACTATACGGACCTTTGTCGGCAAGGTGATGTCTCTGCTTTTTAAGATGCTGTCTAGGTTTGTCATTGCTTTCCTCCCAAGAAGCAGGCGTCTTTTAATTTTGTGGCTGCTGTCACCATCTGCAGTGATCATGGAGCCCAAAAAAGTAAAATCTGTCACTGCCTCCATATCTTCCCCTTCTATTTGCCAGGAGGTGATGGGATCAGTGGCCATGATCTTAGTTTTTTAGGCTGCATTAATAGAAGTATAGTTTCCAGATCCCGCAAGGTGCTAGTCCCCCTCTATTCAGCACTGGTTAGGCCTCACCTGGAGTCTTGTGTCCAGTTCTGGACACCACACTTCAAGAAGGATGCTAACAAATTGGAAGAAGTTCAGAGGAGGGCGACAAGGATGATCAGGGGGCTGGAAACCAAGCCTTATGAAGAAAAGCTGAAATAAATGGGCATGTTTAGCCTTGAGAAAAGAAGGCTGAGGGGTGATATGAGAGCACTTTTCAAATATTTGAAAGGCTGTCCTACAGAGGAGGGGCAAGATCTGTTCTCGATCATCCCAGAGTGCAAGACGCGTAACAATGGGCTCAAGTTAAAGGACGCCAGATTTTGGTTGAATATCAGGAAAAACATCCTAACTTTTAGAGCAGTATGACAATGGAACTAGTTATCTCGGGAGTTGGTGAGTGCTCCAACACTGGAGGCATTCAAGAAAAACTTAGATAATTATCTGGCAGATATGCTTTTATTGTATTCCTGCGTTGAGCAGGTGGTTGGACTTGATGGCCTTGTAGGCCCCTCCCAACTTCACTTTTCTATGATTCTATGAAATTATTACCTACCCTCTTCCGTAGCTTCCGAATTCTTCCACAGGACACAGGGGATTCCTAGGAATCCCTGGAACCTTAGTGGGGTGGATGGGAAGCGTTTAGTTCCCCTACAATGGCTATTAAGATTATGTCGTTATGTCTTCCTGCACAGGTGGACATAATGAGGGTCCAGCCCCCTGGGGCCGGACCGTCCACTCACCTTCTGCTGTTGCCGTGGGCTTCGCGCTCCCTATCACTCCGGAGCTCGCGGTCTGCGAGCCACTCTTCGACCTGGCAGGAAGGCTCGTCCTCCCGCCTCCTGCCAGGAGTGGCTCACCGACCGCAAGCTCTGGAGCGATAGAAAGGGAGCGCAAAGCCCACGGCAACAGCAGAAGGTGAGTGGACAGTCCGGCCCCAGGTGGCTGGATCCTCGTTATGTCCACCTGTGCGGGGGTATTCATATACGAATACCCCCATCTCTAATTACTATACCATAACATATGACATAATGCAAGTGGTGTTTCACAGACATCACAGGATTCCAGCCAGAGAGTGCTCACCATAAATTCATCCTTCATCCTTCATAGCAACAAGTGAGACACCTGATGTTCTGTCTTGGACCTGGCATTCTTCGACATTTTTATAAAGGACTTGGATGAGAGAGTTCATCAAATTTCTGGATACCAAACTGGGAGGGGTAGTTGAATCAAGATTTAAGATGGCACAATGGGTTGGAGGATGGGGCCAAAAGAAACTAATTTGAAGAGGGAGAAACTCTGTCTCTCTGTTCAATCTACTGACACTCTCTTGTTTGGGTAGTACACAGGTGAGCAGAGTGTGGTCCAGGGGTTACAGTTGTCCTCTAACATTGTTTTTACAGCCTTTTCAACAATCCTGGATCACTTGAGATGCCAGCAGCAGCAGTTGTTTTTGAATTGTGTGTGCATGTGTGCGAGGGGGGAATCACAGTGTCTCCCAAGGCACCCCACAAACAAACAGGACTAAAGAAGACCATTTGATCACTTGTGCATTTTATCCACCGCTGTCACCCCACCTAATTTTTGTCATATAGAGGTCTGTTGCATTCGTCCAGGAGTTTCAGAGGCTGCCAGTCCAGTTAAGTTGTCTGCCCTTAAGGTAAAACAAATTGCTTAAACAGTGTTGTGTTTGTTTTCTTGCACAGATGTCTTCATGCCCTGAAGGTGGGTTTCCACGTGTGTCGCAAGGAAGGGGCGACAGAGACGCAACGGGCCTACGCTGTTTTCCTCTCACACGACATCAGTTTGTTGCGTCTTTTTGAGACCTTTCTGGAAAGTGCCCCTCAACTCACATTGGTGCTGTATATCATCCTAAACACAAGTAAAGCAGAAATATTCCAAAGTGAGTGTCTGGCAGGGAGGGGAGGGAGCCGGTTCTTTTAGTTCTGTGGATTTCCTTGCAGGGCTATGTGATACTGCTTACATATTTCATAGCTGTTCTGCCTGTTCCCACCTTCAGGCTGCAGGTGCTTATGTACCAGTGCTTATGTACCATCTAGCTTGGGGAGCTCTAAAAATTTGCAGAAGTACAAAAGTCCCCACACCCTTTAAATGGATAAAGTGCAGTGTTTATGGTTGGGGGAATGGAAGTCATCCCCTGAACTTCCCAGGGGATGGTGAAGAGAATCCTTTTTTTCTTTTTCTTTTAAGAATCCGTTTTTTCTTCCTACTTTTTATTTTTGAAGATTTAACATAAAAAGACAAAATTAAGTTGAACTAATGAAGGAAACATGCGCTGGATTATGGAGAAAGAGAGTTCCAGAAAAACATCTACTTCTGCTTCATTGACTACGCAAAAGCCTTTGACTGTGTGGACCACAGCAAACTATGGCAAGTTCTTAAAGAAATGGGAGTGCCTGACCACCTTATCCATCTCCTGAGAAAACTATATGTGGGACAGGAAGCAACAGTTAGAACTGGATATGGAACAACTGATTGGTTCAAAATTGGGAAAGGAGTACGACAAGGCTGTATATTGTCCCCCTGCTTATTTAACTTATATGCAGAATACATCATGCGGAAGGCTGGACTGGAGAAATCCCAAGCTGGAATTAAGATTGCCGGAAGAAATATCAACAACCTCAGATATGCAGATGATACCACTCTGATGGCAGAAAGTGAGGAGGAATTAAAGAACCTCTTAATGAGAGTGAAAGAGGAGAGCGCAAAAAATGGTCTGAAGCTCAACATCAAAAAAACTAAGATCATGGCCACGGGCCCCATCACCTCCTGGCAAATAGAAGGGGAAGATATGGAGGCAGTGACAAGAGTTTACCTTCCTGGGCTCCACGATCACTGCAGATGGTGACAGCAGCCACAAAATTAAAAGGCGCCTGCTTCTTGGGAGGAAAGCGATGACAAACCTAGACAGCATCTTAAAAAGCAGAGACATCACCTTGCCGACAAAGGTCCGCATAGTCAAAGCGATGGTTTTTCCAGTAGCGATGTATGGAAGTGAGAGCTGGACCATAAAGAAGGCTGACCGCCAAAGAATTGATGCTTTTGAATTGTGGTGCTGGAGGAGACTCTTGAGAGTCCCCTGGACTGCAAGGAGAACAAACCTATCCATTTTGAAGGAAATCAACCCTGAGTGTTCACTGGAAGGACAGATCCTGAAGCTGAGGCTCCAATACTTTGGCCATCTCATGAGAAGAGAAGACTCCCTGGAAAAGACCCTGATGTTGGGAAAGTGTGAGGGCAAGAGGAGAAGGGGACGACAGAGGATGAGATGGTTGGACAGTGTCATCGAAGCAACCAACATGAATTTGACCCAACTCCGGGAGGCAGTGGAAGACAGGAGGGCCTGGCGTGCTCTGGTCCATGGGGTCACGAAGAGTCGGACACGACTAAACACACAATGAAGGAAAAACAAAACAAAAACAGAGCTAAAAAAAGTAAATATCTTTGTACTCAGTATAAACCATCATTATAAATTTACAGTATAGTTTTGCTATGTGTACATCTTGTATTATACATATAAATCAATATAGGCCTTCCAGATGTCCAGGAAAATGCCCTCGTGAAATTGATTTCTATATGATACTTGTTCAGATGAAGCTAGTGCTAACTGATCCTCCAACCATTGTGTAGTGAATGGTGGATACTCCTTCCAGGCTTGGAGGGGTAAGTCCCATAAACATCATTGAAGGGGATGTAGGATTTCAGCCTTATAAGATATACCCAATGCATTGCCTGTCTAGTTTCAAATTTATTTTAAAGCTAGAATCTCATTGTTGGTATTTTTTAAAAAAATCACACGAAGCTAAGATTCATAGGATGCTGAATTATGAATGTAACATTGTCAGCATTTGTGCTTGTATACAATGAAGTTTATTATTTTCTTAGGCCATTCTGTGTGCTCACTGCCTTCTCTCTTCCTCTCATTGCAGTACTTGGAATTTGCACCTCTTTCCTATGCATTGCCTGGGGGCTCTTGGATTATCACCAGTCCCTGCGTAGTTTCCTAAGGGACAAGGACAAGCTGGGTTTCCTGTCCTCTGTGCTCTACTTCCTGTGGAACTTCCTGTTGGTGTGCCCCCGCATCCTCTCCCTGGCCCTCTTCACAGTAGTCTTCCCAAGATTCATTGTCTTCCACTTCCTAGCTGTTTGGTCAGTCATGTTTCTTTGGGTCTCATGGCAAAGCACTAACTTCATGGAACGTGACACTTTTGAATGGACTTACCGGGCCATGGTTGCTGTCATCCTCTACTTTTGCTGGTTTAATGTGGCTGAGGGGAAGACACGCCACCGATCTGTCATTTACCACACATTCATTTTGTTGGACAATCTCATTCTTGCTGTCTGGTGGATCTGGGACAACACTCCACTGAGCATGGACTCGCATCTGGTGCATCTTCTTCTTGGCTCCCTGTTCTTCTACATGCTCGGCATCCTGTTGAGAGGCATTTATTACAGATATTTCCACCCTACTGTGCAAGCTGCTTCCTCAGGCAGCTATGATGAAGTGGACAGCCAAGAAATAAGGAATGAAAGGCCTGCTGGTTTCCGGGAACTGGGGATAGTGGGACAAATCAACCCTCGGACATATAGGCTGTCTCAAAACTTCTTTGCTGTCAGTTTATGGAGGAGGCAGCCTCAAAAAAATGGGACTCTTGGAGATATAAATCTATGAGCCTGTGGATATCCCATGTGGACCAGGCTTCTGGTACTAGCCAACACATATAACAAATCCTCTGCTGCTCAGTCACATCATCTGTATGCTAAATCTGCCTTGGGAGTTAGTAGTGTAAAATCAAGCAGATAAAGCCATAGTGAGATCTGGGGTAGTCTAGGTAGTGATTCCCAACCTTGGGTCCCCAGTTCTTAGACTAAAACTCCCCTAAGCCTTCAGCACTAGCTGTGCTGGCCAAGATTTCTGGGAGTTGTTGTCCTAGAACACCTGGGACCTAAAGATGGGAACCACTGGTCTAGGTGATCCCGTTACATTGAACTACAACTCCTATAAGCCCCAGCCAACACAAAACAAGGCTCAGGAACTTTGAGAATCCTGTGATTTTGCACAACAACTGAACTAGGCCACTGAGCTTCTTCAGCCTTTAGCTGCTGCCAGCCATGCGTGGTCAAACTTCATGAATGCCAGGAAATGGTTCTGTGAACAGAGCAGACCTTTTACTAAACTGTTTTCTGAACTGGAATTCTGGAGTTCTTAGAAGTAGTTTTCCAAGCTCAGTAACTGAGTTTCTTATTCCACAATTTCAAGGTTCAATCCTATCTGGATATGTTTGTTTTTTCATGTATCTAATTCTAAACTATGTTTGCCAGCTGTTCGCATTGTCAGACTGATGTGGGATGTTGCATGGCAAGATTTGTCACTTTCATTTTTTAAATGGAAGCCAGCTGCGGGACACTGCAGGTTGGAGTGCAGGGGAACAGCAAACAATGGGAGGAGGTGGAAGAGAGGAAGCATTTTGGTGGGGGCTGATCCCATTCTGCAGCCTCTCCTGGAAGGACCAAAGTGCTTTCAGGTAGGTTTGCATATGCATCATAAACCCTGATCAAGATTCATATCCTAAATAATGGCTGGCTGGTAACTCGCATTTGTGCAATCTTCTCTCCTCACTGGGAGCAGAATCAGTGGGTAAAAGAATCCCTTATCTCAGGGATAAGAGGAAATTGAGAGATTCTCTATCACGTGGAGAGAGGGAAGGATCCCAATCCTTTGCAGACCAGAGGTTTTTCCTGGTTTAACCCTTTTCTAGCAGCTTTTCCTCTCCCAATCATGCCCAGTTGCTTTTTCACTTACTGGGGGAAATATATGACATACATGATTTGCAGCTGAATTAAATAGAAATTGCCTCCTCCCTGTTCTCCATTATCTTCACTGAATTCTCAGTCTCCCACAGCTACTTCTTTTTTTTTTTTAAATGGGTACATATTTGCTGCATGACATGAAGTTTGGCCTTCAGTTCGACTTCAGCATAGAATGTTAATTTATTGTCATTTATCAGTTTGCATAACCAATTCCTTTTGAGTGTGTTATTTTTAAAATCAAACTTTACACACAAGAGTTGGAAATTGGGCCCAGAGTAATCAATGGGACTTAAATTAGTCATAGCTCAGTTGGTTTCACAGTGTCTAGTTTGATTGTGAGTAAAGCTGGTTCCAACCTGGCCCCTGGTTTCATATTAGCCATGCCCACTTTCCATCAGCTTGACACCCTGGAGATGTTTTGGACTATAATTTTCATCAACCCTAGATTGCATGGCCAGTGGTCTAGGTAATGGGGTTGTTCAAACAAACAACACTGCCCCCCCCCCCCCGAAAAATACAAGGACATCAAAATGGGGAGATGTAGATGTACTCACATTACTGAGCAGAGGGAGCAATCATGCAGCTCACAATGAATAAAATATAAGCAATGGTTGTGAAAACAAGGCAGTCCTGTTGAAAGTACTAAAAGTGAGTGTGCATCTGATCCAGCAGAACCTTGGTAAAGGAGGAAAGATTCTGGACAGGATTTCCAGATGGATTTGTTAATAAGAGAGGTCCCACGATGGCTGTGCCTAAAGTCCAATCATGGGACACCATTTGACACCTGCACTGAAACCATCTCCCCCTGCCTTCCTAAGCTCGCTCTTTGCAGGTAAAACTGCCAGTTTTATCTACCCTGCCCTGTATACCTTAGGACCCATGATGTTAGGCGTAGAAAAGCAGGCATGTAGTACCGATAGGAGTTTTGTTCTCTGCTCACAGTGGTTACTTTCCTGTTTATTATTATATCAATTGTATTTGATAATGAAATTAGTAAAAGAAAGCTGATGTTTGAGGGCATAAGAGTTCTTTAGGTTACTTCTTTGTACATGAATTACTTGAGCTACAGTATGAATATATGTGTTGATTCTTTGCTGTATGTGGAGGGAAAACAGCAGCAACTGGTAAAACTCATTGAAACTGGATGCTATTAGGATTTCCAACATGGCTTTCTCCAATTGTGCTTTGTTGGTGATCCCCAGAAAATGTTTTACTTTCTTCAGTTATACCTTAATATTTCTTGGCTTGCTCTAATTGTGCCTTGGCTTTTGTGTCCATGTTACATTTTTTTAAAAAATGTATTTATTTAGGGATTTAGAATCTAGTCTGTAAATCATTTTGTACAGGGATTAATTATCCAATAGCTTTCTAGTACTGTCGATTTCATCACATGCAAGTCATAATGATTTGTAATAAACATGTACAGCATCTTTTCACATGTAATAGAGCCTACTAGTGTCTTCTTAGCACTTTCTTGAGCTATTGACTTAATATAAAGTGGCCTTCTGCATCGTAGACAATGAAAAAGCAGCTAGAGTGCCTTTAAAAGTAAATGAAATGTTTTAAAAAGTCACATTTCCTATAAGGCCACCTATCATCACAAAGGAAATATGGCCCTTCATCCATGTCAGCAACCTCTGCTAGCTTAATACCAACAATTATAAATTGCTATGTTGTTTTAACTGTATTGTTTTAATGATTGAATACCAGTGATCTTTTTTGCTGAAAACAATTGCCAGGTCTTGTTATTTTTATGCAACACTGGCCATTTTTCGTAATGCATTTTTTAAAATTCATTTAAATTACATTTTTAAAAATGGGGTAGGGCTTATATTACGAGCATACTGAAGAATCATACTAGGTCTTATTTTCAGGTTAGGTCTTATTTTCGGGGAAACAGGGTAGCTTTTTGTAACATTTGTTCTTCAAGTGGTCCCTATGCATCCATGCAAATGGCATCTAGAGAACCACACCTTCAGAACCTTTCAGATGGACAGAGTTGGATAAAATTTTGGCAGTAGCTCTGCCTCGTTCCATCTAGGCCACCTCTCAGTTCTATACATTTGGACCATACCATGGCAAAAAATGATATTCTCCAGTGGACCATTTGGGGATCTTAAAAGATCAAGTCGTCTCTGATGTCACTTTCACCTTCTCCAGTCAAATTCTGTCGATCCCACATTTCAACAGAACCCTCATCATAACTATTCCCTAGAGTCTATCTTGTTTAATGTTTTTTTCTAGTTGCTTTGTCCCTTACATACAGCAGATAGTGGTATCAGGAGACACCCACCTACCATGGTTTTCTTTCTGCTGACACACCCCGCTAACAGCAGTTGTGGTTCTGGACACACCAGAAAGGGGTGACTGAGAAAAAGAAGAAACTGAATGTAAGTAGGGGAGGGGTTTGCTATTCTCAGAAGCATCACTTCTGAGAAAATGACATTTCTCAAGCATGTTTTGAAAACCATTATTTTCTTTCTCGGGGGCAACCAGCAACTGGTGAAAGTGAACTCAGTTCTCATTTTTTATTCAGTAATGGGAAAGTGAAAGATATACAGTATATAATGGTATTGGCCTGCACCAATGGGAGCTGTTGGGAGGCGGAGCCGGAGAAACCAGGAGGGAGGGGCGAGTCTGAGTCTAGTCAGTTCAGTGAGAGAGAGAGGAGAAAAAAGAGTTTTGGGTTGGAGGCAGAGAGAGTGTTTAAGGAGTGATTGGTCAGAGTGTGACCTGTATTAATTAAGATAGAAGAGGTTAAAGTAAAATACTGAAGCTTTGTGTAACTTTAAGAATGTGCTTAAGAACTATTCCTAAAACAACTTGTAATCAATAAACCTGTTTCTGTTTAAAAGTGCAGTACTGAATGGACCTCAGTCTTTCATAGGAAATATAGGTTGATAAAGAGATCAACTGGTGGCAGCGAGGAAAAGGGCGTGTTGGGATACTCGTGTGAGCTCTGTATTTGGTGAAACAAGCAGGAGCCACGGGGTAAACGCCACAATAACATTTCTCAAGCATGTTTTGAAAACCATTATTTTATTTCTCGGGGGCAATCAGCAACTGGTGAAAATGAACTCAGTTCTCATTTTTTATTCAGTAATGGGAAAGTGAAAGATTTGACCTGATGTTGCCTTTCCTTGTCTCTTGAGGAAACAAATTAACCACCTGCGAATGATGCTATCAGGCCTCATCACCTTGGCATCGAGCTGTCTGGTATCCTTATCATGGCAGGCAAATGAGCGAGGGATTTCCACCTCCTCTGCTACTCTGAGGCATTCAAATACAGCAAATGCATATTGTACGTCCAACCACATTTATAATAATTTATTACTACTTTTTTACTACCACCAAAGGCGAAGAGGTTCGGGGGGGGGGGGGTTTCCCCTCCCTCTAGAGGTCAACATATCTTGATTGGCTTAGGATACTACTTACATTGACTGGATTGGGTAATGTTTGCTGCTTTATCTCAGGCAGCAAAACACTTTGCATGGCTCCAGTCATGGGACATCATTCAATGCCTCAATGATAGTTGCACAAGGGACAGGCAGTGCACTGTACAAGCTCTAGGCCACTTTTTGGAATAACGTAAAATGGCAGCCTATGTCTACAGTGTTGGGGGAACTGGCAATCTGATGTTGTTGGACTACAACTCCTGATCACTTAGCTAGCCATACTGGCTAGAGCTGAAAGGACTTGGGAATTCAGCATCTGGATAACCACAAATCTCTAAGGTTTCTTGCTGAACCAAGAAAAAAGGGGGGTTATAAAAAATCAATATAGTGTTTAGGAAGATACAGTGTTTAGGAAGTGGACAGTAAGATGATATGAAGGAGACCTCAGCTATATTAGAAACAAGAATATTCAATGAAAAAATATTCACAAAAGACAAAAGAAAGCACTTCTTCACATGTCAATCATTTATGGCATTCAGTCTCGAGATGTGACAGCTGGTTTTATATAAGGAGATTAAACCATCTGTCAGATCTGCTTTGATTTGGATTCCTATATCGAGCAGGGGGTTGGACTCAATGGCCTTATGGGCCACTTCCAGCTCAGTGGAATTCTTCTATGAAACAAATTCATTGGGAAGTCGACCAATGAAAACAAGCCAAATGGCTATATGCAGAGTCCAAGGTTCAGAGGTACCTTCCTCTCTCTGGCACAACAAAGTCAAATGTCCTGCTTTTGTGCTTCGCAGAAGTTCCCTGGTTGACCAGCAACCAAAACAGTCTGTTGGCCTGGATCAGAGATGGGGAATGTGTGCCCCGCCAGATGTTGCTGGATTAAAACTCCCATCATCCTTCATCACTGGCCAGATTGGCCAGAACTGATGGGAAGTATAAATAAATCACAACTGGAGAGTGACACCTCCTCCATATCTTGATTAGATGCACTTGTTATCCATTATGACCTAACTCTGAGTATGTCCTTCAGATTCAGAGCAGGTCACAGCCCTAATGGTTTCAACTTGATGGATAGGGGATTGAACCTCATTATAGAGCAAGCTGGTAATGAACTGCCATCAGAAAAGAAAATGTACAAAAATATGTGTGAATGAGAGAACAAGTTTCAAAGTGTGCAAGTAGATGTGAAAACAGCTCAAGTAATGAGAGGCAGAGGTAACAAAGATCCAATCTGACATGATGGAAAGTCCTACACTGAAGACAAGGTTAAATCCCCTGCTTAGCCATACTCAGTCATCATCCCTCAACCTAACCTACCTTACAGGGTTGTTGTGAGGGGACCATGCATAGTGCCCATGGAGCAGTAGGATAGACATGCAATAAACAAAAGAGCAGAAGCAACTGATTGGATTTTAACAAATGGCTTGTCAGAATCAGTTTGTCACACTTGAGAAGTGTGGGAGTTTCCACTCTACAACCTGTGTGTACTAAAAATAATTCAAGACTTAATTTTCAGGAAGAAAATAGTTCTTTTTCTTTTATCTTTTTATAGAAAATAAAAGACTTTATTTTTTTTCCAGTTCACAGGACAGTTCCCATTACACAGAACATGACGAGCAAGGAATCTATAGCCATTAATGTCCTCCAGTCACAACCATAAGCACAGCTGATCCTATTTCTGGACCCTGGCAAGACCATGGATTTGTAATTATCAGCAATGCATTTTGCCCCCTTTGCAGCCTTTTGCCCTGTTCCTTGGTGGGTCTCCCAATTATTCAAGACTGCAAGAAAAGTCCAAGACAAGGTTGCGGATGAAAAGACAAGAAGGCTTTAAGAAAATATACATAGATGCAGAGGCAGCCTTCAATGTTGCATTACCACGAGA
The DNA here is from genome assembly GCA_037013535.1 of Intellagama lesueurii. NCBI lineage: Eukaryota > Metazoa > Chordata > Lepidosauria > Squamata > Agamidae > Intellagama > Intellagama lesueurii. The sequence continues at coordinate 12,310,775 of JBAJHW010000009.1, read as the reverse complement.
GGGTTGATGTTTCAAAGCTAACCAAAGCAGAAACAAAAGAGTAGGAAAGAAAACAAAATGAGCTGGGAATCATCCTTTCCCAGGTTTGCAGTGCTTTATGGACAACCGAGAGAAAGGCAGCCAGCAAAATTAGGTGATGCAAGAGACAGGAAAACCTTTATTAAAATTAATGCATAAAACCATCACCAGGGGGAATTAGGTAAAGTCAATTTCACATACATCAGAAAGGGCACTGTATAAATATTGGTATCATGAGGCAAAGAGCTTCACATGAGGCCATGGTGTTTTTGAAATCTTGCAGGCTGTTGAAATGCTTGTTCTAAGTAAACAAAACTTGGAACAATGCTTGCCAGTTGCCTGATGGCTCTGCATCCTTACCATCTATACTTGGCTCAGAGCCTTTTGGAAATTTGAACATACACCAGCAATCATTCTACTCAACTGCTGACATTTCCAAGCCAGGACTTATGGTAGAAGTTAAGGCACGGAGTTGATTCCCAAAGCCAAGCACAACCTGCAGCATCTTGGGGTTCTCAGAACAGGTGGCTCTTCAGGAATAACCCAGCTGGGTAATGATCTCCCTGACTTTGCCAAGGAATAAGAATGCACAAAAAGCATAACAGAACCAAGCCTTCTCTTCTGTTTCCAGAGCAGTGGTAGAATACCCTCTCTGCTGTTTTGGGAAAACTCTTCATCAAAAGACTCTACTGCCTTCAGTGAATTTGCAGGCAAAGCTGACTGTCTAAATGTCAGCAATGTCTGTGGCTCCTTGTGTGAGAAAGAAGGCAGCAGGACTTGTTTTATGGTGCACATGTCTCTAGTCTGCATCTACACCTCTAGTATAAACTATAGCGCATGACACTATTGCACTGCCTAGGCAGGTAAGGGGAAAAATCACTTGCCCCCGTTATATAAACTAAAAAGCTTTATGGTTTAAAACAGAGGTGGACAACGATAACCCTCCATACACCATACGACTTCCAGACAGACCTGATGGGAGTTGGAGCCCAACATCTAGAGGCTTCTAGCTGCCCACCACAGATTTAAATAATTTGCAGACAAAAGACCAGTCAAAAGGCCAGTTGGAAAGACAATATATTATTAGGCATCGGATGGTAGCAAATCTAATTGCAATCTTTCTTGAGAAACAGCAGGCTTCAGTTACGACAAAGAACCCATTTATCTGCAGTTGTCCAAGCCTTGAAACAAAGGAACACGGCAGAGTCGCTAGCTATGGTGAACGTCCTTTGAAAATTGGGAGCCTGTAACCTCTTATGCCCTGCACATTTTGTGTTTCCTGAGCGGAAGGGTTCCAACTTCCTCATTTTGCTCGGTCAGAACCTGCTACTGCGGCCCTTACCTGCTATCCTGGATTTGAAAAGATGTTTACAGTTTTGGAGCCCAGCTTCCTCCCACCCACTCCTGGCAACAAAATCTGCAAAGACAAACAGATATGGAGGATGCAGAACTGGTGGTCATCTGGAACCTTGCTTGGGAAGTCAGGAGGTCATGGCAAGTACTAGTAAACGGAAAGCTGTTTCTCTGGTGTGGCTGTGTAACTGCTGTTGCACTACAATGCAGCATTATGTTGCACCATAATGTCTTTTTCTTGCTGCTTGACTTGTGCAACAAGGTTGGTGGAAAGAGGGAGGAAATCAAGATGCATCTTTCTTGCTACTCCTCTTCCCTGCCTCTCATAATCTCAAATGACCCATATCAAAACATCCTGCTGTGACAATGCTGGGGGTGCCAGCCACGTGGAGACCTAGGTGTTGATGAAGGAAAGACTTTTATCAAAACCTACATTACAGCCATTCTCTCTTGCTGTCCAACATGAAGGGAACAGCTGCATATGCTCAGTGGCCCATCATCACAGCACAATGAAAGATTCTGCAACCTGTGAAAACTGGCAGCCAGCTTTTGGATTTTGAAAATGGTGAAATGCTTCTAGACCCTTTCCTGTAAAAAAAAAAAAAACACAATAAATTCACTTCCTTTTACCTTCAAAAGCTGGAGAGGCCTGGAAGTGACAAAAGTACTCTACCAAAAATGTACACCTTTTTTTCTTTTAAGCATAATACCACAAAGGGCTGCACAGTGAGAGAGGCCTTTGCTGCTGCTGGAGAGCATTCCTTCACTTTGGGTTGGCTCTGCTGAGTCCCAGAAAACTTCCTCTGCCAAAAATGCCCACAGAAAATGCTAGAACCACCTGAACGACTGGACTGATGTGTCAAGGTTCTTTGGCAGCTCTCCTGGGGAAAGCAATGGTATGGCACCTCTTGCTGTACACCTCCATTCACTACATTTTTTTTCCGTCTGGATGAAAAAGAAAGTTCCCCAGCAGGCTCCTGTCGAAGCGGTGAGGTGGTGACCTGCCTGCCTGCCGCTGCTGCCCACGTCCTCAGAGAAAGTCCAGCTCCAGGGCCTGGTGGAGAGACACCAGATCGGCATGATTCGTGATTCTCCAAAAGGGCATGTTGTGCTGCAAAACAGAGAAGTAATTATTAGTAATTTTACGCCTTTCCTAGAGGTCACTCATGGATCCCCAAAGAGATGACAGAAGGGGCCACTGATGTACAAAAAATTGCATAGGTTAATTTATACACACAGAAGCAAAATTTAAAATACTTTATATAATTTAAAGAGAAGTATACCCATTGTGGTGTAGTGGAAAGAGTGATGGACTAGGACTCAGGAGGCCTGGGTTCAAATCCCTGCTCAGCCATGGAAACTCGCTGGGAGTGTGGAACCATTCCTTAAATATCTTTCTTACTTCGAAAGCCCCATTAGGGTCACTATAAGTCAGTTCCAACTTTTGATGGCACATAAGGACAACTATACATTTCACCCAAGTGGGGAAGCCTACAAGCCGGTGATATGCCTGCCTAATGAAGCTGCTGCTCACAGCGCAGGGGCAGTGTCAGAATCCCTGATCCCCCTGCTTTTGGTTCTTTATCTAGAAATCAGACTAAGATGGGTCAGCTCTTCAAAGGGAGGGCTGCCCTCTAGCAACTCTTCAAATATGTACAAAAGAGGGTATGTGGCACTCTAGCTTTTCCTCCCATGACCTCAGGGCAGCATACATAAACTCTTCCTCTCCACTTTTTCTTTTCTGCTTCCCCTTTTCTTTTTTTCCTTAATATGTTTTATTGATAAAAATTAAATTTTACAATCCATCTCATACATTTTCATGAGTTGTAATAAATATTTCACAAAGAAAGCGCATCAATTGTACTTTCTGGTACAGATTTCAACTGAATTGAGCTTTACTGTGTATTTAAAATGTTCACAGTTTGCAACTTGTTCTGTAGGTACCTTTTCACATGTGTATGGATTTATGAATCTCATAATGACTCTGTCCAGAATTTTCTGTGTTGCATTTGTGGGTTTCTTTTCTGTTCATGATCACCATGTACTCTGAAAGAACAACACTGTTCAATAAAATGGTCTCTCTTTTTCCACCTTGGAGCCTATTACAGTTTTTGGGTAGGTTTGTCCAGAGTTGCCATTGTCCAAACCTGCTGCATCCATGTAGTCATGGACAGTTTGGTCAAATAGTCTCAGTCTTCCTCTTTTCCACTTTATCCTCTCAACAACAATACTGCTAGGTAAGCCAGGCTGGAAGACAGTGACTAGTCAAAAGTCACCAAATGAATCCCACGGATCAGTGAGAACTAGAACCTGGATATTGTAAGTCCCAGTTCAACATTCTAACTACTATACCACACTGCTTCCCCAATTCATTACAAAATTTATGAAGTTGCTTTATGTTGTCCTCTCACAAAAGGCATGGGAACCTGTACTTTGCATGGAATAGGATGATGCTAGAGAAGGAAGGAAGGAAGGAAATAACTTCAACATGAGATGACCAATGACAGCAGCCAACATAGAAAGGTTGAGAAGCAAGTTGCTAGGCCTTTTTCAGGCACTCACATGTGCTGTTGACACATGTCGTGCCCACCCACCAAACCAAGAGCACAGCTGCTCACTGAGAGGCTTTGCCTGGGAAACATAATTAACACCTGACCAGGAATTTGCAGGAGAACGTCTACTGCTTTCTAAAGCCTTCAGTTCCCAAAGGCCTAGGTAAGCTGGGGACGCTCCAAGCTAGCTCTGTTGCTCTGAGAAACGAACTGCTGCAAAAGACAATGAAGCTCATCCAAAAATTTTATGGTGATGTGCTTTATTAAGAGGCAAGCTTGCCCCACACATTTGGAGAGGCCTGCAAGATGACCTGCCAGCAGCAACAGAATGGGAGCTAATAGGTGTATACTAGGAAGTAAGCAGGGCCCGGTATTTATGAGAACAAATCAGTCACCTGCTTGGCTGCCATCTCCTCATCACGTCCATCTCCGATCACGACATATGTTACTTTCTTCCCAAACCGAGAGATGATCCTTTCAAAACAGCTCTCTTTGCCTGTCAAAGAATCACACACATCTTTATGGGGACGGCTGAAAGAATGTTATGGGCTCCAACAAGAATAGAGTTGCCTTCTGCCATCTCTGGGAACCTTCTCTGGATCCTCCATCGCCTCCTTAAAGTTCTCTCCTGGTGCTCCCAGGGCAGCTGGGACTTGTTGCTACTTTCATCTCTAGCAAAAGCCCCAAACAACAGCATATTGGAGGCATTGGGAGAAAGTAAAAGTGGGGGAGGGGGAGCTTAGACCTATTTATCTAGTACTGTTGTAGGGTTGTTGCTGACACTGCTCTTTGCCTCGAGGAAAACTGATCAAAGTCCATTAAAGACAGAAGTGATACTTTGTCCAGAACTTCCTCAAAACCTGGAAGCAGCTCTGGACTTCAACATCAGGTTCATTGGTTCTCCAGCAGAAGCGGCAACATCAGCAGCATCCTACCCTATGGCCCTGCATGCAGACAGAGACCAGATCCCAAAATTTCACCACTGTTTTGACATAACTGTGGGGAGTTCTAAGGTGCTTTGGCAAGGAACACCACCTCTTTTCTTCATTTTTTTAGATATGTGAGAATGAGACCCATCAACTATGTAAAAAACACAAAAGCCCAAGAGTCATTAGCACTACAAATCACCTCCTAGGTAACACAAAGAGATAGTGGTATGTTATGGGAGAAAACTTTCAAATATCCAGCCAGATGGCCGACCACTGGGGATGATGGGACTTGTAGGCCAAAAAAGTCTGGAGGATCACTTGTAGCAGAGAATTGATTGATGGGAACTGAAAATATCAATCAGACTTTAGACACAGCACCCTTGGCAGCTCATAGGAATACATATAAATCAGGCTTATCCACAGACCACTGAGATTGAAAGAACATCTGGGTAATTAAAGTTGTGCTTATGAAACACAGCAATTGCACCTCTGAGGAGTCATGTGATGGGTGAAGGAAGTGGAATATATCTCTAGAAAATATTGTTGAGATTGGCTCCACTTTGAAGGCCCCATAAAAGCATAAGAAGAACTATGATGCACCAGATAAAACACCTGTCTAGCCTAGCATTCTCTTTCAATTGTGGACAATGCTGCCTATGGGCAAAGCTTGGGGAAGTTACTTTTTTGGACTACAGACCCCACAATCCCTCAGCCACCATGATTTTGGGAGCTGTAGTCCAAAAAAGTTATTTTTTCCCAAATTCTTTGCCTACAGGATGTCCAGAAGCAGGTCTTGAATGCAACACCTTTTGACTCATGTTCCCCGGCAACTGGTATTCGGGGGGGCATATTATCTCTGGTACTAGGAATCCTCTCTCTCTCCCCATGCAGTGTGCACAGAAGGGCCAACTCCTCTAACATAGGTTGTATCAAGAACCATGAAAAGGACAAAGTGTGGTATCAGCACCTACCTATTTTTGTTGCACTATAAATATTTTCAATTGGGAACACGTCGCCCAGCCCATACAGGAGGACCTTGGCCAGAGCTGGCACCAGCTGAGTGGTTGTTATGAGAACATTCACACAATTCTTTCTAGAGGGTAAACAAGAGACATCCGTCAGGGAAACTAGCATGAACCCGGCAGGGTAAAGAAAACATGGAATACTATAAAATCCTTCAAAATTCAGTAAGGGAGGGAACAGCACTTCAGGGAGCTCCACTAGGATCCTCTTCATTTTATTCCTTATGTTATCTGCCCCTCTCCTCCATATTTTAAAGTGACATCCTTAAATAGAACTTGGGAGAACAAAACTGTATTTTTGGCCTGCATCTTCCAGAATTCCTCACCAGGATGGAGCTCTGGGAGTTCTAGGTGTTTACTCTGGGTGTTTACAATAATAACATCAATAACAATAATACAAACAACATGAGCTGTCTCACTTAGCAATGCTGCTGTTCCCTTTCTCCCTGCCTCCTATCTTGGCATTCTTCCATTTCCTCCCACCTAAACTTTTGTCGCCAGTATGGCTGAATCGGCACAATAATGCCCGGACGAGAGGTAACTTGAACTACAGGCTGCAGAATGGTAGGTAGCAATTTAACATGGGGCTGCTGTTTCTGGTTGTTCTGTGCCAAGCTGGAGTCAATGTGGTTGGGGAGGATGGGGTAAAACATATCAGAATGGCATCAGGTTTGGGAAAACTTGTTCTGGCCAACAATGGCCTGAGATTCTGATTATTTTAAAGCTGGTGGTGTAAAATTGTACTTACAGAATCTATCCAATAATGTGTTGCAGCTTTTAAATATTAAATGAATTTCATTAATTACACAACCAGATGGTCAGAATATTACGAAAACTGCTTGTGCAATTTTCCTTAGTTTATGTGGTACACAACAGGATTCTGACCAATATATCTTTTTAAAAGTTTATATCCCATCCTATCTCAGTTTGAGCTGGCTGGATAGCTCAGTAGTTTAGGTATCCGGCGGCAGAACCAGAGGTTGGGAGTTCAATTCCCCACTGTGCCTCCTGAAGAGAAGAGCCAGCCTGTGTAGCGTTGGGAAAGCTGCATAGTCCAAGTATGCTCCCAGAGGAAAGAATGGTAAACCACTTCTGAGTGTTCTCTACCTGAAAAACCCTGAAAAGGTTCACCATAAGTCAGAATGGACTTGATGGCACATTATTATCATTATTATCAAAAACAATAGGAACAGTCAATCAAAATTATAAAAACATTGACTGGTATTATATAACAGATACAAGTTTTAACCCAAAACCTAAGTATCTGTTAAATATCGGCACAATATGTATGCTGTTCCTAATATTGCTGTTTTTTGTAGCTCTGATGGTGTTATTTCTGAGATCTGCAGCTGCTTATAGTATTGTGTGAAATTTCTTGATATTGTTCCCAAAGCCCCAATGACTACAGGGACCACTGAAGTGTGTTTCATCCATAAGCAAGATGTTTCGACCTCTGTATTTTGTTAGTTTTTCCAATTCTTTATTTTCAACTCTGGCATCCCTTGGAATTGCAATATCAATGATCCAGACATTTCTTCATTCTATTACTACTATGTCTGGTGTGTTATGTTCAAGGTGTCTATCCATTTGGATCCGGAAATCCCACAAGATCTTGACTTCCTCATTTTCTGACACCTTCTCTGCCTGATGTTCCCATGGGTTTTTGGAGGCTGGCAAGTTATATTTTTTGCATAATGACCAGTGCATTAATTTTGCCACTCTATCATGTCTAACTTTGTAATCTGTTTGTGCAATCTCTAGACATTCGCAGATGAGGTGTGACACAGTTTCATCTTTTTCTTGGCAGAGTTGACATTTACTGTTAGCACTAATTCCTTGGATCTTAGCTTTCATCACTTTGGTTTGGAGTGCTTGTTCTTGGGCAACAAAAATCAAGCTTTTGGTTTCTTTCTTAAGGGTCCCCAGTTTTAGCTATGCCCATGTTGAATTATGATCATACTTTCCATCAATATTTCTCAGGTGTTGTCCATGTAGTGGTTTATTTTTCCAGCTTTTTAATTTATTTTCAAATTGTTGTTTCTTATATTGAGCCTTTGTTTCTGTTGTTTTCAAAAATATTCTCCAGGTGGGTATCTAATTACTGGAACAGCCCATCTGTTTATGACTTTGATTGTATTTCCCCCATTTAATTTTGATGTTAAGATATTCCAGAGTTTTTTTGATATATTCCTTTTCTGGCTGGGTAGCCAGAATTATTATTATTATTATTATTATTATTATTATTATTATTATTATTATTATTATTATTATTATTATTATTATTATTATTATTATTATTATTATTTGTCATCACCACCACCACCACCTCAGTTCACTTCTGGCTAGCGTGATGTCACATAAAAATACATCAAAAGAAAAAATACCTATCCAGTGGATGATAAAGCTGTAGAAAACAACAATGTATTTAAATTAGTTTATCCCTCATATCTAACAGAGTCTGGGTGAAGAGAACAATCTTCATGGAGTACCAGAATGGCAATAAAGACATTGCATGAGGACCAAGCTCTACGCAGCATAGAGCTGGAAATGCCCCCCTGTTTCCATACCTGGACTGAATGAGCAGTAAGGATTTTAATGCTGTCCCCAACCAGGAATCTGTTAACATTTCTATATCTTCCCTCAATCTCTGCAAAGCTTCCTTTTTCTCTGGACTGAGGAGGGCTAAAAACGACAACAACAATAACACACTCATATAGGGATAATTTTCATCAGAGAAGTAAAGCGTAATCTTGCCATGTACAACATTATCCAGAGTCCAAATTTGTGGTTTCTGGATTCATTTAGCCATTGATTATTCAAATTTGGAAATAACTTCATGAAAATGACAAGCAGCCACTCAGTTTCCACATGCGCAATAAAACTTTTATTTTTTTCATGTTAAGAATTTCTAGATTGCCTTTCCTGCAATACAGTACATATAGTAAAGATGAAATATTCCAAAGTAAAATACTTTATCTTGCCTTTGCTTTATTCTAATGAAAGTCCTTTGGACTTGACCTGCATGAACCATTTCAAATGAAGGATGAGTAGAACTTGACAAAACTGGGAATTGCATTAACATAAGAGTCAGTGGTTTAGGCATCTTACTGCAAAGCCAGAGTTTGGAAGTTTGTGTGGTCTTGGGCAAACTGCACAGTCCCAGTGTAGTTTAGCAGCTAGAGCATGGGGCAGGAACACAAGGAGATCTTGGTACCGGTCCCTACTCAGCTTTGATACTTGCTGGGTGACTTGGTCCAGTCACTTTCTCAGCCTGATCTACCTCACAAGGCTAATGTATGCTTAAAGCAGGAATTAGGAGACAGACTGTATGCCCTGCCTTTCCTACCTTGAGCTCATGGTAGGAAAGGCAAGATACAAGTGTAGAAACAAACAAGCAGACAAAATCTCTCTATCTTTTGTGCGTGCGTGCGCGCACACACACACACACATTTGTCTTTCAGTTTCACATGTCAGACACAACTTTTTTTAAGCACAGTCATCAGAATGCCGACACAGTCTTTATAGACACAAATACATAAGGACTGATCCAGTTTCCACCTGGGACTGCCTGGCTGATTCTGCCTCCAGCATTCCATTATACAAAAGTACAGATGGACACAACTTAAGTCATGCCCCTGCATACCAAGGCCTCCACATGACACCACATGTGCTGTGCATTACCTCCCCCTCAGCTGGCTGGCCCATTCATACACTGCTGCACATTGTCCGGACCGTCCTTCTGTGGTGGCCAGCCAGTGCAGGCTGGAGCCAGTCACTCAATGGCTGCACAGGGAAAATCCCCATCCCATCCCCTCACCCAAGTGGTTGGCTGCCAGAGGACGAGAGGAAGAGCAGCCTGAGCTCCTGCCCACACTGGCCTGCCACCACAGAAGGACAACCCCAGTGGTGTGCGACAACATATGAGCGGGCCAGTGGGCCAGAGGTGGGGGGAGTGAACCGTCGTGCCCATCTCTATACAAAAGCTTTGAAATGACAGAATAGATACAAACAGCAGAATCCAATCCTGTATCGAGTGCTCTTGCACTTGGTGTACCACAGGTGGTTTGTGGGTACTGTCATACTAACCTGCTACATTGCTTTTGTATTTGTCATAGACCTCGCGCACCTTGCGGTAGCGGAAAGCCAACTTCCTCATCCAATCCACTCCACCCTGGACTCCTGAAGAACTGTGATTAGCATTGCTTCCTGATCCACTGAAGCCATCTGTAGCAAAATTGTAGTTGCTAAGGAAGAAAATGCAGGCTATTGAATCAGACGTAAGTCCATGCCTTTGCTGAAAGAGAAATTCTGATCCTTCTGCCCTTCTCACAACAGATTTCTCAGCACATAAACACTCCTAGCATAGAGACTTGCGTAACAAAAATTTCCGAGAAGAAGCCATGTTAGTCTACAGCAGCAGCAGCAACAAAAAAGGTCACCTCCTAAAGAGTGATTCAAGTTATTTGGCATACGCTTTCTGATGAGATGGGCTGCAGCCCAAGAGAGCTGATGCCAAAGAAAATTTGCTAGCCTTTAAGATGACACTAGATTCTCTGGAGAGCAAAATATTAGTTATGACCTATAAAGAGGAATACAACCTTGACCAGCATTTCTGAAATATCACATTCTCTAGCTTGAGCCTGCTTGAGCTCAAATGTTTGAGAAGAGTCCTTCTCTTGGACCCATCGTCAAGTGCATCTTAGTGGCCACTCTCACACATTGTAACTTCCTGTTCAGGGTAGCTAGGTTCACTTCCTCCCTGCTGTCCTTTCACAAGTGAAAATGTTTTTATTCAAGTGGTCCTTTTGTTAGCGCACTAGCCTGTAATTGAAGTAACTGACAGGATACTGGTTAATGCTGCTTTTAATTGCACTTGTAGCTTTTTAATATATATTATGGTTTAGCAAAAGGTTTCTTTCAAAGCCCCAAATCCTTCTGTGCAGCTATGTCTGCCTAACTGAAAGCTATGCAGGCAGTTGTGAAATTTGCACCACAGAGGAAGTCATGTCCAGCAGGTAGTGGAGTTGTGCAACTATTTGCACAATTAATTGCTCAATCAGTTGCACAATCTGGCACACAATCTGGCACACTGCCTGGGTGTAACTCACTGCAAACTTCCACAAGAATAATTTTATGTTATGCCTAGTGCAATAGGATTTCAGCCAAGGCTTGTTTTATTGGCATGTTTTGAGGAAAAAATGTGGTGTATAAATGGAAATTAAAAATAAATCCAATTAGATCTAGTATTTGTTCCTTCAACTCTAATACCTTTGTACATCATTACAAGAGACTTAGAAGCAGGGCAGTCTAGTGTCCAGAGCACTGGACTGGAACTCAGGACTGGGTTCAAATTGTCTCTTGGCTGTGAAAACTCACTGGTGGAGGGCAGTGGTAAACCACTCCCTTGAACATCTCATGTATCTGGAAAACTCTAGGGCCACTATAAGCTCAAAGAGACTTATGTAACAACACGTTTGCTTTGTTTAGGTTTACTTCAGGAGCCTTTAAAAAAAGATATTGGATGAAATCAGAAACATTACCAGTTAGCCATAAAAATAAATATGTATCACCTTAAATCTTGTCCATTGTCATCCGATGCAACATCTTCTACATGAACTTGGTCACACTCCTGCAGTAAGGGAAAATGAAGCTCATGAAGCTGCCTTATATGACAGCACATTGTTTGTCCATTTCAGAGCTTGAAAAGTTACTTTTTTTGAACAGTAACTCCCAGAACCCCTACCAAGCATTGATAGTGGCTATGTTGGTGGACTGGTCTACAGCTGCAGTCCAAATAATAATTTTTCCAAGCTCTCCTCTGCTAAAGTTTAGTATTGTCTACATTTCCTCTAAGTGGTTCTCCAAGACCTCAGGAAGAGAGCAGTATTTCATGCCAGTTCTGCCTGATCCTTCTAAACTGGAGATGCCAGGGATTGAAACTGGGATTTTCTGCACATAAAGCATGTGTCATCACTAAGCTATGATTCATCCCCAAAGAAAATGCGTAATAGATACAATTCTGCCTTTGGGAATTCAAACCTCATTAAAGCTTCATTCTCACTAAGAAGGTTAGCAAAAATGTTTTGCATCCTGTATTTTTTCAGTACATTTGCACCTCCCAACTATGTTCTTGGGACATTCACAAAACTTAGAACATACCTTAATGCCATACAGAGAAACATGGAAACATTTCATTAGGTATCTCCATAATCAAATAGCAAAACTCCCATTTATGACTGTCATCATCAGAGGCCAAAACCATCCAGATGATCCTACTAATCCTTGTACAGATAGCTGTACTGTTATTATCTTACTAAACGACAGGATAGTTATGGTAGTCTATGCAGCATAAACAACAGTATTGTGGCACATTTATTTATTTATTTGTTTGTTTTTTACAGCTAACATATTTCATTTAGCATAAAGTTTGGCAGATTGTGAGATACAATGTACAAAAGCTCACACCAAATAAGACCTGGTTGTCTTTTAAGGCTCCATAAGATTCTGTTATTTATTTAATAGAAGTATGAACTATTATTTCCTAAATTACATGTAAAAATTATTCACACAAAAAAAAACAATGGCTGAAATCCAGGAGTAAGGCCCAACTAGAGTAGGCCCATTGAAATGGTGGGGGGTTGACATGTTAACACCTATGTAAATTTCACTGATTCAATAGCCTATTCTAGTTGTAGCTTGCTACTGAGTTTTATCCAATATGTAATCACTAATGACATTACAGTCACAGAGGTACCATTAATTAGCTACTGGATTCAAAGCATGAAGAGAAGTTCTTCAGGGTTAAATGATCTCCTTTTCTATTTACCTATACCCTACCATCTGGAGTCACATGAAAAAGAATGGCTAAAGATGATATGGTAGAAGGTACAGTTTACAAGTCCCATCATCTTAACCAGTGGCCACACTAGTTGGGTCTGACAGGAACTGAAATCCAACAATATCTGGAAGTCTTCATGAACTCCACTCCTGCAAAGAAGCTGCTATTGATCTGTCTTAGTGATTACAATGGTAATAATCTTCTGCATGAAAGGAAGGCCTTTACAAGAATGCTCCAAGTCCTAGGTTCTTAACCTGTGGTCCGTGGACCCCCTGAGGGCTGCAATGTCCTTACAGGGGATCCAGGAAGGCTTGAAGAAATGTTATGATCTTATGCAGTTAAAATAGAAAGAAAGAATGAAAGAATGAATGAATGAAAGCAGGAAAGAAAAGGAAATACAGAAGAAAATCTTAATTTCCCCTGCTTGTTTGTGTACAACTTGGCTTTTCTAACCTACTGCCTCCATTAAAAACAAACAAAAGTAAAAATCGGTTATGAAAATAACTGTTTGATAGCAAATAACGTTGATATTTCTGCACACAGTAAGAATATGCAAACAAATGACACTGAGTGGCTGAGAGACGGCACGTGACATTTCTTGCTACTGCACAGACAGACAGAAGCTGCAGGAAGAGTCGGAGTGAGTCTGTGTCAGTGTGAGTGAGTGTTCGGATGGACTTCGTGATCATATTTCTTCTTCGATTTCTCCTGATCAAACCATTTGGTTATTGTAAGGTAAAGTGACTTTTTGATATCATCACAGTGAATTTTCTAACAATACATTTTGGCTGAGCCTCAAAATGGATCGCTGGCTGAATTTGAAATGTAAAAGACCTGATGATGTTAATGAGGGTGCATCCTGTTCAAAGCAAAATTAAGCTTCTTCCAGTCATCTTAAAAATTTCGCTGTTACAGCAAGGAATATCTGTCGATTGGATTCAAATATACAGGTCTGGAAGGCAAGCAACTACCACTGTGTGTGATGTATTACAAGATATTGTCCAACGAGACCATGAAACCGTCAAAATTGCGAAGATATCTCAATTTTAAACATAAAGAACATGCCACAAAGAGGATTATTTTTTTTCAAAAGTAAGGAGCATGAACTTCGGGAAAAAGTAAGAAAATGGTAAAAAAAAGACTGCAACTGTTGTAACAAAGATAGTGCAGTGAGGGCCTCATTTGAAGTTTCTCAACCACACACAACAGCTGAAGAACTTATATTACCTGCTGCAAAAATCATGGTCTGTGCATTGATCAACAAGAAAGCTGCAAAGGACCTTTCCTTAATACCTTTGTCAAATGACACAGTTAAGAAGTGAACCGATGGTTTGTCAGCCAATATCAAGCAATAACTATTGGAAAGAATTCGCACGTCCCCCTACTTTGCACTGCAATTGGACGAAAGCACAGACATAACAAACAAAGCAGCCTTACTGTGCTACATTAGATATATAATCTTGAGTTAAGACTTAGTGGTCTGTGGCAACAAATGATATTTAAAGGGGGTCCATGGTAAAGAAAAGGTTAAAAACCGCTGCTCTTAAGTCATTAAACAGTCCATGTTGGCTACTTTGCATGGTTAGGTCTGAAATCTGCTTTTGTTCCCAGTGCTATTTTAATTCTGGTTGAAGTCACAACTTCCCTTCAGAGTCTGCTTTGTTCTTACGATTCAACAGACCTTACTTCAGTATTTCACCACAACTACAGTCAAACCTCGACTTACAAACGTCCCTACCTACGAACATTTCGACTTACGAAGGGCTCCGTTCGCAAAAATTTGTATCAACTTGCGAACGGAGCCTTGACCTACGAACGAAAAAAAGGCAGGGGAAAAGGGCGGGAAATTCAAATTTCCCCTGCCTTTTTTTCATTCCATTCAAACCGTTGGTGGCGAAGAGGCTGCTCCTTCGCCCCAACGGTTAGGAAAAGGGACCCCCCAGGAGGTCTCCGATGGCGGCGGGGGACCCTGGGGAGGTCTCCCAGGGCTTCCCCGCCGCGATCAGGAACCTCCTGGGGGTCCCCCGCCACCGCGATCGGCGCCTTCGGAGGTTTCCAGAGGCCTCCTGGGGGTCCGATCGCAGCAGTGGGGGACCCCCAGGAGGTCTCCGATGGCGGCGGGGAAGCCCTGTCCCAGGGCTTCCCCGCCGCCATCAGAGACCTCCTGGGGGTCCGATCACGGCGGCGGGGGAGCAATTTTAAATTTCCTGCCCTTTTCCGCCGCCGCGATCGGACCCCAGGAGGTATCCGATGGCGGCGGGGAAGCCCTGGGAGACCTCATCGACCTCCTGGGGGTCCCCCGCCGCCGCGATCGGACCCCCCGGAGGCCTCCGAAGGCACCGATCGCGGGGGGCGGGGGACCCCCAGGAGCCCGGGGGTCCCCCCGCCGCCGCGATCGGAGGCAGCGGTCACCCAGCGCCGGGAGGCTTGAGCCGAAACCCGGCCAGCTCAAGTCTCCCGGCGCTGGGCGACCGCTGCCTCCGCCGCGGCCGAAGCACCCCGGCCAGGCTCAAGCCTCACGGCAGCGGCGGTCACGGTGGTGGCGATCGCAGCGGCGGGGGACCCCCAGGAGGCTTTGGACTGGTAAGTGCTGCTTTTTTCTTTTTTAAAACTGTTCTGGGTGGCTTTTGCAGGGTGGGTTTGGGCTGGGGGGGGTTATGTTTCTGTGCTTTGTTGTTTTGTTTTTTGGTGATTTTTTTTTTTTTTTGCAGTCCCAGCGTGGGACTTGCTCCAATGTTTATTTTTGGATTTGTGTCTTTTGGGTTTTTGTTTTTTGCAGTCCCAGCGTGGGACTTGCAGTGTTTTATTTTTAATTATTTTTTTTTTTGGTATTTTTTTCTTCCCCCGGAACGCATTAATCGGTTTTCAATGCATTCCTATGGAAAATGGTGCATCGACCTACGAACTTTTCAATTTGCGAACACCATTCCAATACGGATTAAGTTTGTAAGTCGAGGTACCACTGTACTAAGCATCTGAGTTTTAAAAAGAATACATACCTCTAAGTCATTAAAAAATAAGTGTGTATCAGCAACTTCAAAAATCATTTCTTCCATAGTCAAACCAGAGCCAATCACTAGAGTAGGATCCTGAAAGTCAAAAAGAGAACAGAAAGCCATTGTTTTTGGTGTTAGGTATGGTTAAAAATGGTCAGAATTCAAAGCTTCTTCTAAGCAGTACTGACATTCAACCAAAGGTACTTTGGTTGCAATTACATACCCACTTACCTACGAGGAATCTGCAGTGGACAAAAAAAACTGAAAGGTGTGCAGTACTTGTTGGGGATAGACTGGCCTTGGGCAAGCTGCACAGTCTCAGGGCGCCCCCACAAGAAGGGAATGGAAAACTACTTCTGAACATTCTGTACCTAGAAAACCTTAAAAGGGTCTCCATATGTCAGAACTGACTTGATGGTGCATGATTATTTATTAATTAATGCTTTGCATTAATAATACATGAACATAATACAAAGTAGAGCTAGTATATGATACATCCTTAGTCAATGTGGCTTACTGGGGGACATGGAAGGAGCCTCCCTGAAGAATGTGAGGACTGTGATCCCACTCAGGCACCTTGAGGGCAATAACAAAACCTGTCAGCTGATTCTTCCACTCTAGAAGCACCATTGAGTTGCTTCTGACATGAATAAAGAAGAGTGTGGTTTACATCTGATTAGAAATGCATGGGACTGCACTGAGAAATGCTATTTCTGGCGATGCTCTCAAGGCAGTTCATTATGGATCGTGATGGTTCAGGATCTGCTAGATACCACAGAAACAAACAAACAGCCATTGGTCCCAGTTGAAATGATGGAAGGGCACTTGCTGTTTATAATATCTGACATGGAACAGGCACTCGTAGAGAAAGTTCTAGTTGGGAAGCAATTTGGCTCATGGAAGGAACCTTCCTGTTTCCCCTGTACCTCTGAGCATTGTCAGCAGCATACCGTTACAGCTGCGCCCTTTTACGCAAGTTTCCATCTGAATTTATACACTAGGACAAAGATTTAAAAATTGACAAATTCTGCAGTAAAAAGAAAAAATAACTTCCAGTACCTTCCCATATTTCTGGGCATAGGATCCAGTGAGAAGAGAATGAAATATGATGATGGTTTCATCCAAGTCCCACAGAAACACTCTCTGAGGAAGAATTCACAACAGAAGTTAATTTTGGTGGCAGGTGGTTTCCTCCTTGCCCCCTATAAATTAAAAAAAAAGCCTTCTCATTTTAAAAATTCACAAGCTACCTCTAATAAGGCTACCTTTATAAGAGTCTTACATTTAGCTAAGGGTGGATCTGTGTCTACTTTAAGAGCAGGATGATTATCATACTGACACCATACCGTACAGCATTTTTCGTTCTTAGAAGATACAGTCAAGGAAACTAGTGGTTCCCAACCTTGGGTCCCCAGGTGTTCTTGGACCAAAAGTCCCAGAATCCTTTACCACTAGCTGAGCTGGCCAGGATTTCTGGGGCTTGTAGTCCAAGGTTGGGAACCACCAGTCTAAACAATGACTCTTCAGTCTGGGGCAGAGGCTGAAGCTGAGACATATCTTAGTAAGATACTGTTGAATGTGCCCAGGCCTCAGAACTCACCTCAGGCACGAAGAACAGGTATGTGCAGCATCAGTTCCCTGACTCATGGACAATATGACAGTATGATGCCTCTGAATTTGATGTCCCTCCTATAAGTAGCTGGAGCTGACCTTTTGCCATTGCTTGGTAACAGAATACCTTTAAGTGGAAGGTTTCTTTCACCTTTATATATGACTTTAAAATCTTCCAATTCAGTCCTCCAATTCAAAGGTTATGATTTACAGAGGCCCACTCTCTACCATGGTGGTACCACTAGGGCCAAAACTTGGTCTGGATGTCCATGGCTCCATTTAGCAGAATAAACAGGAGGGGCCCACAATGCAGCAGGGCTGGCTGCTCACATTTATAAGCCAGTGAAATAGTGTGTATTCCTACTTAAAGAAGGTGAGTGCTAGAAGAATGGGGGATTCCACTGTGTCCAGAGATCATAATTACTTAACTGTATCTATGTCTACCATTACACTGCCCTTTACAAGTTTTTTCCACACACTGTTAGTTTTTTTTAAAACGGAGTGAGAGAAGAAACATAAGAATACTTGAACACCAACTTCAAGTTCATTATCTTGTGGTGAAGATGAGTCTGCTTTCCTCTTGCCTCTATTCTTCCCAGTCATGTTTTTCCTGGTTTGTTCATCTGCATCTTTACTTGCTGTTGCTCTTGGCAAGGATGGGCTTGTAGATGGGTCCCCTAGGAGAAAGGACGGCAAGGTTTCCTCTGTATGTGATGCATCTAATGTTCCTTTCAGGTTCAGGTCATTAAGAGGGATGGAGTCATTATTCCTGCATTCTGTAATTTATAAAAATCTTTTACTCTTTTTCAGCAGAAACTCTATGGATTTTATCTTTGGTTTTTTTAAAAACTTATTTATCACAGAATGGGGTTTGTGTGGTAGACTTTTTACTAACTGTGCCTTCCATAGCCCTTTCTGTACAAGGTTTCAGCATAAATTACAGAACGCAAAGTTACAGTGCTCCCCTTATAATATAATAAATTGCACTTGCAACATTTACCCAACAGCTGTTCTTGGACTACAAGTCTTAGAAGTCCTGACTATGCTGGCTAGAACTTCTACAATTCTAGGGTCTGTAGCCCAAGAACTTTTGCCCCCTCCTCCGTTTGAAGAACATTACCTCAGACACCAACATAAGGATTGCAAATCTTGCCTGTTTTTAATATTTTAGTGGTCCAATGAAGGTATTGCCTACCCTTAGGTTCTGTACAAGAATCACATGGCCAGTTTCTTCTTCATTTGATTAGTTTTGTTTAAGCTTGGAGAAAGTTTGATTCCTCTATTTCTACCCCTAAAGTACTACTGTAAATATTTTAATGTAGTTTAATGCATTTGTAATCTTGTGGAAATAATATATCTTATTTCATCTGATATTTTACAGTATAATTTGATTTTAGCTAGGCTAATACGTGATTAAAACATATAAGTAACAAATAAACAGAATGAAGTTGGGAGCCCTTTATGATTAAAGTAGAAACTAATCAGAATAATGAAAGTCACATAAAAATCCTTTCCCAGTGACAAAAAGGCGGCACTGAATATACTAATACACAAAGATACTTCTCATTCTAAGCCTTGCACACACCTCACAACATCTACGGCAGCAAAAGCTGCACAAAGAATTTCATTAAAGCATGATGAACACATAGAAACATTCTGAAAGCTGTCCTCTCCTCATCATCATATTACCAGAAGAATGTCTCTGTGCTGTCTGAGTAGGCACCATGGCATTTGGTTTTTCAGAAGGATATGTAGTTGTTGCTAACGTGGTGCTCTCGGTGCTGCTGTCTGCTGGTGCTATTACTCCAAAGCTTGAACTTGGGTAATAGGGCTGGTACTGACTTTGGCCAAGGATCGTATATGTTGGATACTCCTATGAAAAACACAAGAGTCAAATCAGACAAGGGACAACAGAACAAGCATAGATATTCATACTGAGAAGGTTGAGTTTTTATCTGCAGGTACCTTCAGTTTCTAACAGCAATCGGGAACTTCCAGCAATCTATATGCTCCGATTGCAAACTGCATCATCCCTATCCAGCATGGCCAGTGAAAAAAATTAGGCGAGTTGAAGGCCAAAGCATCTGGTTATGATGTTTCTCTTGTCTCAGAATAAATGGGGCATTATAGTCAGAAAGATGATGACACAAGGGAATGTGCATCCCGTGTTTCTGCTTCCAGATCTTCTGCTAATGCCTTTCTTCAAGGTATCTTTCATGAGACAAAACAAGCACCTACCCCAAAGTGGCTCACATGGTGAAAACATTCCTAGCCACCCAGGCATTTCCATGTATTATAGATGTTTCAACCGTCAGACATTTTATCTGCTGCATCACTGTTCTATAACTCAATGGGATTGTACACCTCTTTGGTTCACTCTGCATAAGGAACAGCATGTGAGCATTCAAATATGACTGCTGACTGGCACTAGTTAAAGAGAGTGTGCAGTATAAGCCCCTTATCACAACAGCTTCACTGGCTGGCAGTCTGTTTCTGCACCCATTTCAAAGTGCTGGTAATTATCTATAAAGCCCTATATGACTTGGGTCCAGGCTATTTGAAGGATTGTATCACCCCATATGAACATTCTCGGCTTTCAAAATCTTTTGGGGAGCCACCACTTTCTCAAGCTCATTTGGTGAGGACACAAGAAAAGACCTTCTCAGTGGCTGCTCCCAGGCTTTGGAACACACCACACTAAAAAAAACAGCTCTCTCTTGTCCTTCCATTATCAGGCAAAGTCCTTCCTCTTCATGTGGGCTTTTAAGCAATCAGTGGGGTATCTAGAGAATATTGTATTTATTATATTTAGAGATTTTTGAATATTTTAAAAATGTTTTAAATCTGTAGTTTTAATATTGACTAATCATCACTACTACTCACCACCATTGTCTTAGAACTGCAGAGCTGGAAGAGACCCTATGGATCATCAAGTCCAGTCCCTGTCAAGGAGGCACAGTGGGGAATTGAACTCCCAACCTCTGGCTCTGCAGCCAGATGCCTAAACCACTGAACTATCCAGCAGTTAATATGTTTAATTGTTTTAATATAATTTTTGAATAGTACTTTAAACCTGCTAGCACTGTATAGTTTTAATTGTTGTGAGCTGTCTTGGGTCCTCTATGAGGAGAAAGGTGGCACATAATCAATCAATCAATCAATCAATCAATCAATCAATCAATCAGTCAGTCAGTCAATAGCATCCATTCTGCATCTGAAAACACAGAAAACAAGAAAACACATGCCTTAAAGTGTTTGGAAAGCTTGAAGCTGTAATCTTAAACACACTTGACTGTGGCTTACAGAATACAATGCGACTTACTTCAAAGTAACCATTCATAGTACTATTATAGCAAAGCTGGGAAATCTCTGGCTCTTCAGATGTAACAGCTCATCTAGAAGGTCACAGAACCCCTCAGCTCTGCATTACTATATGCAGTTTGAAAAATAGTAAAGACTTGCCCGTCTCCATTTCAATTTTAAAAAGAAGGGGGGGGGCACCATGACTTCATGAAGACTTCTCTGCAGGAGGAAGACCTACCTGTTGAGAGATGCTCGCTATTGCTGATGCTGAGATACTGACAGCAGAAGAGGAGGTGGAGACTGAGTTGGCATTGGTACTTGAAGCTATAAAAATCAAGAAGATGCTACCTATTAATGGACTACATTACATGTGTTAGAAATAAACTCAAAAGTAACTGGTCTAGAACAATACTAGGCATTTTCCAATATTCTTGGTTGCAACCCTAAATCAAAGAAGGAAGTATAGTGTCAGTGACATAAACATGGTAATTTACTTTGCTACACTCTTGAACAGCATTCTACTAGAGAGGGCCAACCATTTACTATTATTATTATTGTGGGTTAGCTCAAACTGATAGAGCAATTCTGTATGCGTCAGCTTCAGACATACAGTCTCACTGAGCTGAGCTAACCTCAGGCAAGTGGGTACATAATTACAGTACAGCTTTAAACCAGTTGCAGTTCAGTCTATGTGAAATGTTAGTTATGGCTCTCTTATGTCTCATGAATTTCAGAGTAACCTAAGTGTACCTCACTTGACCCAGATCCAATCTAAACACCACCATCATCTCTCCTTCTAACAGAGAACTCAAACAGTAAACTCCAGTGGGAATAGAATCAAGTGGATCCACCAGAAAACATGAGGGAGATAGCATTATACTTTAGAGAATAGAGGTTTGTAGATGTATACCTTCCCCGCAAAGTCTTTTGAAAGATAAACCATGTGGTCAAATACCCCAAATAAACCAAAACAGACCATTGAGGACTCATCATGTTAAGTAATGTATTCCAATTAAAAAAGGAAAATGCAAGACTCGAGTGGGTGAAGAAAATGGAACAAAATCTTTTGGTGGAATGGCACCCTGTAGAGAAGTATACCTGTTAAGATGTGAGTATAACATGCAACAACTTGGTTTAGGTCCCAATTTGTGCAATGGCGATGATATCATTGTCCTCACCATCATGAACAACTCATTCATTATCTTTAAAATCAGGACTTGAATCTCAAGACTGGCTGGATAAATTTGGTCTCTTAAAGTGCCCACCCCAACAAGAAGACAGGAACCATTCCTTCAAGTTAAAGGAAGCCAGATTTCGGTTGAATATCAGGAAAAACTTCCTAACTGTTAGAGCAGTACGACAGTGGAACCAGTTACCTCGGGAGTTGGTGAGTGCTCCAACACTGGAGGCATTCAAGAAAAACTTAGATAATCACCTGTCAGATATGCTTTGATGGTATTCCTGCATTGAGCAGGGGGTTGGACTTGATGGCCTTGTAGGCCCCTTCCAACTTCACTTTTCTATGATTCTATACATGAAGCCCAAACTTCTCAGAAGGGAGGTGGGCAAGTAACTGATATGTGGCCCTAAGGCTGCAGATGAATTTCTTTGAACATTCCTTGCCTCCCTATGTGAAGGTGAAGGAGACGTGAAAGTGGTAGATACTTAGTCAACATGTTGAGGTACCAGCTAAGTCTCAGCTGGATCCTTAAAGAACTGCCTGAATCTGATTCACGTGGGGAAGGCAAAGAAAGATAAAAACTGACTGCATTCCCCCAGAAGGGAGATGGTGGGGATCCAATGCCAGCCCCTTCAAAATCCTTCACCTCAATCTAAATCCAGTGCAGAATCAGGCATCCTTAGGCATGGTAAAATCATAAGGCTTAAACACCATTCAATTTGTTTCAGATTTAAGCCCCCAGTTTGACCATTCCTTTATTACGAATATCAACATTAAACATGCTGGCATCAGTTAAATGCAAAAGGGCATTCATTAGCAGGCTGCCGCTGAACAATAGCCACATTGTGGGTCATAGTGGCACTGAAGCAAAAAGTCTCCTCCCCAAGGTGAAGGGTCTACTTCAAATGTGCTCAGCTAAAATCATCCATGGAATCATTCCAGCCTATGGAATCATTCCAGGATACCTCTCAACTCATGTGCTTCAATTTTACAATGGACATTTCCAAAACTGGCGTAAGCTACTCAGGGCTGGTGTGCTGAAGGCAGTGAAATGCACTGTTAAGCTAGGATGTGCCAGAGCTCAGTGGCTTCAGCTCTCCTTGTATTGCTACATATTGTAACACCTGAATGTTCACAACTTCTTATTTTTTAACGCTGCGTGTCCCTGCAACATACAATCTAGCTAGAGAAAAAAACACAACCCATTATTCTACCTAGCAGTCTCCATTTTCATCTTGCTTGCAAGCAGTCAGAGATGTATATCTCTTCAAGGTCTTCTCAGTCATATCAAGCGAGTTTTCGAAATTAAATGCACTGCCGTACACTTAAAGAGTAAATGCCAGTCCAAACACCGTGCCAGCCTCAGGTTTCTCTTCTTTTCAGAGACAACGGTATATTCATAACTAGAACAGTGAGCTTATATTCTTTTATTCTTAAGAGGCATGCTATAAGAAAGGTCCAGAGCTAAGCCTATGAAATTTGAGTGTTTATACTGGGGGACGGATATTTCCAGGAACACAGTAGAGGCTATTAAATATACCTGTATGTGCTACAAAACAAAGTGTTATTTCAATATGGTTTGAAGAGAAATTTTATGGTTTTTGCTCACCTGCATTTTGTTAATCTACACAGTTTGAAACTAGTAGCTCTCCTCCAGCTTTTAAAAGTGTAGTGGGAAGGAGGAATACAATTTTGGTTCTAACTGAAGTTTTTATCCTAGATCAGTGGTTCCCAACCTTGGATAATTAGCCTAGAGCATGAATATATGGGCAGAAACGCTGCATGGTTAACACTTACAACCATCATGCAGCACAACTCTAAGAATACGGCAGGCTGATCATCAGGAGGCAACGTTCCCTCTAAACTGTGCTTGCACACCCTCCTCCCCCAGAGCACCATCGGGGCTGTGCACTGGCAGCTGGTTTGTTTCCTTTCCATTTCGAATGAGGCCCCATCCACTCCGGCCTACACAGAGCAAGGCTCCCATGCAGCAGGACAGAAAATTAGAGGAAACGTTGTCAGGAGGTGACAGCTGTAAGGTAATCTGAGAGTTAACCCAACATTTCATACAAGCTGGGGAGAAGCAGCAAGAGATGTAATACTTTGCTTGCATGGGGAAGGACTTTCAATCTAGTACTCCGTTCTCTTCTTCCCTTTTCTTCTCATGTATTTTGATTTTCTTGATAACGTACTGACTTGTAATAACTGAAGAAAGTTTTTACAGCCACACTGAGCTAAACAGTAGCTTGCCTCTAAATGCGTTTCAAATCATGATATCCCAGAAGCAGATATCATGATTTGAAATGGGTTTACAATCATTGGCTTGGAAGCGATGGTTTGCAGATTGTTCAATTCAGAAATTGTTCAATGATGGTTTGCAGATTGTTCAATTCAGAAATAATGAGAATCAAAAATAAGGAATCAAACAAACCAGGAAGCAAGGAAAAGAACTGGAGTACTAAAGATGGAGGAGGTGCACATTGAAGGCAGGGTCCCAACAGTCAAACTATAATCTGGCCATGAAATCTGATAATAAACAAGTCAATTCTGAGTTATACTGACCCTTCTCAGGGTTTTCTAGGTATAAAGTATTCACAAGTGGGTTACCCATCCCTTCTCCTGGGGCACTCTGGGAAGACCACACAGGCTGGCTCTTCTCCTGGAAGGCACTGTGGGGAATCAAACTCCTGACCCTGGCTCCCCAGTCAGGTGCTCCAATTCAGTGAGCTATCCAGCTAGCTAGTTACATGGCATGAATGCAATTCCAACTTACAGCAGCTCTTTCGCAGGTTTTCTAGATACAGTCAGAAATTAGTTACCATTTCCTTCTTCTATGGGTACCCTTGGACTTCACAACTTGCCCAAGGCTACTTAGGCTAACTCTTCTCCTGGGAAGCATGTAGGGAATTGGACTCCGCAGACAGGTACCCAACTCTCTGAGCTATCCAGATATTCAGCCAATTATTCATGAATTCTGAATTGAAGCATTAATTAGTCTTTGGTTTCTACCTCCATCTTTGATATCTTGCTAAATGTAAAAATTCTGTATCTCTGTTTTTCGTCAGTGACTTTTACAAATATATCAATGAAGCTCCAAACCACTAAGCCTCTGTCAGCACACAGGCTAGTATGCTGTTGAAAAATAACACACTCACAATGATAAGTGCACAAGAAGTTTGCATTCTTTGGTGGACTGTTGTGCAATGTGGATAAAAATCAATTACTTTTTAAAATCAAATTGACTTGAATTAAAAAAAGATGCTTTAAATTAAATAATCAAAAATGTTTTTTTTTAAATTTCAGTCATGATTTGAATCAATTTGATTTAAATCAAATCCATCCTGCTGTTGTGTGAAAAATTTTGCAATCAGTATGCAGTCAATTATGGGACAGACAAGTCACCTTAAGGCACAAATTATCTGCATGACTGCTGTTGCATGTGGGTTTTTTCAATAGGATTATTGCCTTAATGCTTAACCATGGTTTGCTGTTGAACGTTAAGGATCAGCCACAAGATTAAAGAGATAGTGGTCCAGTTCTGACATGCAATGTCATATTTGTTAAATCAGAAGG
This sequence comes from Intellagama lesueurii, assembly GCA_037013535.1. NCBI lineage: Eukaryota > Metazoa > Chordata > Lepidosauria > Squamata > Agamidae > Intellagama > Intellagama lesueurii. Next base: position 12,285,400 of record JBAJHW010000009.1, on the reverse strand, counting down.
ATGGCCAATATATTCACATACCCATCTCTGTCTTGCTTAGTACTTATCTGGTTTGCTTAATCAGCAGTTAACCATTCCACTGGAAATGGCAAACTATAGTTTAATATTAATTTATGAATTCATAAATGAATTCCAGACTCTGGATTTAAAATCCTGTTTAGTAAATCAACATCAAACAACCTTATCCTGTGAAGGTGAATACCGAATATAGATCCTAACAAGAAAAGTGTCTTGTCATCAGTATATTGGTGACACGAAGCTCCACATCCCTGGATGACACCCCCCCCCAAACGGCCTCAAGTTAAACAGCATTGGGGAGATGATCGAACCCTGCGGAACCCCACAATTGAGGGATGTCATGATCATGGGATATGTGGTTAGAAGCGTGTCATGATCATGGGATATGTAGTCAAGAGAAATATAAAATGGAGTCAGAATGGTTCTGTGTAGAGATGATTTGAGGGACTTTTGAATGTTTTTCTTAAGCACCATGAGAATGTTTTTCTGCAGACAGTTACAGCCAGGAACGAGATATCGGGAAGGCCAAACCAAGGGGCCTGGAAGACTCAACATTCCAAGCTAATTGGAGAAGAGATAACAACACCTGCACTCTCATGGGAATGATGGGTGGAGAGAGGTGGAACAACCTCTTAAATTTAATTGGTTAACAGCCAGAAGGGCCATGAAGAAGGGAGGAGTTTGGGGAATGTAGAAATAATTCTTTTTTCCATTACAGTGGTGCCTCGCAAGACGAAAACAATTCATTCCGCGAGTCCCTTCGTATCGCAAAAACGATCGTCTTGCGAAGCGCGGTTTCCCATAGGAATGCATTGAAATTGCCTTCAATGCATTCCTATGAAACACCTCGCAAGACGAATGCCATTTTTTTTGTCTTGCGAGCATCACTGCAAAATGACAAAAAATCGTCTTGCGAAGCACGGCCATAGACAAAACCGTCTTGCGAAGCGCCTAGGACATCGCAAAACGCTTTCATTTTGTGAGTTTTTCGTGGTGTGAGGCGTTCGTCTTGCGAGGTACCACTGTATTCTCTTACTGATGATGGATTTAGACTGATGATGGATTTTGTCTAGATGATCGTATGATTATGTAGCTTGAAGGAGAAGGAAAGAGGGGGGCTAGCCCTCTATAGCTTACCCTAGGTTAGCTTTTAGAAGTTTATTATTTTAAATGGGAAATAGTTATTTTATTTAACTGCAATGATCTTTGAATATGTTCTTGAATGCTATGCTTTTGCAACATAAACTGATTTTCTATGAAACTCTATTTTTCTAATAAAACATTTAATCCTTATTGAGGACTGGTCTCTTGAACAGCAAGGTCTGGCTAAATCCAGGAAGTGGAAAGGCCACAAACTAGCTACTATTCAGAGTCCTACCTCACTGAGCTGTTGTGAGTTCTGAGGAATCACAAAGCCCAGGTGTTTGTACTTGCTAAGTTTCTGAGCAAGTGCAAAGTGTTCTTTTTAGGTCAGACTTGTTTCAAAGGGCTTATGATACGCACTGCTGAGATCTAGGGACTCGATCCAGCATAAAGGTGGTACATAAGAGCCGGAGAACTCTCTGATCAACTGCCCTGCGATCCCTAACAGGGTTGGGAGCAGACAAGGGACGACAGGGCCGATACATTCTCCCCAAGCTGAACTCTCTGGGGATGGCTCTCCAAGAACAACCAGAGCCAAGCAAGAGCAAGGCCACCAATCCCCAACTCGGAGAGCCTCTCCAGGAGGATACCGTGGTCGACGATATCAAAGGCGGCAGAGATATCGAGGAGGACAAGCAAGGACATTTTGCCCCGTCGGCCTCCTTAAGTAGGTCATCCAGCTGGGCAACCAATGCCGTTTCCGTGCCATGGCACGGCCTGAAGCCCAACTGAAATGGATCAAGGGCATCGATTTCACCCAAGAGAGCCTGAAGCTGGTCGGCCACCACCCTCTCAACTACCTTGCTAAGGAAAGAAACATTGGCGACGGGCCTATAATTGCCAATGTTGGCCGCCACCAAGCTCGGTTTCTTCCTAATGGGTCTAAATGAGCCAAGAAGAGACCCATTTATTATTTCAGTGGCCCATTCAGTTATCACCGTCCTGGCAGCTTTGATTAGCCAGAACAATTTGGATGCAAACTATTCAAGGAAGTTGAGACACTTAGTCTTGTGATCTCTGCTTGTTATGATCCCTATAAAGGTATGCCTATTCTTTTACCCTGTTGAGAAAAATTGATTTGGGTTGTTGCCCCTTTCATCTTCAGTCTGCAGACTCTTTCCAATAAACCAAACCCTATATTTTAAAAAGACAATCTTGCATGGCATTTTCTCTCTCTTTCACAGGGACCCAAAAGTTTGGGTCAGAATTTTTACTTCAATTGGCACAGCGAGCAGGGTCCTACTGATGGACTGTGTGCCCCCCCTCCCTTTGTGGGTCAATGGAGGTTCAGAGCACACACAAATCCACTTTTGGTCTGCCAGTTTCCCTTGGCTGTGAAGGACGACAACCACCTGCTCCAAAAGGATCCAATATTAGAGAGAATTCATCCGTGCCCCATTTGGCTATCACCTGGGTTTGGCTGGAGCGCTCCTGTTTGTGTGGACCTAGTCAGGTAAGACACTTTTCTTGATACCCCAGGAAGAGTCTTTTAGGAGTTTGGAACTCAGAGGTTTGGCGGAAACAGGCTCCGACTACCCTTTTGGAGTCTGGGACTCCCTGTGCCTGCTTGAGTTTGGAACTCCCGGTGCCTTCTTGAGTTCAGGACTTGTTGGCTTGTTGAAACTGGGGGCCCTGACCAACCTATTAGAGCTCCTCCCACCTTTTTGAGTAGGCAATTTTATGTTTGGAATTCCACTTATTGTACCATAACCCATCCATTTTTGGGATCCTGAGTGATTTCCCCCCCTTCTTTTTCCCTTTTCTTTTTGGCCACAAAATAGGCAACAAATTGTCTTCCCGTCAGGGGATGGCTGAAACTACACTGGGTGTATCCTTCGAAGTTTTGGAAAATTACATGATGGGGAATCCCTCTGCAAAGAAAAACCGGTAAACTTTTGTGAAACTGTTTAGCCCCTTTCTGGGACCAAACATGCTGAACACAGACTAGGCCAGTAATGGCGAACCTTTTTGAGCCCGAGTGCCCAAACAGCAACACAAAACCAAATTATTTATTTCGAAGTGCCAACACTGCAATTAAACCTGAATACTGAGGTTTTAGATTAAAAAAAAAAAAACAACTCATGTCATTTACACATTTTGTCTGTCTGGTTCTTTATTGATCCCTCCAACTGACAGCTCTTTTAGAAAAAAGTCAAGTGCAAAATGCTACACTGAATTAAATGCACCTTATTTATAAAGCTTATTAAGTACATTGAAATCCTGAACTTGTTTCCTCCAAAGTAAGCTACCCTCAGAAAAGCAGCTATATATAGGAGTGCAATTTTTTAAAGTGTAGTATACCTACATTTTATACACTACATAAACTGTATACACACATTTCACTTATTTGAAATGTAGTGTTGGAAAAGAGATTTACAGATATCATGACTTGTCAGAAAGATAAGTAAAGCAATTTAAGTGTGGACTCTCACTAGAAGCTAAAATAACCAAACAAAGGGTATTGTACTACAGTGGCATCATGAGAAGACAAGCTCACTGGAAAAGGCAGCAATGCAGGAAAAAGTGCAATGCAGTAGGAAAGACTCAATAAAGAAAGCCACAGTCTTTTGTTTGTAAGACCTTTTGTTTGGTGTTGCAGTCAAAGCAGGACCAGAAGCAGAGAGACTGGGATTCAGATTTGGGGAATAAACTATGATACTTTTGCCTGCTTTGGGGATGAGAAACAGAGAAACGTGATTGCTACACACTTCAGAAATTTAGTCCCAAGTGTGTTGGTTGTCTTTTACTAGGTGTTCGCTGTTAGTGAGACTCTGCTAAATATTCCAGTTCTGCCCAGTTCAATTTAGAGTCTAAACAGAATCTTGAAATACTGTACTTGCTGTTCTCAGCAAAAATTGCAGAGCTAAATGCAGTGGAGATGAACTTTGGAAGGTTCCTTTTTTCATGGTTTTATTTATATTTATTTATATTTAATTTATATACCACCCCATTAGTCCCAAGGCAATATTCTGGGCGGCTTACAGACAATTATAAACCAGGACAAACAAACTATGGACACTAAAATGTAACAGAAACAGCAATGACAAATCAAAACCATAAAAACCAATGGCACCAACAAATTTTCACAATAAAGAGGACCAGATGGGAGGCGCTCAGACAGGGTTGGATTGAAAAGCCTCCCTGAAGAGTAGTGTTTTTTAAAGCTCAACTCCCATCTCTGTTGTCTGCTTTTCTTAGAAAAGCTACTTTTGCTTTCACTTCACCAGTTTGTTTTGCAGAGTATCCCATGACTGGTCACATCTATCATGGCAGCGTTTCTCAGTGTTCCCAGTTTGGGGACCCTGGGAATCAAAAACAATCTGGGGACTTTGCTGAAGCCTCAGATGATCGGGATCTAACCAGTATCTTAACGAAGATCACCTAAGGAACCTGATAAATGGCATAACTGAATTCAATTAAAAATAGGTGGAGGCATTCTGAATGTTATACTTAACCAATGAATGGATTAAGTACTCATACTCTTACTTCGTCCTTTCAAAATCCAGAAAGATTAATGAATAATCATTTATCAAGCCTGTCTTCCTATATAAACAACCTGGGAATAAGCACCATTGACTACAAGGGACTTATGCTTGTATAAACATGGATAGCATTGCATTTTAGAAGTGTTACATCACAGGATTGCAGAGCTCCATCCCATAACATATGGTGAAGCTCTAATGATATATTTCTGATATATTTCTATAGTACTGTAATTTTTCAAACCTTGACCTATTGCTGCCAAGTTAAAAGTTTCTTTCTTTCTTTGTCTCTCTCTTTCTTTGATTCAGTCTCTCTCTCTCTCTCTCTCATACACACACACCCTCCCTCCCTAAATTTTCTACAATCTTACATTTAAACAAGCTTGATGAATCCACCTGTCCTTCTCTCGCACCTTCCTTCCCACCTTAATTGGAGCTTTCCCTCCTGCTTGCAGTCACCTCCGGCGGAAGTAGTAATTCACAAGCCAGACTGAATGCCCCGGGCTGTTCTACAGCAGTAAACAATAAAGCAGCCTTATCTCCGATCTCTAAAAGAACTGATTTACAAATGCCGCAACCAAGGAAGGTAGCAGGGATAGGTGGCTTACAATCGTGCAGTTTGAGGTTCGGCTGCAGGGGGTGGGGAGGTAGAGCTCTGCTCGCATGCCCAGGGAGAGGTCTCCACATGCCAGCTGTGGCACGCGTGCCATAGGTTCGCCATCACTGGACTAGGCTAAGAGTTATCATTATTGTCCTGAAATTCTGAACCTTTCAGTAAATCATTTGTCACCACAATTGTTTGTAAACCTGATGGGAAGGGGTATTTTGTAAGTTATGAACCACTTAGTTTTGCTCATGATTCAATACCCCTTTTCCTTTCTTATATTCAGATTCATTTTGGATCCTGATATAGCCCAGGTGGAGACACACACATCCTGAGCTTGCTCTGGTTCCTTCTTTGCTTGGGCCATATGTTCTAATAAAATGTAAACCTGAAAGTCTTTCTTGAAAAGGACATTTATCCTTCCCTCAAGTATTCCAGTATCCTCTTTCAAAAAAGAGACAGCTGAGGATATATTAGTATGTTATTGGGACACTCCTATCTCAAAATATAGTTAAGCCATGTATTAGTCTTTATATACCTATACTACTAGTTAATGAGATTGGAAGTTCTGAAACATTGTTTGTTTGGCTGAACCTCAAAATGGATCACTGGCTAAATTTCAATCCTAAAAGAACTGATGCTGTTGATAAGGGTGCATCCTGTACAAAGTAAAATGAAGCTTCTTCTAGTCATCTTAAAAAGTGTTGCCGTTAAAACAAGGAATATCTGTTGATTGGCTTCAAGGGTACAGGTCACAAAGACAAACAACTACCACTGCGTGTTCTGAGATATGGATCAATGAGGCCATGAAACTGTCAAAATTGTGAAGACACCTCAATGCTAAATATAATTAACAAGCCACAAAGAGCATCAATTTTTTCAGAAGTAAGGAGCATCAGCTTCGGGAAAGTAAGAAAATGATTTTAAAAAGACTGCAACTATTGTAACAATGATAATGAAGTGAGGGCCTCATTTGAAGTTTCTCAACTAATAGCAAAAACTGGAAAACTGCACACAATAGCTGAAGAAATTATATTACCTGATACAGAAATCCTTGTTTCTGCATTGATCAAGAACCTTTCCTTAATACCTTCATCAAATGATACAGAAGAAGCGAATCGATAGTTTGTCAGCTGATATCAAGGAAGAATTATTAGAAAGAATTTGCATGTCCTTCGCACTACAACTGGACAAAAGCACAGATATAACAAAGTGACCTTATTGTGCTACATCAGATATAAGCACAAAATAAATGTTTTCAAAGACATACTGTTCATCTCCTCATTCGTACACACTACATCTGAATCAGTCTTTAACAGTTTAAACAATTTATAACATCTCATGACATGGATTGGTTGAAATGCATTGAATTAGCACAGACAGGGCACGAGCAATGTCTGGAAAGCTTACAGGACTCATAGCATGGATTAAGGAAATCATACTGTTGGTGACTTGGTATCATTGCTGCATACATAAGGAAGCTCTAGTTGCTAAGAAGACACCAGAAAATCTAAAGCAGACCTTAAATGAATCCGTCAAAATTGTCAATTTTATAAAAAGCAGATCACTGAATTGAAGACTCTTTGAACAGAGTTGCAAATATATGGACAGTGAACACCACCAACTTTTGCTCCACTGTGAAGTTTGTTGGTTATCACAAGGTCGCGTTCTGCCTTGTTTTTGGGGATTGAGAAACGAGATAAGATTGTTCCTCATGGAGAACAGCGATTGTTTGACAGATTTTTCCTTATTAGTCAAATTAGTACGTATATCTAGTGCGGACTCCTCAGAGTGTGCCGTCCACCTCAAGTGAAGATTTGGTGGGAAGGATATCAACGGCGGAAGAAACTATGAGAGGACTGTATATAAATGAAAGTGAACTGAAAATCCTGGGAGAAAAAGATCTGACAGAGGGCAGTATTTTGGCGGGAAGAGAAATGGGTATAAAAGGAGAAGGAGAGAGCAAAGGAGGAGAGTTGGCATTGAGAGAGGAGGAGGTGTGATGGTGGGGGATAGAGGAGAAGGATGAGACGGGAAAGGATTGGGTAGAAATAGTGGAGGAAAATCCATGGACGGGAGAATGGACAGAGTTCAAGGTACCAAAAGGGTATGCTGAGAAAGTGTAGAAGAGACAGGTATACTGTAAGCCGCTTTATTGGGGTGAAATAGAGGAGAGGGAACAGCAAAAGAAATTCAGAGAGTAGCAGAGGAGGGAGGCCCCAGTGACATAAAAATACAACATATACAAAAAACCCTGGGAGACCGCATGGGGAGAGTCCTTTCTGACCCAGATTATGACCAACCTTGAGCAAGAAGGTTTGGGAGCCTCAGGTGGGATGGATTTTTCTCCCTTGTCAGTAAAGCTGAGTGACGTAGCTGGAGAGCTGGGCATACCCCATAAAATGCCATATAAGGAGTTCAGTTCTATGCCTCTACATGTTGAGAGGGATTTGTTGTTATTTAAAGAAAAAACAGTTGAAAGAAAACCTCTGAAACAAGAGGACGAGTCAGTTGCTAATGTTGACAATAACAGTTTATTGAAAATAAAAGAACCTTTGATGTTAACAGATGGCATTCAGGAGTCTTCTATGACGGGCCAGGCACAGAAGGGAGAAGGGGGAACCGTACCCAGTCACAATCTGTCAGGTATCTTCACCCATTTAAATATGTTCAACTTAAATCTTCAAGGAAAAAGGTTAGTTTTTCAAGCTGAAGAAAAAGATTGAAGTAATTATCAAAAAGTTGGAACTGTGGCATCATCGCCTATCGAACCAAAAAAACCTATGAGACATTTCCAAATATCACAAATTTTCTTGGTTCCACTTACGAAGAATTGTCTGAGGAGAACACATCACTTATCGCAGGACATTTGGAAGATGTGCTTGTAGGTGAGCCCAGAAATAGTTTCTGTGAATATTTTCCTGTTCCTCATGCAAGCAAAAATTGGATTAGAGATCCATTTACAATTAATGTGTGTAAACTAGAGGGACTCACAGCAGCAGAGGAAGACAAGCTCATAGAAATATCCACAGAGGGTGCTTTAAAATTGCAGCTCCCTTCCAAATTTCTGGGCTCACCTACAAGCAAATATTTTGGAACTATCAAAGAGGGCTATGAAAGTATTGATGTCTTTCCTAATGACATACTGGTGCTAAAAATCATTATCTGTTCTCATTTATCTTAAAAATAAATACAGAAACCATCTGAATCATGTAGAGTCAGAACTCAGAATACAAGTCTCAGCTATTAAGCCAGATATAACAAGGCTTGTAAGTGAAATGTAGCACCAGCCTTCTCGTTAATTATAATTACATGGATGTAGTATGTTCCCTTTTCTCCCATACAACTTGTGTTTAATCAAATACAATTCTGTACGAATTATATTCATGTCATTTTCTAGCTTTCATTTTCATGTGACGTTTGTGCGTCACATTAATGTTCTCATGTGGTTGTAATTTCAATTTCTCCAGCAAGAATTAGACTATTATTATTAGTAGCAGTATTAGTATTAGTATTGTTGTTGTTGGTGGTAGTAGTAGTAGTAGTAGTAAAAATACCAGACACAGTCAATCAAAATTATAAAAATATTGACTGGTATTATGTAACGGACAGAAATTTTAATCTGAAACTTAAGTATCTGTTAAATATTGCCACTGTATGTATGCTGTTCCTAATATTGCCAATTTTTGTAGCTCTGATGGTGTTATTTCTGAGATTTACAACTGCTTATAATACAGTAAGAAATTTCTTGCTATTGTTCCTAAAGCCCCAATGACTATGGGGACCACTGAAGTGTGTTTCATCCACAAACGAGACATTTCAATTGCTAGATCTCTGTATTTTTTTTCTTTTTTCAAATTCATTATTTTCAAATCTGGCATTCCTCAGAACTGCAATGTCAATGATCCAGACATTTCTTCATTCTATTACTATTCTGTCTTGCGTGTTATGCTCAAGATGTCTATCAGTTTGGATCCAGAGATCCCACAAGATCTTGACTTCATTTTCTGACACCTCCTCTACCTGTTCCCATGGGTTTTTGGAGGTTGGCAAGTTATATTTTTTGCATAATGACCAGATGACGACGACGACGATGACTGGACTAATTCCAATAAAAATATTATAATAGGAGTGGTTACATTAATAGATAAACTTTTTTCTCCCTTCTCTCCAAATTTGAAGACCCTTCATGAGAAACTTTAAATAAATATTTGAAACATTTTAGGGTTTTAAATCTTAAGTCTTGGTGGCCCGTGGCAACAAAATATATTCAAATGGGATCTTTGGTAAAGAAAATGTTAAAAATAGCTAATGTAATCAGTGTATTTCTGATGTTTGTATAAATGTGTCATGGTGCATCAGAAGACTGAAAACAGCATAGTACAAGGTTATACCAGAACAATTTGGATGCAAACTGTTCAAGGAAGTTGAGACACTTGGTTTTGTGTTCTTCGCTTGTTATGAGATAAGATCCCTATAAAGGTATGATTATTCTTTTAACTTATTGAGACAATCTGGGTTGTTACCTCTTTAGTCTCCAGTCTGCAGATTCATTCCAATACACCAAACCCCACATTTTAAAAAGAAAATATTGTGTATTTGGCAGTATTTTCGTTCTCACACACAGGTACCCAAAAGTTTGGTCCTGCCAGAGGCAACAAACCAGAATTTTTGCTTCACAACCACTTCTCTACCTATAGTAAATGAGTATGAACCAGTAAAAACCAAAAAGTATAAAGACTCATCTAGCAAGAAAACTCATGTTTTGAGTGAAATGACCAATCATGATTATCATCGCTTGGTGTTTTTTTTTTTAAATACTTCTGTATTTTGGAAGGTTGTGTGGGGATAAGGATAAAAAAGAGCTGCTGGTCTTTCAGACCCATGGCCTCTGCACTATAAGTGCAAGCCAAAGAAATAACAGTCACTGTTAAAAGCACCCCAAAAAGGAGTTTTAAGCTCTTGTTTGAGCTTTTCAGTTTAAAGATTCTGACAAAATCTACCTACATTCCTTCCTCCTTCCAAGTGGAACTGCCCAACCTACCTGTGCTTCCCAAGCTGGACATTTGAGATTGCCAGTCCCTAGAGAAGCCCAGAAGGGAAGAACAACAAGCCTTTTCTGCGGTTGCTTCCCAATCATGGAATTACCTGGCTCCTTTCTTGTAACATTCAAGAAATCTTTGAAAACATTTCTATTTAGGCAGGCTTTTCAATTCATTCCATCTCATAGCCACTGATTATGAATATTTAACATTTGTCACCAACGCCTGTTTTTAATGTTTATTAATTCTGAATTTTATTCATTGATTCATTTAATTTATAGTACCGCAGTTGCTTTTAGATCCTTTGTTCTGTTGTTTATTTTATGATATCATATCAATTTGTTATGTTGGTGTTTTATGCTTATTAATTGTGTTTTGATCTCTGTTGTACACTGCCCAGTGTGATCCCAGGCCAGATGGTACAGTATAAAAATGTAAGAATGTAAGAATGTAAGAAAGAAAGAAAGAAAGAAAGAAAGAAAGAAAGAAAGAAAGAAAGAAAGAAAGAAAGAAAGAAAGTGTATGGTTTGGCAGGAAGCCAGTAATTGGATTGTACGTATGGTTTTGTATATATGATTCTTTTCTGCCGCATGCTGTACAATTAAAGTACCATATTTTCATGCATATAATGTGGATGTTATATATTTTTTTCCACAAGCTGTGGGCCCCACTGCATGTTATATTCCTAGGTGCTTAATATTCCTATGTGCTTATCCCCTCTAAAGGTCTTAATCTGTCCCTGGGTATACTATATAGGTTTTAAACAAATTTTGGCAGCTCAATTGAACCATGCATAGAGCACTTATGCCCTTGAGGAAGCTAGTTTACGTTTTCACGTGACCTCAGATTATATTGTCACACAGGAGACCCAGTAAGCCACAGAAAATTCAGCTCTCTGGAGCTCAGAAGAGAAAGGTTTTCAAAGAAAGGAATGAAACAAATGCTGCTGTCTTGGCAAAGGCAGAATGCCTTAGAGAATTTTTCTCCACTTCAACAATGGAAAACATAGGAACTAATGATGAAGAACCAGTCCCAGATGTTATTTCTGAGGAACCACCCCTACTCCCAAGTACGTCTGCAGAAAATGAGCGTAAAATATCAAATCAAGTTATTGAAGGTGATGGATCATATCCTACAGCTACTTCAGACATGGACAGTGAAGCAACATCATGTGATCCAGATGCAGCCACATAGTTTCCTGTCAGAGAAAAGCATGGGTCAAAAGCAGCTATGATACGTTAAAACAAAAATGACTCTGATTCCCACCCAAAATCTCAACATCATTATTAATCAGGTCAAGACAAACTGGATAGGCACTGTTGTTATTTCAGGAATTCCACGTTTTACACTACTCATGACAATGCTGAGCAGCATTTCAGAAAGTGGCTTCTGTACGGACCATCAAAGGTTGCTATTTATTGCCTTTACTGTACTTTGATGTCCAGAAAACGTGACAGGTTTTCCAGTGAGGATAGCCTAATGACTGGAAAAAAGCAGAGGAAAAAAAATGAAAACTCATGAACAAAGCCAAAGCTGCAGAGATTCTGTGCTGAAATTCAATTCTCTATGTAGGGAATCTTTTCATGTATACAGGGAGTTAGAAAAACAAATGCAGAAAAACAAGAAATACTGTACTAAAGTATTGTGCCATGTTGTGGCTGTGACAATTTTTTTTAGCTAAGAGAAGCCTGGCATTAAAGAGATCATAGGCTCCAAGCGTAATGGGAATTTTTTTAGGAATTATGGAACTGATTGCACGCACAATTTGATCACCTTAAAGAATTTGGCAATCCTAGAAGTGGAAAGCAGTCTTATTTATCATCAACCATCTATGAAAAAATTGTTCTGCTGAAGGCAAAATATGTTAAGAACTGTGGCAGAACTGAAAACCACTTCTCAATTTGCATACATTCAACACCAGAACTAGCTCATGTTGACTAGCTAATAGTCATTGTGTGGTATGTTGTCTCTGGGAAGCCAGTAGGAAGGTTTTTAACTTTCCTACAGACTGGTTCTCACAATGCTGAAGTTCTGACTACATTTCTGCTAGAATTTCTAGAAAAAGAAGGAATTACTTTGGAAGACTGCAGAGGGCAGTTCTATGATAATGCAAGCAACATGTCTGGTCACTATGCCTAATGCATAGACATATTCCAGAAATTATAATAAATAATAAAAATGTCATATGGAAAGACGTAGAATTGTATGAAAAATAAGAAAATTTAGAGGGTATTTGATTTTAAAAAGAAGATAGTTAACACTTTCCTAAACAATATGTTAGAAACTTGGAAAAATTATAGAGGAATGCTGAGTCCAGCAATTTCCCCCTTTACCCATGTGGTAGAGTTTAAAAAATTTAAAGAAAACCTTTAAAAACAATTAAAATGTATTAAAGGATAAGGGAGTAAATAGAATAAAAGATTGGATGGAAAAGGTGAAAGATAGAGAAAGTATAAAAGAGGTATTAAGGGAGAGGGATCTCTTGGTTAAATATACTTCAAATAGAAAGGTGGACAAGGGAATGGAGAAGTAAGGAAGGAGAGGGTAGAAAACTGACGAAGTTTGAAGAGATTATTGAAAAAAGGCTGAAATCAGAAGCAACAAAAAAAAAAAAAAAGGAAACTGTAAGTGAAATATACAAATTATTAATACCAGTTGGTCAGGATACACATAGGCTAAAAGATCAACAGCAAAAAGATTTGGTTAATGAAATAATAGGGGATAACTGGAATAAAATGTGGAGCAAAAGAACTATGAAGAATATGTCCGTAAGGGTTAAGGAAAATTGTTATAAGGTAGAGTGGAAATGGTATTGAACACTGGTAAAAATGAATATATTAAATAAGAATTTGTCATCTCTGTGTTGGAAGTGTACAAAAGAAAAAGGGACATATTTGCACGTGGTGTTTATGTGATATAAGGAGGAAAGAATGGACACAAGTCTTCAAAGAAATTAGGGAAGTAACTGGATTTGATATTCAAATGTCCCCATTGACATCTTTATTGAATACAAATAATGACATACAACTGAAGAGAGAAGAGAAGGATTTAATTACTATAATGGTCACAGCGGCAAGATTATTATTTGCAAAGTATTGGAAAAGTGATAACGAAATTAGTATTGAAGAATGGTACAGAGAAATGTGGGATATTGCAATTAATGATAAACTGACTTGTGAAATGAAATTAAGAAGAGGTTTACCAAAAAGCAATGACTTTTAAAAAATACGGAATTAATTTCTGGAATATGTGTTTCAGAAGAGGAGGGGGCATACATCGGGAGAAGAATCAATGTGTTTCTGGAGAGAAAGTGGTTGGAATGAAATGTAAGAATATTAAAAGTAGAACCTAGCCCCAAAGGTGAAACTAGCACAAGTGAAGTAATATGTTTAAGACAAATGAACTAAGGTAACACAATGGAAAAGTGTTTTTCGTTTGGTTTATGATCTTTTTGATATAAATAAATAAAAATTTTAAAAAACTGAGAACCACGATGACCCATGAAAGACTAAGTGCTCTGCGCCTACTGGATGTAGAGACCAGTGTTCTAAAGAAGATACAGTTTGAGGAGTCCATTACAGATTTTTCAGATGCCAAGTGTAGAAAAAAATACTTTTTGTAGATATTGTAGTGAGATGCATACAGCTGTAAGTTGGTAGAACTTAACTACACTTAGCTTAGGTAAACATTAAAGTTTTGCACTGACAGGTTCAGAGTTGGTTATGTAAATTGTTGAGTTAGCCACTGTTATTCACAGAAACTAAAGAGTATATAGCAGCATAGCTATGTTCTTTGTAATTTATCATACTTAAAAATCTACTTCCAATTTTGCTGGCATGTATTAAAATTTATACATGTATTTACTTCAGATACATAATTCATTTAACTTTTCCATGTACAGATAAGGTCCAATGACATGCAATAAATGGACTTCGATGTGTAAATTTGGTGATCTGCCACGTATTTTAATTCCTGTGTATAAGGGGGCCCTCAAGGCCTAAATCCAGCCCTGCTTCCAGCCACAAGCCAGAAAACCAGGAGTTGAAGGGAGCTTCTTCCATCCACCACTTTCACCAAAAAGCACCTTCCTCTAACTGCCAGTCACTCCAGGAACAAGGATTGCTAGCAGTTTAAGGCAGCATACATGGATCTCTTCTACCCCACAACATCCCTGCGAGGTGGGTCAAAGAGACAGACTCAACATCACTGAGTTTCATGGCTAAGTGACTATTAGACCCTGGGTCTTGCAAGTCCTAATTCCAGTACTCTAATCAGTACACTGTATGGTCTGGGAGATCATGTGATCAGTAACGAGGATACATTTTTCAATACTTAGGCCAATGGCCTAGTTGGTAAAGCAACCCCAATACATTCTTATCACTTAAACTGAGCACTGTTAGGAAACAAACACAGACATGCTGAATAGTGAACATGCATGTTACCTTTGTGACCCAGCTACTTCCTTTCCAATACAGTCTCCTCCCACTTTTGCCAGAGTTTTCAAAGCATGACACAGTTAAAATTCATGAAATATTGCAGACAGATCTGGGCATATCAGTCAAGAGAATAAAAAAAGACAGGCAAGCAAGGAGCAGAGATAAAGCATGGCATGGAAAGCATAGAAAAGCATGCACAAAACATACAAAAACATGCTAGCCTCTTGATGGTGGCTGGACCAGGTTACAAAGAAGACGTATGTAGATTTTTAAAAAAAACCATGCTGACCTTTACCTTGAATAGGATAAGAATAATGTGCTGGGCTGGACTGGCTTGTGGTTAACCCTGTAGTGCAGGTAAGAACACTGTGCTGACTTGGAGATGGAGTCTGAATTAAACCACTGTCAGGTTTCATACCTGGCCACAGTGCACCTGAATCAGATAAATTGCACCAGTTACAAACAAAATTGTCCAGGGTCCAGCCAAGTCTCTCAATAAATGCCTGTGTGTACAAGCGATGCAACTGTTGCTTACATACAGAGAACTATTAATTTTGCATGTGAAAGTAAATCTTGAAGTAAAAGCCTAGAGGGGCAAAAAGCAAGAGTCAAAGAACAGGAAGAGGAAGAAAGGGCAAAAAGCTAGCCAATACTTAAAAGAAGGAAGAGTATGTGATACAGTTAATTTCCCACAAAATATGGCATTAATGATGAAGGGCTGATATTAAGAAGCTGCATTACTGTGCTGCCTGCAGATGGCAATCTACAAAACAGTTGCTTCCCCTTTGAAGGTAAATGAACTGCCCTTTTGCCTTTGCTGTGGGAGTGGGGAAAACAGTGGCTTCTGAACCAACTCATCCAATTACTGCTACATGATCTGCTCTGGATTTTCTGCGGCTGAGAATATACAAGCGAGAGGACGGATCGTATGAGCTGTCTCGTATGATCTCATATGAGCTGTCTCAACTTTTAAGATTTTCTGCAAAGGCCCTTCTCTCAGTTCCACCACTTTCGCAAGCTTGTTTGGTAAGGACATGAAAGAAGGGCCTCCTCAGTGGCTGCCCTCAAGCTTTGGAATGCATTTCATGAAGAAGCCAGGCTGGCCCAATCCCTCTTCTCCTTCCATCTCAGGCAGACTTTCCCTTTCGGATAGGCTTTTAAGCAATAAGTGGAGATCCAGGCAATGCTATATTTATTAAATTCAGAGAGTTTTTAAAAATTGTTTTACGATTGGTTTTACTATTTAATTGTTTTAATATGGTTTCTGTGTAGCATTTTAAGTCCATAAGCATTGTATAGTTTTAACTGCTGTGAGCCACCTTTGCTCCTCTATGGGGAGAAAAGCAGAATAAGAAGAATACAACACACATAACTGACCAGATCAGTGCACCAAAAATGAAACAAATAGGCCTTTAAAATCCATTCCTGCAAAAAAGTGTTTCTCTTGGTCAATCAATTCCAAGTGCAACTGGGCTCAGATTGCTTCTACACTAGCCATCTGTATAAGATCATCTATTTCGTGTCTCTGCTAGCAAAAATGTTCAAAATGATTCAGATCTATGCTAACAGCTCCTACCTCAGAGCTCATCAGGTGTCTGGGGTTGAGTGGAACCACAGTTCAGTGCTAGATCACATGCTTTTGCAAAGAGAAGGTACCAGGTTTAGTTGCTGGCATGAGACCTTTGTCTGAGCCCATGGAGAGCTGCCACAAGTCAGAGCAGTCTACAACCTTTTACTGCATGGTTATCTGGACAGTCTGACTTCATGTAAGGCAGCCTCCGATCCACAAAGAAGGGTCTTGATGCGCTCTCACTTCCTCTCAGTCACAAATATAAGAATAACGACACCTTCAAGTCACATGCATCTTTGCAGGCCTTGAGTTCTTCCCAGGATTAACAACCCACATTCAAAACAAACAGTTTTCCTAGGAAAATGAAGACTGCTGCTCACAGAAGTTTCCCAGAGCAGCAATTCTGTACCTAAAAGGTTCATCTCCCAATCCACTTTTTAGAAGTATTCTTAAAATATTTTTTCAATGCCAGAAGTGGATCCCAGCTACATCTGGTCTTGTTTCTCCAACTTCTTTTAGAGGTATGGGGAGATGAGAGGAGACAGTAAGGTCCCCATGGGGTCTTAGGAATAGAAAACAGATCCACAGAGCCTGCCCCTCCTTGACCTATCAGAGTTTTTTTTCAGACAGCAGTTTGCAACGTTCGAAACAACAACAACAACAACAAAAGACTGTACATGTGAAACACAGGACCAGAGATTCACAATCGATGAGAGCAGAGACACAAAAGCTTCAGTGTCATAATTTAAGACATTTAGAAAGAGAAATAAAAAGTGGTTTTACTGCCAGGGAGGCTTTTGAGAAGCCTTCCAAAGGTGTGTTTGTGCCACCTGCCCACATCCCCACCAACTAAACCTCTTTTTTGGGGTAGTGTGACATCAGAGGGTGACCATTACCCTCTGATGTCACATGTTGAAAGATGTGATCTTTATACTCATGCAGTTTAAGACTTTATAAATGAATCTTGTTGCTGACACCTTCAACTAAGTTCCTAATACCCTGTTTCCCCGAAAGTAGGACCTAACCTGAAAATAAGCCCTAGTATAATTTTTCAGGATGCTCGTAATATAAGCCCTACCCCAAAAAGAAGCCCCCGTTAAGTGAAACTCCGCCCTCCACCATTGTGCAGCAACCAGAAGAAGATCACATGACTGTAAAATAAAACATCCCCTGAAAATAAGCCCTAATACATTTTTTGGAGCAAAAATTAATATAAGACCTTGTCTTATTTTCGGGGAAACACAGTACAAATCACTCTAAGGCAAAAGCTCCAGTGATTATTCAAGTGCAAGGAACACATTTTCTTTCTTCCCCTCCAGATCAATCTACCTTCTCAGGCTATTGTTACTGTATTGTCTGGATTTCTTATTGACTGTAAACCAGAGTAGTACCTGGCACTAACTGGGTGGTATATAAGTATATGAAACAAACAAACAAACAAACACCAGTTCATATAGTAGCAAATATGCCTTTATCATCTACTCTCTTTCCTGCTCTGGCATCCTCCAAATGTGTTAGACAACAAGTCCCATCACACCCAAGCCAGAATGCCCACTGGCCTTGCTGGTTGGGTATGACGAGATAGTTCAACCCATCTGAAGGTTGCAGAGTTGGGGGCGGGGGAAGGCTGATATACACAGTCAAAACCCCCGATAATATTGTTAGTCACACTGTTGTGTTGTGAGTTGTCCATGTGAAACATTTTAGCAGGACACCTTAAAAGCAGAAGGACTCAAGACAGCTTTAAAGGCAGATCCTAGACCCACTTACTGAAAGGAGATCAGGCAAAATCCAAGGAAACAAAACAAAACAAAGACAAAAACATGTGGCACATTAAAGGCTAATTATTATATTTTAATGTGACACGTCCACTTCGTCAGACATATGGAAACCAACTGATGAAGTGGATGTGTCCACAAAAGCTCACATTAAAATATAATAGTTGGCCTTTAAGGTGTTACATTTGTCTTTTTTATTTTGTTTTGTTTCTTTGGATTTTGCCTGATATGCTTGCATAAACTAACATGGCTACCTCTTCCAAAGTGACTTACCAAAAGGAGGTAGTCCATAGGCTTGGGTTGTCTGAGGATACACAGCGTAAGTCTGTGACTGCTGTAGTGCTTGGTATTGAGTTTGATCAGAATAAGAGGGCATTGTTTCAGATACGGGTACAGAAAGAACATGTGCGTATGGCCTGTAAAAAAGGGGGGCAGGGCAAGAATTTTTGTCATTAAGCAATTCTATAATTTTGTCAAAAGTGCTAAATTGTATTGTTCTAGTGCTAAATCCCTCCTGTCCCTAAAATCAACTTGGCCCTCAATAGTCAGAGCAGCATTATAGAGGACACATATCTTCTTGGGACAGGTTCAATCACCTCCCTTTTCTTCTGATAATGTAATCCTCCCCAAGATAAGAATTTCAAGAACTGATCCTTGTGTTTGCCGCTTTCCTTTGCCCTCCTCATCCATTTTTCTTTTTGTGACACATCTTTTCAAGTGTAAGCCTGCAGACAGAGATTGACTTGTCTTACTGACTGTATGTAACATGCTATGTGGGTCTTTTTGGAGTGATAGCTTGGTAAAAAGTGCTGTTAATGATGACACAATGTGTCACAAGTATTCTTAGTCCTCAGAAGAGAAACTGCAGACGACTTCAGATCCCTGTTGCCTGGGGACAAGTTGGTTACTTACCATAACGATGGTTCTTCAAGTGGTGATCCATGTATCCACACAAAAGGGGTTTGTGCCTGCCTGAACACTGTTTCAGAAAGTTCCAGATCCTCAAAAACAAAAGTGCCTCTCTGCCTATACTGTTCAAGAATGACCCCCCTCTTCTCAGTCCCAGTTGTCTGCCGCAAGGAAAAAAAGAAGGGTGAAACAAGAAGGGAGGTGGGCATGATGTGTGGACACATGGGTCACCACTCAAAGAACCAGTTAGGGCAAGTAACCAAGTCTTCTTCTTCGTGGTGTTCATGTATGCACACAAAATGGGTGATTAGCGAGTTATAGTTTGGAGGTAGGAGTTATGCCAGGACAGAACAGCCCTGTCAGAGTCTGGGTTGTGCACGGTTGCCTTCAACAGCAGGGGAAAGGGCACCAGGACCCTGCCAACAGCACAGAGGGCCAAGCCCACACGGACCAACTAGCCAGGATAGGAGCACAGGAGCGGAAACCGGAGCACCAGGACTGGAACCAGGCTGCAGGAGTGGGAGCACTGAGCCGGAGCAGGAATGCAGATTCAGGAATACTGGAGTTCAAAGCAGGAACAGGAGCTAGAGCTGGCACACAAGGGCTCAGGGGCTCAAGAGCGCAGGAACAGCACGGCTGAAGACCTATGTTGCTGAAGCAGCTTTTGGGAGGGAGAGTCCTTCCTTAAGTAGGCCTTCCCTCAGGACTCCCAGGTGGACCTCATGAGAGCCCCAGCAGCTGCAGGGCTTGATCCTGCAAATGCTAGACTCTTCCTGGCACCAAGCTGGCCCCGATTCTGCAGCTGCCAGGGCAGTGGTGCAGGGGAAGTCCTGCCGCCACCCAGATCCTAACAAGCCCTTCTAAATGCAGCTTCTTTCTGAGCCCTGAGGTCTAGCCTATAGTGCGTGACAAATGGCAATGGCCTGGACCATGTAGATGTTCAGCAGATCTTTTAGATGTCTACGCCACGTATGAAAGCAGTGGATGAGGAATCTCCCCTGGTGGAATGACTGCGGAAAGCCCAAGGCAGAGGTTCGTTTGCCAGTTTGCCAGTCAGGGTGATAGCCTGAGAGATCCCCTTAGAGAAACATTGAGAGGACACTGGGGTTTTTCGGATCTTGGTAAGAGATTAATTGTCTGGTTGTTTAAAGTCTTTTGTCCTGTCTAGGTAAAAGGCCAAGGACTGCCTGACATACAAGGAATGGAGTGACTGTTTCAGGTCATTCTGCAGAGAAGTATTGAAGGTAGTTAAGATAAGAGGTTGAGATATGTGAAAACGGGATGCCACCTTGGGTAAGAAGATAGTGTTGTGGGTGAATTGAGATGTGGAAATACATGTCTCCCTGTTGAAGCAGGAGAAGAATGGACTGTAACGTCACTCCACATTCTGGGGTGATGAACCTGTTGAGGGTGCATAGATCCAAACTGGGATGCAGCCCTCCGTCCCTTTTGGGTACAGAAAAGTACAAGGAGGAGAAGCCATCCAAGGTGAGATGGATATGCAGTTTTGAGATGGCTTCTTTCTTCAGCAGTGTGAGGATTTCCACCTGAAGGATGGGGGAGGGTGGAGTGCATCAGACACAACCTGTGGGTGGAAGAGAAGAAAACTCTATTGCATATCCATGGGTTATGATGTTGAGAACCCATGCATCTGAAGCGATGGTGTCCCAAGTATGGATGAACAGTGTGTAACTGTGGTGATGTGGCGGGAAGGGGATTTGTGCATCAAGCTCAGGCTGGAGCGCATCAAAACTGTTGTCAAGGTTTCCTGTCTGTCTTCTTAGTGAAAGTTGTTTCCTTGTATTTGGCGGAAAAGGAAGCAGGGGTGAAGCATTGGTGAGCAGACCGATCTGATGCTTTGGACCATTCAGATGGTGACTTGTAGTTAGAGTATGGAGGGGATCTCTTCCAGTGAGGGCGGAAGTGTGGAGTTGTTGGGTGGCACGTATTTATTCCCATCTTCTTTGCATTAGTTTTCTTTTTGTGGAGGTCCTGCATAAAATCATCGGCTTTCACCATTGAAGAGGCCCTCTCTGTCAAAAGGGAGGCCTTTTATGCAGGACTTAGAAGGCCTGCTGAGCGGAACCAGGCATGCCTATGCAGATTGATGCTTGCTTCCATGCTCTTCGCCACATAGTTGGCCACTTGTTGGATGGAATGGGTTTGCTTTAAAGCCAGAGATTATGCTTCTTGCTGAAAGGAAATGGCGAGAGACATTTTGTCCGGTGGTAAGGTGGCAATGATGGTCTGAAATTTCTTCCAGATGAATTGATGTTAGGTACCCATCATGGCCTGATAATTAGCTATGTGCACGTAGAGCGCCACAGAGGAATAAACCTTACAAGCAAGCAGGTTGTTTGTGACTTTCCTTATTATTTGGAATGTCACGGGAAAAGCTCCTGGATCTCATTTGGGTCTTCTGGTTAATGACAGAGTTCGGTGTGGGGTATTTAAACAGAACTTAGCTTTGTCCTGTTGGACCCTGTACAAATTATCAATTCTTCAAGCTGTCGGTGGGATCGAGGAAGTTTTTTGCCAGGACTGGATGATGACGTCTGTCAGGGTATCAAGCATCGCCATTTTGATGGGGATGTTTGTCTTTTTATGAACATGAGCAAAAAAAATGCATCTTTGGCTGGTGGTACTGGTTTGAATACCAGCAGATGTATTTTGCCATCCTCTCTTTGAACGTCGGAATCAGATGAGGATTCTGGGACAGCAACAGAGTCCTTCCCCTGCTCCCATCAGAAGCAGCAGAGCTATAATCTGATTGTCTTTCTCCTGCAGGAATGGAAGGTGTTGTGAGCAGACAATGTGAGTCATGTGGTGATTGTGAGTTAAGTAAAAAGTCTGGATTAGGGAGAGGCAGAAGCACCTCAGATGAGGTGAGTCGGAGAGCCAGGGTGGATGACGGGGGGGGGGGGGATACTGGCTGTCGGTGCTGGCCCCGTGGAAGACACAGGGTAGTGGACTGGTGTGGGGATCTACATCAATTCCAAAATGCCCGAAGAAACTGAGACGTGTGATGCCACTCACAGCCACCAGGAAGTAGGCTTCTCAAGATCAAGGGCAATCATGTGCGCACAATCAAGACCTGCTGCAGTCCTGGGATTGATGGTGACTTCTATACGACTGGGAAGGCCATCCCATACCCCCATACATGAAGCAAGGAGGGCAGAAGAAAGGTGCACAGTACACATCCTCACAATATCGAGAGCTCGTCAAAGGGGACCTTGAATGGCATAGTCAAAACTGACATGGTGGGGATCGTGAAGCTGAGTGTGATCTGGACCTCCTATTCTCCCTGTCATGATGTCTCAGTTGTAGAGACAGCTGGTAAGGGCGAGGGATCTCAATTTAAACCACTGCCCATCCTTGGACAGTGGAGACAAGGATTGCTCTCTCAATGAGATCCAAGGAGATGGTGCTCTGAGTGAGGTGGTGACGCTGCACAGAGGAGCTCAGGCACTCACCCTCTGAGACCAAGATCGTATACTCGGTGTCAGCAATATGAGCAGCAGTCAGCTGGTCTGCGTCATTCCCCAGCAAAGCCAGCTGACCCATTTAAGAACTTGAAATCGCGCTCGGAGGAGAATTCAAGGCTCAAAGGAATTTTTCCCAAAGAAAGGATCAAAGCCAGCACTGGAGATTTTTGAGTGTACGGGTGGTGAAGCTCTTACAAATTTTACAGGACTGAACTGAATGGGTTTCTCCTAGGCAAAATGGGCAAGTATTATGCCCATCAGATTGGAGAATGTTTTTGCCACAAGTGGCACACTTTTTATGAAAGCAGAGGATATAAATCACTAGGAAAGGGGGATAGCAAAGCCATGGGGAAAGGGGGAGAATAGAACTGAAAAAGCTAAACCCTCTATCATTCTCTCTTTCTCTTTTTTTTTTTTTTTACAGAAAGATGGGAAAGAAAGGAAGGAGAAGAAAAAGGCAGAGGACTTATCAAAAAAGACAAAGGTAAGTGAAGCAGAGGCTCCAGAGCAATCCTTCATGTGCTGTTGCAGTGTGGACAAAAAAGGACTGAAGAGAGCGGGCCATGTTTGTGCAGTATAGGCAGAGAGGCACGTTAATTTTTGAGGCTCTGGAACTTTCTGAAACGGTGTCCGTGCAGGCACAAACCCCTTTTGTGTGCATACATGAATTGGACATAACTGGACACAATACACAGTATCTAGAAATAACACGGGTCTTCCTCTGTCTGTTACTCACACTCAGCCGTGAGGGATGTATATATGTTTTAAAACACAGGAGTGTGTGTTTCCAAGTGCACTGCACACTCCTGTTTCCTAGAAGGTGTAAGCAATCCAGAAGCTGTATGTGTTATCAATAAAAAAGGGACTCGTACTTTGAGACGCAATGCATTGCTTCTCCCAATTTAATGAATTCTCCCCAGTAGAAAGGGAGATTTTATGAGGGTGAATCTCACTAACTGAAAGGGAAAGTCCCCCTTCCCCCTTTTAATAACCCCTTAACCAACTACAGACAAAAATGTTACGAAATTAAAAGTGACTGCTCTTCTGTCAATGTAAAGGCCAGAATCCTATGGCTTACGCAATTGCGTAAGGACAACCATCAAGTGGGGTAGGAGGCATTTTAACGCTGTCCTCTGTTTGAACAATCAGACATAAAACTGAGAGCTGGCAAAAGCACTTGCACGGTTTTCTGCAACAGGATTCTGGCCAAACAGTTTAAAGACAAAAATTATCTAAATTTACTAAAACATGACCATATTTTGCACTCTAGATAAAGAAAGAACTGATTATGGTGAACTAAACTATTCAACTTACTTTGTAGAATACATCTGTGAGGTATATTCATTTGATGACCTTGAGATGTAATCAGTGCATGGCATAACTGAAAAAGATAGATAGATATATATGACTGCATGCAAATAATTATGGATTATCTCTCTCTCTCATTCTCATTCTCTCTCTCTCTCTGATGCAGGCCTATTTGACCCAGCGTAATCTGGACATGCTTCCCATGTGCAACAACTGGACTATGATGTGAAGACAATGCTGGACTAGACAGAACTTTGAGTGATCCAGCTGGGCTCTTAGGAATTCCAATGCCACCAGATCCCCCCTTCCTTCTTTCAGAAGTAGTGATGACCAGAGTTCTGGTTCATGTTTTTCAAGATCTAGAGAAACTCCATGCGAACAAAGATTACACTTGAGGCTTCTTAACTTAGGAAAAAAGCTCAGGCAGAGGGACATGACAAAGGTGTATAGAGTTATATATGATGTATAAATAACAGATTGGGGGAAATTTGTTTCTCATAACAGCATCCGAGATTACCCCACATAGTTTCTGATAGGAGGTTCAAAGATTAAAAGAAATTATACAGCATATAGTTAAAGAGGATGGAATGTATGGTGATGGCCACTAACTTGGATAGCTTTGAAAAGCAGTTAGACAAAGTCATGGATAACAAAGCTACCAAGAACTAAT
Source organism: Intellagama lesueurii (assembly GCA_037013535.1). Taxonomy (NCBI): domain Eukaryota; kingdom Metazoa; phylum Chordata; class Lepidosauria; order Squamata; family Agamidae; genus Intellagama; species Intellagama lesueurii. The sequence goes on along the minus strand of JBAJHW010000009.1, from coordinate 12,260,955 downwards.
GATCACGATGGTGATATGGTACCTCCTAAGGTATCAGATGTAGGATCCTTCTCAGCAGCCAAAATCCTGTTGCTTAGTGTAGTAAATAGCACTAGAGTAGTTTTATTCAATCAATGGGAATTTGGTGAATCAACTTATGGTTCCACTGTTTCAAATAGGCCTACTCTAACTGTGACTTACTTTAACATAGTGAGTCGTAGTTAGAGTAGACCTATTCGAATCAATCAATGGAAACAATGAAGGAGATAATTCACTAAATTCCCATTGTTCAATGAGCCTACACTAGTGTGGTTTACAACGTTAAGAAAGAGGATTTTGGCCAGTATTTTGTGGCAGGAAGCAAGAGTGAAAAATAGCACTGAAGGAAGTTTAAAAATGAAAAGATCAAACACAGAAGTGAGGTTTTTTTTAAGTATTTGGAGATTTTGTACAAATGTTCCCGTGAGAGAAACTCCTTTCAAAATCTGCTGGTAAGCACTGATCCCTGTGTGGGCAAAGTGTATGTTCTAAACCTTTGGGAATAATGATTATAATTTAAAATTCAAATGCATGAAATAATCCACTTCTAACTATAAAGACAGACAGAAAATAAAAAGACACTTACTTTCACTAGACATGGATAGGTTTGGACCAAGGCTGGAGGATTCTGGTTTCTGATTACTGCTGTCTGTGCTGTTCACTTGCCTGAAAAGATCAATATGAACATGGGAGCTGTTATCACTCTTTGTATACAAAACGATCACTTAGTTTGGACATCATGCCAAATCACAGTTTCTGCTAACCTTAGATAATAGCCCACACCATCTGAGTTGCTTTCATGTTCCATCAGTTTAGCAGTTGGCTCCAGAGGTTTCAAAATTTCACAATGGAGTTTGGAAAGAAGTTTGCATTGTGATTTGGTATCATGGATAAGCAGACACTTCTGAACCACTGTTTGTAAACTGGTGTAGTGTCAGCTACAAGACCAAACTGCAATTTTCAGTGTTAGGTCTGAATGCATAGCTTTGAAACTGAGTTGTTATTATATCATAGTTTAACAGGTAGAATGGAATAACACGGTAGTATATTACCTTCCTTATAACTACTCTACTTCTCTTTTTCTATTCTGACATCCTGGTTTAATTAAACCATAGTTGTTACACTGGAAATAAGGAACTATAGTTTAATATCAGCTTACGAACTTTAGACAAATTCAAACTGTGGTCAAAAAAATTATATGACTAAACTGATACAAAACCACATGTTTCGTGTTGGTTGCAATGGGAAGAGGTGAATGACAATAACAGTGACACATTCTGATGAATAATTCTACAGTGGTCATTTCAGTCATTAAACAAATGCATTCCAACAAACCATAGTTTACAAGTAGCAGCCATGATAAAAGATGGACATGATAAAGGACAAAAATGGGAGGGACCTAACAGAAGCAGAAGACATCAAGAAGAGGTGGCAAGAATACACAGAGGAATTATACCAGAAAGATCTGGATGTCCCGGACAACCCAGATAGTGTGGTTGCTGACCTTGAGCCAGACATCCTGGAGAGTGAAGTCAAGTGGGCCTTAGAAAGCATGGCTAACAACAAGGCCAGTGGAGGTGATGGCATTCCAGTTGAACTATTTAAAATCTTAAAAGATGACACTGTTAAGGTGCTACACTCAATATGCCAGCAAGTTTGGAAAACTCAGCAGTGGCCAGAGGATTGGAAAAGATCAGCCTACATCCCAATCCCAAAGAAGGGAAGTGCTAAAGAATGCTCCAACTACCGTACAATTGCACTCATTTCACACGCTAGCAAGGTTATGCTCAAAATCCTACAAGGTAGGCTTCAGCAGTATGTGGACCGAGAACTCCCAGAAGTACAAGCTGGATTTCGAAGGGGCAGAGGAACTAGAGACCAAATTGCTAACATGCGCTGGATTATGGAGAAAGCCAGAGAGTTCCAGAAAAACATCTACTTCTGCTTCGTTGACTACGCAAAAGCCTTTGACTGTGTGAACCACAACAAACTATGGCAAGTTCTTAAAGAAATGGGAGTGCCTGACCACCTTATCTATCTCCTGAGAAATCTATATGTGGGACAGGAAGCAACAGTTAGAACTGGATATGGAACAACTGATTGGTTCAAAATTGGGAAAGGAGTACGACAAGGTTGTATATTGTCTCCCTGCTTATTTAACTTATATGCAGAATACATCATGCGAAAGGCTGGACTGGAGGAATCCCAAACCGGAATTAAGATTGCCGGAAGAAGTATCAACAACCTCAGATATGCAGATGATACCACTCTGATGGCAGAAAGTGAGGAAGAATTAAAGAACCTCTTAATGAGGGTGAAAGAGGAGAGTGCCAAAAATGGTCTGAAGCTCAACATCGAAAAAACTAAGATCATGGCCACTGGCCCCATCACCTCCTGGCAAATAGAAGGGGAAGACATGGAGGCAGTGACAGATTTTATTTTCTTGGGCTCCATGATCACTGCAGATGGTGACAGCAGCCACAAAATTAAAAGACGCCTGCTTCTTGGGAGGAAAGCGATGACAAACCTCGACAGCATCTTAAAAAGCAGAGACATCACCTTGCCGACAAAGGTCCGCATAGTCAAAGCTATGGTTTTTCCAGTAGCGATGTATGGAAGTGAGAGCTGGACCATAAAGAGGGCTGACCGCCGAAGAATTGATGCTTTTGAATTGTGGTGCTGGAGGAGACTCTTGAGAGCCCCCTGGACTGCAAAGAGAACAAACCTATCAATTCTGAAGGAAATCAACCCTGAGTGCTCACTGGAAGGACAGATCCTGAAGCTGAGGCTCCAATACTTTGGCCATCTCATGAGAAGAGAAGACTCCCTGGAAAAGACCCTGATGTTGGGAAAGTGTGAGGGCAAGAGGAGAAGGGGACGACAGAGGACGAGATGGTTGGACAGTGTCATCGAAGGTACCAACATGAATTTGACCAAACTCCGGGAGGCAGTGGAAGACAGGAGGGCCTGGCGTGCTCTGGTCCATGGGGTCATGAAGAGTCGGACAGGACTTAACGACTAAACAACAACAAAGCAGCCAAATCAGAATTCAGAAGCACAGCTTGAAGCTGGTCTGCAGAGTGCCATACATTGTGAAAACTTTCATCTGACATTACATGTGAAGCAAATTTCACCACCCTCAGGTGCCATCTAGGCACAGCATCTGAGGAAGAGTATGAGAGAGGCATGTTCATAAATCATGGTTTGCCTGTGTGGATGCAAAGGAATATTCACATGGACTTTAAGATTAAATTATTATCATGTGGCTACATATCTGTGTGTAGAAGATGGCCACAATTTTCAGCACCAAGAGAGAGAGAGGGAGAGAGAGAGACAACACTCCTCTTGCCCTCATACGACTTACTTTACAGAATTGTTGTGAAAATTACTAAAGCAAGGGTCTGTTGTGTCTAAAGTGTACTAAAACAAGGTACAGGAAAAATACAGAAAGCAACAGCAATTTCCTTTTTTCAAAAGTAATGCACACATACACACAACACAAATTAAGCTAATTCTTTACAAGAGCAAAATAAATGAAACTTATTAGCCACTACTTACATAAACCCCATTTGGTTCAGTGGGTCTTCTTAAGTTGAAACTAAAATTGGACTTGGTGCATAGTAAATAAATGCAGTGATTACACACCTTAACAGCTGTTCGCCCGACTCCTGCATCTTGGCTTTTTTCATCTGCAGACACAAACATTTTCGAAGATATCGGGTTATCATTAATACGATCCCTGCTGACAAAATAAGACTCCACACTGCTGACAATAAAGATATTTATGTTTGGCTAAACATAAACAACAACACATGAGTGACAAAGAGCTGATTGAGAAGTCATGAAAATGAGGAGATGGTATGAGCCCAAGATTTCATGCGCTTCTTCCTTCCCATCCCTCCTTTTTCATATCTGAAAGGGACAGAAAACTGCCTTTAAACTAACTTCCATTCTCTGTAACACAGAACCTCTTTTTAAATCTTATGATAGGTAAAAGCAAGCAAAGATCAAATAACTGGTTTAGATCCTAGATTGTTCCCACTATTCATAGTCATTACAGGGAACTGCATTTAGTTTAAAACCAAATGTTTATCCTCCTTCTAAGGACAAATGGAGAGGGGTGGGGTGGGTGGGGGGTGGGGGAGAAAGAGACCTGCCACAGACCCTGTGGTGTAGTAAGAATACAGTAAGAATCTAGTGTAGTAAGAATCTCTGCTATACCTAAACAGAGCCAAAGTCTCTTGTGTTTTGGTTGTTCCCTGGCAGCACATATCACATCTAGGCTACTCCCTTCTCATCCAGGTTTACCACAGTTCTGTTGCTCTGCAACTAAGCGCTTGTTCCTTTCTTGCTATGTCCAGCTGTCCTCCTCAGGCTGTTAAACTCTGTACCCAAAACCAAACTTGATGCTTAAAAACAAGTTGATTACAGCAAATTATAGTTACTGCAAACAAGAAGCTCTATTCAGAAAAATACTAACTATTCCAGTAGTGGTTGCAGATGCTAAAAGTTAATTTGAACATCTAGTTCTGAAAATTCCAAATGGGCAGTCATATTAGCCTGGTGCAGCAAAAGACAACAAAGAGTCTTGTAGCATCTTAAAATTTAGCAGCTTTTACTTGTTACAAACTTTTGTAGTCTTCAGCACACTGCATGTGTATGCCAAATGAAATTTACTGATTTTTAAGGTGCCACTAGACTCTGCTGTTCTTCCAGTTTTGAAAATGATCAATGAACACAAACAAGTTCTTAGTGGATCTATTAAAAAGTTACAATCAATAGTTTGAAGCAGGTTTCTAATTATGGTTTGCAGGGTAATTGCCGAATCTGTTCTTGTTAGAAGCCATGCTCCAGTATATCATCTCAACTAAGTCTCTACTGTCTGCTTCCAATTTTCCAACTGTGAGTGGGTTCAAGCTTGAGTTCCTTCCACCCTCCCTTTCCTTCCCAAAAAAGTGGCAACAGCTCGTCAAGGTGCATAAACTTTTTATTAACTGTTAACAGGGAACCATGAACAACCACTTCGGTAGGACCAACAGGTCTGTTTGATATGTCTCTTTCTGTCCAACTGTCTTTGAACTTGGGCGTAAAGAATGACTTCACCAATGGGGGTTCACCCCAAAGCGTTCGCGATGCATCGGTTTCTGGGTCAAGTTCCTTAGGTTGGGGCAAATGGTTCCACAACAAGGGTGTCGAGCCCATTCTCCTTCTGCAGGCGTATTGGATTGGGAGCTCGGCAATGGTTTGCCTCCCTTCTTCCAACAATCATTCTCCCAGTTGCACTGCATTCTCTTTCCGTCTTCTGAGTATCCTCTCTCCCTCTTAGCTTCGGAATATAATACTGTTGCCTTCTCTCTATCTCAAGAGGTAATTTCATTCGGACTCTCTCTCTGGTCCATGGATCCTCTATTTCTAACCAACCCCATCCTAAGGGTATATCCTTTCCCTTTTCTTCACTCTTCTTTTTTCTCTCCTCCTCCTGTTCTACTACTGTCTCCAAGTCTACCTCTCCTTTGATCTTTTCCTCCACCTCTGTCACCAGATACCCCTCTTCTATTGGTGTTCCTTTCCTAACCGTTGTTATCCCGCCCTTTTTCTCCTCTCCTTTCCCACTCTTTTTCTCTTGTATCCCCAATTGAGCCACTGCTGGTAACACAATATAAACAGTTTCGTAACCCTCTGTGCTGGGAGTTTGACGGGACAGCTCACTCTCCGTCTTTCTGGTGAAGGCTTGCTCCTTCTCACACCAACATCACTGTAAAAATGAGAAGGAAATACCAGCTTCTCTAGAAAGGATTGCCAGAGCTTTTCCATAATGCTATGAGCTATAACTACAGTTAAAGATAAGAAATTTTAATTTTCCACATAGCTGGCACATGACACATGTCCATAGCAACTGTAATATGATCACTCAGGAAATCCAAGGACTTTGGGGGCCAGATAGTCATCTTGTCTACCCTACCAGTACTCAGAAGAGGAACAGAAAAGGAAAGGAAAATACTTTGGGTGGATGACTGGTTACGAAGGTGGTGCCGATGCAAGGGATCTGGATTTTGGGACCACAGGTTTTTTGGAAGATGGACTGCTGGCAAGTGATGGGTTGCACCTCACAAGAGCTGGGAATAATGTGTTTGGCCACAGCATGAAAAACGTAATCATGAGGGCTTTAAACTGAATTGGAAAGGGGAGGGAGACGGAAGCTCAGAGGTAAAGATAGATGAAGGTATATGTAAAAAAAAAAAAAAAAAAAAAGAGGGCCCAATAATAATCTTCAAAAAATGGAGGAAATAAAGCAGGCCGCAAATCGTGCAATCTCCGGTGTCTATATACGAATATAGGAAACAAACAAGAAGAACTGGAAATCCTAGTTCAGGAGGGTAAATATGACTTGATAGGCATAACTGAAACTCAGTGGGATGATTTCAGAGACTGAAATACAGCAACTGAAGGATATAAATTGTTTTAAAAGAACAGAGAGAATAGAAAGGGAGGTGGAGTTGCAGTATATGTCAAAAACACATATTCCTGCACAGAAATATGGGAGGATGAGCTTGGTTGTCCCATTGACAGCATCTGGATGAATATAATTGGCACAAAAAACAAAAGGAACATGGCAGTTGGAGTCTACTACTGACCACCCAATCAAGAAAAAGGTGCAGATGAAACTTTTGAAAAACAAATTGCAAGAATTTCAAAGAAACATGATGTAGGAGAATGAAACATGAATAGGAGACTTCAATTATCCTGATATCTGTTGGGAGACAAATTCTGCCAAACATGGATCTTCCAAGAAATTCCTGGCTTGTGTGGCTGATAATTTTCTTCTACAAAAACTGGAGAAAGAAATTAGGACTAGCTATCCTGGATGTGGTGGCGCTGCAGGTTAAACCGCAAAGCCTCTGGGCTGCAAGGTCGAAAGACCAGCAGTTCAAATCCACGCGATGGAGTGAGCTCCTGTCGCTTGTCCCAGCTCCTGCCAACCTAGCAGTTCCAAAGCATGTAAATGAGAGTAGATAAATAGGTACCACCACAGTGGGAAGGTAACGGCGTTCTGTATGTAGTCGCGCTGGCCATGTGACCACGAAAACTGTCTACGGACAAACGCTGGCTCTATGGCTTGGAAATGGGGATGAGCACCGCCCCCTAGAGTCGGACACGACTGGACAATTGTCAAGGGGAACCTTTACCTTTATCCTGGACTTGATCCTAACCAACAGAGATGACTTGGTGGAAGGAGGGCAGCAAGAGGAACCCTGGGGGAAAGTGACCATGTTCTACTTGAGTTCTTGATTTCAAAAGAAACAAAAGCACAGTATAGCCGCACATATACAATGGATTTTAGGAAAGCCAATTTTAATAAGCTCAGAAGAATGACAGGTAAGGTCCCATGGCAAGAAATCATAACAGGAAAAGGAGTCCAAGATGGGTAGGAGTTTCTTAAATAAAGGAAATTCTAAAGGCACAAGTACAAACAATTCCAACAAGAAAAATAGATGGAAACAATTCCAACAAGAAAAATAGATGGAAGACCAGGGGGGGGGGGGGACCACAGTGTGGCTTTACAAAAAGCTCAGAGATGACTTGAAAACAAAAAAGGACACATATAGGAAGTGGAAGGAAGCCAGGCTACAAAGGAAGAGTACAGACAAGTAGCAAAGAATTGCAGGGATGGTGATAGGAAGGCAAAAGCCGAGAATGAGCTGAGGTTAGCAAGAGATGCTGAAAGCAACAAAAAAGCATTCTTCGGGTACATGTGTAGCAAAAGACAGAGAAAAGAAACAGTGGCTCAGCTACTCAATGGGAATGAGAAAATGATAACAGAAGACAAAAAGAAAAAAGAAAACAGGAAGTGCTCAATTCCTACTTTAGCTTGGTCTTCTCTCAAGATCATCTATGCCAGTGGTGGCGAACGTTTTTGGGCTTGTGTGCCCAAACTGGGGGGGGGGGGGGAACACGGCGGCAACGGCAGAACCGGAAGTGGCAGCGGAAGGGGGAATCCCGGCACAGAGGTGCCTCGAGACCCCACTCCGGATCCGCTGCCAGCACCAGCTGCTCCGGATCTGCCTGCCAAAGCGCCAGCACCGTGGCTGCAGCCGCCTTTTCAGGTTTGTCTGCGTGGGGGGGGGGAGTAGCGATCTGGCGACTTATGGCTCGCGTGCCGGCAGAAAGGGTTCCGCGTGCCAGCTGTGGCACGCGTGCCATAGGTTCGCCATCGCTGGTCTATGCTCCTCCAGGCAAATGTAAAGTACAAAGGGAGCAGATAGGATTGCAGCCTGAGATTGATAAACAAATAGTCAAGGAGTACCTTACTACTTTAAATGAGTTCAGATCCCCAGGGGCGGATTAACTGCATCCAAGGATATTGAATGAACTGGTGGAAGAGATTGTAGAACCACTGCCAATTATTTTCTTGAAATCATGGAGGATGGGTGAAGTGACAGATGATTGGAGGGCTAATATTGTCCCTGTCTTCAAAAAAAAGGCAAAAAAGGAAGAACCAGGGAACTACAGACTGGTCAGCCTGACATCAAACCCAGGGAAAATTCTGGAACAACTTATAAAGCAGTCACGGTGCAAGCACCTTGAAAACAATGCAGTGATAGCTTGAAACCAACATGGATTTGTGAAGAAAAAATCCTGCCAGACTAATCTTATCTAGTTTTTTGGACTCGATGGCCTTATAGGCCCCTTCCAACTCAATTATTCTATAAATCTATAAATTGAGTCTATGAGATAAGGGGATCGAATGCACCCTTATCTGACATCTTTATCTACAGGAAACCATTCTGTACCTCCATATTCTATCCTAACGGTAGCTTCTTGTCCACAACCCGGGTTATGTATCAGGACAATCAAGAGCTGAGGCACATCCATTTATTTCAGAACAACCCATAGTTTCTTATGATCCCCAAAGTAACAATAATAATAATAATAATTCAACATGGGCATGGCTAAAACTGGGGACCCTTAAGAAAGAAACCAAAGGCTTGATTTTTGCTGCACAAGAACAAGCACTCCAAACCAATGTGATGAAACCTAAGATCCAAGGAATTAGTGCTAACAGCAAATGTCAACTCTGCCAAGAAAAAGATGAAACTGTGTCACACCTCATCTGTGAATCTCCAAAGATTGCACAAACAGATTACAAAGTTAGACATGACAGAGTGGCAAAATTAGTGCACTGGTCATCATGAAAAAAAATATAACTTGCTAGCCTAGTCATCGGGGCTTTGGGACCAATATCAAGAAATTTCACACAGTAATATAAGCAGTTGCAAATCTCAGAAATAACACCATCAAAGCTACAAAAAATGGGAATATTAGGAACAGCATACATACTGTGCCGATATTTAACAGATACTTAGGTTTTTTGTTAAAATTTGTATCTACTACCCTGTTTCCCCGAAAATAAGACCTAACCTGAAAATAAGCCCTAGTAGGATTTTTCAGGATGCTCGTAATATAAGCCCTACTCAAAAAATAAGCCCTAGTTAATTGAAACCCCGCCCTCCACCATTGTGCAGCAACCAGAAGATGACATGACTGTATTTGAATAAATGTAGATTGTTGTACATGAAAAAAATTAAACATCCCCTGAAAATAAGCTCTAATGCATTTTTGGAGCAAAAATTAATATAAGACCCTGTCTTATTTTCGGGGAAACAGGGTATATAATACCAATCAATGTTTTCATAGTTTTGGTTGACTGTGCCTGGTATTTAATAATAATAATAATAATAATAATAATAATAATAATAATAATAATAATAATAATAATAATAATAATAATAATAATAATAATGAGAAACATGGAAAAATGGGAAACTGTCTTAATAGCTTATGGTGAAGGAACTGACAGTTACCATCAAATGAGGAATAATTCTAGGAGATTCTTTGTCACTATTGCTGTTTAACATCTCACTGTTTAACATCTCCATATCAATAATTTTAAATAAAACTGGATTGGGCCACCACATTTCAGAACATGCAGGAAAAATCAATCATCTGTTATACATGGATGACCTAAAAATATATGCAAAAAGTTTCACACAGATACACTGCTAAACATAGTACACATATTTACTGAAGATAATTAAATTAAATCTGGAATTGACAAATGTGCAGCTCTGTCTATACAATGTGGCAAGATCCAAAAACTATATGGAATAGAGTTTAAAAATGGCAATATTATAGAATCACTATCAAGTGATGAAAATTATAAATACTTTGGAATACTAGAAGCAGATAAGATCCTGCAAACAAAAGTTAAAGAACTGACAGAATGGGAATATATTAAAAGACTGCAGAAAATCTTAAAATCCAAATTAAATGGTAGAAATACAATCAAAGCCACAGGCAGATCGAGTAATTAGATACGCAGCTGAAATAACAAATTGGACCCAAAATTAATTAGAAAAATTAGATCGAAAAACACGGAAACTAATGAGCATGCATCATGCACTACATGATGTGGACAGATTTATATGTACCACGAAAAATTAGAGGCCATGGAAATACAGCAGGTAGTAGAGGAGGAAGAAAGAAGCCTATTACTAAAAGTAGAGAAAAATTACTTAAGGTGGTAAAACTGGAGAATATTTTGAAAAACAACAGAAACAAAGGCTCAATATAAGAAACAACAATTTTAAAATAAATTAAACAGTTGGAAAAATAAACCACTACATGGACAACACCTGAGGATACTGATGGAAAGCATGATAATAATTCAACATGGGCATGATTAAAACTGGGAACCCTTAAGAAAGAAACCAAAGGCTTGATTTTTGCTGCACAAGAACAAGCACTCCAAACCAATGTGATGAAACCTAAGATCCAAGGAATTAGTGCTAACAGCAAATGTCAACTCTGCCAAGAAAAAGATGAAACTGTGACACACCTCATCTGCGAATGTCCAAAGACTGCACAAACAGATTACAAAGTTAGACATGACAGAGTGGCAAAATTAGTGCACTGGTCATTATGTAAAAATTATAACTTGCTAGTCTCCAAAAACTCATGAGAACATCAGGTAGAGAAGGTGTCAAAAATGAAGTCAAGATCTTGTGGGATTTCCAGATCCAAACTGATAAGACACCTTGAACATAAAACATCAGACATAGTAAAAGAACGAAGAAAAGTCTGGATCATCTGTTACTATGTCTGATGTGTTATGTTCAAGGTGTCTATCAGTTTGAATCTGGAAATCACATTGCAATTCCAGAGGACGCCAGAGTTGAAAATAAAGAATTGGAAAAACTAACAAAATACAGAGATCTGGCAATCAAACCGTGTTGCTTGTGGATGAAACACACTTTGGTGGTCCCCATGATCATCAGGGCTTTGGGACCAATATCAAGAAATTTCACACAGTAATATAAGCAGTTGCAAATCTCAGAAATAACACCATCAAAGCTACAAAAACGGCAATATTAGGAACAGCGGACATACTGTGCTAATATTTAACAGATACTTAGGGTTTTGATTAAATCTTGTATCTGTTAAATAATATCAATGTTTTTATAATTTTGATTCACTATGTTTGATATTTTTGAATCATCATCATCATCATCTTAGAACTGCACAGCTGGAAGGGACCCTATGGAGTCCAGCCCCCGTCAAGGAGGCACAGTGGGGAATCGAACTGCTAACCTCTTTCTTACCTAAACAACTGAGCTATCCAGCAAAGTTTCTTCAGGAACCAGGAGAAAAGTACTACAAATGCAGAAATAGGAAACTATCTCTATTTTGTTTTCTTCTGTATTTCAACTTCTTAAACCTGATATTCTTGCTGTCCCAAATATCAAGAAATTTATAAATGTTGGTAAATTATTCTAAAACATGCTGAAACTACATTCTCCCTCAACTGCACTGTACAAATTCAGTAAGTGTATTTCCCCCAACAATAGGGGAGGTCGCTGTTATTACTACCTACCTACTAGTCCTAACTTTTAAAAGGTAGAAGAAAAAAGAGCAGTGGTAACTCTACAGTATGAGTAACAGTTCAAATGTAGACTTTGTACAGTTAAACACACAAAATGCAGACCTGGAAGGATGAATCTGAGTTTCCCACATCTGCATTTTTAAAATATCAAGTTCCTTCTATTCTGAATGAAGAAATTTGTGAATTTTGAGAAATTCTTAACAAAACTGAACTGAAAGGACATCTTCAATCATTTATACTGGAAATGTGCTGTGATTTCAAACACCGACCAAGGAGGATCTCTTAGTCCCTCCAACGATCTCCAGCAAACAATTCAAGATGCTGAGCTTAATTTCCACTAAGTGTGGAACCTAATTATCTTAGAGATCTCATCTGCTATTATGTACCTTCATTAGGAACCTTGGGACTCTTGCTGACTCAACATTCCAGATTTGGAAAAAAAAAAACGAACAATATTCCCTACTGAGAAATCCCACATTTAAAAATCTATGTTTCCAAATTCCTAACCATGTTTTAAATTGTTAACCATCAAGCAGTAGTCCAAGAAAGTGATAGACTCAATATCATTTCAAGAAGTTACCTGGAGTTTTAATTTTTACAGTTTTATATTTGGATCTACTAAAATTATCTGTCCCAGCTGCAGTTCCACTGAAATGAACCACATCCTATTATTATGCATAAGGAAACCTTATTTGTATTTAAATTAGATGAAAATTCTATTATCTCTACATGAAGCTATATTAGCTATAAACAATGGAGATAACTGTTCTGCATATTTATTTAGATTTAAAATGTCTGTCTGCATGGGAACCTGCTGAGTCAAAATGTTCTCAGTTGTCAGAAAATCATAGTTTCCCCCACTCTTATGATAGCTACAATTAAAACTTCACTTTTCTGCCAGAATACATAATAAAATATCAGATTAACATTTCAACAATATTGCAAAACTGCTGCTGCAGTTCCCTTTCTGGCAAATAAGTACATAAACTGAACTATCTGGAATATACTTTGTGATGCTATACAGGTCCTGTCAACTAAACCTAGCCCCAGCTACAAATTCTCTGCAGAGAATCAATATAACATTTCCCAAAAAACTTGACACAAATGCAAAAACCTTTCTCTAAGGCTCTGGCAGTTGTTGTTTTTTGCATACTCACCGGTTGTTCTGCTAAATCTTGTACCTCTTCCATGATCAGTTTTTCCAAAACTGCTCCGACACAAAGAATGTCCCTCTCCCTCTGCCGTCTTCAAAGCCTGTTACAAAAAGGTACCCACAGCTTTTATGTACTTTAGGAAGGGGCTTATCATTTAGGCTATCAGTGACTACACTCCTATCTAATACGCCATTTTCTAAACATATGTGGGCTTTTCCAAAATAAAGAGAAATCAAATTCATGTACAAAGTCGGGGAAGGGTGGGAGCAAGCAAGGACTGACCATTAAACCGTAAGATAGGGCAAGATAACAAAATCATGTGTATGTGTGCAACCCACAGCACGTGGAAAACTTCCACTGCATTTCTCTTCTTAGGCAGCCACTGCAGAAACCAACTTACTCTGTATTTTCAGGAGGTCCACGTGTAAGGCACTCATAAAAATATTTCAGGATTACCGAAGTTGCATTAAAATGATAAAGTTGAGGCCATGGCGTTGGAGTATGCAGTGATACGATCTAACCTGCATTAACTGAGAGCACTTACATAACTATCATACACGTGCACCTATAAGCAGGACTGGCTTGCTGCTACATTTGTCGCTTCAAACTACCTACTTTAAAATGGAGAAGTTGAACCTGAGAACTAAAAGTCAGGATGCAAAACACTATATATGTACACTGAGGCTTCAAGTCTGCTAATAGGGCATTTTCCAGTGTCCCAGACCCTCCTGATCAGCACTGATATCATCATCATCATCATCTTAGAACTACAGAACTGGAAGGGAGCCTATAGAGCATCAAGTCCAGCCCCTGTCAAGGAGACACAGTTGGGAACTGAACTCCCAACCTCTGGCTCTGCAGCCAGAGACCTATCCAGCAATGCAAGGATCTATCCAGCAATGCTGCCATCAGAAGGAAAGGATGGCTACACACGCACACATGCATACATACTGTATGTCTTACTAAATCACAGCTGGATTGTGGAATTTTAAAAAATGGCTCTCTTCTGTCAAATAATAAATGTATATATGTCTATTTAACACTGAGAAAAAAATAAAATAGGACAATAATACATTTTCATATCCTTCTATTAGTAGGTACCCAGGGAGATTTACAAAAGCAAAAACTGTAAAGACATATTGGCCAGAACCTTATTGGTGTTCATGGAATGTCTAAATAGCCATGGCTGATTGTGGCTCATTATGAAGGTGCTGGTACACAATCAGGCACATGACAAGGTTGGTGAACAAGACGTAGTCACAGCAAATTATAGAAACCTCATGTGAAAGCCAACAGGATTCTGGCCACTATGAAATAAACATACAGTAATAAAGAAAATTAGAATAGCTTACTTTAAAAGCAACATTTAAAGACATTAAAAGGAGTAGCCAAGCTAGATCTTATGGAAATAAAAATGTTTTCCACTTTAGTCTGAAAGAAAGCAGAGCAGAACCCAGGAAAATGTCTAAAAGAGAGGACATACTAATTTCAAAGTCTGGGCCCTGCCATAAATCAGGCTTGAACGTAGGACGTAAAACGAAGACCTTGCTGCCAAGGCTGGCTTATATTTTTCACATATTATTATATGTGCCTCATGGTGCAGTGGTTAAGTTCAATCTCAGGTAGCTGGCTCAAGGTTCACTTAGACTTCCATCCTTCCAAGGTCCATAAATTGAGTACCCAATTTGCAATGTGTGGCCTGCATAATTATATTATAAAATGTCCAGAGAGCACTTTAAGTGCTGTGGAACAGTATATAAGTAGCACACTTTGCTTTGCTTTTACAAGCTCCCTGCAACGAGTTAACAGTCAAAAACTCCAGTTGCTTAAGAAAAACAGACAAAACCAGGCAGAAAAATCCATCAGTGACTATCTGCCAGGATAAACCCAACAAGTTCAGTCAGTACATCTTCAAATATCAGTCACATTTGCTTATCACCATCCCTTAGACCAGGGGTGCCCAACCCCCGGTCCACGGACCAGGATTGGTCCGCAGCCTTGCCAGGACCAGGCTGCAGAGACAAATCTCCTGCCCCCGGCAAATGCAGACGCATGCACGCCCCTCCCATGGCCCCTCCCATGCACGCACAGCCCCTCCCACGCACACACGGCCCCTCCCACGCACGCACAGCCCCTGCAATGCACACACGGCCCCTCCCACGCACGCACGGCCCCTCCCACACATGCACTGATGCCCCCCGCTCCCCCACCTGCACACTAAACTGGTCCGTGGAGGCAAAAAGGTTGGGGATCACTGCCTTAGACAACCAGCTGGCCACTGTGGGAACAGGAAGTGTTTGGTGTCACCCTGCAGGACTCTTCTATTTTTTGTTTGTTTGTTTGGTTGGTTGGTTGGTTGGTTGTTGTTTTGACTTACATACTGCCCCATAGTGCTAGATCACTCTCTGGGTGGTTTACAACATAATTATGCAAACAACAACTTGCCCCCCCCCCGCCCCAGTGAGCTGGGCACTCATTTTACCGACTTGGAACGATGGAAGGCTGAGTCAACTTTGAGACGGCTACCTGAACTCGTCGGGATCAAACACAAGTTGCAAGCAAAGGCTTGACTGCAGTTTAAACACTGCACCATGGGGCTCCTACTCCCTTCTTTGGGGGGCATTCTGGGTCTGTGCAGCTTGTCCACGGCCACATAGGCTGGCTCTTTTTACTGCAGGCACAGTGAGGAATTGAACTCCCAACCTCTGGCTCTGCAGCCAAGTTGGCAGTAATAAAAATGCAGATAGTCCTAACAGCATCCAAAACAAGCCAGGCACAGAAGGCTTCAATCGTTGTTGTTGTTTTTTAAAAAGGTATTTTGAAAAGCAGCAGCAGAAGATAAATATTGTGTCCCTTGCAAAAAGGTATCTTCAGGGCCTTTTCTGTGGTGGTGCCATAGTTCTGGGATTCCCCTCCCATCAGGGATCTCCACCAGCCTCCTCTCCTTGTCTTTCAATGTGCTATGAAACCCCTTTTGCTCCAGCTTTTGAGTGTCAACCTTACATTCCTTATTGTCTCACAAGATAACAAAATGTTTTGGAAATATAACATCTGGCTTTTTGCATAAATGTGGGGAAAAAAATGTCTGGACCAAATACCAAATAGAGTGCTCCTTAGATTCTAAGGTATTTTATGTGAATATACTTTACAATGACTAATTCTTCTTACTGCTTCTATTATAAGTAACTTCAGATAATGATGATGACTCTTAATTATTAATGTATTCTCGAAGGCTTAATTATTAGTTTGGGTGTTAAAGGAAGGAAAGAAGGAAAAGGTGACTGTCTAACCTTCCCATGTTTAAAATTCTCAAATTCCTCCAAATTTACATATGGGTTCTGCAAAAGTAGTACAAGTTTTGTTTTTATTACATAATCTAAAAAGAGAGGTTACCTACCTGTAACCATGGTTCTTCTAGTGGTCCTCTGTGAATGCACACAATTGGGTTGTTCTGCGCCTGCGCAGGACGCCTCGGAAGTTTCTAGAGCTTAAAGACATGTGATTAGTAGGACGTTCCCCTGTGGAGCACATGCTCTGCCCGCCAGAAGTCCCCTCAGTTCCTGTAAGAGTCCGCCGCTGTCAAAAAACTATATTAAGAAAAGACAACATGACAGACAGAGGGGAGGATGGGCGGGATGTGTGGATTCACAGAGGACCACTAGAAGAACCATGGTTACAGGTAGGTAACCTCTCTTTCTTCTTCGTGGCCTCTGTGAATGCACACAATTGGGTGACTGACAAGCTCACTTACCGGATGGTGGGACGTCACGGTAGGAAGGAGGTCAAAACAGCTCTGCCAAAGGCAGCATCACTCTTTGCTCGGACATCAAGCCGGTAGTGTCTCACGAAGGTCGATGGAGTGGACCATGTAGCTGCACGGCAGATGTGAGGAAGCTCAATACTGCACGATGAAGTGCAGTAGAGGTCGACATCGCTCTGGTAGAATGGGCCTTCAAGTGTTCAGGCGGTGTTTTGCCTGTTAGTTCATATGCAAGAGAGATGGTTTGAGTAATCCATCGAGAAATAGTTTGAGGTGAAGCCGGGGCACCTTTATGAGGGCCATGAAAACAGAGAAAAAGTCATGGTGTTTTTCTAAATGATTTAGTTCTGTCAATGTAGAAGGCAAGAGAGCGTCTCACATCAAGCATGTGGAGCATGCGCTAGAGTGGTGTAGAGGGAGAAGGGAATAAGGTAGGCAATATCAGGGGTTGATTAAGATGAAATTCAGAGACAACTTTAGGTAAAAACGATACATCAAGGTTGAGTGTGACCTTATCCGGGTGGAATTGGAGAAATGGTGGGTCTGATCTGAGGGCAGCAAGTTCGCTAGCACGCTAAGCAGATGTTATCGCCACGAGGAATGATGTCTTTAGAGAAAGCAGTTTAAAATTGGAAGTGGCCATAGGTTCAAAAGGCGGTCGAGTAAGTGCATTGAGGACAAGTTGTAAGGACCACTGTGGAAGAAGGTGTTGATGCGGTGGACGGTTGTTGAGGAGTCCCTTGAGGAATTTTTTCAAAGTCGGGTGGGAGAAAAGCTTAGCGGAATCGGAATGAGGCGGCTGGTGTGCTACAATAGCAGAGATATAAACTTTCAAGGTTGATTGGGATAGTCCGAGATGAAAAAGATGAAGGACAAAGGTAAGTAAAGTCTTCAGAGAAACAGGTATTGCAGGTAAGTTATGAGAGTTGGTAAAGGATAGGAAAGCTTTCCATTTATTTTGATATAGAAGTTGGGTTGAAGGTTTTCGAGCTCGATCTAGGATGTCTTTTATGGCGGGAGTATTCTCCACGCTGTCAGGTTGAAAGAGTCTATGTCTGGATGGTATATCGTTCCCTTGTCCTGGGTGAGAAGAGTGGGTATAAAGGGAAGACGGAGGAGGTCTGTCGACATCGATCTGAGGTGGGTGAACCACGGCTGTCGTGGCCACCACGGGGCGAGAAGTATGGCATTCGCGCGAAATTGACGAAGTCAAAGGATGCTGCATTGTATGAGTGGTATCGGAGGGAAGAGATAGAGGAGTTTGTCATTCCAATCTATCATAAAGGCATCTCCGAGTGACTTCTTGCCCATACTGGCACGGGAACAATACTGTTGACACTTGGTGTTGGTTGTGGAAGCAAAGACATCGATGGATGGGACACCCCACTGGTGGCAGAGGAGATCAAAGACGCTGTCGTGTAGTGACCACTCGTGCGTTCGGGTGTTGAGGCGACTGAGATGGTCTGCAAGTAGATTGTCGTTTGTGGAAACGTGTACTGCTATACTGGGAAAATGTGGTGCAGGTAACACCATCCCCAGAGCTCGACAGCCAGGTATAGCAATGAGAGGGAGTGTGTGCCGCCCTGTTTGTTCATGTAATATAGGGCTGTTGCATTGTCTGTCGCTAATTGTATGGCTTGCCCTGCAATGATTGGTAAGAAAGCGCGAAAAGCCTTGATGATCGCTAAAAGTTCGAGGTGGTTTATGTGTAACGACCATTCTTGTCTTGTCCAGAGACCATGGATTTTGTGATTCCGACAGTGTGCTCCCCAGCCCGATGGGCTGGCGTCGGTGGTGACCTGTATTGTGAGCTGAAGCAGTAGAAAGGGTCGTCCGACAAGCAGATGTGGAAGAAACGTCCACCAGGTGAGCTGATGGGCGAGCTCGGGAGTTACTGTAAGACGTTTCGACGGGGGGGGTCGGTCATGGGATCGAAGAGGGACAGATACCATGATTGGAGAGACCTCATTTTCAGTCGTGCATGTTGGATAACGGCAGTTGTGGAGGCCATGAGTCCAAGTAGGTGTTGAGCCTGATGCACCGATACCAAGGCTAGAGGTCGGAATGGTTGTATTGCTGTTGTTATTTTGATGATTCTCTCTCGAGGGAGAAAAGCTCTGGCTTGTAGGGAATTGAAGTATGCTCCGATATAAATGGCAGTCTGTAACGGCTTGAGGCGGGATTTTGCAAGGTTGACCTTGAGTCCAAGGTCCTGGAGAGTATCGAGAGTAAGTTGGGTGGCTCTGATGGCGTCGTGATAGGAAGTGGCAACTATCAACCAGTCATCAATATAAGGAAAAATGGTGATACCTTGAAGGCGTAGGTAGGCGGCGACCGGTGCCATGCATTTGGTGAAGGTCCTCGGTGCCGTAGAGAGACCAAACAGGAGGGAACAGACTTGGTATGAGATGCAGTTGAATCGGAATCCAAGAAATTTGTGGTGATGCGGATGTATAGAGATATGAAAATACGCGTCTTGAAGGTCGATGAGCACGAACCAGTCTCTCTGTGAAAGGAGAGGGATGATAGTGTCAAGTGTCAACATTCTGAAACGTTTAGGTCGAATGAATTTATTGAGATTTCTAAGATCAAGGATAGGACGGAGTCCTCCATCCTTCTTCGGTACTGTAAAATATCTCGAATAAAAACCTTCGTGAAGAGCACAGGAAGGGACTATGTAGATAGCTTGTTTTTGGAGGAGAAGGGAAATTTCTTCTCGGAGAGCCAATGAATACGGAGTGGTCCTAATGGTGCCAGAAGGTGGGGTATGTTTAAATTCAATGAAATAACCGTTTTGTATAATGGAAAGAACCCAATGGTCATTAGTAATTCAGTGCCAGGAGCTGAGGACAGGATGTAATCTAGTTTGAAATGACGAAGACAAGGGTCTATAGATAGTGCTTACCCTTTTTTTGTGGGCGTCGAAAGGGTTGTCGACGTGTCTGTTGCTGTTGGGGACAAAACGCAGGTGCTGTGGATGCTGAAGGACTGGGGTAAGGCCGGTCAGAGACTTGCGGTTTGTATGTTCGGTACGGTTGTTGGTAAGACTGAAAAGGCTGTTGGAAAAAAGGCTGTCTGCGAAACTGGGGGCGCTGGTAGCGGTACGGTTGTTGAATGGAATATGAGCGTGCTGTCTTCCGGATTTTATGAAGATTATCCATCACTTCATCAGTTTTGGCATCGAAGAGGCCAGCGCCGTCAATGGGAGGTCTTCAATTCTTGACCTAGTACCGTCTGAGATGCCGGCGGATCTCAGCCAGGCATGGCCCATGCCTCAAGGCGATAGAAGTGGCCACAGCCTTAGACGCAGCGTCTGCGGTATGACGGGAAGCAATTCTTTGTTGTTTAGCTAAGGTCGTGGCCTCAGCATAAACATTGAGAGCTTCCGATTTGGAGGCATCAGGGGCGGCTTGAAGAATAGGTAGGATTTTGTTCCATAGTTGCCTATGGTACGCACCCATTGCTGCTTGGTAGTTTGCGACTCTCATCAGAAAGGATGTAAGAGAGTAAAAGCGTCTGCCTAGGACATCAGGTTTCTGTCCTTCCCGGTTGGTAGGGGCTACAGATGATTTATTCCGCGCTCTTGATTGATTATAGACTCGACTATGATTGAATTCGGTGTGGGATGTTTAGAAAGAAAGGCTGTATCCGGACCATGTTTTATAATGATTCTCTATGCGTCTGGAAATTTGTAGCGATGAAGGAGGCTTATCCCATGATTGTTTGACCAACTCTAACATTGCAGGAATGAAAGATAGGCTGAGAGGGGCTGTCTTATCTTAATTGAGATCGTCGAAGACCAAATCTTTTTTCTGAGGTGGTGGCTCTTCGACATCTAGAGTTCCAAAGATTTTGCCATTCGGGTGACGAGCTGGGAGTACGATGTGAAATCCTCTGATGGGGATGGTGGATGGTTTTCGGCAACATCAGAAGAAGGGGTGGGCAAATTGGAGGGTGATTCTTGAGAAATGCTGGATGTCGAGTCTTGGGCGGAAAGAGAGGAGTCAGAAGACGTGGTGGTTTTGTGGTCGATGCCGATGGTTGAGATGGTAGTGGCAGCTGTAGAGTTGGAGATATGTGTGGTATCGGGCGCTGTTCGATGTCAGAAGGAGGAGGTCCTTTGTAGGTGGTAGTAACTTGAAGAGATGTATGGTGTCGAGGTCGTTTGGAGGAGTGTTTGGCCCGTTTAGACTGAGGCTGAGAAGGCGGGTAGAGGCATAGTGCACTTAAGAGCTGATTTGGTAGAGATCAACATTTGGTGAGTCGATGCCCAATACATAGTAGAAGGAGACCGGTGTCGATGTCAAGGTGGCGAAGGCGACACGGAAGGTGAATATCGAGGTGGATAGGCGTATCTCACTCTCTTAGGTTCATCATAGTACAGCTGTTCTATCAGATCATCAGGATAGTAGGGGTCGTATCGATGGTACTGATCCCCATATTCATCTCTAGAAGAATATCGAGATTGTTCAGGATAGTAATAAAACTCCCTGTGAGGGGGGTCATGCTGAAAAGAGGAGAGGTGCCGTCTCTTTTCCCGGTGTTTTCGGGGAGAATGATGAGACGACTCCGAGCCAGAAACTTGAATAGGTACTGCCCGCCCTGGTGATCTAGGGCTTGAATGGGCCGAGGCCAGGCTGGAATGAACATCAGCTGGAGATAGGCCAGTACTCGGCAAGAGGCTAGCAACAGAGGCTGTAGCCTGGGCCGGTGTCAAAGTTGGGTCATCTCTATCCGAGATCGAACCTGGGGCATCTCTAGATGACTCCTCCAGAATCGGTAATGGAAGTACCGACTGGGGTTGGTCTATCTGAGCCGATTTTGTAGGCTTCTTAGATTTAGGTTTGTCCTTCTTTTTCTTAGAGGAATCATCTGGTCGGGTTGTAGCCCTCAACGTCGAGGTCGATTTTGGAGCCGACTTAGTTTGGTCCTTCTGTCGGAGTGGAGGGGTCGTCGGGCTCGATGCCAATTGAGAAGCCTCACGGTGCTCTGGACATGGGGACATCACCGGATCCATGGGAGTGGGATTAAGAGATTTCTCCCAGAGGTAAGAACGGAGTCTTTGCAGCCGCAATTTAAGCGCGGGCTTTGTGAGTTTCTTACACTCAGGACAGGCGTTTGTCTGATGTTGCTCTCCAAGGCAGAAGAGGCAATGATCGTGACTATCTGTGAGCGGGATTTTATTCGTGCAGAGCACGCACCGCTTGAAAGGCCCTGGAGGAGCCATAAAAGGTAGGGAAAGGGGGAAAGGAGAGGCAGTGGGGGGGCAGGGAGAGAGAAACCGCGGGAAAAGGAGCAAAAAGACAATTTAGATAATCAAAAAGGGAAGTAAAAAAACTAACAGGGGAAATGTCCAACAAAAGAGCTGATTAAGGAAGAAAAATAAAGGAATGATCTCACGAGTACAATCAAACAATAGCTCTAGCGTTCCGAAATAGGTCCAACCGAAGCGGTGGCAAAAAGGAACTGAGGGGACTTCTGGCGGGCGGAGCATGTGCTCCACGGGGGAACATCCTACTAATCACATGTCTTTAAGCTCTAGAAACTTCCGAGAGGTCCTGCGCAGGCGCAGAACAACCCAATTGTGTGCATTCACAGAGGCCACGAAGAAGAACAGACTAACACTATTACTTCTTTGAAAATCTGGATATACTTCCATGTTTCAAGAAAAAAAATGCCATATATAAACCACAATACTTTGAGCTATGCCTTCAAAATAGCACACCTGCAAAAAAAGAACCAGAAACAACCCCTTTCTCTTCTTTCCATTTTTGAATCTGAAACTGTCTTTTGCCCAAGGCAACAAATTTCTGGAGGTAATCTAAGACCTGGCCCTCAGCACCAATCTGAAGAAAACATGTATCTACAGGACACATGTCTCCTAAATATAATGCATGTGGATAAAGGGAGTATTCCTTCTACAACAAAGAGCCCTACCAAGCACCAGATTTTAATCCAGTGTATTTATATAAAGATGGGGAGGGGCAGGCTCTATCGAGATGGATAACATATCATCAGAAAATCCCCACCTTGCCCCTAGTCTTCCTGAACACAGAGGTTATATAGGCAATCTTCCCCTTTATTTATTTCAGCTAACTTAATTAGGAGGCAACAGAAGTATATTTTAGTAAACATATTTCTTCTCTTGTAGCCATTTCTAGCATGCTGAGATCTGATCCCTCTAGCTCTGTTGTTACTCTACATCACAATCATGATGGCCCCAGGACAATTTCATTTATTAAATAATCATATCTACCAGAAATATTTGGGTTGGACTAAATTATATTTCACTTGAAATGACGAGGTCCTACAATTGCTTGAGGGTTCCCAAATTCTTTCTCAGAGAAATCTCAGCTGAAGGGATTGTTTCTTTCCTTCTGTAAAAAGATGAAGTAACATTTCCAAATTTTGTTCCATTCTACATTACTTTATAAGTGGCTGGAGTGGAGGAAAGTTCTTTAAAAAGTATGAGGGGGGAAATGGAGAAAAAGGATTGTCCTAGACTATTTATTTTATTTATTAAATTTATATCCTTCCCATCTACTCAGGGCAGTTTCCAAGAAAATAACATACAGACAAAATTGAAATAATAAACATACAAAAAACAAAAAACAATCCTGAAAAAACCCAGTCTAACAAACATTACAAAACTCAAGATGGAAAATTATGGGGTCAACACAAAATTGTCCCAAAGTTAAGACTAAAAATAATATAAAGGGAAGAATCAAATTTACTGAAACACTTTAGTATTTCAAAAATTGTATTGATTTAGTTAAAATAGAATTTCTATAACACCCTTCACTGGATTTTTGGACAGTTTAAGTTACACGGTTAAAAACAATTTCAACTTACAGTCATCATAACAATGCACTAAAACCAGCAGACATACAGATTTAACTGTGTCATCTTATATTTATCCAGAAGTAAACCCCACTGTGTTACTACCTGGAACATGACTACAAATCTGAATCCATAAATATCTAATCTGTTTAAAATCATGCAATGCTTACTCACCTTTTTTCTACTACAATTACATTTCTTATTTCCATTTCTTTCTTTTTATTTCTCATGTAATACTTTTTTTTAAACTCTATATGCTAGGTTAAAATGCTTCAGTGGATACAGAATTGACAATATTTTTAAATTCCTTTTAAAATTTATTTGGCATTTGCACCAGGTTTTTAAGTGCTTTACTTTCTGCAGTACTGTTTACAAGGTACAGTGGACCCTCGACTTACGGAATTAATCCGTATTGGAGCGGTGGCTGCAGGTCGAAAAGTCTGTAGGTCAAGGCTCCATTGACCTACAATGCATTGAAAACCGATTAATCCGTAACCGGCCGTTTTTGGTCCATTTTGTTTGATTTTCCAGTCTGTAGGTCGATTCTCCGGCCGCAAGTCGAACCTAAATTTTGCGGCCAGAGAAGTCTGTAACTCGAAAAGTCTGCAGGTCGAGCCGTCTGTAAGTCGAGGGTCCACTGTACTGAATTAAATATCAAACTGCTAACAAACTTACTATTACAGGGAACTGAATCTCAATCACATTTTGATTTTTTAAAAATTGAAGCACCATCACTAGAAACTCAGAATAGCAACACAAATGCCCCAATGTAGAGCCCACCACATTAAACTGCAAAAAACATGGGTCTACTGCAATTGTTACTAAGTATGCATTCAACTCTCTAGCCTCAAGTCAAAATCAAGTAAACATTAGAAAATTGCTTTGCAATCTAATACATTCTTTTCATACATTTGCATAGGAACCTATAAATACAGTATGGTGGAAAACAAAGATTAAAGTCTTTTTTAGTAATCCACACTGCATACCTCAATCCAAATTAATGTGGTTGGATTTCAGACCACTTCAGTCAGAAATGGTGCAGCCTAAACATATGAAGTTACTCTCTCAGAAGGGATCCCTCCCCATATATGCCAACTTCCACACATCATTCCTGGTTTGTTTTAAGGAAGAGTTACTCATTATTTTCAATCCAATTTACTCTCCAATTGCCCAACACCAAGGTCTAACATCAATGTAATCAGGAGGACTGCTGCAGCCCTCCAGGGTATGAGCACCTTGCTCCCTGGATGTTTTGACACCTCTGGAGCTAGTTTTTAGGTTGTACGCTCAGAAGGCAGCTGTCAGGATCTGGGTGGCGGCAGGGTTTCCCCTGCACCACTGCCCTGGCAGCTGCAGGTTCGAGGCCAGCTTGATGCCAGGAAGAGCCCAGCATTTGCAGGATCAAGCCCTGCCGGGGCAGCAGCTGCTGGGGCTCTCATGAGGTCCACCTGGGAGTCCTGAGGGAAGGCCTACTTAAGGAATGACTCCCTCCCAGAAGCTGCCTCAGCAACATAGGTCTTCAGCTATCCTGTTCCTGTGCTCTGGTTTCCATTCCTGCTCTGAACTGATCCTGCATTCCTGTTCCCTACTCCAGCTCAGTGCTTCCACTCCTGCGGCCTGGTTCCAGTCCTAGTGCTCCAGTTTCTGCTCCTGTACTCCTATCCTAGCTAGTTGGTCTGTGGGTGACTTTGGGCTTGGCCCTCTGTGCTGTTGGCTGGGTCCTGGTGCCCTTGCCCTGGCTATTAAAGGCAACCGTGCACAACCAGGACCCCAACAGTAGCATGGATTATAATTTCTGGGCAAAGCAGGGGGATCTGATGGGAGTACACAATTTAAGCCTGGTCTGATTAACAGTTAATAAAAAATGTTTACTCTCAATTAATTAACCAGGATAATAAGCTTGAGAGAATTCAGCCTAAGGATACTTCTGGCTTTTCCTAAAAACAGCAATCTCTAAAGGCATGCAATTAACAGCCCTATTTATGCTGCTGTGTACACAAAGCTAGGCACCTAAATTAACTAACATCAATACATTTGGGGGACATCTGACCTCAACTCTGTCCAAGAGTGACACATTCATAAAAACACCTCCATAACTGTAATCCTTCATACATTTACTTTGAAGGAAGTTCCAGTGAGTTAAACTTCACTTGCACCTGAGTAAACATATATACACAACTGGATTATTAAATTCTTTCAGCAGATCTCTCTGGAATATTGGCACGAACATTGTTTAGGTCAGTGGTGGAGAACCTTTTTGGGCTCGCGTGCCCAAAATGGGGGGGGGGACAGCGGGTGGCGTGCTGCCGCTGCGATGGCAGCGGACCCGGAGGACCCGGAACCGGAAGTGGCGGTTTAAGGTGAATCATGGCGACGGACTCGGAACCGGAAGTGGCGGTTTAAGGCGAATCATGCCAACGGACTCGGAACCGGAAGTGGCGGTTTAAGGGGGAATCATGCCGACGGACCCGGAAGTGGCGGCGGAAGGGGGAATCCCGGCTGCAGCCGCCTCATGAGGTTTGGCTGCGCAGGGGGGGGGCAGGGGGGAGTAGCGACCTATGGCTCGCGTGCCAGAAGAAAGGGCTCCGCGTGCCAGCTGTGGCACGCATGCCATAGGTTCGCCATCACTGGTTTAGGTCATTTCCCAAATATTAATTGGCAAAAAAATGCCCTCAAAAATTATCATATAAATTGTAAGAGACAGAATTTTGATATAAAAATACCAGATAATAAAATACAGTGTTCCACCACATGATAGTTATTAATATATGGCCTATAATGCATCAACTTTTCTATTTCCTTTTGGGGGCTTTACCATAATCAGTCAATTTCGCCATAAACACAATGATCTATACTTTTAAAAAAACCTAGTAGGAGACACTGGAAGCATCTAGTGCCTCCTCACATCCAAATTAGAGGCAACCATTCATACACTGTCTAATCTAATTCCACAAAAACAAATGGAATTTAGGTCAGTCACAAGTCTCCCAAGTCCCATTTATTTCCACAGTTTATCTCTGGAAAATACAATAATGCTGGAAAGGTAGAAGGCAGCAGGAAATGAGGAAGACCAAATACGATATGGGCTGACTTCCTAAAGGAAGCCACAGGCTTGAATATGCAGGAGTTGAGCAGGACTGTTGAGGACAGGACGTGTACGAGATGACTGATTCATAGGATTGCCATACGTCAGAACTGACTTGACAGCACATAACAAATTTAGTCCCATGTCTGATTTTTGGATGAGATAATCTTTCTTAACCTGTAATTTAGTGTTGGAAATCATAACTAGAGCTGGCCCACTAAATCAATGGAACTTACATAGGAGTTGACCCCCCAAATCCCCACTGATTCAACAGGTCTGCTCTTGTTGCAACCTACTATAACAAGCAACAGGATTTCAGCCAATATAAAAAAACACAAGGGTAAAGTAAATAATGTGCCATTAGTTTATCTTAGAACTTTTTTCCCAATAATTTTCATGGAACTTTATTATGCCAAAAAATGTAATTAAAGTCAGCATAAATAGGGTTACAGTTCCATATAGTCATTACTGCATTTCAATCTATATATAGTATGATACCATTAATATTGCATTTCAACACTTCCTTTAAAATCTGATTTTATCTGTATTTGTCAAATATTATTCCAAATCCACTTCCATCCCTATAAGAGGGTAGCTTGTTTTCCCATTTTTTTCTAAAGAAAGTTTTATAAAATCTAATGGAGATGTCAATATTTCAATAAAAGAATTAATTATTTCAATTTAGAATTTGTACTCACCCAGAATAATTCAGGAGATGTTTGCTATGGCTTTTATTTGTAGAACTCATAAGAAACCTAGTATGTGCCATCCTATTTAAAAAGCAGTTGCCATATTAAGGAACACACAGTAGTAAATAACTGTATCTCTGATGGTTGCCAACCATCTGCAAAAAGAGAAAATATTTTCTAATACATTGGATTTAAACTATTCATTTTATTTTCATCTCTGTCAAAATGAACTCACTAATTAAGAGAATCTGTCAATTCTAACCACGCTAATCTGATTACTCTAGAATGCTATGTAGTATTCTGCCATATCTAGGTATTTATTATACAAATTGTACTAATCAAGTATAACTTCTAATAGAGCCACAGTATATAATAATTATACAGAATATCAATTTGTCCCTGAATTATTCCCATATCAGTATCTTTATCTTCAAAATCTTTTTTTTAAATTCTACATCTCTATATACTAAGATTATTTCAAAGGTATTTTGCCCAAATATTATGCATCTGAATAATTCTGTATTATTCCATAACAATTATGGAGGAACAGATGGATCACAGGCTCACCAGACAGTATTTCAGATTCAATAGGCCACTGCTATATAAAAACCCAAGCTGATAAATTCACTCTGTACCCTCATGATAATTTTGAAAATGTGAACAGAAGTATTCAGTCCTGTGTTCTGCGCTAAGATGTGTGTTAGCTGGCTTCAGGGATTAGTCGTCTGAAAGATTACTTCCCTCAATTTGTTTCCAGAATCAAGAACTAAGAGTGAGCAAGCACTGAGAACATCTACATATATGATAGCTGCATTAAGAGACAACTAGGACTGAGTATAGTAGAGCTAAGCAGGTTCCCCCCATTATCAGATTTCTAATTTAGATTTTAGTTTCATAACCCTTTTACCTTTAGCTGAAACAAGAACAGAGTAACATCAGCACTCTGAAAACAAATCTTGCTTATAGAAAACTAAGTAATTAGAAAAAAGGACGTCAACATTTTTACAACACACCACTTTACAGATGCCTCACTAAAAGCAAATAATTTCATATACATTACAAGGTAAAAGTTCATGCTCTGAGCAGTTTATATTTACATTAGAAACCTACTGACAACATTTAAATGTTGTGACATGTATCACTTCAAAGTTATTTAGAAACCCTAAATCCCTATTACATGCAATATTATAATGGTCTTGTTTCAGATCTACCCGAGAGATAAATATGATGTAAGTGGTAGCACCCCTTAAGCAGGTTGTAATTAATTAACCATCCATCATAAATTGTTAATGGTCATAGGATAGACAAATTACTTAAGTCTGTATATGCCAAATTTCTTACCTGGAAATTTTGGAAACATTAAAGTTTTCAGTTAATTTTATTCCCAGTAAACAAAACTTCCATCATATATCAAATGAATTGATCTTTATGGATCGTTTTCTTTGTAGGAATAAACCAGAGGCTCTATAGACTCTAGTAAATAGACTTTAAAACAGAACAATATTAACTAAATTATTGGGAAAATGATAACCAATAAGATCCCCAACTTCACAGGTCTATATATTTGATTCAGTAATATATGAAACATTTTTGTATGTTTGACAATCTAATATTGAATGCATTCCAATGTTTAAATAATTATTTAGTATTTGCATGAGGTGCTGATTTTCAAGGCAGCAGGTACATCGCAAACAGATTTTGCCCTATTTTGCATATATGATTTTTAAAAACCTCTTCATTTAGTTTTGGATTATGTTAAAATAATATGTCTTGATCTCTGATCCCCAAATATGCAGCATCTGAAATGCCATAAATGAGATAAAATAAAAAATAAACTTACCCAGTAATTAGCTTGAGTTTAATTTTTAAAAATTAATTCAGACTAAAAAAGTATTAGACAGTGTACTGAGAATGCAATCTTAGACAAACATACCTGAGATTAACTCCCATTGAACAATGTAGCTTATGTATGAGTAGATATGCATGGGATTTCACTATAAAAAGCCTGCCCTATGACATGTGAGTATGAGAGATCTTATCTTAGAACTGCAGAACTGGAAGGGTCCCTATGGATCACTGAGTCCAGCCGCTGTCAAGGAGGCAGAGTGGAGAATCACACTTCTAACCTCTGGCTTGCAGCCAGATACCTAAACCATTGAGCTACCCAGCAGCTCTTGTATGGCCTTTCAAACATTCAGAAATATGAAATGTTCGCAGCTTGAAATGAAAAAGAAGCAAATGAAAAGAAGCAAGGACAAAAGTATACATTATACAATTTCTGCATAACTATCCCTGACTTTAAAAGTAAATAAATGAAAAGAAACTACTGGAAACTGAATGCAGGAGTAAAAAACAGACATGCTGTGATCAATCCCTTCCACAGCAGTCTTTTCAAAACTGCTTTCCCACAGCAAATTTTAACCTAAATAGGAGCACATGCAAATCAAAGTATACTCGTGCTTTGGAGGAAGAAATATAGCTAGAATGAGGAATTCAGAGATTTTTTTAAAATGACTGGCAAGAAAACGGTTAAGTTAACTCCTTCCCACCTGCCTGTCCCTCACTCCCTACTGCATCCTTAACTAGCTCTATTTCATCCAAGGTGGATTTGATTAAAATAAAATTGATTTAAATTAAAAAATGATTTTTTAAAATTTAAATAAAAAATTGATTAACTAACAGTTGCAATTTTAAAAAATACAAAATCCAGTTAATTGCTCCTGATGTGATATGAACTTTATTGCTGCTAATAAAGAAATTAATGACCCCCTGTATGTGCCTTCTTTATGGTTGAGGAGAACTGAAACACAGACATTGAAACATGGCAAAGAAACATCCATGTTCTCTTCTGAACATAGCAATATTGTTAGCTACCCTCAATCATAGGCTAAAAAGAATTAGTATGGAAGTGCATAAAGAAAACTGCTTCTCCCAATATCAAACCTACCCCGAGAACCAGGCATAGGGAGGCCCAAACTCTTATCTATGAGACAGCAAAAAATACTCATACTTCCAAAAATTAAATTAAAATACACCCTAAATGAATAAAGAGGCAACAAAATTGTTGTGATATATTCATGTCGAGGATATATTCATGTCGAGGATACCATTAACAACAGGTAATTTATAATTACAAGCAGTTAATTACCATTTGAAATCCTGTTGTTGAGCATAGTAAGTCACACTAGAATAGGCCCATTTGAATCAAGTGAATTCACTGAGAAGTTGACTCACCGAATAGCCACTGATTCAAGGGGCCTACACAAGTGTGATTTACTACAGTAAGCAACAGGATTTCAGCCATTATTACTCAGAAACATAAGATTCAATACTGACTACAGTATCCATAAAATGATGAAACTGAGGCTGTCCTACATTGGGCACATCATGAGAAGGCAAGATTCTTTGGAAAAGACAATAACGCTGAGGACAGGTTGAAAGCAGCAAGAAAAAAGGAAGACCAAATATGAGATGGATTGACCCCTAATGGAACCACAGGCTAAACAGGGACATTTTGTACAGGACATTTTGGAGAGCTCTCATTCATAGAGTCACTCTAAGTCGGAGGTGACTCTACACCATGTAACAACAAGAACATAAATTTCAGCATTCACCAAAAAATTCTGGTTTTAATTTTATTTCAGAATGGTATACTTCTTGACTTTAAGGAATAGCCTGGTAAGTTTGTCACAACAAAAGCTAATGAATGCAGCAGCTTAAAGCCTAATATATTATAAAAACTCATTATGACATAAGCTTTCGTGGACTAGAATCCACTTCACCAGGGGTTATCTTAAAGCTCATACTTTGTCATATTTTATTTAATAATTGACTTGCATTATATTATTTTGTTTGTGTTACTTTTGTGTTGTGAACCGTCCAGAGTGGCCGCAGACCAGATGGGTGGTGAATAAATCGAACAACTGAAATAAATAAATAAAGCTGCCTTCCCCTAACCAACACCCTCAAAACTTGCTGGATTACACCTACCACCAGCCCTAGACAATGGCTGCACTGGCTGAGGATGAAAGGAATTACAGCTTGACATATTTGGAAGGCACTATGAAAACAAAGACTATGCATTACTAAAACACAGGTAGGATCAGGATTTCCAGTAGACAGGATGTGAGGGTCTAGTGCCATGCATAGTTCCTTGGGTGTGTGTTATGTGCCATTAAGTCGGAACCGACTTACAGCAACCCTAACAGGGTTTTCAAGGTAAGTAAAATATTTAAGGAGTGGTTTTCCCAGTTCCACTCCCCCAGTAAGTTTCCGTGTCTGAATGGGGATTTGAAACCTGTTCTCCAGAGTCCTAATCCGTCAGTATATCCACTACAACATACTGGGAACTGCACTGTTCCTTAAAGCAGCTCAAAACAAAGCTCCATCACTAGAAACAGAAAGAAAATGCATGCATGTATACACATCTGCCTCATCTGCATATTTCATGTGATTCAGAGAAATCAAGTTCCCCAAATGCAAAATCTGAATGACCTTATTATTATTATTATTTTAGTTGTCTTCATTTCTTTTGTGTGTGTATCTCTTCCCCACTCATGATGAAGCACAGCATATTTGTCAAAAAGTCATACTTATGGCTCTTAACTAAGGACCATGAACATGAAAAAGAATCTCTCTATGATACTTCATTCCATGTAAAAAAAAAATGTGCTGGAGTTTATGCTCTCTCAGAAACTTTTTTACACTCACACACTCTCTCTCTCACACACACACACACACACGTGTGGGGGAAAAAATCAATGAATCCAAAAAACTCTACAGGCTCCATTGCTTAAAAAAAGGGAATTAAACCCAAATCTAGAAAGCATATACAAAAATCAGCTATTCCTGTCTTGCTCACCAGATTCTCCATTTCACAATATTTTCTTTTTTTTCCCCAGCGGCAGCTTTAACAAGGCATATGGTACTGCTTTGCCAAACCCAACAATAATGCTGTGTAAATTTCCCTTGCTACAAAAGGCCATTTCCTGTTGCTTAGCAACATTTAATGCCCCCACTGTTTCCTGAGGTCTTCAAATTACTTTAATGCTAAATGTAATGGAAAATTCAAAATTTGCCTATTTCTTTATTATTTTTCTTGTCAGTAGAAGCTGCAAACTTAAGCAGACCTGTCTGATCAGAAATCTGTCTGGTTCGTAACAATCATTACTATACCCACTTATACATTAACTATTTGTTGTATTTGATGGGATTAGTGGAGGTTGCAACCTGTCAGACGTGCTAGTTCAAAACTTACCTAGATATGTTTAGTCAGTAAACATTAATTGACTTGTGTAGTTAAATATTAACTTGTTTCTTGTCTACATGACTGAAATAATCATGACTTCATGGTAAATACCATGTTTCCCCCGAAAATAAGACAGGGTCTTATATTAATTTTTGCTCTAAAATGCATTAGGGCTTATTTTCAGGGGATGTTTTATTGTTTTCATGTACAACAATCTACATTTATTCAAATACAGTCATGTCATCTTCTTCTGGTTGCTGCACAATGGTGGAAGGCAGGGTTTCACTTAACTGGGGCTTATTTTTGGGGTAGGGTTTATATTACAAGCATCCTGAAAAATCATACTAGGGCTTATTTTCA
The DNA here is from genome assembly GCA_037013535.1 of Intellagama lesueurii. Lineage (NCBI taxonomy): Eukaryota > Metazoa > Chordata > Lepidosauria > Squamata > Agamidae > Intellagama > Intellagama lesueurii. Next base: position 12,227,860 of record JBAJHW010000009.1, on the reverse strand, counting down.
GGTTAGGTCTTATTTTCGGGGAAACGGTAGCTGTTTGAAAAGCTGCTTGTTGATTGGTAGTTTAAAACTCTTTCCTCTGTTACTGACAAGACAAGGTATAAAGATTTTGTAACTGTGCCAAATAGATACAATCCTTTGTTTTTTACTTGGGCACCTTTACTGGTAAAATGAACTGTTTTGGTTTACCTCACTCACTCCATTTGAGTCTCCATCCGTCACTTAAGGATGAATTGCTGGTGTTAATCTTGTTGCAACACTAAATCTTCATTGTCTAAAACATATGTTCATACATAGTACAACTGTACATAGGCAACTACTACTAACAGTATGTAGGAAAACAGTGAGCTTCCTTAAGGTACCATTGACTGCAAATGTCTCTCCAGAAACAGTAACAGAAAAAAATAAAATGCATAGAACTCTGCAGCTTTCCAACATACTGGATTGTACTTCACTTATTTGCTGATGCTATTGCTGATCTCTACTTTGAGACTTGGCCAAAAGGTACCTACACATTTTATAATTTTTTTAAGGTGTTTTTTTTTTCCTGGACTGTCAGAAAGATGATCAAGTGGGTCCTAGATCAAATCAAGCCTGAACTAACTTTGAAGGCAAAAATGTTGAAGCTGAGTGTGTCCTACTTTGGACACATAATGAGAAGGCAGGGTCCTCTGGAAAAGACAATAATGTTACGAAAGGTAGAAGGCAGCAGGACAAGAGGAAGAACAAAATACAAGAGGAAGATCAAATACAAGATGGACTGACTCCATAAAGGAAACCACAGACTTGAGTTTAAAAAAGCTAAGCAGGACAGTTGAGGACAGAACATTTGGAGATAACAACAATATACTACAAGAGGGTGCTTACATATCTATAAGATAATTTGTTGTTGTTGTTTAGTCGTTAAGTTGTGTCCAACTCTTCGTGACCCCATGGACCAAAGAGAATACTGTGACTCAAATGAAATTCTTATTATCGCTGCTGCTGAGACTCAACCAATATAGTTACTTTTAAAATAAAATTCTACTAATTAACAATGCTACATTATGAAATGAGGAAAATCCATTATCATTGTTGTTACTGCTGCTGCACAATAACTACATTTCTCATTGTCGCTGTTATTCAAAGACATGAACAACTTTTGATTCTATGTCAATCCATGCTAAAATCAACAAAAGTGGGTTTAAGATGGATCACCTGTGGTTTGCTTAATAAGCAAAGAAGTGGGTATTTAAATTAATTAGCAGAATAAATCAGTATCAATAATGCTAACAATATAGTACAAAGTAGACATGGGCTGTTCATATTTGTACCTCTGGGATACGAATATGACTGGGCACCCAATTCCCTCTCCTAGAACCAGCAGACCCACTCACCGGGCTCCACGCAGCACTGGAGGTCCATCGTCATTGCGCCAATTGTGGCAGGAGCCTGGCTGGCTTTCCCCACCTCCCCATGCAGCTGACCACTTTGGTGAGGAGGCAAGATGGGGAGTCTCCAAACTCAGCTGATCAGTGGTCGGCTGCACGGGGAGGCGGGGAAAGCCAGTCGGGTTCTTGCCATGGTTGACGCAACAGGGACGCCAGCAATGCACGGAGCCCGGTGAGTGAGCCAGCTGGTTCTGGTTGAGGAAATTGGGCCCTTGCAGTACCTGTGGTGCTATGGGTCATATTTGTATCCCTGGAGATATGAATACGAATAGAACATATGAATACGAATAGAACATATGAATACGAATAGAACAAAGTAACCAAAGAACTCCAAGCAATGTGAGTCACTTCTTGCTATACATCGAAGCATCAAACACCACATATGCTATAGCAGTTTGATTTTCAGCAATGGTGTTAATATGTGCGCTAGCTTCTCACAGAGAAACAAATGGACAGAGAGAAAGACACACATGCTTTCGTATACACAAAACACAATGCAGATAATATCTGGATAATATCAGTTGCTACAGGTCTGATAACTGATAGATCAAACATTGTAATAAACATTCTTAATCCCAACAAAGGTCAAATTATTGTTAAGTGAATGAATACAGAAAGTAGAAATTGGGTTCAATTATATGTATAATTTAAGTGAGATATGTTAGCATAGTCAGGCAATATTCCTCTATCTAGGAATAAAGGGGTTGTACATAAGTAAGGGTGTCCTTGTTTTTGCCTGTGAAATGTTAAAGACAATGCCTTTGGTGTTATAGAGGGCCTAAGCAATTAATTGTAAAAAGATAAAACATCAGACACAATTTGTGTCCATTGAATATTGCAATTTATTTAAAAACATGTATTCGTGAAGGCTTTCATGGCCGGGATCCTATGGTTGTTGTAGGTTTTTTGGGCTGTTTGGCTGTGTTCTGAAGGTTTTTCTTCCTAACGTTTTGCCAGTCTCTGGCCGGCATCTTCAGAGGACAGGAGTTAGAGACTCTGTCTTTCTGGTGTAGAGTAGCTGAAATCTGTAGCTGTGGGAACAGCTCTTTGTCCTTTTCAGGAGATTGGGTGATTATGGTGATCAGGGTGTTTTTTTGTTATTTAAAAACAATACAACGAACAAGAATCAAAGCAACTATTTTAAAAACTCAGAGAGGCAAACTGAATAGCATGGCTAAATTTTACAAATATAATATAAATTCTGAGAAAGCCAGGTGCACAAGTACAGTAATTAGTGTTGAACAACAACACGTACCCATCTCAAATTCATTACACCACTTGCAGGCAGCTAATTGAGACAGGGCAGGATTTGGCCAGCAAAATGCACCAAAATGTTTGAAAAACTTATTTATCACAGTGGCATAATACCAGGGGCAGCTGTTTCTGTCCTGAAATGTATTTTTGCCACAGTCACAGGTGGCAGAACATACCTGGGTAGCTGCCATCCCTGAACGCATGACAGTTTGCTTGATCTGATGTCATGGAAATGTGATGCAGGGCTATTCTGAGAAAGCTTTCAATTGCAAGGGCCTGGTGGATGCTGGCATCTAGCTAAGAAGAGTAGTACTGTTCATATCATCTGCAGAGGTAGCCTGCACCCCCCATTTCAAAAAAAGAAAGGTCAAGACAAAACAAACCCAGAGGTAATCTGATGGTTGCATTTTTCATAATTTCAAATCAGTTTTTATCTTGCTTTTCTGTGACAGATTGTTTGATTTGTCAAATATACTGGCGATTTTAGAGCAGCAGCCAATTAGTGTCCACAGATTTTTAATTGGTAAATTGTAAATAAAATATAGTTAACAATTGTCTTTGACAAATAAAATTGTCATTTGGTGAATGAATTGATAAAATTTCTTTCTTTCTTTCAAAAACCAGGTTAATCCCTAAATCTCCAACTCGTCTTTACTAAAAGCCTTGGAAAATTTCACCTGCACCCCCAGAAAGAATAAAAACAGAGCCAAACTCTGTAAAACTAAATGGTATAGCAGAGTTACTATGTTGAGCAATTTCACAAAGACAAATAAGAGGGACCAATGACTGTTGGAAGAAGAGTCCTGCTCCTATCATAGGCATTTTAATGTTCATAATTGGCTTAGTTTTCATGACATATTTGCTCTCCAAAGCCCTCAATCAAGGATGGATTAAAAATCCTAAAATTTTATTATAGCAACTGTTCTCTTAACAAAGACTTTCTGATGTTAGTTTTAAACTGTTTTATTGCTTGTTTTTAATTTTATTGATTTATATTGATTTTCGTCTGAACTGATTTTCAATTATTTATTGTTCATTCATTGTTCATTAATTTTATTGATTTGATTTTTACTGACTTTTTAATTTTACTGTTTTGTTAATTTTTACTGTATATATTGATTGATCTATATTGATTTAATTGCTTATTTACTTTTAGGGATCTTGTGTTTTATTGATCTGTAGTGGTATTGTGACTCATCTTCAGTACACTCTACTGTATGGAATATAATTCATCTGAATAGTAGGTATGAAACTATTTAAGAGCTGTGCACAATGGGAATGTATTATTCAATTTATTTATCGTCCATCTAGCAAATTGCTACTTTGAGTGGTGTACAACAAAGGAAAGAAACATAAATGATAAAATTACTTTAAAACACTAGATTATATTTATTGAATTGATTAATTTAATTTGTGTCTTCCTGTTAGAAAACCCTGCCTTTCTGTCAAAACAGGTAGAAAAAGCAGTCACAATTGACAACATAAGATCAAATAAGAGCAGCTAAAAATAAAAAAATACACTCATGTCTCAGTTCCCACAGGTATGGTTCACATCTGCCTGAGCATACATTTTCTACTGTACTGTCTGATTTTCACTATTTATTTACTTCCTACATACTATAATTTCCTTCCCAGGTTATCTTTCTAAAAAAAGATGTAGAAGGCAGAACACATGTAAAAATTCAGAGCCTAGTAAAGGATAAAAATCAAAACAGTATGAAACAATATTTTAGGATTACATAAAATCTACAGTAAAAATTCTCCACCATTCCAAAATGCATGGACCAACAGGCCATTTTCATCTACTTCCAGCAACAGACCAAAAAGGAACTCCTATAGACTTCTTAGGGGAGCTTACTGCATAACTTTGGTGCCACTAAGGAAAGGCCCTGCTGCTGGTTCTTTATACTCTTTATGAGATCTGCCTGCTGTACCTCTTATCCATTATGAACCAAACAGTATGCCTTTTTTTTTAATATGGGGAAAAAGATGTCATGTTTAGCTTTACTATGACTGCCAAAATTAGAATACTATCAGAAGTGTACCATTTTTACCTGTTGCAAGATTTTTTGTTATGTGAATCTGAAACAAGGGACTTTGAAAGGAACACCTTTTCTAAATAACAGGTATGTTTTTTTAAAAAAAGGACAAACACAGAATGGATGGTTTCATTCCACTCTACAAGCATCCAGTATTGGGGACAGGCAGACATTTCTTGGAAAGCCACTGCATAGATATGTTACCTGTAACCAAGAAAGGTCCTGTTTTTAATATCCACATAATCCAGAGTAGAATCCATTCTACTCTCCAGAAGTTAAAACTACTTTTTAAAAACATCATGGAATGTCCAAGAACGGCCCAAAACAAATTATCACTGATACACTTCAGGAATGCTGTGTTTTCACCAGAATCAACTACAGAAATCAACTCATTTTCCATCATGCACATCTAACAAAATAAGGGTTATCTTGCCATTTCTAAAATTTCATTTGATTCTGGCATATTTATTTGCTAAATTAACATTTTATTCTTGAAATGAAGCAACAGCAAAATTGCCATAGGAAAAGTCTTAATGCCAACCCTGAAATCCAGTAGTATTTTGTTTAAAATGCTATCAACTGTCTCAGAAACCTAAATTTTGAGGCAGTATACAGTTTTTCATATATAATATAGCAGCAAAAGGCCTGATCAATCATATGAACCAGCAGAATGTTACAAATCATTAGACATTTGAGTACCTGCAATAAACACCCATCTTCTTTTGGTTTCAAAGAAGGCATTAAAAAGGTATAGAACAAATTCATGTAGGCGAACGCTATTCATGATTACAGGATATGATGGTCATATGCCACCTCCAGTTTCAGAGACAGTATGCTACTCAACAAAAGCTGCTTCAGAACAGGTGTTTTTTTTCTGTGTGTGGGTGTTTACAAGAGGCATCTGAGCAATATAGGACAGAGGATGCTAAACTAGACAGGCTTCTGGTCTGAACCAGCAATGCCCTCCTTATGTTCTGAGAACAGCATATAAAGTTATATATTAATTAATTATGCTTTCAAAAAAATGCAACATATAATTTGCAATTATCTTAAGAGCTTTTCCTTCCTTCCTTCCTTCTTTAAAAATCAAGCATACCAAAAGGCCATGGGTTCCCACTGGAATTTAATTTCACAATTTTAAAAACTGCCCTATATAAGAAAATATTTAGGTCTGTTTGCAACTGGCATAAAATTAGATCAAGGCACTGCTCTGCTCTTCTGTGTCAGAACAAAGGCTGCAACATGCAGGCGGTTAATCAGCGAGCTTAACCAATGCAAACTTTTTAGTTTCTTCTACCACCCTATTAATTAGGCATAAGATTACTTCAAACTGTACACTTATAATGTTTTAATACCAATACTTGTAAAAAAAAAATTTAAAAAGCAGATGCCAAGCAGCATATTAGAAGAGGCAATACCCCCACCCTGACTTCTCTCTTTTTAAACATGCTATGGCACTTGTTTACACTAACTAAAAGCAAAGAAAGCACAGTGGATATAAGCTAATATTTTTTTTAAAAAAAATCAATTTAAATTACAATTTAAATCAAAAAATCAATTTTTGTCAAGACTGTATCTGCCAGCATAGCTGGTGGAATGGAATGCTGGCAAATTGCAATCCCACAACATCTGTTGAACTGTAACCAATTAAATCATATTTTCCTCATACTCCTAGTCAGAAGCTGTGTGCAATGAATGTCACAGTAAGTCAGAAAGGAAAAGAAATTCATCATTAAAGCAATTTTAAAGCAGGCTGCAGTCTTAAAAACTCTGACTGGACAATACGTCCCAATCAACAGTGTGGGATCTACTTCCAAGTCAACACACAAAGGACTGTCCTGTTGAAGGAGTGCTTTGCTTCCCCCAGGAAAGGGCCATAACTCAACAGTAGGGCACATTATTGTGTGAAAATGGTCTCGAGTGCAAACCCCAGCATCCCTATGTAGAGTTAGGAAATATTCCTGCAGATATACTGTACTGACTGCCAGTGCTGAAAATGTTATATTAGAAGGATACATGGACCAACTTATTTAAAAACAGCTTCCTATGTTCCAGCCAAGTTTCTGGACAGAAAGTCACCCCAGCTTTTCAGAGCTGGAGGAATGAAATCCTTTGACATAAGGATGCCAAATAAAAATGTGCAGTGTAATTGTAAATACATTTACCTAGAAATAACACACACTGAGGTTAATGCTGAATATGCTTCCACAGAAACACTAGGTCAACAGGAATAAGTGCATTCCAGATGGCAGCTGATAAGGCTTCTGTCTGCTAGTAGGTAGCTGCCAAAGCCAAAGTACCAAACAAGAAAGTTATTTTTAATTAATGCTTCCATCAGTCCTAATTTAGTTAGCTTATGTTGCCCTCAATTACCAGCAACAGCAAAATGTTCCAAATGTGTGCACCAATTTCCAAAGTTGACCACTGGCGATTGCAGAAATCTGGCATATCCTGATGTAGCTCTTATTAGATCTCTTATTTTATTCCTGTTTACCAAAACAGGTTTAGTGATTTGCATTAGCCTACTGTTCTGACTGAAGCACTGTATAAAATATGAAGCACCCACAGTAGCTGGCACTGAGCAATCAAATCTGAAGGGTTTTGCTTTGACAACCAAAAGGTTACCATAGCAACCGACTCAAAGCAGTAGAGATAAAAATCAACCATGCTTTCTCCCCAAATCAGCAAAACTAGAATGTTGTTGAAATCACATTTTCATTTGCATCCTTTTTTCTTTTAAAAAAAAAATTAGACTAGGAACCCATGAGAAATACTTCAATATAAATTGAAACCTACATCCATAACCGTCTAACATGCAAGGTGACATAGCCTGTTCTTTTATGTAGAAAGATGATCCAGGGTATTTTAGCATGTGTGTGGTGAAATATAAGAGAATACAACAAAACAAGTCATCGGTAAGAGAATTTTATAAATACCTTCCCAGTAGTAGTAAGAACAAAGCTTTAACATAATATTTCAGACAAACACAACACATTATTATTTGCAGAAATAAGGGCAAAGTAGTGCTGCTTTTCCAAAAATAACATGACTGTAGTGTCAGTAATCTTTTAGATTAGCAATAAATATTTACTCATTAATCTTTAAATATTATTTGTAAGGATAATTTGGGAGGCTTTTATTTTATTTATTTTTATTTATTTAAAATATTTTACCCTATCTGTCTCCTAAAAAGGACCAAGACAGCTTACATCATTAAATGCACAATATTAAAAGCTAAAAACAGTAATTATTCAACGATTAAGAATGAATAACATTATATTAAAATGTTAGGTAAAAGCATTATGAAAAACAGATTTAGAAGCAACAAAATATAACCCACCCCCTTTATTGTCTCCTATACAGTAATTCACTAAAGAAAAGCTTGCCTGAAGAAAAATCTTTGCCTGCTTGCATTTCTGGCCATTACTTATTTGTAAAATACAATGAAAATAAATATTAAGGAATATATTATTTAAATCATTACTTACTACCTGGGTCAAAACATAATGAAAGAATTAAACTTTCAGAAATCATTTTTTTTTACCAGAGGAGGAAGAGAATATTAATATGTGGTTTTAACAGCCAGTGGATATAATAATTTTTTATGCTGTGGGAATACCTCATACCCCATCTGAGGACCCACCTGAAATGACTTGGTTTTTAGAATTGAAATATGTGTACATTTTAATCCTCTTGTATTATGTTTTTAATCCAGCATTTTATAGAAAGTATGTATTTGTATTTGTACTTTTTAACTTGCTAGCTCTGTGGATGTTCAGCTGGCTCCAAGCATGTGTATATATTTATATTTATACCTATGTTTTAAATCTGTGGATGTTGAATGACCAAAGTGGTCAAAACAATCAATAAATAAAAAAATATTAATAAATGGTGAAAGGTGAAGCTGACACATCAGTTAAGAAGTGTCACATCTTCATCCAGATTTTTTTGTTTGGGATTCTGTTTTCATGTGATAATCTGCTCCAATTGGTAGCAAGTGAAATTGTTCCAGTCTCCAATTATTAGAAGACATTACCAGAAATTATGAGGCCTCATCAATATTTTTCAGATGTTCTGCTGATGTGCCAAGCTATATATTACAGAGGAAGAGGGGATAAGTACCTTGATTCCACCACTAAAATGCCTCTCTTGCCATTCTAGTTGCCCCACTCCAAATCTAGAGAGCAATCATCTGCACAGTGTGTCCTCTATTGTTGGGGGCTCTCTCTAAGAGTTTAGAATCTAGAAAATCAGAACTTCACTTGGAAAGAAACTCCACAGATGAAGAAGTTCCCCTCTCCCTGTAGTCAGTTGCTTTCCAATTAAAGAGGGTAATGAAAATTAGGCATGTGTCATCCATTTTAATTTTTTTTAAAGATTCCAGATCCCAGAATTCTCTATTTTGGGAGTTCCACCTGACAGATCTACACAAAACTTGTGTTCACCTGGAGAAATGTTGAGCTGGAAGGTTTCATGGCCTGGCTTAGGCTGAATTCCGGCCTAGCCACCTGTGAGAAATAGTTGCCCCTGGCATTTGCTTTAGTTCACTCTCAGCAAGCAGTCAGACAACTTCCATTTCTAGCAGTCAAAAAGGTGGAAGACAGCCAAAAAAGGCCAATGTGGCTTCACAAAACGCTCAGAGATAACCTGAAAATTTAAAAAAAGCACACATATAGGAAGTGGAAGGAAGGGAAGAGTACAGACAAGTAGCAAAGCATTGCAGGGACGGCGCTAGAGGAAGGCAAAAGCTGAGAATGAGCTGAGGTTCACAAGAGATGCTAAAAGGAACAACAACAAATGCATTCTTCTGGTACATGGGAAAGGAAACCAAGCCCTATGAGGAAAGACTAAAAGAACTGGGCATGTTTAGCCTTGAGGAAAGAAGACTGAGGGGAGATATGACAGGACTTTGGACATACTGGAAAGGTTGTCAGACAGAGGAGGGGCAGGATCTGTTTTAGATCATCCCAGAGTTCATAACTAGAGATGGGGACGAATATAAAAATGGATCGCTTTTTCCCACGAATACAGCCGAAAAGGCGTCCCCTCTAGACATTTCTGTATCGGTTACAATAGCAGACTTGAGAGGCTTGAGAGTCATGAAACTGACCTGCCTGACCTACCTCATAGCCTCGGATACTACGTAGGCCTCACTGCAGAAAAAGCGTGATACAAGTGTAATAAATGAATAAACAAAGCCTTCACAGCCAGGGAGAGTGAGGAAATAGCCATCATCACATCATGTGGTGCATCATGCAGTGAGTTTCATAAGCTAATTGACTTCCTCTTCCACAAGGTAATGGAAAAGAGGAAGTCGGGGGGGGTACCCTTTCCTCCTCTCTTCCGACTCTACCCGTCCCCCCCCCAATGGAGGGGGCCACCATGGAGTGGCTAAGCCACGCCCCCAGGCCACGCCTCCCCAGCTATGAGCCGATCGCGCGAGAGGAAAAGGGAGCGGGAAACAGAAAGAAGTCTGGTCTTACCGTAACGACTCGTTTGTGGAGCGGACCTCGACGTTGGAGTACATGGCACTAGTGGCAGCGACGACGGACCGAGCTTCTCGGGGGTGGGGGTGGGGGTGGGGGTGGGGAGAGACAAACAAAGAAAGGAAAGAAGAAAGGAAAAGAACAGAACAGAAGGCTCCTCGGCAACCCTAGCTGGCCTTCGCACCCGGAAGCGGAAGTTAGATTCCGGAAGTGACGAACGGATGAGCTGGGATTCGATTGGCTGGTTTCTGTGGTATGTGTGGTTGCTACTCATGAGCGGAGTTTCAGCTTGTGGAGGTGAATTGAAGGAAGAGGAAAACATTTCTGGCTGAGGGAGAAGAATATTTCTGCGGTTCCGCTTTGCAGGACCGCCATTGCGCCGTCCGTGAGCGCGGCGGCCTCGTCGAGGTTTTGGAAAAGCAACCGGTCTTGTCGACTGCAGAGGGTAGCGATTCCTGTCTCCAACACTAGATGTCGCTGTCGCCTGCTGTTGTGTTAACGGCAGGTGTGCCGGTGTTGAGGGTCCCATCCTAAGAAAATAAATACTGTATCATGCTTCCTGGGAAATGAAGCTCATTTGATGAGATGGATTTGTATTTTGTGTTATAGGTGAAAAAAAAAAATAGAAAAAAACACATAGTGGCACCTTTTATATATATTTTTTGTGAGCTTTCGTGGAAAAGTCCACTTCCATCATAATAATAATAAATCAATTTATTGTCATTGAACGTATACCGTATACACATACAACAAAATTCACAAAGAATACTCAGAGACCAGACCAAAACACACACACACCCTCGTAACAATCCCTAAGTCCCAAAACCCCACCCCAGAGCTCATAGTATCCACACAACATACAATACAACAGACCAAGTAATAGTAATACAGTCCAACAACTCACTGCTGATGATTCTTAAGTTCCTTATTAAGTGCAATTATAGCTCTAGGATAAAAACTGTTCAAAAAGCGTGTCATCAGACCTTGTCCACAAAAGCTCACATTAATTAATATAAAAGTCCATCTTTAACGTGCCACCATGTTTCTGTGGTTACTTATCTGAGTACCTGTCAAACATATGGAAACTTACTACTACTATCAAACAGAGCAACTTATTTTGAGTAATTTTGTTTGCATTGCAGTGCATGTGCCTAATGTAAGGTGTGCTGACTGGGAGTGAGTTCCATTCACAGGGAAATTTTTGCTTCCAGAGATGTGGCTGTTGAGGTAAAACAGGTCAAAGATATTTAAGGTATGGCAAAGGTTTTATTGGGATGTGGTGGCGCTGCGGGTTAAACTACAGAAGCCTCTGTGCTGCAAGGTCAGAAGACCAGCAGTCGTAAGATCAAATCCACGCGATGGAGTGAGCTCCCGTCACTTGTCCCAGCTCCTGCCAACCTAGCAGTTCGAAAGCATGCAAATGCAAGTAGATAAATAGGTACCACCACAGTGGGAAGGTAACGGCGTTCAGTGTCTAGTCGCGCTGGCCACATGACCACGGAAACTGTCTTCGGACAAATGCTGGCTCTACGGCTTGGAAACCCCTAGAGTTGGACACGACTGGACTAAATGTCAAGGGGAACCTTTACCTTTACTTTTACCTAAAGGTTTTAGGGAACTCAGTATGGGCTTTAGTGTATGACAACTTCTGCCATTTAAAATATGTTCATCTTTGGGATAACATGCTTTGTTTTTGCTTCTGCATGCTTGTATTTCTACTGTGTTGCTTCAGTTCTGAGTACACATATTGAGTGAATACAATTTAATGCTTATTTGAATAAACCATGCATAGAACTGCACTGCACATTATCGCTTAATAAGTGGTTTGTTCATGGACTAGACACCATATCAACATAGCCTGGAATGGTTTGGGCCTATCACAAGGGTTTCGTGGAGTTTATTAAATTTTTATTAGTGGCTTTCTTATATGTCACATCCGAGTCCTTTCTCCATGGAATTTAGAGTTGGCTTTTATCCTCACAAGTTGTGCTGAGGAACAATGGACTCAACATTGCTTAACTCTTATTAAAACAAAATGTATGTCAGTCTGAAATGTAAAAATTGGTTTGTAGATTTGTGAAGTTCAGAACGAACCTGCAGAGCAGCCACAAGACTGAAACTAGTTGGCAGTACAAGAACATAGGAAATTCCCTTGTGTGAAGGAGTGATAGAGATAAATGAAAGAGGAGTGAGTGAGCCGTCCCCTCATACTGTTGAGACAGAAGAAAAAGAGGAGACAACAGTGGGCGTGACAGAAGGGATGAAAGATCTGAGTGTCAAAGAGAAAAGAGAGGCGGAGTTAAAGGGGGAAAAGGGGGGGTAGAGGTTTTTCTGGTGTCAGAGGAAAAAGGCACGGAGAAGATAGAACAGTTGTCAGTTTGGGAAGAGGAAGAGAAAGGAGATGAAGGAGGGTCTCGAGTCTTTAGAGTACCAGTAAAGACGGAGATATAGAGAGAGAAGGACAGTGGGACAGAGAAAGGACGAAGGGAACCGAAGGTGAAGACTAGAGGGTTATTATCTGACTTTCCTAACCTAAAAGTGGGAGGATTGTTACCCAACCCACCTGATGCAAAGGTTGAAGGATTGCTACCAGACCCTTTAGAATGGACAGTGGTGGTCTTCCCACACGGACAAGGTCCCTGGAGGAAGGTGGTTTGTCCAGGACCTATACCTACCAACTGCAAGCCGGACGGATATTGGGCTCGCCACCCATGCTGCGGGACAATTTGTGCAGTCCGGAACGCTCCTTTGAGAAAGCCTACCGATCAGAAGCGGTTTGGACCAGCCCCCCGGTAAAAGAAGGAAAGTTGGATGGAGAACTAATGTTGTCTTGGACTGAGTCCCCATTGAATGTTGGCACAGTTGGTCCTATTGCAGTTGTTGTGGACTCCCCTGAAGTTAATGTTAATAAAGAGTTGAAAAGAAATAATGAGACTCCGTTATTTATTCCCACCAAAAGAGAGGAACTGCTCAATCTCTTTACTGAACCCAATCACACCTTGCTATCAGCCCATTGGTTTATAGAGTTCAAGTTTTTCTGCACTAACTGGGAGCAGCTCCAGGATTTAAAATCAAAGTCTTTCCTAGCCCTACATAGAGATGCCAAGGATATGTTTGTATAGCAAATAAATAATCTTTAAACGTTACTGGCTTTACAGTTCAGCATCTGCTGGCACACAAGAGTTTTAACTGTACTGAGGGGGTAACTACACTGACATAATACAGGAATTACTGCAGAATTTGTAGAATTTTCTGTTGTCTCTACATGATGTAGAGGTGAATATGGATTAGTCTAGACTTTCCCTCCATCTATACTTTTTTCTTCTGCCACTGGTGCTTCTACCTTTTTGATAGCAAATGCATTTACATCAGGTTAGACAGTGTGATCACTTGTACCAATGCAAAAAAGCATGCACATAGGTGTTGGCGATTGGCAGGGTCGGAAAAAAGGAAGCAAAGGGACCAGCATGGGGGTGTCAGTTCCTGTCAACTAAGCACCCCTGGGAAATTTGACTTCCTGGCTGTGAATTCACAGTGGATCAATGCATATGAGTTACCTTGAAATAAATTGCACTGAATGTAGTTGAACGTGCCTCTGAGAAGATCATATAAGTTTGTGCTATTAATATCAAACTGTTCTATATGTTACATGCCATCAAGTTGGAATTGACTTATAGTAACCCTGATAGGGCTTTTGCTTTTACCAGTTCCACTACCCCCTGTGAGTTTCCATGGCTGAGTGGGGATTTGAACCCAGGTCTCCTGAGTTCCAGGATTGGAAATATCTTCTTAGAAACAGAAGTTCTTAGATATGTAAGATGCACAATGAAAATACTTTGGTAAACTCTGTTTATTGATTCTAATAACACAAAACCTTTTTCCAGAGGCTTAAATTCTTTACTAGTTACCGTGCCTTTCACACTATTGGCATTGTCAAGCACATTACAGTAGCAATTAAGAACTCTAGCACAAAAAACAGCACTGGAGACCTAGGTGCATGGCCAAAAACTATGACCTTGTGGCTTCTTCCTCTTTGGACATGGTTATCGTGTTGAGTCACTTGTATGTAGCCTTCATATGCTAGGATACCTACAATCACAACGTTTGGTTCATAGTTACTAATTTGATATACAATACAATGAACATAATGTAAAAGTTAGAGAAGTGACAGAGTTTCTCTAGAAAGAATTCTTCAGTTGCCAAGCTGCTTCAAGATAAACAAAATTAAAGATAAATTGTTTGAAACTTGATTTTTTTAACATGGAAAATTGCCTCACACAGAATTTTTTGATTCTTGTGTGAATCATAGAATACTGAAGTTGGAAGGGGCCTATAAGGCCATCAAGTCCAAAGCCCTGCTCGATGCAGGAATACAAATCAAAGGATATCTGCCAGGTGGTTGTCTACTTTTGAATGCCTCCAGTGTTGGAGCACTCACCACCTCTTGAGGTAATTGGTTCCACTGTCGTACTGCTCTAACAGGAAGTTTTTCCTGATATTCAACCGAATAAATATATAAATATATAAGAGCTGAATCGTACAGCCAAAGGTACATCCTGTATAGCACCCTGCTTCCCACAGCAGCCAACATAAAACCTCCAGGAAGTCAACAAACAGGTCATGAAGTCAATATCTTGCAGTTTGACTCCAGCAACTTATCTCTGTTGCATACTCCTGAACATGGAGGTTAATCTATTCTATTGGGTAGTAGCAACTATAGCATCTAATCAATCAAGAATCCTCTATTGATTTGCTCAGTATGCTTTTAAAGTTGTCAGTTGCCATTATTGACATGGGTAAAAACTGTATTTATTCTCCTTACTTCAGTTTGCTGCAAAAATGCTGAGAATCCTAATCCAGAAGCCATATTTAAATTATTCTGGTGGCTGTCTAAATAAAAAGCAACTCAGAATAGCGTTTTGAAAACTCCCAGCACAAAATAAATATTGAATAGTATTTGAAATAGCTTTATCTGGCATTTTCCTGACCAGCTCAGATTAGATTTACGCCTGAATCCCAATCCTAACCACTGAAAATGTTAAACAATTTTTTGCTGACAGTGATTTCCTGAATGAGATGTGTGTAGCACTATAGCCTTAACGATAACCATCCAGGCCTGGAAACAAAAAGGCAACATGTAGACAGGAAAGGGCTTTACAAATCTATATTTGTGTTACTGAATTAAATTGAGTCTAGTTCCTGCTAAATTAATTGCTTCCCAGGTAAATCCACACATGCTTGAAAACTGGTCCTGTTGATTTCAAGTAAAATAGGATTGCAGACCTATTTGAAATTGATGAATACACTAAAGGTAATGCATCTAACATCTCAAGGAGTTTCATTTGATCAGAATGGAACTGCTAATACGCTCTTAATAAATCTCAAAATTATAATGTTTCTTCTACAATAATGCAGATCTCTCTCTCTCTCTCTCTCTCTCTCTCTCTCTCTTCGAAAAATCAAAACAAGTTACTCAGGAGCATAAGCAGAACTATTTCCAGCTCTTGTGAAAATAATAGAAAACTTTAAATTGCTGGGTTTCCATTTCAGTTTTTGGGGTGGAAATCATTTCTACCATATGGAACACTTAAACCAAGCCTGGACCTTCTGAACAACAAAAGTTTAGATGAGGATTTCAAGCACTGGTTTCCTGGGGCCAAAATAACAACCACAGCTTCCTTGAACATTGTTGCCCCAGAAGCACTTTCACATCTTGTATCAGCTGCCTTCTATATTAAGCCCCTGGTTGAGAAAGTCAGATGTTTTTGCCTGAGCAATAGCACATCTCATGTTGCTTTTTCCATTCTGTGAGCTTCTTTTAATGTTGCTTCTCTCATCTGCACCATCCCCTGTTCAGTTCTTGGATCCTCATGCCCTTCCCTTCCCCCATAGTTGGTTTGAATCTAAGCTGTTTTACTGATTTAATAAAAACTTCTGAGATCACTTGAAAACATCATACAATAAAGCAGGGAGTACAATGTGCTCTTTAAAAAAACGTACACAAAAGGCCAAAGGAATAATGCTGTAGAAAGGAAAGTTCTGTTAGGATCACAGTCTCAGGACTGGATCATTTGCACATTCACCAGTTTGTCCATATTTTCTTGCTTCTGTAGTATTTTTGGTTTCTTTAGCTGTTCTGTGTTTTTGCTGTTCTTCACATCTCAGCTCCCTGCTCATATTTTTTCAGTTCTTTTCAGGAAAAGAATGATGTCTCATGCAAAAGTGTAGACAAATGTGTACATATGGAGACTGAGGTACATGAGGAGATTCCTCTAAAGCAGTGGTTCTCAAACTGGGGTCCCCAGATGTTCTTGGACTGCAACTCCCAGAAATCCTGCCCAGCACAGGAAGTGGTGAAGGCCTCTGGGAATTTTAATCCAGGAATATCTGGAGACCCAAAACTGGGAACCACTGCTTTAAACTGAAAGGTATTGACAGTATTTATGTAATGACCTGTTGTCACTACATGCTACCACTGCTGAGCTACATTAGGAATTATTGATTTCACACCTTACCTCAAGAAAAGCCATTCCCTTAGCTTTTAAAGTCATTGTGCTGGGGAAGGGGGGAACAAGGTTACCGTACAGTAGACAAATAGTAGACAGGATGGAGCCTGGAGGGATCATTTCAGCAGTAGCCCTCAATATGCTCATAGGGATGTTGCACGCATGCCAGTTTCCATTTCAGCAGGAGCCCTCAATATGCTCATAGGGATGTTGCAGGCATGCCGGTTTCCATCTGTGAAAAGTTGTAGCAGATATATTTGGCTGTCTCTCATTCGTGTCTCCTTTTCTCCTCCACTGGTGGACTACACCTTTCCATTGAATAATACTAGATTGAACTGAACCATAATTATTTATTATAAATAAATACTTGGAGTATTTGAAACTGCTTGCTATGGCAACATGCTCCCAAAGTGACAGGTAGAGGAAGTGGGAGGTAAAACAAAAGACTCTGTCTTTCAAAATGAACAAATTTTAACAGGGGTGAGGAATATTTAGGCAGCTGGGATTTCACTCCCTTCTTTAGGGCTAGGGTTGATGGAGTTGCAGTCCAGCAATATCTGGACAGCTATGTGTTCCTCACCTCTGCCCTTAAATTTCACACAGGTGTTTAGTCCTATGAGGACATTTGGGTGCCGGTTGCAGCACTCATATTCCATAGATCTAGCAGTAGGAAAGAATGTGAAGATTTGTCCTGTGTGGAGGACCTAAAAGCTGAAATATAGTTCTTCTCCATGCCAGATTTATACTAGCCTGGCATTCATATGCCTGGTTTGCCCATCATTTTTTCCAGGATTCTTGGTAAACCTGGTCTAGAAGCCGACATTCTTTTTCTCAACATCTAGGATCCTCAACATTGGGGATCCTGCACAACTTTAAATCTAATGTGATCTTATAAATATCCCACTTAATCCTAACACCAAAACATCTACAGAAATTTCCATTGGACTTAAAGCTAGCAGTCCTGAGGAGTTACAAAGGTCCCAAGGCTGAGATTTTTATTCACAAAAAGAACAAGCAAGCAAGCAACCAGTTTTCTGCTAGAGTCTGAGGCAGTTCTGACATGCCTAATTTCTGTAAAAGCAATGCAAACTCTCAAGTGACAGAAATTTGTGATTATTCTCTATGGCCAATTAATATTGCCATGTCCCCTGCTATCTTTAAAGTCCTCCATACCTTCTGAAAAACTTAAAAGCACAGCTAAATGGTACTAATCTAAGACAGGGCATGTTTTGTAGGAGAAAGCTTTCAAAACGCTCTCCACAGAGCCTCCACCTTGGTCAGACCCACCTCCACTGTGCTGTCATTATCGCCAGTTGATTGTCCTCTTCCTTTACACTCAAATTCAACAGCCATGCAGTGGTGAGATGAATGGAGCTTGCTTCTTAATCTCTTAATCTTTGCTCACTCTGTCTGACAGATGAGATGTGATCTTTAATAGATCTCTAAGGGCATCTACATCTGACACCTGCCTCGATCCAAGAGTTCTGAACCAGCTAAAGGACAAAAGGGTGGAACTAAGTACCAAAGCTGTAATACTGTAATTAACTTCTAGACCAGAAGACAATACAAATGTCCTTTTAAAAAAAGACAGCACAGGAAATTCCAAATAATCTCCTTTCACAGCCATAACAACATTCAACTTGGCTGAGATACTCCATTTTCTTTTTCAGATAGGATATTAGAACAGTCTTAAACATTCCAGTTCCTACCACTGTAGCTTGAAAAATGCTGGAAACTTGAATTAATATGCCAAACTTGTGATAAAGGCAAAGAGTTCTTGCCTGTCCCCCAGCTTCCATTTGAGTACAGACTCAGCACAAGGTAAAACCTCCTGCTCCACAGGCTGCAGCAGAACTTCTAACACTTCAGGGTGGTGTGGAGGCATTCTTGCAGAGGTACCATACCTTCCACGCCCGTCTCAGTTGTCTGCCTGGAACACTTGCGGCTGTCTTTGATGTTTTTCAAATTCTCTGAAAGGTGTTTCCTGAACTTTTTGGTGAGGAAACAGTAAATGACAGGATCCAGAACACAGTTGGCACCCAGAAGGAAGAGGGTGGCTTGATGGAAATCATTCACTATGTTTTTGGCCTCACAGCTTATCTTCCACCTATCCAGAACCATCAGGGTCCATGGTAGGTCCAGAATGTGGTGAGGCACAAAGCACAGAATGAAGACGGTCAAAACTGTGCACACCAGCCAGAGTGCCCGTTGCCTGACGTCCTTGTTCCGAGTTTGCACCGGCTGGGAGACCAATGTCCGGATAATAAAGGCATTGCATACCAGTACAATCCCAAAAGTAAGAAAGAAGCAAATGCAAATGATCACATGAATGACAAAAACAGGAGTAGTATCTCTTTTGGTGTCATAGCGCTCAAAACAGCGTGTGTAAGGCCCTTCTTTGGTTATGCCATCATCAAACAAGAAGTATGTGGATGGGCCAGCTATCAGGACCCAGATGGCTACAGTGACATAGAGGCCCCTTCTTCTTGTGCTGGATTGAGCAGTAGAAATAGGCCTTGTGACAGCCTGGAACCGGTTGTATGTTATGACTCCCAGGAAGGCCACTGAACAATACGTATTCACAAAGAATAAGTAGCCAGCCACGTTACACAAAAAGCTGGGCATGATCCAGTTCCCTTTGTTGTGGTAATACACAATCCACATTGGCAATGTGACCAGAAAGAGCAGGTCGGCTGTTGTCAAGTTGACCATGAATATTTTTATTTCATTCAGTTTCTTGGTGGCATAAACCCGAGTGAAAAGCCACAGCACGTAAATGTTAGCTATGAAGCCCAGAATGAAGATGATACTATAGTGGACAGTGAACAAAGTATATCTGAACTCTGAATCTACGTGGCAATCGGCAGCCTGGAAATGGAGGAATGAGATGTTTCTATCTTTGTCCATTGCAGCTATCTCTGCGGTGGTCATAGTGCTGTCTTAGTGCAGAATATGTTGCTGTCTGCTTTTCTTATCCTAAAAAGAAGAAAAAGGAGACAGTTTAGTATATACCATATTTTTCTGTTTATAAGATGACCCAATGTATAAGACGACCCCCCCTTTTCTAACCACCAAATTAGAAAATTAGAAAATTTGCAGGATCGCACCCCTTTGGTCCTGAAGCCCTTTCATGGCTGCTTGAGGATCAAAGGGGAGCGATCCTGCCTCCCTTTCACGGCTGCTTTACCCACACCCTAAGCCCCACGGCTTAGGAAATGGGTAACGCAGCCATGAAAGGGCGGCACGCTTGCAACCCTTTGATCCTGAAGCCCTTTCATGGCTGCTTCAGGATCAAAGGGGCGCGAGCGTGCTGCCCTTTCACGGCTGCTTTACCTTGTGGCTTCGCAAAAGGCAGGGAAAGCGGCTGCCTTCCCTGTATAAAACAACCCTCAATTTTTTGTCTAATTATTTAAGTAAAAGTGTCATTTTATACATGGAAAAATACGGTATTTGAACTGCAAATCAGTTGAAAGAGCTCATGGATTTGTATGCAAAAGGTCATTCTTAGGTTCAGCCTCTGGAGCTTTCAGGTTTACTGATCGATAATTGCTTTTAAAAAGCAACAATAAAACCTCTCTTTTTCATACTGCTGAAATGAAGAAATTATGGGGAAACCAGAGTTGGACCTTGAGTTCCATTAAATTCTAGTACTCAGAGCAACTCTCTGGACTCAGAATTCTTTAATGCCAAGTAGAATTTGGGGAAATTACTTTGTTGCACTACAACTCCCAGAAACCCTTCAGGCATCATGGTTTAACTGGTGGAATTCTGGGAGTTATCATCAAAAAATTGTAATTTGGTGTACTTTTTGCACCAGGCTTAGGAGGCTCCTTATGTTAATTCAACGCCTCTACGAAAACACCAGCTTGCGAGTCCTTTGTAATTCAACAGGAGCGTTATCCAACTCAATCCCAGTGTATAATGGGGTAAAACAGGGCTGTATTCTAGCCCCCACTTTGTTCAACTTCTATATAAATGGCATTGTGGATAATTTATCAAAACCTGATTTCCATCCCCCTAAATTATTCTCATGCCCCCTATCCATGTTACTATATGCCGATGACGCAGTATTACTGTCTCTAACTTGTTTTGGTCTTAGAAGGTTTTTGAAGGCCTTCTCCTCTTACTGTAACTAGGAACAATTGGTTATAAACTATATGAAGACCAAAATACTTGTAACCAGTAGAAGGAGAATCAAACATAAATGGGCAATAAATAATCACCCTATAGAACAGGTCTCGTGCTATAAATATCTCAGCATATTATTTAGCTCCACAGGCTCCTGGGCTTCACAACTAAAACATTTGTTACTGAATGCTCAGAAAAGTACAGCAGCTCTAATTAGATTCTTCTTCTCTAAAAGTGGATGACACGTCCCCTCAGAAGTTCGTCTTTAAGGGCAAGGTTATTTCTCAATTGCTATACGGCTCCCAAATATTTGCATACTCAACTTTACACTCCTTTGAAATTGTGCAGACCAAATTTTTGAGATCAATTTTGGCCATGCCTACCTGTATCCCCAATGTAGCCCTTCGTTTGGAGGCCGGTCTAGTTTCCATAAGAGCACGGGTCAAAGTTCTTATGATTAACTATTGGTTAAAACTTATATTTTTCTCAGAAGGTCTGGCACCATTGACCCTCTTGGATGCTTTCCAGTCAGACTGGAAAGCCTTTATAGTCAAAGAAATACAACAAATTGGCTTCTCTCCCAATACCCTTATAGCAATGGGCTACGCCAATGCCAAAGCGGCAGTCAAATGTAGAATTTGGGATATAGAACTTCAGGATCATGTGAGCCAGATGGGTACTAACAGTGTAGTTACATATGGTGCTTTCACAATGTCTTCATATTTCTCTAGCCTAATGTCTACAAAGCTAATAGGAGCTTTCACCTTAGCTAGACTGAATATGCTCCCTTCCAAACTTCTGGATGGGAAATTCCAAAATATCCCCTTTTCAGAGTGCTTATGTCCCTGCAAAAGCAACCAAGTAGAAACCGTGACCCACGTCCTTCTATGCTGCCCTTTCTATCAAGAACTACGTAAGGAATTTATTTATCCTGTTATTCACAAATTTCCGGAGAGGCACATTGAATTCTATGTGAAGCTACTTCTTTTGGACAGGTCTTTACAGACCACAAATTGTGTTGCCAGATTCTGCAATGCTGCTATGCTCATCCGCAGATGTATGATTGCCAGAGGTTTAAGTTCTGCAAGCCATACATAGTGCTCTATTTATAAGTGGTTTTATTATGTAAACTGTGTATCTCCTTACTAGTATATCTCTATAAGGTTTTATTGTATAATATATTTTAGTATTATGTAAGATTTAGTTAACAACCACAAATAAGCTATATATATAGCACCAGGCTCTGGTGCAAAGTCTGCCCGCAAACCTCAATGAACTGAAGATTGTAAAGAAGAGTGGGCCAAAATTCCTCTACAACAATGTGGAGAGACTGATGAAGTCAAACGATTACTTCAAGTTGTTGCTGCTAAAGCTGGTTCTAACTAGCTATTGAATCATAAGGTGTGCTTAGTTTTTCACACATGACTTCTCCATTTTTGCTTTAATTTTGTAAAATGAATCATGACATGGTGTAAGATGTCATGTGTTATCTAGAAGTTGAGTCATGGCAACTGGATGTCTTTCTTATTAGGTTGAAATGTTTCGCTACTCATCCAAGTAGCTTCATAAGTCTAAGGAGAACTGGTAGGAGACCCCTGATATATCCTCCACATTGGTTTCACTTAACCCTGGTCTGAATAGGCTCCTTAGATGGACAAAGGACGGGGTGGTGGTGAGTGAAAATCCCACTTCTGCAGTGGTTTGAGAGAGGGGTCAGGGAGGCCATTCATGTGCATATAGAAAATCCCTCACTCAACAGGGGTGGAGGCTTTTGATACAATCTTTCTCCTATTTATCATGCTGCCCTTTCATCCGTCCCCAGAAAGATCAGGACCACACCCACCAGAAAGACCACTGTTAACAACTGTTAACGACCCATAACAATGGGTGGAGAAGGACTGCAGAAGTGGGATTTTCACTCACCCCCCCCCCCATCCTTTGTCCATCTAAGGAGCCTATTCAGACCAGGGAAAAGTGAAACCAGCATGGAGGATAGATCAGGGGTCTCCTACCCGCTCTCCTCAGACTGAAGAAGCTACTTGGATGAGTAGCGAAACGTTTCAACCTAATAAGAAAGACGTCCAGTTGCCATGACTCAACTTCCAGACAACCTCACCTGGATGACTGAGAATCTTCATAGTTATGTCATGAGCTGTTGTTCATCTGAGGTTATATTTACCTAATTTTCAGACCTATTGAGAAACAGATTATTTTTATTATGTGCCGATACATGAAACCATAGAATTCAAAGAGGGTGTACTTTCTTTTTCACATGACTGTATTTTCCAAGTATTTATTTATTAATTTATTTTAAATATTTTACCCTGCCTTTTCCAAAAGGACCCAAGGCTGTTTACATCATGTAAAAACACAGCATTCAAAGCTGAGAACAGTCAATTATTCAAATACTAAAAAAGCATTAGTAATATTTGTGGTGTACACCCAGGTCATGAATATTGATGTAATATCTGCATAGACCAATGGGAGTGCTGGAGGGGCGGAGTCACGAGATATAAGCGACTCAGCAGGAGGAGGGAGAGTTAGTTGAGGAGATTGAGAGTTGGAGAGTTGAGGAAGTTTAGGAGTTTGGTGTGGTTTTGGACATTGGGCGGGAAAGTGGTGGTTGAAAGTGGATGAAGGAAGATGTTTGTTTAAGAGTTAACAACATTGCTTGTTCTGTCAACATCTGTAACAATAAACAATTTCTATTTGGTTCTTTTAAAATGACACATTGCCTGGACCTCTGTGATTAATAATAAACAATGTTGATGTAATCAACTGGCGGCAGCTGAAAGACACATAGCATGAGCTCTTAGTTTGGTGAAACAAGCAGGGGCCACATGGGAATGTGACAATATTATATTTAAAATGTTAGGTAAAAGCATTATGAAAACAGATTTAGAAGCAGCAAAATATAAACCATCCTGTTTATTGTCTCCTGGATAGTTATTCACTGAAGAGAAAGGTCTTTGCCTGCTTGTGGAAGGACAGCAGAATTCACTTCCATCCTCTTTCTTAGAGCTGTCTCCTTAGCATGTACCAAGCTGGCTGAGCAACCTGTACACTGGAGAATTTCTATGATAAAACCTATTTACTTTAACTTTAAGCTGGTTTTGTTAGTCCTTCATCAGATCAACACATAGAACCTACACACTTTCCATTCATAAGTAGTGGTAAAAATTCACATTGAAATCCTGGGGAGCTACTATAGATGAATCAGCAATCTGTTTTGGTGTGAAGAGGGTTCCTATGATCTCACACAAATAATGACATATGTGGAACCATATACCATGAATTAAGGAAATGTGATGCTGAAAGAGAGATTTGAAGATACCCTGGACTGCCACAAAGACAAACAAGTGGGTCCTAGATCAAATTAAACCTGAACTATCTCTGGAGGCAAAAATGTTGAGCCTGAGGTTGTCCTACTTTAAGCACATCATGAGAAGACATCATTCTCTGAAAAAGACAATAACGCTGGGAAATTTTGAAGGAAAAGAGGAAGACCCAAAATGAGATGGATTGACTCCCTAAAGGAAGCCTGAGATGTGAGTTTCCAAGAGCTGGGCAGGGCAGTTGAGGACAGGACATTTTGGAGATCACTTAATCATGGGGTCACCAAAAGTCGAAGGTGACTTGACAGCACATAACAACAATAAGGATATAATAGTCTAATTCAAGATATTAAAACATTCCCATGGGTGAAATTAAGAAAAGTCAATTGGAACAAGAAAATCTCCACTATTTAAAAGCCCAGATTGAATTTATTCCAATTTCTATAAAATTGGCTTCCTCTGAATATTCTTTTAAACCCTCCCTAATTCTAATTCTCCCCTTCATGGATTGCTGCCTTGTCGTGGCGAAGGGGCTTGAGTAATTCAGAGAAACTATGGGCTATGCCGTGCAGGGCCACCCAAGACGGACAGGTCATAGTGGAGAGTTCTGACTAAACGTGATCCACCTGGAGCAGGAACTGGCAAGCCACTCCAGTATCTTTGCCAAGAAAATTCCATGGACAGAAACAAAAGGCTAAAAGATATGATGCTGGAAGATGAGCCCCTCAGGTCAGAAGGCGTCCAACATGCTACTGAGGAAGAGCGAAGGACAAGGACAAGTAGCTCCAGAGCTAATGAAGTGGTTGGGCCAAAGCCGAAAGGACGCTCAGCTGCGGATGCGCCTGGAAGTGAAAGGAAAGTCCGATGCTGCAAAGAAAAAGACTGCATAGGAACCTGGAATGTAAGATCTATGAACCTTGGTAAGCTGGATGTGGTCAAACAGGAGATGGCAAGAATAAACATTGACATCCTGGGCGTCAGTGAACTAAAATGGACAGGAATGGGCGAATTCAATTCAGACGATTATCATATCTACTATTGTGGGCAAGAATCCCGTAGAAGAAATGGAGTAGCCCTCATAGTCAACAAAAGAGTGGGAAAAGCTGTACTGGGATACAATCTCAAAAACGATAGAATGATTTCAATACGAATCCAAGGCAGACCTTTCAACATCACAGTAATCGAAGTTTATGCACCAACCACCGATGCTGAAGAGGCTGAAATTGACCAATTCTATGAAGACCTACAACACCTTCTAGAACTGACACCAAAGAAGGATGTTCTTCTCATTATAGGGGATTGGAATGCTAAAGCAGGGAGTCAAGAGGTAAAATGAACAACAGGTAAGTTTGGCCTTGGAGTTCAAAACGAAGCAGGGCAAAGGCTAGTAGAGTTTTGTCAAGAGAACAAGCTGGTCATCACAAACACTCTTTTCCAACAACACAAGAGGCAACTCTACACATGGACATCACCAGATGGGCAATACCGAAATCAGATTGATTATGTTCTCTGCAGCCAAAGATGGAGACGCTCTATACAGTCAGCAAAAACAAGACCTGGAGCTGATTGTGGCTCTGATCATCAGCTTCTTATAGCAAAATTCAAGCTTAAACTGAAGAAAGTAGGAAAAACCACGGGGCTAGTCAGACTATAATCTAAACCAAATCCCTTATGAATACACAGTGGAAGTGAAGAACAGATTTAAGGAACTAGATTTGGTGGACAGAGTGCCTGAAGAACTATGGACGGAGGCTCGTAACATTGTACAGGAGGCAGCAACAAAAACCATCCCAAAGAAAAAGAAATGCAAGAAAGCAAAGTGGCTGTCCAATGAGGCCTTACAAATAGCAGAGAAGAGAAGGGAAACAAAATGCAAGGGAGATAGGGAAAGTTACAGAAAATTGAATGCAGACTTTCAAAGAATAGCAAGGAGAGACAAGAGGGCCTTCTTAAATGAACAGTGCAAAGAAATAGAGGAAAAGAATAGAAAGGGCAAAACCAGAGATCTGTTCAAGAAAACTGGAGATATTAAAGGAACATTTTGTTCAAAGATGGACATGATAAAGGACAAAAATGGGAGGGACCTAACAGAAGCAGAAGACATCAAGAAGAGGTGGCAAGAATACACAGAAGAATTATACCAGAAAGATCTGGATGTCCCGGACAACCCAGATAGTGTGGTTGCTGACCTTGAGCCAGACATCCTGGAGAGTGAAGTCAAGTGGGCCTTAGAAAGCATGGCTAACAACAAAGCCAGTGGAGGTGATGGCATTCCAGTTGAACTATTTAAAGTCTTAAAAGATGACGCTGTTAAGGTGCTACACTCAATATGCCAGCAAGTTTGGAAAACTCAGCAGTGGCCAGAGGATTGGAAAAGATCAGTCTACATCCCAATCCCAAAGAAGGGCAGTGCCAAAAAGTGCTCCAACTACCGTACAATTGCACTCATTTCACACGCTAGCAAGGTTATGCTCAAAATCCTACAAGGTAGGCTTCAGCAGTATGTGGACTGAGAACTCCCAGAAGTACAAGCTGGATTTCGAAGGGGCAGAGGAACTAGAGACCAAATTGCTAACATGCGCTGGATTATGGAGAAAGCCAGAGAGTTCCAGAAAAACATCTACTTCTGCTTCATTGACTACACAAAAGCCTTTGACTGTGTGGACCACAGCAAACTATGGCAAGTTCTTAAAGAAACGGGAGTGCCTGACCACCTTATCTATCTCCTGAGAAATCTATGTGTGGGTCAGGAAGCAACAGTTAGAACTGGATATGGAACAACTGATTGGTTCAAAATTGGGAAAGGAGTACGACAAGGCTGTATATTGTCTCCCTGCTTATTTAACTTATATGCAGAATACATCATGCGAAAGGCTGGACTGAATGAATCCCAAGCTGGAATTAAGACTGCCGGAAGAAATATCAACAACCTCAGATATGCAGATGATACCAGTTCTGATGGCAGAATGTGAGGAGGAATTAAAGAACCTCTTAATGAGGGTGAAAGAGGAGAGCACCAAAAATGGTTTGAAGCTCAACATCAAAAAAACTAAGATCATGGCCACTGGCCCCATCACCTCCTGGCAAATAGAACGGGAAGATATGGAGGCAGTGACAGATTTTACTTTCTTGGGCTCCATGATCACTGCAGATGGTGACAGAAGCCACGAAATTAAAAGACGCCTGCTTCTTGGGAGGAAAGCGATGACAAACCTAGACAGCATCTTAAAAAGCAGAGACATCACCTTGCCGACAAAGGTCCGCATAGTCAAAGCTATGGTTTTTCCAGTAGTGATGTATGGAAGTGAGAGCTGGACCATAAAGAAGGCTGACCGCTGAAGAATTGATGCTTTTGAATTGTGGTGCTGGAGGAGACTCTTGAGAGTCCCCTGGACTGCAAGGAGATCAAACCTATCCGTTCTGAAGGCAATCAACCCTGAGTGCTCACTGGAAGGACAGATCCTGAAGCTGAGGCTCCAATACTTTGGCCATCTCATGAGAAGAGAAGACTCCCTGGAAAAGACCCTGATGTTGGGAAAGTGTGAGGGCAAGAGAAGAAGGGGACGACAGAGGACGAGATGGCTGGACAGTGTCATAGAAGCTACCAACATGAATTCGACCAAAGTCCGGGAGGCAGTGGTAGACAGGAGGGCCTGGCGTATTCTGGTCCATGAGTTCACGAAGAGTCAGACACGACTTAACGACTAAACAACAACAATAATTCTAAACATTTGGGTTCATTGAATCATAAGAAAGGCCTCTTCATTCTGACCCCTCGAGTTTGGTGTCCATTGAAAAGCTATGCCACAGTTTTGTAGTCATTTCATAATGCTGTGTTCCTCAGATCTTGGATTTTGTATCCCCACCTCAAATTGTGTACAGAGATACCCAATCAGGTTTTGTAGTTCAGCCCCAAATACAGTACTATTATATGCACTGCAAAACTAGCTGGAGTTCTGTAGTGGTTTGTGCAGTGTTAGGCCACAAACCTGGAGTTTTGTGCTTCCAGTCAGACGTGTGTAACTGACATGTCCAATATGTAGTACTTCAGAGCATACCAAACCCAACATGAGTGTATCTCCTCAAAACCCATTCAGCTTAGCACCCCTGACTTCAGCCACAAAGTATTGGAGAGTTTCCAGCAATAGTTAGGAGCATATGGTCCTCCAGATGCAATTCTGATGAGCCTCAGCCCTCAGGTCCAGTGATGGCAGACAATGCCAGTTGCAGTCCTACAACATCTGAAGAACCACGTATTCTTGTTTCCCTGGTTCACGGTTTCCAGTATCTTGCCTCTGCTTTTCTGTTGTTTTCATCCTGCTTTTACTTCCAAAGCTCATCTGTCTTTCTAGCTTACAAACAAAAGCTACATCATGTCAACAAACTCAAGGAAAAGGGAAATTATGCATTCATTAAAGATTTGTTGAAATCAACAGAATAATGGGTTTCCCTTGAAGACTGCCAGAGATGGACTGTAGTCTTTTTCCCTTGGGAGGCAACCCAGTAACAATGGCACTGTCATCATTTCTGCTGCTTCCTCTTTTCCACTCAATGTTTCCCTTGAGGTGGTTCGCTGGAAAAGGAGAGTCACTTGTTCTTTCAAGTCATAAAGCCTGCTTGCTTGGCAGTTTTGCTGACCACTCTGTAAAGCAGTGACTGTTTTGAACTGCTTTCATTGGGAGGAAGTGAGAACGGCTGAGGAAAATTAGGTGGTGCGGAAGAAAATCCATGCTCACAACTTGAGAAATAGTGAACATCACCCACACAGTCAATTGGGCAATACACATTGTGGTGTGGTAACTAATAATTGCACAATTTTTTATGTTTCCTCTTTTTTTTTAAGTGAGCAGAAAGAATGTGTTTGTGAATTATTTTACCAGGCTTGAAAAGGCAGTTTTAGGACAAAAATCGGAAGGGAGCCTAGGAGGTTCTGAGCCTCAGCAACAGCATGCACAACTGGAAGCAGAAATCTATCAGAAACGAGAACAAGTTATCTAAGACAGGTGTTACAGGGGTCTTGAAAATATGTACCTGAATGCAATCTGGCTGCCATGTTTACCAGCTGCAGTTTCTGAATACTCTGCAAGGGATGCAGCTCGTTGTAGTAATCTGGTTGAGAGATAGATAACTAAAGCTTAAATCACTGTGACTAGTTCTCCCTTGTCCAGGAAGGGGTGCACCAGGTGTACCAGCAAAGGTGGGCAAGAGCAGTCCTGGTTACAGCTATAACCTGGGAATCTAGAAGCACTCTGAAACACCTTATCATATATTTCAGAAGAAATGCAGTTCTAAAAAGACTCCTGCAGAGTGTGGGCGGCATACAAGTCGAATAAATAAATAAATAAATAAATAAATAAATAAATAAATAAATAAATAAATAAATAAATAAATAAATAAATAAATAAATAAAAAGGTACTACTGTACTCCCAATCCCTTCTTCTGGGGTCAGTCTGAGACTGTGCAGCTTGCCCCAGGCTATGTAGGCTGGCTCTTCCTAGAAGAGGCACAGGGGGGAACTGAATGTCTGTAGCAAGGTACTCCAACACATGGAGCTGTCCAATCGGCT
Organism: Intellagama lesueurii; assembly: GCA_037013535.1. Lineage (NCBI taxonomy): Eukaryota > Metazoa > Chordata > Lepidosauria > Squamata > Agamidae > Intellagama > Intellagama lesueurii. The sequence goes on along the minus strand of JBAJHW010000009.1, from coordinate 12,198,118 downwards.
AAAAGCCATTAAAGCATACAGAAATGCTTTCTTTAAAGAGGATTTTGTGATTTACCACCTGCATTCAGCAGCAAACAAGGAAAAATAATTTCTTTTTTGCTTTAATTGATTTTTCCAGATTGCTGTTGAACTTAATAAGGTGTACAGACTGTTGTGGTTCCCAAGGGGTTATACTGGCCTCCAGACACACCAGAGTTGTCCATGTCATCTTCTGTTGTATAGACACCATGAACTGCTAGTTTTTCTATGTCTCTAAATATCTCAAAGAACCTTAATTTGTCAGTGGTGCTATCTAGTTCATATCCCATACTGCATTTATAAACATTGCTGACAGAAAGAGAGGAGGGTCAGTGTAGTGCAGTAGTTAAAATTACAACCCAGGAGACTTAAATTCAAATCCACACTCAACTATAAAGTTGTAACTGGGTGACTCTGGTCCATTTAGTTTATTCTGCTCCCCAGGGCTGCTGTTAAAAATGTTTAAAAAGCAAAAGATCCCTGTATCTTGTTTTTGGAGAAAAATGTATATCAGTATGGCTACACTAGATTTAATTTGCAGTCTGTATTAAGTTTGAAATCACAGTCAGTGCTTACACAGGGACTTGATTTGGGAGTTCACTGTTCATACTGGATGTAATGCAATTCACTTTCCAACCCACAGCCTCCGCTCTTTTCTTACTTCCTCTGGTCTCATCTCTGCCTTTCATGGGGCATAACTGCAGGAAATAATAAATGATGATGACCCAGTGACAGGTGATAGGGTGATCTAGCACTAATCTCATATATATACAATATATATATTAATTATATATTATATATTAATATATATATACATATATTAATTAAAATTCAGAAGGTGATTGGGGGAGAGTAAAGAAAGTGGGGACATATTCTCCCAGTCCTGAACATCAGGCCCCACTGTCTACACCACTGAAACACCACATACAGAAATGCTTCCATATCTTTGCAAGAACGTATCAGAACCAACCGCTCGGGGAAAAGCTCATTTGAATTATTCAAAGTCACCCATTTTATAAGTGGAGCAAGTCCCACAGTATTTGACCATGTAGTTGCACCTTATATTTAATAAGAGATACCTCATGTCCTTATTTGGCTCTGCTGTAGAAATCTCTTTCCTCTTCCCCCCACAATAACCTCATCTATTTTTTCAATTCTCTTTCATGAATCCAGGAAGTTAGAACCACAAAAGCCACACCTCAACACATTTGTGTTCTTAGAATTCTGGACATCCCATCACTAATCTTGAAGAGTTTAAATCATGGGCCTATGGCCTCAAGTGCTCCTCCATTTCTTTTCGGAGCAGTAGGATCATGTTTTTACTCTTGATTACATCCTCCAACTTGGTGCCCTCATACATTTTTATGCTACACCTTGCATTATTCCTGTACTTACAGCTGCGCTGGGAGGGCTAAGAGGACTTGTTAAGTTCTTTGCCCTCCTGTATGATTCCACGTCCACTACTAGATGTCTGTTGGTCCTTCTACTGTTACAAAGCTATTTCTATCATTAGGCAAAATGAGGCAGTTGCCTTAGAAAGATTAGAGAGCAGACCTAAACTACCCTATTGCCCATAAGCAGAGTACAAAACACTGTACCATTTATGATTTTAAAATAAGATTCAGCTGTTAGTTTGAATAGCTTATGTATGTGGAACAGAGGTGTGTCTTTCACCTCAAGCCAGCCCCAGTTACATAAATAAAAGTCAATTTCAAAATATATATAATAGCTGAATCAGAAATTAAAATAACAAGTCTATCATTTTGAGCCTATACTCATCTGAAAGACAACTCCAACCCACATCAACTAGAAAAACCAAGTTTAGCATGGAAACATGAAGGCAAAATATACTCCTATTACTCTTCCGAAAATCTAAGCTAACATACTTCCCTAAAATGCATATTTGTATATATCTGTCTATTTGTTATCGGTTAGTATGTTTAATTGCTGGTTTTGTTGTTATTGTTGTCTATAATTTGATATTCTTGCTATTTGTACACTGCCCAGTGAATCCCTGTTCACTATGGGGCAGTATGAAAATGTAAACAAACAAACAAAATGATACAGTGGTGCCTCGCTAGACGATTGCCTCGCAGGACGAGGAATTCGCTAGACGATGGCTTTTTGCGATCGCTAATGCGCTTCGCAAAACGATGGTGTCCTATGGGCGATTTTCGCTAGACGGCGAGCTTTCCCCATTGGAATGCATTGACTAGCGGTCAATAGCTGTCAGTGCATTCCAACGGGGACCCGCGCTCGCTAGACGATGTTTCCCTATGGACGATCTTCGCAAGCCGACAACTTTTCCGTTGGAACGCATTGAAGAGATTTCAATGCATTCCAATGGGGAAACGTGCTTCGCTAGACGATGTTTTCGCAAGACAGCGATTTTCGCGGAACGGATTAACATCGTCTAGCGAGGCACCACTGTATTTCTACAATGTTATATTTCAACTTGTTACAATGTACACAAAGCCCACAACACCCAAATGACAAAGCTAAAAAATGTGGGCAGACATGACACAAAACATGGTGTTCTAATACTAAAGAACTAATCTATATAACCTTCCCAGTAGTCTTCAACACCTTGAAGTTGAGTGTTACATAATCTGTTTCGAGTATAATCCAACGGTCAGCTTCCCATTAATTAAAAAAATCTATTGACAATCATTCCTGAATGTTCCACACTTCTCTTTTTATTTCCAGGTACTGAAAGTACAGTAAATTCTTTGAATGTTAAATATTAAACAGGATGTCACTCTCAGTGCTCTTTCGATTCTCACTTTGCAGATCAAGAGGAAGAGATAGTGTCGGTACATATTTCCTTAAAGTGTGGCAGAAATGTTGTAACAAGAGGGAAGTTACTATGGAACAGACAGAATATTATTTATTTTATTCTATTATGCAGGAAAGTAAATATGTTTAAAGCAATCTCCTTATGTCATCTCCAAAGGAATACTGCCTCTAGCTCCCCCCTCCCCATATCTCCACAAGCTATATCCTCCTTTAAAAAGAAAAAGAAAAAAGGAAAGCTAAAGGAAATATACCTGAGGGGCACAAGGCTACCTCCCCTTGGGAGCAAAGAACCTCACAGGGCCGAACAGAGAGAAAGTCAAGCTCATAGACAGGACCAACTCTGCTATCAGGCAGAGTGAGGCTGCTACCTCAAGCAGCAGATTTCACATGTCACGGAGGGCAGCAAATTGTTAGTGATCGAATTTCTTATTTTAATTTTTTACTGTTGGGTAGGAGCACAAGTGTTTGTAGAGTTTTCTGGGTCAGGTGCCAAAAGCACTTGGCTGGCTTTGGGTGCTGTATTTCCTGATTTGAGTAGGCGGTAGGGCACTGTTGGCTTCTCTGCCTCAGGCATGGCAGTGTTCTTGCCTGCTGGCATGGATCTGGGTTGGCATTGTTGGGCACAAGCTAGGCAGCAACACCCTGCCTAGGCCCAATGATACCGATACCTCTTTTATTCCCCCTCCCCCCCCCCCAGCATATTCTGAGAGCTAGTATAATGCGAAGGATAGAGTGTTGGACTAGTATGCAGGACATCTGAATTCAAATCCTCACCTGACCATGGAAACTAACTGGGGTGTGTGTGTGAAACTAGTAAAACCACTCTGTAAATATCTCACATATCTTGGAAACCCTATTAGGTCTTCCTATGCTGCTGCTGCTGCTGCTTAGTATGCTTGCCCATCATGTAGGGGAGAGAAAGTCCTTGTTCATAGGGGCCCATCAGAAGAAATTTTGCCAGAGTTAGGGCTAATGATTGAAGTATTCTCTCATTGGGTACCTGCTGCCTCATCCTTCAGACTGCTTATCCGTGACCTTACAGTGAGTAACTGAATAGGCAAGCAATCCTAGGAGCACGACTCACCTCAGCCTCTCCTTCCGAGCAAGATTTAGATATTGCCATTGCAGAGCCAGGGTGTGTGTGTGTTGTAGTTAGACTACAGTTGGCCTGCCATTTGGGAAGTCCAGGCTCACATTACAAATAAGCCATGAATTTGGGTGACCTTTGGCCATTCATTCTCTCAATTGGGTCCCCAGTCAGCCTGACCTACCTTACAATCCTGTTGTGAGAATAAAGCCAAGAGCACTAGAGAACATACTTTGATTTGTGCAATTTGACATTTGAGCAGGAGAACCACATACTTTGATCTGAGCAAACTGGAGGAGAAGTGAAGCATTAAAAAAAAATTATGGAGCTTTCCTAGCTGTGTTGACATGCAAGCCAGCCACTGAGTTTTTGGCTGTACTCCCAGGAAAGTGTGTACAGCACTGCAGTCTTAGTTTGCCTTAAATATTTATCGGCTGCGGGCTTAGGTACTCTTTCATGGCAGCAAGCCCACTGAATTTAGTTGGACTTACCTTTGAGTAGACAAAGGTTATTGGCTATTCCACTGCATTTGCACAGAGCACACTTGCTTCCTATTAAGAAACTGTTTAAAATAGTGCCTTCTCAGTTTAGTTGAGAAAGACGTCTGATAACTGAACATTTATTAATTAAAAGTAATCAATCAATCAATCAATCAGTCAGTCAGCAACAGTGAAAACAACATGTGGATGGGGGAGTTTATCAAGGAAAGAGATCTCCTGAGGTCCAAGAGGCTTCCCAAAACCTAGAACCAGCACTGCTTGTGTTTCACACAAACATGGACATTCCATCATCATCATCATCATCTATTATAGAACTCCCTCCTTTTCCAGGATGAAGTACCATCACACTTAATTGCTGACATTCAGTGCAGCAACAATAAGCTTTCCAGCTTTGGCTGCAAAATTCAGACATAGACCTAGCAAATATATGAAAGCAATCTTTGCCTGTCACTTGCCTTTCCAATAAGTTGCACTACAATTTCCATCCTCCCAAGTAAGGATGACAAGAGACTTCTTTCCCCACCTTGTGAGCTTCTGGGTATGTCACAGATCACAGTGCCCATCACCCCCACATTGAGAATGGGAACAATGGGTGTTGTCATCCAAGACACCTATTGAGTTGGACAAGGCAGCTACAAGTACTGCGTTCAAGGAGGCTCCACTTACCAAAGTCAGGAGGCCAGCTATTCTTTGTTGAATCCACAACACTGCAATGGAGGGTGTATCTCAACAGGCAAATCCTGTCTTGACTTGTTAGGAATGATATCGTTGCAAACCTGTCACTAGAGGTTCCTCCTTGTTGGCCAAATCAGCATTGCGAAGGACCCAGCAAGAACCTTCTGCATTGTCATTGGAAATGAGGAAATGGAGTGTGTTGTCATCATCTTGCACAGGAAATGCAAAATTGAGCAAAAGACTGAGACCATTGGCCACAAAAGGGTGGGGAGCCACTACGGTAGGTCACACCTAACCTTTGTTTGTCAGTAGATTTATTCCTGACATGGCTTGCCCTGGTCTCAGTCTGCTTTGCTCTCAAAACTCTAGGGAAGGTTCTTTCTGTCACACAGTCGTAAATCTAATAACACTTATTAGCAACTTCCTTCCAGTAAGCACAAATTATACAAACAGAAAAAAACACAGGCTCCCAGTCTGTAACTGAGTGATGCTATTGTGTTAGGTTCTTTGCATCTGGAATGGCAATTAGCTCTGAGTCACGCAAATCCCTCTACCCAACTTCACTTGAAATGTCACATTTCTAGCCTTTTAACTGCAACTCTCAGCAACTGAATCAGCTGTTGGAAATTCAATGGGGCATGGAATCACCCTTATGTCTTCCTTCCAATCTCTCTAGTATCTGGCTATCTTGCCATCATCATCACCATCACCATCACCATCAGTACTATTAATAAAATAGCATAAATCGTATCATTTTCTTTTCAAGAACTCTGTGTTTACCATGTTACCATAATACAGTAATAAGTAGTGAATGGCTAAAACAGTAATGAACCAATAAAACAGTATGATTTTTAAAAAATATTAGCATCAGAGTGGTGAATTAAATGGACTCTGAGCTTGCTCTGACAAGTCCTGCATCTGAATTCCTCTGCAGGACTGTTGTGGAGAAGATATCTAAAGACAGATAACGAATGTACTTTTGGACATTCTGAAGCACAGTGCCCCAACCTGATACCATTCAAATGCATTGTAGTACAACTCTACCATCCCTAGCCATCATAGCAAATAGGTGGAAGGAAGCTGCACTAAAGCAGGAAGCAAGTGTGTTGCTGGAGGGCATGATGCACTGTGTTAGATTTATTTCCTTATTTATTTCAAATCTTTTCTCCCATTTTTCTGCAAGAGGGTATATGGAAAGACTAGATTTGTGAGGAGTAATGCCATCAAACCTTTGGTCAAAGGATTTTCTGTTCCCAACAGGGGCCAAATATTCTCTTCCCCAGTGCTAGCCCCCATCTAGCACCATATACTCAAGACTGTCTAATTGCACCATTGTTTGGGTGAATGAAAAGGATACTTGATCTAAGAATGAGCTGAGACTGGATTGACCTGAACTTTAGGGGAAGTACATGAATGTAGATAGGAAATGGGACACTATTTCGGTGCTTTCAGGATGTATGCAACACACACACAGACACAGACACACACACAGAGAGCGAGAGCAAGAGAGAGAGAGAGACTGAAGCGCCATATGAATCATCATGTGACCTTGTCACTGCAATTTCCTTCTGATCTCAACAAACCTGTTCACCTCTCACCATTCCACATCAATTTATTGCATCATGCATAAATAAACCTGCACATATGAGAAAAAACCTTGTGACTTGATATGACACTGATTATCTAAAAAAAAAAAAATTCATTAATGGAAATCTGGTGGACAGAAGGAAATAATAGCGCTAACAAAAACCATGCATGGTGATGGATGATGGATCCATGGAGATAACTATTGCCTCAGCTCAAATTACATGTCTGCTATGAAAAAGAGATTGTAAAAAAAGAAAACCAGTTATTTTAAAAATTGGCACATTAGAATTAAAAAAGGAAACAAAAAAAGACCCCCTGAAAATAATTGGAAGCCAGTTCTAAATATTTCATTATGGAGTAGCTCATGTGAAGCCTCCTTATGTTGAATTACAATATTGCCTTAGAGCCAGACCTGGTACTGGGCAGAGTGAGTCAACTGCCTTAGGTAGTAATTACACCAGTTTCTGCTGCCTGCTGTTCTTCCAGAGTGCCCTGGCCTTTCGCTTTTCTTGGTGGACAGAGCTCTGGGATTGGGGCGAGAAACTATTCTATTGCCAATGTTGAAATAAGAACCAACTGTCAGCCCAGTCCATAAAATGGAAAAGACAGGGTGCTATATTGTTCTTTATGGCTCACACACAAAAATCTGAGAACTATTTAAGAACAGGTTGAGGGACATGAATGAGGAACCTATTCTCCTCAGCAATAGCCATACTGACTAGAGGCTGATGGGAATAGCAGCAGGACCTTTTAGAGAGGTACCAGATTGAGAATGCCTATTCAAAAACTTTTCCATGTTTTCTCAGTCATGAACAAGTTGGTGGGTCTTGTGTTGCAGTAGTTCTGCATTTTTGGTATTCAGAACTGAGAGTTAGAGGTTGAATGTGAAATTAATAAGTCTGAAGACTGCTTTTGGAAATGTAGTTTCCAGATGTACTTTATAACGAGTTACAAAATCAAGTCTTGAAGATGAATGTGAAAGTAATAATTGGATATCAAGGTCATACAATGTTAAAGACATGGAACATCCCCCCGCCTCGCAGAAACATGAAACCTGACACAATCCATAATCATAAATACCAAGAAACTGGGGAAAATTCCAGATTTTGTAAATAAATTGAAGATAAAACACTGAGAATTGTTTGCTTCAATTAAATTGATTGTACTCTGTGTCGACATCTGTTGATACAGGACAACTGAGAAATACCTAAATGTATAGAAAAATAAATTATATATCACAAGAGCAGTCTTCATCTAATCAACTGACTTATCTACTGTCTTACTATTTTGCTGTATACGCTACACTATATTGGATCTAATTACTGATCCTACTGTTTTGCTCCTTTGGTGAAAAAAATAGAGGACGCTTGACTGGAAATACCTCCTGAGCTTTGAAGGTAAGTGGGAGATTAGATGATGCCCCTGCGCTAGTGATTTGCGGAGGGGGAACCTTGAACAAGTGGAGCGTACCTCCTTCTTGCTGCTGTCATCATGGAAAATTTACTTATCTGCGCAGTCACCCGGAGGGAGAGAAGCAGGCATGCAAGGGTTCTTGCACCTTCTCCTTGTGCTACTTATTGCAGCATAGGATAAGCAAGCTCCAGAAATCTGGCTATAACTCTTCTGTGGGGGTCTGGAACTTGGTAGTGTCAGAGTCTTATCTGGCCTTGTTTCCACTCATATCATTTTCAGTAGCACCTGTGCACAGTGGTGTTAGCCCAGAATGGTAAGCCGTGGTCCTTCCAAATTCAGGCTTATGCCAAACGTCCCAGTACATGGAGGTTGTTCCCACTAGTGCAGGAGACTAAGCAAATAAGAAATAGATTGTTTATCATTTTGTCTGAAAGGACTCTGGCTTGGTTTTTTTTTTTTACCAAACAAGCCAGGATTTGTAAGCAGACACAAATCCTGGTTTATGATCCTGTCTTGCAGGAGCTTGATGTCCCATTTCTAGTTTATTTAGTCACTAGTGTGATGCAGGAGGAACTGAGCAAGCATGGCCTGACCTGCACCTCCTTCACAGTAAGCTAGAGCTACCCTGAATTCTAGCATGCTGTTTGAAGCAAATTAAGCCAATCTCCCTTTTCCAGGGAGTCTTCTCTTCTCATGAGATGGCCAAAGTATTGGAGCCTCAACTTCAGGATCTGTCCTTCCAGTGAGCACTCAGGGTTGATTTCCTTCAGAATGGATAGGTTTGTTCTTGCAGTCCAAGGGACTCTCAAGAGTCTCCTCCAGTACCACAATTCAAAAGCATCAATTCTTCAGCGGTCAGCCTTCTTTATGGTCCAGCTCTCACTTCCATACATCGCTACTGGAAAAACCATAGCTTTGACTATGCGGACCTTTGTCGGCAAGGTGATGTCTCTGCTTTTTAAGATGCTGTCTAGGTTTGTCATCGTTTTTCTCCCAAGAAGCAGACGTCTTTTAATTTCGTGGCTGCTGTCACCATCTGCAGTGATCATGGAGCCCAAGAAGGTAAAAGCTGTCACTGCCTCCATATCTTCCCCTTCTATTTGCCAGGAGGTGATGGGACCAGTGGCCATGATCTTGGTTTTTTTGATGTTGAGCTTCAGACCGTTTTTTGCAGTCTCCTGTTTCACCCTCGTTAAGAGGTTCTTTAATTCCTCCTCACTTTCTGCCATCAGAGTGGTATCATCTGCATATCTGAGGTTGTTGATATTTCTTCCGGCAATCTTAATTCTAGTTTGGGATTCCTCCAGTCCAGCCTAATGTTAGTTAGGGGCAAATTAGTTGCCCCTAATGTTAGTTAGGGGCAAAGACAAGTTAACAATTGACTCCTTCCTGGTTTATTTTTCCTTGGGAGGATGTGATCTTCACACCTTCCACGCTGGAATGCACATCTCCCATTTGATTCTTTTTCTGCCCCTTCAAAAAGGCTAAGCAGGTTTTCCCCACATAGCAGAGTCATTGTCTTCCTCATTGCACTGATCTCACCAATGAAGCAGTGTTGTTTGCAAGAGGGACAAGCTGCATTCATTGCTCAAAACATCAGAGCCACGAAAGGGGCTATGATGATTGGGTTGTGAACATTATTAATTCATCACTGAGTGGGGGAATGCTTCCCTCTCATTTAAAATAAACCATCATACAACCCATCATCAAACACCCCCAGTTAGTGTTGGACAACCTTAACAATTTCCATTCGATTGCTCTAACATACGATTCATGAACAAGGTTATCAAGAAGGTGGTGGCAAATCAGCTGCAGTCATACCTGGAGGAGCAGGATTGCCTTGACCCATTCCAGTCTGGATTCAGGTCACAACGGGGTACTGAGCCAACATTGGTGCACTGCAGGAAGACCTTTTAAGGGAGGCTGATGGGGCAGATGCACCCTGTTGGTACTCCTAGATCTCTCAGTGGGTTTTGATACCATTGACCAAACCAAAATGAGCTCTTACCTTTTTCCACAACTTACAGTTTTAATTCTAGCTGAGAAATATGGTCCAAGTCTCATCTCATGCTTTCTGGAGCAACCTCTCCTCTGAAAGGCTGGATGGCATTCAAAAGGGCTTGCCAGAGGTATTTTTAAAGGAAAATAAACTCAGGAAAGCCACTAAAAAGGAAGAAAAGCCTTACCTCTACGCGGAGACGAGCACCCTTGGGCACTGAAACACCTTTGTTTTCACAAACGAAATGGACTGGGAAATCCCAGCTACTTTCAACTAATGTTGCAACAGTAATTGCAGGAAGCAAGAAAGGAACTACTAAAGAGGAGGGAGGATACTCTCAGGCGAGTGAGTCACAGTCTCTGGGCATGCTTCACCTAGTTTCTGCTCCCTGTCTTTTCAACATCTGGAAGTAATTTTTGCAATACCTATTGCGGTATTTTCAGCTTTGGCTCTGACACCGAGATTTTGGAGTCCATTCTTAGGTCATAACAGGCACAAGTTTTGTCAGGAATGCGTCGCCTTAGAGAAGTCATTCCACTAGAGCCAACTGTAGTTCCCAAAGTTCACCACCTTTCCATTCTAGACTGGGTGAGATCTAGTAGGTTGTGTGTGTGGGCAACTATGGGCAAGCTTCTGACCCTAGATTTCCAATTACTAATTTGAGCTTAAAACTCTTAGCTATGTACTTTGGTCCTTGCACACCAACCTTACCACGTAGGACACCCAAATAACCAAAAATAGTAAATAAAGCCCTTGTGGCCAAGGCACTTCATTTAGGCACTCTCACCCTTGCTCCCAAGAACCACACTGGGGTAAAATATAGAATATTTATTTAAAAAGAGTAAAAAGTTGTAAAACAAATAAAATATAAAAGGATACAATTGTACTTCTTAAATGCAAAGCATCTAGGTATTAAGTAAGCTTCTGAAAGCCTTTCCCATAAAACAATAAAATACTTACTAACTGTTTTACTACTTAATTGCTGGCTATTCTAAGTTACCATGGCTAGGCAACATTGTCGAAGGCTGTCCTCCATCTGCTCCTTCTCCAATTTACGCTCACACACCAACGACTTGCTTAGCCCCCACCTTATTCCATAACTTAAATCAAAGTCTCTGTCCCATGATGGTATCCAATCAGCCTACAGTCCTTTGTCCGCAACTCCACACCCATCTTGTAGCTTTCCACAGCTCCTCTCTCATCCCAGGCTAGTACGATGGTACACCATTAGCAAGGAATGTTTTGTTATCAATCCTGAGAAACGACCTTGGCTTATCTTCACAGGAACAAACAGTCTCCAGGCCCGATGAAACCTCTGCAAATCCTGGGAAATAAGTACTACAAAACCCATATCCTCACAAGTTTTACATCTTTGGAGTATTTTGGCTAATCTCAAACAATTTACCATTCTGGGATGATCCAGAATAATTTGTAGCCTGGGGAAGAATTGGAATGAAGGCCCCACAAACCTTCCCAGCTTCTAGATGAGACAGGATCACCCATGTTATTTTGGTACAGGAAATGGAACACCCACAAAGACCTTTCCCAATATACACCAGCAAAAGCAAAAGTAAGTACTAAACATTTCCTACTTTCCACAGCTTAATGGTGGGGCTGGGGCAGAGCTGTAACAAGGGCGGGGCGGCTGTGTCTCAACCCAAGGCAGCCACATTCTGAGGGCACAAACATTTGCTGCTAACAGCATATGAACCTATCTGTTGGTATTTGCTGCTGGAAGGACAAGAGCCTGCCCAACCCAGTGTGTATGTAGCCTCCCACCAGCTACATCTCCTGGACAGATGGGAACACAAAACAGTTAAACTCTAAGCAGAACTAATATTGCCGTCACAAGTCTTAGACCCAAGTTTTCTTCCTATTCATTTGTCCTCTCTCTGTATCTGCCAATGTCAATTGACCCAGGCTTAACAGACAGAGCCAAAATTCCTATTACAACTCTGGACTGAACCTGTTGTCTATAGCAGGGGTCCCCAACCCCTGGTCCGTGGCCCCGTACCGGTCTGTGGCCTTGGCAGGACCGGGCTGTGGAGACAGAACTCCTGTCTGCACGCCCCCCACGCACGCACGTACCCCTCCACATACACGCACGGATGCATGCACACCCTGCCCATGGACACACAGATGCACGCATGCCCCACCCACGCACGCACAGACGCACGCACACACGCATGGCCTCCACATGCACGCACGGATGCCCCACGCATGCACGGAGGCACACACACTCTGCCCACGCACACACAGATGCCGCCCGCCCTACCCACCCACTGAACTGGTCCGCGTTTCGAAAAAGGTTGGGGACCAGTGGTCTATAGGTCTTGGGTCTCTTTTGCCACAATATTTTTCTATGGTGGATTATATTTAAAACATCAATCACTATTGCGAAATAAATGATATTACGTATGATTTTCCTCTTGCAGAATTTGTCCAATTTTCCTAAATTTTTCCAGTTCCAAAAACTGATTGGGAAAGTTTCTCCAAATGTTCTTTTCCACTCAAACATTGGACCTCCCTCTGGGTAGAGCAAGGGACACACTTGACTGTTCCTGTCTCTTTGTTTTCTTGATTTTTATATTATTAGTGTTGTTCCTTTACAATTGGGTCTCATCTTTGGGCCTAGATGGCTGTCAGATTTTTTAAAAAATGTGGGGGGAGCCACATAAGAATTGGCACCTGTGTGACACTGCAACACCCTCTCTCACCATTATACCCCACCCTGCCCCATGAGTCCCTGCAGAGAGCAATCTCCCTTAAAGTGACAGTTCCATCTACCAAGGAATCGCTCCAGCCCAACCCCAAAAAGGAGCAACCCTACAAGTGGACCAAAAAAGGTCCAGCTTAGGCATGGATTGGGGTCAGGCTGGAGCACAATTCCCTGAACATCATGTGAGTGCAGGAAACTGGATCACACCAGACCACTCCACAAGCAGTCCAGAATGCTATCTCTTTCCTATGCGATCACACCTTCTCTTCAGCGCCAGAGACTTGGGAATCCTAACTATCAGAGATGTTTCACCTTCAGGCTCATGGCCAAACATGAAGCTATGGTGAAAGATGTGGGTCAGTGCTTGAAATAAAAAGAAAGAAGACTATTCACCTCCTTACTTTTAATTAGAACTTCCTCTTGACAACCAAGAAGGGATGATTTTTCAAATTTGTACTTAAGATCCTCTCTGTCTTTGAAAAGGTGAGGATTTTTGGTTTCAGATCTTGGAATGTTATTTTTAAAAGTTGACATTAATGTAATTTTCAAAATATTCCATGTGTTAGTTACCTGTTATTTTATGAATATTTTCTGCATTACTATTGTATTATTTCCCCTTCATGGATTGCTGCCTTGTCGTGGCGAAGGGGCTTGAGTAATTGAGAGAAGCTATGGGCTATGCCGTGCAGGGACACCCAAGACGGACAGGTCATAGTGGAGAGTTCTGACTAAACGCGATCCACCTGGAGCAGGAACTGGCAAGCCACTCCAGTATCTTTGCCAAGAAAACTCCATGGACAGAAAAAAAAGGCTAAAAGATATGACGCTGGAAGATGAGCCCCTCAGGTCGGAAGGCGTCCAACATGCTACTGAGGAAGAGCGGAGGACAAGGACAAGTAGCTCCAGAGCTAATGAAGTGGTTGGGCCAAAGCCGAAAGGACGCTCAGCTGCGGACGTGCCTGGAAGTGAAAGGAAAGTCCGATGCTGCAAAGAAAAAATACTGCATAGGAACCTGGAATGTAAGATCTATGAACCTTGGTAAGCTGGATGTGGTCAAACAGGAGATGGCAAGAATAAACATTGACATCCTGGGCGTCAGTGAACTAAAATGGACGGGAATGGGCAAATTCAATTCAGACGATTATCATATCTACTATTGTGGGCACGAATCCCGTAGAAGAAATGGAGTAGCCCTCATAGTCAACAAAAGAGTGGGAAAAGCTGTACTGGGATACAATCTCAAAAACGATAGAATGATTTCAATACAAATCCAAGGTAGACCTTTCAACATCACAGTAATCGAAGTTTATGCACCAACTACCTATGCTGAAGAGGCTGAAATTGACCAATTCTATGAAGACTTACAACACCTTCTAGAACTGATACCAAAGAAAGATGTTCTTCTCATTATAGGGAACTGGAATGCTAAAGTAGGGAGTCAAGAGATAAAAGGAACAACAGGTAAGTTTGGCCTTGGAGTTCAAAATGAAGCAGGGCAAAGGCTAATAGAGTTTTGTCAAGAGAACAAGCTGGTCATCACAAACATGATGGCATTCCAGTTGAACTATTTAAAATCTTAAAAGATGACGCTGTTAAGGTGCTACACTCAATATGCCAGCAAGTTTGGAAAACTCAGCAGTGGCCAGAGGATTGGAAAAGATCAGTCTGCATCCCAATCCCAAAGAAGGGCAGTGCCAAAGAGTGCTCCAACTACCGTACAATTGCACTCATTTCACATGCTAGCAAGGTTATGCTCAAAATCGTACAAGGTAGGCTTCAGCAGTATGTGGATCGAGAACTCCCAGAAGTACAAGCTGGATTTCGAAGGGGCAGAGGAACTAGAGACCAAATTGCTAACATGCGCTGGATTATGGAGAAAGCCAGAGAGTTCCAGAAAAACATCTACTTCTGCTTCATTGACTACACAAAAGCCTTTGACTGTGTGGACCACTGCAAACTATGGCAAGTTCTTAAAGAAACAGGAGTGCCTGACCACCTTATCTATCTCCTGAGAAATCTCTATGTGGGTCAGGAAGCAACAGTTAGAACTGGATATGGAACAACTGATTGGTTCAAAATTGGGAAAGGAGTACGACAAGGCTGTTTATTGTCCCCCGGCTTATTTAACTTATATGCAGAATACATCATGCGAAAGGCTGGACTGGAAGAATCCCAAACTGGAATTAAGGTTGCCAGAAGAAATATCAACAACCTCAGATATGCAGATGATACTACTCTGATGGCAGAAAGTGAGGAGGAATTAAAGAACCTCTTAATGAGGGTGAAAGAGGAGAGCGCCAAAAATGGTCTGAAGCTCAACATCAAAAAAACGAAGATCATGGCCACTGGCCCCATCACCTCCTGGCAAATAGAAGGGGAAGATATGGAGGCAGTGACAGATTTTACTTTCTTGGGCTCCATGATCACTGCAGATGGTGACAGCAGCCACGAAATTAAAAGACGCCTGCTTCTTGGGAGGAAAGCGATGACAAACCTAGACAGCATCTTAAAAAGCAGAGACATCACCTTGCCGACAAAGGTCCGCATAGTCAAAGCTATGGTTTTTCCAGTAGCGATGTATGGAAGTGAGAGCTGGACCATAAAGAAGGCTGACCGCTGAAGAATTGATGCTTTTGAATTGTGGTGCTGGAGGAGACTCTTGAGAGTCCCCTGGACTGCAAGGAGAACAAACCTATCCGTTCTGAAGGAAATCAACCCTGAGTGCTCACTGGAAGGACAGATCCTGAAGCTGAGGCTCCAATACTTTGGCCATCTCATGAGAAGAGAAGACTCCCTGGAAAAGACCCTGATGTTGGGAAAGTGTGAAGGCAAGAGGAGAAGGGGACGACAGAGGACGAGATGGTTGGACAGTGTCACCGAAGCTACCAACATGAATTTGACCAAACTCTGGGAGGCAGTGAAAGATAGGATGGCCTGGCGTGATCTGGTCCATGGGGTCACGAAGAGTCGGACACGACTTAACGACTAAACAACAACAAAATTGTATTATTTGTTTTTATTAATTATAATTTTAAAAAACAAAATAGTGGCCAAAACTGGACCCACATCAGCCCTATTATATTGTGGAAGTTATGAATAGACATAATCTACCTGCATTTTAAGAGTTGTTTGCTCTTTTTTTGCCCATGTACAGAAGGGACATATCTCAGGATGTGATATGGGTGCTTAAAGATTATAAGCATCTCCCAGCATCTTGAGATGCATCTTCTCTCTAGATTGCTTCTAATTAGATGAGTTCCTTTCCCCCCCCCCCTTAACCATTTTTGTAACATTTTTTCATGAAAGGAACAATGCTATGCCTTCATTACCTTCAAAAGTAACATGTTATAGGCAACGTCATAACATGTTACTTCCATTATCTGGCTACATGAGTGTGCAAAACCAAGTAAAAAGGTTTACCTTGGAGTTCAGTCCCAGGCAGCATACCCTGTAAGAGCAGGACCTTGGACAACTCTTAAGTTCAACTCTTGTTCTGCTGGGCTGGATACTAATACACTAGTAGAGCTGGTTGCCTTAGCAACAGTATGGTGTTAATGGGAGCATGGACAGGATAGGATAACTTTATTACGGTCAAGGACCAGCAAGACCAGAACAATATAAAATAAATACATACAATTGCACTTCCATAAAAACTAAGCAGAATTATACATTCTTCCATTAAAAACATGATAAATCAACCCCTTCTTTCAAATTAATAACATCATAATCAGCTAAGCTGACTCTATATCTTTAAAATAAGTTAAACCTCGGCCAGTGTTATGTTATAAAAGCATTATATTGTCTTATAACTATTGCTGCAGCGCAGAATTTGGCCACTTGTAATATAAGGGGTATTGTCAGAGAGTAGCAACTGTACATAATACTCCTCTGATCTCCCAGGAGATTTACAGATAATAGGAAGTAAAAGCTCCATACGTAAATCCCAATAGCAAGTACAATATGAGAGAACACGCCCAACTGTTTCGACTTTGTCACTATTACAAGGGCAGCCGCTATAGCAAGATTGTATACTATACTATGTCTTTATTTTATGTATTTATCTTTGTATGATCGGGTCTATGACCGCATAATAAAACTTTACTTTACAAGGGCAGAGACAATTTGACGGAGGCAAACCTTGAAATCTTCCCTCCAGAAGCTTAGGAGGTAATACATTAAGTCTAGCTAGTGTAAAAGCCAATGTGGCTTTAGATGAGATAGTACTGGCTAAATACGAGGAGGTGATAAAAGCAGATTTCTTAAGAAAGTTCAATTTCCCCAGCTGGCCAACATGGTCCTGTAATTCTATATCCCAGACCCTTAACTTCACCGCCTTGATGGCGTCTGTAAGACCCATTGCTATAAGTGTACTGGAAGAAAAGCCAATTTTCAATATCTCTTCAGTTATATGCTTCTTCCACTCTGACTGAAAAGTATCTAGTAGCATCAGTGGGGCCAAGCCTTCCAATGAAAAAATAAGTTTAAGCCAGTACGTTACCATAAGGACTTTGGCCCGCGCTTTAATGGATACTAACCCGACCTTTAAGCGAAGAGCCACATTGGAAGTACAAGGTGGAACTCCAAGGATGGCTCTCACAAATTTGGTCTGAACAATCTCCAGAGGTCGTAAGTTAGCATAGGCGAACAGTTAAGAGCCATAAAGCATTTGTGAAATAGTCCTGGCCTTAAAAACTTGTATCGCCGATGGAACATGTTTACCCCCATCAGTATGGAAAAATCTGGTTAGTGCTACAGTATTCTTCTGGGCACTCATTGCTGCGTCGTTTACATGCGTAAGCCAGGATCCTGAAGAATGGAAGACTATGCCAAGATATTTGTAGCATCATACTTCCTCTATAGGGTGTCTATTTAGAGACCATTTATGCTTTAATGGTTAGTCTGTTGGTCCTCCTCGACATCTCGGCGGCCTTTGATACTGTCAACCACGGTATCCTCCTGAGGAGGCTCTCTGAGTTGGGAATTGGTGGCCATGTGCTTGCATGGCTCTGATCCTTCCTCGGGGACCGACCTCAGAGAGTACAGCTTGGGGAGAGGCTATCGGCCCCGTGGACCCTTAATTGTGGGGTTCCGCAGGGTTCGATCATCTCCTCAATGCTGTTTAATATCTATATGATGCCGCTGGGTGGGGTCATCAGGGGGTGTGGGGCGTCGTGCCATCAGTACGCTGATGACACCCAGCTCTACATCTCCTTTTCACCAACTGCAGAGGATGCCGTTATGTCCCTCCAGCGCTGCTTGGAGTCTGTGCTGCAATGGATGCAGGAAAATGGGCTGAGGCTGAACCCGGACAAGACGGAGGTCCTGAGGGTGGGTGGCCCCACCGTCAGCGGTCTGGGAAACTCTCTCTCATTTGGGGGGGGGTGACTCTTACCGCTAAGAGTGAGGTTCGCAGCTTGGGGATCCATCTGGACCCGGCGCTCACCATGGAAACTCAGGTGGCGTCGGTGGTCCGTACCGCCTTTTTTCATCTTTGGCAGATAGCCCAGCTGCGACCCTATCTTGATGTTGGGGCGCTCACTACCTTGGTACATGTGCTCGTAATCTCGAGATTAGACCACTGTAATGCGCTCTACGCGGGGCTGCCTTTGAGGTTGATGCGGAGACTCCAAGTGGTGCAGAACGTGGCGGCCAGACTTCTTAGTGGAGTGAGAAAATATCATCATATCTCTCCCACTCTGGCCGCTTTGCATTGGCTGCCCATTCGGTTCCGCATTGACTTCAAAGTCTTAATGCTAACGTACAAAGCCCTAAACGGTTTAGGGCCTCGATACTTGGCGGAACGCCTACTCTCACCAAAACCTACCCGAATCACCCGATCGAGTCAGGAGGTGAGGCTGAGGAGCTTGACGCCGAGGGAGGCCCGGAAGGAAAAAACAAGAAACCGGGCCTTCTCGGCGGTAGCTCCTCGCCTCTGGAATAACCTTCCTCCGGCGATTCTTGCGGCCCTTTCGCTGGGCACCTTTAAAAACCAATTAAAAACTTGGATGTTTACACAGGCCTTCCCTCCAGTGAACACTTGATTTTCTTTTCTTTTCTTTTCATTTCTTTTCCTTTTCCCTTCTCCATCTTGAATTATTCGTCTATTGATGTTATATTTTATATATTTTTATATTTTTTATATTTTGTTATGTATGTTATGCGTGTTGGAAGCCGCCTAGAGTGGTTGTCTGACCAGATAGGCGGGGTAAAAATACAATAAATAAATAAATAAATAAAAATTTATTCTCCTTCTACTAACAACCATAATCTTGGTTTTGGCATAGTTAATTATTAGTTGTCCTTTATTGCAGTAGGAGGAGAAGGTTCTCAAAAGTCTTCTAAAGCCTACACACATTGTGGACAATAAAACGGCATCATCAGCATAAAATAGGATTGAAAATGAGTGAGAGGCAAGCTTAAGCTGATGAAAGTTGGGGTTACTTAAGTTTCCAACTAAGCCATTGATATAGAAATTAAACAAAGTGGGGGCTAGTATGCATCCTTGTCTCACTCCATTAAGCACAGGGACTTGGTTGGATAAGATCCCCGCTGAGTTGCATAGAACCCGTAAATGTGTATTTTCATGAAGTCGCCGCATCAACAGGAGAAGCCGTTTATCAATACTTGTGGTCTCGAATTTAGACCATAGGCTTTCTCTTGGTATGAGGTCAAATGCAGATTTAAAGTCTATAAAGGCTGCATATAGGGTACCGCCTTTAGGGGAGGAGTATTTACATGCCAGGTGGTGTAAAATAAGACCCTGATCTATGGTGAATCTTCCCAGACTAAATCCGGCTTGTTCCTCTGCAAGCATATTCTCCTCAAGCAGCCAATCTTGTAATTTACCCAATAAATGCCTTGCGTATAGCTTGCTAATGGTGTTTAATAGACTTATTGGTTGATAGTTAGCTGGATCCCCTCTATTTCCTCTTTTGTAAATTGGGACAATGATGGCTAGGCCCCAGTCCTCGGGAAAACATGCTGTTTTATCAATCCAAGTGAATAAAGAGTCTAATTCTGGAGCCCAGCAGTCAGAGTTGGACTTTATTAAGTCCGGTGGAATATAGTCAGTTCCAGGAGCCTTGCCCGGTTTGAGTTGCTCAATTAACGTTAAGATTTCCCCTAGGAACAACTGGGGGCCATTCAGGTAAATGATCAAACTCATTCTGAGAACTTAAAGTACTAGCAGGGTGGACCGCATAAATACTTTGAAAATATTCCTCCCATATACTAGGCAATATATAGAAATCTTGTTTGAGGACTTAGCATTCCCTTTGCCACTATCTTCCAGAAGGAGGCTGAATCCCTCAGATTGGACGCAGTTATCAAACATTGCCAGTCTTTCTCTGTGCTTGGAGCTTTTTACTTTTTCTTAAGCGTGAACCAATCTGCTGGAATTCTAGCCAGATTCTGTTCTCTGTAGGCCCTATAGGTGACTAATAACTCATGTTTAGCTGCTTTACACTCAGAATCAAACCAGGTCTTTGTATAGGAAACACAAGTAGACAGATTGCATGGCTTTTTACATGTTAAATGAGTTTGCAGAGATTGTACCAAGTGTTTATAGGCCTCTGAGACTCCTTCCACTGGACTAAGTGAAGTAATTAAATTACTGAAGTATAAATAAGGCTCTGAGAATAGTAGCTGTCTCATAAATACATCCAGTTCTTCAGACCACTTAATGCAAGCCCCTCTTGTATCAACTGCAATGGGCACTATTGGAGCAAGGTCCACAAACACGTTGTAATTATTAAAATTGATCTTAAAAACCAAAGGTAGGTGATCCATTCTGCACAATATACTACCTTAAAGTCATCTATTCGATCCATCAAGTCCCTCGAGACCAAAACATAATCTACTGTAGAAGCACCTGGTAAAGAGGTAAAGGTAAATTCACCTGGTCTGTCTCCAATTGTACACCCGTTTAAAAGGCTAAACCAACATTATTAATCATATGCATTAAGCGTTGGCCAGCCTAGTTACAGCCACAATCTTTAAATTGCCTGTGATAGAGGTGGAGATGTAGAATAGGTTCTGGGAACGTCATATTGAACCATGCAGAAAGTGTCTCATCATTAGTACCTATCCTGGCATTGCAATCCCCAGCGACTATTATAGAAACATCAGGATACAGTAATATTAAATAATCAATATAGTCCTCTAAGTTAACCCACAAGTCATCTATCATCACACGAAATTGTTGCGGAGGAATATAAACATTGATAAATAGTAACAAACACGTGGCAATCTTCAAAATCAAGGTAGAAACTATCCTGTTGGAAAAATCCCATGCCACTACTGTTGCCTGTAGCTTTGTTGATATGAGAGTGACCATACCACCCTTAGGTCGCCCTCCTCTATCACTGGGAGAAGCATTAAAGAATATGCCACGTAATCATTTAACATCAGCTCATTTAAAGTCCACGTTTCTTGTAAGGTAAAGGTAAAGGTTCCCCTTGACATTTAGTCCAGTCGTGTCCAACTCTAGGGGGCGGTGCTCATCCCCGTTTCCAAGCCATAGAGCCAGCATTTGTCCATAGACGGTTTCCGTGGTCACGTGGCCAGCGCGACTAGACGCGGAACGCCGTTACCTTCCCACCGTGGTGGTACCTATTTATCTACTTGAATGTGCATGCTTTTGAACTGCTAGGTTGGCAGGATTTGGCACGTTTCTTGTAGTACTAGTATAATATCAAAATTACCAATATATTCAATGAAGGCAGGATCCGAGGCCTTCGCCTGCCAGCCTGCAATATTCCAAGACAAAAATTTAATTGCAGGTCTCTTACGTCGAAACATGGGGTCTTCCAAGACTGATAGCTGAAGAGGCAGAGAGCCATTACCTAAGCCGTGGGATAAAGATGGCTCGAAATGAAAGGGAGATGACGACCTATCAAAATTAAAATGAGTTTGCATGTTAACTTCATTTCCTGAGTCATTCGACATAATATACTTGGCACCACAAGGTTTCTCTCCAACACCTCCACACACAAGGCCCAATGGGTCCTTCACCCGCAGAGGATAGCTCCCGTCTCCATGTCAAGCCGTGCAGTAATAAACAATTTCCTGGCCAAAGGTCTGTTTAGAGTGCCCATAGGTGTTAGCTCTCCCCTAAAGTCTCATTGTTCCGTCTACTTCTCCTCTTATTTAATCTTGAATAAATGCCTCTAGTTCTTATAATGACTGGTATTGGGTAACCTACAGCGAAATCAGGATTCACACTGGATTGGTTGGTGAGTAAAGTACTCTTTGTCTGTAGCTGTTGAGGACCCCAGTCCGAGGGTTGAATCCTCTGCTTAGAGGAGTGGATTAGATCCAAAGTTGTGGTGTCCTTGAACTGCTTAATGCGAATATCCATAAGAGGCCTCCTGGGGTTAAGTTTCTCTCTCTGCGAGTCATTAGCTTGTCTTTCAACATACTGAATATTGACACCAGAATCTTTCCCTTTTACAATACACTCTGCCGATTCTAGTAGTTTAAATAAGAGTTTAAAATTCATACTTCTTATTTTATTTTATTTTTGGATGTTTGTTTCCGAGCCTCCTTAATCTTCACATGTTTGGGCTTGGCCTTCGCTGATCTTTCAAGGATCCTTTCCTGGAGATGATGCTTTGCACTTGAAGAGTCTGTTGCAGACAAAGGATTTAGAGAATCTGCTGTAGGTGGTGCAGCGGCAATAAGATTTCCCTGCACATCTGTCTGAGATCCTACACATAGAAGTAACTCTTCTAATGAAAGCTTGTCAATTATGTCAAAAGTTTTTGGAGACAGATTATAATAGTTCATCTTATCAGACACACACCGTGGATGTTCAGCCTGACTCTGGCTCAACGGGTCTACTGAATTCTTCGCAAGATGCATCTTATTTTCCATCAAGTGACCTGCTATAGTGGTCACAGATTGATTTAATTCCTTTAATATATCTCTAATTTCTGATTTTAAAAAAACCTGTATTCCACAGCTACCTGGTTCCTTTGTTGGGGTTGCTTTATCACAGCCCAAGGAAACTAGCTTACAAGATCGAAAAGAATCATGCTCCCCTGTTACTGATATAGTGTCTTTAATTTCCGGAATCTTGACATTTATACAGTTCGTCTCCTGTTCTCTAAGGATCCCAGACTCGTTTGGCAACATCAGACCATCAGGACCCAAAACCAGATCAGACACAAAATCCAACAGTCTTAACTTGCCAAAATCTACATTCACTGTGCTATTTAGCAGGCTACCTATTGACTGGCTACTTTCCAGTATCTGACCGTTTGTCAAAAGGCTATCAGATAAGTCAATATGAGGAGAAACAGAATTCTCTATGTTGTTTACTAAGGGTTTAAGAGAACTAACAGTCAGTTATCTTGACTTGCTTCGGAGCCGCAGGGTAGACTTTATCACAATATTTAGCACTATATGTGCTAAAGTTCCTAAGGGGAGTAGCAGGCTTGGAATCACTGTGGTCACATTCCCAGGCCTGCAATGATTTAGAGGGCCAATTGCCTCCACCTGTCCTACTGGCTTCCGAATCCAAGACAGGTGTAATTGATATTGGGGTGTTACACTGTATCTGCCTTAGCACTGGAGGAGATAAGGTAAGATCGAGGATTTCCATTTCGTATAAAATGTAAAATATAAATATCCACTGAGGATGGCAACAGTCAACAACCCCCAAAAGGCCTCACCGAATGTAATCAGCAATTCCTGTTGAAAGCTCTCAATCTGCTGCAGATCCACAGATGGCGTAGTCCATACTCTCTGGGGTTTAGTGGAGTTTAAACAAAGCAAGATAACTCAGACCTCAGACGTAAACAACCCTCAAAGACTGTTGGCAGCTACTAGGCAGAGCTCTGCAAAAGTCCAAGGTAAATTTTCTCATACGATAAGGAAAAATAGTATCTAGCAAAAACTGGAGTCTTCTCTCTCTCCTCCTCTGGCTGGCGAGCCGCTGCTGCTCTCACTGGGTATAGCAGGTGAAATATGGGAGCTTGTAATAAGTTGCAAGCAGCAGTTTTCCTCTTTGGGAGACTCTCCTTATGTTTAAAGATTCACAAGCGTTTGCTCTGATGGTATTGGGTTTGGAAGAAATCACATCTCTCTAGTAACCCTTTACTGGCCTATTTTGGTACTCTGTCTTGGGAGTATTTGTAAAAATTCAAAAGACAACACCTCGCTACTTAGAATTGGCATGAGAATGGCATAACATCTGAAAGATTCCTGTCAAAATGACTTTTAAAAACCTTAAAGTGCCCTTTAAAAGTAAGGTTAAGAGTTACTTTTTACACCTGAGTGTTACTTATGACAACAAAAAGGTAACTTTGTATTACTCATTACCTGGAACTAACTTCTTACATACAACTATATTACTTGCATTTAATTCTAAGCTTTAATCTTCCCCACATGCATACTGTGACTGCAATTTCTCTCCATTGTTTCCTTTGCGTATTGTCTACATCCTTCCTGCGAATATTTCAGAAGGAAATCCGAACAGCTTGGGATATTTATTTATATATTTCTTGGCCTTTATGTCTGTGTACATATATAGAAGCATATAATGGGCTTCTTCCATTTTTGGCATTTTGTGTACGTGTGTTTGGTTTGCAATGAAAAATGCTGCTCATACACTGTTTGTCTGTGCTTATGTGCATAATCACAAGCGTTTATGCATTTGTCAGGCAGATCACTGTGAACTCCAACATAATCCCCGGATCAAACCACCTTCATGTGATCATCTGAATAGCATGCTTTCCAGACACACTAGGGTTTTTTTTGGAGGGACAGTAGAAGTTTGAATATGTCAATTCCCTACAAACTTTCCACACAAAGCTGCACATTTGTTAAGACTTGCTGTTGATATCCTAATCTGGGTAATTACACCTTCAGAAGTGAAGCAAATGGCAACTTGAAATAGGCCTTTTCCAATAGTTGTGCCCAAATTCTGAATGATGTTCCCCAGGCTTTTAACAGATCCCTCAAGCTTTCTTGCTTGCTGTACCTTGTTTCAGTCTTGCTGTCAGCTGAATTTGTTTTAGTATTGATGAGTTTTTGTTAAATCTGCTTCATTTTGCAAAGTACTGAATGCTTCAGAAAGCCTTGTTAACCTGTGGCTAAGATTTAAAAGTGAATAAATATGGGGAGCCCCAACAGGATTTTTTAGATCAGAGTGCTGCCAGAGGATGCTGGCTCACACAACTGTTCTCCTCCTGGTCCAGCGAATTCTCTTAAGGTTGTAGTGGGTAAATACATTCCTCTGCTTGATGCTGCAAAGTCCTAGTTTTATGTGGCCTACAAAGATGGGGGGGGGGGGGCAGAGAGAAAGTCCAAACTCTGTCTCCCTTCTGCTCTGGGGCTGCTCTTACCGTTGGCTCTTGCTCCCAACTAAATGTTCCTATTAGGTGATAGCCTGTTGTAAAAAAAACATTCATCCTTTTCTTAAGAACAAGCTGGCTTCCTCCCTTGGTCTCTTTCCCTGGCAGGAGGCCTTTGCTAAGAACCTGACAAGAAGCTGTATAAACCTGTTCAGCCTGAAAACAGACAGACACCTGGGTGGAGTCTGAATTCTGAAGCCACGGTTTGGCCAACAACTCACAGAGGATACATGTGATGCTGGCAATCCTCTCTCTGTGTCTCTCTTTTTCACTTGAATGCTCTTCTTGAGGTTCCATTAACTTATAGCAGCAACATATTGCTGTTCACTGTAGAAAAAGAAGGCCTGAAAAGGTTTCAATGCCCTTGAGACAAAAGATCAGTATCTTTAGAAAGCCATTTCCTTCCTCAACCCCATTAAACCATGAACATATGATTAATATGTTAAATATTTTAATGGTCCGCCCTCGAAGGCTACTGGATCCATTGCGATTCCAGGATGCCATGAGAGGGATTCCAGCTGATCTGTCTGGCGCTCCTGTCGAGGCTCTGGTTGATGGTTGGCTTGCTGCCGCCACTAGGGCTGTAGACACGATCGCTCCTAAACGCCCTCTCCGCAGCAGAGCTCGGCCAGGGCCCTGGTTTAATCAGGATCTGTGAGCTATGAAGCAATATAGGAGACGGCTAGAGAGCAAATGGAGAAAGAAACCGACGGATTATAATAAGGAAGCTGTCAGGATCGCGACTAACCGCTACCTGGCTAAGGTGCGGGCTGCTAGACAATCACACATCGCTAACCGGATAAGCGAAGCTTCAAATTAGCAGGCGGAACTTTTCCGTATAGTTCGCGATCTATCCGGAATTGGTCTAGGTGATAGGCCTCCTACTAATATCTCACCTGACCAATTTGCAGCATTTTTTAAATCTAAAGTGGAGACCATCCGCCGGGATCTTTCTCCTTTTTTAAATACAGTGGATCGAGCAGAGATGTCCAGCGCTCCGTCCTGCCCGGTGAGATTTGAATGCTTTCAGCCTGTGACCCCAGACATGGTGGACAAAGCGCTCGATCGCTGTCGGGCCACCACCTCCTCCCTTGACCCTTGCCCGGCCTGGCTAATCAAAGCAGCCAGGCCTATAACAACCGAATGGGCCACAGAAATAATTAATGGGTCTCTCCAGGAGGGCAAGGTTCCCCTTGCTCTCAAGGAGACACTCATTAGGCCCATTAGGAAGAAACCAAATTTGGCGGCGGACGATATTGGCAATTATAGGCCCGTCGCCAATGTTTCTTTCCTCAGCAAAGTGGTGGAGAGGGTGGTGGCTGATCAGCTTCAGGCTCTTCTGGATGAAACCAATGCCCTGGATCCATTCCAGTCGGGCTTCAGGCCGTGTCATGGCACGGAAACAGCACTGGTCGCACTGTTGGATGACCTGTTGAGGGAGGCTGACCGGGGCAAAATGTCCTTGTTGGTCCTCCTCGATATCTCAGCCGCCTTTGATACCGTCGACCACGGTATCCTCCTGGGGAGGCTCTCCGAGCTGGGAATCGGTGGCCTGGCGCTTGCCTGGCTCCGATCCCTCTTGGAGGACCGTCCCCAGAGAGTACAGCTTGGGGAGAGTGTTTCAGCACTGTGGAGTCTCAATTGTGGGGTTCCGCAGGGGTCGATCCTCTCCCCAATGCTGTTTAACATCTATATGAGGGAGGGGTCATCAGGGGGTGTGGGGCTTCGTGCCGTCAGTATGCTGATGACACCCAGCTCTACATCTCCTTTTCACCGACCTCAATGGATGCTGTTTCGTCCCTTGAGTGCTGTCTGGAGGCCGTGCTGCAATGGATGCAGCTGAATGGGTTGGGGTTGAACCCGGACAAGACAGAGGTCTTGAGGGTGGGTGGCCCCTCCGTTGGTGGTTTGGGAAACTCCCTCTCTTTTGGGGGGGTCACTTTCACCGCAAAGAGTGAGGTGCGCAGCTTGGGGATACATCTGGACCCGGCGCTTACCATGGAAACCCAGGTGGCGTCCGTGGCCCACTCCGCCTATTTCCACCTATGGCGGATTGCCCAGCTGCGACCCTATCTTGATGGGGGGGCCCTCACCACTCTCGTCCATGCGCTCGTAATCTCGAGATTAGACCACTGTAATGCACTCTACGTGGGGCTACCTTTGAGATTGTTGTGGAAGCTTCAAATGGTGCAGAATGCGGCGGCCAGACTCCTTAGTGGGGTGAGAAAATACCAACATATCTCCCCCACTCTGGCTGCCTTGCATTGGCTGCCCATTCGCTTCCGCATTGATTTCAAAGTGTTGATGATGACGTATAAAGCCCTAAACGGTTTAGGACCTCGATACCTGGCAGATCGCCTTCTCCCACCTAGTTCTATCCGAATCACCCGTCATAGCCAGGAGGGACGGCTGAGGGGCCTAACGCCGAGAGAGGCCCGGAAAGAAAGAACAAGAGGCCGGGCCTTCTCAGCAGTGGCCCCTCGGCTTTGGAATAACCTTCCATCAGAGATCCGCCTGGCTCCCTCGCTGGGTGTTTTTAAGAGCCAATTGAAAACTTGGCTCTTCAGGCAGGCCTTCCCTCCTGTCACTATTTGATTTTATTTTATTATAATTTTTTTCCCATCTTGAGTATTATTAATATTAATATTATTGTTTTGAACTGTTTAATTTTAATTTTAATTGTTCTAATGTTTTTATATTTAATGTTTATGGAACCCGCCCTGAGTAGACTTTGTCTAAAAGGGCGGGATAAAAATCGAATAAATAAATAAAATAAATAAATAATAATACAACCCATCTTTGCTCTGAAGTGGAGAAATATAAAAGACAAAGCAGAAACCTGGGGTTTCTTCCTTAATTATTTTGGGTTTAACTTTTAAATCCCCAAAACAAAGTCATGAAACTTGTGGCCTGAGGATCGGATATGGACCTCAATTTAGATCTATTGCTAGAAAGTGGACCATGGAAGTTAAGGCAGGACCTTGACAGAATGCAAGTTTTGCACCCCGCTCTAAACAATCTGGAACTGGGATATGGACTATGGCTTTATTTTGACCTAATTCACCTCAGAGTCCTTTATAATTTCAAAGTCAATATATAATTGTCAAGAACTGTAACTGGATTTTTAATTCTTGAGAGATATCCATTTTTAGCAGATGGTTTCCTGATAGTTTGGTAGTTTTCTGTGCTTTTGAATGTGATACCCATCAGGGTATGGAGAACATGATACTCTTCCATGTGAAGAGAAAGAAGGCAACAAAGAGGCAGTGGACGGTGGAGTCAGGGCTCACAAGCTCTGAGCAGCGGGACTTTTTGATCAGTAAAGAGCAACAACTTCAGCAATCATCAATTTTCTTGGATCCCTCTGGTTGAGAGCAGAGGTATATTTGAAGAATGAATTTTGTCAGCGACAATATATTGGAGTTAGTGATCCTTGTTGTAATGCACCATATTTTAAGATGGTTTGGATTTGAATGGGAAATTAATACTAAGACCTATTAGCTTAAAAATAAAATCTAGAATCATAGAGCAATGAATTTGGAAGGGGCCTATAAGGCCATCAAGTCCAACCCCCTGTTCAGTGCAGGAATACAAATCAAAGGATATCTGCCAGGTGGTTGTCTAAATTTCTCTTGAATGCCTCCAGTGTTGGAGCACTCACCAACTCCCGAGGTAACTGGTTCCACAGTTGTACTGCTCTAACAGTTATGAGATTTTTCCTGATATTCAACTGAAATCTGGCTTCCTGTAACTTGAGTTCATTGTTACATTTCCTGCACTCTGGGATGATCAAGAACAGATCCTGGCCCTCCTCTGTGTGCCTTTCAAGTATCTGAAAAGTACTATAATATCTCTCCTCAGTCATCTTTTCTCAAGGCTAAACATGGCCAGTTCTTTCAGTCTTTCCTCAGAGGACTTGGTTCCCAGCCCCCTGATCATACTTGTTGCCCTCCTCTGAACTTGTTCCAATTTGCCAACATCCTTCTTGAAGTGCGGTGTCCAGAATTGGACACAGAATTCAAGATGAGGCTAACCAGTGCTGAATAGAGGGGAACGAGTACCTCACGGAATTTGGACACTATAGTTATGTTAATTCATCCTAAAATAGCATTTACCTTTTTCTAGCCACATCACACTGTTGGCTCTTATTCAGCTTGTGATCTACAATGATCGAAAGGTCCTTCTCGCTCATAGTATTGCTAAGCCAGGTATCCACCATCTTGTAACTATGTGTTTGGTTTCTTTTTCCCAGGTGCAGTACTTTGCACTTACCCTTGATAAATTTAATTCAGTTGTTTCCAGTCCAGTGCTCAAGGCTATCCATGTCATTTTGAATTTTGTTTGTCTTCCAGGGCATTAACCATTCCACTCGATTTTGTGTCATCTGCAAATATGATTAGTATTCTCTGCACCACCTGATCCAGGTCATTAATAAAAATGTTGGAGCACAGGGCCCAGGACTGAGCCCTGGGGTACCCCATTTGTTACTTCCACCCAGTTTAAAAATGAGCCATTACTCATCACCCTCTGAGTATGATTCTGTAGCCAACTGTGTATCCACCTGACAGTTGTTCAATCCAGCCCACACCTAGTTAGCTTGCTAATCAAAATATCATGGGACACTTTATCAAAAGCTTTGCTGAAGTCAAGATATACTATGTCTACAGCATTACCTCTATCAGAGGGATGCAGCACAGAGGAGAACAGCTAGATGTTTACATGGATCAAAACAACCATATGTATTTTTGCAGTCTCTTTGAGACATAAAAAGTGTCATGAGTGCTTAACACCAGAATTCACTACTTTTCTACTAACGAGTGAGAAAATACTTATTAGCTATCTGAAGAATAGGCTATAACCTGGATATCTGCTCATTTTTGCCCTTGGGGCCTTGTCTGTCTCTGAGACTTGCCTCTTCTGCATATACTCCACTTGGATATTTCTTTGTAAGGAAAGACTGCTAAACAAAAACAAAAAGAAAGAAAAAAATAAGAACACATACACTGTCAAGGCTCTGGCATTGTCTCATTCAAAGGAAATCCAATCCAATTCAATTATGCTTTGAGCTTCTGGGGGGAAATAGGATTGTGCAATCCAGTATTATAGCCGATTCTGTTAAATCTGTTGCAATACGAATATAGTCAAATATGTGAAATATTGGTTTCAGGTTTAAAACAATACATGAAAAATAAACACGTGCAGTCCAAAATGGTTATGAATTTGGTAATGTGCTGCTATTTGGTGCCAGGCCTTTGGAGGCAGCCTTTCCTTTTTTTTAAATTAACATTTTATTAGTTTTTCAATCTATCTACATTCAGTTCATGCTTGTTAAACATCGTGTTACATGGGTTGCTTATAATTATTTGTTTTTGCAACTTGGTGTCTTCTTAGTTGTCCCTTCAAAATCTATACATTTTTTAAGCATTTGAACCAATCATGTGTGTATTTTAGTGTACAATATTGGCTATTATCATAATATTACTCTCATAGTATACAATGTTCTCAAAATCCTCTAATAAAATACCTAATAAAAGCAATTCTGT
The DNA here is from genome assembly GCA_037013535.1 of Intellagama lesueurii. Classification (NCBI taxonomy): domain Eukaryota; kingdom Metazoa; phylum Chordata; class Lepidosauria; order Squamata; family Agamidae; genus Intellagama; species Intellagama lesueurii. The sequence goes on along the minus strand of JBAJHW010000009.1, from coordinate 12,167,425 downwards.
TTTCAAATCTATATAATTTTGAAGCAATTTAACCAACCAACTTTGTATTTTATACCAATAATAACTAAATAGGTTATAGATTTTCTTTCTATACTTGTTTAGCCATTTCTATCTCCACATTTTCTGTCATATCTATATCAATATCGTATCTAATATATGTTAAGTACTACTCTTTCTTATGTCTAGCTTCAATTTATCTTAAGAACCACTGTGTTATGCCTTTACCCTGATTAGTGATCCCTTATTTCAATTTGATTCCCTGTTCTAATATATAAGATATGTCCCCTTACAATTCCAGAAGTTAGGTGTATACATGCTTTCAACATTGAAGGCCACCTTAATATTTTTTTTCCTTTGCATCTTTCTAAGTAACTCCTTCTCTTGTTTGTCTTTTCCCAATTCTTATTCCTATCTCTCTAAAAATTCTGCCGTCCCTTGTACCATCTGAGATCATTCTATGCACTTGATCTATCTCCAATAGATCTTCCAGGCTATTTCTAATTAAGTCTGCTAGTTCTCTCCCTTTATCTTCCCTTAGCACACCTAAGACTCTCCTTGGCTCCAGGGTTACAATTAGATCTTCTAAATTTTCTCCTCTAGTTTCCTCCATTTGATTGGCATACATCATCCACCACCCTCTCATTTCCTTGTTCATTATTCCCTGTCTCCTGTTGACTATAGTCCTTCCTTAACTGCTCATTGAATAATTTTGCCTCTTCATTGTGGGATCTTACTATTTCTAAAATTGCTTGGAGGGTACATTTTGTTTCATCCCAAAATTTTCCTTGTTGTAGCATTATGTCCCAGATATCAAATAATTGTATTCCAAGTGAAAGTTGTCCAGTTGTTTAGAGTAATCAGTCCAATTCCATCAATACTTGCTTCCATAGGTCCACTTTAATAGATTGATCATCTTTAGGGTTAAACTTGAATCCAGTCTCAATCGTAAAGGGTTTCCCCTGCTTGAAGGCTCAAGGACACTTGCTCACCAAATAGTTAACTTGATGTTTGTATTCATGGCCTAATGTCTTTTGTAATCCAGCCCCAGAGGCAGTCCATTCCCATATTAATTCTATCCCGGCTTGTGCTCCAGTCAAGTTCAGAACTCAGGATACAGTTTTAAAAATTCCACTTTGGCAGAATTAGACTTTCGAGGGTTAATTTGTCTATACTTCAGTCAGTCCTCAGAAAAAGAAGAGGACAAAACTGCCATAGAGTGTCCAAGGTTATTGTTCTGGGCTTTTTGCCAATGCTGTAGATAGCTGTAGCCATAACATAACAGGTTTAACTCCCAGAGTTGTTTAGCTAATAATGATTTTAGGAGAAAAAATTAAGTTTCTAACGCCAAAGCAATACCAAACTTCCTTCCTTGAAGTATAATTAAATGTCCAATTAGTGTCCAATTAATTTTCTTTGTGTTTCTTCCCTCTCTCCAGATTCACCGCTGCTCTTTAAGCGGTGAGGATAAGAGACACTATTTCTGTTATAGGGATTGTCTCGTCCAGGGATAGTCATAAAACAGTATAGTTATAAAATATTTCTCACCCAATGATAACAACTATGTTAATCAGCTGATTTATCGCTTCTCTATTGCTGGCTGCCAGCGACTTGCGAGCTTTTCAGCTGCTTGTTTCCACCCACTGGTTGATTAGGGAGTTTCTCGGATTAAAACGGGGGTAACCGCCATCCCCCCATGATCAACAGGCTTCTCCCCCATTTCACCACCTCTTCGGGGTGGTTTTAACCCCCTGGGGGGTCCCAAACAGGTTGGAATTCAGCCCAGGGGACAGAGCTCCGTCCTCCTCCTGCTGTCTCGTTGCAGCGTCGAGCCGGAAATGCAGGCAGCCTTTCCTAATGAAGTTAGGAAAGCCTCTCCAAATGAAGTTCCATTACCCCACTCCAATATCCTGACCATACTTTCTACAATTCCAAACTTTGAGTAAAAGTGACTAAACTTTAGAATAGCAGTGATAATACCAAATTTGGGGATTCTTTTGATTCACTTACTATTGTATTTGGGAGGGTAAATTTTATTAGAACGAGATAGATCCAGGAAACTTTACAGACGGTAGCTGCGGGGGAAAAATTCACAGGAAGGATCTGTGGCTCAGGGATAAAGCACATGATTCCTTTCATATTTTTAAGTTAAAAAGACCCCACCATCATAGCTAGATGTGGGAAATTATGTCCACTAAAATTCTGGAGATGTATAACAGCTTGGAGCTTGGAACAGAAAGGAAGTTGCCTTGTATTGGTTAAAACTTTTTCTCCAACCTAGTCCAGTATGGTTCATTCTTGACTGTCAACATCCTTCCAGGCCCTACAGCAAAATTCTTTCTTGTCACCTGTTTGATCCTTTCAACTGGTAATGCTAGGGATTGAATCTAGCACCTTCTGCATATAAAGCTTGTCCGCCCCCGACCGATGATGTCTTCATAATCTCATTCAGTACCAAAGGTTTTTTGGCACCTTAAAGAGGAACAAGCTTTACTAGCCTGCAGCTCACTTCATCAGATGGAACAAGACTCCTGATATCTAATGAAGTGGGCTGCTTTTTACAAAAGCTTGCACGAAATAAAATTTGTTCACTTTTAAGGTGCCACAAGCCCCTTTTGAGGTTTTTGCTCCAACCGATTAACATAGCAATGCTTCTTATGTCCCTTGGACACTGTAACTCACAGCATAAGGAACTTAATATATCTGTATCTATTTCTGTGTGCCCATACAGCAATGTCACCAGAAGCCAGGTCCCTCCTTGCCTATGAAAGATAGGGAAGGCATTTGGGCATGGCAGCCACTATCTAGTTTATACAAGACTACAAGAAATTAGCTTGGGATTGCTTACTAACAGGATAGAACTATAGAACTATTGATATTTGCTGTGTCACTATGAAACATCTTCACCCCACAATTTCCAGTGTCTTTTAAATACTGTACATGTTTGTGGTAAACTTACATCCATTCTTCAACTATACAGTATATCTCAATTTCTTATTTTTTGAAGGTTATTCATATAACTCTCACGTGTGTTTTGAAAACTTCATGCCAAATGTGGATGTTTAGTGGTTTTACATGAAAAGAGGATAACTGAACTGTATTTCCTTCAGGTAAAACGGTTTGTATTAAATGAATTTGTTAAAAAAACTTTTACCAACTCATTAAGAGGTATCCTGCATATAGCCCAATCAAGTGAGTTCTAGGATCACTACACTCTTTCCTAATCTCTAGAAAACTGTGATAAAACAGCAACACCTGACAGGTTTTTTTTTGTAAAGACAAGAGTATGAAGGGAATGAAGGCACTTAAAGCTAAATGTAACAATACTTCACACAGTATTTCATAGCCACACTCAGGAGTAATATGGAGCAACAGAGAAGACTGTCGCTATCCATGCCTTGTCATCAGACTCGAACACTTGTGGGTGTGACATCATAATGCTTGTTGGCATTAGCAGAAATTGAAAACCCCTACTGCTTAGACAACAGAGAAGGAATAGGAGCTGATTCACACACTAATGTCTTCAACTTTAAGGCTGGGTTTAAGAAACTGCAAAAGCTTGCTTCACACAAAGCAGCTGCATTATGGCATGTCAGTGAGCAACCAAATCAAATGTTAAGTTCTGGGCAGTGAGTCACACCCCAAATGTACAGATTCATTTTCTGTTGTTGTATACTTCCTTGAGCACTCCACTGTTGGTTTGAGGCCAAACTGGCACATGCTGTTGCAGCAAGCAACCTTGTGTATCAAGACTTTCAGAACTCAGAATTCAGGCTAGCATTGGCTGTTAAATTTAAAACAACAACTACCCAGAATTACCTGTTGTATCTAGTCTAGCATACTATCTCTGCAATCAAAGAAATGATTCCACATGGACTCCACTACAATTGCCATTGCAGAATTTGGTTGCAAGATCAATCACCCACCAAGTTTTACAACGTTAATGTTATAGTAACTGAAAGGAGGAAATGTCAAGATTAGAGATGGGCATCAACCATAAAAATTGACGAACCACCAGAACTTAAAAAAAAAAGAACCACAAATCAGTTCATTTTTTTTAAATTTCATGCCTTTTAAAAGTAAAACTAACCCCCTGCCCCTGTTGCCTCCCTATAATTTGCTGCTCCTGCTGCCGCCGCAACCATCTTAAGAGGTGGCCCAGCTGGCTCCCATAGGCTAGGCTGCCTTTCCAAAAAAAAAATTTTTCAAGAGGCAACCTGGCCTGTGGGAGTTGGCCGGACTGCCTCTCAAGATGGTGGTGGTGGTGGAGGAGGTGGTTGGAGGAAAAGGTAGGGAGGTGACCATGTCAGGAAAGGGGGAATGAACCAGGAAGTTCGGGGAAATGCTAAAAAAGTTTGTGGTTTGGGTCAGTTCAGGTTCTCTGGTTTGGACAAACCTGAACCAATGAACCAGTGATTTTCCACAAACTTCCTGTTTCATTTTTTGGTTTGTGTCCATCTCTAGTCAAGATTATGTACATGGTGGGTAGAAACAATTAGAACAGGAAAACCTTCTGTGGAGAAACTGAGAAGCATAATCAGAAGAGTTTGGATAAAAATTTATTTTACATACATAACATTGCCACTAATAAAGACTATTCAATTCAAGATTTTTTTTAAAATTTATTTACAGAAAGGGTCTGGAACTGGTACTTGTAACTTGCCACTCACCCATATCCAATCCTGGAACCCAGATGCTATCAGCAGGACATTAGGCCTAGAGGATAATTTTAGCTCCACGCAGTTGAGTTGGGAATTTTGAGACATCAAACTGTGCACCTCCAGGCTCCAGTTCTCACTACCAACAAGTAGAAATTGATGCAGATGAGAACTTGACAACAGGCCTAGATGAACAGGGGACTCACTAGGCACCATTTTCAGCAACTGCCTTAAAGCTGGACCATTGCTCAATTTTGGATGCTTGATGGCAATCTGAACAACAGCATTCGTGGAATACAGAATTACAGGAACTACAAGTATATGCAATGACTGTGGGTTCTTAAGAGCCAAGGGTTCTAAAAGCAGGAGGTTTGGCCCTGACATTACATCATGTATCTCAGGCAAATGGGGAGAGGACAGAAATTACTTTGACCAAGATTCAATTGTACTGAAAACAAAGATCCTATGGAAAAGGAAGGGCTAAACGTGGTTATATAGGAGTGTCCACTAAAACCTGGAAAAGCCAGACTCATTCACGCTGCTCCATCTTTACTTTAGGGGGCCTCAAAAAGGTCCTGTTTTTCTTCTCTTTCTTTCCTTTTGTATTTGCTTGAAAGTTCCTCCAGCTATCCACGCGTCCATCTCGGCTCTCCTAAATATGGGAAAGATGAGAGGAGAATCAGCCCAAAGCAGCTGGGAGATTAAAGCTTTCATATTCTGCTTGTTTTTTGTTGGTCAGTTTCAGAACTGTGGCAGAATTCCTGACCTGCACTAACTCAGCTTTCTCTTTGTGTATCCAGGCCATTCTTGTCTACAGCCTATAAACAAGCCAGTAGGTCCCACTTTTTTGTCCAGCATTTGGCATTCACCTCTCCCATCTCACCTGCTGATAATTTTGCACCAACTGTAAATGGTGGATCTTGTGGCTTCTACTAAAAACTGAAGCAGATCCCATGAGTTTAAATTCAGCCCATACCTGCTGTTTTCTGGCAAAACCCAGCAAGTTACATATGTGCACATGAATAAAACAACCCACTCATGCAACTTCCATTGAATTTAATGATTCTTGCTAGAGCAAGTATGTTTTAAGATTAGACGGGTGATGCTTTGAGGAAACATCCAAAGCTGTATAAGAACAGTTACCTCAAAGTTCTTCTGCCACTCTCGCTCACGCTTGGCTTTCTCTTGAGCTTCTATTTCTTCCTCCCTCTGACGCTTCCTACAACACAATCCCAGGTTAGGTATTAGCATTCCCTATGGACAAAATGGGATAAGGTGACAGACAAATACTCAGAATACTTTGGTTTGAATCCCTGATTGCCCGTGGAAACTCAGAGGAGTAGTGGTGGCAATGGTAAAACTACTTAAATATTTCATTTGCCTTGAAAACACTCTTAAGACTGCACTTAGCCTACCTTGCTCTTGAGCAATGTGTTCCTGCTATAAAACAGAGTTTTGGATATTTACATCATTCCAAATTGGAACTAGTATATTTCACACCTGTTCCAATAAAAAGGCTCTTGGAAAAAAGTGAAGAATTCGAAGGTGCATAGAGAATATATGCTGGGTCAATAATAATCCTGGCTTCAAAGTAAGCGGACAGTAAGGACAGAACCTGTATCACTCAGGCTGCAGGATTGGCAAGGGAAATACCACCCCCTGCTGTCCCATTCAGGAACTTACATTACAAACAGTTTTGTAAGTGTTGAGTATTATCTCACCCTGTTTTATTACTTTTTCCAGTATATTAAACACCGTATATTTTCAAGTATATTAAACACAATAGCTGGCTGAATAGCTCAGTGGTTTAGGCATCTGGCTGCGGAGCCAGAGTCTGAGAGCTCAACTCCCCTCTGTGCCTCCTGGAAGATGAGCCAGCCTGTGTAGCCTTGGGCAAGCTGCACAGTCCCAGGGCACTCCCAGAAGAAGGGAATGGTAAACCACTTCTGTATACTCCCTACAGAAAAAACCCAGGAAAAAGCTGCCATCAGTCAGAATTGACTTGATGGCATGCTGCTATTATTATTGTTGTTAATCAAAAACACCAGGCACAGTCAAAATTATAAAAATATTAACTGGTATTATAAAACATATGTTAAATATCGGCGCAATATGTATGCTGTTCCTAATATTGCCAATTTTTGTAGCTCTGATGGTGTGATTTCTGAGATCTGCAACTGCTTATAGTACTGTGTGAAGTTTCTTGATATCGTTCCCAAAGCCCCAATGACTACGGGGACCACTGAAGTGTGTTTCTTCCAGAGGCGAGATGTTTAGATTGCCAGGTCTCTGTACTTTGTCAGTTTTTCCAATTCTTTATTTTCAACTCTGGCATCCCCTGGAATTGCAATGTCAATGATCGTTCCATTTCTTCGTTCTATTACTACTATGTCTGGTGTGTTCTGTTCAAAGTGTCTATCTGTTTGGATCCAGAAATCCCACAAGATCTTGACTTCCTCATTTTCTGACACTTCTCTATCTGTTGTTCCCACAGGTTCTTGGAGGCTGGCAAGTTATATTTTTTACGAATACCCCATCTCTAATTATGATCATGCTTTCCATCAATATTTCTCAGGTGCTGTCTATGTAGTGGTTTATTTTTCCACCTGTTTAATTTATTTTCAAATTGTTGTTTCTTATATTGAACCTTTGTTTCTGTTTTCAAAATATTCTCCACTTTCACTGCTTTCAGTAATTTTTCTCTGCTTGTATTGATATAATCATTTAGGCTTCTTTTTTCTTCCTCTCCTACCTGCTGTATTTGCAGTAATCCACGGCCTCCAATTTTTCGTGGTAAATATAATCTGTCCACATCATTTTTGGGATGTAATGCACGTTCATTAGTTTCCATGTTTTTCGATCCAATTCTTCTAATTCGTTTTTTTAGTCCAATCTATTATTCCAGCTGGGTATCTAATTACTGGAACGGCCCATGTGTTTATGGCTTTGATTGTATTTCTCCCATTTAATTTTGATTTTAAGATTTTCCATAGTCTTTTGATATATTTCTGTCAGTTCTTTAACTTGTGTGCACAATGTTGTCTGCTTCTAGTATTCCTGTGTAGGCATCCTTCAGTCTCGAGAGACTATGGTAACATGCTCTGAATAGAGGACTTGGAACAGCATCTAGTGTGGCTGAGAAGGACAATTCGAGAGTGACAATCCATTCCACACTGAAGACAAATACAATCTGTCCCCTGTCCAGCTCCCTGATTTTGCTGGTTTCGGGACTGCCTCTTTGCCTCGGTCTGCTGAACAAGTGTGTCTTCAAACTGGGAGAGGTCATGCTGCACCGCCTGCCTCCAGGCTGAATGCTCAGATGTCAAAGTTTCCCATCTGTTGAGGTCCATTCCTAAAGCCTTCAGATCCCGCTTGCAGATCTCCTTGTATCGCAGCTGTGGTCTCCCTCTGGGGCACTTTCCCTGCACTAATTCTCCATACAGGAGATCTTTTGGAATCCAACCATCAGCCATTCTCACGACATGCCCGAGCCAATGTAGACGTCGCTGTTTCAGTAATGTATACATGCTAAAAATTCCTGCTCATTCTAGGACTACTCTATTTGGAACTTTGTCCTGCCAGGTGATACCAAAAATGTGTCAGAGACAACGCATATGGAACGTGTTCAACTTCCTCTCCTGCCATGCACAAAGGGTCCAGGACTCACTGCAGTACTGGAGTGTACACAGGACACAGGCTCTATAGACCTGGATCTTGGTATATGCCGTCAGCTTCTTATTAAGCCATACTCTCTTTGTGAGTCTAGAGAACATGGTAGCTGCTTTGCCAATGCATTTATCCAGGTCGACATCTAGAGAAAGAGTGTCAGAGATCGTTGAGCCAAGGTACATAAAATCATGAACAACCTCCAATTCTTGTGTGGAAATGGCGATAGAAGGAGGTGAGTCCACGTCCTGGCCCATGACTTGTGTTTTCTTCAGGCTGATTGTTAATCCAAAATCTTGGCAGGCCTTACTAAAATGATTCGTAAGTTGTTGGAGCGCTTCAGCAGAATGGGCAACAACAGCTGTATCATCAGCGAAGAGGAAGTCCCGCATGCGTTTCAACTGGACTTTGGTGTTCACTCTCAATCTAGAGAGATTACCTAGTATTCCAAGGTATTTATAATTTTCATCACTTGAGAGTGATTTTATATTTCCATTTTTCAACTCTATTCCATCTAGTTTTTGGATCTTGCCACCATATATAGACATAGCTGCACATCTGTCAATTCCAAATTTCATTTGGATATCTTCACTAAATATTTGCACTGTGTTTAGCAGTGATTCTATCTCTGTGGAACTTTTTGCATATAGTTTTAGTTCATCCATGTATAAGAGACGATTGATTTTTCCTGCTTGTTGTGAAATATGGTAGCCCAATCCAGTTTTATTTAAAATTATTGACATGGGGATTAGTGAGATATTAAACAGCAGTGGTGACAAAGAATTCCCCTGAAATATTCCTCTTTTGATATTAACTTCCCCAATTTCTTCACCATGGGCCATTAAGATGGTTTCCCATTTTTCCATGTTTTTCTTGAGGAACTTCTGAATGTGTTTACTAATCCCAAACCTTTTTAGGCAGGTGTTAATCCACCTGTGTGGCAATGAATCAAATGCCTTTTTATAGTCTATCCAGGCCATGTTAAGGTTTGTTTTTCGTCTTTTTGCATTCTTCAGGATCATTTTATCAATAAGCAGCTGATATTTTGTGACTCTTGACTTTTTAAAGTTCCCTTTCTGTTCAGTTGGGTATAGGGAGTTATCAGTTAAGTATTTATATATAGATCTTGCAAGTACTCCTGTGAGGAGCTTGAACATTGTTAGAAGGCATGAAATTGATTAATAATTACTGGGTTCATTGCCCTTTTGACGATCCTTTATTATCAGAAATGTGCAGCCTGTTGTCATCCAGTCTTCAGTTGTAGAATTTTGAAATAAGTGGTTAAATTGCACTGCTATATGTTGATGGAGACTTGTTAGATACTTTAACCAAAATCCGTGCAGCTCATCTGGACCAGGTGCACTCTAATTTTATCACAGACTTTACTTCCCTCTTAATCATTTCAGTTGTTATTATAATATCATCCATTTGTTTTCCTTGAGTTTCTTTACAAATGTCTTTAATCCATGAGGCGTTTTTGTTATGTCCGGTTGGGCTTTACCACATTTCTTTCCAAAATTTTAGATCATCATCTTTACATGGGCCTAATTTCTTTTGCTCTGCATTTTCTCCTAGTGACGTATAGAATAGTTGGTTATTTTGAAATTGTGTGTTTTCTCTATATTGTTTCAAGCATCCATCATATCTTTCAATTTGCTATAGCTGTTACCCACTGTTTTAATTCTTCCATAGCTTCAACAATTGTTTCCTTTTCTAGGTCATGTATTTTGCATAGTCTGGCTTTTACTTTTTCATTTTTAAGTTTTGAATCTTTCAAGTGTTTTAAGTTGCTAATATCTGCACGTAATTTGTTTATTTTTCTTTCCAGCCAAATTTTCCATTTTGGGGTGTCATGAGTTTTCTGGGGTTTTTGCAGCTTGTAACCAAGTTCCATGGTTATTATGGTAGCTGTGCTATACATGAGCTGGTTTGTTTCCTTTAGTGTGTTGGTTGGGATTGTTCTGATGACAACATCTGCATCATTCAGTAGATCTTTTACTGGTTTACTTTGTAATTGGTGCAAATTGGGGAGCCTTTGTCTTTCTGTGTTCTCGTGAATATGGGTTCCTATTTTTTCCCTCAGTGATGTTTGCCGTTCTGTCAACTCATAATTTCTGAGTTGTTCCATAACTTGTTCCTCTACTGCTATGTTTTCTTCCACTATTGTGTCAATTGTGTCTATCCTCCATTTGTCTTCCATATTATGGTAATTGTTCTGTGTTGATTTTGCCACCTTTTCTAGTTCTTGAAATTCCAGTTCTGAAAACACTTTAGGATGATAAACCTTCTCTGGTCCATTAATCGTTCAGTTGTGTCACTACTTGGGTGTTTCCTTTTCCAAATTTCCATCATTCTTTTTTGAAAACCACGGGCTGTTGGGTTTTCTTTGTAATAACATTTCATAATTTCTCAATTTTCGGCAAGAGTCCAAATTTGGCGTTTACATTGTTCCAGTAGCTTTGCAGCAGCCTGTCCTAGTCCCTCAACAGGGTCTGCTGAGCCCTGTAGCCCATCTGTCACCAATGCCCAGGGGCTATAGCATCTGACACGGTCCTTGTTGACCCGGGCGACAACCAATCCGGTATCAATTTCTGTTTATTTCCTCTCATCATAATTGATGGTTGGTGGACACAGTTGGTCTCGCTTCACAGCTGAGATCTGTCTGGCTTGGGAGACCCTTCAGCATAGCTCTCAACCTCATGGAAGTACACAAGCCCCTCTGACTCAACAAGGTCTGTGCCCATGGACAAGATGATGATGATGATTAGTAGTAGTAGTAGTAACAGTGGAAATAAGGTAAAGGTTCCCCTTGACAATTGTCCAGTCATGTCCGACTCTACGGGGCGGTGCTCATCCCCGTTTTCAGGCCATGGAGCCAGTGTTTGTCCATAGACAGTTTCTGTGGTCACGTGGCCAGCGCGACTAGACACGGAACGCTGTTACCTTCCCACCGAAGTGGTACCTATTTATCTACTTGCATTTTTACATGCTTTCAAACTGCTAGGTTGGTAGGAGCTGGGACAAGCGACGGGAGCTCACTCCGTTGTGTGGATTCGAACTGCTGGTCTTCCGACCTTGCAGCCTAGAGGCTTTCTGCGGTTTAACCCACAGCGCCACCACGTCCCTCAGTGTAAATACTTAAGATAAATACCTAGGGAGAAAGCACATCACAATCTGGGCATAGAATCAGCAGATTCAAATTCTGCTTAGCTCAGTGGGTGTTACCTAACACAACTTATACTGCATGGAAAACCAAGAGCTGCATGACATCTTAAGGATATATTGGCTATGGCATGAGCTTAGAAAGAGGAGTAAAAAGAAATTGTGAACACTGGTGCCAAATGTGAAGTGCAGACAGTATAAACTAGGAACAATTTCATGCAAAGCTCAAATTTATATGACATACCTACCCTGTGACTGCTCACATCAGTATTAAATTATCACAAGCTTCAGAATTAACATAACACAGTCTACGTTTGGTATCACCTATTTCTTCTATTGCTGAAATATGAAGTAAATTTAACTGTACATAGTTCAACATGCTTCAGATCTGCACAGAATTGTTCTGTACCCCCACACACACACGAAGAGGGGGGAAGAGTTTATTTGTGTATGCGTATCAATGGTTCATGCATCTAATAAAACAAGTTCTAGACCATAAAACCATGTCAAATAAAATTTGTTAATTTCTTAAGGTGCTACTAAATTCTCTGTTGTACTCATTAGGACAAAATAGAGCTGTTACTCTGAAATTCTTTCTCTCATGATTACTGAGGTTATCTAAAAAAAAAAGCTTAGAATTATCAAATTAAGTGCTATAAAATCAGTTTGCAAATAATAATTCTTCTGTGTAAGCAATATCCACATTATTACTTTTGGATATCCCCCAAAACCAGTTTCAAACACTGCTTAAGTGCACCAGGATTTCCAACAGCCCACCAAAAACAATAATTCGGCGCTCTTACCTTTCATGCATTTCTTTTGCTTCCCTTTCTTTTCTTTTAATTTCAAGTTCTGCAAAGAGCTTCATTGTTTGCTTGTATATGGCTTGCTTGAACTGTAAGAAATACCAGTTTAGTTACTTATACTGAGATCCAGTTGCAATTTAATTTTTCAGCTCATTAACATTACTCTCGTGGTCTGCATAAATTACAAGCTAGGGATTTTCCCTCCCTACAGAATCAGATAACGCTGCAGCTTGAACAAAATGAGAAATATCTGAGGCCAAGAATTGAGGCCTACAATCAGTACCACCAACTCGTTAAACAATTAGCAATATTCTATAGCAGTCTCTCAAACATTAATAAAAATCCATCATGCAATGGTAAAAATATTAAGACTCCAATGGCATTCCAATACAGGGATGATATCTGAATCTGGAGTTAAAAACAGTAAGTCTTGGCAGACAAGAAGCAAAAGCTAACACAAAAACAAACTATACAAAACTTTCTGGAATATTTATATCCTGGGTCTGCTAAAATGATGTTCTTGGCAAGTTAATGTTATATCTGAAAAACAACAGAACAGATCAGGTCCATCTTCCAGCAAATACTGAATACCAGCACCTACCAATGTGGACAGAAGAGTGGTTTTATGAGATGGCAGTTTTTGAAACACTGCCAGTTGGCCATGCTTATGTCAGACCTACAGGCACCACAAATTAAATGCCCTAAAATGTTCTTTATGCAGTTTCCTTCCAAAGTGATAGACTTGCAGTTGCCTCACATCCATGACACACTTGCTGCAGCAAGTCAGTTTCTGGCCACAATTCAAAGTTCTGTTTTTAACCTATGAAGCCCAAAATGGCCGGGGTCCAAGCTATCTCAAAGACCGTGTCTCCCACTATGAGCTGGCTCGGGTCTTAAGATCATCAGGTGAGGCCTTTCTCTTGGTCCCTCCACCTTCACAGATGCATCTGATAGGGACACAGGAGAGGGCCTTCTCTGTTGTTGCTCTCAGACTCTGGAACACCCTCCCACAGGAGGCCAGATTGCCTGCTTTCGGAAGAACAGCAAAGATGGGGCCAAAGACCTTTCTCTTCAGGCAAGCTTCCTCTCACTGACTGGCTGGCTACATGGCTGGTTACATGAGTGACTTTTAGATGGATTGTTATGCACTACTGCTCTGACTGGGTCTTTAGTACTACTTGTGTTTACCATCTCTCAGAGCGGCATTTGTACTTTGGTTTTCATTTGAATAGCAAGGAAGCAATCAATGCTGACTAGTCACTTCCCTTTCTGAAGCAAAAGGCAGTCTGGAAATCTTATAGTCTTGCCAAACTGAAAAGCAGGCAAAATATTTAAACAACTGAACTTGATTTACATCCAGGCGTAGCTGGAATGTTATACAGAACAAATGAAAAATGACTTCCACCACTCTCAAACCAGCCCGAAAATAGAGAATAAGGCTATTTTGAGCCCCTCATGGGGCAGGGTTTCTTATACACTCAGGCTTGCACTGCTGTTCTTGACAGCAGATGGACAAAGCCATGGGGACAACAGTGATTACGAGCTTCCCCTCTCCTGCAGTCTCCAGATACTTCAAAGGTTATTCTGCTCCTGAATCTCTGAGCCACAATGATTGTCAAATGAATGTAAGCAGACAAATGTGAAGCCTCCACAGGAGGAGGTATGTGCTGATATCTTTTGTAATTTCTGACTCCAGGTAGAAGAGGCATGGGGAGTGTGATTACAGACCTCCCTGCAGGCCTGAGGTGTTCCAAGGTATGGATTCTTCCAAATGACAAAAAAAAAAGGTGGTACATCTCAGACTTAATATATTACAATCTTGCAAACAAAGTGTGTCCAGATAGCTAACTTACTACTTCTGGATCATCCTCTTCTATGTTTGTTGGCTTGCCTTCTTTCTTTAATTGTTTCTTTTTTTCTTTTGCCTAAAACAGCATGAAAATTAAGAACACAGCAATTTTACAAAATATAACTGCTTTGAGATACTGCTCAGACCCTTATTACTTCTGTGCTTTTTGCCAGCAGCCACAAGGTCAACATGTGCATCACTGCAATCAGTATTGAGTAAGATGCCATCCTCATTTTTTTTTACTTGGTACTCTCTGAACAGCTACATTTACAATAGCAAAAAGCATGATCATGGTGAATTATATGATAAATTCCAACACTGCAGGAAGACAAGACAAAAGAAAAGACAAGAGATGAAAAGGAAAGGAAAGGAAAAGAAAAGAGCAATTATTCTGGAAAAAAGGAGACAAAAAAGGAAATCCTGTACCAACTTACCTGGGAATAGAGCTTTGCAGATTTATGTTTTTGGACTATAACTACCAGAATTCTCCAAGCAGTCCAAAAAATCTGTGCACCTCTACCTCAGAATAAGTCTCTGAGTTCAATGGGACTTACTTCTCAGCACACACATATATGATTTTTCTATGTGCCAAAGTTCGGCTCCCACTAACTCCTGTTTCCTAAATGAGTTATGATGATATGAATTGAAGACGTTCCATTCCCATCCCCATCTGTTTCCTGTTTACTTTTAACATGGTCCATTTCCCAGCTCTGAGACACCAAAAAGGCTCCAATATAATTAATCTATGCTAGATCTCTGGCCAACATCCTCTTGTGTAGCTATATAAACAGAATAACTTTGGGAGACAAATTACCTTAAGATAAAAAAATCTCTGTATACATTATCAGTTGCATGCGGAGTTGCACGATTCAGTGTGCAACAAATCATCATCATCTTAGAACTGCAGAGCTGGAAGGAACCCTATGGATCATTGAGTCCAGCCCCTGTCAAGAAAGCACAGTATGGAATCCTACTTCTAACTCCTCTGGCTCCACAGCCAGATTTCTAAACCACTGAGCTATCCAACAGTTCTATACAATTAGGTCCAGAAATAATTGGATGCAAGTTTTGTCATTTTGGCTGTTTACTAAAATAAATTCAAGGTACAGTTAAATGATGAATATTGACTTAAAATGCAGTCTCTCAGTTTCAATTTGAGGGTATTCACATCCAAATTGGAGGAAGGATTTATAAATTGCAGCTCTTTAATACGTAGCCCCTCTTTTTCAAGGGAACAAAAGTAATTCGACAATTGACTCAAAAGCTGTTTCATGGACAGATATGGGCTATTCCTTCATTATTTCATCATCAATTAAGGAGGTAAAAGGTCCAGAGTGGATTCCAAGTGTGGTATTTGCATTTGAAAGCTGTTGCTATGAACTCACAACATGTGTTCAAAGGAGCTCTCAATGCAAATGAAACAGGCCATTCTTAAGCTGCAAAAAAAAGATAAATCCATCAGAGAGATGGCAGGAACATTAGGAATGGCCAAATCATCAGTTTGGTACACACAGAGAAAAAAAGAATGCACTGGTGAGCCTGCAACACAAAAAGGCCTGGATGTCCATGGAAGACAACAGTGGTGGATAATCATAGGATCCTTTCCACAATAAAGAAAAACCCTTCAGAACATCCAGCCAAGTGAAGAACATTCTTCAGAAGGTAGGCATATCATTATCCAAATCTATCAAAAAGAGAAGACTTCATGTGAGCAAATGCAGAAGGTATACAACAAGGTACAAATCACCTGTTCATAAACCTCAAGAATAGAAAGGCCAGATTAGACTTTGCCAAAAAAGTAACTTTAAAAGCCAGGCTGGTTCTGGAACAGCATTCTTTGGACAGATGAAACTAAGATCATCCTGTACCAGAATGATGGGAAGAAATAAATATGGCGAAGGTTTGGGATGGCTCCTGATCCAAAGAATACGACATCATCTCTAAAACACGATGGGAATGCGTGGTTTCCATTGGCACTGGGTCACTAGTGTTTATTGATGATGTAACAGAAGACAGAAGCAGCCAGATGAATTCAGAAGCATATTGGAATATATTGTCTGCTCAGATTCAGCCAAATTCAGCAAAGTTGACTGGACAGCGCCTCACTTCACAGTGAAAAAAAATATTGCAAAAGCAACCTAGGAATTTTTTTAAGGCAAAGAAGTAGAATATTCTGCAATGGCTGAGTCAATCATCTGATCTCAATCTGATCAAGTATGTGTTTCACTTGTTGAAGTCAAAACTTAAGGCTGGCTGACCCACAAACAACAACTGAAGACAGTTGCAGAAAAGGCCTGGCAAAGCATCGCAAAGGAGGAAACCCAGCATTTGGTGATGTCCATGTGTTCCATACCTTAAGCAGTCGTTGTCTGCAAAGGATTCTCAGCAAAGTATTAAAAATGGAACATTGTATTTATGATTGTGATCATTTGTCCAATTACATTTGAGCCCCTGAAATAAGGGGACTATGTATGAAAATGGTTGCAGTTCGTAATTTTACATACAATATTTTTGTTCAACCCCTTGAATTAAAGATGAAAGTCTGCACTTCAATTGCATCTTGGTTGTTTCATTTCAAATCTATTGTGGTGGTGTATAGAGCTAGAATTATGAAAATTGTGTCAGTGTGCAATTAATTCAGGACCTAACAGTATGTCTATAGAGATGTCTTGTTGAGGCATTCCCCTTCAAAAGTTACACTCACTGTGTCATACCAGTGTAATTAGGCTACACAGGCAAAATAATCAAGGAAATTGCAACAGCTAATTGAGACTGATCACTTCTCCTGTCATGTATCAACAGGGTCTTGACCAGTTAGGGTAAACAGAGTGGATGATGTACAAAATAATTATCAACAAGCCATGAAAATAGCTGGAAGGTGTACTGCATTTTTTCCAGTGGTGGACTGGACTGTGGGGGATTTTTGACTCTTTTTTTAATAGTACCATCAGAGGGAACACAGAATAGCTGACTGTTTTTGCAGTCTTGTGATGCCCACACCTTGTCTCTAACTAAAGCAGCACATACACAGAAATGTTTAAATAAGCGAATATAACGCATTCCAATTTTATGTCCAGGATTCAACATAGGAAAAAAAAATCCTTCACTTTCAGTAGTCTCAGCTCCATTTCACTCTAGTGATTTTAAGGAGAAAGCTTCTGTACAATTTGAAGATCAATTAAAGTACCATCTCTCAACTCCGGAGACGAAGCAAAAGGCAGAATCTTGTTGAATACCAGCAGAACATAATGCTCTGATGGCACAGTTCCACAAGACCTCTGATGCATTAACAGAGATTGAAGAAGATGCCCATTGAAATGAACAGAATTTCTGCGTGCTTGAAGAGGTAATTGATACTTCATTATACAAGCCTAGATGTTGAACTCTTCATGCAACAGATTGCTGTGCAAGCGGAGTAACTGAACAGGATCCTGGTCAAAAAGTCAACAATAGCACTAAGATAAGTCACATGTACAATAATTACTATCTATCAAATTCCTGAAATTTGAAAACAGATATCAACTTTTGAATTTGGTAAGACTTAAAAACTCTCTTTCTAATAAAAATGATCTATTTCATAATTACAGCAAACCTTGATTATGGTTGCCATGAATAAAATAGGGCAGAGCTCTGTTAGAATTTGAACTA
Organism: Intellagama lesueurii; assembly: GCA_037013535.1. Lineage (NCBI taxonomy): Eukaryota > Metazoa > Chordata > Lepidosauria > Squamata > Agamidae > Intellagama > Intellagama lesueurii. Next base: position 12,149,639 of record JBAJHW010000009.1, on the reverse strand, counting down.
CTGTGAGAGAACATGAAAGCTTTCAGTGACATACTGTATTTGATCCTCTCCCTCAGATTAGTCTGCCTGTCACTCATGATACTTACAATGTGTTCTACATATTCCTTTCCAGCCTGTATCACATCCAAGGCCCTCTTCTTTTGTTCCTGGTCCAGCAACAACTTGTATGCTTTGTCGACAGCTAACAAAAGAAGCAGATACACATAACTTGAAGTAGCCAGAAAACAAAAAGCTATGTTCATTTTCAGAAAAGCAACAGAGCACATTATGTGTCTCTCTTTCAAGCTCTAAAATCAAAGCAAGTCACATTCATTTTATCATAGGATTAATATTTGTGGCTTTTTAACACAGAAAATTCAGCAGGTACCTTCAAATGCCTTCTGTGCTCTTTCGGGATCATCTTGGTTTTTGTCAGGGTGTACCAGTATGGACAGCTGTAAATCACAGTGGACATATTGACCTTTATTAAAATAGGTCAATTGCATAGTCTTTGCTCTATATTACAGCCTTCTACTGTTTGCCCAAACTATATTGGCAACCACAGGCTGAAACCCTTTATAACCCAGATGTGCAAACACTCAAAGTGAATCTTCAAATGCAACACAACTGAATCCTCAAATCAAGAGCCTTCTGGATATGACCCACACAAGCAGTAATAACATAATGTTTATAAAACAATTCTAATTTGTGGTAAACATGTTCAGGGGAGTTGGGGATCAAAGTTACCCTCTGACAGCTGAAAAGTGCCTAGAAATGCCAAGACCCTTCATATCATCAAATTGATATTAACGCAAGAGTTATGTACCTGACGGAATCTTTTCTTTATTTCTTCATCTGTAACTTCAGGATCCAGCTGCAACACCTTGAAAAGACTCAAAACACACAATCATAAGTGCTCCAGTTCTGAACCTATTTAAATCCCTGTAACTACATCCAGCTTTTTCCAGCTATACAGTTACATTTCAATAGGTGGGGCTGCAGTATTGATAACAGCGACAGAGAAACTTATAGAAATGACTTCTTTTACAACAGAATGCCCTAGGAAATCCATAACAAATGCATTTTCCAAATGTGGACCCTAATGTATACCAAACTGCACCACCAATATACAGTATAAAAGGAAATCATTCACATATTCCAGAAAAAACACAGCCTTGCAAATAAATGGAGGAGGGGCATAACAGCAGAGTCTTAAAAGTGTCCAATGGAAGGAATGGGATGGAGTATTCTGGAAAAGGCACAGCTGACTGGAGCACTGAACAGGAGCACTTCACTGCAACATTGCGTTGTGGATCACATTTGCAAATCCAAATGCAGAACTGGAATATTTTAAAATTACTATAGTACATCATCAAGCAACAATTTCCAAGAGGACTTGAAAGGGAAAGATTATTTCTTCTATTCTGTTGCACCAAGCCTACAAACAAGGACAAAAGGACCAGCAACTTGGATGCAACTGTTTTTTCCTTAGTTTAGTGATACTACTTTGAAGAGTTGATATAACTTTCATTAACTGCCCACCTATAACTGGCAAAGGATGGGACTGAGAACTGAAACACAGGTGTGAAAATGTAGTTTCTACTTATTTGAAAGAAAATGACAGCTTTGTACTGGGATAACTGTCATTCCTTATCACACAATTAGCAAGTAACATTCTTACCTCAAAGGGATTCAGATTGAAATAGGATGAGCCGGGCCTAGTAAGCCTCTCAATCTGGTTCTTTGATGTTAAAACAGAGTCTCGCTTTTCTATTTGTTTCACCTACAAAGATTAAAACATCTTCAATAGTTACAGTTGCTATTATACTAGTGACTTAGCATTTGTTATGCATGTGGAAAGTTCCCAGCACTTTGAGATACAAAGATATCAAGTTTCAGAACTGATTTAAAGATGTTTAAATCATAAATTTTGGGGAGCTACTCCAAATTAGCAGAGACAATGCTTGACTATATGGGCTGATGGTCAGTGTGCCTTTCAGATAACTGCATCACAGTCGATAAATTCCGACACAACTGAAAAGCATATAGGGTCCAATAAATCCATTTTTATAGTTCAACAGGTAACAAAACAAATACAGGACTGCTGATACATAAATGCAGTAATGTATAGGGTTATCCCCCCCACCTTAATCCACTGAATATAAAAGGAGAATGGATAGTAGTTACACAGAATGGTTTTAACCAGAACAACAGTTTTATCTTCTGTATGTGAAGTATTTTGGTTGATCAATGGCACAGACTTCTATAAGACAAACAAATTCAAACAATCTGTTCTGTATACTAGGTTCCAGACTGCTGTGTTATCACAGGATCCTAGTTCAAATACAGACTCAGACACAGGCTTCTCTTTGCATTACTATAAAAAAGTCATTTTCAAAGTAGGAAGCCACTGGAAATCTGCATGTCAACTACCACACACATAGACTTAGGCCAACCATTTTCAAAGGACTGCTCAAAACACCAGCTTAAACACATTGAAAAAAATTTCACAGTATGATTACTATATGTAACGTTATACAGCACTGTAACCTGCCCTGAGATGCTCCAATATAGGACAAGCTAAAAAAAGTTTTAAATAAATAAAATAACATTAACACCATATTGTCACACTAGACTTCAACCCTGTGCATTTTTATCTCTGACTATGTTCTTAAACTATGTCTCCAACCCTTTCCTTTTGTGCAGACATATCTAAATTGTGGAGGCACTATTCTACCCAGTTCTTCAATATATAGCAAGCACATTTTACATAAATACAGCAATATAGCCAATAAAGTTTACTGTGAAATTCTAGCTATGTCTAGTCAGCAGTAGTTTCCTCTAAGTACTCCCAGGCAAATGAGCATAACAGCACCATCTATAATTATTTAAAACAATACTATACACACTTCCATCGGAGTAAGGAGCCACTAAACTTAGAGGGATTTGGTTCCAAGTCACCATTTACAGTTTTACTTTATTTAAAAAAACCTGTTTATTCATGAGCTACATTTACACCTAATCTTTCGTGAGGGCGGTTAGACCATGAGCGTGTGATTTGCTCAAATTCATTGAATTTCATGTTAGACCGGTGGCATAAACCTGGATCTTCCACACACACCCCGGACCAACACTCAAAACTATATCATACTAACCATCTTTAAGATACACATCTTTAACTCTAGCTGACCGACCTTCCTCCCTCCCCGTCCTCAATTTCCGTTCTGCCCTTCTCTGGTAAGGAAGGCCAGTCCCTCCGCGCAACCTGTCACAACACTCCGGGCCTCTCAACTGGGGCCGAGGGCAGTCAGTTCTCTTTCCAGCGACGAAGGCTCCCGACAAGGCTTGTTCAACGGAAAGGGTCGGGAAGGCGGGGGGATGCCGCCGCGGACCAGGACTGGCAGGTACCCCTCAGGAGCCTCCGCCGGCCCGAAGGAAGAGGCCCAAGCGGTAGGGAGGAAGCCAGCCTAGGCCCCGTCGCCAGCCCCGCAACCTATACAGAATAAGGCCTGACAAGGAGGAAAACTCGGCGCTCTACGGAAACGGGACAAGTCCGCTTCACCTCAGTGTAGAAGGTGAGAAACGCCTCCTCCGCTCCGCCGCCCGCCTCTATCTCCGCCGGAGCCGCCATCTTGCGCACCACGTGATCCTCTGCGCGCCCCTTCCACGCGACGCGGACGCCCGATTCTTTTTGACCGCAGGCTCACCAGCACGTGATCAAGCGCTTTCCCCTTTCCTGGAGGAGCGGGGAGGGAAGGGCAAAAAAAGTGAGGCTCTTAAAGGGACAGCGTACGAATAAGAAGGTTCCTCAGTCTCGGTACGTTCTGCACAGTTGCAGCAGATCAATAGAGCAACAGAGCACGGTGGGGTGGGTCGCGATGTTGGGCTCTAGCTCCCCTAACCCTTCACTGTGGGTTATGCTGGGTGGGGCTGACGGCGGCTGTAGGCGGAATAAAATATTAGTCAGGTGAAAACTTTCCGGTTTCTGGACTATCGCGACAATTTTCAATCGCAACACAATTGGTTGGACCTCATGGCGCAGTGGTTAAACTGCAGTGCAGACCGCTCATGCTCTTGAGTTCCAACCGGGACTCGGGTAGCCGGCTCAAAGTTGCCTGAATCATCCGTCCTTCTGAGGTCGGTAAATTGAGTACCCAGCTCTCTGTAGCCTGCATAACTAAATTTGTAAACTGCCCAGAGAGAGCTTTAAGCACTATGAGGCAGCACATATAAGCTGCACATCCTGTGGCAAGGAGTTCCACAGAATAAACAACACGCTGGGTAAAGAAATATTTTCTTTTGTCTGTTCTCACTCTCCCAACACTCAATTGGAGTGGATGTCCCCTGGTTCGGGTATTGTGTGAGAGGGAAAAGAGCTTCCCTCTATCCATCCCCTGCATCATTTTATACATCTCAGTCATGTCCCTCCTCAGGCGCCCTTTCATTTGTGGGTAACTCCTCTGGAAAATTTGCACTAATTTCTCAGTGGGCAGTGATTGACTTGGAAAGGAATCTTGGGAGTTGCAGTAGATTGCATAACGAAGATGTTGTCCAGTAAAGGCTATCAATGGCTGGTGACAACTACTACTGCTACTACTACTATGGTAGTACTACTTAGTTTTTTTGGTTAAAAATTGTATCCGTTATATAATACCAGTCAATGTTTTTATAATTTTGACTGTCCCATGTGTTTCTTAATAATAATAATGATGATGATGATTTGACTTCAAGTCAATTCTGAGTTATGATGACCCTTTTCAGGGTTTTCTTGGTAGAGAATACTCAGAAGTGGTTTACCATTCCCTTTTTCTGAGGGTGCCCTGGGACTATGCAGCTTGCCCAAGGTCACACAGACTGGCTCTGTTCACAGGACACAGTGGGGAATCAAATTCCCAACCTCTGACTCCACTGGGGTGCAGGGCGGGGTGCTAAGCAGTGGTCCTTTTTCTTATGACTTGCTTATGACCTTCCAAAGGACATCTGGATACACTGTGGAAAATGGATTTTGGGGATCCATAGGTCTTCAGTCCAATTTTGTAGGGCTTGTCTTATGAGGAGTGCTAGTTTTCAGGCGTGGTGTTATACTTACTGGTTTTTTTAAAGGTGTAGATTTTCAGAACATTTTAGTCATAGGCAATATATTTCTTTCACAGAAAGACAGCCCTGGAGAAATGCAAATAAGGAAGTCCAGGTGCATCCATATTGATTTTTTCCTAAAAATAATAATTTTCTTGAATCAACCACTGATCCCCTTATACCAAAGTATTTAAAATATCAGTAGTTATGATGCATCATAACTCAGGAATTAGCCACACTCAGTTTTTTGGCACATACAACTCACCCTTGATTATAGTGCTATAACATATAGCACCAAAACTACTTTTTAAACCAGTAGTATAATTTATTTTGGAAGATCCGTTCCATAACTTTGGCTCTCAAAAAGTCAGAGAAGAGAAGTCACTCTCTTACTCTCTAAAGCTCAGACTGGCACTAATTCAAGATACCTGATGTAGAAAGTCCAACTGGAATCGAAAGGGGTTGTGTACATTCTAGGTCCTTTGGAAGTTGAATCATGGCAACTGGACTTCTTTCTTATTAGGTTAAAATGTTTCGCTACTCATCCAAGTAGCTTCTTCTTTATTTGGATGAGTAGCAAAACTTTCCAACCTAATAAGAAAGAAGTTCAGTTGCCATGACTCAACTTCCAGATAACCTCACCTGGATGACTGAGAATCTTCACAGATATCCTAGGTCCTTAACCTGTGGTCCGCAGACCTCTGGAGGGGGGAACAGTGTCCTCACAGGGGGTCTGTGAAGGCTTGAAGAAACATTATGATGTTTTACAGTTAAAATAGAAAGAATAAATGGATGAAAGAAAGCAAGAATCGTGGAACAAAATCTTAATTTTCCTTGCTAGTTTGTGTGAAACTTAGTTTTTCTAACCTAACATTAAAAACAAACAAAAGTAAAAAATCAGTTATGAAAATAACTGTTTGATAGCAAATAACTGTTTGATATTTCTGCAGACGGTGAGAACATGCAAGTGAATGATGCTGAGTGACTGAGGGGCAGCATGTGACATTTTTTGCTACTGCACAGTCAGAAGCCGCGGGAAGAGAGAGTTGGAGTCAGTCAGTGTCAGTGTGCATGAGTGTTCAGATGGACTTCGTGATTGTGGTTCTTCTTCAATTTCTCCTCATAAAATAGTTTGGTTATTGGCAGGTGAAGTGACTTTTTGATATTATTGCAGTGAATTTTGTAACAATATATTTTCACTGAGCCTCTGAATGGATTGCTGGCTGAATCTGAAACGTAAGAAAATGGTTAAAAAGACTGCAACTGTTGTAAAACAATGAAAATGCAGTGAGGGCCTCATTTGAAGTTTCTCAACTAATAGCAAAAACCAGAAAACAGCACACAATAGCTGAATAACTTACTTGACCTGCTGCAAATATCAGGTGCATTGATCAACAAGAAGCAAATTGACAGTTTGTCAGCCAATATCAAGGAACAATTATTAGAAAGAATTTACAAGAATTTACTTTGCACTGCAATTGGACAAAAGCACATCCATAACAAAGCAAGCTTACTGTGCTATGTTGGACATATAATCTTGAGTTAAGTCTTGATGGTCTGCAGCAACAAAAGATATTTAAAGGGGGTCTGTGGTGAAAGGTTAAGAACCGCTGGTGCACATGTTACAGAAATGTGTACAGTTGCATTAAAGTACAATGGATTGGCAAAGCAATCCTGTACATACTTACCAGTGGCTAAGCTCCAATAAATCTAGTATTGTTTTGTAATAAACATGCACAGACTTGGAGCCTGACAGCACAATCCTATCCATGTCCACTTGCTCATAAGAAAATCTCAATTAATTCAATGAAAAGTACTCCTATGTAACTACGCATGAGACTACACTCGGGCAGTGCAATCCCATATGTGTCCTATTCAGAGGTTCAATGGGAACGCATTCATCCTTAGCATTCATACACCTGGCACCTGACAGTGTCTCAAAACTATGACCCTTCTTGTTCAGACTAGCTTAGATAGGGGAACTGCTGGCCCTCCAGAACTTTAGGACTACAACTTCCACAGCACCTTACCATTAGCTATGCTGAGCAGAGGGTCAGGGGTTTGGAGTTGTCGGCCCAAAAAACCCATACCTGTCTGAAGGGCCAGACATTCCTTTATCTTGGCTTACACCACTGCCGCCAAATAAAAAAATTGCAACATAATACCGGAAGTTAACTCTGGCCATAACTGGCCTTTTCTTCTTCCTTTCCTATCTCTTTGGTTTCTCCTTCCTCTCTTCTTCATCCCATGACCTTCAAAGGGTAAAGCTGATTGGGCCGCTCGCTCCCTAGTCTTTGCTCTGATTGGCCTCTGCTTTCCTTATGCCCGCCTTCCCCGTGATGACCTCGGAAGCTGCTTTGGTTCAGGCTTAGGTTTCGCTCGCCCCCCCCCCCCAAGCCTCCAAGGACGGAGCTGAGATGGCTGCGGTGGGTTCAGTGCTGAGGTGTGGCTTGCGAGGTGCTGTGGCTTTGCCCCAGCAACAGCGCGGCTGGAGCTCCGGCCCTGACAAGGTAAGGGGGGGGGGCGGAGGTGGGGGGGGTCGCCCGGGGGGGTCTCCCCCAGCTTCGGGGCCTCACCTGTAGGAAGGGTGGGTAAGCCGTCACAGGAGGGCCAGGAAGGTGCTTCCTCATGCCTGCCTCCTCCTTCTCTTCTTCAGTTCGAGAGCGGCAGGAGCGGAGCGATCCGCGACGCTGGCGGCACGTTTGGAAAAAGGGAAGCCGCCGAGGAAGAGCGGTATTTCAGGTACGGTGTTCTTTGCTTTTGCATCGTATGTAATTTAAAGTTCGCATAGGACTGTCTCAGGCACTGATCCTTGTGCTTCCTTAACTGCTGGCCTTGCTATTTTTGTTTCATGGATCGATGGAAGTTTGTGGGTAAAGCCTCTTTTATCTGTGTTAAGAACAGAACGTCATGTATCTGATATGAACTCTAGCTTATAAAATCCTCAGATATATTTTTCTTTTGGCACCTTAGGGTTATATAGGATTTTGTTTAAAAGCTTGCAATATTGAACAAAACGGGAGACTTGCATTTCTGTCCTCTTTGCAACAATTAAACAGATGGACTTGGCTGGAAATGGAGACTGAGTAGAAGAACAGGAGGTGGAGAGGGAAAAGCCCTTCCACAGCTTGCTTTTCTCTCCTCTTTCCTTCATGCAGCTTCTCTATGGAAATTTGACAATCCCCAAGATTGTTGTTCTTTATTTTAAAACAGCTGTTAAGTCTTTGAAATAGGCATTTTCTTGAAATTTGTCATTCATAACCTGTTTACCTTCCAGAGATCTAGGGGCTGCATACACGCCCTCAGCTCACCAAATAAATAAATGCTTTTTAATAAAAGAATGAAAAAGCTTCCTTCTGCTCTCTAGCAATGTTTAAAATTTAAAATTGGGGTGGCAGTGCTGTGGTCCCCAAAACATGCACAGTTGGTCACCCATGCCTCCTAGACAACACAAGGGACTTCCTAAGCAAACATTTTAAATATAAAAAAATTGGTGTACAGGGCCTGGTGGGCACATGCAGCCTGTGGTTACACTTTGGCCACTTTGTGTAATTCCAAAATTTTTGTTTTGAAGCCCTGTTTAACTCAGTGGGACTTCCATAAAGTAAATATTGAAATAAATATGTTGTCTTTGCTATTGTCAGAAGCAATCCAGTTGTGCTTCTAGAGTGGAAGGATCAGTCCACAGGGTGTTGTCATTGTCCGGGGATGCCCGACAGTGATCACAGTACTCTCATTCTTTAGATAGATGTAATCTGCTTGTATCCAACTATGTTCAGAAACTTTAGGAAAATGGGCAAAACACATCTCCCTGTTCACAAAACTAAAGAATATCTTAGTTAGGATGTGTAATTTTTTGGAAGCATGCAGGATTTGTGATCTACCTAGTCTGATCCTTAAATATCCATGATACTGTACTCTAGAGCAAGCAGAAAAGATGAAACATCTGGTGAGCCACAATAGATGGCTAATGGGTAGGCAAGAATCATGGAGCCATGATTTAGAAAAATAATCGAGAGCCAGCAAAATATAGTGGCTAGAGCATTGGATTTGACAAAGGAAATTCAAGTAGTAGTCTATATTCAGTCACGAAACCTATAACTTGACTTGCCCAATATCATAATATCTTAATATAGAATAAAATGTGGGATGTGGGCCCCTGTGATTGTAAAATGGGAAAGAGGAGGAAATATAACAACTATACATGACCTTAATTTTTTTTAAAATAATACTTGCAGAGCTCAAATTCACTGACAAATTTAGAAAAACAGTATTGGCTTTTACTGGCTACTTTCTGCCTCATTATGAACTCTCTGGAAGAGGCAGGCTAATTATTTTATTATTGTGTCTTAATTAAAATATGAGGCAAGGTGTAAGAAGTATGTATCCCAGCTTTACTATTGTAAATGCCTCTAATAGCTGTATTGCATGTAGAAGTGGATGACTGCCAATTACATGTGCTTTAATATTTTTCAGCTTGTCACTAGCTGAGAATACTGTGATCTACTTAATTTATATCATACTGTTGTAGGAAGCTACAGAAAGAGCAGTTGACACAACTGAGAAAACATCATGAAGAAGAAATACATCACCATAAGGAAGAAATAGAGCGTCTGCAGAAGGAAATTGACCGTCATAAGTCAAAGATTAAGAAGTTACATGAGAATGATGATTAGGTAGCAGCAGTCTTGATCAATGTGGTATATCTGATGTTGTTCTGAAAATGATGTCTGCCAATGTGCAAGTTCTTGCTCCTAACACATTGTGAAATAAATACTTCACACTCTTTCTTAGTCAGCATCTCAATTATAATCTACCATTCGCTATCCAGCCATTATTAGGTTTCATAGTGTACTTTGAAAAGTGTTAGTGTTACACTGGAAATTTGCTAGCAAAGTCTTCACTTATACATGTGGTTAGTTCAATTCTTAAGAAACCCTCTAGTTTATGAATGTGAGATATTGTGCTTCTTCGTTCACAATTCAAAAAAACAGGAAATGGCCTGATACTGCTGCACAATATTCTTCCTGCTTTGCTAGCAGGAAAAGGGGTACCAAACTTTACATAGCAAAAGGCAGTCTGACACCAAAGGAGTCTACAGCTGGGGTCCCCAACCCCCAGTCCTGAGCCCAGTACCAGGCCATGTCCTTGGCAGGACCAGGCTGTGGAGACAGATCTCCCGTCCCCCGCGTGCATGCCCCCTGCACGCACGTACGCCCACCCCACATGCACGCACAGACACACGCCCCGCCCACGCACCCATGGCCCCCCACATACACGCACGCCCCGCCCACAATGCACAGACGCATGCATGTCCCACACATGCATAGCCCCCCCACATGCATGCACGGATGCCCCACCCACAACACACAGACGCACGCATGCCCCGCCCACGCACCCATGGATGCTGCCCTCCCCCGCCTGCCTGCTGAACCGGTCCGCGGTTCGAAAAAGTTTGGGGACCACTCTACAGGATACCTTCTTGTGCTCACTACTAATCACAAAGAGACACCAAGAACACTTTTTTCATAAGTTAACCACTTCTTGTCCAAATACAAAGCAATTGTCAGGGCTGTTTTTCACTATTCTCTAGGCATCTATTGTTTGAAGCCACGAAGTCATAAAAAAGAAATTTGACTTTCAGATTCACTTTGTGCACTCAAGTACATGTCTGTGAAGCTGAAAGGTATTATTAGACTGTTGATTCCCCAAGGCATTTATATTAATTTGGAGTGATTCTGCATCATGCAGCCCAATACACAGCACACCCAGCCATCTATATGGAGAAAGAAATCTCAGCCATGTTCCTTCACGGTCAATGTTCTTTTATGCTCAAGAGTGGGGCACAGCAAATCCGGAATTTGAGAGAACGCTAAAAATGTACAAATACGTGTTGCAAACCCTTATCTTAAATACTCTCAGGATGAGCACTGTGAGTCTTCCTTTGCAAAATGATACTGGGGATTTGCTTGGATCTTTGGGAAGGAAGTGAAATGGCTTACATTTGGGCATCTGATTGTCTGTGGATTGAAAAATTAATGCTAAATCAAGTTCAGCATTCCTCCCTCCTGTATTTGCTGAGTTTCTGCATTACGTCAAGATGAATGGAGTAGGAAATGTCAGTGATTCTATTGGCTTCCTTAATACCAGAATTTATGAATCGCCACCATGTGTTTGAAACATTGGCATCATGCAAATTCAAAAACAATAGCAGCAAAGATAAAGTTCAGTTGGTTACCATGGTTCAGCATAGAAAAGGAAGGTTCCTAATGCAGTTAAGAAAGCAGAAAGACCTCCATCCTTTGAATCTGCAAAATTGAAATGTGAACTCAAAACCACCTCCATACACATCTGCAATCAGTTTAAGGGCCAGTTCAGTCGTGAGTGTAACTGAACATCTGGATGCATTAGTTGCTGTCACTTGCTCCCCTTCCAAGCAGAGGTTTTGTCACAGCACTTGATGATCATCCATATTTTCCAAGCAATAGATCCTAAAGAACTTGTTGAAAAATAGCCCTGACAATTGCTTTGTGTTTGGGTGAGAAGTGGTTAGTTAACTTATGAAAAAAGTGTTCTTGGTGTCTCTTTGTGATTAGTAATGAGCACAAGAAGGTATCCCCTAGTACAGGGGTCCCCAACCCCCGGTCCACGGCCCGGTGCTAGTCCATGGCCTGGGCCAGACTGGGCCGCGGAGACAGATCTCCCACCCACCCTGCGCACACTCCCCTCCGCACAGCCCCTTCGTGCATGTGCGCGTGAGCACCCCGCCCCTTGGCACATGCGTGCGAGTGCGCACGCTGCGCGAGTGCCCCCTGCTCCTTTGCGCATGTGCACGAGTGCCCCCCCTTCGTGCATGTGCGCGAGCACGGGGGGTGCCCCACCTTCCCTGCACACGGACCCCATCCTCCCCCAACCGGTCCGCAGTGTCAAAAAGGTTGGGGACCACTGCCGTAGTAGACCATCTTGATTGCCTCCCTTGGTGTTGTCAACATTCAGGTTGCCCTTTGCTATGTAAAGTTTGGCATCCTTTTTCCTGCTGGCAACACGGGCATTTTGAGTCATGGATATGGAAGCACAATATCCTATATCCATAAACCAGAGGCTTTTTGAAAGAGTCCTGGCTTTGTAAAATGAAAGTATACATAAACTGCACACAAATTCCAAGAGCAGGTTACCCAGTGTTAGAGGATCCTGGAAGATTATCACATAACCTATAATATGGTTTCTGGGGGAGGGCAGAACCAAGAGCATCTGGGATGTTGCTGCAGTCCCTCTGTGCCAAAATATTTTGAAGGGTTGTCACTTGAAACCAAGGTCAAAGTCATCCATACTAGTAAAAGACAGACGGTGAAGAAAGACTGGTGGTGGTGAGGGAACAACTCATTTGAAATGTGGTGTTGGAGGTGAGCCTTAAGATACCACAGACCACCAGAAGGGCAAGTAAGTAGGTATTGAATCAAGTCAAATCTGAACTCTCCCTAGAGGAAAAATGAGTAAGTTGAGGCTATCTTAGCTTGCACATATAATGAGAATACAGAACTGACTGGAAAAGACAATATTGCGGGCAAAAGTGGGGGTGGGGGCAGTAGGAAAAGAGGAAGACCTAACATGAGATGGGTTGACTCAGCAAACTAATCCACAGCTGTTACTTTGAAAGATCTGAGTAGAACTTATTGGAAAAGACAAAATTGCTAGGAAGTGGGAAGGAAGTAGGAAGAGAGTACAAACTAACATGAGACAGATAAACTTTATTACAGTCAATGACCAATATCTGAAATACAGACAAACCATGAATGTATAAAATGTTATTCCAAGGATCTGAATTGCTATTACCCTAAAAACAAAAACATAAAATAATTAAACATTTTCCAAATATCAAGATAAAAAGGACAATGGAAAGAGCATGAACTGTTTCTATTCCCTCCCGGGTTACAAGGAGACAGCTATCTAGTTGTCTCGTGTGCTCCCAGAGGCATCTGGTGGGGCCACTGTGAGATACAGGGAGCTGGACTAGATGGGCCCTTGGCCTGATCCAGCAGGGCTCTTCTTATGTTCTTACAAGGACATTTGTGTTGACAGTATAGGATTTTTTTAAACTTCCCCTTCTGGACTGCTGATGGCATAGCATTTAGTCAGGCGAGAGTAAAACCTCTACGATGTTTTTGGACTGAAAGTAAATAAAAATAAGCAAAGACCCCCATGTCCACTGGGGATTGCTTCCAAGCTACCCATGGATACTGAAAACATTATAAGGTAAAGGTTCCCCTTGACATTTAGTCCAGTCGTGTCCGACTCTAGGGCGCGGTGCTCATCCCCATTTCCAAGCCATAGAGCCAGCGTTTGTCCGAAGACAGTTTCCGTGGTCACGTGGCCAGCGCGACTAAACACGGAACACCGTTACCTTCCCACGGTGGTGGTCCCTAGTTATCTACTCGCATTTTTACATGCTTTGGAACTGCTAGGTTGGCAGGAGCTGGGACAAGCGACAGGAGCTCACTCTGTCGCGTGGATTCGATCTTATGACTGCTGGTCTTCTGACCTTGCAGCACAGAGCCTTCAGCAGTTTAACCCGCAGCACCACCATGTCCCTTGCTATGAAAACATTATACCTAATGATATATATGTGTAGCATGTGTGTGTATATATATATATGTATGTATGTGTGTGTGTAGAGAGAGAGTGAGCAAAGAAAAAACTTTCACTTCACTTTTACTTTCACATGCATTACTGGAACTGGCCACTAGAGGGCACCAGTGACCATTCTATGTACAGTAGGAGCCCCATATCTGCAGTCTGAAAATATAAAAAATATTAAAAGAAAAAAAAAACAGAAAACTATTTCCACATGTGTTACCAGAACCTGAGGGCGCCAGACACCATGGTTTGAATGCATTGCATGGTTAATGGTGCCCTCTAGTGGCCAGTTCTGGTAATACATGTGAAAATATTTTTTTCTGGGTTCTTCTTTTTTTTGTGCCTTTTATACCATGCTATATATATAGTATTCGCTATTATCTGCGGTTTCAAGTATCCACAGGGGGGGCTTGGAACCAATCCCCAGCAAATATGGGGGTCCTGCTGTATTATTCACTAACAAGTATTCATGGTCTCTGGCTCCCTCTAGTGACCAGTCATACATGTGAAAATAGTTTTTTTTTCCTAATTTTTTCTTTTAATATTTTTAATATTTCCCGACCATGGATAAGTGAAACCACAGATACTGATCCTGCAGATATGGGGGTCCTGTGGCTGGTTTAAAAGGCAGCAACATTGTTATCAATTAGAATATTGTCTGAAGTTCTGCTTAGATCATGTTGCCTCTCCAGCTCTGCAATACATTATCTGAGGGCTAGACCAGCTGCAGCAAACACCATATGGAGAAGGCATTCCATAGAGAAGCCTCTAAGTTTAGCAAATTAAGCTTTCTTCCAAACTGACTGATAATTGCCTGGTAGTATTAGAGGGGTTAACCCTATTGGGAAAAAATTGGCTTCAGCCAAAAACTGAAGATAACTAGCCAAACCCTAGTTTGAACCTTCAGTTACCCCACAGAGCTGTATTTGAGACCCAGCTGGGTACTTGTAGAATAACTGTCAAAAGTCTTCTTTGAACTACTTCCAGGGGAATAAAAGGAGAATAAGGGCCCAGTTGTGCATCATGAAGAAGCTGACTAAGAGATTTGTTTTAAAGCAGTAATAGTCCCCTGATGCCAAAAAAAAAAAAAAAAAACTATTGCAGAAGCAGATATTTGTCCTGCTTGGGCAACATATTCTGCATGGGCCTTTTGAGCCCATTCACTTTAAAGACAACACAAGATACGTAAAGGATACTTTATTGGGAAAAACCATATTGCTAGGAAGCGGGTGAGGAAGTAGGAAGAAAGAAAAAAGTAACATGAGATGCTGTTGGTTTGCAAGATCTGAGCAGAGCTGTTAATGATAGAACATTTGAGAGGTCATTAACTCATAATCTCCAAACATCAGAAGTGACTTGATGGCATGTAACATCTTTGGAGTTTTGTTTTGTTTTTTTTAATTGTTAGGCAATTGCATAGTGACAAGATGGGAAGAATGGAGACTATGACAGGATATAGACATCAAAGCTCTGCTAACATCAAGTAAGACCATCCCCAAACACAAAGCAACAATAGCAAGTTCACAGCCTAAATTAAAATGCTTCTAAATATTTGTTCTGTATTCTTTTTTCTAGTATATATATTTAAAACATTTTCAATTTTTTTAAATTAATGTTCTTTTTGTGTCTCCATATTTGTAAAAACAGAATCCCCTTGCAGACATGATTCTGATAAGCCTGTTTAGCCAGAAAGGAGTTTAAACATCAGCTAATTTGGTCCTGATTGACATGATCAAAAGTTCAGATTGCCTCAGACTGGAGCTGATTTCACCCTTCTAATATTTTATTTAAAGCAAAAAAAATTTTTTAATCTTTTAAAAAAAAAAATCCACTCTGTTTCTTTGACCTTTCTCTCCAAATATCTCCCTCCCCCACCCACAAATCTGTACACAGTTTTATTTCACAAATATCCTGCTAGCAAGCCTGTAAAACGCATGCTCACAGTCCTAGAACAAAGTGGCTGTTCTTTCCCTTTGAAAGGCCTTTTTTGAGGATCAGTTTTTCAGCCCCTGCAGCTTGGATTCTTTCCAATAAAAAAGTGGGTGGAGACCTTTCAAGATAAACTAGACTGTTCTTTTCAATTTATATTATCTGTTTTGTATCTGGGGTTATTTGGGGCTGCCTGTTTCTGAATGGTGGGGGATGTTAAGCCAGCTGTACTTCTAAAAAAATCAAAACCTTTGTCCAAACTTCCCCCAGATTTGGCACAGAGCAGAAGCAGACTGTCTGCTGCAACTGTGCCAAATTTGGTGCTTTTTTTAAAAAAGCCCACCCAGACTTTTAGATATCAATATATCAATATAACAAGAACTGAGCTTCTCTGAACAAACTAAGCACTGGCCAGCCTCCAGGATCTCTTCTGTTCCCTCCATCTATGCTTTTAAGATGGCTCAGACCAACCAGATGCCTATGGAAAGCCCAAAACAAGACAATGATAGCCTCCCGCCATGTTCTTACCACAACTGACCTTCAGAAGTATACTGCCATTGATTTTGGATGTAATGGACAGTCATTATAACCAATACCCATTGACAGCCTTATTCCTTGCAAATCTGTCCAATGTCCTTTTAAAGCTGTCTATGCTGGGACCATCACAGTGGGCTATTCCAGTTCATCTATAAACTTACTTTATAGTACAGCAGCACAACCAGAGAAGAAACACTTGAAATGCCTATGGTAACTGCTGGGTATCTCCATGGTTTAGGCAGCTGGCTGCAGAGCAGAGATTGGGAGTTTGATTCCTACTGTGCCTCCTTGACAAGGTCTAGATGATCCATAGGGTCTCTTCCAGCTCTGCAGTTCTAAGATGAGTCTATTGCTTGATTGTTCTTCATAGTGTCCATGTATGTACACAAAAGGAGTTTGTGCCTGTGCAAACACCACAAAGTTCCAGAGCCTCAAAAGTGAAAGCATTATTTTACTGCGTAAGCTCTCCTCAGTCTGTTTTTGTCCAGTGCTGTGACAGCGCACAAAGGACTGTTCCTGAGCCTTTACTCATTTCACCTGCTCATTTTCGTGATAACTCTTGCTTCCCCCCCCCCTCCTTCTTCCCTTTTTTCTCCTAGAGAAAAGGGAGTTAGATCATTTAAGGATGTTCCCTTCCCCGTGGCTACTTGCCATTCCACCCCCCTTTTCCTAGCCTTTATGGCCTTGGCCTTGATGAAAAAGTTTGCCACTTGTGGCAAGATGATCCCCTAGTCAGACAGACATGATACATGTCTCTTTTGGCTTGGGAAAGCTCACTTAGTGCAATCCTGTAGAACTTGCAAGAGCTTCACTGCTAAGTCTTAGAAATCACCAATCTCGACTCTGCTCCTTTCTGTGGGAACAGTCCCTTCAGACTACAGATCCTACTCGTGGCAAAACTGCTGCTTCCAACCAGATGGATCCAACTTTGCCAGAAAATATATCTCTCCCAGAGTCTGGGATGGCTTTGTCCTCTAAACCAGTGGTCCCCAACCTTGGGCCTCCAGATGTTCTTGGACTGCAACTCCCAAAAGCCTTTACCGCCACCTTTGCTGGCCAGGATTTCTGGGAGTTGAAGTTCAAGAACATCTGGAGGCCCAAGGTTGGGGACCACTGCTCTAAACCACTGTCAAAACCAACCAAGAAATCGGAGCATAGCAGCCGAAAACGACCCTCGACCACTGACAATGAGATGACTAAATGAAAGAAGAAATGGCAACCTGCTGACATGGAGCTTATTAGGGCCACCTCAGATTCCCAGTTATCTATCGGAGAGCCTACCTATGCTCATATTGCCAACACCTATACAGTCTCAGTTTCAGAGGGTGAGTACCTTAGCCCCTCTGTTGCAACTTCTCAAAGAGCTCCTTCCCCTCGAACCTCTCCCCAAGAGCAGTCTTTGTCTCCTGTGTCAAAGGATGAATAATGGTCAAAACTGAGATCTCTCCCACTCACACAACGGTCACTCCAACACCGTACTAGGGAGTATAGGAGATTGGGATCATGTTCCATTTCATGATCCCTGACGCATTGATACTGTCCATACGACTCGAAGTCTCCCTCGTTGGACTCTTGATACCATGAGGATGCTGTGCTTCTTTCTTTTGCCCTCCCAGTTTTCTCTGTGGGAATAGAGGATGGCTCCCCCATCTCATCGGAGCTGCCAACAATCTCCAGACCACAACAGGATCCGATCCTGTACATGGATCTGCTCCCGGTCTCAAGAACTATGCACTCTCAGTCATTGAGACTGCTCCCCACAATACCGTGACCATTGGGACGACTCCTAATGGTACTGAGACTCTCAGAATCGCTCTAGCTCTCGAGCCGGTTCACCGAGGGATGATTTCACTCCTCATGGCTCTACTGACCTATGCCTTGAACAGGGACAGCACCGCCATACTGGGTCGCCTCAACCAACCCATGCCTTGGCCATCCAATTTGTTTCACCCCAGGTACCCCTGCCTCCACCCAACCTGGACTTCCTACTCAACTCTCAACTGCCACTCGACACTCAGCAGATCCTGACAACCCCATCAGTTCCTGCAAGAGAAAAGCAGTCCGATGACAGCTCATCCAACTTGAAACCAGATGATGGAAAACAACCTGCTCTTGTCCCAGGATACTCACCAGACTCTGATGTGTAGGACTCTGCTTCTCTCACACACTTGGAAGACCTCTCTTCTTACACTGACCTGGTAGAGAGAATGGTGAAGTCTTTACCATCTCCCAATCTTCAAACCAGTGCCACGAGCAAAGGACTCAGGTTTTGCACAGGTTCTTAATCTAATATTCCTTTTGAAATGACAATGCCTGAAATTCTGACTGACTTCAATCTTGGCAAAAACCCTCCTCAATTCTACTGATGTAGGATTGAGAATTTCTACAGAATTCAGCAGGACAAAGCCAGGTTTCTCTTTGAACACCCTGTACCAAACTCTGTCATTGTTCAAGTGGCCCAAATGAGATCTGAGGGCTCTTGCCACACACACTTAGCTAACTATCAAGCAATGATGGGTACATACCTTCAGTTAATCTGGGAAAAATTCTAGGCTATTATTGATGCTCTCCCCCCAGAGAAGCAGACACTTGACATTTCTTTTCAACAGGAGGTCTACGCGCTCACAGGGCAGCAAATTCATTTGGCATGTCACATGACAGACTGTGTTGCCAAAAGCATGGCAACAAGCATTACCCTCCGCTGACATGCCTGGCTTCATTCAGCAGGTCTCCCTGAAGACTCCCAAGTCCCACATTGAGGACTTCCCCTTTGACAGGGATGGTCTCTTCAACATCAAAATGGATGACTTCATGCAGGACCTCCACAAAAAGGAAATGGATGTGAAAAAGATGGGGACAACCACAAACCATTCAATGCCACAACACTTCTGCTTCCATTGGAAGTGCTGTCTCCCTTATACCACTTATAAATCTCCAAGTGGTCAAAGATATCTGACCAATCTACCCAACGCTTGGATCTGTCCGTTCTACCACCACTCCACTTTACCCTTGGCCATCTTGGCTAATGCCTCTTTGAGAGAGGGAGTGGTCCCTACCGCCTTGAAAGAGGCAGTAATTCGGCCACTCCTAAAGAAGCCTAACCTGGACCCAGGGCTGGTGGTTAACTACTGACCAGTGACGAACCTCCCTTATTTGGGCAAGGTGTTGGAGCGGGTTGTGGCCAGGCAACTCCAGGCGCTGCTGGATGAAACAGATTTTCTGGATCCATTTCAATATGGTTTCAGGCCGGGCTTTGGTATGGAGACTGCCTTGGTCACCCTGTACGATGACCTTTGCTGGGAGAGAGACAGCGGGAGTGTGACCCTGTTGATAATCCTGGACCTCTCAGCGGCTTTCGACACCATCGACCATGGTGTCCTTCTGGATAGGCTGGCTGGGTTGGGAGTCGGGGTCACCGCTTTACCGTGGTTCCACTTCTTCCTGGCTGATCGTGTCCAGAAGGTGGTGCTGGGGGACAGTTGCTCTGTCCCATGTCGTTTATGTCATGGGGTTCCTCAGGGTTCGATACTGTCCCCCATGCTGTTTAACATCTACATGGAACCGCTGGGAGAGGTCATCAGGAGGTTTGGGCTGAGGAGTCAGCAATATGCTGATGACACTCGGCTCTACCTCTCGTTTTCCACCAATCCAGGTGAGGTGGTTCCTGTGCTGAACTCATGTCTGGACTTGATAGTGGACTGGATGAGGGTTAATAAATTGAAACTCAATCCAGACAAGATGGAAGTGCTGTTAGTGGGTGCTTTGCCGGACAGGCTAGAGGGGCATTTCCCTGCCCTGAACGGGGTTGCACCCCCCCTAAGGGACAGGGTCCACAGCTTGGGGGTGCTCCTGGACCCCAGTCTAACTCTGGATGCCCAGGTGGACTCGGTGGCCAGGGGCGCCTTCCTTCAGCTGTGGAAATTATACCAGCTACGGCCCTACCTGGACGAGCAGAGTCTCATGATAGTTACGCATGCACTGGTAACATCCCGTATAGATGACTGCAATGCGCTGTACGTGGGGCTGCCTTTGAAGACGGTCTGGCGACTGCAACTGGTTCAGGATCGAGCTGCCCGGTTGGTGAGTGGTGGGACCGCTAGGGAACACATCAGGCCGATTCTGTTCAAATTACATTGGCTACCAGTCGCTGCCTGGGCCCAATTCAAAGTGCTTGTTTTGATGTATAAAGCCCTAAACGGCTTGGGCCCTGGATACCTGAAGGACCGCCTCCTTCCATATAAACCTACCCAGCAATTAAGATCTAGCCAGGGGGCCCTCCTGAAAGAGCCACCCCTCAAGGAGGTAAGAGGGATGGCTTGTAGACAAAGGGCCTTTTCGGCAGCTGCCCCCAGACTATGGAACCCCATCCCAAGTGAGATTTGTCTGGCGCCAACGTTGATGACGTTTCAGCACCAGGTCAAAACCTTCCTGTTCCAGAAGATTTTTAATTGAAATTATATCAACTGTGGGTCCTGATGGCAATTTTTAGAGTACGGTATTTTTAATTGTATTTTAATTGTTTTATCTTTTTATTGTATTTAAATTGTTGTAAGCTGCCCAGAGATCTTTGGGTAGTGTGGGTGGCATATAAGTCAAATAAATAAATAAATAAATAATGAGAAAGCTGGTGCTGCATTTCATTTACAAGCCTTGTTATATCGCACTTAATACCTGAAACTTGTATTCTGACCAATGTACTCTAACTTTCAGCTCTGCTGGGTGGATCGCTGCACGGAGGAGAAAGACAGCTGTGCAGAGGGAGGCAGAGGTGCATGCGTGCACCCAGCTTAGAGGGAACCTTGATTCTGGCTCTACGCTTTTCAAATGGTTTCTATACTTCTTTTTAAGATTAATGAGAGCAGAGAATGATTTTTAGCACAAGTATGTCATAAAAAAAAGGCATCAATACTTCATAGCCAACGAACTTCACGGTGGAGTAAAAGTTGGTGGTGTTCACTGTCCATATATTTGCAAAGCTGTTCAAAAAGTATTGAATTCAGTTATCTGCTTTTTATAAAATTGACAATTTTGATGGATTCGTTTAAGGTCTGCTTTAGATTTTCTGGTGTCTTCTTAGCAACTAGAGCTTCATTATGTATGCAGCAATGGTACCAAGTGTAACGTGCACCCACTTTCCTGCGTGCCCTCAGGTTGTTTCACTAACCCAAGGCACATGAGCCACGTTCCCTTTTTACTTCATGCTGCCACCAGTTGGTCCTTACCAACACAATTTACTCAGAAAGGTCCATACGCTGTGTGACTTTCAACATAAATCAGGTTTATTGATTACAGTTCATTTGAATAAATTGTTAAAAGACGTTAAGGCATTTATTGGCTTCTTAATAACTTGTTCCTTATTTAACTTTCTTTAACGTCCTCACTCTCAGCTGCCACCTTTAACTCTCCACAGCCTAACTCCCCACTTCACAGTTAACTCTCTAACTGTCAAGTCTCTAACTCCAACTGTCCAACTCACCTCTCCCTTCTAGTTTTACTCTGGCTTTGCCTCTCAACAACTCCCAGTGGTGCAGGCTAATACCATTACATATATGGGAAGGCAGGGTGTTCGCTACATACTTCCCCCCTTAATAAGTTTGTTTTATGAGGGGAGACTTACCAGTGTGCCCTCATAAACAAACAGCTAAGCACAAGGAAATTCAACAATACCTTTCCAGCACTCATAAATACTTTATATTAAATTTTCCTCTATAATACTTATCACTTTAACAAACTTTTCACTTTAACAAACTTATCAGTTTAAACATTTAAGACAATGAATACAATTATAAACATTTGCATTTAACATTACATTTTCCTAATCATTAGGTCTTCAGGATAAAGCGTCTGCAACCATGTTCAGGGACCCTTTGACGCTCCTGATTTCGAAATCAAAGTCCTGTAGGATCAGGGCCCATCTGGTCAGTTTACTACTGTTTGATTGCATAGTCCTTATCCATTTCAAAGGTGAATTATCGGTGCAGATAAAGAACTTCCCCATAAGTAGGGTTTTAGTTTCTGCAATGTCCAGACAATGGCTAAGCATTCTCTCTTGATGGTTGAGAAATGTCTTTCGCTAGGTAGGAGCTTTTTGCTTACATACGTTACCGGATGTAACGTCCCGCTGTCATCTGACTGGCACAGCACGGCTCCAAGTCCAACGTTGGATGCATCAGTGTAGATGGTAAATTCCTTGTCGAAGTTCAGCGCAATCAGAGTCTTGAGGTCAGCGCTGTCTTAAGTTGACTGAAGGCTTCCTGGCACTCTGGAGTTCACAAGATGCTCTCCACTTGCTTCTTTCTGGTCAGGTCTGATAAAGGTGTAGCTATTTCACTGAAATTGGGCACAAAACGCCTATAATATCCAGCTAGTCCAAGGAAAGCTCGGATTTTCTTTTTGGAATTTGGGATGGGCCACGTATCAATAGCCTCTATTTTTCCATCTAGGGGCTTGATCGTCCCTCCTCCTACTAAATGTCCTAGGTACTTTATTTCAGAGTTACCAATTTGACATTTGGCTGCTTTTATTGTCAAACCGGCACTCAGTATTCTTTGCAGCACTAATTCTAGATGGGACTGATGTTCTTCCCAGGTCCGGCTAAAGATACCTATGTCGTCCATATAGACCATGGTGAACTCTCTCAGGCCATATAGGGTTTTATCCACCAGCCGTTGAAACATGACTGGGGCATTCTTTAAATTTTCCCCTGCTATTTCTAGAGATCTTTGTAAGATCTCTTAAACCATCAGATGGTTTAAGTATTCTACCACAGAATCAGGGTCCATTTCTTTGTAATCCTCCCAGTTCTGTCATAACAGATCTAGTGGCCCGCGTACCTTTCTGCCAAACAGAAGTTCAAAGGGGCTGAACCCTGTGCTTTCTTGGGGGACATCTCTGTACGCATAGAGTAGGGATTGTAATTTATGGTCCCAATCATTAGGGTTTTCGGCTACATATGCCTTTATCATCCTCATTAAAGTCCCATTGAACTTTTCTATTAGCCCATTCATTTGTGGGTGGTAAGGGGACGATGTTATATGATAAATGCCACATACTTGCCACAGCCTCTTCATTAACTTAGATGTAAAGGAGGTTCCTAGATCAGTGACTATCTCGGATGCAAAACTCATTCGACACATGTAACTGATTAAAGCATCCGCCACTGCCTCAGTCTCGATGTTATGTAAGGGTACTGCTTCGGGGTATCTAGTGGCAAAATCCATAATAGAAAGAATGTACTTGTTTCCCCTTCTGGTAGCTCGAGGTAAGGGTTCTACTATATCTAAACCTAGGCGTTGGAATGGGGTTGAAATGACAGGTAATGGGCACAGCTTAGCCTTTGTTTTGTCATTTCTGGTGCCTCTCCTTTGGCAGGTATCAAAAAAATCAGCTATGGAGATATGGAGGTATCATACATCTGGCAGTATTGCCTAATTTGCTGACCAATTCCCGGCGAATAAAAATTTTGTGCAACCCTTTGTTTTGTGCGGGAGACACCCATGTATGCCCCAAACACATCTTTATGAGCTTTGTCTAAGATCTTCTCCCGATATTTCATAGGGACAATTAGCTGTTTGTGGGGACCTCCTCCCCTATAAGGTGCCATTAAAACTTCTTTATATAATAAACCTTTTCCCACACAATACCTCTCTGGGTGTTCAGGGGTCAGTGGAATGGGATTCTCATTAGCTTTTCCAAAACAATAATTTAAAGTAATATCTTCATTCTGCTCCTTAATAAAGGAGGAACTATTAGGATTTTTCATTAGCACTAAATCAGCTGTCTCTCTCATTTCAGGATGTTCATCTAAAGTGGGTCTTTCATCAAGAGTTTCTGCTCTTCCCTCAGAGGCTTCATTTTGCCTCCCCTGAGAGCGGGTTACTATCAAAACATTCTGCACATGCTTGGCTAGATCTAAACTGATTAAACAAGGAGCTGGAATCTGATCGGATACAGCAACTTTCCATTCTCCAATCCATCCCTGATAATTTATTTTTACTCTAGCAATAGGTAAAATTACTGGATCAGAGCTAATGCCTTTAATGGTTATAATTTCATCTTCTGTCACCTGTTCCCTGGGAACTATGTCTGGGTGACATAAGGTGACATGCGAGCATGTATATCTAAGAGCTAGATATTTTGTATTATTGACACTAATCCACTCTCCAGAGTTTTGCAGCAATATCTGATCCATTTTTATGAGGAAACGTTGTACCACGCGAGCCTCCGGCAGTTCTGGGCTTTTTGCCAAGTCCGTTGTCATGGCAACAGAGCAACCATTACAGTTTACAACTGTCCCTGGCTCTACAGGTTTCAGGCAGAACACTTGTTTATGCTGGCAGTCAACTTTATTATTAGTTTTATTTTTGTTAATTTTCATACAATCAGCCCTAAGATGTCCTATATCTCCACAGTGGAAGCATTGTTTATTAGCTCTCCTTTCATAATAAAGAGACCTATCCAGTTTTCCTTCAGGGTTAATTGGTTTTTGTGGACCTTGGTCTGGAAACGCATGCTTAGGCTTAATCTGGGCTTCCCTATCTGGCTTTTGTCTGAGGTAATTTCTATCGGGCCTCTTGTTGTTGTCCCAACCCTGTCTGTACAATTTTACCTCAGAAAACCTAGGATCTCCAATTCCATTAAAAAAGTCAGAGTATTCACAAGCTTGTTGTATGTTTTTGGGTTCTTTATCCTTCACTAAATATCGAAGTTCCCCTGGTAAAATAGAATAAAATTGCTCTAACCCAATTATATTTTTCATTTGATCTAAATAAGTCACGCCTTCCTGTTCCATCCACTTGTTCAAAAATTGATTCATACGGGCACCTAATTGGGCAAAATTAGGTCGTCTGCCACTAGGGCCCAAAAAAGAGACAACTAGTCTCCCTCCAACGTTTCTCCAAGTGGATCGCTCTGGCCATTTCCCTAGTTTACCAGCTAGCAAATAAACCACTGCCTTGAGCTCTCTGTAGTCATTCCACTAGAAGAGTCTCCTCCTCTGCCACGTTCCCATGTGGCATAGATATACAGGATATTTGCAGAGTGGCCACATGGTCCAGACCGTTGACCTTCATCATTCATTACAGATTAGACCGTAGGACACAGAAAGATGCCTCATTTGGATGAGCTGTTCTATCCTCTGTTCTGGCATAACTCCTACCTCCAAACGTTAGCTTGCCAATCACCCATTTTGTGTGCATACATAGATACTACAAAAATTATGGTTCTTCGAGTGGTGATCCATGTATTCACACAATCCATCCACCTCCCCTCTTGTTTCACCCTTTCTATCTTGCGGCAGACAACTGGGACTGAGGAGAGTGGGGCCACACTTGCATGGTAAAGGCAAAGATGCTTTTGCTTTTGAGGCTCTGGAAGTTTCTGAAGCAGTGTTTGAGCAGGCACAATGCCCTTTTGTGTGAATACATGGAACACGACTCGAAGAACTGTAATTACCGTGAGTAACCAGGACTGTTTTTTCTCTAATCAAGGGCAACTGATAAGGACTGAACAAAACCGGACTTACTTTTAAGTAACAAATAATGGGATTTACCTCCTGGAAAGTGTTCATTAAGTAGGAGTGCAGCCTAATGTAGAGAGGCTTTCTTGTTTTGTTATGCTCTGATTTTGCTAATTATATGTTAATTAACAACAAATATGTGCTGTTAAGTGCATTCTGAGTTATGGTGATTCTCGCTATGGTTTCCCAGGTATAAAGTACTCAGAACTGGTCTACCACTCCTTTCTTCTGGTTGTGCTCTAGAACTGTGTAGCTTTCCCAAGACTCACAATCTGGCTCTTAATAATAATCATAATAATCTTAGAGCTGCAGAACCGGAAGGGACCCTATGGATGATAAGGGGCCAGCTGCTGTCAAGGAGGCACAGTTGGGAGTCAAACTCTAAACCAGATACCTAAACCATTGAGCTATCCAGCAGCTCTTCTTTCAGGAGAAACCTTTAGCTCCCATCTTCCTTAAAAATTATACATTAGGATGGCTTTAAGGCAGTTTCCCAAAGAACAAATGAAAGCAACCCAGATTTCTAAGAAGTAATTCTCATAAATTCAAGAAAGGAGAGGTAACTGCTAGTCATTATAAAAATTCCCAAACTCGTACTACAGTTCATTATGCCAAAATTTTTGTGACCTTTTGGCTGCCCTTAAGAGAACTGTCCTAATAATGATTTTATAATTTGCCACTGAGAAGGCCCTGTTTTTGCCAGCTATTATTAGCTGTAGGAAGACATTATAAAATATTGCACTTCTTTATTACAATCCGGTCCCTGCGAGTAGAAGGCTAGCATATCAAGGAGGCAGCTTCTATGGCAGCTTTCTCCTTGAGATTTTAACTGTGTAGGTACGTACGTACAGGGATTTTAAAAAAGTTTTTATTACACAGAGAAGCACTGATTCTGAATCAAATGTAGTCTGAAACAGTACAATCCAGTGAACAAAAACTACACTTTAGGATCATTCAAAGTCGAACGACGAGCAAAACTCCATTGTCTCTAGAAACGCATTGAAAAAGCGGGAAGCAGACCTTCTTAAAAAGGAAGAAAATCAATTCACCCCCCCCCTACCGGCGCGCCATGATATTTTCTGTTCTGCGGATTGGTCAGGACCTTCTTCGCCACTATTGGCCACAAGGCCTTCCCCATAGTTCCTCCTCCGGACTCTGATAGAAGCTTAGAGCTGCTTTTCCGAAATGCTGTTCTCCGATTGGTCAGCTTGAGCTCAGTCCCTGGAAACAGTTCCGGGAAACCCCTCGCGTTGCCGGGGTCGCTCTCGTCGTCCATGAGGGGAGGGAAGAAGAGGAGCGCGCGCCATTTGCAGCTGCTGCT
This sequence comes from Intellagama lesueurii, assembly GCA_037013535.1. Classification (NCBI taxonomy): domain Eukaryota; kingdom Metazoa; phylum Chordata; class Lepidosauria; order Squamata; family Agamidae; genus Intellagama; species Intellagama lesueurii. Next base: position 12,122,646 of record JBAJHW010000009.1, on the reverse strand, counting down.
CCAGCCGCGCCGCGCAAGTCCTGCTCCGGTGAGTCTCGCCAAGGACGCTCGGCCGAGAAACCGGGGGGGTGGCGGCGTGGGGGGGGGGGTGAGGGGGCGAGACATTGTGTGCGTATGTGTGCGCGAGCGCGCCAGTTTCTGTCTTCTATGTGGGGAGCGGCGGGAGGCCGCGGGCGCTAGCGCGAGGCCCGAGATCCCCTCCACCCCCTCCTCCGCTCCTGAGGCGCCTTTTGTGGCCGCGTCGGGCTTGACGATTGCGTCTGGGCGTGCAGGCCTGGCGCGTTCGACATGGGGTGGTGGTGGATGTGGTGATGATGATGATGATGATGATGGGGTGAATTAGGCCCGTCTTCGTATCAATGGGAGTCTCCCGTCAGGTTTTGTGTTTAATGTGGCTCGGCTTTCTGGACCACCGTGCCCGCTTTCGGTGCCACTTGTGAGGCGTCAGTAAGTTGGTCTTCTAGACAGGATCATCACAGTCGGGATTTTGCAGAGGCCCTGCAGGGAAAGAGAAGAGAGTGTTTTGTGTGCCTCTGTCCATAGACTCGATCCCGTTAGGATTGCCTCCCACCTCTCCCCTGGATGCGGTGGGTGTGTAATAATCCACGTTTGCTAGTCTCTTACCCCAGACGGATTCCAGATTAAGTTTTATTTTAATAAACTATGTAGGGTCTTGTTTCTTTTTTTTTAACCGGGGCCAGTTTAGGATTTATTTATTTTTTTGTTACTCCCTCTCTCGACTTGGTGTACAACCAGATTTAGAATTGCCGCCTAAAGAGTGCAATCGCGTTTATGTTTAACTTGGAATAAACAACAATTGAAGCCAATGTTAATTTGTGAATAAACTCCCATGGGATTGATCTGTACTCCTGCAAACTTGGACGCACTTATCACTGCCATTTGAAATTGTTGGTCCTACTTCGGAGCAAGCCTGCTTGGAGGATGGAACTGTATAACTACAGACCTGTGCACACTTTTTCTGTTTATAAATTCCATAGGATTTAATTTTTCAACAAGTATCTATTAAGTTGCCACATTATAAAACAGAAAACCAAATCAGTCAGTCTCCATTCAGTTTGGCAGCTGCTCCCCCTGCCCAAGAGGTGACTCTGACCTTTTTAAAGTGAGATGTGCTTTTATGTGAGGTATATTCTCCCAGTTTAAAGGTCTCCATCCTAAGTAACATTTGGTTTGAACCTAATTCACTGATTTTTCATGATTTTGTCAAAATTTTAAGATTTCAAAGTGATGGTTTGTGACAAATTCTGAGTTCTAGTTCATGGGAAAACCATGGAGGGTGTTGACAGTTGTTGCTTCTGCTTGCTTCTACTTTATGAAGGCACTGGCACTGCTTTGTACCACTGAGCAGCAGTGGGGTTGTTTAACTCTACAGTTCTACGTTAGTGAAATTACTGTATTCTCAGTATCATTTGAGGGCCAAGTAGACAAGCTAAGTTCTTTCTACATCACAAGCTCTTTCAGAGTTTTTCAGACATGTGGCACACCCTTGAACACATGAATTTTGCATATTTTGAGATACTGTAAGTAGTTTTTCATAAAACTGAAGTTTGTGATAGCATATGATCTTTTGAAGTAGTATCAGTTTTTTTGTTGATGAGATTAGGTTGTGGTAGGTGGCTTGGAAACTGGCTTTGCTGCCTAGACAGATAAACTTCACACTGCTCTGGATGTTATCCTTTTGTTGAATAGTGATATATAGTTTCTCATATACCCTTTTACATCATGGTGTGGGTGAAAAGAAATTTTAGAACTGTGCATGCAAATGTTGCTGCCACACAGTGTCATGCTAGATTGTGCTTTGGTTTCCTGGGGTGAAAACTTGCTGGGTAACTTTCCTCAGTTACAATCATAGATGCATTTTTTTCTGCATTACATTCTGCTAAACAGCAGTTGATATAACTCTGTCACATACATCTTATATTTTGGAAGTTTCACAAGTGTTCAGAACAGTTGAAATGGTCCAGTTGGAGTGTAACTTGTTTTATTAAATGCTTTATTTGTAACTTTGATAAATATTTTAGCTTCTGAGTTTTAGCAGATTTATTTGAAAAAATAGATTATACTCAATAGTAAAAAAATCAACAGAAACTGCTCTGTTGATTTTTTTTTTTTACTATTGAGTATAATCTAAATTAAGAATAAAACTGTATCTTGGTATGCTTGAATTTTTGCTGGCCTCAGCATTATTGAGTTATAAGATAATTTATAGTAGGTTTCTTGTTAAAAAATTCAACAGGAATTATTTTAGGTTTTTTGGACTGTTTGGCCGTGTTCTTAAAAACAGCCCGAAAAATCTACAACCATCGGATCCCGGCCTTCGAGAATATAAGGAATTATTTTCTTTATGCATAATCATGTCAAGAAGAAACTGAGGTGGTTAGGTTGAAAAGTGAGTTTGCAATCCAAGATGAGCATAAGGGAGTAAGCTTTACTGCAGGAGTTGGGAACCTTTGTACTTTTGGACTACAGTACCCATTCTTTGCTGTGTGGGGACTCTAATTGCAAATTACTATTGAATTTCAGTGAAAGTCCAAAATATCTGGAGGGCCAATAGTTTTCTAAGCCTTTTCTACTGGTTGAAATCCAGTAGTAAGTTGTAAGTACAGTTGTTACATGGTGTCAAGTCACCTTTGACTTCTGATGGCCCTTTCTTTTTTTACTTTCACTAAAAGTTGTTTCAGGTCATTACTGCTTTCTGCCAGTAAGATGGTGTCATCTGCATGTCTTAACTTATTGGTGTTTCTTTCACCAATTTTCAATCCTCCTTCATCTGAATCTAATCTGGACCTAATATAATATGTTCTGTGTACAGATTGAATGGATAAAGGGATAGAATGCACCCTTGTCTGACACCTTTGCCTGTAGGGAACCATTCTGTCTTTATTGTGTCCCAGTGGTAGTTTCTTGTCTACAATGCAGGTTATGCATCAGGACAGTAAAGTATTGAGGCACATCCATTTCTTTCAGAACAACCTATAGTTTCTCATGATCCACACAGTCAAAGGCTTTGCTGTAGTCCGTAAAGCATAGACTGATTTTCTTCTGAAATCCTTTGGTGCATTCCAGTAGCCAGAAGATATTTACAATAAGATGTTGAGTGCCTCTTCCTTTTCAGAATCCAGCTTGAACATCAGGCATTCTCACTCCATATAAGGTATGTTGTGACATCTTGAGCATCACTTTGCTTGCATGGGAAGTGAAAGCAAAGCGCACTCTTTGGCATCTCCTTTCTTGGGGACTGGAATATATATTGAACATTGCCAGTCTGTGGGTTGTTGCTTTATTGTCCATATTTGCTGCCATATTCTTATTAGGATTTTGACAGTTTCATTCTCTGTGGCTGTTCAGTTGGTATTCTATCTGACCCTCGTGATTTATTTCTTCCTAGTACTTTCAGAGCACTTTCACCTCACTTTCTAGAATTGCAGGTTCTCCATCATAGTATTCCTCTTCAAAAGAGTTTGTCACCCTTTTGTCTTTTCTATATAGTCTTCAGTATACTCTTTCTACCTTTGTTTTATCCTGGTCAGATGTTGTGCTTCCTTGTTGGCCATTCAGCATTCTTAATTTAGGCTTATAAATTAATATAATTTATATATTTTTGATTTCTTGGCTCTTCTGGAGGAGATCTCTCTCACACACACACCAATTTTTGTTCTCTATTTCTTTGCATTGGTTGGTGTAGTAGTTCTCTTTGTCTCTACGTGACAGCCACTGAAGAACTGCATTCAGAGTTCTGACCCTGTTTCTGTCACTTTGCTTCTTGCCTGTTCTTTACATGTTTAAATGTTTCTTCCATCACGCATTTAGGTTTTTCTTTTCTTTTTACTACAAGAATTGTCTTTTTGCATTCTTCTCTAATAATATCTTCAGTTTCAATCCACAGTTTTTCTAGTTCATGGTCAGTTGAGTTTAGTAATGCAGATCTGTTCCTTATACATACTTTAAGTTCATCAGGAATGTTGTTTATATTATATTTTGGCACTGTGATCTTTTTAGTATTTTTCAGTTTACTATAATGTTGGATATTAACAGTTCACAATCAGTACCACAATCTGCTCTTAGTCTTGTTTTGTTGGATAGAATACAGCTTCTCCATTTCTTGCCTCCAGTTATGTAGTCTTTTTGCTTTCTGTATTGGCCATCTGGTGATGTCCACATGTACAGCCATCTGTGCAGTTAGTTGCTTGAACCATGCTTGAACCATGTACTTGCAATAAACAGATTGTTGGTTTCACAGAACTGAATCATTATCCTGTTTCATTTCTGGCCCTTAGGCCAAATTTTCCAGCAACATTTGGGTCCGATTTGTTTCCTACTTTTGCATTTTAGTCACCTGTGATTATAAGCATGTCTTGTTTTGGTGTGTGATCGGTTTCCTCTTGGATGTAAAAAAAACTTTCAAATTCATCTTTAGCATTAGTAGTTGGAGCATAGACTTGAATTATGGTTATGTTGATAGGTTTTTCATGGAGTTTGATATTATTTGATAAGACCTTGAGTTATATTGCCTAACTACCTATGCTGTATCTTGCCTCAGATCAAAGTGTAACTGGAGTAAGCCCATTGAATCAGTGGGGATTTGGTGAGTAAAGTCCTCTGTAAATTCCACTGATTCAACTTACTAGTGAATTTCAGCTGCTGAATAGTGTAGGACTTTAACAAGCATGCTTAGGAAGGTGCTGTTTGTGATCTTACATGAGTCCAGCCTACATCAGTGCAAGGAACATGGATAACCTTGTTGCACCTGTAAAATTATGTAGTAGTTTTACAACAGTCCTACAGTGGTACTGATGTATATAAGTGGCAATGTTAGTCTGTGTCTTGGCCGTTATAACAGGATTGGAATTATTAACTGACATTGGTATATCATATGGCAAGCAGCACACCTGCATTCCACTTCAGAAAACAAGGAAAATATTTATAATATGTGTATACAGTACATTTTTCAGTGATGCCCTAACTCAGGTTGACCCATGAATTAGAGTGTCTCTTATGCATTCCCCACCCCCATCTGCCTCCACAAATTGCATTTTACCATGTGGTTAGATTTCCTTTTGGACTAAAAGAGTGGAGAGGATTGTTAAAGGTAGCAAATAGATTTAATTGTGAGTTTGGGAAGAGCAAAAGTGAATAAACATAATGTAGTCCAGCACCTTTATATTTATTGATGACTAGATAATGACTAGCCCAGTGGGATTGTGAGATGCTAATTTACAGGCAAATGTATAAGCAAAACTGGAAGTCTAGTTTTTGCGATAGTTACTAAAGTATATCGGATGTTAATGGCTTTTGTTTGGACTTGGCAACCAGTAACTATTATTATCTGTTGCCATCAGTCATACCTGGCATAGATCAGTATATCATAATATTGCAGCGGGCTTTGGAGACACAAATCTTATAAATTGGCACCAAAAAAATTAAAGATTGAACATAGAACTTGAATCAGAGGCAAAAGTGTTTTCTTTTTCACTTAAAAATGCAGTGTAAAAAATAAGTGTCTACATCTTGTCTTGATTTCTAGACTTGGGGGAGAGACAGAGCCTCTGACTTTGGGTCTTTCTTTATCAATTTTGAGTGCTACCAAAGTCTGGAGTCAAGGAGGAGGAGGATTTGTCATGGCAACTTTATGACTATAACTATCTACTATTGGATAGTCTGTCCACTATTGATGTAACTGTAGGTAAATTACCATGTTTCCCCCAAAATAAGACAGGGGCTTATATTAATTTTTGCTCCAAAAAACGCATTAGGACTTATTTTCAGGAGATGTTTTATTTTTTTTCATGTACAACATTACATGTTTCGTGTACAACATTTATTCAAATATAGTCATGTCATCTTCTGGTTGCTGCACAATGGTGGAGGGCGGGGTTTCACTTAACTGGGGCTTATTTTGGGGGTAGGGCTTATATTACGAGCATCCTGAAAAATCATACTAGGGCTTTTTTTCAAGTTAGGTCTTATTTTCAGGGAAACAGGGTAGTACATATGTATCTCCAGCATCCCTATGTTTTAGTGTAAATAGTTTATTTAGGTCTGAAGTTTGCCTTAAGTTGATGTTTTCAGAATTACTGTAAAAGCTATTTGGTTATGGGGAGAGAGCAGGAACTCAGTAAAGAGTTGAGAAAAAAAAATCTATATTAGTCAATTATATTTAAATATATTTCATTTTAACATGTGGTTAGAACTTTCTTTGTAGACATCAGTGAAGATGCCCTGCAAGGCAGTAGGCACTAAAACTCAATTACAGCAGTAGTGTTGTTTGCACAGTGACAGTTAGATCTCTGGCACCAGTGCTTACCTCACAAAGCCTGTATTTGACAGTAGAACACAGGCTATTGCAGGTTATGGGCCTGTGTTTATGGTGCCAGCGCTTGAGTGTTTGTTATTTCTGGCATTGGACATAGATAAGATTTAGGAATATCTGTCTCTTTGTTAATAATATCATTATCGGGAGGCTAACATTTAAAGTAAGAAGGTAGTATCATTCTTCTAGGGATTTGAGCAACTTACTGTCTGTTTAATACAGTTATATCTGCCTTTTTATATAATGGAATTAGGTCAGTAAGCATGTAGTTTTTGCATATCAGAGCAGTGGCCAGACACAGAATGCCTACCTTTAGCATTGTGGCTGTTTCTCGTGCCCTTAGACCCTGTTCTTATTCAAATGATTTATACAAAATACATTTGTTTGCAATTTTGTAATATTATTTGTGGCGTTTTTATAAAAAAATTGAAAGGATTTTGAATATTGAAAGAATGTTCAATATTATTTAAGGTGCTGCCATAGCCCGTTGTTGGTATGTATTTACTTATATGCGATTATAGATTTGAAAGTTGTGTTTTATATATAGATAAACTTTACTGGCAAGTCAGGATTGTAGGATTTCTAAATCTCCAAATTAAAGTTCCCTTATAACTTGTTCTGAGTTGTCTTCTGGAATAGACACTGGGATAAGTATTTTAGAAATAAATACTGATTCTAGTAAGGCAAAAGATAGAATTATCGTTGTATTATCATACTTCAGGTAATGTCAGTAATTAGTTCATTTTATAAAGTTCAAGTGTGTGTTCTCACTCTTAGAAAGGTTTTGGACAGATTTCTTTATAGAATCTATATCTGTATCGTAGTATAAGCTCTTTTCATGTTCGTGTCCTGTCTTTAGAAGAGGGTCTGGAGTTATTTTCTGATAGCTCTAAGTTTACAATGTGGCTAATCGTACTAGACGAATGTTATGTTAGTCAGTCCTTTACAAATAGAGCACTGGTATACATGTTTTAAATAAATTGCTTAATTTTTGAAAAAAGGTGTCATGTTGTTCCAGTCAGAACAGTCAAGTGAATTGAAATGCAACTTTACAGAGATATATAGGGATCAGTATTTCAGGATGGTAGAGTATTTGCAATGCTGTTGAATAGTGTGGGAAACAACTGGCCTTAGTTTTGTATGGACATTGAGACTTATGCTTTTCTTTGAATGGATTTCATTGGCATGCTCTGTAGATAAAGTAGTATTTAGGAGAGTGGTCAGTAAAATGGATAGGTGGATTGCTCATTGGTTTAGGTATCTGGCTGGGGAACAAGAGGTTGGGAGTTTGATTTCCTGCTGTGCCTCCTTGTAGGTTTTTCATACTTTGTGTTAGAACAGTGAGGTGACATCAGCTACAAGAATCTCTTCTGGACAATTCTGTCTTGCTTTTAATGAGTGCTTCTGTGTGTATGGTTGTCTTCAAGTTATTTCTAGTTTTTAAAGGACTAGTTTTAGTGATCAGTACTTAAAAAGTCTTTGAAAGTCTCCAGTGTACAGTATCTGTTTTAAACTTAACTTGTATGGTCTAGAAAAGTCAGGAGTGCTTGGTCTGTTTGCTAATCACTGCCAACCATCTCTTTTCCTTAAGTTGTGGTTTATATCAATTTTGCTGTGGTGGCTGAAAATAAAACATCACTTAATAGTTTGTTAGTAAAGTGCACAGAAATTGTTTGAGAAGATAGTGGAATTATTTATCCATATGTTTGCAGCGTGCTGACTTTCTCATCAAGGTTTTCTTACTGATGTGGGAAACTGAATATGCTGGCTTTTGTTTATATCTTTCATTTGAACTATAATATCTGGAATACAGTGTTGTCCTCTAATAAGCAGAGCTTAACCCAAGTTCATTTTCCTGATACGTGACATGCATTTTGTTTATTGACTTGTGCACAACCTAATATGGCATGTTCAATTTTTCAAAAAAAGGTGTTCTGAAAAACAACATGTTAAGGCAGCATGGCTTGGGTCTCTTATGTAACAAAATGATGGGTTTGAGGGAAGATATGGAAGCAGGCCAGAAAACTATGGGAAAGATGGAAAGCAAGTATTGACATTTGTATACTTAGCTGCCTTGCAGGCTTTTGTATGGAATACATTGATCTCAAATCTCTTTGAGACCAGGGGAATAATGGCAGATGTTTGTGCATTTCAGTATACCCACCACCAGAATGACATCACAAAAATTAATAATGCAAAAGTGAAAATTAGATTTAGTGTACATGAAATGCTTAAAATTGTGTGTCATTCCATGTACATGTTCCACAATATTTTAGGACTGTACTTTTTATTTCATTTAGGTGAGCTGCGCTTTAAATATAGGTTTAATGCAATCAGTTGCAGCATGTTTACAAATTAGTTTAGATAAATGCATTGTCCTACAAATTAGTTATTTCTGGCTTTATGTAATATAGCTCCTGAATTTTTTCCAGCAGCATAATAAAATGGCTAATCAGGTGAATGGTAATGCGGTACAATTAAAAGAAGAGGAAGAACCAATGGATACTTCCAGTGTAACTCACACAGAACACTACAAGACACTGATAGAGGCAGGCCTTCCACAGAAGGTGGCAGAGAGACTTGATGAAATATTTCAGACAGGTATAATATACATTTCTTGTTTCTGATTGGTTATGAAAGTGAAGGCAAACCATTTTCAAATTTTTTAGGTTTCAAAGTTGAAAAAATGCTGTATTTTCACTGTGTAGCTTTAAATGTATGCTGCTTTCACTTTGAGGTCAAATTGGGATTGACATATGTTGACAGTATCTTAGGTCTTTAGGACATGTAAATTTTTCATAGACTCTCATAAATCAAGGTAGACATTCCAGCCTACTAAATTAAAACTTTTCTCTATAAATAATAATTTGCTTCTACTTTCCACCCCCACTAGTATATAATGATTGTGTTAAACATTTAATATTTCATACGTGGCTTATTGAGAGAAATAGCTTGCTTGGCTTACTTGAGGCTATGTTTGAATTCTAGTCGGTATGTGAATTCTATGTTTGTGCAGCTCCTAGTGGAGAGCTCAATACATTTTAGTAGTTACACTGATGTATCTAGTTTAACAATATTTGTTTCAATTAATGTTTTATTTTTGTGTAGAGGAAGTGATTTTTTGTGTATTCTAAAGAGAGAGAGTGAGAGAGTATTTATGTTCTACTTTAGGAAACACATAATTTTTTGGTGTGGAATAGAAACTTCCTCTTCCTCTTTAGCATGCGTGTTGTGAACATATTGATATGTAAATGATACTTCATGCCCTTCATTGGCACAATTTAGTTCATCTGTTTTCCTTAAATCATTCTAAATGATCTGCAAGTCTAGGGCCATTCAAAATAATACCATACCTGTCTTCATTATGCTGATATTTTTGCTCATGTGGCTGGTCTGTCTTGAATGACAATCCTAATGAGTGCCTGCCAGTTATATTTTTATTTCATCGGAGAGACACTCCTCTAAGTCTGTACCATGCCGATTTGCACTTAGTGGCTTGAGTCTAGATGTCTGAAAAAAGGATGTGCAGGACTTTAGAATAAGTTGCACTCCAGTTGTCATGAGGAGTCTCATACTTACCTAAAAGTTAAAGTTCATTAATGTTAAACATCTAGTAATAAAAAATATTGTAGAAATATATTTTCATGTGCAAAGCTTTACCCCATCGGATCTGTTAGTTCAGATGACTACTTCTTACTATGTAGTTCACCTTGAGGCTGAACTTCATTATGTTAGTTTGCTGGGTTGTCCCTGTACAAATGATGCAGCTGCTTCCAATATGCAGAATCTATGCAGAAGTGCAGGCTCTGTGTACTGCTGTTCTGAGTGTTTCAAAGCAAGGACATTTTCAGAGGTCAGTAAAATCTAGAAACACTGAAAAAATGCTCTGTATTTATTGGAAAGCATATGGAAACCCCAGCATCTTACCATTTAATACTGTTGAAACTAGCAGTGGTGTACAATGTTCAAATGTCTGCTGCAAACTTTAGAATATGGAAGTACATATAAATCTTTTGATGTGTACATCTCAGAACTGGTCCTACTGTATGTAGGTCTGTACTGTAGGGCTAATGTTTATGTAACTGAAGTACATAACAGGGCTCGAAATAATGTTGCTGGCTGGAAAGTAGTGACACATGAGTATTTTAATAATTGTGTTCTGTCAAGTCATTTTTTATTTATAGTGACCCTTTCCAGGGTGTCCTGGGTATAAAGTACTCAGAAGTGGTTTACCATTCCCTTTTTCTGGGAGCACTTCTGGAACTGCAGTTTGCCCCATGACCACGTACCTAACTGACTGAGCTATCCAGTCTATTCTACTCTACTGTAGGCAGAAAAGAAATGAAATCCCCATCCACTGTAATATGTGCCAGTTATAGATGTGTGGAAATTTTGTCAGTTCGATTTTTTTTGTTTTGTTTTTAGTGGGGCACTGGAGGGGTGGTGCTGTATATGTTACTCCAACAGCTGTTGTAGTACACTGTGGTTAGATTATGTTGAAAAAAATGTAATGCATAGTTTGTGATTGTTCCATTCTAAAGGGGAAAAAAAAAAACAACTTTAAACCTCTGATAACAGATCTTGTGGTAATGTGAGCCAGAGCTCATTATTTCAAACCCTGATATGTAGTGGTATTTTGTGCAGAAAATATTCCCAACGTGTCTGAAACAATTACATTTTTAGATGTAATTTTTAGTCTATATTAGTTAGCATTACTTACTTAGTTCAAATTATTTTAATTCTGGCAAAGTAGTGTAAATGTTTTAGACTAACTTTTCTTTGTATAATTCAATGGGAATCTGTAACTTTTTTCTATTTTTAATTTTTTTAGGATTGGTAGCTTATGTTGATCTTGATGAAAGAGCAATAGATGCTCTTAGAGAATTTAACGAAGAAGGAGCCCTCTCTGTGTTACAGCAGTTTAAGGAAAGTGACCTGTCGCATGTACAGGTAAGGTAAGAGCTCCTGTGATGTGAACAAATAGGTTCACTAGTGTTGTTTCTAACTTGAACATAATGTGCAACCACAACTGTATTAAGGTAGAAATACCTTTTCCAAACTTGTCACAGTATGTCTTTTTTGTGGATAACTGTTAAGAGTGTACTTCTCAGGCACTGAATTTAAAGCCTGAAGTTGCATGCCTAAAGTAAGATCTCTGCATTTATGTTTTATGTTAGCTTGATGTGTTGGATATTGAAGTGCTGATTTGTTTTCAAGAAATTGTATTACGTGGTTTGTCCTCAAGGACGCTGTTTGTTTGAACCAACTACCTGTATTAGGTGTTATGCCATTTTTGGGGGTTCAATTGTTTCCTATATTTTCTTGTTGAATTATTTCATAAATTGTATCTGCAGAACAAAAGTGCATTTTTATGTGGAGTTATGAAGACTTATAGACAGAGGGAGAAACAAGGAAGCAAAGTACAGGAATCAACAAAGGGGCCAGATGAAGCAAAGATTAAGGTAATATATGCATATGCCGAGCAAATAACTGCCCTAATGAATTTCTGTGTGCAAAATGTTTTCAGGACTTGTAGTGGAGTAAAGAATAGTATTTCGAATTAAAAGTTTCCTTTCTCTGATAAATCATTATTTACACATGTAGATTTATGAAAGGAAAACCATTTGTGATTCATTTGTAGGAGAAAATTGTGCTTCTAACTGTGTTGCAAAATTGTGTTATATTTATATAAATGTTGTTAAACATGGAGCTGATCTACAGTGTAGTTAGAATACTTCGCCCAATGGCATAATTATTTGCTTTTTTTCTGTCTCATGAACAATGTTTGCTCTGATTTTCCAGTAGTGCTGGGTGGGGGCCCTACCCTGTGCACTCGGGGTTCCGGCTGTGACTGGAAGCAAATGGGAAGCAACACTGGCTCAGCTGTGTGGTACTGATGCAGCGCTGCACAGCTTAGAGGGAACATTGCTCATGAACCATTTTCATATATCATAGTTTTAGTATGTCTGGAGGGAGACACCTGTGTTGCTCTTATAGTCCATAGAGAATGGGAGGATATAGCGTTGATCTAGTGTACTGCTATTTCTGTCTCTCATTTGGTGTCAGTGGCACAGCACATCTGTGGGGAGAAAGCTGGCAACCATAGTGGAAATTGCTAAAGACTGTCCTTCATGCTGATACAATGATACCAGAGAGAGGCTAGGGTTAAGTATCTCAGAAAGCATTCTCTTTCCTTGTTCTAATGAGTACAAAACTGCTGTCAAAATAATTCAAAAGTAAGGGCAAAGTGTTTGTCTGCATAAGCACAAATCACTTGCACATGCTCTGAAGCCCCCAGTGACCTCTGCTGCTGTTCACAGGTGGTTTTCTGCCCTTTGCATATGGAAGGTAAGTGGCATCCCTTCCTAATTGGTGCTGGGGACAAGTGACTGGAGTACAGTAGGTATTATGTTATGGGTTATGACCCACTTCACTGTTGATGTGGAATGTGAATCTTTTAAAACAGACCTATTATCTTTGTATTATGGCCTGCCAGGTACTTGAAAACATCTGTCTTTGTCATCCTGGCAGGCAGCAGGAAGAGGAGCTTTCTCATATGTGACTGATGCACTGCATTTCTTTTAATGAGTCGTCAGATTTTGCAGACTTGTTGTAGACTATGAAACAGTGATGTAAACCTTGGATATACCAGAAGGACTATTGATAGGGCTCTCTGATTTGTTTTTCAGTCTTGGTAAGTAATATGTGGATATGTTATCACACATGCTATAAAATGTTCTACTTTTAATCCCCTCTTTTAAAATTCAGGCTTTGCTAGAGAGAACTAGTTATACTCTGGATGTGACCACAGGCCAGCGGAAATATGGTGGCCCTCCTCCAGATACTGTCTACTCAGGTCCCCAGCCTGGCATTGGCACAGAGGTTTGTATGTGCAGCTTGTATGCATTTTAAGATTCTGTTACTTAAAAACTACTCCAATCCTGACTGTACTTAATAAATGGGTATAGATGTTCATTTCCTTTAAGAATTTGTTATTTATGATTATTGAATAATTTTTTGTACCAAAATGCTGACACTAAAGACAAAGTAGTGTCTTACTGTGCTCGAATCTTTGCACCTCTCCCAGGCCATGATCCTCTGGGTAGCCTTTCCCTTCATGGGCAAGGTAATCAAACGGGTAGTGGCAGGTCAGCTCCAGCAGTACCTGGAAGATGGGAACTATCTCAACCCATTCCATTCTGGGTTCAGGCCACGATAAGCTACCAAGACTGCACTGGTCATGCTGCATGATGATCTTTTAAGGGACGCTGATGGGGGGGAATCTTCCCTGTTGGTGCTTCTTGATCTCTCAGCAGCTTTCAATTCTGTCAACCGTGATATCTTCCTGAACAGGCTCTCAGAAGTGGCTTGGCTCTCAGCTGGTTCCGGTCCTTCCTGGAGGGCCATGTTTAGAGAGTCCAGCTTGGGGATGAACTATGAGCCCCCTGGACCCTCAATTGTGGAGTGCCCCAGGGGCCCTCAGTATCCCCAGTGCTGTAGTTCTAGTAAAAGTGGATTTTGAAGCTAAATAATGAAAATCAGGCAATATTATATACAATTATTCTCTTTTTGAAGAAAAAATGTTTACCCATCCCTATATTGTAACATTGTGGCAGAGTGAGCCTTCAGCTTGCTTTGTCAGCCACCTTACCCCACTTTAAAGAAGCCAGAGTTCCTGATGATTTCCAGAGTTAGTATGATGGTTTGTTTGATCACATCTTAGTGAGAATAAGTGACTAGTTTCATATGCATGTGTATTCTTAGTCCATAGTCTAAGCAAACCCAGTTACCTTTAGATTACGGCCAGTGTTGAATTTGGATTTGTTGAATATTCACTGTTTCCAGATCACTCCATATTATTAACAGAATGAAAAGATAAATTAAAATTCCCTTAGCTTTCTAAGTAATTTTTTTTGTTACTTAGGTTTTTGTTGGCAAAATTCCTAGAGACTTGTACGAAGATGAATTGGTGCCACTCTTTGAGAAGGCAGGTCCAATTTGGGACCTTCGGCTTATGATGGATCCTCTTTCTGGCCAGAATAGAGGCTATGCTTTCATCACTTTCTGCAGTAAAGATGCAGCACAAGAAGCTGTGAAATTGGTGAGTATTCTTTCAAAATGATAAATATGTTGCTGTGTTGTACAGTGGTGCCTCGCAAGACGATTGCCTTGCCGGACGAAAAACTCGCTAGACGAATGGGTCCGGCGAGGTTTTTGGTGCCTCACAAGACGATTGTTCCTATGGCGGTTTTCCGCAAGACGAATGTTGCTGTTCAGAGGCTAGCCGAACACCATTTTTGAAGATCCTGCCCCTTTCCCCTGCCTTCAGCAAGCCTCCGAATGGAAAAAGGAAAAGAAAAAAAAAGAAAGCCTTTTTACGTTCGGAGCCTTACCGAAGGCAGGGGGAAAGGGCGCGATCTTCAAAAATCGTGCTGGGCTAGCCTCTGCAAGCGTCCATCGCCGCGTGGAGGGACCCCCGCGAGTCCTCGGATGGTGCAGGGAAAGCCTCCGAAGGGCTCCGAAGCCGGCGCGCGTGGTTACGGGGGACCCCCACCAGTGCTCCGATGGCTTCCCCTGCACCATCGGAGCACTAGCAGAGGTCCCCCGCAACCGCGCGCAGGCTTCGGAGCCCTTCGGAGGCTTTCCCTGCACCATCCGAGGACTCGCGGGGGTCCCTCCACGCGGCGATGGGCGCTTGCAGAGGCTTGCCAAGCACCATTTTTGAAGTTCCCCGCCCTTTTCCCCTGCCTTCGGCAAGCCTCGGAACGTAAAAAGGCTTTTTTTTTTTTTTTTTTTTCCTTTTTCCGTTCCGAGGCTTGCCGAAGGCAGGGGGAAAGGGCGTGATCTTCAAAAATGGTGCTTGGCAAGCCTCTGCAAGCGCCCATCGCCGCGTGGAGGGACCCCCGCGAGTCCTCTGATGGTGGAAGGGAAGCCCTGGGGGACCCCCAAAGCTGGCGATCGCGGTGAGGGGGCCCCCCCCGCGAGTCTTCCGATGGTGCAGGGGAAGCCTCCGAAGGACTGTGAAGCCGGCGATCGCGGTTGCGGAGGGCCCCCGCGAGTCCTGGGATGGTGCAAAGGAAGCCCCGGGGGACCCCCAAAGCCAGCGATCGTGGCGAGGGGACCCCCCCGCCAGTCCTCCGATGGTGCTTCCCCAGCTCCCTACCTCGTAAGTGACTTTTTTAAAAAAAATTCCCCATAGGAATGCATTAATTAAATTTCAATGCATTCCTATGGGAAAACGCATTTCGCAAGACGAATTTTTCGCAAGACGGCATTGACCGCGGAACGAATTAAAGTCATCTTGCGAGGCACCACTGTATATGGTTAGAAAGAAGGAATTAATATATGGCCTCTTCTCTCTCTCTTTTCAACTAATATTCTATTTTTATTAGTTTACTATCACATATTTAAGGTGTAGAATATTAAGTATGTAGTATCTTGTCATAGGGTTTTCTACCATCTCTCTAGGCAAGTCAGCATAGCTATAAATTTCTTTTCACCACATTCTCTGCCAGGTATAAGTCTCAATTTAACAGTGTCATTTGCTAGGTGTTAATAAAGGCAATTATGTTTATTAGTAGATTTAGCACCTTGCTTCATAGAGTTCTGATTGTAACCTTCATACTACTCTGTGAACTTAACTTCCTTGTCAGGTAAATTTTAGTGGGAAAGATACATTTGGTAAGAACTCTCAGAATCCTTGACCACTGGCTATGCTATCTTATGGGTCATGTAGTTTGTGCTGGCTTTGGCTTGTGGGCAATGTTCCCTTTAATTTTACAGAGTTCGGCCGTGACTGAAAGCAAATGGGTTTGAAACACTGGGGCGGCTATGCAGGCCTGATGCAGTGCTGTGCACCTGCACAGCATAGAGAGAACATTGCTTGTGGGACATGTCGCTCAAAACATCAGAACAGCACTTGGGTGCCTCCCTTTGTGATGTAGATTCTGCTTAGAGTTAGGATGTGGTCAGTCACCAAAGGCTTCTAAAACGTAGCTGTAATGGGATGTGAATGAAGATGACTGCCTAAAAGGGAGGTAGCACACAGTGGAAATTAACATCAGTTTTCACAGTACAGAGAAGTGCAGTTTTCACAGTGCAGAGAAGTGGGGCCTCCCAAGGATTTGTCACAAGACTAACGTTAGTTATATTTCATAAATTATCTAGAGTCAACAGTAACTGTGCTTTAGCCATGACATCAGGTAAAGCCAAATTGGGATTTTACAAAGAACACATCAAAGAGCTCTCTTGAAACAGAGTCAGTTGGATGAGCAAATAGAAAATTAAATTATATTTTATTTGTTGTAAGTACTCAGGACTTTTAAAAAGACATTATTTGGTTAGCCCATCTGCTAGTTTTCCTTTCCCATTTGTTGGTGAAGGAAAATGAGGCACAATAAAGGATTGAAAGTTGAGAAGATATAGCAGGGACTTAATTAAAATGTTTTTGGGAATAGAATACCTGCTTTTTGAAGATAGTATTAGTATCATCTTAGCATTGCCTTGTATTACTTTAGTCAGTTTCTTCATCAGTGTACTGGTAACTTTGGCTGTGATATCTAAGAATCTGACCTTCATATTCAAGCAGGATACCACTTAATGCCAGATGAGTGCTATCCCTGTTGTTGCTACTAGTGAGTTTTCCAAGGACATTTAGTTTCTAACTGCTGAGGGTAAAGTTGTACTAAAATATTTTCATTTCTGGTTCAGCAAAGTAACTTTGCATTATTAATTTAAAACCTCTGTAGAAAGTATATGTTAAAGAGGAAAAATCTAAGCCAGCAACAGTTATGAGACTGATGTTGGGAAGGGACCTATACCCTGTTGGAAATCCTAAATCTTGCTCAGTATACAAAAAATGTGCTTTTCCCAGCAACATTGTATTACTAGATCTTCCGAATGGAGCTTTCCTTCACCTAATTAAAAATTCAAACATAGGACTAACTGTACACATGCCCTTTTTCCTTTTTCCCTCACCAGTGTGACAACTATGAAATCCGTCCTGGTAAACACCTTGGTGTATGTATTTCTGTGGCTAACAATAGGCTGTTTGTAGGATCAATTCCAAAAAACAAGACAAAAGAAAACATATTAGAGGAGTTTAGCAAAGTCACAGGTAAGAATTTTAGTACATGAGCCAGTGTTACAATAGTTTATAATTTATAGCTAACTAATATCATCAGTAAGCATATATCTTGTGTTGCTGCACTTATTTCCAAATGGAATCTAGCTGAAGTAGTTGTGAATTTATTTCTCATGTGAGCATTCATTAGGCACTTAGCAAACATTGTTGACATTCATTTAGTTTGGGAATATTATAGGATGGATTTGATTTGAACCAAATTAATTTAAATTAAATTGATTTAATTTAATTTAATTTAATTAGATTAATTTAAACCCTAAAACATATGATTTAAAATTTTAAAATATATATATATTATATATTAAAATATAGATTTTTATTCATCCTGGAATGTTCAGATATAGAGTTTGGAGATGAATCAGAATGAAGTGTGTTGGCAGATTACTCTTGCACTGTTAAAAAAAAGGGGGCAAGAGTCCTTGTTTAAAACACCCTTACTCACATGGAATGGTTGAGCAGAGAGAAGTTGCCGAACAGTGACATTTTCGAAACACTGGTGTGCCTTGGTTTCATCTATTGCCAGTTTTTGAAAAAGAGATGTGCTTCATCAGAATAAGCAAAAATGTCCTACCTTCATTCATGGTCCAGAGGTAACTCTGATGAAGTTGATAAGTTTTCAAATTTATAGCTTAAGAGCAATGAGTGGAATGGTGCAATTTGAAGCAGGGTAGTGAAGTCACCAGATGGGCAATACCGAAATCAGATTGATTATGTTCTCTGCAGCCAAAGATGGAGACACTCTATACAGTCAGCAAAAACAAGACCTGGAGCTGATTGTGGCTCTGATCATCAGCTTCTTATAGCAAAACTCAAGCTTAAACTGAAGAAAGTAGGAAAAACCACTGGGCTGGTCAGGTATAATCTAAACCAAATCCCTTATGAATACACAGTGGAAGTGAAGAACAGGTTTAAGGAACTAGATTTGGTGGACAGAGTGCCTGAAGAACTATGGATGGAGGCTCGTAACATTGTACAGGAGGCAGCAACAAAAACCATCCCAAAGAAAAGGAAATGCAAGAAAGCAAAGTGGCTGTCCAACGAGGCCTTACAAATAGCAGAGAAGGGAAACAAAATGCAAGGGAGATAGGGAAAGTTACAGAAAATGGAATGCAGACTTCCAAAGAATAGCAAGGAGAGACAAGAGGGCCTTCTTAAATGAACAGTGCAAAGAAATAGAGGAAAATAATAGAAAGGGAAAAACCAGAGATCTGTTCAAGAAAATTGGAGATATTAAAGGAACATTTTGTGCAAAGATGGACATGATAAAGAACAAAAATGGCAGGGACCTAACAAGCAGAAGACATCAAGAAGAGGTGGCAAGAATACACAGAGGAATTATACCAGAAAGATCTGGATACTTATCGAAGCTACCAACATAAATTTGACCAAAGTCCAGGAGGCAGTGGAAGACAGGAGGGCCTGGCGTGCTCTGGTCCATGGGGTCACGAAGAGTCGGACATGACTTAACGACTAAACAACAAACAAGTGATGTCTAGCCAGGGCAGGATCTTTAGTGCATAGCAGGCTGAGGTAGTTTAGCATTAAAAAAAGAGAGATTTTGGTAGAATATTATTTCATACAGAATTCCTTAGATACACTGATGGTGGAGGTGGTGATGGCATGTCAATTCAGGTTCTTGTCTCTCTTCGGTGCTGCAAGAAAACATTACTTTGACCACCTCTGTGTTAGGAAGGTTATGGCATATGAAAAGTAGATTTGACAACATTTGGAAAATTGCCACTTATATTGCTGGAACTACTTAGGGTGTAAATATATTATGGTATTATAGCCATTGATCTAAAGATGATGAAGCATCTTGTGTTTTCAATTTGAGTCCTCTGTGTCACATCCAGGTGTTTTGCTCTTACAGAGGGTTTAGTTGATGTAATCTTGTATCATCAACCTGATGACAAAAAGAAGAATCGGGGGTTCTGTTTCTTGGAATATGAGGACCATAAATCAGCTGCTCAAGCTCGGCGTCGGCTAATGAGTGGGAAAGTAAAAGTTTGGGGAAATGTTGTTACTGTGGAATGGGCTGACCCAGTAGAGGAACCAGATCCAGAAGTTATGGCAAAGGTAATAAAGCTGAGGCTCTAATAACTATATTAAAACCTTGACGAAGAAGATTTTCTTTTTTCTTATCTCTAGAATGTAGGTGCCACATTCATTTTTTGAAAACCGTTCACTCACTTTGCGAGTCTGCATTTTTATACAGGGACCACAAAAAAACTGAAAAAAGTACTAACATTTTGTACTCCTAAATTACGGGGCATTCCTAAACTACCATCAGTGCCGTTGCTGAAAAGGTGGCATTGTCTTCCCTATGCATGTTATATTGAATAAAATTATTCATTCAATCGTATCTGACCTTCGGCGATTCCATGAGCCAGCTCTCTCTTTCTCTTTTATATATTTTTTATTTTTTTAATATAACAAAATCATAAATGACAAATAGAATCACAACTCAAATATACAGTGTAATGCACCACCATTGAGAATATAAATGTTTATATAATTTATATTATAAATTATATTATTTAATTTATATTTAAATTAAGATGAAAAAAATTGATGAGTGTTTGTATACACATACATATACATACATATACACACACACAAACACACATACATCAATTTGTTTCATCTCAATTTAGATTTTTATATTAAGTGTGTGTACACACACACACACATCAGTTTGTTTCATCTTAATTTATATTATATGCCCCATCTCTTTCCAAAAATATTATAATGATTCTTGCGTTGCGGTATAACCTTTTATGTTTTGTAAATACATATTCTACTACAGCTTCTTTCAGTTGCTTTTTGGCCAGTATCTGCTTTGATTACATCCAACCAACACTGCTTTGGTGTCCTCGTCGTCTTTTCCACTGACAATTCCAAGCATAATGTCTTTCTCCAATGATGTTGATCTCATGACATGGCCGAAATAACTAAGTCTGGATTTTTTTACTTTGCCTTCTGGTGACATGGCCGGTTTTATGTGCTTCGGCACTTCTTTATTCATTTTCTTTGCATTCCATGGAATGTACAAGAGCCTTCTCCAACACCATAACTCAAAAGAATCAATTTTCCTTCTGTCCATCTTCTATAAATTTCAATGCCTGTAATTTATATTCTTCTCCCCATATTTTAACCCTCTTATGTTTTTGTTAATCCTGATTTTCTCATTGAGGTCTTTATTAACATGATAAATCTTTCCCCTATGTCCATCAGTTCTAGTTGCTGTATCATAAAGTTCCAGTTCAGATTGTCAAACGCCTTTTCTGCATTTAAAAAGATCATAGCCATTGATTTCTCTGGATGCACTTCATAATATTCCAATATGTTTAGAATCATTCTAAGATTATTTCTCATTTGTCTCTTTGGAAGGAAGCTGGATTGATCCTCGTGAACTATTTGTGAAAGAACCTTTTTCAGTCTGGTTGCTAATATTGTAGCATAAATTTTATAATCCACATTTAGGAGTGATATTGGTCTATAGCATCGGTTTCCTCTTTGTGAATGGTGGTAATTAATGCTTCTGTTGGTGGGATTATCCCTTCTTGATCTATAGCTTTTAGTAGTTTCTTATATGGTCTAAGTAGTATATCCTCAAATGTTTTGTAATATTCTGTTTACTGTTCCTGGTATATGCTGTATTAATTCTTCTTACTGTATCTATATTTTGCTGTACTTCTTGTCACATCTCCATAAGTGGGGCTAGAAAGTTAGTTATGAATTGCACTGTGTCTTCGCCTTTTTGTTCTGGAAAATTCTGAAATCTAGGAATGAGATTGGCTCCCTCCATTTGTAGCTTTAGCAAGTTGATTTCATCTTGTTTTCTTTCCTGTTGTGTCCCTTCCAGCTCTGCCTTCATGGCCTCCGCTTTTTTTCTGTTTTCGTTCCATTTTATTTTCTGTAACTTGGTTTTTAATATCAGTCATTTGCGTCCCTAAATCTTTGATTTGTTCAGATAGCTGAGCTATCCCTCCTTGTATCTGTTGTCATCCAGTAGATAATATATCTTGAATACTCTTTTGTCAGTCCTCGAGCACCTCTTATCCCATTAATTTACCCGGACTTTGTTCCTGTGCAGGAGAGCCTCTTGGAGTCTTTCCTCCTTTCGCTGCCATTCTTCAATCCCCCCCCTTTTTTTTTGTAAGTGCTAAGTCTCTTTTAAAGGGTGCTATCTGAGTTTCTTTCCAGCAGATGTCACTGTTGCCTCACTTTTCTCTCATTCAACACTGGTTACTTAGCATCTCTGAAGCTTAGACTAGGGCTTCTCTCTGATTAGAGTAGTCTCGCAGTTCACAAGTCAAAACAATGGGTGTTTGAAGGAACAGACAGTGCCTTGAGGCAAGTAACATTTGCAATTCAGTCTCTCTCCCTTTAAGATATTTTCTTTCATTTAATGTCCTTTTCCTTCCCACAGCCCCTCCATTCAAAGCTGCTCCAGGCTGTAGGAAAGGGGATCGCTGCCAAGCCAGAGCAAACCAAATGTGCCTCCACTCCAATGCTGATACACAAATTAAAAACTCTTCCTAGATTCAAAAGTTCTCAGCTCTAATTCTGGTTACTTCCATCGGCATTGTAGTTAAAACAGTTTATGCTTATACTACCCCGTGGGAGCGAGTCTTATTAAAACAGTTCATTCACAGTTGATTCACAAAGTCACTTTCTCCCCCCTCTCTCTTTCTTCTTTCTCTTTCTTCTCCCAATCAGGCTGCATATATACCTTCTGCATATTGAAGGTTATTGATGTTTCTTCCATCAATTTTTACCCCAATTTTTGATTCTTCTAACTCCAGCTTTCTGATGATCACTTCAGCATACAAGTTGAATAAGAAAGGTGACAGGATGCAACCTTGCCACACACCTTTCTCAGTCTTAAACCAGTCGGTGTCTGCATATTGAGTTTGTATAGTGGCTTTCTGATTTTTATACAGTGATTTCACCAACTTCACCAAATATAGTGGCACCCCAAGATCTTCTAGGGCTCTCCAGTTTGTCGTGGTCAACAGAGTTGAAATCTTTCCTATAATCAAATAAGCATGTGTAGATGTTCCTTTGATATTCATAACATTTCCCCATTACCTATCGAACATTTGCAATGTGATCATGGGTGCCACAACGGAAACCAGCTGGGACATCTGGCAATTCTCTTTCGATGATTGGTGCCAGGCGTTGTTGTATAATTTTCAGTAAGATCTTACTGGCGTGAGAAATGAGAACAATCATGTGGTAGTTAGAACAATCCTTTGAATCCCCCTTTTTTGGTAATGGAATAAACACTGATTGTTTCCAGTTTTGTGACCAGGTGTTGGCTTCCCAAATTTTCTGGCACAAAGACTGATAATTACCATTGGTACTGGCCTCAGCAATTCTGTAGGGATGTTATAGACCCCTGGGGTTATTTGGCAGTTGGTTCATTGCCCACATGACCATTTCATCAAGTATAGCTGGTTTTGGTTCTGTTTCCTTCCCCTTCTCAGTTTGATGTTGCCCCTCTTTGCTGGTGGCATACAGTTCTGCTGCATATTCTCACCATCTGTTCTTGCAGTGCTTTGCGTTGCTTATCCTTGATGATACCTTTGCGAGCCTTGAATGGTACGCAGATCTTTTTAATTTGTGCAAATGCATTCCTAGTGTGTTCTTTTGTACAGTCTTCTTCTAATTGTTTGTAATGCTTCTCCCAGTAAACTTCACAATCTTTTCTTCTTCCCCTTTGGAAATCAACATTCAGTCTTCTCACATCTTCACGGTTGCTCACTGCTTCAGCTGCCTTTATCCTCTCGGCTATTTGGATGGTATTTTCTGAAAGTCATCTACACTTTTTCTCTACCTTCTTGTGTGGTACATAATCATCTGCTGTGCCAATGATGATCAGTTGAATTTCTTGGCATAGTTCTTCAGACATTTTCTCAGCAGTGTCCAAAATGTCAAACCTACTTATAACTTCAATTGCATATGCTAAGGGAATTTTAGTGACGTCAAACTTTTTTGGTGGTGTTGTCCTCTTGATGTTACAGAGGTTGACTTTGATCTTGGCCACCAGCAGTGCATGGTCTGAACCAAAGTCTGCACCTGGATAAGTTTTGACTGCAAGAACTGAGCTGGTCCATTGTAGATTACATAGGACACAAACAATTTGATTGCGATGTAGTCTGTTAGGTGGGGTCCATGTGTATAAGTGATGCTTATGCTGTTGAAACCATGTATTCATGACTCAAAACTGATTTTCCTGGCAAAATTGTGCTAGTTGATCGGCAGCATCATTTCTTTCTCCCAGCCCAAAACTTCCAGTGATTCCTGCCTCCTTTTGGGAACCAATTTTTGCATTAAAATTGCAAAGTCAGCATTAGGGATGGGGGTATTTGTATTCATATACAAATATGAATATCCCCCCACAGGTGCAGATAATGAGGGTCCAGCCCCCTGGGGCCAGACCGACCACCCACGATTTCGCTGCTGCTGCGAGCTCCACAGAGCCTTCCTCTCTCTCCGTTGCTCGGGATGGATTAACCACTCTGTGACCTGGCAGAGAGGCTCGTCATCCCGCCTTCTGCCAGGACTTGGCTAATCTATCGTGAGCAACGGAGCGATAGGAAGGCTCTGTGGAGTTCGCGGCAGTGGTGAAATTGTGAGTGGTCAGTCTGGCCCCAGGGGACCGGACCCTCATTATCTGCACCTGTGGGGGGATATTCGAATACGAATACCCCCATCTCTAGTCAGCATGTCATGAGTTATTGTTAATAATTTCCAAGAAAATGTTATTCCTTAAATTAGAAGCTTGCAGCTAAATTGGTGTAATTAAAATTCTATGACCCAAATGTTGATGTGTTTAATACCTCTTTAAAACGTAGCGTAGGACAGCCTTATATTCCTAATCTACCTCAGAATGAGAATCGTTTGGGTGTACTGCTCCACTCCCTACTTATTCACCCATATTTCTCATTCCTCGGACACGAGGCATGGGCAGGGTACACCTCCTGACTAGTGGCCTCTGTTACAGTATATGAAGACCTGAACTTTAAAAAGAGGTAAAAAGGAATTACGTCTGCACTATTAAGCAGATGATGATGAAGAATTTACCTGATGAACCCAGTAGAGGTCAATTGTTTTATCTGTGTTAACTGCCATCTCTAGTTTTGAGGACAGAATGAAACTTGAAAGTGTCTTGTACAGAGATAGCAAGTAACTTTTTGTGTGTGTTCTTCCCTGTTAGTACACATGCTAAGATTGAGCTGTAAGGATTACTGGAGTTCTGCTGAAGAACATGATTGGCCTCGGGTGTTTTTGAAGGTGTTGTCAGAGTTCCAACTTTTTTAATAGGTGAAGGTCCTGTTTGTGAGAAACCTGGCAACTACAGTTACAGAAGAAATACTGGAGAAATCATTTTCAGAGTTCGGAAAGCTGGAAAGAGTCAAGAAATTAAAAGACTACGCTTTTGTTCATTTTGAAGATAGGGGGGCGGCAGTTAAGGTAAGTATGCAGTTTAGACATGTACAAAAATATACGTGTCTTGGATATATCAATAACACAGGGTTTTTGTACGTGATGGCAAGATTGAAGCATTCTCTAGTACAGTGGTTCCCAACCTTGCGTCCACAGATATCTTTGGACTATAGCTCCCAGAAATCCTGGCCAGCATAGCCTAGTGGTGAAGGCTTCTGGGAGTTTTAGGCCAGGAACACCTGGGTACCCAAGATTGCACTATTGCTGCTACTTTCTGGCTTGTGTTTTCAGCTGCTTGGTAAATATGGTAACTTGGCAGTAGCTGTCAGGACCTTTTCTGGCCCATGCTTAACAGGATGTGCCATAAATAACAGATGTGGTCCTGATCCATTGATCTCCACATTAGTCAACTTAGACTACTTGTAAGTATCCAGATGAAAGAGTTAGTGTAGTGTTTTAAGAGTCTAAAATTCTGCTGCTTAGTACATAGTAAATCACACTAGAGGCGGCCCATTGAATCAGTAGAAATTTGGTAAGTCAGCTCCTCCCGAAGTTCTGTTGATTCACATGGTCGTGCTGTATAGGTGACTTATTTTAGCATAGTAAGTTGCAACTGGAGTAGGCCCATTTGAATCAGTAAAACTCATGGAGGAGTTGACTCACCAAATCTCCATTAATATCAGGGGCAAGTGTACGACTCTGCTTCCCTCCTCGCAGCTCTCTTCTCCACGCAGCGATTGTGTTAGGTTCCGGTTGCAATGGAACCCAGCGGGGGGGGGGGGGGGAGAGACATGTCTGCGTGCAGGGGTGAAGCCCCTCCCAACAGGGCTGAAAATTATAAGGTACGTTGATCATGGACCTGGTATGGTGTGACTTACTGTGCTAAGGAGTCTGAGCGCCCAAAAGTTCTTTGTAAGTGCCAAATGTGATTGTTGTTTTTATTATCCAGTACATTGCTTTCTTTAATTCCCCTAGTTTGTTGCCTTCTATTTAAAACTTCCAATAGTATTTTGCAGAGATTAAATAATGTGCAGAAGCTTGCATAGATACATTCAGGGGGAAAGTTACTTGCTCCCTGACCTATTTGTTTTAGGATCCCCAGTCTTCTCTTCTCTCCCAGGCTCTCTGCTCACAGAAGACAAGATAAAAGACTGGAAAGGTCAGGATAAAACCCATCCTTTTCAGGCAGGCCTCTAAACAACAAGTGAGGGTCTAGGGAAAGATGTAGTTATGAATTTTAGATTTTTAATGTTTTAAAATTTGTTTTAAATCTTGATTAATGTTTGTGTCTTAATGTAGTGGTGTACAGTTTTTTAAAACCTGTTTTTATTGTAGAATTTTAATTGCTGTGAGCCGTCTTGAGTCCATGATGGGGAGAAAATCGGCATAGATATAGTGCTGCACTCTTTTTCATAGTGGAGTGGGACCTTTTCTCTGTTGTCTTCCCTGAGTGAATGTATCCTAAAACCCATGGTCTGCTTTTGACGGGTTGGACAAAAGAATGTACACTTCTGTAAAGATAATGTTACACTTTTGCTAAACAGCCTGATAGGGTGAATATGAATATCTCTGGAACTTGATCTAGACATCTGGGAACTTAAAGCTACCCACTTGTTGAAAACTGTCAACCTGTAAAATGAAAGCATGTGATGTATGGAAGTGGCAACAGTACAGCTCTGAGGAAATTTGGACTATGACTAGAAAAATAGGAAAGCCTCAAAGTTATTGTGCCATTTAAAAATAGAATTTAAAGGTCTTTTTCCTTTTAAACAGGCCATGAATGAAATGAATGGAAAAGAGATAGAGGGGGAAGAAATTGAAATAGTGTTAGCCAAGCCTCCAGATAAGAAAAGGAAAGAACGCCAGGCTGCCAGACAAGCCTCCAGAAGTACTGCGTGAGTGTTGGCTTCATTACTGTGATGTAACATGTAGATGGAGCTTCATGCTGACATAAACATAATTTAAATCTTCTATCTGACATGTTGAACTCTGCCTGAACTGGAGTTTTAAACTGAGGAAAACACACAGGATGAATGCTAATGCTTTTTTCCTCCTCCTCACTAGGTATGAAGATTACTATTACTATCCTCCACCTCGTATGCCACCTCCTATTAGAGGCCGAGGTCGTGGAGGGAGAGGCGGCTATGGCTATCCCCCAGATTACTATGGCTATGAAGATTATTACGATGATTATTATGCCTATGACTATCATGACTACCGTGGTGGCTATGAAGATCCTTACTATGGCTATGATGATGGCTATGCTATAAGAGGAAGAGGAGGAGGAAGGGGAGGGCGAGGCGCACCTCCACCACCTAGGGGGCGGGGAGCACCACCACCAAGAGGTAGAGCTGGCTATTCCCAGAGGGGGGCACCCATGGGTCCGCCAAGAGGAGCCAGGGGTGGGAGAGGGGGCCCTGCCCAGCAACAGAGAGGACGTGGTGCTCGTGGAGCCAGGGGCAACCGTGGGGGCAACGTGGGAGGCAAGAGAAAGGCCGATGGGTACAACCAACCTGACTCCAAGCGCCGCCAGACCAACAACCAGCAGAACTGGGGCTCCCAGCCAATCGCTCAACAGCCGCTACAACAAGGTGGTGACTATGCCGGTAACTATGGTTACAATAATGACAACCAGGAATTTTATCAGGATACTTACGGGCAACAGTGGAAGTAGGACAAATAAGGAGGGTGTGGGAATATTGGCAAGATAGAATTGGCTTTAGCGCTACATCCTTCCAAAAATTGGCTTAATGTTTCATCCTTCAGTAGTGATTGGCTGCCATTTGTATTGGGCTGAAGAATCACTCTATTGTGTATATACTCAAGTCTTTTATTTTTTTCTTTTCTCATAAATGCACTTGGACATTACTGAGCTTGCAGAATTCCCAAACAGAGTTTTGGGATACAGTGCTTTTTATCGTTTTAGGCTTCATTTTAGCAGTTTATTAGCAGATGGGCAATACTGTTAAATCATGATTTTGCAAACCTTATGTTTTTGGACAGTTTCTTTTTTTTTCTTTTTGATTTGGAATAGACTACATAGGCATATGCTGTACATAAAGTAAAGCTAGTACTTTGTCTCCGTAGTTTTAAGAAATTAAAACAAAATTAAGTTTTCTTGTATTGAAAATAACATGACTGTATGTTTTGCATTCCTAGAAGTAGGTTAACTGTGTTTTTAAATTGTTATAACTTCACACCTTTTTGAAAATCTGCCCTACAAAATTTGTTTGGCCTAAACGTCAGATCCGTGGCAATTTGTTCCTTGATGTGATTGTATTTCCAATTTCTTCTTGTTCATGTAAGATTTCAATAAAACTCAAAAACCTATTCAAAACATTACCTATTTCAAATTCAATTGTGTCCTAAAACATTATTTTATTGGTAATTCGTGCAAGAAACATTTTTTAAAAACTGCCATTGTGAGTGATCAAATTCATGCAAAATTTATTGAGATTTCCAACATTTGGCATTGGAGGCATGCGAGTCAGAGCTAGAGCTAATCATGGAATCAAATTAAAATTTCTTAATTGGTCTTCTAATCTAGTTGTATTTAACATTCAGTAGTTTGTTTTATTAACAACTTCCAAGTACATAATGAACACACTTGCAAACCCATTATAGTCAGATGAGAGAGTATTCTCTAGGAAGATGGTCCAAAAACATAATCTGTTTTTATGTTACTAACACAGATAATGTCTAATGACCTCAATACACTTTGATACTATACAAGCATAACAGACAGTTATGTGCACAATTTGAATGTAAAATGGTTTGTTTTTCAAAATGTAGTGAAAATGTAAACAAGTCTTCATGTGGTTAACTAACAAACAAGATTACTAATTTGACTTTAAAAAACGGATTTTACACCTTGTGACTTGAGACTTAAAAATGCCCAGCATTTCCATTTAAATTTCCATTTCCATATCCATTGCTAGTTTTTTCTTCTGGGTGTATATAGAACTTTTTTTTAAAATATGAACCCATTTTCACCAATTTTTAAAAACTTACATTTGACCCTTAATTCATGATGATTGTTTCACCTGTTTGTTTCCTTTGCACTGTGCTAAACTGCAATGATGTACATCTTCATTTTAGAAAGTGCAGTCCAAAGATCTAAAATTTATAGACAAAATTGGTCAAATTCAATGTCCATAATAGCTCAGATTTATCCATTTACATTTGGTCGGAACATAGGGAGAACAAGCTGCTTGGCTAAACTTTCTTCAGCCCTTTTCTATTTAAAAAAATTGCATTGCTTTGTCAACTGTTTTTCCGCAGTTTTGTTTGTTGAGAATCAAGGAAGGTAATATAGGCCTGATTGAATTGAGAGGGGAAAAATTACTTTTCTCTCCAACCGCTTAATGCGAGGGCGGTAGAGCCTCTTTAAAAACTGAGACCAAACTATGGTTTGTCCTAATAGTAATTGACCATGGTTGTATTAGGAGGAAAATCTTTTAGCTGGTGGTCACATAGATTTATTTGCTTTTTTCTTGAGTAATGCCACAAGATTTCTCTCATGAAACTTACTTGACTTTTTAGATCTGTTAAATGTGTTGGCAATGGCTGGCTTTCTAATTCCTAGTGATAAGAATTATTCTGCAGTCAGTTCATCAATTGTTTCATCAAGTGCTTTGCAGTCTGTTCTGTCGCTTAACAGAATATTGATCTGTGAAACCAAATTTGAACACAATCTAAAATATTTGTTTGGGTGGGAAAGGCCACTTAAATTATATTTTGTGGATCATAAACAAGAACGACCAACAGAGATAAACAGTAGTCTGTTTAATACATTGATACAAAACATGATAGTTGAGAAAGGATTGGAAATCTACCCCATGTGCCAGTGTGTTAGAAATCCCATGCTGCGTTGGCTCTCCTACCAAAAACTAATTTTGTAAAATACTTCAATGAAGTGCAATATTTTGCACATATAAAATCTGGAAGTCTTCAATAAATATTAACAGTCCACCCTATCTTCAGATATCTGTTTTAAATTCAGTCTATTACCAGCAACAACCAAAATATTCCCATGGGTATATGTATTCTGTCAAGGGAACAAGTTTTTCCCCTATTTTTAGTAAAATTCCGGGTAAAGTCTAAAAGCACAATCTAATCAGACAATCAGCCTTAGGAATTTTTTTCCTTTTTAATACTATTTTAACAGAGAGCTAAATATCAAAATATATTTTACTCATCTGTTTCTTGACCTTTCATCAAAACATTGGGGGAGGGTCCTCAACATAGAAGAACTTCAATCCTTCAAGGTGGGGGAGAAATCGGGGAAACGGGATTCAATATTTGATCACTCATTTATAGCAGTTGCTTCAATGTCTCTATTGATATGGAGGTGATTTTCAAATGAACTGATGCCAGAGTTTTGGTATTTCAGAAACCTTATTAGACAAAAGACTTCTTACAAATTCTTAATTATATAGGTCTATCATTGTAATGCAAGCCAGTCTATATGTTAACTAATTTACTGAGAATTACACTTAATTTAAAAAAAAAGACTTCTAAAGGTGTAGTAATTGTTCTAGGTGTACAATTCCTTCAGTGGGGTTTCCATTTTTTTTCCTAGCAGAATATACCAGTCTTCAATAATTAAACCTGTTGAAAGCTTTTTCTTCAGAATTTTTGCTAAAATCCAAAAGAATTGGAAGATTTAAGCTTGATAATCAGCTGTATGAATGACTGCCTCATTTATCAAAGCCTGATTATATTTTCACCTTGTCTGCATTCGTATGCCTTTATTTGAACTCATTTGCGTTTTGAACATTAAAAACATGCTTGTAATAAAGCTATTATGAGTAAAGTGAAAAGGGATATGAAAATACCTGGATTAAGAGTACAGAGAAGTTCTCAGGGCCTAATAATTGGAGTCATTATGCAAGCAAATCTTGGAACTTCATTAGGCCTTTGTTGTTTTGCCTGGCCAAGCATGATTTGGCTTTTTGCAGTTCTTAATACATGAGCCAGATTTTTCTTGCACATAAAATGTATATTCAAACTTGAGCTGTCTAAACAGGTATTTAATGGAGTACTAAAATTGGCAAAACTGGACTCCTTGTCACTTAAGTGAACTGGTAAAATCTCTAAAGTTCTAAGGGCCTTAGAACTCTGGGCTGCATTTTCCCATTTCTCTGAAAATGGGAGCTTCTGTTAACTTAGGTCTAGAGTTGAGCTGTTTTGCATTGTGAATTTGATATTTGATCATACCAAACATAGACTGGCTTACTAAGGTGCACCTATAATTTTTGCAACTGTTGGGATGGAGAAAGCTCAACAAGAAATTGGCTAACATCTTCATTGCACAATGAAGACATATATCTGATAAGTACCTGGGCATCTGTTCGAAACTGGCCAAAAAAAGAAAAGAAAAAAAATGCTGTGGCTGACTCAATTTTCTTCTGGCAAAATATTTTTGACATCTTGCAAGGAGGTTACCAGAAGCTCTGAATGACAGTTCAGAATGTATTGCAGTACATTTTCTGATGTTATCCAGAAATCTGCAAGTGTAACTTCTATTTTAACTCCTTCCTTTTATTACCTGACTATCAGGGAAGCGTGGTTGAGGCTGCCCTGACCTGACATGTCATGATGTCGACTTGCTAGGTGGGGTTCGCAGGGGACAGTAACCATTGGAGTTATCGGTAAGAGAAACTTTCTTTCTAATTTTTTTTAATAAGATAAAAGGGCTTTCTTCTGGGTGGTGGGTGGAATTATGCTCCTTGCCCTCTTTCTTCTTTAATTATAGTTATTTGGGGTTTCTCATTAACAAGCCCATACTTTTCAGGGCTGACTGTGTCTGAGTGGTGAGTATGAATGTGATTTTGCAGGTTACAGTATAGATTGACTTGTATCTGAGAACAGTGTAGGAAAAAGATTGTTCAAAGGACTTCATTGCACATTTTTAAATGCAGTTAAATTTTTAAAGTGGATTGCTTCCACTTGCAGCAAGACTGTTTATGCCTTGGGAGTAGAGTTTCATGTGAAAAGATGAAATTAAATTCCAAAGATAACGTATTTGTACAAACTCCTTATCTGTTTAGGAGCACAAGAACTGCTCTGGACCTTTCTACTGGGTGAACTCTGACAGTAGTTGTTTTCGTTCTGTGTACAGATCTTTGACAAAGTACAGTGGTAGACAGTTTTGAGGGGCCCAGGGTCTGATTTTCTCCCATCTCAGGATCTGCCATGGGGTGCATCACTCTGAAAACATTTCATTAAAAAAAAGTTCTTGGGTTTTATATGGCTAACTATTTTGCAGAGTTGCATCCCTTGTTCTAGAGAATTTCTGCTCCTGGCTAGGAAGGGAAATGGTGGGAGGGTCCAAGTCCCACAAAAAAACAAAGGTGCATGTGCAAATGTGGACACCCCATACTATAGTTTCATAATACATAGAATGCTAATGCACACACATTTGTTATCTACTTGGCAACAATAAATTGGTGTAGCAGCAATGAAAATGGTGTTTCCAAATGAATACTCAGTAACTTGCTGGTGTTTTGGTGATCCTGTTTAAGATTACAGCAAGAGGGGCCCTCTGTTGTCTCTAGCATTTTTATATTAGCTTTGAACAAATAACTTAAAAGTATTCCTGGCAACGTGAACAGAGTACTTAACCTCTCAACTGTTAGCTTATGTCACTTTCTAGAAGGCTAGGTGCTGTAAAGAAGTTTATGATATAGAATTCAGGTCAGTGAGCCTAAACATTATATAGTTGCCACTTACAAGGACTGTTATGTCATCTGGGTCCTGTTCACAGGTTGTCCTTAAAACAGAAACAACTGTTAACTGAGGCTTGAAGAAGTACAGCATTTGTATGTTCACATCTGACTGACTTTTTCATTGCAGCTTGCTTAATAAAGACCTGAAAATGAATTCTTTGAGCACAGCAGGACACTTTGCATATATGTTGTCATTTGACATGGTTAAAATCATCTTATTTTTCTACTGACAATAAATTTTGTTACTGGTGGGTTAGGCATGAGAGAGAATGTTCAGTATTTTCTTCTTTGTTTTTCTGGATTCCATTTCACATTGCATTAAATATTTTGTATGTTTGCAATTTTTGAACCCGAATGAGGTGTTAACCTAAATTCTTTCCTAATGCTGAAGTTGTGTCAGCTTCCTCAAAGATTTAAGCTGTATCTGTATGGTCAATAATTTCCTTCCAATCATTTGCAGAAAGTTTCGAAATAAAAGAGAATAGACCAATTTTTCTGTTTCATATCAGAAAATACTTAATATGGTTATGGCAGCAACAAGGTTTTATTATTTAGTTTGGTTGCATCATGTGCCTCTGAGAAATCTTCTAGACCCTAGAATGATTGAAAATTTTGCAAAATCTGAGTACCATCTTGTTGAAGGCAGGGCAGTTTGTGGTTTTCTAGATGTTGTTGGACTGAAACTCCCAGCAGATATCATAAGCATGGCCATTGATACAAGTTGCGGTCTAGCAACATTTTCCATTAGAGATCGGCATAAACTGCAGTTTGTTGGTTTAGCTGCATAGCTGTTCCTTTGGCAGACAGCAGTGCAGCTTCCCAGCCCTGACTCCTTCAGGCACTGTCTCTGAGTGGGTGCCCCAGAGGAAGTGGGGCAAGGGAAGCCAGGGTGCTGTGCAGCTGAACCAAGCCAAACCGTGGTTCATGCCCATGTCTGTTCCCCATCTCTGGTTACGGGAACTTTGACAGACATTATGCTGCAGAATAACTCTCAGCCTGATTGCAGTTCTTGTAATACAGGAGTGTGAATGGATGTTCTGATAGCTAATTGCAGATGAAAATAATCAAGCCATTTACAAAGAAGTTCTACTTTGGTAGCTGCAGAGAACTGTTGCTTGGCATTATGTCATGACCTTTTGCCACGAAAAGTATTAATTCTGATTTCCGGTCCTTGCTTAATATTGCTTGGTAAAATTTGCATCCAACTGTAAAAGTTTTATGCATGTTCTGTGGCTGGGTAGATTTAGGAGCTCACGGTCGACTAGCCACTCTTCAACCTGGCAGGGAGGCTCGTCATCTCGCCTCCTATCAGGAGTGGCTAGTTCACCGCAAGCTCTGGAGTGATAGGAAGGGAGTGCGGAGCCCGTGGCAGCAGAGGAAGGGTGAGTGGCCAGACCCTCGTTATGTCCACCTGTGCGGGGCTATTCATATATGAATACCCCCAACTCTAGTCCTGACCCTTCTTTACTTCTTCTCCCTGTCTGTCAGTCTCTATCTCTTCCATCTCCCGCAAAGGGGTCGTAACCTTCTGCACCATCTGGGGCTTCCCCTTCTGCACCTCTAAGGCTTTCTTCTGTCTCTCTGTGGGGAAAGACAGTACTTGAGCTGGTATGGTATCAGGCCGGCCACTCTCCTCACAAGTGATTTATTGGAAGGGCTTGAGCACCTATGCCATCTGGGAGAGTACCAGCCAATCTGTAGCACTGATGCCCACCTCATTTCTCCCAGGCAGAATGGGCATGGAGGACAAGATGTCCTCCAAAACAGTCTTCTGCTCCACCGGGCGGGACACCATGGTGTAGATGAAGTACCACTTGGTTGACAGGTCCATCAGGAGAACATGTGTCTCCTGCCCCAAATACTGCCTCACAGAGCTGACAGACATCTTTCAGACTGCAAGAGAAGTGGCCCATCAGTTGGCGGCAGTGCTCCAGGAGTGCCTGCATCTTGACATGGCTGCCTAGGCCAATGGCATCACGCACAACAAGGTGTAATTTGTGTGTCATGCACATGATGCCCTCAAAGCCTGCCACATTCAATGCTGCCAATATGTTGCGTCTGGCATCTGTGACCATGTGGCCATGGATGACCTCCCCCCCCGGTGCCCACCTCTGCAGTACAGACAGGAACACATCACCAATGTTCCTCCCTGTTACCTGAGCCTCCATGTGCTGCTCCTGCAGCAGAATGGATCTGTAGCCTGATGGCAGGACAAAGGGCTCCCCTCCGACCCTGTCACTGATGCCCTGTCACTTCTCAGGTCCTCTGGCTGCCATCAGAGGGTCATGAGCAAAAGTTACCCATGGTGACCTCCACTCCACAGGTCCACCATGAAGTGCACCATCTGCCCCTGTGCCCATGAAAGCTGGTCTCCATGAGGGAGTGCCATACCAGGAGGCGAAAAAATGCAGCAACCGAGAGAAGGCTGGGGCTTCCATGGTGGACATTGGAACCCTGAGCAGGCAATCGTCTCAGCAACAAAAATGAGTGGCTTCCTCCTGTGTCTAGCCAGCTGGTTGAGATTCAGTTGCAGACCCAATGGGCACAACTTTGTGGGGCATGGCCTGCCTCATGCTCTGAGCCCCAGCAACCCCCCTGCCTGTCCGTTTGGAAGGAGGTGCCTCCTTCTGACTCCCCACTTTTCCTCTGGGGCTGCTCTCTTCCCCCCCTAAATGGTGGTGACAAACGGCCTTCCACAGACAGGAGACTTGGGTGGTGCCTCTCCAGATATTGGTGGAAGTTGGTGGACGACAGAAGCGTGGGTTGTGACCCCCTCTGGACCATCACAAGGCAGGTGGGGGTGTTTGGAAAGTCTGCCTTTACTGGTTCCAAGGACTGGGAGGTTTCTGGATCCTCTGGAGCCAGTGACTTCTCAGGTTCCTCAAGGAAGAGGAGTGGCAGTTCTTTGGGCACTGCAGGAAGCTCTGCTTCCATTCCCCCTGCATGGCCACCGGAGGAGGAATGGTGGTGGTGCCTGGTCTACTCAGACTCAGGGGCTTTTCCCCCTTAGATTCCCCATGGCCACTGCCCTTCATTTTCACCTGCCCTCTATATCCCTGCCTGCCAAACCACACTTTACAAATAAATGGGATGGGAAGGAATAATAGAGGAGAGAGTGTCATAATAAATTTTATTTTTTAAAGAAGAAACAGGATGGTAGGGAAGGTAGGGAAGGAAATGAAGGTTTTTTTTTTAAAAAAAGATTGTTTATTTTTTAAAAAAACTAACAGGTATAAGGAGCTGGAAAACTAAATAGTATACCCCTAAATAACTAGACACCCAGTCCCCACCACACCCACCCTGCCCGAATGCATGCCTCAAAGAATAACCAATTTCTCAACTAAAATGTGACCTGACTAAAAAAAGCTCTCCCTAGTGTCCCACTAATAAAAATGATAAAGAAAGAAAAATATGTTTTTAATGTGCTTTTGAGCACACAGTATGGGCTGGAGCACTCAGGCCAGCAAGCAAAATGGCAACCATCCAGTATCCATATACACTCAAGCACTCTGGAATAAATTGGGGGGAAAGGGTAAATCCACAAACACAAAATCCTCCCTCCCCCCGAGATCACCCACCCTGCCCTAAACCTCAAAAATAATAATAATAATAAAAAAATTTAAAAAAGCCTCTCTACTGTACTGAACTAAAATGTACCCACAGCTAAATAAAGCCCTCTCCACATTCCCAGTATTTCAAATAATAATGATAATAAAATAAATGAATTAAATAGAAAATAGAAAACTGTTTGCTTTGCTGCCACAACAGTGAAAAGCTGAACTCGGCAAGACACAACAGCACAGTACCAACTGCCTGAGCCAAGATTCTGAGCAGGAGTGCAAAATGGCTGCAGGGAATGGCTGCCAATCCAGGAGTCTCTAGGTCCCTCCCAGGGTTGTCCAGAGCTTCTGATTGGTAGCAGCAGGCTGTAGCTGGCACAGGAGGCCCAAAAAGGGGGTTGATGAATCGACAAATATTTGTCACTTCATAGTCATTGGGATCTCCAAAAATGACTAATATGAATCGGCAAATATGTGATGAATCAGCAATATCTGACGAATATCGCAATTCATTTTTTAAAATTTGTCCCTATGTCTACTGGCAATCATAAATACCCATGTGGGCCACCTTGGGAATAAGAATAATAGTTCTATAGTCTTTCACTTGAGGAACAATATGATATACATTTTTAAAGCTGTATAAACACAGCAGTTCAGTTTCAGATACAGGCCAGATTGAAGGTGGAGAGTGATACAGGATCACTGACAAGAACAATCCGGAGAACAGGAAAATGTTACCTTTACATAAGATCTTAGTGGCATTACTATGAAAACACATGACCCTAGATATTGCCTCTTGACTGTTATTGATAAAGTATTCTCCAGTAAATGTCTTTTTTCCTACATCATTTAACCTTTGTTTTATTTTTATATTACTTTCTTTTACAGATGAAAACTGTTGTGGGGCAAGTTATCAGCCTCAGCCAGTGGTACAGATTTGTTAGCAGGCAAGACAGTCTGCATTTGCAGATTTGTGGATAAAAGAATGAGATTTGGCAAGATAGCAGAAAAACAGCCTTTTTAGGGACCATAGCAGATGTTTTTGGAAATAGTTCTTGTTTCCATAAATCATTCAAAATCCCTGTTAACCAGTAGTCATAAACTATCATTTTATATGACAGTTCATTGGGTTGACAGGCTCCCCTATATACTGGGCTGACATGATTCCTTTTCCAGGGTGTGCGTAAAAGACAAGAAGTTTCAACTTCAGGATTTGATTAACCACAGGTTGACTTCTCATCTAAGCGCAACAAACTGTGGTTAACCTTTTTTTGCTTTAGGTATCAGACTGTGGAGCCAGAGATTGGGATTTCAATTCTCCACTGTACATCCCAGAAGAGCCAGCCTGTACAGCCTTGGGCAAGTTACACAGTCCTAGAATGCCCCTAGAAGAAGGGACTGGTAAACCAATTCTGAGTACTCTCTATCTTGAAAAGGGTTGCCATAAGTCAAAATTAACTTGATGGCACACAATTATTATGATTAGTTGTTAAGGTAAAACAGAAGATAGCATTTCCAGTTTCATGACCGTACCAGATATACAGAGATATAGCACATGCCTGGGAGGAAGCCAGGTTCATTCCTGTAATGGTAAGCCTTGGTTCATCATGATATCTAAACAGTCAGTGTGTCAACTTTTAATAGAGTTACTTTAGTTAATCTTGCTTAAACATTATCTAATTTTACAAGATGTATTTCATTTGAAGCAGTGGTTTTAATTTTCTAGTAGTCAGTATCAAGGCACTTTTCTCCTTATTTGTCAGTGAGCTTGTGGGAGACATACCATCTGTACACTTAATTCAGCTGTGCCAACAAATGGTGATTTCCCATACTGCTACTTAATTCAGAGATGTGCATTTGGGTTCTGTTTTCATTGAACATAAGTGGAACTAGTTATTACTAGTTTGTCAGTTTAGATGAGTTTCTAGAATCACTTTCAACTGCGGAGAAGAACTCCAGAGAACATCATAGTTTTTGGTATCCAGCTGGTCAAAAGTGCCATCTTTTTTTTCAGAGGACGATGTCAGTATATTGAAGGAGTACACTGGAATTAAAAGGTAAAAAAGTTATTATACAGTCATCTTAAAAAACTGAAACTTACTGGCTTAAGTGGGGAGTGATGTATCCTACTTTGTGCCTCTTAACTGGGACAAACATAAGAATCAGAGTATTAGATCTATCCGGTTTCTTTAGACTTCACATGAAATGAAATGGAGAGTTACCCTTCTTGTAGGATATTCTGTCTAGTGTACAGAATCTTTCTTAAGACTATTTCAGACACTCAGGTATAATCTGGGTAAGAACATTTGAAAGTGCCTTATACATAGATTTAGAGTATTTGTCCATTTAGCCCAGTATTGTCTATTCTGATTGATTGCCAAGCACTTTTCTTCTTACCTTGCTACCTTAGATTTTTAAGCCAGATTTTTAAGAACATGGGAATCTTAAATCAAAGTTGGACAGACCCTAGGCTTCCGAGACCTACTTTGTTTTGACTGGAACCTGAAAATCCAACAGGTGAAATCAGATGCAAAATAGTGGCTTGATGAACAGAATTACAAAAAATGGGCCCATGATTTATTTTTAAGAATTTATTGCCTTTTTACACACACAAAAGTACTCTTAGCTTTATTATCAAACTTCCTTAATTTCACTAGCCTATGGAAAAGGAAAAATATATTTTTCTTGCTATGGAGTCAGAATCCCACACAAAACAACTGAAACCTATGCATGGAGAACTTGACCTACCTTCTGTCTAGCTGGCTTTAACATGTGCAAATTAGTTGCTTTATCTAGCTAATGGACTAGATGGGTTTATGGCCTCAGATGCAATGCTTTTTTTACTTTCAAGAGTTTGTCTGCAGTTTGGGGACATTTATGATTAATAACAAGTAAATAATGCTTACTGCTTCCTGTTTTTTCAATAGGTACATTTTCCCAAATATTCACCATCTGGGAGGACTGCATTTTATGGCAGGATTGTTTTTTGTTAGTTCCAGCAACAATTCTGGAAGCAATACAAAGGCTGAAATCCTGTTGCACGGTTTAAGATTTAAATTGCTGTAAGTTAAGAATTCTCTGTAGAGATTATCTGTTGCATACTTAGTTGCATGACTTAGCATGTAAAAGGTAATGTCTACAGAGATTTCTTAACTTACAGCAATTTGTGTCTATTTTACGTTATGGAATCAACTCCCAGAGGACCTACGCCTGGCCCACTCCCTGTTTTCATTTAGGAGGCAGTTGAAAACATTACTATTTAGGGAAGGCTTTTCACATCGACCCCAGTTGAATTCTTCGCCTCCATTCTTGCCTCTCTTTGAAAATTGGTTGCACCATTGTTTATGTTTTTAGACTATGTTTTTGTTTTTTATGTTATATTTACTTCTGTGTAATTTGTTTTAACTGTCTGTAAACTGAATAGTGCTTTGGCACTAATAGGATGGTATATAAAATCAAAGTAATAAATAAATAATAAATAGTTGCTTGCATAACTGTGCAAGAAGATTTCAGCCAGTGTTGCTTATACTCATGCAGAAGGGTGGCAGTATTCCACTCACTTTTTCTGTTTGAATATTTTCCATATTATACCCTGCATTTGGAACTCTCTTGCATAAGTTTCAAAAGTACTTACCATGTTCTCTTTCAAGGAAAAGCAAAGCCTTTTCAGCTCAGGCAACTAATACTATTCTTTGGATCCTGACCAACGTTGTATGTATGTTATTGATTTTTAGTTGTATTTATGCTGAACAGAATTATGGAACCATTATAAAGCACAAATAGATCAGCAATATTTAACATATGCGAAGTCTATATTCATTTTGTGGTTGAAAATGAGGGAGAGATTGAGAATTAAAGCATGAGAAGCACTTCAGCAAACTTCATTTCACTTCTATTCCTGATTTTGAAATTACACCCTTGAAATTGCATACTTTCACAGTTCATCCAAAAACTAATATCTTCTTGGAATTTTCTTCCATCTGATTTAGAGTAATATTAGAGCTTTTTTGTACTGAGCACTGTTGTGAGAAGCAGCTGAGCATCACCTACCCTCATTTTTAAGGTATAATTCTGAACTGCACACAGCAGTATACTAGAGTGCATAGATATGTGGAGTAAATCCTAGTGGTAGTTCCAGCTGGAGAAGGTTCATTGGAAATAAGTGTGACATGTACCTGTGATGACTCAGCAAGTCCCATTCATTTCCATTGTTCTGCTCTAGTTGGGTGTAGTCCTCTTTGTGTATCTATTCAGTGTTCTACATATGTAGTTATAGAGATACACAAACATTGGAGTGGTAGGAAGAGACAAAGGAAATAGTCGTATAGTCCTGGGAGAAAGCATACATGGGCAGGGGAAAAAATCAATATAGCTGTTAGAAGGAGCAAAGATTTAAGAATTAGCAATGGATGCAAATTGTTTTTATTTCCCACAGTAGCAGCTGAATCAGAAGGTGACAATTTGTGGCCCTCCGGATGATAGTAGAATAATAGAATAAAGGAATTGGAAGAGGCCTATAAGGTTATCGAGTCCAACCCCCTGCTCAATGCAGGAATCCAAATCAAAGCAGATTTGACAGATGGTTGTCCAGTTTTCTCTTGAATGATGTTGGACTACAGCTCCCATCAGCCCTAGCCAGCATAGCTAATGGCGTAGCTAAAATTTAGCTAGCTAAAATAACAAGTAGCTTAATATGTTTTAGAATCTGGGTCATAATAGTCCCAAAATTTGCTGTCACATGATGTACTGGTACTCATTCGTTTTATGGGCTTTTTTAAAGGGAGTAGACAAGTCCATATAGGATTAATGGCTCCTGAACAAAGTAAGCAACTTGCACCACTCCATAGTGGGGTTGGGATCCAAGAGGAGAAAGCAGTTATCATTCTCTGCTTATGATATTTGAAAGCAGGCTGGCTGCCGTTGGGATGGAAATGTTGTAATGGATGTTTGTGGGTCTGATTCAGTGGCTGCTCTTGTGCTTTAGTTCAAGCTCAAGCATCAGTTCACAGTGAGCCTGAAATGATCTGTTACAAAGTTTGTAAAGTTCAGTATTTGGATGTGTGCTTGTATGTGGGGACTCCAGAGGCCCATCTTGTGCCAAAGACAGAGGGCAGGATGGATTTAGAGAATAACAATATTCAGAAAAACAGTCTGTTAAAAGGAACATTTCCCCCCTGGATATTAGTGATCTTTAGCCCTTTTTCAGCTCTTCCAGATTCTCAGATATTTCAAAATGCTGCACCTAGAAATCTCTAGTTGGTTATACACCTCCATTTGAAGAGAAGGAAAGGACTCCATGAGAAGCTGTTTATAGCCCACATGTGTATTAAATGAACACACTTCTCACATTCAGCTAACCAGCATTCACATTGTTCCACGATAAAAGTATGCAAATTTGAAAAATAAAAGACAAATAGAGTTATATTCAGTCATGGCATGTGGCTTCTGAAATTGGAAAATATTGTGATGTCATAACCATCATGGTTTTGGTTAAGGACTAACTAAAAAAATACTACGAGTGCTTGTTTAGAAATGTGTACCAAGTGTACACAATGTGTATCTCAAACATTCTCAAATCAGCTTATAAAAGCTGGATACAAACTGAACTAAGAAAGCTGAAACAAACTTATTCAGATGGTAAAGGCTAACAAAGCAGCTGCTGGAATTATAAACATGAACTGTAGATGAAATCTCAACAAATTAAGGTGTTTGAATACCCAAGAAGGGGTAAAACATCCCAAGGTGAGTACTGGTGAAAGGTCATCCTTTCACCAGAAAGATTTTTCTCAGTTACTACTTAACCTGCCTTTGATTAAAGAGACACCCAAAGAAGGGCCTCTAAGGATACCTTTAAATAGCAAGCAGGCTCATGTAGAAGCAAACTATTCTTATGACTGAGTGTCAAAGCTGTATGGAGAGCTAAAGCAGGGATTATAAGCTTCTAAGGCTATGGTGAACATTTTTACAATTCAGTGAACTCCTTGGTATGTTCAGAATGGCATATCGCACTTCCAGAAGCCTCTTGAAATATGATTTACTATTTAAGCATTCCTCTGAGGTCTGTTGTTTGGTGAGAAGTATGAAATTAATCTGCAGAACCGGCATTGCTGCAAAGTCATTTTGCCTTTTAGCCACTAAAAGTCAGATAACCTACTATTTCAAATTCTTCTCTGCAGTGATGCTTAAATGCACTTCTGGTGTGATCCAGCTAGGGTCTCTTTATGTTCTTAGTATTATTAGCCAGTATAGGTCCTTTTTCTCCACAGATCAATTATAAACGGAGGCATCAACAGCATTTGAAACAATCCAGAACCTTGTATCAAGTAACACCCGTGAAGATAACAGGGAGTAAGTGATTTCACACTTCTGCGCCAGCAGGTTTAGATTGGGTCGGGTATCTTTGACTTTAGAAAACAGTGTTGTTTGGGTGGCTTAAACACTGGAAGTATGAGCAGAATACATGCTGTCTGAACATTTTGTCCTGTGGAAGTTTTAAAAAGAATTCACAAGCTTAAAGTTTAGCAGCTTGCCTGGACTTGGAATAAGGCATCAGCAGTTCTTTCTCTTCCTCCCCTAAAGTCCTAGTTCAATATTTGTTTCATATAGATGGAAACCGCTTTTTAAAACAGAGAGAGGCAGACAACCATCATAAACATTTGTTTTAGAGATGAGCACGACTGCAGCTTCCCTAGAGGACCTGGGACCAAAATGACAGCACTTAGAAACAGTTCCCTTCTCCCCTGTGAAAATATACAGTTTTTTTCTTGGGGTTGTTTGCTCTTGACAATAGATTTTTTTTTAATGAAAGCAGAATTCAACTTTTGTCAGCAGTTAACATGCAGTGAAAGAAGTTACCAGGTGCTACTCATGTAAATGCCTTTCAGCCTAGGACAAGTCACAGACCAGCATTTGCAGGTAAGACGTCACCCACTGGTTGTAGTGGTGGTGGTGGCACTTTTTGAGCTTGCTTGTTACCTGATTTGCATCTTGCATTAGTTCAAATCTGTATTGTATAAAAATATTCACTGTTAAAATTAGTATTTCAGTGGGATTAAATGTTTTCAACTGAGACGGGCAATGATTGAATGGCAGCCAGTGTGTTACTTGCTTATTACAGGCTTCTCTTTTATATGGGATAAACGATGGCATCCATGTAAAACGGTGATCAAGCATTCTGCTTTCTGCTATCTGTCCTTGAACACTGGAGCAAAACGAAAATGCACAAAAGCACAAATTATCACCAGGATAATTAGGAAATTCTTGTAATCTGTTAGTAATCTTTCTATGTTCAGGACTGTATACATGTCATAAATCCTAAACCTGAATTCTAAAGTATGGTAGTGAGTGTGAATTCAGCTGCCTGGATTTTTTAAAAAAAATTCATTACAATCTTTATGCCAAGTGTGTGAAGAAACAGGTGGAATCTTGGAACCCCAGCAGTGTTGCTGGTGACCAGTGTGGGTTCATGCCCTTTCCAGCAGGAGTGTACAATTTGTTTGACCCTCCAGATGGTAGACTCCAGTTCCCATTATTCCTCACTTTCTGCTAAGCTATTTGGAGGTTGGGAGTTGCAGTTCAATAGTTCCTATCTATAAATTGTGCAGCCCTGCTTTATTGCTTCTGTTTGTGTTTGTTTTTTAACTAGCACATAAACTACATGTTTTCTTTATAGTGACCATAGAATTCCAGTTGCTTTGCAGATTTCATTTTAAAAATGAAACAGAATATACCCATTTCTGACTCTTAATAGGGAGATG
The DNA here is from genome assembly GCA_037013535.1 of Intellagama lesueurii. Lineage (NCBI taxonomy): Eukaryota > Metazoa > Chordata > Lepidosauria > Squamata > Agamidae > Intellagama > Intellagama lesueurii. The sequence goes on along the minus strand of JBAJHW010000009.1, from coordinate 12,078,670 downwards.
CTTGATTGAAAAAATTCACATAAGATTGCATTTTCTTTTTGCATATGGTCAGCCTGCTATGCTCAAAACTGTTCTTCACATAGCTGCTTTGCCAAGGGGGCTTAAATGCATGCTTCAACTAATGGCACTTAATGCAGTCTCTGTCCACAGTGCTTTTCGTTTTACCTTAAAGGGGTCATGCTTGATACTGCATTTGCCCACTGCTAAGCAATGACCAAGAATGGATCAGCAAGGCAAAAAATCCACAGCTTGCCTAGCACAGATTGCTTAGCCCTACCTTAATAAAAAGTAGTGATTTTTTAAATAAAAAAAACACTGGAAACTTATGTTCTTCTGTCTTCCGCCTAATTGGTTTAAAGCTTGAAATCTCACCTGAAATCTTTAGCATCTGAGATACAGCAATTTTGACTCTACCTCAGAACAGAGCAAAACCAGTGAACTTCTAAAATCAGTTGTGAAGTGGAGGCCTATGACTGAAAAGGAGAATTAGGGCAATTTGTAAATGCATAATCTGATCAGAGACAATGCAAAGAAAATGGGTAGTTTTAATGACATGGAAATAAGCAGTCCATCCTATCTCCACCTCATGCAGCAGAAACAGCGGTTAGTTGATGCAGTAAGTACATTTTTATAAACAGATTTTACATGGAAATGAACTTTCTCCTAGACATTTTGAATTTTCCTCAGTGCAGGCCAATATCCTTGTTGCATAGCTCCACCTGTACAATGGAAAATGTGTCAGCAGCATTCTGGTTTTGGGGGAAACGTGAGTTGCAAGCAGTGAGACAGAGTCACACACATACCAAAAGTGAAAGAGGAAGTCTTTAATTAGTGGCAGTGTTCTTTTGTTTATCTTGTTATTCCTATTGTATAGGATACTTATTAATATACAAAGAAACAAACAAGAACAACATTCAATTAAACAATTGCTTTATAAAATGGCAGTAATTTTGCTTTGCTCTTGAGTTGTTTTTTAATTAGATCCAAATGTCTGAAAAACCTAAAACTTCCATGTAGAGTCTTATTCACTGGCATTAAGCATCTTCCCAACCATTTTAAAAGGGGGTGCATGAAAGACATTCGCCTACATCTGGTGGACTATACTCCCAGTTTTTTGAAAGATCCAGATTTTTGTCTGATTTTGATAACAGTGATCAACTCCGGTAAATATATCCTGGGATTTTTCCACATCTCCATGGAAACAATACAGGAGTATGACATATTTAACCACCTTTATCTATCTAGAAAATGATTTAGAATGAATTTGGTTTGGTTGATATAATCTGCCTGAGAGACACACCATTGGCAGCAGTGTATATCTGTATATAATTTGATAATGAATCAGGTTTGTTTAGATAACGGTAGTTTATAATGGAAATGTTTTGCTCATCCTGTGAAACCCTGACATTTCAGCAGTGTCATAAGAGGAAGCCAGAAAAATCCCCTTGGGGGTATTATGCTGCTGTGATGCAAGCTGCTTCTGTGATTCCGAAATAATGGGAACAGCAAAATGATGACATCACCCAGGCCTGGAAAGACAAAGTGGTGAGTTAGCCTAATGGGTTGACTTACTTGGAGGGCATGACAATCCTCCTATTTTGGCACAGTTTGTGTTGGTGAGACCCAGAGGATCAGGGAAAAGTCTGCATAAACGGCCCAGATTGCTAGCTATAAGGACAGGGCAGGTGATGGGGGGAGACTCGTGAGGCATGAACGGGGCCTGTGGTAGGAGCCCACTGCTACTGCCCAGAACCTCCTGACCTTGATAGTGAGACTTCTTGCTACAACAACCTGTTCTTTTGTCCTGTACAAATGAGAGTGTAGAGAGAAAAGCATGGAGAAGGAATAGCACCCTAGGTTCACCTTCACCTTTCCACCTTTAGTGTTTGTTCAAATTAGGCCCAGAGGTACAGGGGAAGGAAGTGAGCTGAAGAAGGTGGGCCACCTTGGAGTGGGGTAACTTGGATCATGGAATTCTTCCATAATTGTACTGGTAATGGATAGCCCAGGATGATATAGGGAAATGTAGTGATGAACTTACTATTCTTATGTTGCTACAGATGCACACATTGCATACATATAAATTTGTGCATCAGTTTACTTGGTTATAGCTGAGAGCTGGTATATCTGGAGCAGTGGAATGACCTTGGGAGTCTTAATAGACTGAACCCCATTTGCACCATTGACCTCTGCAGGGCTTTGGGCAGTTCACTACTCAAACCCATGAGAACATATACATTGCAGGTTTATGGTGAAAACAAATGTTATTCAGGCTGTTGAATACTTCATACTTGTGCCTCCTGTTCCATTAAAAGGGAATGCAGTGTATATAGAAAAGTAATGCAAAAAAATTCATTTCCCAAGACTGTACAGGGAGGAAAACTTTGACATAGGGCTGACATTCGCCCATCCACACGTTAAAGCTATACAGTAGAGTCATTATCATATTCTTTTAAAAATACGTACACAAATCAGCCCTTGAAAAATAGCATATAACTCCTAACTAATAGAAGGAGAACGTTTTACATCAGTGGTTCTCAAACTTGGGTCCCCAGATATTCTTGGACTGCAATTCTCAGAAACCCTGGCCAGCACAGCAAGTGGTGAAGGCTTCTGGGAATTGCAGTCCCAGAACATCTCGGGACCCCAGTTTGAGAACCAGTTTTACATTCCTTAGCCCAGTTTGGGTGTACGTACTCAAGTGGTTACCATTGTGTGGAGAGACTGCTTGCTGGCCCTTTCATTGCATTCCCTCCCTTTATTCTGTGAGGAAGGTCTGAAGAGGTCAGCTTGTTTTGCCCATATAGGCTCCTTGTTCTATTTAGAATGGCAGTTGTGCAGGCTTTAAGATTGGAGTAGGTAACTTGTTCGCTCCCAGATGCTGGACTTTAGCCTCCATCAGCCCTAGCTGGCAGAGCCAACGGTGAGGGGTAGTGGGATTTGCAGTCTGTGACTTTGAGATGGCCAGAGTTTGCCTGCCCTGTTCTGTATTATACGGGAGGATATTTTCCATGTAGAAAAGGTGCCTCCTTTGCTTCGGGTGCACCTCTTTTTTCCTCTCTCACTGGGACTATCAGGCAAGCTGTCCTTACGTTGCTAGTCATATTGAAGAATGCCACATCTCCCAGTTTGGTTGTCTATTCATTCACTGGTGTGTTTAGCAAAATGGTGTGGGTATAATACCTGTGGTGAAGAACTTACTTAAATCCATAAACTTTGTTCTTATCTGCTTGTCTTGTAAGTGGCTGTTTCCCTTTAATAAACACTTTTCCAAAGTAAGTGTTCTGTGGTGATTTCTCCAAGACTCTGCTTGTTTCTGGTCACAGAACATTAGGAGGGTACATAGTGCAGTTCTGCTGCTGAAGCTAAGCTGGAGTGATACAGTGCTGCCTGGGTGAGAGGCCACCTTTACATACGACAGTATTGTCTCCTTAGAGGAGGAGTGGGATACAAATGAGTTACATAATATGTCACACTCACATTCCCTTCTGAATCAAGGAGATATCCTGCTATGATGGGTTTTGAAGGGCAAGGGGAATGTCATGCTATACGTATCATGAGCAGTCAGTGTACCTGTACACTGTACACATATACATACTGCAGTCCACTCATACACATAGAATGCAGTACTTTGAATGCCGAGTCTTACTCTCTTTGTGGTTTGACACAAAGGGTCCCCAACTCCTGGTCCACGACCTGGCACTGGTCCATGGCCTAGGCAGGACCAGGCCGCGGACACAGATCTCACCCCCCCCCCCCCCGTGAGCGTGCCATGTCCCCGTGCGCACGGACCCCGCCCCCCCAACCGGTCTGCGGTTGGGAAAAGGTTGGGGACCACTGGTTTAACAGACTACATCCCTAATCAGTGCAGTGGATGCTTATGTTTAGAATAATAGCGGTGTGTCAGAAATTGATGCAAAGTGTGTAGTTCAAAAAAATGCTCTTTTGAATACAAAGAGAGGCCTATGCAACTTGTAAAGACTAGCAAACACATTATGGCATAAACTTTTGTGAATTACAGGTCATTTTGTCAGATGCTTAGTGTGATACTCTCTTTTGTACCTTAGCTTAATGTGCATTTGATTAACTAGGTTTGCTGAAATTCTGTTGCTTGGCATAGAAACCCTGTTTGCATCAATGGACCAAATCCCCACTGATTCAGTAAGGTTACTCTAGTGCTACTTATTATGCTAAGCAAACTTCAGCATACAATAAATCACTTGTAATGGGTTTTGGGTTCATTAATGTCAAATTCAAGTGAATTTTATTACTAAGAAATATCAGGCAAAACCAAAATAAAAATAAAAATCAAGACAAAAGTGTTGTGGCACCTTAAAGACTTAACTGCTAAACTTTAATGTGAGCTTTCATATACAAATCTACTTCAGACATAAGAATGGGATTACATAGCAAATATTTACACATGGGACCATTGCTGGAAGAGACTGTATTTTTAACAAAGAGACTGTATTTTTCTGGGCACAGGTTGTTGATAGTGTGCCATTTCACACCTGGCAATGACTTTTAAGGCTCCTGTTGATATTCAGTTCTCCCAGGAAGCATTGTTCTGTAAACAATGTTGATGATGGCAAAATTAATCCCAGGTTGGATATAAGAAGCAGGAACAACATTGTAATAAGTATCTCTTATAACCAAAGGGGCTTGTGAGATGGCACTGGTAGATAGAACACAATATTTTACATTTGATAATGGCCTAAGAAATATTGACTTATATTGAGTCCATCGAGATGGGTTTTAAACATATGTATATATTTTATCTCAGCTGTCTCTGGATTCTTATAAATTTTCTTTAGAGTGGAAACTTTCAGACCTTATACAGAATGTCCAGATAAATTTAAACTTCTTAAAGCTCTTCCTGCTTTTTCTCAATTTATTTCTAAGTTTGTGGTTTTTTTTCCTATCTCCACAATTCAGGTCTAGAAAGGGCAAAGGATGCCACACAGACATCCAGCTGGAGGATGCAAGAAGGATGTCATGATAAACTAGTTAGTTGGCCTTGCCATTTTTGTTCCGGATGTGCAGAGCAGTTTTGGAACAAGGCTCTTCATAGTTAGATAGCAAATTAAGGTTTCTGCTTGTTCTGGAATCAAGAAAAACTAGGTTTTTGAAATGACAAGGTAAAAATGTAATATCAAAAGGGATAAAGAAAACTTAAGAAATGTGTTGGGTACATTGAATCAGCCAAAAGAGCTGGGAAAATTGCCTAGCTGTTCAACTGCATAATGGACCGCTAGATGGCAGTACAATTCTGGTTAGATTCTGCTCGGTCTTCTAAAGATAATTTGTCTTCCAGTAATTTAAGGCACCTCATGGATTTGCCTTAACTACAGTATATTCTTGCAGATACGTTTGTTGAGAAGAAAATCAAGGCCTAAGACTCTTTAAAGATGTCTATTTGCTGTTTCTGATAAAATCATCTGTACACACTGAGAACATGATTCAGCCTCTATAAGCTTCCTGTGCTTGAAGATAGGAGTCACTGGGCCCTCACACCTTGTATTTTTGACACGTGGCTGACACTCTCAATGGTCTGGGCCAGGAATCGGATATGAGCAATGAACCTGTTAGATTTGGCCAGAGACTGTGGGAAAAGCAGATGAATAATGAAAACTCTTGACACATAGTAGCGTTTTAGCCCAGAGATGTCTAAAGATGCAAAAATAGGGATTTAGCAGAGATGCATACTAGAAAGTAAAACTGACTGATACAATGTAAGTGAATGCTGAAAGGGTTAATGAGTTTGGCACTGAATGAAAAGTCTCACAACCTATGGCAGCATTTTCAGAGGCTGTTAGGCAGCCTCGTCCTTTGTTCCATTTTCTTCATCTCTTCTGCTCTGAAACCAGAGCAAGGCACTTGTGTTTTTAACAAAGTAAAAATGCAAGATCTATTAAGGCTTTTGCCTTAATTGGGTTGGCTTAATGAAACTTCCCAATTTAGGTGGGTTTGGGGCGCTGGCACATGGCAGTAAATTTTTAAAACTTAAAATGAAACCATCTTTGAAATTCAATAAATTGGAACTAAATGAGAGTAAAAATACTTAGCATGAGGCAGGCAGTCTGCCAGGTTGTGGGTCAAATCCCTACACAGATGCTGATAGCAGATGGGTCTGATTCAGACTAACAGTACAAAAGGGGTTTGCAGCAGATTCAGTGACACATTCTTTATTCTTAACCTGCCATATTCCTGTTAAAAGAGACTGTTCTAGCATAAGACAGTGCACATGACTCTTCCCCCCCCTTTTTTTTTTTTAAATGGAAGATTTTTCTGTCTTAGATGTACATACTGTACTTTCTATGTATATGAGCAGGGAAAATCACAGGCCATTTAGAATTAAAGCTACTATTCTATAGAAACAACTTGGGAGAGAATCTTATTGACTTTGGTATAGCTTACTTTTCAGCAGAACCATATGCCTACCATCATATGATTTTTAGATTTAATGAGTGTTTACTTGCAATTCAAAGGCTGGTATGATTTTAATGTTAATATTAATGTTAAAAATACAATAGTTCAAAGACATCTTCATCGTGGTCTCTTTGTTTCACACAAAGAGAAACGAAGCACCTGCACTAGCACTCTCATGAAACCTTCCAGAGCTTTCCCTTCCTGCACATGCTCCGCCCATTTACTTTAGTCCCCTTTTGTCTGCTATGACAGTGACATTCACAGTTCATTTGGAGATCAAAGAGCCATAAAAAGTTTCTGTAAATAGCCTCTAAACTTACCATTACCTATCTTCCTCATTTTCTGGTTTTAACCTGAAAAAAAGAGTTAAATTGTTTGTTGTCTCCTCCCCTTTTTCCTTAACTGGTGGTTGAATCTTAATGGTTTATGGCCTCAGCTGCTTTAATGAAATACTGTTCTGGCTTTGGAGCAAAATACCTCAAGCAGATGGACAAGTCCATGTTTATGTTATTTAGGAGAAGCTCATTTAGTTAAAACTTGTGTGATCTGCAGAGGATTTACTAAATTGACTTTGAAAAATCATCAGGCTTGTTTAAGATCATATCTGTGGGAAAAATCCTTAAAAGTAACAGACTCCCTAAATAAGAATACCACAGCTAGGTAGTCAACATCAAAACAAGTCACTGAAAGTGAGTACAAGATCATCAAAAACTTTTACAGATCAGTTAATCATAATCAGTTAATGAGAGTAGTAGTAGTCCAGGTTTGCTACAGATTACTCATATTCCTTTTCCATCTAAAGGAATTAAGTTTGTCAATTTCATCTTTGAAAGTCTACTTAACAGCAGTAGTTTTAGAAGAGATAAAAGTATCCGTGTTAGTCTGTGCTAGTGTATCAGGCAAAATCCAAAGAAGCAAAGCAAAAGAAAAAATGACTAAAACGTGGCACCTTGAAGACTAGCATATTTTAAGGTGAGTGTTCATGGACTTGTCCACAAAAGCTCACGTGAAAATATAATAGTCTTTAAGGTGCCACATCTTTTTGTCTTGTTTTGTTTTGTCTTGTCTTGTCTTGTTTAACAGCAATAGTGGCTCACCAACCACGAAATCATCAATCTTGACTGCTTTTCCAAGATTCAGTTGCAAAGAAATTTAAGCATCTTGGTCTTTGTCTTTGGTGTTGACTAGAGATGTGGGCTTTGTATTCGTACACGAATACGAAGCCTGCTGGCACAGGTGGTCAGCTTTATGAACACCCAACCCCAGATCCTGCCCAACCACTTACTGTGTGGCGTGAATGACCAATGTCATTTTCTGCACCCCAATAGTGGCAGACGCTCGCCTTCCGCAGCCCTGCCTCTGTGCTTGCCCAGCCACTCTGCGGCTGAGCAGGGAGACTTGTTCTCCCGCCCCTTTGCCATAGTGGCCAGGTGAGCAGGGAGGTGGGGCTGCAGCAGCTGAGCTACTGCTGCGATTGGGGTGCAGAAGATTGCTATTACTTCAGCTAGGAGAGCAAGTGAAATGTGTAACATTGAGATGTAATCCTCCATACATTCAATTTAACAAAGACAAAGCAATGTTATATACTGAAATACATTTTCTCCCAAAGTAGTCATTGCTTATATTACCAATTTTTATGAGCTACCACAAATTGACTTAGAAAAGACATTGTGTAGCTCAGACGTTAGGAGGGCACTTGCTTTCAATTTATCCAAGAGCAAGTGAGTTTAGAAAAATGTTCAAACTCTTTGTATGTTATCAGGGTTCTAAAAAAGGCTTTCCAGTATCTTCACAGTGTTTCTCAAAATAGGTGGTTATTACAATAAGACTGGCCTATGGTATCGCAGAAGTAAATGCAATGAAACTTCAAAGATTATTCAACTAGATTAATGGCTTCTTCAACAGCCTTAACGAGTGGAGCTGATATACAAAACATTTGCAGAGCAGCAATATGGTCTCAACCCTCTCATGTGTAGATAATTACAGACTTGATCTGAGGGCTCAAAAGCTTCATTTGGTAGAGCAATCCTGTCTTCAGTTCTGGCATGACAGGCAACCTCTGGTAACTCAGTTTGCTAATCACTCAATTGTGTGAAACAGATGACAACAAAGGGCAGGTTGTTGTTATTTAGTCGTTAAGTCATGACCCCATGGACCAGAGCACGCCAGGCCCTGTCTTCCACTGCCTCCCGGAGTTTGGTCAAATTCATGTTGGTAACTTCGATGACACTGTCCAACCATCTCGTCCTCTGTCGTCCCCTTCTCTTGCCGTCACACTTTCCCAACATCAGGGTCTTTTCCAGGGAGTCTTCTCTTCTCATGAGATGGCCAAAGTATTGGAGCCTCAGCTTCAGGATCTGTCCATCCAGTGAGCACTCATGGTTGGTTTCCTTCAGAATGGATAGGTTTGTTCTTGCAGTCCAGGGGGCTCTCGAGAGTCTCCTCCAGCACCACAATTCAAAAGCATCAATTCTTCGGTGGTCAGCCTTCTTTATGGTCCAGCTCTCACTTCCATACATCACTACTGGAAAAACCATAGCTTTGACTATGCGGACCTTTGTCGGCAAGGTGATGTCTCTGCTTTTTAGGATGCTGTCTAGGTTTGTCATCGCTTTCCTCCCAAGAAGCAGGTGTCTTTTAATTTCATGGCTGCTGTCACAATCTGCAATGATCATGGAGCCCAAGAAAGTAAAATCTGTCACTGCCTCCACATCTTCCCCTCAAAGGGCAGGTTACTCATCTGTGACTTTGGTTCTTCAAATGGCCATCTAGGTATCCACAAAACCCTCCCACTTTTCCATTTTTGTCCTGTCAAATGCAATTCAAAATTTTTGCAATGGACATGGTGGGATTGAGGTAAATGGGTGGAGCATGCACAGTAAAATCAAGAGAAAGATGCCTCGAGGCAAAAGTTCTGGAAGGTTCCATGGGAGTGCTTGTTTAGGCACAGAACCCAATTGTTTGAATATATAGGTGACCGCTTGAAGAACCATAGTTACAGGTGAGTAACCCTTTCTCCCTTGGCTTGAAGTCTAAAGTGCTTTATTTGTAGGGAACACTGTTATAAACCTTATGAACTGAATCATTTTTTGTCTCTAAAAATTAACACAGCATCCACATATACCCAGGCTTCTTTATCAATCAGAACTAGAGGCTTGCACATCCCATTTTCTTTTCGGTTACTTTTAAGATAGACTATGTTTGATCAAATTTACATTAATACCACTGGACATTTCCATAGTCTGCCATTTCTGTATGAGTTTTAAATACTCAAACCCATGATCTAATCTGACAACCATTTGTTTTGTGCCTACTATGTGACTACTGCAGAATGTGTGGGGTTTGGTTTGGTTTGGTTGTTTGGTTTTTTATATGTGATAATTCTGTTGCAATAACCAGACTCATTGACCTGTAGCAACTGGCCCAATAAAATATCACATTGTTTTGCTTCCCATGGTTATTTGTGTTGGCTGGCTAGCGGTATTTATCAAGAGTTGCTTAAGGCAGCCATGTTGGTTGTAGAATAGTGGGAATTGAACTCATCACATTTAAAATATGCTTGCTTGAAAAATATAGTTTATTTCCATATAGGCTTTAGAGCTTTTTTACTTAGGGTAATCTTCCAAAATCTATTTGGACATTTCATTTGGATCCAAACATGTCACAGAATAATGAACAGACTTTTAAAGTCAAACATTTAGCCAAGAGGACGGTATGTGTCTGATTACTGTCCTAGTCTTAAAATATTATGTGGTCTTATCCCGTAATTTCTGCTCATAAGTAAATCTCACTGTTTTCCCTGTGCTTACTTATTCTCAGATAAGTGTCTGTTTGCTACCTAAACCAGCTTATGGTTTATTAAATGCAGGGTTCAGCTTGCACCTAGAATTAATGCCTAATATGAGCATTGAAGGGGAAAAATCCAGCTGTTACCCAAATCTCCTTATCACTTAAATGAAATACGCCTGTTTCTCGTTAGGCAGAGTTTTGAAGGAAAGGGACTTTTAAAATAAAATAAAAGTGGAGATCTAATACTATTTCTTTAAAGAGATGGTTGATGCCTGTTAGCAACATCTGATTGAAATAAAATGTTTTGAGTTAATCAGTCTGGATGAACATTGCACCACAGTAATCTTTTGCCCCAACTTTAGAAGCATAAGAGGAGATGATGGAATTAAGCAGGACCAGCTCTACCATTAAGCAGAATGAGGCAAGATACCCCAGATGGCATGGTGGGGGACTACAGTACTAGCCTCCAGCTGACCTGAGTCCCTTCATCTTTCCTCTCCTGGAAAGCAAGCTGTTGTGTGCCACAAATCCTCTGTTGCAGTCATAAATATTGTGTTGCTGCCCTCTTCCATTGGCAGTGTTAAATAAGATTAATATACCTGATGTTATGAAATGGAGGAGATGCCAGATTATCTTTTGCCCCAGGCAACAAAGTGTCTTGGGCCAGCTCTGTGACAAATGCTGGCTAGTTGTGGAGTGAGCTTTCAGTGCTTGAGCTAGCTGGTTGGTTGCTTGTAACTAGCTGTGTACCTCTAGAATGGCCTGCCCACCACGATTAAATGGCATTGAGGTAGATTTCTCCTGAACATGGAAGCTTCATTCATCTGGAAAAGTTAGATCTAGATATGACTAGATAGGAATCACTTGGTGGGATGACTCCCACAACTGGAATACAGCAATTGAAGGATATAAATTGTTCAAAAAGAACAGAGAGAATAGAAAGGGAGGTGGAGTTGCAGTATATGTAAAAAATATGCATTCCTGCACAGAAATAGAGAAGGAGATTGGATGTCCCATTGAGAGCATCTGGATCAATCTAATTGGGGTAAAAAACAAAAGGAACATGGTAGTTGGAGTCTACTACCAGCCACCCAATCAAGGAGAGGAAGCAGATGAAACCTTTGAAAAACAAATTGCAAGGATTTCAAAGAGACACAATGTAGTAGTGATGGGAGATTTCAGTTATCCAGATATATGTTGGGAGGCAAATTCTGCCAAGTATGGCCCTTCCAAGAAATTCCTGGTTTGTGTGGCTGATAATTTTCTCCTACAAAAAGTGGAGAAAGAAACTAGAGGATTTGCTATCCTTGACTTGATTCTAACCAATAGAGATGACTTGGTGGAGGAAGTGGCAGGAAGGGGAACTCTGGGCAACAGTGACCATGTTCTACCAGAATTCTTGATTTCAAAGGAAACCAAAGCAGAATGTAGCCACACACATACGCTGGATTTTTAAAAAGCCAATTTTAATGAACTCAGAACAAGGCAGAGTAAGGTCCCATGGCATGAGATCCTAACAAGAAAAGGACTCCACAAAGGATGGGAGTTTCTAAAAAATTCTAAAAGCACTACTACAAACAATGCCAACAAGAAAAAAAAGGTGGGAGGCAGCAAAAAAGTCCAGTGTGGCTTCACAAAAAGCTCAGCAAGGACCTGCAAAACAAACAAACAAAAAGACAAGTATAGGAAGTGGGAAGAAAGCCAGGTCACCAAGGAAGAGTACAGACAAGTAGCAAGGAAATGCAGGGATGGCAAAAGCTGAGAATGAGCTGAGATTAGTTGGAGACACTAAAAGCAATAAAGCATTCTTCAGGTACAGTCAACCCTCGAGTTACGAACTTAATCCGTTCCGGAAGGACGTTCGTACATCGAAAAGTTCGTAAGTCGAAGTACCATTTCCCATTGAAATGCATGGGAACGGAATTAATCCGTTCCAGCATTTCAAAAAAATACCAAAATAAAAATAAAAAGAGCAAGTCTCACACTGGGACTGCAAAAAAAACACACACACACAAACACAAAAACCACAGAAACATAACCCCCCAGTCCAAACCCACCCTCCAAAACCCACACAGAAAAGTTTTTTAAAAAGGACTTACCAGTCCGAAGCCTGCCGGTGCTCCTCTGCCGCAGCCGGGGCGAGCAGCCAAGCGCCCGGCCAGCTCTAGCCTCCTGGTGCTCCGCCGCGGCCGGGGCGAGCGGCCAAGCGCCCGGCCAGCTCTAGCCTCCCGGCGCTGGGTGAGCGCTGCCTCCAATCGCGGCGGTGGGGGACCCCAGGGAGGTCTCCAATGGCGGCGGGGAAGCTCCCAGGGCTTCTCCGCCGCCATCTGAGACCTCCTGGGGGTCCCCCGCCACCGCGATCGGTGCCTTCAGGCTTTCCCGGGGAGTAGACCGGGCCTACTGGGGCAAGCCCTCCCCTGGTAGGCCCGGTCTACTCCCCGGGAAAGCCTGGTAGACCAGGCCTACCAGGGGAGGGCTTCCCCTGGTAGGCCCGGTCTACTCCCCGGGAAAGCCTGAAGGCGCCGATCGCGGTGGCAGGGGACCCCCGGGAGGTCTCCAATGGCGGCGGAGAAGCCCTGGGAGCTTCCCTGCCGCCATGGACCTCCCTGGGGGTCCCCACTGCCACGATCGGTGCCTTCGGAGGTCTCAAAGGGCTTTCCCCCCCAACATCGGAGGAAGCTGTTTGAGAGCTCTGAAGGCAAAAAGGCAGGGAGAAAGGGCGGGAAATTTTCGTAGGTCGAGGCTCAGTTCGCAAGTCGATGCCAATTTTTTCCAACGGAGCCGTTCGTAAGTCGAAATGTTCGTAACTAGGGCCGTTCGTAAGTCGAGGGTTGACTGTATGTGCAAAGGAAAAGACAATAGAAATAGTGGCACAGCTACTCGATGGAGATGGAAAAACTATAACGAATGACAAAGAAAAGGCAGAGGTGCTCAATTCCTCTTTTAGCTCAGTCTTTTCCCATAGGACACACGATGAATCTCCAGACATGTGAAGTGTAAGTGAAGGCGACAGGATTGCAGCTGGAGATTGATAAATAGTCAGGGAATACCTTACCACCTTGAATGAGTTCAGATTTTCACAGCTGGATGAACTGCATCTGAGAGTACTGAAGGAATTGGCTGAAGAACTCTCAGAACCATTATCCATTATTTTCTTGCAGTCATGGAAAACGGGTGAGGTGCCAGATGATTGGAGGAGGGTTAATGTCCCTATCTTCAAAAAGGGCAAAAAAGAGGAACCTGGGAACTACAAGACAATCATCCTGATGTTAATCGCAGGCAAAATTCTGGAACAAATTATAAAACTGTCACTATGCAAGCACCTAGAAAACTAGTGCATTAATAACTAATAGCCAACATGGATTTGTCAAGAACAAATCCTGCCACACTAATCTCATTTTTGACCAGGTAATCTCCTTGCTAGACGGAATGCTGCAGACATAGTGTATCCTGACTTCAGCAAAGCTTTTGACAGAGTGCCCCATGATATCCTGATTAGCAAGCTAACTAGGTGTGCAAATGTCAGGTGGATACACAATTGGCTAGAGGATCATACTCAGAGGGTGATGCTTAATGGGTCCTCTAACTGGGAGGAGGTCACAAGTGGGGTACTCCAAGGCTCAGTCCTGGGCCCAGTGCTCTTCAATATTTTTATTAATGACTTGGATGAGGGAATGTTTGTCAGACTTGCGGATGACACAAAAAAAAATTGGGTGGAATAGCTAATATCCTGTACGACAGAAACAAAATTCAAAATGATCTTGATAGGATGGAGCACTGGGTCGAAAGCAACAGAATGAAATTCAACAGGGATAAGTGCAAAGTCCTGCACCTCGGAAAAAGAAACCAATTGCACAGTTACAAGATGGGGGATACCTGGCTCAGCAAAACTACGAGCGAGAAGGATCTTGGAATTGTCGTAGATCACAAGTTGAATATCAGCCAACAGTGTGATGTGGCTACAAAAAAGGCAAGTGCTATTTTAGGCTTCATTAACAGAAGTATACTTTCCAAATCCTGTGAGGTGCTAAGTTTCCCTCTATTTAGCAGTGGTTAGGCCTCACCTGGAGTATTGTGTCCAGTTCTGGACACCACACTTCAAGAAGGATGCTAACAAATTGGAAGAAGTTCAGAGGAGGGCGACAAGAATAATCAGGGGGCTGGAAATCAAGCCCTATGAGGAAAGGCTGGAAGAATTGGGCATGTTTAGCCTTGAGAAAAGAAGACTGAGGGGTGATATGAGAGCACTTTTCAAATATTTGAAATACAGAGGAGGGGCAGGATCTGTTCTCAATCCTCCCAGAGTGCAGGACATGCAACAGTGGGCTCAAGTTAAAAGAAGCCAGATTTCAATTGAATGTCAGGAAAAACTACCTAATTGTTAGAGCAGTATGACAGTTGAACCAATTGCCTCAAGAGGTGGTGAGTGCTCCAACATTGGAAGCACTTAAGAGAAACTTAGACAACCACTTGACAGATATCCTTTGATTTCTATTCCTGCATTAAGCAGGGGGTTGGACTTGATGGCCTTGTAGGCCCCTTCCAACTTCACTATTCTATTATTCAAGTTTGAATGAGACAAGAAAGTGGGCAGGAAAGAGCAGTAATGAATTTCTTAGGAGACAGATGCAAAGAATAAATGCCTTGCAGATGTTTTGTTTAGAGAACAATCCTTTGAATAAGAACTCACTTTTTAATGACCTGTTCATGGGTGAAGAGGCCAGCTGGGAGCACCCATAATTAAACTAATCATTCCAGTGATTGCAGAGGTTTTTATCTGGGTCCCCCCCCCCTCATCCTCTATGGTATGCAAATAAATGTTTAGACAGGACTACAAATGACTTGTGAAATCATGGTTTGGCTAGGCAGATGGGCCCCTGAGAGCTGAAAGCTTCCTAAGCACATTTACATGCTTGGTTCTGAAAGCTCCTTCATGACATCTGCCTGTATGTTACTCCTCTCAGCATTGAACTGTATTTGAACAGTCCAAGATATTGATGCTCACATTTTGGACCAGTTTTGAACAGACCCTGTAGTACTGTTAAAAACTGCTGCCTCTATCACATCAAGCCCATTAAACCCTCATGAATAATCTAACCCAACTAACTTGCAGCTCTTCAAATGCTGTTGGGATGCAGGTTCTATACACATTTGGTGGCATAGTTGTCAAGGGGTTATATTATGCATTGACTATCCATTAGTGCTCCTCAGAAAATTGCAGCCTCTTCATCTGATAGTGCAGAGGGCTAGTTCACTTTATTTTGCTGCTTGGAACAAAGGATAACCTGCCGCTTCTTCCATGTATGAGGACAGAGTGGATGGACAATTGAACTTCAGTGCTGCATTGTGGCAATGTTTGTTTGTTTGTTCATTTATTTGATTTCTGTACCGCCCATCTGGCAGCCAAGGTCACTGTGGGCAGTTTAAAACAACTAAGCAGAAAGAACAATAGGAGCACAAAACAACAACATCAATAAATTATAAAAGTGCAAAACAAAATACCATAAAATACAATAGGAGACATAAGAAAATACAATAAAATAAATAGCATGAAAACATAGCAGTAAATTAGATATTACATTATCAGAAGCACTATTGTATCCGGATGTTATTTGATCTGGAAAGGCCTGTCTAAAAAACCAGGTTTTTAGTAGTTTTTTAAAAGTGCCTAGTGAGGGGGCCAGGCAAACTTCAGACGGGAGAGTATTCCACAGTTGCGGAGCTACCGCCAAGAAGGCCCAATTTCTGGTGGTTGTTTTCCGGGCCTCTCTTGGGGTCAGAATTCTCAGCCACCCTGAACAGGCAGACCTAACAGGAAGGAGGTGCTCGGCTAGGTATCGAGATCCAAAACCATTTAGGGCCTTATAGGTTAATACCTTGAAGCTAGAACGGAAGCGAACAGGTAACCAGTGTAAGGTGGCCAAGGCGGGGGAGATATGTTGGTATTTTCTAACCCCACTCAGTAGTATGGCCGCCATGTTGTGGACCTGTTGCAGTCTCCGTAGCAGTCCCAAGGGCAGCCCCACGTAGAGGCCATTGCAGTAGTCTAATCTCAAGACTACCAATGCATGGACCAGAGTGGTGAGGGACCCGGTGTCAAGGTAGGGATGCAACTGGGCAATCCACTTTAGGTGGAAGTAGGCAGATCGGACCACAGACACTACCTGGGGTTTCATTGATAGTGCTGGGTCCAAAAGTATGCCCAGGCTGCGCACCTCATCCTTAATGGAAAGGGTGGCTCCCCCGAAGGAAAGGGAAGCACCCAGACCACAAACACTAGGGGCCCCCACCCGCAGGATTTCTGTCTTGTCCAGGTTCAGCCTCGGTCTTTTCCCTCATCCATCCCAGCACAGCATCCAGACAGCACTCAAAGGACAGGACAGCATCCACTGCAGAAGGGTGGAAGGAGAGAGAGAGCTGAGTGTCATCCGCATATTGGTGACACGAAGCTCCAAAACTCCTGATGACCTCCCCCAGTGGCCTCATATAGATATTAAATAGCATTCGGGAGATGATTGACCCCTGCGGGACTCCACAATTGAGAGTTCACGGAGCAGACAGCATCTCCCCAAGCTGTACTCTCTGAGGGCGGTCCTCCAGGAAGGACTGGAGCCAGACCAAGGCCTGACTGCCAATCCCCAACCCTGAGAGCCTTCCCAGGAGGATACAGTGGTCAACGGTATCAAAGGCCGCTGATAGGTCGAGGAGGACCAACAAGGACGTTTTGTCCTTGTCGACCTTCCTCAAAAGGTCATCTTGCAGGGTGACCAATGCCATCTCTATGCCATGACATGGCCTGAACCTGGACTGGAACGGATCAAGGACATTGGTTTCCTCCAGGAGAGCCTGAAGCTGATTTGCCACCACACTCTCCACCAGCTTGCCAATGAAGGGGATGTTAGTGACTGGGTGGTAGTTACCATGGTTGACGGTATCAAAAAGGTGTTGAGAGATCCATTAGAACCAACAGGAACATAATCCCCTTGTCCAATTCCTGGTGTAGGTCATCCACCAAGGCAACCAGAGCAGTCTCTGTTCTATCACCAGGCCTGAAATCAGACTGAAATGGATCTAGATAATCGGTCTCATCCAGGAAGCCACAACTCACTCAAATGCCTGCCTAAGAATGGAATATTGGAGATAGTTATCGGCAGTTATTCAATACTGCAGGAGCTAAGGAGGGCTTTTTCAACAATGGTTTTAGAATTGCCTCCTTTAAACATGCTGGAATCCTGCCCTCTTTCAGGGAGTCATTCACCACTCCTCCTGCCTATTCGACCTGTCCCTTTCTGGCAGCTTTTACAAGCCAGGACGGGCATGGGCCGAGCAGATATGTAGCCTTTACCTCTCCAAGGGTTTTGTCAACATGAACAGGCTGCAGAAATTGAAACCTATCCATCAACACAGGGCAAACTGGGATTGCAATTACATTCACAACAACAGCATCCGTGTCAGAGTGGAACTGAGCAATTTTATCTGCAAAGTGTCATGCAGAGTCTTCACAGCGAGCTACAATATGGTCTGCATTCTGTTCCAGTGGGCCAGTGTGTAGTAGGCCCTTGATCACTTGAATAGCTCCACTGGGCAGCTCTGTGTAGATGCAATGGTGGCAGAGAAGAATGACTGCCACTGCCATGAAGTAGGCCTTCCAGTGATCCCTAGCCCGTGTTTGGTCCGATTCAGTCTACATCCCGCTCATTTCATTGTCACCAGCTCCCCAGTAAACCAGGCAGCCAGTTTGGCTCTTCTTTGTGGGAGGAGACATTTAGGAGCAATCCTATCAATGGCTTTTTCTACTTCCCCATTCCAGAGACCAACCAGGGGTTCAACAGAATCACTTGCCAAGAGCTGCCAAGAAAACATTTGGATCCATCGTCCTTCTGGGATGGACCATCTTAGTCTGTCCTCCATTCCTGCAAAGGCTCTGAGTTCCCATAAGTAAACACCACCAGATAATGGTCTGTCCATGACAATGGAACTGCAGAGAGTTCCTGCACACCCAGATCACCAGGATCTACTTGGTACATAAAACCAGGTCTAAATTGTGCCCTGCAGCATGGGTGTGGGCAGATACCATTTGGAATAGGCCCATAGTTGCCATGGAAGTCACCAAGTCCTGAGACACTCCTGCCAGAGCTGCCTTGGAATAGACATTGAAGTCACCCAGCACAACAAGCTGGGCTCCAACACCACCCCTGGGAGCAGCTCAGAAAGGGAGACTTGAGCTACGGGGCAGGTGGTACGTCAAGAGAATCCCTGTTCTGTCCTGGTCTCCCACTTTCAGATACATACATTTGAACTCATAAAATTGAGGGATGTGATATCTGATTGAGGGAGATGGAATCATGATAGACTACTGCAATTCCACCTCCTTGCCGCCGCCCCCCCCCCCCCCCAGGTCTTGCCTGCTGCTGCACAAAAAACTGTGGTGGACAAAGCTGGATAAGATTTATACCTCCTGCCCCATCCAACCAAGTCTCTGTAATGCAAGCCAGGTCAGCATGCTCATGCAGAATCAGGTCTTGAAGGGCTGTTGTTTTCCCATTTACTGACCTGGTATTGAGCAGCACTACTTTCAGGCCAGGAGTCCTGCCACTAAGGCCATCCAAATAATTTAACTTTGGGGGCAACTTAAGTGGAAACAATACCCTCTCACCCTTCCCTCATACATGATGATGAAATTGCTTGCCTCCACCATATTTTCCCATGCCCAGAATAGTTCTGATAGAAGTCTGATAGAAGTTAGAAGTGGATCAGGTTGCAGGTAATGGGAAAGAGGCACTACCAGTCCACTCACAGTGGAGACATCTAATATGGTACAAGATTGCTTCCTAATAATGGAGTTTGTGAAGCTTACTTTTTAGGATACTACAATGCTGAGAATCTCCTGGAAAACAAATTGCATGGCCTGGCTAGCTGGATGGTTCTGGGAAGCATAGTCTAGGTAAGTAATTTCCCAAGCTCTGTCTATGAACCAAGCCAGATGAACTGCATCCAAGAGTACTAAAGGAACTGGCTGAAGAACTCTCAGAACCGCTATCCATTATTTTTTTGAAATCATGGGAAAACGGGTGAGGTGCCAGATGATTGGAGGAGGGTTAATGTTGTCCCTATCTTCAAAAAGGGCAGAAAAGAGGAACCTGGGAACTACAGGCCAGTCAGCCTGACATCAAGTGCAGGCAAAATTCTGGAACAGATCATAAAGCGGTCATTGTGCAAGCACCTAGAAAACAATGCAGTAATAACTAGAAGCCAACACGGATTTGTCAAAAACAAATCCTGCCAAACTAATTTGATCTCATTTTTTGATCAGATCACCTCCCTGATGGACAGAGGGAATGCTGTTAACATAGTATATCTTGACTTCAGCAAAGTTTTTGACAAACTGCCCCATGATCTCCTGATTAGCAAGCTAACTAGGTGTGGGCTAGATAGATCAAGTGTCAGGTGGATACACAATTGGCTACAGAATAGTACTCAGAGGGTAATGATTAATGGGTCCTTCTCTAACTGGGAGGAGGTCACAAGTGGGGTACCCCAAGGCTCAGTCCTGGGCCCAGTGCTCTTCAATATTTTTATTAATGACTTGGATGAGGGAATGCAGGGAATGCTTGTCCAATTTGCAGATGATACCAAATTGGGCGGAATAGCTAATACCCTAGAAGACAGAAACAAAATTCAAAATGACCTTGATAGGATGGAGCACTGGGCCGAAAGCAACAGAATGAAATTCAACAGGGATAAGTGCAAAGTCTGCACCTCGGAAAAAGAAACCAATTGCACAGTTACAAGATGGGGGATACCTGGCTCAGCAAAACTACGAGCGAGAAGGATCTTGGAATTGTCGTAGATCACAAGCTGAATATGAGCCAACATTGTGATGTGGATACAAAAAAGGCAAGTGCTATTTTAGGCTGCATTAATAGAAGTATAGTTTCCAAATCCCTTGAGGTGCTGGTCCCCCTCTATTCAGTACTGGTTAGGCTTCACCTGGAGTCTTGTGTCCAGTTCTGGACACCACAGTTCAAGAAGGATGCTAACAAATTGGAAGAAGTTCAGAAGAGAGCGACAAGGATGATCAGGGGGCTGGAAACCAAGCCTTATGAGGAAAGGCTGAAAGAATTTGGCATGTTTAGCCTTGAGAAAAGAAGACTGAGGGGTGATATGATGGCACTTTTCAGTACTTGAAAGGCTGTCATACAGAGGAGGGGCAGGATCTGTTCTCGATCCTCCCAGAGTGCAGGACATGTGACAATGGGCTCAAGTTAAAGGAAGCCAGATTTCAATTGAATATCAGAAAAAACTACCTAACTGTTAAAATGGTACGACAGTGGAACCAGTTACCTCAGTTGGGGAGTGTTTCAACACTGGAGGGATTCAACAAAAACTTAAGAGAATCACCTGGCAGATATGCTTTGATTGTATTCCTGCATTGAGTAAGGGGGTTGAACTTGATGGCCTTGTAGACCCCTTCGAATTTCACTTTTCTATTATTCTATGATATACTTATGACTGCTATACACCAGGACTGGGCAGAATGTACATTTGAATCCATATCGCCATGTGATTTACAATAGGTTTAAATTTTCTGAATCCCAGTAGATTAACACTAGCCACAAAAAGACCCTTTCCACATACCCAGAGACTATCCTAAACAATTATAATTGGCTTCAGCTTTGTTTTCTCTGCATGTTGCTGTTATTCATCTGCAGTATTTGGATAAGAATAATGATGACCAACTTTGCAGGTTGCTGGAATTTATAATCTGTAATGCAAGTGTGATGGTAAAATAATTCAGCTTCTCTCTTCCTCTGCCTACTTTTCCTTGACATCTGTCTCTCTTTCTCCCACTTAACCTGCCTGGTAGTGAGGGACTAAAGAAAGGGAGAGCCTCACTGGCATCTGGGAAACTATTAATTGAATTTGGAGGAAAACATGGGCTTTCCAATTTCATTTTGGAATGTGAATTGAACAATTTACAACTTTGGTACTATGAATGCTCAGACACTGAGTAGCTTGAAGGTCCACCATCCACAACTGCATCTGGGTGGCAGATTGCTTGGCAGATGGCGATCACATCACTCTTGCATTTATAGTTACTGTGGCTAATTTGCCACATAAATAGAAATATAAGAACTTGCTTTTTGCCAAGTCACTCCATTGATCTGTCTAACTAAGCTTTCTCTACTCTGGCAGGAGCTTTTCTACCTTTCCAAAAGAGATCTGCTTCCCTCAGCCTTATCTGGAGATCCCAGTTTCAGTTTGGGCCCTTCTGCAGGTACAGTCTTGCTCCTGAGCAACAGCTATTTCTGTAAAGCTCAACTTATGAGAAACCGAGATTATCTTTGCAGTTCTTTGTGCCTCCCCCCCCCCCGCTGATCTGCCCACGTATCTCATCAAAAGCTGTTGTAACGTGTGTGTGTTTTGTTTGAAGCTTAATGCTGATAACTGGAGGCATGCTAATACTCCTCTCCCAATGCCTGCTAAAAGCAGCTAAAGCTATTTGCAACTGGAATCTCAATGAGAACCCAAAATAGGTTTGTTCCAATGATATAAATTGTCTGAGTGTGACAAGTGCCTCTGTGAGAACATTTTCTTTGCCATATGGGAAATGTTGACACCTTAATTGATTGCCAGTCATTGGGACAGACATATGGGCCTAAGGAGCTCTGGATGAGCACACTCTGTTGCTTCAATCAGAACAGCTGGCTCTGGGTCATCTTGTGGCTGTAGGGGCAGATTGCCCACAGACTACATGCTGGGCAATGTCCACAGAGCTACCATATTTTCTGCTGCTTTACGGAGTCCCATTTGAGTTGACAAGCTGACAAGTAAAAATACCATTTGTAACATGATGAAGGAAAGCAATGGTGCCACCTTCTGGTAGATAAAAAGAAATGATAACAAAAGCACTTCACTTCGCTTCAGTGTTACATATTTACATGTATTTGCTTTAAAAATTTGCTAGCTGCCCTTCAATAAAATGGCAAGGGGACCATGAGGGCAAACAGTAAGAAATACTGCAATAAAATAGTCACAAAACAGAATAGTATGAGGAAGACAAGGATCAGCATGAAAATGTAGCAGCAAAATGGACAGATCTAAATTAGTTCACTCTCTTGGCCGGAAAGTCCTGTGCTTTATGCTAATAGTTTGGCTAATATGATAGCAAGATATGCATATCATAAAAGCTGTGATATCAAATTCAGGGCTGATTTTCATTTTACCCTTGGCTAATAGCCTGAAGTGGAGTTTCCGAGTTTTGCTAGTTTCATAGTTAAGATCCTATAAAATCTGCCCCATGTTTCTCCAGGCTTGTGTTCCACACACAGTTTGGGATACAACTGCTATTATCCTTTCTCCCTGGACACACTGGCTGGGGCTGATTAGAGGCTCAGGTCCCAAACACCTTGACAGCACCAGGCAAGAGAACTGTGACTTGGTCTTTAGATAGATCAACCTTCCTCAACTTGATACCTTCTGTGTGCTGAACTCCAACTCCCATCAGTACAGCCAAGATGGGATTATGGGAATTGTAGTACAACATATATGAAGGGTGCCAGGCAGAGAGAAGGCAGTCTTTAGACTCCAGATTGTGGTTATCTAACTAGCTAAGCTTCTTAAAATAGAGATTTAAAAAGATAAATAAAGGCCTAGAAACATTAAAATTTCATTGCCTGGCATAAAAGGGCAGAATTTGGACAAGTTCCCTTTTTTACTACTATTTATTTATTTATTTATTTATTTATTTATTCAATTATTTATTTATTTAAAATATTTTTTACTCTGCCTTTCTCCTTAAAAGGACCCAAGGCAGCTTACATCATTAAAAGGCCAATATTTGAAAGCTAAAAACAGTAAGTATACAAATATTTAAAAAGACTTAAGTATATTAAAAATGGTAAATAAAATCAATACTAAAAACACATTTAAAAGCAACAGAGCAGAACAATCCAATTTTTAAAAACCATCTCAGATTGTCAGTCACTAAGGAAAAGCCTGTCTGCAGAGAAAGGTCTTTAAATGGCTCATATGGATGCTCACATGTTGAGGTCTGCTCTTAAAGGCACAGAAGCAGGAGCGGCTGGAAAAAAAAACTGGCACCATTTACTGCGTAAGTTAGAATAATTGCTTATGTTTGATTTGATAACTTTGATTTCCGAGATTTAAAAAGCTGTGACTTAGGCCACATCAAATCATTCATTACGTGAGGTGAAGCTCATTTTCCGTTATGAGCTTTCCTGGCTGTTGTATACACTCAAAATAATGCGACACAGAAGAGGAGCTTTGGCACATTAAGTGTATGGATGGGTTTCCTTGTTGTGGATTCCACACCGCCTCACCACCACCATTTTTCATGCTGCTTGCTTGTTTCTGACACTGCAGAAAACGATTTCCCCAAAAATCCAGGGCTTTTTTCAAAGACATGGATTCTGTGTTAAAGTTGTCTAAAGTCACTGATTGTTGTTCACTGTGCACGTAAAGTGCTAGATTTATGTATGTGATAACTAAGCTATAGCTTAGGGGCTTCAGATAATGGAGGGCCTCTAAATGTAACACATGTATACAGTAAATTACAGTAAGTGTTTTATTTAAAAATTAAAGCAGTACATATTTTGAAGGAATGTTCTGGGATTTCTTAAATCTGATGCATCATTAAGCTTTCAATATGCTTTAATTAGGACCTACACACCCAGATTTGTTTTCATATGCTTACGGTGTTCGGGTGTGATAAAAAATATCCCTAATGCAGCACATATTATTTAGAATTAAGAAATTTCCACAAAAGTATGGCTAAAAGGAAGTTTGCAATCCAAGTCCCTTCTTGGCCATCTCTACAAGTTTGTAAGTAACCTTTTCCACAACATTACAGTTTACTACACAATTACAGTAGGACGTCTAAGGGCCATGGTTGATTCAATGCAGGGAAACAGTTGGATACAATAATACAAGTTACACTTCACTGCCTTCCTTCTGAGTAATTTAGATGTTTCATCAAGCAACATGACAGCTGTGACATCTGCTGTGTAGTATAATGTAGTTGAACACCTCTGAACACTTCCTGGCTGCAATCCACGTACAGAAGCCAGTAGTTGAAGTTCTTTTCAGCACTTCCAAGGCTACGATTCATCACCACACTGGCAGCAGCCAGGGAGCTTATGGTGTACAAAGCAGGCCATGTGGCACACACAATTCTGTACTCCAAGAGAAGGGAATGGTTGGGAAGTTCAGGAGGCATGACCCAAAGACTGGCATCAGGGCCCTCAACATCATCTGAGGCATCATTCTGACAGGTCTTTGGGCCAGGCCTGACAAAGCACATGCTCTTCGATGGATCAGTGGCCTTTCTCAAACTGCTGAACCTGAAAGGTTCAAGTGAGGACTAAGAGGGGCAACAGTAGCAGGTGGATGATGTTGATCAATTTATAAATAATGCCTTAAACCTGTCAAATTTATGCCTGGGAGAGAAATTGTGCAGTCTGACTCATACTGCTGTACCTCCATGTGGCTTGAGTTTCATTCTGTCCTGAAGCTGAAAGGCTAAAGACCATCACAGGAAAAAATGGCAGACCTGAAACTTGACATCAGAGTTCTCAGAGCTCCAAAGAGAGGGAAGGAACACTGCTATACTACAGCTTATATTTCCAGTATTGTGGATTTCTTTCGCTAAATTCTTGTTCTTTTTTTCTCAAGGTTCTTTCTTAATTTCTGTCTGTGCTCATTTCCCCCTTTCGCCAGGACTCTGATGTTAAGATTCAGGCATGAAAAAGGGCATGCTTTTCTTTTCATCATGCTTTCGTGTTTCATCAACCAGGCATCACCTTTTTCATTTCCTGTTGAACAAAGCAGAATATACATTCCCTTCATGGAGAGATCAGATACAGCTTTTATTAGAAGCTGCCTGAACATGGGTGTTTAAATAAAAGAGAGAACAATGGGCACCTGTGACCTTGAACAAGCTCATGACTTTGACAAGAGGGCCACCATCTTTTCAGCTGGTGAATTTGAAAGTGTTAGCGTTTTGCATACTAAGGCCCATTCCTTGCTTCTCAGTGTGTTAAAGGCACAACTGCAAAGGCTGCTTAAAAGGTTAACAAACCTGTTTTACCATGTTGACCACAGAAATTCAGGAACCATTAATTGCTGTTGATCCTCTATCTTCCCTGTTTTCTGTTAAAATCCCCCAGGTGTATTTTGGAGGAGTGTTTCAACTTTAAGTAATTTTAAAGTTTACTTGCCCCAGCTCTCTTTTGAACTTTTTTATAAATAGGGAACTGGAAACCTATCTCATCAACTTGCTTCATTTGAATGCAACTGAACCTGTGTCTACATGGAATGCAGTTCTAGAGTGTTGGTGGCATACAGTGAATCAAACAAATGACTGCAAGAGATTGGCAATTGAATCTTACTTCAATATCGGTGATAAGAGCATGTCCTCCAATACATCTGAGGTGTCAGGCTAATACATGGTACCCAGGCACACCATGAGATAGAAGGGAATAGCTGTGGAATCAAGAAGGAAATGCCAAGAAACTGCTACTGCTGCCACCCAGCATCTGCTGGCTGAAGCAGTGGCCTCCTTCTGCCTTATGGTAGAGCTGATCCTGTGATTGTATGCATCTACTAGAAAAGAAGCTGCCAGATTGCACTCATTTAAGTGTATCCCCCCCCCCCCAATAAATGATTACAAGACAAGACACAAACGGCTTCCTATTTTGGTGGAGAAGTGGGAAGGACGCACCCACAATGAGTCTTTGAGAGACTCCATGCCTCCTGATCCATCCTCTCTGATACCCCCCCCCATATACTTTTTTTGCCTCTCAGCTGCTTCTTTTGTGAAAGAAAGTCACCTGCAAAATAGAGCTCCCGCTGCTGTTCCTTCCTTAAGAACAAGCAGCTCCCTTTCCTTTGACTGACAAAAGTGCTTTGATTGCCTCTGTTGTCAGCTGTCTCCTCTTTGAGTTCGCACAGTGCCTTCTATGTAGGTTGGAACTGCTGTTCTCTTAATCTCAGACTGAATAGGGCCAGAGTTACCCTGAACAGTCTAATCATCTCCTCCTCCTCTTCAACCCCAAGCTTAAAAGAAACCCCATTGAGTTAATCTACCAAGGAAACTTGTCAGACATCCCTGTTTCTGTGTCTCTATCTCTGTGTCTTTGTGCTTCTGACTCCAGCCAGGTAGGAGGGGAAGAAACTATGAAAAGGAATGGCGAGTGAGGTACAAAACAGAAGTTTACAGAATTCTGTAGCTATCTTTGCTCAGCATTCTGCACTCAAGGCCAACCCTTCCTACCTCACTGACTGAAATGTTTCTGGACCAAGTGCACTCAAGGCTGCAAAACAAAAAATGCAAGCACAGAAGAAAAAATACAGTTGATTGTGTTTGTTTGTTTGTTTGTTTTATAGGCCACCTTTTTCCCAATAAAGAAGGGGACCCAATGCGGCTCACAATATTAAAAGAGTAGAATTTAAAATGCAAGTTAAACATTAAAAAACAATTAAATTATATGCTGATTAAAATACAATTGAATAATTAAAAGTGAGTAAACATTGTGAGATGAGAGGGGCCTTGGTCAGAAACCAGAGCTCAGTCTCCCCCCCACACACACACAAAAAAAAAAGAAACCTGGATGAGGGTGAATAAATTGAAACCTATTCCAGCTAAGACAGACATGCTTCTGATCAGTCGAAAGGCCAAGGAATAGGGATGCAGCCTGTAGTGGATGGGATTATACTCCCACTTAAAAAACAGGTACGCAGTTTGGGGATGCTCCTGGATTCATCCCTGAGCCTGGATGCCCACATCTTGGCAGTGGCCAGGAGTGCATTTGCACAATTAAAACTAGTGTGCCAGCTATGTCAGTTTCTTGAGAGATCTGATCTGACTGCTGTCATATACACTCTAGTTACTTTCCGGCTGGATTACTGTAACACGCTCTATGTGGGGCCGCCGATGAAAAGTGTCAGGAAACTTCAACGGTTCCAAAATGCAGCAGCCAGATTGCTGACTGAGGCTGGTTGCAGGGATCACATAACACACACACACCATTACAGCAGCTCCCTTGGCTGCCAATCAGTTTCCAGGCACAATTCAAAGTACTGGTTTTAACCTATAGAGCCATAAATGGTTTGGGTCCAAGCTATTTCAAAGAACATATCTCCCATTATGAGCCAGCTTGGGTGTTAAAATCATCAGGATGTTGGGTGTTAAGATCTCTCAGTCCCGCCACCTTCACAGGTGCGACTGATGTGGATACAGGAGAGAACGTTCTCTGTTGCTGCTCCGAGACTTTGGAACATCTTCCCACAGGAGGCTAGACTGGTCCCATCTTTAATGTCCTTCACAATGTAAGTGACCTTTCTCTTCAGGCAAGCTTTGCCTCGTCTGGCTGCCTGGGTGTGATTTTTAAAAGAATTGTTATGCGTTAATTCATAAAAATGTACAAAAATAAACAGGCCACAAATCACACAATCTCTGGTGTGTATATACAAATGCCAGGAGTATGGGAAACAAACAAGAAGAACTGGAAATTTTAGTTCAGGAGGGCAAATACGACTTGATAGGAATAACTAAAACTTGGTGGGATAACTCCCACGACTGAAATACAGCAATTGAAGGATATGAATTGTTCAGAAAGAACAGAGAGAATAGAAAGGGAGATGGAGTGGCAGTATATGTCAAAAATATACATTCCAGCACAGAAATAGAGAAGGAGACTGGATGTCCCATTGAGAGCATCTGGATCAATCTAATTGGGGTAAAAAACAAAAGGAACATGGTAGTTGGAGTCTACTACCAGCCACCCAATCAAGGAGAGGAAGCAGATGAAACCTTTGAAAAACAAATTGCAAGGATTTCAAAGAGACACGATGTAGTAGTGATGGGAGATTTCAATTATCCAGATATATGTTGGGAGGCAAATTCCACCAAGTATGGCCCTTCCAAGAAATTCCTGGCTTGTGTGGCTGATAATTTTCTCCTACAAAAAGTGGAGAAAGAAACTAGAGGACTAGCTATCCTTGACTTGATTCTAACCAATAGAGATGACTTGGTGGAGGAAGTGGCAGTAAGGAGAAATCTGGGCATGAGTGACTATGATTTCAAAGGAAACCAAAGCAGAGTGTAGTCACACACATATGCTGGATTTTTAAAAAGCCAATTTTAATAATCTCAGAACAAGGCTGAATAAGGTCCCATGGCAGGAGATCCTAACAAGAAAAGAAGTCCAAGAAGTATGGGAGTTTCTTAAAAAGGACATTCTAAAAGCACTACTACAAAAAATTCCAACAATAAAAAAGGGGCAGGATTGCAGCTGGAGATTGATAAACAAATAGTCAAGGAATACCTTATCACCTTGAACGAGTTCAAATCTCCAGTTGAACTGCATCCGAGAGTACTGAATAGAGATGGGGACAAACTTGACGACCCACGAATTATGAATTGCCTCTGAGGTGCCCGACAAACCACAAATCAATTTGTTGGGTCTCTTTTTTTCCAGACAGCCCGTGGGGTTATCTAGAAAAAAGAAAGGCCCACACACCCCCACAGCCTGCCCCTGGCCCCCTCCCACTGTTACTTACCTTGCCAGGCTGCCTCCTCCTGCTCTGTGGTGGCTTCCACCGAAACAGAAGCTGGACTGCTAGAACCATGTTTTCAGTTCCATCAGTCTAGCTTTTGCTAGGAGCAGTGGGGAGGACTGACTGAGGTGATTCCCCCACTGTCAGACAGCGGAATGGGGACCTCTTCAGTCAGGTTTTCCCCAAAATAGAAAGGAAGTGGGACCCAACATCCCAATTTGTTTTTATATTCGTCCCCATGTCTGCTACTGAAAGAATTCTCAGAAACGCTGTCCATTATTTTCTTGCAATCATTGGAAACGGGTGAGGTACCAGATGATTGGAGGAGGGGTCATGTTGTCCCTGTCTTCAAAAAAGGCAAAAAAGAGGAACCTGGGAACTACAGGCAAGTCAGCCTGACATCAAACACAGGCAAAATTCTGGAACAAATGATAAAATGGTCACTATGCAAGCACCTAGAAAACAATGCCGTAATAACTAGAAGCCAACACGGATTTGTCAAGAACAAATCCTGCCAGACTAAACTGATCTCATTTTTTTTTTATCTGGCAACCTCCCTGATAGACAGAGAACATTCCCTCTCAGCAGTATGCATCGTTTATCTTGGCTTCAGCAAAGATTTTGACAAAGTGCCCCATGATATCCTGATTAGCAAGCTAACTAGGTGTGGGCTGGATATACTATTGGCTACAGAATAGTACTCAGAGGGTAATGATTAATGGGTCCTTCTCTAACTGGGAGGAGGTCACAAGTGGGGTACCCCAAGGCTCAGTCCTGGGCCCAGTGCTCTCAATATTTTTATTAATGACTTGGATGAGGGAATGCAGGGAATGCTTGTCCAATTTGCAGATGATACCAAATTGGGCGGAATAGCTAATACCCTAGAAGACAGAAACAAAATTCAAAATGACCTTGATAGGATGGAGCACTGGGCCGAAAGCAACAGAATGAAATTCAACAGGGATAAGTGCAAAGTCCTGCACCTCGGAAAAAGAAACCAATTGCACAGTTACAAGATGGGGGATACCTGGCTCAGCAAAACTACGAGCGAGAAGGATCTTGGAATTGTCGTAGATCACAAGCTGAATATGAGCCAACAGTGTGATGTGGCTACAAAAAAGGCAAGTGCTATTTTAGGCTTCATTAATAGAAGTATAGTTTCCAAATCCCTTGAGGTGCTAGTTCCCCTCTATTTAGTACCGTTTAGGCCTCACCTTGAGTCTTGTGTCAAGTTCTGGACACCACACGTCAAGAAGGATGCTAACAAATTGGAAGAAGTTCAGAGGAAGGCGACAAGGATGATCAGGGGGCTGGAAACCAAGCCTTATGAGGAAAGGCTGAAAGAACTGGGCATGTTTAGCCTTGAGAAATGAAGACTGAGGGTGATACGATAGCACTTTTCAAATACTTGAAAGGCTGTCATACAGAGGAGGGGCAGGATCTGTTCTCGATCATCCCAGAGTGCAGGATATGCAACAATGGGCTCAAGTTAAAGGAAGCCAGATTTCGATTGAATATCAGAAAAATCTTCCTATTAGAGCAGTAAGACAGCAGAAACCATTACTTCGAGAAATGGTGAGTGTTCCAACACTGGAGATATTCAACAAAAACTTAGAGAATCACCTGGCATATACGCTTTGATTGTATTCCTGCATTGAGCAGGGGGTTAGACTTGATGGCCTTAGAGGCCCCTTCCAACTTCACTTTTCTATGATTCTATAATCTATGATAATTGCTTTGACTGGATTTTTAGTACTAGTTGTGTTTTCCATTTTTGGGTTTTCCATTTCTCAGAGTGACTATTTTCTTCTTCTTAATATTTGTATAATTTTGTTCTTAGCTTTAATATTGCCTTTTAATTATGTACAATGCCTCTTCATACTCACTGTTCTTAGCTTTAAATACTCTCTTTTAATGATGTTAACCACTGTTGTATATTAATTGTTTTCAACTTTAAATATTGTCTTCCAATGTTGTAAGTCACATTGGCTCCTTTTCAAGGAGAAAGGTGGGGAATTTTTTAAAAAATAAACAAACAAACAAATTATTAACAAGATTAATTGGTGGGAAGAAGAGGGTGAAGAAAAGGGATAGTTGTGGGGATGATGGGAGGATTAGGGACATGGGTATGGGGGAAAGTTTTTTTAGTATGATAACTTGTGCATTTTAGTTTATGTATGTGTGTGAGATCACAGTGGAGAATTTAGAAGCAAAAATTATTCTACAAGAATGGTTAAAAAATTCAAAATTTTAACATGGAATCTGAAGGGCCTAGGTTCAATGTTTAAAAGAGCTAAAATCCAAAGTATGTTAAATAAAGGACAAGCTGATATAGTGTTTTTACAATAAACCCATCCAAAAATTAAAGGGGGGGGGGGTAAATGAACTTAAGGGAAAATGAATTGATATTTATGGAAAAATATTTGGCATGTCAAAATCCAGAGATGTGGCTATTTTGATATTTAAAAATTGTGAATTTAAAATAAATTTAGTGAATAAAGATAAAGATGGTAGATTTTTAATGATACAAGGACAACTTAAAGGAGAGGAATGTACATTTTAATGTATATGCACCAAATGAGAATCAAGAAAAAAATTTCAATACACTGTTGGAAGAAGTAGCTAAAGTTTGTTTAAGTTTTGTTATTATGGTTGGAGATTATAATATATTTATGGATAAAATTAAAGATAAGACAAAATTACAAAAAAAGAGGTAAAAAGAGGACAAATGAGTCTAAATAAGTTAATTAGTAATATAGATATGAAGGATTCACTGCATTAAACAACCTGAATTCTATTTTTTGTTCTACTTTGGGGTTTTGTTTTTTTTTGCTCATTCAAATATCTCAGAAAGTTAGCTGTACATTCTACTTTCTATCAATTATGCATTAGTAAAGAAATACTCCATCTGTTTGTCCCAAACTGGCTGCCAGTCAGTCCATTTTGCTGAGGGGCCCTCATGTTCTACTGCTCCAGAGAGAAACAGTATAGTTGCCTCCATTCCTCATCATTCATAATGTTCGCAAATAGCTTAGCAAAGCAAGAATACAATAACAGAATGGTAAGAGTGGAGTATGGTGACTGAGGGGTTCTGGAGATTGTAGTGCATACAACTTTCCCAAACACCATCACCACTCTCTGACAGAAAAAAAATCCGTATGAATATATTTTAGAAACTAACCACAATAATACTATAGGCTTATCTAGAGAGAGCATTCATGTTTGTGAAACTACCAGTTCGGCACTGATTTTATCACTATCTATAGGACGTAAGTCTCATTTAGTTTCATGATTTCTTACACGATTATACATACCTTTGTGTTGTTCCTAATAAACTTTATGTTTAGTTCAGCTTTGTTTTAGGAAAGTACAGTAGGACCCCCTTATCTACACGATCAGCATCCACTGATTCACTTATCCGAGGTCTGAAAATATTAAAAAGATTAAAGAAATAATCCAGAAAAATTTTTTTCCCCATGTATTACCAGAACTGGCCACTAGAGGGAGCCGGAAACTGTGCTACCGTATGAATACTTGTTAGTGAAGAATACATAGCATGCTATCTGGTGCCCTCTAGTGGCCAGTTCTGGTAAAGTTTGTGAAAATATTTTTTCTGGTTTTCCCCCTCTATCGATCGATCGATCGATCGATCGATCGATCGATCTATTGTTTGCTATTCTCTACAGTTTTCAGTATCTGCAGGGGTTTGGAACCAATCCCCAGTGGATATGGGGGGTCCTACTGTACAACTTAGTGCTATGTGCTTTTCTACTTTTTTATGTCTGATGTGAGCCTCCTAGTTGGAAGCTTTCAGTTAAAAAAAATCAAGAAAAGAAACTCCATACAAGAAGTAGAATTCCTAACTATTTTAAAACTAGTTTTGAAGGAATTCTTGAAGATTTTCAAAATACAAACCCGTTTCCTTGAAGTGAGAAGCAGCAGCTTTATAATGGGAAATTTAGATGCAAATTCCAGTAAGTTCCACACTGCTTTGCAAGCAAGTGAGAGAAAGGGAGGTGGGACTTCTGTTGTATGTGGTGGACCCCAATAATACACATAAAAAACAACCCAGATTGGTGATTGCCTCCTTCTGTCTCATAGTAGGGCCAGTCCTGGACTTGGAATAGATCAGCAATTTCCCCCCAATCCTTCCCACCCACTCCTAAGCTAGGAAGGATCATCTTATTGCTTACAGAATTGCCACACACAGTTCTGTAAACACAGGTACAGTATATAAAACTATTTATTTGGCCTTTGTTTATTCAGCCTCCTTCCCCTCAGAAATTATACTTATTATATAATTACTCACTCATGCTTGCTAGCATCACCTTGCATTCCTTCTGCGCAGTGAGAGTTCAGTCTTGCTTTTAACCATGCAAGCACTAGGAACTTCCCTAGGTTTGTTTTCTGGTCTTCAAATAATGCAAGAGCTTGCCGAAACAATAAATAAATTTATTTTATTTTTAAAACAACAATCATTTTATTATACAACCAATGACACAACAAGTATGTAGGGACCACTTATGCAACAAAGAAACAAGCCCACTGCCTTTAGGTACTGTGGAGGATACTATCCCATCTCCATTGTTGAAGTAAGGAGCATGTACCAGTTCAGCTAGCTTCTGTGCACAGAATGTAGTGGAGGCCCCATCCTGTCCTTTTCACCTGGCAGCATAATGTGTTGGGGTGTTCTTGCACACTACTATGCATGTTTTATTCAGAAGTAAGGGAATTAGAGAAATATTTGGAGGAGAAGGCTTGATCATGATCTGTTATCACCATATAGTATAATTCATAGTGGCTGAATACCACCTTCAGGATCAAATACGAATGCCTCTGTATTTAATTTGTTGGGGAACAACAGTGAGAGAGAGAGTCATGTAGTGCTTGAGGTCTTTCCAGAGGCCGCCTGGTTGAAATAGGATGGTAAACCAGAGAGACTTTTGTTGTGATTCAGTATCCGGTCTGTTTTCTTAATGCTATTCTTCCTTCAATCTACAATCTAACAGTTAAGAATTCTCTGGGATAAATACACTCTTTTAATCTCTTCTCATAGGGCTATGTCTTGAAGCTCCTCAGTCTCTTTATTGCCCTTCTATGGAAAACATTTAATTTGTCAATATCTTTCTTAAACTCTAGAAAGATATTGAACTGGACAGATGGTTCTAGGTGAGGATATGATGCATCCGTACTAGGGATGGGCACTTACCGTGGCTTGGTGCTTCAGCGGATTAGGGCCACAGGTGTTTTGTGGGGTCCCTGGATTCCATGCCCCACCTCCTCCTGCAGCCACCCCATCAGAAGCAGCACTGCAGGCTTCCATGCCCCACCTCCTTCTCTGAGTGGTCACCCATGGGATGAGGCAGGACACGGAACACGCAGTACCAGTGCAACACCTGTGGGCCCAATCTGCCAAGCTATGGTAGGTGCCCATCTCTAATCCATATGTATACTGTGTCCAACTCCAGGATTCAACTTCTAGAGATATTGGGATGAGAGGAGAATGATAACAGTTACAGCTATTCACCTAAGTTTGAACACACGTGGAGTGGGCAACTTGTTGGTTTGCAGATCCCCTCCATCTTTGTCAGCAGAGCCAATGGGGAAGGATGGTGGGAGGTGACTGCTCCTCTTGTAACAGGTAGGATGGCCAGATATGAAAGAGGATAGAGCTCCTGCTCGTTTATAAATTGTGCAAAGGAGGTACGTTTCAGCAATATAGCATCTGACCAGCCTGAAAGAGAAAGGAAGTTGACCCAAGCATATGAACTCTCATGCTTCTCAAGCAACCACAAACGGTTAAACAAAAATTGGGAATAGAATGAACGAGACCACATTTTGCATTGCTCTGTTTCCATGGCAAACACCCACTGTGCAACCAAAGTTTTAAAAGCTTTTCTGCATTTTTATTAAACTAGAGAACAAGGGGAAAGGTAGGAATGCATGCATACGATGACTGTAAGAATTCACTAAGGCTTTCCATTTTACTGTTTAATCCTTCCCTGTAGAAATTAAGAGAGTGAAAGCCATTCTTAAGGAAATCCATCTCAGTGCTTTCCAATAATACAAATGAAGGCCAAAAAACAAAAACAAAACAAAACAAAAGGCAAGTGTGCTGCTTATATACCGCCCCATAGCACTTCAAGCACTCTCTGGGCGGTTTACAAGTTAATTATGCAGGCTACACATTGCCACCCCAGCGAGCTGAGTATTCATTTTACCAACCTCGGAAGGATAGAAGGCTGAGTCAACCTTGAGCCGGCTACCTGGGAATGAACCCTGGGTCGTGAGCACAGTTTTGGCTGCAGTACAGCAGTTTAACCACTGCGCCACAAGGCAAAGGTAAAACAAAGAAAGAGATGCAAATGTGGGATATTTTCACATATCTTTTCAATCAACTTTACATGTTCTACATTTGAAATTCAAAGGTAAAATCCAGATTGGCTAGAACTGATGTGCATTGGAGTCTAAAAATTGACTCCTACAATTGCTGTACTGTAATCAAGTCAAGTGATGTTTCAAACTAAGGCCACAATTCTAAGCATGTTACTTGGGAGTAAGACCCATTAACTTCAAGTCTAATGTACTTTTGGCTACAAATGGGACTGGTGATCTGACTGGACCAGCTGCAGTCCTAAAAATCATTATCATTGTCATCATGTTTATTTTTATCACCCTTTTCCATGGCAAAACTATCTCAGAGCAGCATGACACACACATGAAAAAGTTAAATAATGTAAAAATGAGATACAGATGCAGCCACTATGGTACCTTTAGACTTAAATAGTTGTATAACAAACTAAATAGCCCACAGAAATAAATTGACACTAAGAATAGGCAATCCATTAATAATTCACTTAAGATACAATTAGTAAAGAAATGACAAAGACATTTTTAGAAATCCAAACACCTGTTAAGAAATAAGAATGAAACATTTTCCCAAAGTTAAAGCTGGCCCCTGGTGCATTAACCCTAAAAACACTGCACTCACAACATCGTGACACAGCTGCCTTTCTGGCTGGTCAGTCTCGACTCCATCCTCCAAGTCCAGAGAGAAATGGGCTAAGTAGAGGAAGAGGAGTGTGGCGTTCACCCTTGTGGCACCTGCGTGTTGTGCCCTCACAAAGACTCCCGTCGCGTTTTCCCCTCACTGCCACCAGTGGATTACCTCAATCCACAATATAAATGACGTTTGTCAGGACACTTGTCTTGTAAATGCAAACCGAACTTATTTATTGAAGTGAAGCAAATTTAATAATCACAGAAGTTCTTCAGATAAACATTGTACACAAGCAAATCATTAACAGTTCTCTCATTACATACTTTTCTCTTGCAATATCATTACAGTGATGCCTCGCAAGACAAAAATAATTCGTTCCGCGAGTCGTTTCGTATTGCAAAAATTTCGTCTTGCGAAGCGCGGTTTCCCATAGGAATGCATTGAAATTTAAGTTTAAAAATATGCAAAAAAATTCGTCTTGCGAAGCACAGCCATAGAAAAAAATTGTCTTGCGAGTCACCAAAAAAATCGCAAAACGCTTTCGTCTTGCGAGTTTTTCGTTGCGCGAGGCATTCATCTTGCGAGGCATCACTGTACCACCTTCTCTACTTATTTTCTTAACCAGCTTTATCTCTCTCAGTATCTGTTCCTTCTCTCTCTGACTAACCAGCCCTAACTCTATCTCTATCTCATCCCAATCTCTGTCTATCTATCTATATTTCTATCTCACTCCCCCTCCTCCTGCCAAACCTTCATATATCTGCTGACTCCGCCCCTCCAATCCTCTCATAGGCTCATGCAAATTAGATCATGACTATGAGTGGCATGAGTGACATGGGGCGATCGTCACAAGGAGGAACCAGGTTTTGACAACTCACATTTCAAAAGTGTCCCCAGACCAATAAAAATATCCTTTCTTCATGACATGGTGGCCAGGTCAAAACATGAACATCACAGAATCATATTTTATTTTCAGAAGGAAGGGATTATAAGGACCATCAAATCCAACATGAGCCAAAGCAGTAAATCCACAGATCAAGCATCCGTGACAGGCATCACCCCTCAACCTCTGTTTAAGAGCCTGCAATGAAGAAAAGCCTGTCACTTTCCCAGGTAGTCTTATCCATTCCAACTCAAACAGTATTTAAAATTGATTTGTATAACTAGTTAATTTTTGGCCAACAACTAATACAATAAGTACAGTAGGATCCCCTTATCTGTGAGATCACTATCTGCTGATTCACTTATCCACAGTCTGAAAGTATTAAAAGAAAAATTCCATAAACATATATTTCTAACAATAAAGTTACCAGAACTGACCATTAGAGGGAGCCAGAAGCCATGCTATGGTATGTACAGTATAGTGCTTACTAGGGAAATATATTTCAATGATGTCATTATCAGAACTGGCTAGTAGAGTGAGCCAAAGACCGTGCTATGTACGTATAGTGTTTGCTATTAGATCAGATCAAGTTCAATACCGTCATAGACCAATATCCAAATGTACAAGTAAATGTACAAAAACAGTAAAACACATATATAAAAACAAGTTAAAAGCATCCTAACAAAGCAATACATTATACTACCTTAGTCTCCCTTTCAGATTCCCACTAATAACTAAAATTAAATATTTTTTAAAATCTTTCTTTCACGGATTTTAACAGCAGCTGTTTGCTATTATAATAACATTCATTATAATTACGTTTTTCAGCATTCACAGGGGAGGGCTTGGAACCGATCTCCTGAAGATACAAGAGCCCTACAAAGTTACAGTAAAAGTAATATAAAAAGTAGTTTTCCTACTGTCTTTTCCTATTCTTTTTTCCCCAGTGAGTCTTGCCTGCTCATTATATGTCCAAAGTGTGATAGCCTCAGTGTAGTCACTGATTTGCAAGGTGCAATATCAAAATTTGCTAGTAGAGGGAAACAAAGAGTATTTACCAGCCTGCTGTTAGGCATGGCAGCAAATTACTTGCATGGTGGGGGGAACAAGAGAAGTAACAGCAACTGAACTGCTAAGAAATTATTCGCAATTCAGTAAGTTCCTTGCCCCCCCCACCCCCACCCCCAAAAGTTGCAATCTCTGAGCCTGATGCAGAAGAGGACTTTCACAGTTTTACAGAAAAAGGTTGGGCTAAAATGTGTTTTCCTACATAATTATTAAAGGTACAAGAGTCCTGCTCTCATTTACACCACTCTACTTGGGAAGCTGTTATACTCATTTCTTTTGTAACAGATATTTATAATCATGTAATTGTAGATCTAGATATCTGTCTCCTGAGAAATCTAGATGTGGGACAGGAAGCAACAGTTAGAACTGGATATGGAACAACTGATTGGTTCAAAATTGGGAAAGGAGTACGACAAGGCTGTATATTGTCCCCCTGCTTATTTAACCTATATGCAGAATACATCATGCGAAAGGCTGGACTGGAGGAATCCCAAACCAGAATTAAGATTGCCGGAAGAAATATCAACAACCTCAGATATGCAGATGATACCACTCTGATGGCAGAAAGTGAGGAGGAATTAAAGAACCTCTTAATGAGGGTGAAAGAGGAGAGCGCCAAAAATGGTCTGAAGCTCAACATCAAAAAAACTAAGATCATGGCCACTGGTCCCATCACCTCCTGGCAAATAGAAGGGGAAGATATGGAGGCAGTGACAGATTTTACTTTCTTGGGCTCCATGATCACTGCAGATGGTGACAGCAGTCCCGAAATTCAAAGACGCCTGCTTCTTGGGAGGAAAGCGATGACAAACCTCGACAGCATCTTAAAAAGCAGAGACATCACCTTGCCGACAAAGGTCCGCATAGTCAAAGCTATGGTTTTTCCAGTAGCGATGTATGGAAGTGAGAGCTGGACCATAAAGAAGGCTGACCGCTGAAGAATTGATGCTTTTGAATTGTCATCGAAGCTACCAACATGAATCTGACCAAACTCCGGGAGGCAGTGGAAGACAGGAGGGCCTGGTGTGCTCTGGTCCATGGGGTCACGAAGAGTCGGACACGACTTAACGACTAAACAACAACAACAAAATTGTAGATCTAGAAGGGGTCCCAAGGATCATCCAGTTCCCTACCAATGCAGGAAACCCACAGCTAAAGCATTCTTAGTAGGTGGCTCTCCAGCCTCTGCTTGAAAATCTCCAATGAAGAAGACTTCACCACCTTCTGAGGCAGTTGACTCCATTGTCAAATGGCTCTTGCTGCTTGAAAGTTCTTCCTAATATTTAGTCAAAATTCTAATGTTTAGTCAAAACCTATTTC
The DNA here is from genome assembly GCA_037013535.1 of Intellagama lesueurii. Taxonomy (NCBI): domain Eukaryota; kingdom Metazoa; phylum Chordata; class Lepidosauria; order Squamata; family Agamidae; genus Intellagama; species Intellagama lesueurii. The sequence goes on along the minus strand of JBAJHW010000009.1, from coordinate 12,039,602 downwards.
TGCCTCTGTACTCTTGAGCTGCAAAAAACCCAAGCCCACTCTACTCTTTTTGTGTAATCTGCCAGGAATCACATGCTAGTAAGTTATCAGCAGTGCCAGGGCACAGCTAAAAATCAGTGGGATGTGCAATTTTTTTTACCTTTTCTGACATCACCTTTTCTCTCTTTTTATCTTGCTCTTTTTTACCACTTCCTTTCTCTTTTCTCTCTCTCTTCTGTCAGCCTCTTTTCTTTCTCCCTCTTTAAATCAGCACCTTTTTCTTCCCTCTCCATTTTTCTTTTAAAAGTGTTATATATAAAGGCTGAAATCCATAAGCCCAAGCACAACTTTCCATCTGTTCCTTCCTGGTAAATGAACCAACAAACCACCACTGCTGTAATTCTTAGGGGCGTGTGTGCATGCTAGGTTGTTGCATGCACATGTGTGCTGGCTCGGTGTTTTTACATGTGTGTCTCCCTCCCACCACCCGAAGAATAATAGCAGTGACTGTTTGTTTACCAGGGAAGAATGGACAGAAAGTTATCCTTGCGATAGCAGCACAAACTGGATTTCAACTGCTACGTGCAACTGGACGCAAAAAAACAGAGTTGGAAATTGATAGAAGCACAGTAGGAAAATTAAGATCGATGTTATGTGTATGCATTTATTAAGAACTTCAATGTCTAGCAATATCAGGAATTGTATAAAACACAAATTATATAAGAGTAAATCATACACATATTGCTGTGATGCCCACAGATGATTTCAATTCTGTGCTGTAGCTAGATATATATCTGATTCCTCTAGCAATACTTTAGCTTTGCCTCTGCCTCATGGCCTCAGAGGGCACTAGCAGATGCTGAGATAACATTGTCCCCGAACCAAAGCCAATTCATAAAGGATTTTCCCCTGTATAATATATAGGCACTACACTACTAACCTCTACCATCGCTTTTTATTTATCATTTTATTTATTATTTATTTCTATTTTCCTGTTACTATTTCCTCTCCCTCCACCCCACCTTCCTTTTCCTTCAGCAGGCTGCTGGGAGAAGGAGGGATCCTTTTTGCCAGAAGCCTAAATTCTGCCGAAGGCTTTTGAAATTAGTCCAGGAGCTGCTATTATGGATAGGTTGTGGGTTTTTTTGCAGTGGGGGGGGGGGGGAAGGCTACATTCTAGGAGTAAATAGGGCAAAGGGGTAGAACCAAAGTTACTAGTGTATTTTATCTTAAATCTCCTCCTTTTCAGTAAACAAACCTTACAAGAGGATTTTCAACTTTTAAATATAGGCGGAAATGACAAAATCTGAGAACCATCAAATATTGGTGTCAATGGGGAAGGAGAGGAAGCCATATGGAAAAGCCCAGGGTGCTGAATTCAGTATTCACAAGGGTGAGAATCAATCTCCAGGCCTGTATTTCTCCACCCATACTGAACATCTTCTGGTCCTCCAAATGCGATTGCAGTTCCCATCAGCTCTTGCCAGTGGTTGTACTAGCTAGGGACAATGGGAGTTGCAAGCCAAGAGAATCTAAGGGGCCACCTATCTTCCATAACTTCTACAATTAATGTTTCAAGAGCCTTGGGCAGTAAGAAATTGGCTAGGTGGGCACTCTTGGCCTCCTGAAAGATATAATGATGACTCAGTGTTTCCAGAACATACGTTAAAGATGCACCACTGTCATCAGAGTTGCACACAGAGGAGATTCAAAACCATGTTTGCTTATCCTCACATGGCAGATTGCAGAGCATGCTGAGATCAGAGCAACCCAAGCTTTCCCCACTTGGAACAGAATTTGGGTGGCATGAAACCACCCCACCTCCCAAAAAAGCTAGGAGGGAAGGAGAGAAAGAGGGATAATTTCTTATCTCACTGTATGAAAAGGGACCTTATGGATTCAGTAGGAAGCAGGGTGGGGTGAGGATTGTGTGAGTGACAATCTGGCATTGTGTACTTTTCTGTCATTCAGTCCCCATCTCTCTCCTCCTCACTCCTCAGTCCCATCACACCTCCTCCGCACTGCCTTGTCCCTTCTTCCATTCACAGCTCATTCTTCCAAACACTTCGCTCTTCAAAGCACCACCAGAAATCTCACATACTTCTGGAAATACTTAGGAGATTAAAGGCCAGTTGTTAAACAAAATAGAACAGCCTGAAACCAACACAGAAATTTTTTAATGGGTCTCTGTGTGAGAAAAGCTCAAACTTCTCCTTTCTTTGTGTTTGAGCGGGTATTACAGGAGCAAGCACACAGGTAGTGTCTTAGTTCCTACTACCAGCAGCAGCCTGGAGTCCTAAAAGCAAAGCACAAGAGGAAAGCCCACATCTCCTTAAATCCTGAGCAACTGTGTCAGCTAAGAACTGTTGGATTTTCAAGATATGTGAAATATTTAAGAAGTGCTTTTACCTGTGCCACCTTTCCATGGCTGACCAGGGATTGGTACCCAAGTCTCCTGAATACCAGTCTGTTGCTCTGTCCACACGATCACATTGTCTCTCCCCTGCTGGGTAGAAAAGAAGCTTGGAGTATGTGACTGAGACGATGGATGAAAGGAAAGGGTTAAGTATCACTGTGCTATATATTTTCCAGCAGCCTGTGCAGTAATCTCGCCCACCCTGGGAAGTGCCTTCTAAGTTGCTGGGTAAATGTATGAAAGAAGCCCTGGTAAACAAGCCAATTGTACTCACCATTAATAGAAGCCTTTTATGTCTATCCACAGCACTGTCTGATAATAATAATTTAATGCTTTTACTGATGTACTCATTATAGTCCTTAACACCTATTCAAAAGGAGCCATCACTAAGCTTTAAAAACATCTGTTAATCTTGTCTGTTAATATTGAAAGCAACACTTGGTATGTGTTCTAGAATATCAGAGTACTTTGTGCAGAATACAAGGCTGTCAGTTTTGGACAGAGGAGCAGTGCGGAAGAGCTGCTTAAACCCTTTTCCTGGCCCAGACCTATTTTTCTCAGCCTCATGACTCCAAGAGGTTTTTCTACACCAGTGTCAAAAACATCTACTTTCTCCTTCTCTTTTTGCCTCAAGTGGAAAAGCAGCAGGGAGAGGAGCTATTTTCATTGAAAACCGAGTAAAAAACAAAGGGGCGAATAGTTGCTTTCCTCAACCCATTCCTCCCTTCAGCCTCCTACAGCTGTTTTTCAGTAAGAACACCGACATCATATTGTGGAAGAGTTTATATGCACCTTTCCGGAAGCACCTGGTGCCAGAGAGAGAAGAGAGCAAGGGCTGGTAGACTTCAGGCTTGTAGGAACTGCTTTCCGTGGTGCTTTGCTTTGTTTTGCAAAGTGAATACGAAGTGTCTGTCTCTAATACATACCCATTCCATGTCTTCAACAGAGGCATAGTGATAAATTCTGAAGTGCATGGAGTCTATAGTTACTCTAACCCTCTTAGCAGAGCAACTCTTGGAAATACTACTTTGGGAGCAATAGTCCAATGAAGTAACTTTTCCAAACTCTGCCCCCCCAGCCATACAGAGTCTATAGATACATCGCCAACAAGGAAAACAGCTATGTTTATCACAGTTATACACACACAAAGAACAGAAACATATAGCCTGATTCCCAGGCTTTATGATGATCACTAAACAGCATAGAATAATTAGCTTGTGTTTTATGGAGCATGTTGAACTTTGATTATCACCAACCATTCATTAAGTGACTTTGAATTGATCATTGTTTGAACTCTGCTCTACAAGGAAAGAGACTGTGTGTTTGGCCAGCTCTGCTTTAGAACCTCACCAGTTTTTTGGATATTACCGATGAAGGTTGAAGACAAACAGTTAAAAGAATGACAGGTGAGGATTAATCTGCATTGCAACAGTAATCAGAGAGCTAGAATTAATAAGAACTTATGGTATGTATCACAAGAAGGAGGTTTAGGTATACCCCATATTTACTGTATATTATATAGCAAATCAACTGAGACATATTCCAGATACAGTAGTGAATAATAACAATTTAATTTGGAAAGAGTCAGAATTTTATGGAAAAGAGGGAAAATATATATTTTAAAAGAGAAAATCAAGGGAGAGATGAAAAATATAGATCGTCCCCTTTTTAAAAATATGGTAGAATATTAGAAAAATTATAGGGGAGTGTTAAGTCCACCAACTTCACCTTTGTCGTAGTCTGTAAAATTAAAAAAAATTCCCAGGTAATCTTAAAGGGAAGCTAAAAAGGGTTTTACCAGGTAAGGGAATTATGAGAATAAAAGAATGGACAAAACAAATGCAAGATAGAGAACTTATGAGAGAGATACTGGGAGAGGGGATTTCATGGTTAAACATACTTCAGTTAGAAAAATGGATGAAAGAATGGAAAACAAAAGAAGGAGGGGCAGAATAATGACAAAATCTGAGGAGATTATAGAAAAAAAGGAAAAACAGAGACAAGGGAAAATAGAAAGGGAGCAATAAGCACAATATATAAAATGTTAATATAGATGAAATATTAAAAAGTATGTTAAAAGATTTATGACAAGAAGATCTGAATGAGGAAATTAAAAAAGAAGACTAGAGTAAAATTTGAAATAAAAGAATAATGAAAAACATGTCCATAAGGGTGAAGGAAAATTGTTACAAGGTAGTCTGGAGATGGTATATAACACCAGTAAAGTTGAATATAATAAATAAAGATACACCTTCAGTATGTTGGAGATGTAAAAAAGAAAAGGGGACATATGTGGAAAAACTGGAACAAGTGCTGTCTAAAATGGACAATGTAATGAGAGAATGTCAACAGATTGGGAAGGACATGAAAACAGTCCAGGGGGAGATACAAGGGCTGAAGGCAAGCACGGTAAAAATGGAGGATAGAGTAAAATGAACGGAAGATTTATCAAAACAGAATGAAGGAAAATTAAAGATACAACAACAGAGGATGGATGATTCGCAAAAGAAAATGATTTATTTGGAGGACAGCTCAAGACGTAACAACATCAAAATAATGAACTTTGAGCTACAAAAGGGAGCTGACCTTAAACAGGAAGTGGTGACCTGGATAAATTTATAATGAACTCTCAGCATGTGTCTGAAGACGATATAGAGAGAATTCATTTCGTTGGGAGCCCCAGAAATAAGAGACCAAGACCTATAATATTGAAAATTTTCAATTATGTTAAAAAAGAACAGTTTCTTAAGGTCACCAAGACAAAACTGGAATTACTAATTTACATTTCAACCTCCATACAGATTTATCAGGATTTAAGCAATGAATCAATCCAGTGGAAAAAAAATGATGAAACCCATTACATCAATCTTAATCAAGAATGGACTGAGATACAAATGGGGTCATCCAGTTTTTCTAAAAATATGGAAAGGTGGAGTCCTCTTTAAAATTTCTTCCTTTGAAGAAGGCAAGGACTTGTTAGTTGCGTGGGGCCTTTGGCAAGAAGACCAAGGTGCGGGCAAGTAGGCCTGCAAGGAGTAGAAATACAAGAGAGAAGAGATCTGGACTGAGAGGAACCATCTGAGGCCTGATGACTCCCCCCTTCCCCCCCACCTTTTTTAGTATTCCCCCCTTTTTTGTCCTTTCCCTTTTACAGTTCCCTTATGCTGTCCCTCCCTTTTTTGTATTTTTTGTTTTTATTTGTTTGTTTTATTTTTGTTTGTTTGTTTGTTTTTGTTTACTTGTTTTGTTTTGTTTTATGGCGAGGGATAAGAGGGAGGATAGATTAAGAAATAAGGATGTTGAAAGGGCAATAAATAAGTAAAATAAAGGGGGGAGAGTATTAAGAAAAAAAAGTAGGGTAGAATAGGAGCGAGAATTTGGCTGGGGTTTGGACTGGTGGGTGGCATCTCCCCCCCTGGAGCTCATGTCGAACTCTAGTATGGTGCGGGGAAGTGGGGGGGGGGGGGAGAAAAAGTGGTTATTTGTAGGGTGGATGGATAGGGATAGGGGATTGCAAAATGTATTATGTGAATTTGGTTTTTTAATTTTTCTTTGTTTTGTGGGGTGCACAATGGGACCTAAAAAAAGATGGGATATAGAATGGACATGGGGAAAAACATAAGAGTCACTACTTTAAATGTGAAAGGCCTAGGGTCTGTAACAAAGAGAAAAAGAATAGAAACATTATTGAAGAAGAATAAGGTGGATATTATTTACTTACAAGAGACTCATCAATCAAAGGATGGAGTTAATGAACTGAAACTTCAAAATATACATATTTTTGAAAAAGGATTTGGGACTACCAAATCCAAAGGTGTAGCAATATTGATCTCCAAACACTGCGAATTTGTGGGAAAAGAAGTAGTAAAAGATAGTAATGGTAGATATTTAATAATACAGGGATTAATGGGGGAAGAAGATTATAAGCTAGTAAATGTTTATGCACCGAATGTAAACCAAGGAGAATTTTATTAAACTGTTGTTAAAGAGATGTAGAAGGTTAGAAAGGAATATGTTATTATGGCAGGAGATTTTAACATGGTTTTAGATAAGGTAAAGGATAAAACTGTATGTAAAAAAGATGAATTGAATAAAAGAAGTACCCTGTAATTGTTGTTGTTTAGTCGTTAAGTCATGTCCGACTCTTCGTGACCCCATGGACCAGAGCACACCAGGCCCTCCTGTCCTCCACTGCCTCCCGGAGTTTGGTCAAATTCATGTTGGTAGCTTTGATGACACTGTCCAACCATCTCATCCTCTGTCGTCCCCTTCTCCTCTTGCCCTCACACTTTCCCAACATCAGGGTATTTTCCAGGGAGTCTTCTCTTCTCATGAGATGGCCAAAGTATTGGAGCCTCAGCTTCAGGATCTGTCCTTCCAGTGAGCACTCAGGGTTGGTTTCCTTCAGAAAAGGAATAGGTTTGTTCTCCTTGCAGTCCAGGGGACTCTCAAGTGTCTCCTCCAGCACTACAATTCAAAAGCATCAGTTCTTTGGCGGTCAGCCTTCTTTATGGTCCAGCTCTCACTTCACGGATTGCTGCCTTGTCGTGGCGAAGGGGCTTGAGTAATTCAGAGAAGCTATGGGCTATGCCATGCAGGGACACCCAAGACGGACAGGTCATAGTGGAGAGTTCTGACTAAACGCGATTCACCTGGAGCAGGAACTGGCAAGCCACTCCAGTATCTTTGCCAAGAAAACTCCATGGACAAAAGAAGTACCCTATTGAGTAAGATATTGAAAACTACAGATTTAAAAGATATATGGAGAGAACTGAAGGGAGATGAAAGAAGATTTACTTATTATTCCTCTGTACATAACAGTTATTCTAGAATAGATTTTATATTTATATCTCAAAACCTAATTAGTAGATACAGATATTAATGTGATAAAAATAACGGGTCATGCGTTGATGACGATGGAGATGAAAAGAGAGATTATAGAGAGGCTAGAAGATTGAGAATAGATTCCAATATTTTTCAGTATATAGATGTAATGGACAGGGCTAAAAAAGAATAGATAGAAATATGGTACATAAATGAAGCAGGTGGGAGTAAAATAGGAGTATTATGGGATACCATGAAAGCAATTATGAGAGGAATTGCTATAAGGGAATCATGCAGAACAAAAAAATTGAGAGAAGAAAATATATATAAAAAAGAAGATTCATTAAAAGATTTAGAAAGCAAATATTTTATAGATAGAGATAATAAGAAACTACTAGAGATTCAAGCTAAAAGCAAAGAGTTAGAAAGCATAGAGTTGGAAAAGGTTCAGAGGGATTTGATATACTTGAAGAGGAATTTTTTTGAGTATAGTAATAAAAATTCAAAGCTTTTAGCCAGAGTATCTCAAACTAAAAGATTAAAAAATACAATTGGAGTGATTAGAGATAAAACAGGAAAGAACTTATATAAAGGAAATAATATACCGAAAGAAGATATAGAAAGTTATATTAAAGATGATGTAAAGAGTAAACTATTAGAGAATGATTAAAAAGAATTAGAAAAAGAGATAAAGGATGAAGAGATTGCAGAGGTTATCAACAAACTAAAAAATGGTAGAACTCCAGGCTTTGATGGAATGGGAGCAGAATATTATAAATCTTTTGAATCAATATTGATCCCCAAGTTGAAAATACTCTATAATGGAATATTGGAAGGAGAGAAAATACCAGAATCTTGGAAATATTCATTAACTCTTATTCCAAAACCCAATAAAGATCTGACAGATCCAAGCTCGTATAGGCCTATCTCTTTATTAAATCAAGATGCAAAGATATTTACAGCAATTTTAGGAAATAGAATGAATAAATTCATTATAAAATATATTAAAGAGGATCAGAATGGTTTTTTAAAGGGACGACAAATGGCGTATTTAACTAGGAGGGTTTTGAATATTATATATAATATAGAAAAAGATAAGATAAAGGCAGGTATTTTATCATTAGATATTTTTAAGGCATTTGATTGTGTAGAATGGCCAACGTTAAAGATTCTTTTAAAGGGTTGGGGTTTTGGAAAGAAATTTATGGGGGTAATAGATCAACTATATTTGGAAAACACTTCCGCAGTAATAGTTAATGACGGCATGACAGAACAGATAGCTCTAGGCTGAGGCACTAGACAAGGTTGCCCTCTTTCCCCAGTTCTGTTTTGTTTGATTATTGAAATGTTAGCAAATGCAATAAGGAATGGTGATTTAATTAGTGGTATGGGTGAATATAACAAAATAAAGATTAACTTATTTGCTGATGATTCTCTTTTGACAGTTAAAAATCCATTAGAAAGTATGGATAGAATTAAAAATCATTTAGAAAAATTTGGGAAAATAACTGGATTATGTGTAAATTGGCAAAAATCTGAAATAATGTTGTTTAATCATAATAAATTAGAACAAGAAAAGTTTGCTGATAAATATGATTTTAGGATATGTAAAGCTGTTAAATATTTAGGTATAGATTTAGTTAAGAATCATCAGAAAATAAAAGAACATAATTATAATAAATTTAAAAGGGATATTAAAACAAAACTACAGGAATATTCCAGTTTGAAACTTTCTTGGTTTGGAAGGATTGCGTTGATGAAAATGAAGATTTTACCAAAGATTAATTTTTTATTTAGGATGTTACCAGTACAATTAACAGAAGATGATTTTAAATTTTAGCAAGGATTGATTAATAGATATTGTAATGAAGGGAAGAAAGCCAGAATAAATAAAAGGTATTGGTATAAGACAATAAAAAAAGGAGGTATAGGTATACCAAATATTAAAAATTATTATATGGCTAATCAATTGAGGTTTATTGGGGAAATTATATATAACCCAGAAAGGTCAATTTGGTGGGAAATGGAAATACAGGTTGATATTGAAAAATATCTGTTCGGAATAATTAAAAAATAATAATAATTTTTTAAAAAGTGAAATCAATAATCCCTTTTTAAAAACTATGTTAAATGTGTGGTATAAGTATAAAAAAAATCTATGTTCATTTAACTCTCCATTAAGATTAGTGACTAAAATAGAGACTTTTCCTGCCAATATGAAAGTCTATTTAGAATTATTTAAAGAAAAAAAGTGAGTAGATTAAAAGATCGGTTGGATAAAATGAGATCGAAAGATCAAATGAAACAAATTTTTCAAAATAAGAATATATCATGGTTGAATTATACGCAGTTAGAAAGATGGACTAATGAATGGGTAAAGAAGTATAACAAAGGTAAAGAATGTACAAAGTATGAACAATTTCTATTATATGAAGATACAATATTCAAATGACCGATTCAGTAAAGGGTGCAGTGAGTAAAATTCATAGATTCCTGCTAGGTTTAGAAGAAGAAGAGATCGAGAATGAAGGATTGAAGTTAGTGTGGGAACAAGATTTAGGAAAAAGAATAAATGGTGAAGAATGGATGAAGATATGGAAAATGAGGGTTTTACAATTTATGTCGGTGAGAATAAAAGAAAAAATTTAAAAACTAATTTTAAGATGGTATTTGACACCGATAAAATTGAATAAAATTAATTCTAATTATCTGAATATCTGTTGGAAATGTGAGAAGGAAATTGGTACATACTTTCATTTGTGATGGAAATGTGAAAAATTACAAAGATTTTGGAAATTAATCTTTAAGGAATTAACTGATATATGTGAAAGGGATATAGAATTTAATCCTGAGATAGCTTTGTTATCAATATTTGTAAATGTGGAATATGATATGATGACTAGAGAGTTGGTAATAACTTACCAATTTATTAACAGCAGCCAGATTAATAATAGCCAGGAATTGGAAATCAAAACTTGAATTTCAAATGGAAGAATGGCATAATGAAATATGGAATATTGCTATAAATGATAAATTAACCTGTAATTTAAAGGTCAAGAAAGGAGAGATAAAAAAATAATAATTTCTATAATGTATGGGGCAGTTTTCTTGAATATGTGCTAACAAGAGGAAAAGGGAAAGCTCCAAATCAGGAAGCAATGCAGTTCTGGAGAAGAGGACAATAAAGGAAGAAGAAGAATAAAGAATAAAGAAAATAGAAGAAGAAGACTACAGCAAGAGGTCCCTACTAGGGTGGTGGGGAACACAATGATTTGTATTTTGGTTTATGTATTTTATGTTGCAGTTTATAATAATAATAATAATAATAATAATAATAATAATAATAATAAAGAACTCAACCCCAGCTGGAAACAAGGTTTTTGTTGTTTAGTCGTTAAGTCGTGTCTGACTCTTTATGACCCCATGGACCAGAGCACGCCAGGCCCTCCTGTCTTCCACTGCCTCCCGGACTTTGGTCGAATTCATGTTGGTAGCTTCAGTGACACTGTCCAACCATCTCATCCTCTGTTGTCCCTTCTCCTCTTGCCTTCACACTTTCCCAACATCAGGGTCTTTTCCAGGGAGTCTTCTCTTCTCATGAGATGGCCAAAGTACTGGAGCCTCAGCTTCAGGAACTGTCCTTCCAGTGAGCACTCAGGGTTGATTTCCTTCAAAATGGATAGGTTTGTTCTCTTTGCAGTCCAGGGGACTCTCAAGAGTCTCCTCCACCACAACAATTCAAAAGCATCAATTCTTCGGTGGTCAGCCTTCTTTATGGTCCAGTTCTCACTTCCATACATCGCTACTGGAAAAAAACATAGCTTTGACTATGCGGACCTTTGTCGGCAAGGTGATGTCTCTGCTTTTTAAGATGCTGTCTAGGTTTGTCATCGCTTTCCTCCCAAGAAGCAGGCGTCTTTTAATTTCATGGCTGCTGTCACCATCTGCAGTGATCATGGAGCCCAAGAAAGTAAAGTCTGTCACTGCCTCCATATCTTCCCCTTCTATTTGCCAGGAGGTGATGGGACCAGTGGCCATGATCTTAGTTTTTTTTCATGTTGAGCCTCAGACTATTTTTTGCGCTCTCCTCTTTCACCCTCATTAAGAGGTTCTTTAATTCCTCCTCACTTTCTGCCATCAGAGTGGTATCATCTGCATATCTGAGGTTGTTGATATTTCTTCCGGCAATCTTAATTCCGGCTTTGGATTCATCCAGTCCTGCCTTTCTCATGATGTATTCTGCATATAAGTTAAATAAGCAGGGAAACAATATACAGTCTTGACGTACTCCTTTCCCAATTTTGAACCAATCAGTTCAAACACTGGCTACCTTACTCCTATTCACAAAAATAAGCGATTCAGTAATTGAACTTGAACTTTTGACTTCAAAGAACTGCCCATTGGCAGGGACCTCTTTACAAAACTACAAGCAAATATAATTTTCTGTACTAATGACAAGATTGTCCAAATCCCAATAGTACAGAGCTCCGCGTACCAGATGGAACTCCATGCTGCAGCATACCAGATGGCACTCGGAACAGCCCCCTCACTGGAAAGGGAAGCAGTTCTGGACGGTGCAGATGAGACACCCAGAGCATCAGAAGTACCTCTCAAAGCCACACCAGAGTTATGGGCAGGAGATGGGCACGAAACATCACACCGCTGGAAATAAAAGTAAAAGCGGGAAGCAGACCAGTTCAGATTTGCTAGTACCCACCCCCTGAGGCCATTAAAAGAGGGCTTGAGCCCCTAATAGACAAATTCATACAATATGGATGGTTAGGAGAAATACAGTCGCCCTACAACACTGGAATCCTGGGGGTAAGAAAACAAGAGCACCAGAAGAGCCACCTAAATAGCGCCTGGTACAAGACCTCAGAGATATGAACAAGATGGTTGAATCAGCCTACCCAGTGGTATGTATCCACATCTAGTACTCACCCAAATAAAACCCGCAGCAAAATGGTTCTCAGTACTTGACTTTAAGGATTTTTTCTTCTTCATACCAATTCACCCAGATTGTCAGCCACTCTTTGCATTTGAGTAGACTGATCCAGACACCCATATACAATGTCATCTCACACGGTGGGGGGGTTAGTGCAAGGATTTTCAGGAATCCCCACAATGTTCTCATATGCCCTGAGTAGAGACTTAGAGGAATGGAAATTTAAATTCCCCACAGCCACCTTACTGCAGTACATAGACAATCTCCTTTTGACAACTGAGGGGGAGGAAGATTGTGTGATTGCTACAGTTTTCCTACTAAAAGAACTAACCCAAAAGGGGTACAAGATATCTAGAAAAAAGCTTTGCAGACAAAAGGTCTGGTTCCTGGGATACGATCTGGGGCTTGGCACTTGAAAACTGGGCCAGGAACAAATGAAAGCAATATAGCAAGCCCCAGCCCCTAGAAATCCAAAAGAGCTAGGCTCATTTTTGGGACTAGCAGGCTTTTGCCACCTTTAGATACCAGACTATGGGATGAAAACAAAATGCCTGTATGAATCAGTGATCCTTCTCTTCCATGTTACAGCTCCAGGAGGAGAAAATGCTTTCTTAAAGACACACACACAGCTTTATAAGGACAAACCCACCTGTTACCTCAACGATCCGACCATGGGTGTGGCCGTACTATTTTCGGCAATCCCTGTGGGTCCTTTTCATTTTACCAGATATTGCCCCAAGAACCTCATGGAAACCTTGGGGGTTTGTGGGCACTGTCAGAAGGGGATGTGTTTAATAGACTGGACTAATCCAATACCAGGTTACTCAGGCTGCTTCCAGTTTAATCCAGGTGACACTGTTTACACCTTTCTCAGGGATGAATTGCCCCAAGGAAAAGTTTGCTGCTGTCCCGCCTATGTCTATGGATGGACAGAAGCTATGATTAATAGCACATGCGTTATGTGTCATTGTACTCCTATTCCTGTAACCAAAACAGAGGATCATTGTGGTATAGTTCTTGATAGTGGGGGATTTTGTTTTTCCTCCCACATCAGACACACACCTAGCTATAAACACCACGGTTTCATTTCCATACTTGGGGCTGATAACAAACATCTTCTCCTTTTCTCTTTTAGCTGAAACAGTGCATGATGAAGAGTTTCCTATCTGTGCTGAACCAGGATTCTGGTTCCTCAAATAAGGAGGGTGGTTCTCAAATTACCACCACTCCTCTACCAGTATGGCCATTGGTTTGGTCTTACCTGTATCCACACCGCAGGCATTCCACTAGCAAAATTGACACAAGCAAGTTTCCCGGCTAGAAAAGCAAAAAGAACGCTGACAGAATCTTTTTGTCAGTCTTTGGGAAAATGGGAAGTAAATGATCTCTCTGCAGTAGGAATTGCTGAATTTATTTTTCTAGATGTGTTAACCCTTGGTGAGCTGGGGCAGGCTAGAAGTGAAGCTGCCGCTGCCCATCTTGGTTGTCAAATTGTAGCATTAGGCAACCACATGATGAGAGCCTTAAAAACAATCTCATTGGAACTAGAAACTCTAAGAATTTTCAGTCAGCAAAATAGAGCTGGAATAGACTTCATTATGGTAAAAAGGGGCAGCCAATGCCAATTTCTGGGGGACACCGATATCCTGAATGTGCCCCCACATAATATTTCTCGAGACCTGCAAGGTATAGAAGAAACCTTGGACAAAATTAGTGTTCACCACCCACACCAACGTTAATCATGGGAATGATTAACGTTGTGGGTAGGAAACCTTTCCCTCCTGTGGAACGCTTCAGGGACTACAGCCCTACTCATTGTCGCCTGCATCCTTCTCTGTTGCTGTATTCAATGCACAGGAAATATTTTGACTTTCCTTAAAAGCCAATTAAACCCAGAATCCCGCCAGGAATTCCAAAGTCCCCCAAGATAACTTGTGGGGGATATGACCTAGAAAAAGCTTTCTTCACCACTCAGCAGCAGGCTGCTGAGGTTCTGGGGGCAAAGAGACCAATGTATGAAAATCTTAAGAAACGTGTCCCTGCGCCCTAAATACATTTTTTTTATCTAGCCCACAGAGGCACTTGAGGGAGGTTTGTTATGGAAATTATAAAGTATTTTGATCCCCTTCCAATACTGTATTTCTTTAAAAGCCTTATTAGCTTCAGAAACTCAGAATCAGCATTCTTTGAAAGAAAGGCCTCCCAAAACATTAAGCATTACAGCTAGGGGAAATTGTCTCCTTCACCTACGTAAAAGAGATAACGCTATGAGTAAAGACACAGGAAAGTCCCAACCCAGGGCCAGGAGTCTAAAGGCCGGCAAGGGGAAGAAACAATCTTTCCAAGGTAAGAGCTGTGCCAACACTCCAGTACATTACACTAAATGTAACGTGAATATGGGGTGACCATATTTACAGTATGCCTTTGTCCTTTGTAAAAGACAACTATTTTCCAGAGTAACGTGAAAAGGGTTACTCCTGCCTCAAAGTAACAACAGTAACAACATCAGAACACATCGTACGTAACTCTAGGTCAGGATTGCTTACGGAAAATCAGTCATTCTGTTGTCACTATTACAAGTGCAGGCTTTGTTTTGGGAAGAACCCTATATAGTGTGTATTCTCTTCTGTATCAAAGGGAGCTGCTTGTGTTTTCGGTCACTGACCAAAAGCACTCCATCTTGCAAGACTATCTCTTTTATACAAACCTCCGTTCACATTTGCAAATGTATTGTGTGACTTCTCTCCTATTATTTTCTCTTCCAAGTCCTTGCCAGAGAAACAAAGAACCTAAATTAATTCTTTATTTCTTATTTACAACAATTGGCGTAGTCAAGGATTTTCTCTGGTGGACATAGAAATAGACCGTCCTCTCCCCTCCCCATGGGCCAACAGGTTCCAGAGCGTTCCAGCTTTTCGATCTGCTGGTTCCCCTCAAACAAGGAGAAAGAGGAATGACCATCTACTCCTAAGAAGGATCCAACCTGGAGAAACCACGAATTGGACCCATGATTTCCATAGTGTAGTCTGTGGGCACAGATGGGCCTGTGATTGGATAGTGGTTTGGGGGTGATCCTATGTAAAAATCATGTGGTTCCAAGAACTGCTGGATAACTCAGTGGTTTAAGTCTCGGGCTGTGAAACCAAAGGTTGGGAGTTCAGTTCCCCACCGTGCCTCCTAGTCAGGTGCTGGACTTGACGATCCATAGGGTCCCTTCCAGCTCTGCAGTTCTAAGGTTGTTACAGTTACCGTTATGGTTACGGTTACAGATGGTTACTGTCTGAGCCTTCAATTGAGGTTTTTGCACCACTGCAAAGCCATGCACTCAGGGACCCATGATTTCTGTGTTGTAATCTATGGGCACAAATGGGGCCTGTGACTGGGCAGTGGTTTGGGGATAATCCTACATAAAAATCATGTGGACCCATGAGGATCTCTGTATCAGATCCATGTTTTGGCACCACTACAAAGCCACTCACTAAAGGACCTATGAATTCTGTGGTGAAGTCTGCAGGTACAAATGGGATCTATGATCAGATGGTGGTTTAGAGAGGATTACATCTAAAAATCGTGTGAAACCATGTGGATCTCTAAACTTGTAAGTAAACTTATTAATGAGTAAACCGGGTAAACCTACTCATGCGTAAACAGAGCAAAACTTGCTTTGAGATCAACCCCAGCAACAAAGCAAAAAACCATTAATTTCACAGCTTAAATGAATTAGCTGCTGAATATTATCTATTTTAAAACATATTTTCACAGGCTGGAGCTAAAAATGTGTAGCCAGGAAGGAATTAAATTATTTCTTTCACACTGAATGTTGACACCAGCCCTGTATTAGCTGCCCGACTGACTCCAGACACATTCTGATTGGCCAGAATGCCATGCAATGCAAATAGTTCCTTTAGAATTCTTGGAAGTTATAAAAATGACCTTTCAGGCTTTATAAGGACTAATTTAAAACTCTGAATTAGAGCTATGAATGGCCCAATTCCTGCAGATGAAAAAAAAAGAGGTTAAGAAGGAGGGTTTTTTTGCAGGTATGCAAATTTTTTCTTCTCAGCATATTTTATCTGTTTTCAATCTACTGTAGCTGAAAGTTGCTTGCCCGTGCATGGGGGTTAAACAGTATTACTCTTTAAAAAGCACAACTCGCAAACCCTTTCCCCAAATGTCCCCACATTTCACACAGAGCAAGAGCAAACTTTCTGCTATGTCCGTGCCAAATTTGGTGCTCATCAGAGTTCCAGTTTCATAGTTATAAGTTTTTGTTTGGGCATCATTATGTTTTTAATTTGGCTTGTGAAATGCTTTTTGCCCCTAAGAGCAAAATAGATGGCTGTGTGGTAACTGCTATGTCTCATTGTCCTAACCTGGTCTGGCAGATGTTAGATATGTGGACTGTGGAAATATTCCACCCATTCATGTGTAGAAGATGGCTATGTGTCCTCTCTTTAACAACAGTGCTCTGTTTGTTAATGATAGGACCTTTTTCAGGTCATTAATTCATAAGGTCACCATAACTCTGTAGCAGCTTGACACCACATAATAACAACAGCCCTCTATTTGAAGATCTTTTTTAAAAACCTTGAGAAGGGAAGCAGGGGTCTCAAAGTAGCCTTTTCACAGTGAGGGTCTCGACAGCAAACCCAACTAATTTCAAATTTTTACATCTGTACATATAAATAAATAAGCATATGCAATTTAATGTAAATTAGCATCCCCTTGTTGTCTTCTTTTGGGAAGAATGTATGTCTTTTGGTGATGTGTAAGCAGCTACTGTATATGTGCACAAAAATAGATATAGGAAGACATGGACTGTTTCAAGTGTCTGAAAATGTTCTAGATAAAGGGACACAGTTCTGTTCTTACCAGAAACGGGAATGCAGTACCTGTCAGAGTAAATAGTTTTTATTTTTCAGAAACTTTCATGTCATAAGCTGATGAAAAATAAAAACTAGTTAGTATAGCAGCAACATTACTTTTCTGATATCAATTGTTACCTAACTGACTAACACTACTTCTGTAGTGTTACTTCTGTTCTTAAAGAGTGTTTTTGCTTCAAAAAGAGGGAGAATGAAAGTGGACAAGCAGAAAGAAGAGGCTGGCGTTTCATGCAGTACATGGAATATTACTGTAGTTCAGTCATTTCAGTTATATAGCATCAGGAACATTTTGTTGCCAAAGGCAGAACAAGAAATGATAACCCCCCACACACACACACACTCACCAGCATCGAGGCACATAGTACCCAAAGCCAAACAAATACTTTTGGCACATGAGGGGAAAAATCCATCGAATATACTTCCTCTTATACCCTACTGTAAAAACAACCAATTAAAAACCTAATAATTCTGTGCCCTGTCATGACAGTGAAAATCTGCTGCCTGAGGTGACTTCCTCACCCTGCTTAATTGGTAGGGAAGGTTCTATGGAACATGAATGTTTGCTCTTGATGCCTCTTTGACAGTTTTATAATGTAAAAGCCAGGAGGAGCCTTTCCTACTTCTGCTACTGATTTTTATTTTTATTTTGAGAAACCCAACAATTTCAGCTGCCACATTTATAGCCAGAAGTTATTACAGCTGTGACATTTGGTGCAAATTATGGAAGGTTTCAGTGTCAGAAAAGTCCCCACTTTCTCCTCGGGACTTCCATGCCCTTCATTTGTCCTTTTCTTTCTGCATTAGAGCTCCTATGACTGAAATGGTGAGGGACAGTTGTGGCTCAAAGAAAATACAAACATTTAGGGAACACATAGGGAGCTTCCAAGCATAGGAGTGCTAGATTTTAATGCTTTTACTTTTTCTTTTCCTTTTTATGCAGAAAAAATATAGAGAATGTTGGGGAAAATGCGAATTGTCGTCTGCCATCTGAAAAATGCTTTTGTGTGAGAAAGCCCCATTGAATGTGGAGGAACTTTGCTCTGAGTAAATTGCCGTATCAGTCAGACTTTTCCAGTGTTCAGTGAGTGAAAGTTTCTGCTGCAGAGTTTACTATCTTTTGGGGGAGAGGGGATAAAAGTTGTCTTTCTCATCCTTCTCTTACTTATTTTATTGTTATTTATGTTTAAAAAGAAAAGAAAAGAAAAAAGAACTGGGTTTTCAAGCAAAACTATCCGCTTCTCTTCAGCCTTCATAGAACCTCCTCTGTCATATGTGAAGAAACATTTCCAAAATGGCGTGTGGCATGTGCATTGCATGAAGACCCCTTCCTGAGGTGACCAGAGCTTAAGAAAAGCTCCCCTGGTTTCATTTGGGGGTGGGGGGGTGGGGGGTGTTGGACTGGAATTCTCAAAATTCTCCAGTCAGCATGACCAGTGGCTTTACTCAGTGGGGGACAGGGAATTCTGAGAATTGCCATTCAGGGAATATTTGAAAGCTCCATGGCTGACCTAGTACGGTGCCGCCTGGCCAAGACAGTTCTGGTAGATTGGAATAGGACCAATGCTCCCATGAAGCAGCGAATTGGGAAGGCAGCAGCAAAATATTAAAGGGCAGAGCTGTGCCTTGTGGCATGCTTTTGTCTCTCAGTTGTGGTAGAAGATGCTGACCCCCTCATCCCTAGTGATGAATTAAGGGCACAATCAGATGGGGAAAGTTGGAGCAATCTGGTTCACACTTAAAAGGTTCTTATCTTTGGTGTGAATTATTTTATTTCACACTTAAGTTATCTTTTCATTTACACAGGAGACATTTCTCCTCCCATAAGAAGGATCCAGACAGCTCTTCAGATTGCTCCAATTTGTTCCCCTTTTGATTATTGAAGTCTCCATTCCTGCCCCTGCTCTGCCTTTTTCCCATGGTTATCATTCCACAGGCCATAGTAATTTCCCCTCCTTTTTTTAAAAATTAAGAGACATTGTGCTATAGTAATGGATCCCAACCTTGGATTCCCAAGATGTTTTTGGACTACAATTCCCAGAAGCCCTTGCCAGCACAGCTAGTAATGAAAGCTTCTGAGAGTTTTAGTCCAAGAACATCTGGGGACCCAAGGTTGGGAATCACTGCACTACAGCAATGCATCAACCTAGTATGGTATACATATTACACTGAACGAAGCTCCAGTGTATTAGAAATGTGCAGCATCAGTTAGGGAAATATATTTTAAAAGGTTAAAAGACAGGAGAGGTTTCTCTGTCATCCCTTTTAATGTCACAACCCACTGAATATGTCACAGAGTTGTCTCCTCAGATAACACCACCCACAGCTCTATTTGGGTGCGAATAAACCAGTCACATAGGCTACAAAATGGGATAATTTGCACTAAATAAACTGCAGCCCTAGCACTATGCCATAAAGGATCAGGGCAGCTTGTAAAAGGGGCAGGATGGATCGTTCTTATTGAAAACACACGTGGTCTCTGGAAAATGGTTTGGTCTCTGAACCAAACCACACCAAAAGCAAACCAAATAGTGAGTTATATGCCCATATGATTGCCCTCTAAGTCTGAAATGCCAGTCCAGCTGGTCTCTGTATATGGAATGGAGTGAGGCAGCATCTTTCCCTTTGCCTCAGGCAGCAAAGTATCTTACAATTAATGAATCCAACATCATCCTGAAAATACCGGTGTCCCCCTGCCCTCAAACAGTTTAAATTTGCAAGTGTGCACTCATAATCACACTAACACACATCTCTAATTTTTAATCCTTAAAAAAACATACAATTTTTTTTTACACCATTCAATGTCCTTCTCTCACAATATTAGAACTCAGTGTCATCCCCACATGACATTTTATTGCACATTTCACGTGTAAATAAAAACAATGCTAAGACATTCTCAAGGATCATCCTCCCCACACAACTCGTTCCAAGAAATTGAACCCAAGGATGTTGTGGCCACAAGGAACAATTCAGTTGCACCTTGTAAAAAGTCTGTGTGTATATGTTTTCCATCTTTAGTTAATTACATACTAACTCCCCTTGTCTCTCACACCCTATAAATCTTCAAACATATTCCATTTGCAGTTCCTCATGGAAAAATGCAGGATCCCAAATTCAGTTGACCTGAAAATGGCTGAAAAGATTGCCTTTTGCTGTGCTACAGTCAAGTGGTGTTTCAGATCCATGCACCTGGCTAAGCAAAGCATCTTCTTCCCTCCAGAGAAAGCCTCACTGATTAAAACCTCTTAAAAGAAAATTGTTGCAATGAATGGAAGGAAGGTTCTTGTGCTTGACACTCCAAACAACATTTCCATTCCATTGGTGCCAGGCCTGTTGTTACTGTCACTTCAATCCTGGAAAGGACCTTGGGGAAATTTCTGTACGATGCTTCCCTGTGAAGCTTGAATTAAATCAAAAACATGCCAAAATCATGACATCTCTGTAAATTGATTTCCATTCTGCATAAAAGTACTTTTAATGAATAGCACAAAGCAAATTGCCATCTCTTTCTTCAACAGGAGAGACATGATCGCCATTAAAGCTGAAGAACTCAATCAGGAGGTAAAGCCAAAAACATAGATTTCTCACTAGAAAGTGATTCCATCTAACATGGGAAAGAGGTAGCCTGGTACTCTCTGGATGTTTTAGTTCAAGAATTGAATGTGGTGTAATAAGTTGGGCTGTATGATTGCGATTCCAGAGATCCAGGTTCTTGTCCCTAATGAACCATGAAAAACAGTAGGTGACCTTGGCCTAACCTACTTCACAGGGTTATAGTGATCAGAAAGTGGGAAGGAGGACATCCATGTATGCAACTCTGAGCACACTGGAGGGAAAGTGGAATATAAATGTAGTGAAATATAAACAAATATTACGTGGAAGGCAGAAAGTTTGTTCATTTGTGTACTTGCTTGTGTCAAAAGACCTCTGAACTTCAAGGGTTAGGAACATAGAATCTAGCATGGGTACCTCTGAAATATTTACATAACTGGATGATTTGATCTTGACTGGCCATGCTATCTGGGGAATTCTGGGAGTTGTAGTCTTCTCATTGGAATGCTCTGAGAAAAAACACAGTATTTTGCATGGATGACACTGATTACCAAAGTTAAATAACCGGATTGTTTAAATCTTGATTGTCCTTGCTACCTAGGGGAAGCCTGGGAATTGTAGTACAAATAATTTGCTTTGGGGGATTCTGGGTGTCAGAACCTGATAAGGATGACTGACTCTCCCAGTAGTCCTACAAAAAATTATAGACCTCCCAGGCAAAGAGAACAGATTCTATGATTCATCATAGCTCACATTATCCCAGTAAAGGGTTAATCCCAGAATGAAATCAGGTAATCAGTGATAAGCATCGCCAAACTCATCTGGGCATCCGATTTTAAGTGTCTTCATTGTTGCAATAATCCCAGGCAACTGCAGAATTTGTTAATTCTGTACAAGTTCTATTTATTTACATCATTCCTAGGTTCCATACTTAAATCCAAAAATCATCAAAGACAGTCTTACAGTTGTAAAGAAAAAACTGTAGGTACATATGCTTAAATCCAAAAGTAATACAGTTATGCAAAAACTGTAGGCTTAAAATACTTGAAAATCTATAAAGACTGAACTTAAGCTTTGGACAAATACTTCAGTCAGAAAATAAATCTCAAAGCAAGCAGGTACTGGAGCTATACAAATTTTAAATAACTGGGTGGGATATGTCTTGACAAGCCATGCTGGCAGGAGGATACTGGAATTTATATTTCTCACACTGAAACAAGCTGATCTAGAAACTCAAATTTTCCATGGATATTTCTGATTTTCCAAACGTGAATAAACCTTGGCAGATTTTCCTGGATGGAGGATGCTGTGAGTTGTAATCCAAAGAAATTACCTGCAAGGACTCTGGTAAGAGTTCTCTTTTCAAAATGGTAAGAGCAAGAATTAAGAGATTTTCCAGAAATGTTACTAGGGACGTTATAGCTTGACTAGCCATACTGGCTGGGGAATTCTGGAACATGTAGTCCTCTTACTGAACAAGCTAGGCATACCTGTTAGTAAAAATTAAAAAAAAATGCACAACAGAAGGACAGTGAAGTCTAATGTTTTATAGGTAGAAACAGGGACATAGAAAAATAAAACAATGACAAAATAGCATTGGCAAAACTTCATGTACAGGGTGAAAGAGCACCAATAATGACAAAAACGTTGTTTTTCAGAGGGCTTGCCCTGTCAGTAGATAGATTAGATTAACCACTGAAAGCAGTAGATGTATAGAACACAAACCAGCGAACAGGTTATTGAGGAATGGAGCTGTTTGTGCTGTCATCTTATCTTTCACCTCGTAAGTCAGGGGTAGAGAGATGGAAACCAACAACATCTAGAGGACCACATATTGCTACAAGAGATATTAGAAACTTCTATACCGATGGTACCAGAACTATTCCTTTTAAATATCTTGCCAGATATACTAGACTCTGAAAAATCATATTTATTCATATTATAACAGCAGCAAGAATAGTTTTTGCGAAACACTGGAAGGAACCTAGAACACCACAAATAGATGAAGTGATAGATAAAATCCTTGAAACCGCAGAAATGGACATACTATCAGATTGGCTAGATGCAAAAAAAGAAAAAAGACCATCGGAAAATTTGGTCACAATTATATACATGGTTACAAGGTAGATAGAATAGTGGACTGATACACAGTTATCTGTATGGATGCAGAAGAGACAGAATAAATTATGGATAAAGACTATCAGCTACATAATCAATAATTAGAATAACAATATATCTGTCTGAATTTGATTTTTCCCTCTCACTCACTGTTTATATTTCTTTCTGATATGTGGAACTATTACTAGAAGAGAATGCATAGAATTACTATGAAAAATATTGATTTGTAATGTATCTGTTCAAATCCACCCTCTCCGAGGGTACCCCTATCCCAGCTGCCCCTTATCTTACCCTACCTTTATAAGGAAAATAATATATATACTTCAGTGGTCTCCATGGACACAGACACAGTCAATCAAAATTATAAAAACATTAACTAGTATTATAACAAATACAAGTTTTAACCAAAAACCTAAGTATCTGTTAAATATCTGCGCAGTATGCATGCTGTTCCTAATACTGTATTGCTGGTTTTTGTAGCTCTGCTGGTGTTATTTCTGAGATCTGCAACTGCTTATAATACTATATGAAAATTCTTAATATTGTTCCCAAAGCCCCAATGACTATGGAGACCACTAAAGTATGTTTCATCCACAAGCAAGATGTTTTGTTTGCTAGGTCTCTGTATTTTGTTAGTTTTTCCAATTCTTTATTTTCAACTCTGGCATCCCCTGGAATTGCAATGTCAATGATCCAGACATTTCTTCATTCTATTACTATGTCTGGTGTGTTAGGTTCAAGGTGTCTATCAGTTTGGATCCAGAAATCCCACAAGGTCATGACTTCCTAATTTTCTGACACCTTCTCTACCTGATGTTCCCATGAGTTTTTGGAAGCTGGCAAGTTATATTTTTTGCATAATGACCAGTGCACTAATTTTGCCACTCTACCATGTCTAATTTTGCAATCTGTTTGTGCAGTCTTTGGACATTCACAGATGAGGTGTGCTGTTAGCACTGATTCCTTGGATCTTAGCTTTCATCACATTGGTTTGGAGTGCTTGTTCTTCTGCAGCAAAAATCAAGCCTTCAGTTTCTTTCTTAAGGGTCCCCAGTTTTAGCCATCCCCACGTTGAATTATGATCATGCTTTCCATCAATATTTCTCAGGTGTTGTCTATGTAGTGGTTTATTTTTCCAGCTGTTTAATTTATTTTCAAATTGTTGTTTCTTATATTGAGCCTTTGTTTCTGTTCTTCTCAAAATACTCTACATTTTCACTGCCTTGAGTAATTTTTCTCTGCTTGTACTGATGTAATCATCGGGGCTTCTTTTTTCCTCTTCTACTAGTTGCTGTATTTGCAGTAATCCACGGCCTTCAATTTTTCGTGGTAAATATAATCTGTGATTGTTGTTGTTGTTAACCTGCCTTCAGATGCAGTAGAGAATGCCAACCCATTGTCAATGTAGAAAAAAAGATCTACCTGTTAGTCCAGTCAATTTCCCACACAGCTCAATCTGAAACATACAGATTTGCATCATTGTGTTGTAAAAAGGTGCCTTGTTGAGTTTCTGCCTGCCATATGCAGTTGTTAATTGTACCAGACATCTCAGGGTGGTGGTGGCAGCGGAATAATAAAAATTGGCAATCCTTGCTATCCTAAACAATCATGAAAATTATATTCAAATGGTTTTAACTGTATGCCACTAAAATCAGCTGTGGGTCCTTGCACTCAAGCATCTCCCACTGAAGAAGAGTTGCATTCTCTCGTAAATCAATATAACTCACATTTACCCCATCAGCTAGACAGAGCCACCTGGAATTTCAAGTATTTGCATATGTGCCAGTTTAATTACCCCCATCTTATTCTGCTCCTTGATGTTCAGTCAAGCAAATTACTTTAGAACTGATTTACATATAAATAGCAATTGAAGGATGAAGGTAAATGGTGAATGGCACTTCTTGTTCATTGCAGAGTGGGTAAAAAAGAACAGCTGTGCCTTTGCATGCTTACAATTGGGTTCCTAGATGTAGATTTTGGGCCCCTTTTGCTACACAAAGTCCTTTTACAATTGGGAAGATTCCCATCTTTAACCCACACCTTAATCTGCCAAATCCCTGTTGCTGCAGAAATCTTCAATCAGAATAGAATTGCTTCTGTGAAATTTTGGTAATCATTTATGAGCCTTTGGCTTTGTATCACTGCTTCTATAGGTAGGAAGTGGCTTTGTTTCCCTTATATGAAAGATGATGAGAGACAATGACAAATAAAACAATAATGGAGTTGGAATGGGCTATATGGCCATCGAGTCCAACCCCCTTCTCAATACAGGAATCCAAATCAACCTATAGCTGACAGATGGTTGTCTAAATTTCTCTTTAATGCCTCCAGTGTTGGAGTGCTCACCACCACCTGAGGTAATTGGTTCCATTGCCATACTGCTCTAACAGTTAGGAAGTTTTTCTTGATGTTCAGCTGAAACCTGGCTTCCTGTAACTTGAACCCATTATTACGTGTCCTGCACTCTGGGATCATCAAGAACAGATCCTGCCCCTCTTCTGTATGACAATCTTTCAAGTATTTGAAGAGTGCTATCATATCTCCTCTCAGCCTTCTTTTCTCAAGGCTAAATATGCCTTCAGTATTTCCTCATAGGGCTTGGTTTCTAGTTCCCTCATCATTCTTGTTGCCCTCCTCTGAACTTGTTCCATTTTGTTGGCATTGTTATTAAAGTGCTGTGTCCAGAAGTGGACACAGAACTTGAGATGAGGACTAATCAGTGTCGAATAGAGGGGAACTAGTACTTCACAGGATTTGGAGACTATACGTCTGGTAATGCAGGCTAAAACAGCATTTGTCATTTTTGTAGCCACATTGCACTGTTGGCTCATATTCAGCTTGAGATGTACAACAATTCCAAGGTCCTTGGAAATGTTAGTTGGATTCAGCTGCCAGCAATGCAGCACTTCAGAAGTATTCTCTCACAGTTGTGCCACAACAGACTTACAGGGTAAAGATATTCAGACTTTGGCAGAGATTTGAGTGTTCAGTGTCCCGTGCCATTTATAACCCCTATATAGGCTCACAACTATATGAGTGAGACACAGTTCTTGGAGACTCTTGGCATGTAACATATTGTTAGCAAACATTTGCACTTTTGCCTCCGCTAATTAGCTAAAAGTATCTTGGAGATTCTCAAGAATGGAAGTATATGGGCCTCTTTTATTGAGGTCTCGCATCTAGAAAACCTTGCTCTCCAGTCTTTATATTGCATAATTTTTGCAGAGGGACTAAGAATTTTACCAAAGGTTTCCAGGTCTGCAGGATTAATTATCCTGTTCATGTCTTTCTTGCCCAAAGGAAAGAATGGTAGGGCATAATGCATTTGTGACTGACCATTTAATTCTATGTCCATCTCTTGAACCAATTTAACTTGGGCAGCCATTTTAACTAAAAGACATAATATAATTTTATATTGGGGACCATGCTAGTCAATCTCACGAGGCACGGCTATATTATATAGTCTCACGGCACAATAGTTAAACTGTACTGCAGTAAAGACTCTGTTGACAACCTGAGTTTCATCATGACGGGCTGATCAAGGTTGACTCAGCCTTCTATCCTTCCAAGGTTGGTATACTGAGTACCCAATTTGCAGGGTTAGGCAATATGTAGCCTGCATAATGATATTGTAAATCGACCAGAGAGTGCTTTAAGCACTATGGAGAGTAATATAAGCAGCACACGCTATATTCTATAATATTTCTGTATTGGCCATCACTCATATAATCCTCTGTTATGTTGCCTGAAGCTTGTATTTGTAGTGAACAAATTGGTGGCTTCACAGAAGTCTTTGAGTTCCTCTCCTGCTCCATGTCTGAATCCAGGTCCAAATTCTCCAATTATGTTTGGGTCTGTTTTATTTTCTACTTTTACATATGAGGTCCCAATGACAATGACTATTTTGGCGTAAGATCAGTTTCTTCTTGGACACACTTGCATAAAAGCTTTCAATTTCTTCAGCATCTGTAGCTGGAGCATAGATGTGATTCATGGTTATGTTGAGAGATTTCTATGAAGTTTGGTCCTGATCCAGAATAGAAATTCTCGTGTTTAGTCTTAACTTTTAAAAATCTTCATATGGTTTCAAGTGACACAGTTAATGTCACATGTAGTTGGCCAGCTGGGAGACATCAGCCAACCAACTTCAAAGAAAAGCTCCTGATTAAAAAGATAGAAACCTATGAAATCCAACAGGGATAAGTGCAAAGTACTGCACCTTGGAAAAAGAAACCAAATGCACAGTTACAAGATGGGGGATACCTGGCTCAGCAAAACTATGAGCGAGAAGGATCTTGGAATTGTCGTAGATCACAAGCTAAATATGAGCCAACAGTGTGATGTGGCTACAAAAAAGGCAAATGCTATTTTAGACTGCATTAATAGAAGTATAGTTTCCAAATCCCTTGAGGTGCTGGTCCCCCTCTATTCAGTACTGGTTAGGCCTCACCTTGAGTATTGTGTCCAGTTCTGGGCACCACCCTTCAAGAAGGATGCTAACAAATTGGAGGAAGTTCAGAGGAAAGTGACAAGGATGATCAGGGGGCTGGAAACCAAACCTTATGAGGAAAGGCTGAAAGAATTCGGCATGTTTAGCCTTGAGAAAAGAAGACAGAAAGGTGATATGATAGCACTTTTCAAATATATGAAAGGTTGTCATACAGAGGAGGGGCAAGATCTGTTCTCGATCATCCCAGAGTGCAGGACACACAACAATGGGCCCAAGTTAAAGGAAGCGAGATTTCGGTTGAATATCAGGAAAAACGTCCTAACTGTTAGAGCAGTACGACAGTGGAACCAGTTACCTCGGGAGTTGGTGAGTGCTGCAACACTGGAGGCATTCAAGAAAAACTTAGATAATCACCTGGCAGATATGCTTTGATTGTATTCCTGTATTGAGCAGGGGGTTGGACTTGATGGCCTTGTAGGCCCCTTCCAACTTCACTTTTCTATGATTCTGTCACACAATGTTAACAATTTATTGGATCAAGTGGGTGAACAATGATGTACTGAAGTAAATTACTAAAGACTAAGGCTAATATCTTATTGCTAGTCACAACAAGAGTAGACTCATTGACTCAGTGAGAGCTTTATAAATGTTGACTTATTCAGAGATTGATTAGATGGGTCTTAGAAGTTAATTGGAGCCAACAATAGGATACTGGCCCAATTAATTACAAAAAAACACAAAATGCAAAAAAATAAATATAGAATACGTCAGTCATGTAAACAGAAATGTGAAGTACAGATTATTACATCTGATCATTCAAGGTAAAATAAAGAGTAAAGAAAGTGCAGAAAGGAAGAGAACTTATTGGCTAACTAAACTTGGAGATGTAGCACCACATCATCCTTTAGGAACTGCTTTCTACAAAGTCAGAATGGCCATGGTAACTTTCAAACTCCAATAGTATAAGAATAACAAGAAAAATGAACCATTCAGCCCAACAGTGGAAGGGTCAGCTAGGAACGAGTGCAATCTGATACTGTACATTC
Organism: Intellagama lesueurii; assembly: GCA_037013535.1. Classification (NCBI taxonomy): domain Eukaryota; kingdom Metazoa; phylum Chordata; class Lepidosauria; order Squamata; family Agamidae; genus Intellagama; species Intellagama lesueurii. The sequence goes on along the minus strand of JBAJHW010000009.1, from coordinate 12,011,389 downwards.
CAATGGGTTACTACAGAGTGCTAATCTGATATAAGAGCACTTTGTCACTTCTCTTGTCCTAATTAGCTAGCTATAGTTACTTTCCCATCTAGTATTCTCTTGAAAATAGTTCCATCCCTTTGGGTCTCTTTAGGCCATGGTGTGAAATTTTCACCTTCATCCCATTCAATCCTAAACACACTTAGTAAGGTAGGGTGGAAAAACCTCTTGCCCTCCAGAGGTTTTGCACCACAGTTCCCACAATCCCTTACCATTGGCTGTGAGGTTAGGACTCCTAAGCATTGAAGCTTAGAGTGCCAAAGTTCCCTCTTGCACGCACTATGCTATAAATTTAACTGAACTCAACAGGAGTTGTTTGAGTTTCTGCAAAACTGTTTTGCTCTGTTCCTGCACTATTTGCTATCTGTGGGAAAATTTAAACTCAGCCTTTGCCCTGTTAGCAAAATAAAGTCTCTTTGTTTAAGATGCAGCCCACACCTTCAGCATACAAAGCTCCTAGAGTGATAAACAATAAAATTAATGAACTAAACCCCATGTCATGACACAATAGCTGCAGCCAAATTAAAACACACACATAAATAAGTTGCTTCTACTAGTAGGATATTCTCTTCTGTTTTATTATTTGGCTTATTCATTTACTCCAGTTACTCAGCTGGAAGTCTGCAACATGTTTTTATGCACAAGAACCTTGATTTAATTTTTGTTGTCATCTAACTGTCCATGTTTATTAGTTATCATGAGTTATTCACACACTTGATCTTAGCCAAAAAGCTGAGTTATTCAATAATATACTGTATGAGAAACAAGCAGTGCATTTTCTTAAATTATAAAAGAGTGAATTAATTCTAGAATTCTGAATAAGAATTACTACCATGGGTCACCCATGGACTGAGGAAAAGCCTTGCCTTCCTCCACCGTTTGGTCCATGAATTGTCTAAGGTTATTACAACAGATAGAGTGGTACTGAACGGATCCTTTAATATCCCTCTGGGTTAAAAAACACACACAGAACCCTAACAGCTATCCTCTATGCTCCCCCAATTTATTTATCTGATTTGTACATGTTACTGTTTCTGTCTTTTTCACACACATGTATTGAATTATCAGAATACTAAAGAAAACCTTCAAGAAACGCTAACTTTTCTGAAGTCCATACTTAAACAGTTAAAAATTCCAGATACATGGGCATCAGATTATTTTGTTTTGTTTAGTTTAGTTTTTGTGCACTCTACAGCTACTCAAATGCTATTTCACGTAAAAATTTATGAAAGAAGCAATAATAACTTAAGATATGCAGATGACATATTACTGGGAGAAAATAGCAATGACTTCAAATGACTACTGTGGAAGGTAGGGGGAAAAAGAAAATACAAACACAGGATTACAGTTCCATGTTAAGAGCATCAAAATGTTGTTGTTGTTGTTATATGCCATCAAGTGACCCTAAGCTGGCTGTATAACTCAGTGGTTTAGGTATCTGGTCGTGGAACCAGAGGCTGAGAGTTTGATCCCTCACTGTGCCTCCTGTGAGTAGAGCCATCCTGTGTGGCCCGGGGCAAGCTGTACAGTCTGAGGGCATCTCCAGAAGAAGGGAATGGTAAACCACTTCTGGGTATTCTCTATCTAGAAAATTCTGAAAAGGGTTACCATAAGTCAAAATTTACTTGACGGCACATGATTATTATTAATAGGGCTTTCAAGATGAGATATCTAAGGAGTAATTTTACCAGTTCTCCAGTGAGTTTTCATGGCTGAGCAGGGATTTGAACCCCAGTCCATCACTCTATGCACTACACAACACTGGAATAAAAATATTGACTACAGAAGAATTATATAAATTTAATATTGGCAATAAAGAAATCAGTATTGTTAAAGACTAGAGATGCTGCCTTGGATTCCCTCGCCTCTGGCAAGGCACCTGGGAAGGATAACATCCCTGTTGAAGTGCTGAAGTGCTGTAAAGAGATAATCACCACCAAGCTGTATGAAATCTTTTGTCTTTGCTGGAGGGAAGGTGGAGTACCACAGGACATGAAGGATGCAAACATTGTCACATTGTATAAGAACAAAGGAGACAGGGGCGACTGCAATAACTACCATGGCATCTCTCTTCTCAGCGTTGTAGGGAAGCTGCTTGCCCGTGTTGTGCTGAAGAGGCTCCAGGTGCTTGCAGACAGAGTCTATCCAGAATCACAGTGTGGATTTCGAGCTAATAGATCCACCATTGACATGGTATTTTCCCTCAGACAGTTGCAGGAGAAATGTAGGGAACAACGACAGCCACTCTTTGTGGCCTTCATAGGCCTTTGATTTGGTTAGCAGGGTTGGGTTTTTTAAAATACTTCCCAAGATTGGATGTCCACCTGGGCTCCTTAACATCATCAGGTCCTTCCATGAGGAAATGAAGGGCACTGTAGTTTTTGATGGCTCAACATCAGATCCCTTTGACATTCGAAGTGGAGTGAAACAGGGCTCAAATAGTGTTCCAAATAGTGTAGTCCTGGAACGAGCTGGAATTTTTAGCATGCATACATTACTGAAACAGCAATGTTTCAAAACGTTGGCATGTCATGAGAATGGCTGATGGTCGGATTCCAAAAGATCTCCTGTGTGGAGAATGAGTGCAGGGAAATCGCCCCAGAGGGAGACCACAGCTGCGATACAAGGAGATCTGCAAGTGGGATCTGAAGGCCTTAGGAATGGACCTCAACAGATGGGAAACCTTGACCTCTGAGCATTCAGCCTGGAGGCAGGCGTTGCATCATGGCCTCTCCCATTTTGAAGAGACACTTGTCCAGCAGGCTGAGGCAAAGAGGCAGTCCCGAAACCAGCAAAATCAGGGAGTTGGACAGGGGACAGATTGTATTGGTCTTCAGTGTGGAAGGGATTGTCACTCTCGAATTGGCCTTCTCAGCCACACTAGACGCTGTTCCAAGACCTCTATTCAGAGCATGTTACCATAGTCTCATGAGACTGAAGGATGCCTACACAGAGATGGGCACGAACCTCAGTTTTGAGGTCAGGCCCAATTCATAGTTGTGCTTGCACAGGTGTTGTGCGGGCATGACGCCTTCCCCCCTCTTGCCTCCCTTGCACACGCAGCCATTCCTCGGGTGATGCATGCTTCCCCCCTGTGTCTCCAGCATTACTGCCCATTCCCCTTTTGTAGTGTGCTCTTCCCTCTTATGCCTCCTCCAGCAGCCACCCACTCAGATGAGGAGGAAGGGCAGGAATTCCTTTGAGTGGACGGCTGACAGAGAAAGCAGAAGAGGGAAGAGCATGCTACAAAAAGTGAGTGGCAGTTGCACTGAGGAGGCGGGGAGGGAAGCATGTGTCACCCAAGGAATGGGCAAATGTGGAGGGGAGAGGGTGTCATGCCCACACAACACCTGTGTGAGTGTGATGACAAATTGGGCAGGACCTCTGAACTGAAGTTCATGCCCATTTCTATTAAAGACTTTTTATACTTGGTTTCAATTATCAAGCAAAATGGAGACTGCTGCCAAGAAATTAGAAGACTGAAACTGGGAAGAGAAGCTATGAAGGAATTAGAAAAGATCCTTAAGAGTAAACATGTATTGCTGAAGATCAAGGCCAAGATCATCAATACTATAGTATTCTGCATTATTATGTACAGATGTGCAAACTGGATAGTGAGGAAAGTGGACAGGAAAAGTTAAGATTTCTTAAAATGTGGAGTTGGAGGAGAACTTTATGGACACCATAGACTCCCAGAAAAACAGATAGGTTCTAGATCAGATCAAGCCTGAACAATAACTATAAAGTATAATGACTAAAGTGAGGCTATTGCACTTTGGATATGCTATGAGAAGACAAGACTCACTGGATAAGAAATAATCTTAAGAAAAGTAAAAAATGAACTCTTAACATGAGATGGATTGAGTCAGTAAAAGAAGGCACAACCTTTAATTTGCAAGGGTTGCTTTTGAGTTGATCTTTTGGACATATTTAAATCACTGCAGATTGGAAAAAACTTCAGGGCACTTAACAACAGCTGTTCCCATACTCCTGAAATGAATCACCCTCAAAGCTAAAACAAATTTTGAGAGGAATTTTTAAGGAAATCCATTTACTGTAAATCAGAAGTTTGACAGTGTAATGCTTAATGCAAATCCTGAAGCGGTATAATGAAAAATGTAGCACATAAATAGTTGCCATTTTTAAATATTAAATTAATTGCATTTTGATTTTGTTTGTGAACTTTTAAATGATTTTTAAATGCTAACACTTGCACCATTAAATCTGACTTGTTACCACTGCCTTCTGCCTCTGTTTTTAAGAAAGACTGTGCAATAGATTTCTCAAACAAAGCTCAATAATTAGGAAGAACCAGTGCAAAAAAAGTGTGAGAAATATTACGAAGAAACCGGAGGAAGCAAAAATTAATCAAATAGGATGTAAAAAAAGAGTAAGTTATGTAAATATAATTAAAATGTTGAAAGGAAGTTGGCTCAAAGCCAAATCTCTAATACCATGGGAAGTGTAAGATATCTGAAATATCAAGAATTAGTAAGAGAAGAACATACTCTGAGAAGAACATATTCTTATTCTACAATCATAAAGACTGAGGGCATGACTACACTGTTGAATGTAATTGGGAGCTGGTTCGGGTTTTTAGAAATCAATTTAACGGCATTTGGTTTTTGTGTCAGTGTGTGCATCCACAGGAAACGACTTCTAGTTTGATGGTAAGCTATGTGGTACATTGGCACTTTGGCATCCTGGGTCCCTGTTTTCCTGGTTTTGGCTCTTAAATTCTTCACCCCACGTGTGAGGTGGAGCTTGCCTGCCTTGAGACAGTTGATGTGGGACTCAGCAGCTTTTATTCAGCAAAGCCAGCATCAGCAGCCTACAACACAGCCCACAACTAATCTAACAGCCATTTCCTCTGACCTTTAAGAATCATCGTATCTGGTAAAACGTGTTTTTTATATTTAACATTTTACTTTAAGTTTTGAAGTGGCATAGCAGTAGATTGATGAATGCTACAATAGAAACAGAAAGGTAAAAAAAGGAAGAGTTTGGACTGCAGGTTATATGCAATCCAAAACCTATTGTACTCTGCAAACTCTTCGGACCCCACAGCACTATTTACTCTGGCACAGGTGATTGCACATACAAATCGAGTAAAATAAAGCACAACCAGACGCAATTTAAAAAAAACCCCAATCCCCAAACAGATGTTTAACAAACCCACATCCCAGCTGAAAAAAATATGCATTAATCTGTACGTTGCATAGTTGGAGATTTTTAAAATTTAATTTCAATCATGCCAAATCTGACAGAAACGCAGGAGTATTTATACATATAGTCACACTCTAAAATACATGCATATACACACATTGTCTTTCTCAATACTATACTCGGTTGACAAGAAAAAGTGTGTGTGGAATGAGAGAGAAGGGGTGGCATGCTATATGAGCCTGGAGTCAGTTATTTGGACAGAGGATAATGGTTAGAGATGGGGGTATTCGTATACGAATACGAATACCCCCCATCTCTAATAATGGTATCCAGGTATTCCACATGTTTGATATTCAGAAAAGCCTTGATACTACAAGCAATCCTTGCCGTTTAGTATTGCAACTCACAGCATTCCCCACCGTCAGTTCTGCAGGCAAGAGCTGAAGGTAGCTGCAGTCCAGCCGCTACTGGAGGGTCACCCATTGCCCTCCCCTGCTTTATCTGAAGAACAGATAAGAGTTCTCTGCTTGAGTTTATTTTTAATTCAAATCTTGTTTAAAGAGTTTTTTAAATCCCTAAGAAAGGAAAGCAGGGGCTCTGGATTTGTCCAGCAACTAAGGAGTCACTACATTGGCCATTTAGACTGCAGTTTGCATTGGATTTGTCAGAGACGAAATCGAACTACATAATATAAAGTTAAGCATGAGGACACCTGGTGTTTTTCAGTGGATAACAATCTCTTTCTTTTCCCAGTTGGCAGTGAGTGCTTTATTTTGCTCCAATTCAGCTTGCATCGCTTTTCTCTGCTTTCTGCACTATGTGATCATCTGATTTGATCCAAAGGAGCAGTTTTGAGGGTATCAGTTCCCTTCTGCCACACAGCACTTTTCTCCAAATAGTCTCTTTCTTTCTTTCTTTCTTTCTTTCTTTCTTTCTTTCTTTCTTTCTTTCTTTCTTTCTTTCTTTCTTTCTTTCTTTCTTTCCAAAGTTAGTGCTATATCGGATTAGCACTATGTCACTTTGATTTTTTTTAACAAGGTACAGAGAATTGTGGGAAATTGCCAGTCTTATTTCACAGCTGTATGTCTCTGCTCCTGCCGACTCCTGCAATATGATAATTATTTGTATTCACGTGAACAGCCACAACAATTTAACCCATGGAAACCAACAGGGACCCGATCTGAAAATCTTCAAATCAAAACAAGTTTCCCCCCCCCCCGTGTAATCACTCCCTGAGTATCTAGCATATGAGTCATTTAGTCCCAGCCTCCCCCACATATGAGGAGATATACTCTGTTTCTATTTTGAGTATAGTGACTATTTTAAATTTTACATCGATACTTAAAAATCAGCACATGTAACTTTTATGCAAATCTGTATCCTCTTCCGTCTTCTTGGTGATGGGTTTCTTTTTTCAGTGCACACATAGGCCATAGCAGCAGATCTGGATCAGATCTGTTTGCATGTAAAAACACCATATCGAGCTGTTCATTGTGGACCACATGCCAAAATACATGGTTATGTAAAGCTTAACCATGGCTCAGTATGATGTGTAACTCTAAATAAAAGAATGAAAAAGTGGTTTTCAATCCGCCACCAAACTGTGTAAATATGGAGTAAATCAGGGCTATTTATGTGGTCTTGTGCTAACTGTGGGTTGGAGCAAATAGCCCTTACTCAATGATAGGGCAGAGCATAGTCAGCATGGATCCCTTCTGTTCAGTCTGGCATGCTTGAGGTTAATTTTTTTTTTAAATGAAGCAAGAAAGGAAAGGAAATAAGTTGGTTTACAGTTTTTTGAATTAGAAGTTTTACAGAACACAAGTGCAAACAAAATAGATGGCTATTGAAACATTGGCAGATTTTAACTGACTGCCTCTCGGAGGGATGAGAATCCCAAGAAATAAACAAACTGCTTGATCTTCTTCTTAACAAATGTACTTAGAATGAATTGGGAATTAAGGACTCAGGGTCATTGCTGTATTAAAAGGAGCAAATAGCTCCTGCTATTCAAAGGACTGGCATATGTGGTGGGATTGCCCTGTTCTCAATTCCTTTTGAGACGTTGGTCTTCCTGAATTCCTTAGTATTGAGCATATTGGCTGGGGCTTCTGTGCACTGATGCCCAAAACATCGCAAGAGGCAGAGGTGGAGAATCAGTGATCTAGACTAGCATCGTGTGCCTTCGAGTAGATAACCAGATGCCTCCAGGAGGTCTGTAAGGAATTTTGGACAAATTCCTGTTGGTATTTATTGCTTGCTTATTAATGGAGAGACAGTGTGGTGTGTAGGATAGGATGCTGGACTGAAACTTGAGACTTAGTCTTACTGAGCTGGAAACACACTTGGATGAGTGTTGGCCATTCACTCTCTCAAGCTGAATTGGTTGTTGTAAGGGTAAAGTTGAAAGGAACAGGGTAACGTGTGCTGCCTGGTACTCACTGAGAGAAAGGCAGACTGCAGATATAATAAATAAATAAGAAAGATATTTGTTGGTATAGAAATATGTGTATTTTAAAGATAGACACAAGCCTTTGTTAGTGGTCATACATGTGCCAGTTCTGTTCTCTTTCATTGTAAAGCATGAGATGAGGAAGAAGAGAGAATGGACATGTAGGATAAGGATTTGCAGGTCTGAATGCTGCAGCTGTTTATATTTTTATTGACCACATCCCAATCCACAAGGCTTTGAATTTGGGCATCATGCTTGTAAAAACATATCTTTAAGGCTATAATAATCGTAGTTGACAGACATCACCATTTTGTCAATAAAATCAACACACATTCTTTCACAGGGTTTTGTATTTTTGATTTGAGATTCCACTCACATATCTAATTGCAATATAGGCAGCAAAGCAACAGGATGACAAAACAAGAATGGTGAAATGATAACTTTTAATCAGAAACAAAAATATTGAGATATGAGCATCTCCTTGGAACTACAAAGAATAATTCCTATGTCATGGGTGGGTGGGTGTGGTCAGTGTTTGGCAGAATAAAAATTAAAAAGGATGTCACAGGAAAACAAAACAATGCACTCCCTGCAAAAAAAGATTGAGACTTATTTTTTTTAAAAAAAAATTATTACACAAATGCCTTTTTAACCTTTTTTAAATTGCTTATTTACTTATTTAAAATATTTTGCCATGTTTTTCTCCTAAAAAGGACTCAAGGCAGGTTATATAATTAAGAACAGTATTTAAAAGATAAAAACAGTGAGTATATAAAATATTTAAAAAGAATTAAACAAGTATTATATTAAAATCATAAATAAAATCAATATTAAAACACATTTAAAACAAGAGAACACAACAATCCATTTAAAACCCCTCTCAGATCACCAGCAATTAAGGAAAAGCTGCTCTGAAGAGAAAGATCTTTGCTAGCTCGTGAAAGGCCAGCCTAGCTTTCCATAGGAAGGAGTTCCAGAGTCTGGGAGCAGAGACAGAGAAGGAATCGATTTCTGTTTAGACTTTTTAAAAATCAGGTTCAAATCATGTGGTATTTAAACCATTCATGCGCACTGAATGGAAACCAATTTATTTCTGGTGATTTAAACCAGTTTTGGTGTGTACACTGCTGAAATTGACTCATTTCCTTTCTGTTTTAGGAGCATACTTTTCTTAAAGATTCTGATTCTTTTCTCAAAAAAAGGTAAGTGATATATTAATAAACTGAGTGTCTAGGAGAAAGTGACATCTGGTGTCATAGTAGTCACTAGAAACCACAGGGGTAAGGCTGGAGAGGCGACTCCAGCTGATTAATGATTTTTAAAAAGAAAAGAATTGTGTGTGTGATTGGGTTTGTTAGAAGACTGGAGCAGTTCCTCCTTTTTGGCGGGAAATAACCACTGAGATTCTTTTGAAAGATTAACAGGTTTATTTGTTCTAACATTTGGTGATTCAACAATGACTTCAACAGGATCAAAACAACTAAGGTCAGGTAATTGTTCATAGGGCGAAGATAAAAGTCCAAACTGTAAATTAGGAGAGTTTATTGAGGGGCTGGTCCAAACCGTTCCTTGTCCATGGGCTTCCTCAGTGGAGCACTCCGCACTGCGCATATTGTGCCGCAACAAGGATGTCTGGCCCAGTCTCCCTCGCGCGGTGGTTGATTGAAGGTCGGATCCGGTCTGATTACCTTCCTCCAATGACCTTGCCCTCGGGGAAAGACCACCACTGTCCATTCTTGTGTCTCCGTTACTGATACTTTCTCCTCCTTTAGATCTGGGTCTGGTACCAATCCTCCTACTTTCAAGTTGGGAAAGTCTTCTAATAGCCCGCTCGTTTTCCCATATCTGATCTCTTCCTCCTTCCTCTCTCTCTCCCTTTCTTCATCCTTCCTTATCTCTCTCAGCAGTACACTGAAAACTCTCCTTCTCTCTTGATCCTTTATATCCTCCTCCCACACTGGTAAAGTCCTCCTCCTCTTTCCCCTTTCCTTCCTCTACCAAACAGATTTCTAGTTTTACTTCTTTCTCCTTCGATTCCTTTCCTTCACTTTCTTCTACAACCAATCCTTCCCTTTCTATTACTTCCCTCTCCTTTCTCTCTCTCCCTTTCTCCGATGCTTCTATTCGAGGGGACGGCTCACTCTGACCTTTCTCTCTCTTTCCTATTTCTCCTTCACAAATGGACACTATATAAAGAGTCCACTAAGTCTCAGCTTAGTGATTTAGGTATCTGGCCACTTGAATGAGATGCACTGTAATTCTATTTCTATTATAATAATAACATATATCTTTGCACCTGTAAATATAAACTAGTATAAGCAATTTTTATCTGTCTGTGGAGCCAAAGATTGGGAATTCAATTCCCCACTGTGCCTCCTGTGAGTTGAGCCAGCCTGTGTGGCCATGGGCAAGCTGTACAGTCCCAGGGCACCCCCAGAGGAAGGGAATTGTGAACCACTTCTGAGTGCTCTCTACCTGGAAATCACTGAAAAGAGTTGTCATAAGTCAGAATTGACTTGACAGCAGACAATGCCAATTATTATAAGCAATTTTATGCAGACCGGTGTTCTCTTTTTCATTTTCTTTGGTGATGCACACTCTCTTTTTAATTATATGTAAGTGACCAACCCAACTTCCAGGCTGCTGTGACAATCAAGGCAGGTGTCCACATCTCCCCAATCTAGGTGGTAAAATGACATTACTTGGGTATGATTTTCTCAATCAGGCAGGAAGAGAGGAATTTCAGGAAGACAGGAAACTGGAGGATTTGACGTATTTTCCTTTGTCATGGTCAGATCACTTCCTGCTGAGGCTTAGACTTTCAGTATTTCCCCCCCTCTGACCGAGTGCGGGATTTATGCAAACAGTCCACCCACAGAAGCTAAAAAATTCTGATTGAACTTCAGAGGGCTGTTGGTATGGCTGATGCTCCTGTCAGTATCTCGGTCACACAGTGAAATATAGAGATGTCCGGGGGTGGGTGTTGACATGATCATATCCAAGTGTCTTCACCCTCTTTGCAAAGTTAAGGCAGTGCCTTGGTGTACATCTAATCTGGGAGCAATGAAACCATGTGTGGAAAGATAGCTAAAATGTAGGTGTGGAGGCAAACAGCTCAATACAATTACATTTTTGAATCATAGTTCCCAGAATCCTCAGCAAGAATGGGGAATTCTGGGAATTGTCATTTAAGAAAGTAATGCATCAAGGCTCTCAAGAAAACTCTGCTCTGAATCTGATGCAATACAGCTTCAAGCATGCTACTGAGCCTATATCATGGTCAAGATGGCAAAGAAGTGATAAATGGTGGATTAGATAGGTGTTTGCTCTTGCTGCATTTTTGTGTCACTGTAAGGCTCCAACCAGAGCTTGGAAAACTTACTTTTGGACATTACTCAAACTGCCTAGCCAGTAGTATTCATGCTGGCTGGAGGAATTTTGGGTGCTGGAATCTAAGGCATTCCTCCCACAGTCCTTTATTATTAGCAGTGCAGGCTAGGGATTCTGGGAATCGTAGTCCAAAAAAAAAAAAAAAACAGGAGTGCAGATGTTTTGCCCCCCCTTGATTAGAGCTTGTTACCCAAGATATAAAGAAATGACAGAATTACAAACAGCAATGTGTTTTCATAATTAAACCACCTCCTCCCCTTTTCTTCAGGTGCTTTAACATTCTGCTTTTAAGAACAAGTCTGTCACTAAAAAAAATAATCTGTTGGTTTCAAGGGATAAAACTCAACTCAATGCCATCTAAACTATTTGTTTAGTATTTTGAGTTCACATAATTATTGTATGCCATGACTCATCGAATACTTTGCCCTTTCCTATGAATTTCCTGCAATGCATCTTCTTTCATTGAAACAATCTTTTTCTTCTATGGCCATCCTCAGTAGTAAGGAAATTAAAACCAGCAAGGTTAACATCTCCTTCCACACTTACTATGTTGTATCAATAATTTAATATTTTCACTTAGAGCCTCTGTTTTAAAATGTGCTTGATGGTGTTTTAATAAGGTAAGACTCTTCTGTCTCCTCTGGCTTGTGGCAGCCAAGTATTCACACATTTACAGAAGAGACATAAACAAGGAAGGAAATTAAAATTCACTTACGCTCCCCAATGCTTTTGTGGTGGGGGCAGAACAGATGTTTGTAACTGTTGAAGTAGATCCAGTACCATTTCCAAAAGTGTGTGTGTGTGTGGGGGGGTGTAACTACAAAACAGGGTACTTGTTTCTATGTATTACAATAATGCCCCGTGTTTCTCAATCAATGTATCTGGAGATGCTAATCTTTGTCAGGTTTCAATTAATACACTCCACAGTTCTGGTAAGCTAGGTAGCAAAATGGATTAAGTATACAGTATCTTTGTCACTGTGGAGTAGATGGATCTAAACACCTTCCTTTTGCTAATTATTTTTTTTCCCCCGGTTCAAAATATTGGAGAAAATATTATTTAAAACAAAGCTTAGAAATGTCGGGGGTGGGTGTGTTATTTCACACTCCAGAATACCTGAAGCAGCTCTACATATCTTGCAGATGTATAAAAAAATGAAACTGGTGAGTTGGGTGTATATGTGTGCAGATGTGCTCATACATGCACTTTAAAAATTCACAAGATTTTGAAAAGAGTTTCAATAACATCACTCATCCAAGAATCCGCTGGATTTCATAACACAAAGGAAATTGATTGTGCTGGAGATATCTGACTATTAATTATTTGATTATATCTCCATATACTTTATTCTTGATTTAGCCAACAGCCCTCTTATGAACATTAAAATTGAAATGCATAGAATGACATTTTACATTGTAAGTTGAATCTAGTGGTCTTGGTGTTGGATTTAAAGAACCTTCCTACTGATTTACATTTAATTTTGTCTACGTTTTATAGTATCTGTAACAAACTGGACATTTTCCCTGTTTACATTAGGATGACCTAGATGGATCAGAAGCAATACAACTGAACTGGAGATGTAAGCATAAGCAACCAAATAGCACGCCCTTCCTAACTGATGTCTCTTCTCCCAGTTGTGAGCAGGGCTGCATTCTCTCCCACTTAAATGCAGTGTCTCACATTTTCCTCATTTCAAAAAGTGCTTCCTTGAAGAGCTTGGAAAAGTTAGAGTTTTGGATTTACAGCTAATAATCTCCCAGCCAACAAGCACTTCCAAACTTTTGTTCAGTTCTGCTTCTGGGCAACGTGATGATGTTGAAACTGGTTACCAGTTACCAGTTCCTCAGTTTGGTGAAAGTTTGAAAAGGGAGCTAAGTCAGGTAACAAAATAAGAATCTAGTGTTTATTTAACCCTACATCCTCAGAAAGGCTTTATGCTAGTATATAGCTAGTAAACAATCATCATAATAGAAACAAGAAGCTTGTTTTCCCCCACAAAGACATTTATATTTTTCGAAGTATTGTGTTCAAATGTTTACCATCTGGAGTATTTTTTTCAGACATAAACATTTCAGCACTATTTTTCAGCGGAAGCACAAACAAACAAAAATTGTAATTTCACTAGTCATTGAAAACTGTAATAAAACTGTTGAGTATAAATATTACTGCTACAATGGCCAGAATCCTACTGCTAATTGACATTTGTGTAGGAGAAATTGTGTCATTTTTGGTAGCAAATTTGCACCTACTAGCAAGGTGCTGGTTGCATTCCTGAAGACAGGCATCCAGGAACACAACCAGCACCTTGTTAGTGAGTGGCAATTTGCTGTCAAGACTTAGCAATATCCCTTAAGACATAACCAGGCTATTTTTAAATTTTGAAAGTAACCTAATATCATAGTAAGAATGAAATTGCTCTGCGAGGTGTTACAAGTCATGTTCTTTAGTTATTTTTCAAAGTTATATCATAAGGCCATTTTTAGAAGCATTTTGACAGAAATTTCTCACAATTTACACTATTTTTTTGGCAACCTATGGGTTGTGTTTTTTTCAAGTATAGAAAAACAAAAAGAAATGGGAAACAGAAGGGATAGTCTTTATATCATGAAGAGTCATGATGTAACTGGCTGGATAAGAACTACAGAACTCTAACATTGACAATGAAGAAATTGAAATAGAGATGTTGGTATACCTCGGTTCAATCATCAATCCAACTACAGCCAAGAAATCAGAAGAAGACTGAGATCAGGAAGGGTAGCAAAAAAACAAACTAGAAAAGATGATCAACCCTAAGAATGTGTTGCTAGAGGAGACCAGGTCCAGGATCATCCACACTCTTGTATTTCGGATCACCATGCATGGGTGTGAAAGCTGGACAGTAAAGAAAGCTAACAGGAAAAAATGATTTGTTTGAAATGTGGTGCTGGGGGAGAGCTTTGGAGACACCCTGGATTGCCAGAATGACAAAGGAGGTGGTTCTAGATCAAATGAAGCCTGAACTATTTCTGGAGGCAAAAATGATGAAGTTGAGGGTGTCCTACTTTGGGCACATCATGAGATGGCAGGATACTCTGGAAATGCTGAGAAAGGATGAAGGCAGCAGGAAAAGAGGAAGACCAAATATGAGATGGATTGGCTCCCTAAAGGAAGCCACAGGCTTGAGTATGCAAGAGCTGAGCACAGCTGTTGAGGACAGGACATTTTGGAGACCACTCGTTCATAGGGCTGCCATAAGTTGGGGGCGACTTGATGGCACATAACAACAACAATAAAGAGTTGTGATAACGAACGACCTCCTAAATACCGTCAGTAGTAGCAGAAACGCATCACTTTACAAAAGAGGTTTATCCAGCTTTTGGCCTCAAGAGCACGTGTGGCTTTTTGTCAAAGACATTCAAGCCAAGAGTTTCTCCTCTAGAATAATGTGCTTATTCTCAGAGCTCCAGACATCATGAAGATTCTGGGAGATGTAGTCCCAGAAACTAACATTTCCACACACTGGTTGCTCCAAATCCAATTATATTAGCACCACGCTCCCAGCTTGGACAGTTACCTTTTTTGAAAGAACAGGCAGCAGGGCATAACCAACCCTAACCCTTGCCACATACGCTCCGGCTGAAGGTGCTACCGCCCCTGTAGCCTTCTGGGCACAGAGGAGATTCGAACTCCTGGCTATACCAGCTGTACCATCCTCCCCAGTTACTCCTCCTGCTAACTCGCTGGGCAATGAATCCACCCCCAAGGGGCGACTGACGATCTTGTTCGGTCAAGAGATAGTGAAGAGGTTGGTATATCGACTGAACTCCGGGTGGGCGTTTGCCACGGTAGCAAGCGGCTCGAGTCGGCGTCTTCCTCGGCGATTCCGGTTCCTGGGGGTGGGTCGGTGGGTCAGAGGCAGCCTTCTCGCTTTCCCCTTTAATTCGGTTCCTCGTAGCTCCGATGCCGACATCCCGGCGCGCCCCCGCCTTCCTCGAGCGCCTGCCTCCCCAAGTTTCCCTCTTGGGGCGGGGCGGGGAATCCGGCAGCCGCCAAACCGCTCTGGGCGAGATCGAGACCCAAATCCCGCCACTAGACCCTCGGACGGGGGGAGGGGGGGGGAGGCAGGAGGTGGCGCGACCTGAATCGGACCGGCGTGAGAACTCCCCTTCGGAACCGAGGCGCTGAGGGGGCGGCAGGGTCTTGCTGCTTCGGACCGGAGTGAGAACGGCCGAGTTCGGCGGCGCCCCCGGGGCCACGTGCCGGCAAAGGAGCGGCCGTCGCGCCGGATTGCCGGCTTCTCCTCCTGGAGCTACGCCGGGGGTGGGGGGTGGGTGAGGGGGGTGGCGGTGTCGGAGGAGGAGGAGGAGGAGGAGGAGAGGGAGAGGGGGTTTTGTGATGGGAAGGCATTCCTCGGACCGGGTCGCCTTCTTCTCAGGCAGCCTTCGAAACAAGAATTTGAGTTTGGCGACAGGGAGGGTCCGGCTGGACCGGGAAAACTCCACAAACTCGCGTCTCCCCGCCCGCCCCACCCCCCGCTGCCCTTGCTGCTCTCGTAAGTCGTGCATATGTGTATTTGCGTGTCGGAATCGGAACAAAAAGTGCGGGTGGCGGGAGGGGACGAACGCGCGCGCAGCGGGGATCTCAGACCTGTGAAATGGGAGGAATCGGTGGCTGGGCGGTGGCGATCCACAAGCCACTTGACTTACGTGTTTTGTGGCGCTGCGGGTTAAACCGCAGAAGCCTCTGGGCTGCAGGGTCAGAAGACCAGCCGTCGTAAGATCGAATCCACCCGACGGAGTGAGCTCCCGTCGCTTGTCCCAGCTCCTGCCAACCTAGCCGTTGGAAAGCATGTAAAAATGCGAGTAGATAAATAGGTACCACCACGGTGGGAAGGTCACGGCGTTCCGTGTCTAGTCGTGCTGGCCCCGTGGCCACGGAAACGGTCTTCGGACAAACGCTGGCTCTACGGCTTGGAAACAGGGATGAGCCCCGCGCCCTAGAGTGGGACACAACTCAAGGGGAACCTTTACCTTTACCATCGCCTTGAAAACTCAGTTCAGAGTAACTTGACAGTGGTTGGTGCGTTGCTTTGAGACCCTGGAACAAGAAAGCGCAGGTGCATGTTTGGGGGTATGTCCACATTTGGGGATCAAAAGGAGAGCAAGAGTCGGGGTGATAGGGACCAAGGGAACCATAGCTAGAATTAAAAACAGTCACGTTTCAGGGCAAAGGAGCTGCACCTCTGGTGGAACCAACTAATCCCCTTCGATTCTTGACTTTCCTCCTGTTCTGCCAGAGGCCCCCAGCATCTAAGCACTGGATGCCCCCGGCGGGCCCCTAGCAGGATTTCAGGGATTGTAAAAGGAAGCCAGAATAAGAAATCACCTTGAGCCCCCTTTTGGAAAGATAAGGTAAAGGTATCAAAGTAAGAAAGAAAACGGAAACCCAGAACAACTTGTCATAAACTCTTTTCTTGTAGGTAAGGATGTACATGAGCTAGTCTTCTCAGCAATAAACTGAATTGAGAGGTGAGGCTGTAGAAGGTGGTGTAGAAGAAGGAAACAAGCAGGAAAATAATACGGTCCTGTGTTACCTTTAAGTTTAAAGATTGATCATTAATTTTTATGGACTAACTGAGCTTGTATTTGATCAAATGGGTTCCAGCTGTTCATAAAAGGATATATAACAGTAAATTGGTTAGGTGCTGGTTCTTGACTTTGAGGCAATAGACAAATAGTTGTTCTCTGATATTTTATCTATGGAAGGCTGGTGAAGGAGATCTTTCCAAATACTTTATGCCTCCAAAATCAATACTTTCTCCATATTCATTACTGGTTACTTCCCCTGCCACACATTCAAGGATTACATTCCCCTGGTCTTTCAAATAAATGGAGTTGTAGCTCAGTTCCTTCCTTTGTATATTCAGGCCAATGCAGATGGAGTTCTTAGTTGGTGCAGGTTCCTCCTCCTGCCTAATTAATTTCATGAACAGCAGTGGCATTTTCATATTTACTTGCTGGATTTTTGACTGATTTTTGATGCCTTTTATCTTTATTTTGGGGATGTCTCAGTCTAATTCAGATTTTCATCATACATTTCCCCCCTTAGGAATCTACAGTGTGCATGCGTGCATGCATGCATGTATCCAGTATTCTCTCTTATCTCTGCACATTCATTATCCTTGCTTGGATATACTGTTGTTGGCTGCCTTAAATCAGCGGTCCCCAACCTTGGGCCTCCAGATGTTCTTGAACTTCAACTCCCAGAAATCCTAGCCAGCAGAGGTGGTGGTGAAGGCTTCTGGGAGTTGTAGTCCAAGAACATCTGGAGGCCCAAGGTTGGGGACCACTGCCTTAAATGACTCCATCTTCCTGTCTGCCTTTACTTGCTATCTTTTGTTGGTGGAACTCTTTCTTCCAGGACCACTACAGGAGTGCTTCTTTTCCCACCAAACTGCTTGTCAAAAACTGCCTTTTCTGGAAAACTTTTGTCTTTAAGCCTTTCATTCTCTTTATGTACTGAAATTGTTCACGCACTGCTTTGAACCAATACAATTGCAGAAATTAGAGGAGGCATTGTGTGTGCCATCTCATCCTAACTCAAAGCAAAAGGATTGCCGGAAAATGGGTTTTGAGCCAGCTTTGAAACCTTCAGCACCTGAGAGTCTTGATCAGGGATGCGCAATGTGTGGCTGTTGGACCACATGCCTGTTAACCTGATCCTATTTTAGGGTACAGTTGTACACTGGACAAAAGGTGTGTGGGCATATGGATTGAACTGGCCTATAGATATATGGCCTATGGATTTGATTTGTTGTTGTTTAGTCGTTAAGTCGTGTCCGACTCTTCGTGACCCCATGGACCAGAGCACACCAGGCCCTCCTGTCTTCCACTGCCTCCCGGAGTTTGGTCAAGTTCATGTTGGTAGCTTCAATGACACTGTCCATCCATCTTGTCCTCTGTCGTCCCCTTCTCCTCTTGCCCTCATGGATTTGATTACTGACCCAGAAACCCCCTGTTTAGAACCTACCTAGATTCTAAGATATTCCTTGTTATTCTTGCCTTGATCCTCCTCTCTCTTCCTCTACATTTTCATGTAGGGAGCTGAATGTGTATGTTTATTTTAGTTATATTCCTCCTTTCATAAAAATCCCAGGAGGGGTAACAAGATTAAAACAATAACATACCCATAGTAATACTGGAACATTAAGATACAGCAGAGCTAACAAAAGAGCAGAGAAAAGCAAGAACACAACAGAGATCCAGTCATCTTAACTGATGGCCAATTCATGGAAGGTCTTGGCTTGGGCCAAACTGCTGATAAAAATGGTTTTTGCATTTACATTGTTGGTGCTATATAAACATTTTGCAGATCTTTGTCCAGTATTGTCTCAGTCTCATCATGCATCCAAATAATGTAGGCTTTACATTATTTCTTCCCATCTAGCTAGGTCCTAAGAGATGTTCCTACTTGCTAGCAGTAGTGGTTAAAACACTGGATTTGAACCAGAGGCATCAATGCAAAGTTAAAATCCCTGCTCAACCTGAGTGACTACGACTCTCCCCCCCCCCCCCCCGGCAACCTAAGGGTTTGTTGTAAGAACAAAAAGACAGAACTATTTGTATTATCCTGAGCTCTGTAGAAAACATATCAGTTTAAAATGAAAAAAAAAAAGGTGGGGGAAGTGACGATCAATTTTATGAAAAATATTTTTCCCTATGCTAAAATAAATGGGTTAGCTTTTAGGATGTCATAGATCTGTCTAATTTGAACTCCCTGTACCAAATACTAAAACATGTGCCTCTCGTCCTGCCCCTCCATTACTACAACATTTTTTGAAAGGAATCCATTACTTTTTCAGAGACAAAAAGATGAATGGTCTTATGAGACTAAATAAATGTGCTGGGTGTAATTGCACTGCTTTTTAACAGTTTTTAAAATACAGTCTAGAATACTTAGTTGTAAAAACAGTGAGAAGTGTTACTAACTCCATTTGAATAGGTATCCTTGTTTCTACACTCAAGTATCACCTGGAGAGAACTTTAGCACTTCAAACACACCTGTTTCCAAAACAATGTGAACAATTAACTTCAGCATCTTTAAATTTCAAAGTTAAATTCCAAGCTGAAAGTGGATATGTTTGGAATGTGACATGCTTGTCCATAAGCTGGTGTTTTGAGGTTAATCTTCCTTGACTTCACACCCTTTAGACATTATTGGGCTACAACTCCCATTATTCCCATCCTGCATAAGAGGTATTGTAGTCCGTTGCCTCTGGAAAATGTCACTTTGGGGAAAGCTGATTTAGCCAGAGTCTCCTTATAAAATGGGACTCAGCTTCTAGAACTGCAAAACAGGGCTCTTTTATGCATCCTTCTACGCACCAATCCACATACATTTCTTATTTCTAGTCAGAGCACAGACATAAACAACATTGCTGCATGCATATGGCAAGTTATGAACAGATGCACTGGACTAATTCAAATGAAAAAGAAGCTGCATGAGAAACAGAAAATAATCATTATCACAACATGAAATTCTTGTACTTCCTGTTCTTCTAGCAAAGGTTTGGCATCATAATGCCTTTTCTGAGTTTGGATGAGGCAGTTTTAAAGAATGATGTTGAGTTTTGTATAAAACCACTTTCTAAGGTTTTTCAGCTAATAACTGGACTTCACCTACCTGGACCTCTTTCCTCATTCATTGTAGTTTGATTGATCGCAACAATCTGCACTTTTTGTTTCTCATTACATGAACAAAATATTCTAGTTTTCTGCATTCCAGGCGGTTCATGATTTCTTAGGTTTTATTCACTTGCCTTTATGTAGCAGTTCCCAAGCTTTCCGGCATCATGCCTC
This sequence comes from Intellagama lesueurii, assembly GCA_037013535.1. NCBI lineage: Eukaryota > Metazoa > Chordata > Lepidosauria > Squamata > Agamidae > Intellagama > Intellagama lesueurii. The sequence continues at coordinate 11,991,505 of JBAJHW010000009.1, read as the reverse complement.
CCTTTCCAAGCCCCTTTAAGATTAAAAATAATATTCAGCACCTAATTTCGGATTTAAGACTAGATGAAAATGTCACTTGCCTAATAGGAAAAAAGTAAATAGAAATAGTAAATTTAATGTGAAGAATGATGAAATGTTCAGTCCTTGCAATATTTCTATGGCCCTTCCCAGGAGATGCACCCCTTTATGTCTCAGTTTGGGAGTCAATGGCTTTCTGCTTCTTAGCTGATCAGTTCCTTAACCTAACAAATTCTTCAAATTCTGCAGTAGATCCCCATTCAAATGCTTCTGCTTTTTAAACAACTTAATAGAGTTTTTGAGGTAAGTGAGGTATTTAAATTCTAAACACCCCTTCCCAGTGAGTTCCCATGGCAGAGCCAGGGAATCAAATCCAGATCTCCTGAGTACACTACACCACACTGGGTACCCCTTTTTATAATATAATATAATATATATTAAAATCCATGATTTTATGCTGCACAATAGAACTGAGAATACATAGTACTGTATAACACACATCCATAAAGCCAGTTTTAAGCTTTTGTTGCGTATTATACTCTTCACCTTAAAGAAGCTGTTACAGGCCGTCTCTGTTCTGACTGGCTATGCTTCTACCATTCCTACATCGACACCAAACTGAAACAATGTACCCCAAAATAGCTGTGTGATCCATTCACGCAAACAAATTTCTGTATTAGGTACCTTAATTGCAATACTAAATAGTTACAACTGAGGCAAACATTTGAGCTCTACCAAACTTTAGACCAGGCAGGTAATATAAAGCTTGGGTTTCAAGAGAATATACAACTTCAAATTCTGCTTAAATTTCATGTTTTTTACCATCTTTGCCTGTTGAAGCATTCTGTAGAACTCTAAAGTCTGCTTTATGTGTGCCTTTTTAGTGACCCACAATTTTCCAATAACTAATTAGTCCCAGATATTGTTGGACTTCTAATTCCCATTCACTCTATTCAGTTTTGAGGCATGATGGGACTTGCAATTCTACAACATCCAGTGGACCATGTCTACTCAATTCCTGCTCTAGGCTCTGAGTTTGCAGTCACTCTGGCAATAAGAACTGCATTTAAATCTATTTAGGTTTTATTATTTACATGATGCAAGGGCAAAATCAATTAATATGGGCTGCAAATGAGTTTTCCAGCTGGCTGGCACCTCATTTCTAAAATTGATTCAATTGAATACAGTTTTGTGGGTGTGAATGCTGCTGTCATTTTAGTTTATGCCTATATAGATTTTGAGTGGCAGGGGCACCATCGTTTTTCCTTTTATGTTTTTTAAAAAATTATTTCTTAAATTTTTTATCGCTGCATCACTTCATCAATACGTTCAGCGTTACAATCACCTACCCCATTCTCTCCATTTTGGCTGATAAAGGAGCCGACAGAGCAGCGGAAGACCAGTGGGCACAGAAAAGGTGCCCCTGGACACAGAGGACGGGCCACATGTCAGAAGCACTGCCCTGCAACGGGGCTCAAGGCCTCTCCCCCCCCCCTCATGTTTTTTCCATCATTAATCAGCTGGAGTCGCCCTCTCCGGTGTTTTCTGCCATGGTTTCTAGCGACTATTATGACACCAGGTGGCACCTCCTAGACATTTGATTTATTGATGTGTCACTTTTTAAAAAAAAGAATCAAAACCTTTAAGAACAGCATGCTTCTAAAACAGAAAGAAAATGAGTTGATTTCAGCAGTGTAGACAACAAAATTGATTTAAATCACCAGAAATGAATTGATTTTCATTCAGTGCATGTGAACATGGTCACTAATTTAAATACCAAGTAACCTGAACTTGATTTTTAAAAAGTCTGAACAGAAATCGATTCAAATTGCCAGTGTGACCACAGCCTAAGAGGATACTATTTTTCCCAGCCTTGTTTCGTGATATTTTTTTTTAAACTGGTAATGCTGGAAATTACCTGAGATCTCATGTATGCAAAACCTCTGCTCTCCCATTGAAATTTAGCTCTTTTTTCTTGGCTTTGCCATGGCAAACATCACTAGAACCATACACTGGTTCCAATAAAATCTTTTTCCTTTAAGAAAAAATACAAGTGAAAAGTTTTTGTGGGAACACAAAATTCACATCTGTTTTGTGAGAAAAATTAAGAGAAGAAGCTGACCAGGAAAGAATCTGGTCTATGGCAGATGGAAATCCCCAGCATTATTCACTAAGCTTTTTGGATTTTCCAAGCCGACATAATTTACTCATGAGTATTTATCTCTCCAGAAAAGCAAATCATGACAATCAATGCTTGGCATTTGTAGCTTGGCTTTCTCCTTGGTCTTGTTTTTGAAAACACTGCCAGGACTGAAAGCCAATACTAGGCTGCCCCCTAATGTTAAATCTCATCCAAACACAGAGAGGAAGATCAAGAATTAAGGGTTAACACAGATTATGAACTTCCTTAGGAAGCTTTATTTGTTTGTTTATCTTTGAGTGAGGTTTCTCAGCTTCAAAAGTTGGAAATTAGTTGGCTTCACATAGGATTCATTTCCACTTTGACTGCTAAGTTATGGGAGCTTTGGAAAGAAGCATTTTATCTGCTTTGAATATCAAAGCTGAGAGCTCTTCTAGTTCTGCCTTCAGTTGTACTTGCATTAGAGATCAACTGAAATCAGTGAGACTTTAAACCCAGATGGTTTTTGAAATAAATCTGTATCCAACCCAGGGAAAACTGAGATTGGGCCATATGCCAAGAAATCAGCAATCTAGATTCCCCCACATTTCAGGTGATATCCCCACAATATGGGACTTACTTTTAATTGTTTGATGGTTTATAAAAATTAATATACAGCACGTCAGCGGTACAGTAACATCTAGCAAAATCAAGAGAATCCTGTTAACACATTTAGAGACATCTTTGAAAATGTAATGTGAGTATTATAACATTCTGAAGAGGAAAAAATTTGGTAACATGAACAAATATTCCAAATTTCGAATACATAATTTGGAATTATACTTGCTCAATTACAGTACTTTTAAAAATATTTCTCTCTAACCTGTACTAGTGAAAGCAATGAAGTGACTTTGTTCTCTCTTCTTCCTTTTGAATTGTGCCTTTACTGCTTCTTCTTTATTTTTTAAAATAGTAATAATAATGTGCCGTCAAACCAATTCTGACTTACAGTGTCCCTTTTTCAGGGTTTTCCAGGTAGAGAGTACTCACAAGTGGTTTACCATTCTGTTCTCCTGGGGACATCCTGAGACTGTGCAGCTTGCCCAAGGCCACATAGGCTGCTGCTTCTGGAATGCACAGTGGAGAACTGAATTCCCAACCTCTAGCTCCACAGCCAGATACCTAAACCACTGAGCTATCCAGCCAGCTTAGTTTATAATGTATTCTCGAAGGCTTTCACGGCCGGGATCCGATGGTTGTTGTAGGTTTTTCGGGCTGTTTGGCCATGTTCTGGAACACGGCCAAACAGCCTGAAAAACCTACAACATTAATTTATAATGTTGTCATATATGTCAATATTGCCCTTTTATGGAAGTTCTAATCATTCTTGAAAATGTGCAGTATAGAAGAGGGGAAATTATTTCTAAGTACTTGTCAGGATAGTATGCTTAATTCTTTCTTGTAGAATTCTCTTTTTTAAAAATCAATCCATCAGAATCTGGATCATAATGATAGACTCTTGAGTTGAGACGCTTGCACAATCTGGGGCCAATTTGTACCACATGTTGACAGAAATAGAACCATTGCTTGGTTTTCTACTATTACCAAAATAGCTAGACTATGACTGTTCTTCCTGGCTGCTTCTTCAGTTGCGTTCACTCACCTCTCAACCCTCTTGCATAGCTTGGATAATATTTAACTAACTCAGTGGAAACCAGGACGGTGGCCTGAAGGTCTGGGAAAAAAAACATTTAACTGGAGGTCTTTAACCCTGTGGAAATTCTTCCCATATATGTACATATGTAACATAAAAATGTCTACAAGGAATGAACTGTAAACAACATTACCACCAATAACCATGGCACTAGATTACAAAAAAAATCTTCACTATTTTCAAAAGTGAAACTGTTTTGATGAATAAGGCGAAGCAATAATCAGGGTAGGCACTTGCGCTTTACCAGAAAAGAGGATATGCATCACCCCCACCCTGCCAAAAAAGGACAAAAGGGTACAAACTGGAGCACTGCTTTAGACCTGGCATATGTGTTTCCATGCCTCCAGATGTTTTTTTGGATGGCAGGTCCTATAATCCGTCTGGTGTGGTTGCTAGGGCTGATGGATAGAGATGGGCATGATTGGAACTATGAACCGGGGGGGGGGGGGGGGGAGAGAAAACACTAACTGGGCTGTTTTGTGGTTCAGTTTGTGCAACCCATTTTGCTGCAACAAAGTGAAGTGCTGAACTTTTTTCCACTTGGTGCTTCATTTTGCTTTGGCAAAATGGATGGCCGTACTTCCCCCTCCCCCATCCCTGGCACCTCCCTACCTTGTCTTCAAGCTGCTGCCACCGCCACTGCCACCATCCTGAGAGGCAGCTGGCCTGGCTCTTGCACAGAAGCCAGGCCTGCGCCCTGTGCACATGCACCCACTGCTCAGTGGACAGGCGGGCACATGCACAGGAGCAGCAGGTCCAGCTTCCAGCTCCTTGAAGCCAGGCCTGCTCTCTGTGCACATGCGCCTGCCTATCAGCTGACAGGTTCCCCCCCCCTCCAGCATGGACAACAGGATTTCAGCCAAATATCCCAAAGCTGCAACATGTCACTGATTGTAAGGTGCACAGAGATAAGCATGTGCACCTCCTACCCCCCCCCACCAAGCGCAGGCATTGAAGCAAACAAATATTTCCTCTGTTTAGACAAACTGCCTGTTATAATTAAGAGCATTTTCTTAGCTTTAAGAATAGCATGAAATATTTAGTAATTTATTGACAAAGTCTTACTGCCAGTAGTGATGGCTCTCTTCTCCTGAGCTAACATGTGCTGTTTCTTCCTTTAGATCCAGTCAGAAATAATGATGTTGGTCAGCCAAGCTTATCTCCTCTCTGGAGGCCATCTGACTTTGCAATTAAGAATAATAGTGCATCCTCTGCCTGATCATGGACAATTTGGACAAGTTACATTTGGAAAAGGTCTAAGACGTTCATCCATTTGTAGTATCATAAATATTAACTTTGTGTTTTATCAATAAAGGGTGTGTTTGCATTAGCATGTAATCCTGAAACTACCATACTGTGCATAGTTGTTTATTTCTTCAGATCCATAGCTTACAATGTCACAAGGGCTTCCAAAAAAGTCACATGAGTTTCCATGGTTCGACACAGAAATGAATATTTATCCCCATCCCTAAAGGCTTTCTAATTTAATGGTGCTTAGAAGTGGAAAATAGTTAATTCAAAAGCTATTTAATGCTTTATCAAATTGCATTCCTTCATGACATTCAGTTTTGAATCATTGCAAAATCAGTCCAAACCTTTCTGTATGAAGGGAACAATTGTTTTCAGCAGCTGGAATTGAAATACTATAGTAGCTTTCTTCGCTGTCCCTTTTTTCTTAAACCTCTAAAGATATCAATTATATTGTTGTTTTGGCTCTGGGCAGCTTCTTGATCAGATAAGGCAAAGAAAAAAACATTTAAAAAGTTTATCTAAGCGATGCAGTGCATCAGCGATAGTCTAGCAAAATTAAAAAATAATTGTATTTCCCCTGTCCCTCTGCTAAGGAGCAGGTGAAGTGTTCAGTTTCCCAATATTTTGAAGTGGCTTGTTTATTGAACTGGAAATTGACAGGATGCTAGAAAATTTAAGACTTTCTTCTTGGTCTATTCCCAGAGATCGCATGTGCTGAAAATGGATCAAACTAGAGCAAACCCACCTACACAAAAAAACTAGAAGCCCCTGACAGTAGCTCAGAAAAGCAGAGGTAGGGGTGCTCTGGGGACAGATTGGTTCACTATAGCAATTACATTGTCTGAACACTGGGAAAAAAGAGTGAACTAACCCATCCCTGCAGTGCAAACAGCAGGACAAATATCTGTCTGATTGAGTCTTAACTTGTGAGAATGCAATGGTTTATATTCAAGGTTCTGCCTCAAGGGAAAGGAAACATTTCTAGGATGAGAAATTCATTGGGCTCTGCCACTCCCCTTCAGACCTATGGAAGTGGGTGCAGGGTGAGGCTGATGGGAATTGAAGCCCAGCAACATCTGGAGGGCAAGCAGTTGCCCACATGTATTGTAACCTTTTTTCTCCCCATCCTGAAAAAAATTCCCACACCCAGTTGCTATTTGGCCCGACATTGCTACAAGAAGATAGAGAGTCCTTATGAGATAAACTCCAAAATTTGGGTATAGATTAAAGACTTATTTCTCTCATAAAAAATTTACACTCTGGCACTACCTGTCAAGTTAGATCTTCTTGGAAGGGCAAATTAACCAACCAGTTTCCAACTAACAAGGGGGTGAAGCAAGGATGCATCCTTGATCCTTCCTTGTTCAACCTTTTTATAAATGATCTAGCTCCTTGTTTAGCGAACGTGGATGGTCACCCTCCCAAATTAGGGGTATATTCTGTTCCACTACTGCTTTATGTGGACGATGCCGTTATTATCTCACGCACCTGTCCTGGTCTGAAACATTTGATTAATAGATGTGTGGAGTATTTGGACAAAAACAAAATGCAATTGAATTACAACAAGTCTAAAATACTAGTTTTTGCTAAGTCCTAGAAACAATTATTTATTTATTTTATTTATTTATTTAATTTAATTAATTTAATTATTTAATTACAGTGGAAACTAAATGGTAACAATATCGAACAGGTCAAACAGTACAAATATTTAGGTATTCTTTTTCACTATAAACGTTCCTGGGTTCCTCACCACAAATCAGTTTTAAACACAGCCAGGCTTTCTGTGCAGTCCATACTTCGATTTTATTACAACACTGGCAACCGATATGTCCCAGCAGCCCTACAAGTTTTTAAATCTAAAATCACCCCACAAATTCTGTATGGCATCCCAATTTTGCAAAATGCCATGGATCGCTCAATCGAACAGCTACAATCCCACTTCTTACATAAGGTATTAGGCCTACCGAAGTGTGTTCCCTACTCGGTACTCTGTCTTGAGACCGGACTATCCATACTGGAAACGATGGCATGGCTGTGAACTTTTCAATTCTGGCTAAAAATGTTTTATAACTCAGACCAAGACAGCTTATTATATCAGCTTCTGCAAGATTCCGACCCTCCTTTTGGGGTCTATTGCCCTTTTTAAAAAACTGAAATTGATTGGCTCTTTAGGTTCACTAAGTCTAGAGCTAGCTTTTCAAAAGTTAAGAGGTGAATTATGGACATCGAGTTTCAGGAATTATGGAGCGCAGCTGATTTGTTCCCTGTTGTCTCTCCACATCCCCTTTAAAATGGGACAACCAGCTGCTTTCCTCATGCTCCTTAAATGTCCACAAAACCGCAGGGCCTTTTCTCTGGCCAGATGCAACGTCATGCCTGGTGCTGTATTGTATGGTACGAATAACGGAACCCCTTATTCCGAAAGATATTGTCCATGTGAGCAGGGTGCTTTGGAAACCCTCACTCACATGTTCTTGCACTGTCCGCTTCATCAGGACTGCCGCAAAAAGTACATCACCTCAATATTATTAGAGCAGGAGGGGAAATCAGATCTGGACAAGGTCCGTTTTATGTTATCAGTGGAGGTGGTCTACATTATGGAACAAGTAGCTGTTTTCCTTGAGTCAATTGTTAGGAGGCGAAGCCTTGACCTTGAACAAATGTATATGTTTCACGCTCCCTGTGAATCCAGAAATCGCTCGACTATGTCTATTTTATATGCCAGTAAAGGTTTTATTCATTTACAAGAGTTGGCACTTTTTTTTATTTTTACAATTTCCCTATTTATTAATTCCTGTACCATCCAGTACCTAAGGTTCTGTTGATATTTATCTGTTTACATATTTACTGTATGTCTGTGCCACCCAGTAGCTGAAGTTCCCTCCGTGTTTCACATAACAGAAATTGAAACCAGAGATATGAAATAGAATAAAACATAGCATTGAAATCTTTTTTTAAAATTAGAAACAGCACCATAAACATGGAGATAGTGTTAGGTACTGGATGATATAGAAATTAATAAATACATGAAGAAATTGTTTTTAAAAATGCAGTGGAAATATCCTTTTTAGAAAATATGAACAATAACAGCATTATTTTTTATTTATTTAAAATATTTTTACCCCTCCTTTCTCCTAAAAAAAGGACCCAAGGCAGCTTACATCATTAAAAAGAGAATATTAAAAGCTAAAAACAGCAAATTATTCAAATATTAACAAGAATTAATAACATTATAAAAATTCAAATATGAGGCTAAATCTGCCTATTCTTGCACAGACTACCATGGCTACCTCTTCCAAAACTACAATTATATTAAAATGTTACATAAGAGCATTACTAAAAACAGATTTAGAAACAACAAAATACAACCATCCCATTTAAAAACCTAGTAACTTTCCTCAGACCAAGCAATAATTGGGAGAGATTTTTGTTGGACCTCAAGCATGCTGGTGGGAGGACTAATAACACCCCCAGCACCACACTCACAACCATCCCACTCAGCTGCTTTTTAAATAATTAAAACGGACCATTTCAAATGCAGTTATGCCTTTCATATGTCTTCTAGTTGAGCTTTTCTTTTTGAATAAACATGCTTAGGACTCGACTACAGTATGATAGTTGCCTTCTGTTATCACGTATGAATTGCGTATTCTGTGTTAATATGTACCTGACCATTAGCTACTAGAGTCATAGCATTACAAGATACATGGTAATTAATGCTTTGTTAATGCTTTCGTTGTCATCTTGGCTTCTGTTTTAACAGTGGCACGCTCACTCCCGGCCTCGAAGTTCTAGTCGAGAGAGCCTGGTTTCGGTAAAGACTGATAGTTACAATTTCAAGTGTATGTAAAGGATTACGTTCAAAAAGGAAGAGAGAGAAAAAGGTTACAGCACAGCTGAGAATGACTCAGTACAACTGGTCTGCACAATGGACTTTCCAGAGCGTGTCAAACATGTCTCTCAATAGCAGCGAAATACCAGAGGACTGGGATGAGGGAACTATGCTGGGACTAAAAGTTTCTCTTGCCATCATCTTGGCTTTCATCACTTTGGCAACAATGCTGTTCAACATGTTTGTAATCATTACAATTATTCTTACCAGAAAGCTCCACACCCCTGCAAATTACCTCATTGGCTCCTTGGCTGCCACAGACCTGTTAGTGTCTGTCCTCGTCATGCCGATCAGCATCGCTTACACCGTCAGCCACATCTGGACCTTTGGCCAGATCATGTGCGATATCTGGTTATCCTCAGACATCACCTGCTGCACAGCCTCCATTCTGCACCTTTGTGTTATTGCCTTGGATAGATACTGGGCCATCACAGATGCTTTGGAGTACACCAAACGCCGGACTGCGAGCCGAGCAGCCCTCATGATAGCCATTGTTTGGGTTATTTCCATTTGTATCTCCATGCCGCCCCTTTTCTGGAGGCAAGCCAAAGCTCATGAAGAACTGGCATCCTGCACCGTGAACACGGATCAAATTTCCTACACTGTCTACTCTACCTGTGGCGCCTTCTATATCCCTTCACTTTTACTCATTATCTTGTATGGAAGGATTTATGTGGCTGCCCGATCTCGGATCCTGAAGCCGCCGTCCCTCTATGGAAAGCGGTTCACCACAGCCCACCTCATCACTGGTTCAGCAGGCTCTTCTCTCTGCTCCATTAGCTCAAACCTTCATGAAGGGCCTTCTCATTCCAGCAGTTTTCCAATGTTGATCAACCATGTAAAAATCAAAGTCAACAATAGTGTCCTAGAGAGGAAACGGATTTCTGCAGCTCGAGAGAGGAAGGCCACAAAAACTCTGGGAATTATTTTAGGGGCATTCATTGTCTGCTGGCTACCATTCTTTGTGGTGTCTTTGTTAATGCCCATCTGTCAGGATGCCTGTTGGACACATCCTGTCCTGTATGACATCTTCACATGGCTAGGTTACTTGAACTCCCTCATCAACCCTGTGATCTATACTGCTTTTAATGAAGACTTCAAGCAGGCGTTTCAAAAAATGATACGATTCAAAAAATGTTCCTAGCCATCTGTTTTTTACACAGCATTCAGTATATAAGATTCAGCTTACCTGTGATTCCCTGTGCAGTCAGTGATAAATTGTTGCTCTCATAGTCTCCTGGGCTGTGTTCAGACAATGATATCTCAGTGTATTAAACTAAAATACCAATGAATCTTTGGGCTGCACAAGCAACACTTTGCTTCACATGAGTGCACAAACAAGATCAGGATTTTTTAACATTACCTATAGTTTCTTGTTTCATTCAATAATGGTTAACCACTTCAGCACAAGCCAGTATATTAAACCAAGGTTTGATATATAGCTTGATGTCCTGTCTTATTCCACAGCTGTTAATCGCAGTTGTCCGTAGAAATGTGAAAATCTGTCAGTCTCACTTTTGTTGTGCTTCTCAGAATCCCGCAAGCATTTCTTGTCCCATCCAACTTGTGTATTAGGTTGCAAAACATTTTCCTTTGCAATACAGAAATGTATTGTGTTGTTACACACATATTTTCACATTTTCTTCACTGACTACAACATGACCGAGTACATCTTTTAAATATGCACGTTTTTAGTACTGTGTATTTTTCAAATGTAAGTGTTGCATTGTGTGCATTTTGTGTGTGTTCATATGCCTTAGAAATGTTTGCGTTTCCAAAGCAATATGTGCTTTTTTCAAGTGTCAGTCTTGGGAGATGAAAAATGTATATTTTCTTATGGACACGTAAACTCCATAAATGTCTTTTTCCATCCGTAGCTGCCCAGGTCAAATGAAATGGGGAATCTGTAGTTTATTTAAAGTTCCAGACTTGTTGGCTCATTGAAGATGGAAGCGAAGGAATCATGACCTAAACAAGTCTTTTGCAGTGTGTGACTTTTTTGCTCGCCTTTCTTTGGCTCTTTGAGATTATGAATGCCTCCTAAGAGGTGCTGGTATATAAAGTGATCTTGATTATCTGCAAACCAGGAGTTGGCAGGAGAATTGGAACAAATGGCTTGAAATGAATAACGAAGAAGCAGATTCATTATTTACTGGTAGTATGATAATGATATTCTAATTTTTATTTTATTGTAAATTATGCAGGAGCAGAAAAGTTTCAATTCGCAGTCCCCTCCTCCCATGTAGAGCATGGGGTTGGTAATGCCAGTCTAATGCCCAGGGTTTATTTGTGTGTTTTAAGGATTACAGAGCAAGTTGTATGAAGCACTTCGAGCCCTGGAGAAAATTGCCACATAGTTCCTAAATGGTAGCATTGAGTTGGATCCAGACTTGATAAATCAATGGAACTTCAGTCATCCCCCTCAACATTAAACCTCAGTAAATGCCACAGGTCTGTTCTAAGGAGCAATCTATATTTCTGTGGGTCCCTCATTGTAGTTACAGCAGTTCTGTGAAATACACAGAACCTGTGGGCAGCACTGGGCTTCCCTAAAATTCCTTTCAGCTCTACTCAGGTCAGGCAATGGGGAGGAATTATGGTAGTTGCTGTTTAAAAAATATTGAGATGGGCACAGTCCACCAATCCAATGCAGGAAACCCACTATGGCTAGAAAGAGATGAAAAGGATGTACACGCTGTCTCTCACAGTTACACAGTTCTCATCAATATCATCAGTTCTCTTTTAGATCTGGATGTTTGCCAATTTTTTCATGTAATAGGAGAGTGCAGTTTGAAGTGATTTTTCTGCATTTTCTCATGTCAGATGAACTACGATTGAAGCCCAATATCTCAGCAAAATAAACAGCATGAGAAATTATTTTAACTATGTGTTTTGTTTCTCATTTCAGTGCCTTTATTCTCACCACCACCACCCCTTTATCTGATACTAGAGGTTGGAGCAAATACATTTTCTAAACATTATTTATGACACTTATGTCCTGCATTCACATAGAACTCTCCGTTTTCTCTCACCTGCAATACTAAGTGCAAACGGCCCTTCTCTCAGCATTGTTACAGAGACTGAGGCTTCCGGTGCATCTTCACAATCTCTTTTCTCAACAGAGAAGATATGGAGAAGTTCTGTGGGACGATGCTATGGGAACTGCCTTAAAAGCCTTCCAGGAGCATCTGTGTAGCCACTGCATGAACAGAATTCTGAGCTGGATCAGTCAGTCAGATGAGGAATGCTGTGGCCTTCCAGACATTGTTGAACATCAGCTTTAGGCAGCCCTAGTTTGCTATAATGACGAGAGTTGCACTGCTTATAAGGTTGGGAGGGCTGCCCATTTTTTATTCCTCAGATAGGATTTTGTTCTTATCCAGCAAGGCACTTCTTATGTTCTTATGGTCAAGCATTGAATGATGGTCACTCCTCAGTGATCTACAGCTATTGCATATTTAACAGGTGTGGCACTCAGTCAGTCAATTTATTGCCTATGACCGTAGAATATTGTGAAACACAAGGTGCATGTACATGTGTAGAAGACAGAATCTTAGTCAATGAAACTTGTCACACAGGTGCAATAAAAGTTGTCCAATTCCCCTCACTATAGAGTAGTGGTTCCCAACCTTGGGTCCCCAGATAGTCTTGGACTACAGCTCCCAGAAATCCTGGCCAGCACAGCTAGTGGTGAAGGCTTCTGGGAATTTTAGTCCAAGAACAAGGTTGGGAACAACTGCTATAGTTTAATGCTTGTTATGCTATCATGTTTCTTTTCATGTGTGACACAGGAGTGAGCAATGTGTCCCTCCAGATGTTGGACTGCAACTCCCATCATGCCTCACCACTGGCTATGCTGAGTGGAACTGATGGGAGTTGTAGCCCAGAAAGACCTGGAGGACATCAACTGTTTATCCTTAGTGTAATATAGTAAAATATTTATTTTAAAAGTTGTACATACGGAAATAATATTTTCATACCATTAACTATACAAGAGCTTTGTCTTTTTAGGCATTTGGGACACATGGCTGAAACTCAAGGGAAATACTAATTTCAGCTCAAAGTTCCATCTAGGTAACCATGTTATTCTGTTGCAGCTAAAGAACCTTGTAATTCCCTAAGACTAAGTATTAATTGGCACAAGTGTTTGGACTTGAAAAAATGGGCTGCAGTCCACAAAAGCTTGTATGCCAAATAAAATTTGTCTTTAAGGAATCTTTATTGTTAAATCAAAATCATTTTTATGTTGGTCAATGTAATAATTATTATTTTGTAATTATGTAGTAATTATCTTGTGTCAAGAGATGGCGTAGTTTGCAAGGCTTCTGAACACTGATTCTGCATTGCTTTCCTGAAGTTGGTGTGTTAAAGGAAAAACTGTGACAGCCAACAAAACCAAAGAAATAAAAGCCAATTGTTCTTCCAGTGCTTGAAACAAAATGTCCATTGAAGCCCCTTCAGCCATTATATCATCATCATCATCATCATCATCATCATCTTAGAACTGCAGATCTCGAAGAAACCCTATGGATCATTGAGTCCAGCCCTTGTCAAGGAGGCACAGTCAGGAATTGAGGTCCCAACATCTAGACACCTAAACCACAGAGCTATCCTGCAGTTTATACCTAAAGCCCTTTCAGCCATTGTTTATTAAATACTATTACCATCCCAGTGCATACATCTATTTACTAGCGAAAATAGCTGTTGGGAAAAATACCAAAGCAAGTTGAAACCCGCCACCAGTCCTTGGCAAAATACTTTGTGATAGGCCTCCTTCTTTGTAAGGAGGCCTTGGTGGACTTACCTAGTGACAGGAAGAAACAGTGGATGTGCAAAGCCCAGAAGCAAAGTATTGTCATCATTTTAATTTCCCAATGTGCCCTAGAGTGACATGGCACTGGGCCGGACCCAATGTTATGTAAGCAGAAGTCTGCTTGCATGATGGGACCTCTTCCGTTCCCGAGCAGGTCCTCACAGCTCCCTAACAGAAGTCCCTAACTGCCAGAGCAGATTTTGAGGTCACAGACAAGCAGAAAAACTTGTTTGGAATCTACCCATTGGGAATTTAAAATGGCAGCTAGTCCCAAGTTCTTGGCATTGCCTAGATGCCATGTAGAGGAAAAAATTAAAAGCAGGGGCATGGCTGGCAATGGGTAGCAGCTGTTTGAAGATCTGATTGATTGATTGATTGATTCTACTTTCCAACTGCCCTATAACAGAAGTTCGCTGACCATGTACTAAACAATGAAATATATAAAATACAAACTCTAAACAATAATTATAAAGATACAACTTGCAGCCAAAATAAAAACATTGCAGCATATAAAACCAAAGTGAAACCAGTAACAAAGTCAAAGAGTATGATGATCTAGAAGTCTGCACACATAAAGATTAGTAGAATGTGTTGGAAAACAAAAGTAAGTTATATGTACATGTATATCACACACACAAAGAATGTGGCAAGTGAGCCTTTCTCCATTCCAATAACAAGGTGCCACTGCTGAAAAACCCCTCTCTCGTAGCCACCTGCTTTGTCTCATATGTCCAAGGCGCCTGGAGAAGCCTTGGCCTTTGGGGTCTGGATAGTTAGGAGTGAAAGTAGTTTTTCAGACACTGGCTGCTGGTAGAGGCCCCAGGTGTAAAGAACCCAAAGCTTGGATTGGAGATTCTACGTATACCTCAGTGGTAGAGAACTGGCTTTGCATGTAGAGGGCACCTTGTTGAATTCCAGGTATCCTCACTTAAAAGATAGTCAATGTGAGTGAATAAGGGATTGCCAGTCAGGGTCAATGTTATTGTGCTATTGAGCTAGATGACTGACCAGCATATGCTACAGAGCAGTTTCTTGCTAAGATTATCTTTCTCACATACCATTGCAATAGAAATGTAGAATACAAAGGAGTCAAAAGATCCTTCCATTGAGCATCTTACAATGGGTATTTTGTTTGTTTGTTTAAAGCCCTACACAGAATTGTTTACTCATCCATAATGTGCTTCATCTAACAAACAAGTACAAAGACAGCTGTGGAAATGTGGAAGAAATTGATAAGCATTATTGCTAGGTTTGGGTGCTGTTTCCCACCTACCCACGCGTTGCTCACATGGAATCTAGCAAGCTGGTGAGGATGTTTTCAGTCACTATATACTTTGTATTTCTGTTATTTTAAAGAGAGGAGATTGGGGAAATGTTGTAGTAGTCTGATCCACAAGACAACATAGCTAATGCTTTTATTTCAGCCATTTTGGGCTCAATTTATCTTTTTTCTTTCCTCATGTTGGTAAAGGTAAAGGTTCCCCTTGACATTTAGTCCAGTCATGTCCGACTCTACGGCGCAGTGCTCATCCCCGTTTCCAAGCCATAGAGCCAGCGTTTGTCCGAAGACAGTTTCCGTGGTCACGTGGCCAGCGCGACTAGACACGGAATGCCATTACCTTCCCACTGAGGTGGTACCTATTTATCTACTCACATTTTTACATGCTTTTGAACTGTTAGGTTGGCAGGAGCTGGGACAAGCGACGGGAGCTCACTCCGTCGCGTGGATTCGATCTTACGACTGCTGGTCTTCTGACCTTGCAGTGCAGAAGCTTCTGCGGTTTAACCCGCAGCGCCACCCACGTTCCTCATGTTACTTGATGCCAAATGCTACCCTGTTGTCTGCATGTATCATCCTCTGTTGCTGGGCCCCAATGGCAACTGGCCACAAAACCAGAGGCACATATTATGTGTTAGAATATTTCCTGTCCACATGTTCTGTGTTAGCATGGGGACATGCATGTTGCAATGTCATAGCAAAATACACCCAGAGAGCAAAACACATCCAAAAAGTAAGTTATATGTCTGGCCTTTGAAATCACTGGACCTACACTAACTTCTCTCTAACCTATTCGTTACCCTGTTTGGGGATGATGGGAATTGTAGTCTAATATCTGTGGAGGGCACCAGGTTGGGGAATGCAGTAAGAATTTGAACTAAACAGATTTGTGGACCAAAATCCAAATTACCCTTTGGTTAATTGCACAGGGATAAAATAAGCCTAATTTCCTACAATTGATTCTGCTATGCAACCCCCACTCCCCACCCACCCTGACCCTCACTTGAAGTACAGCGAAATGGCATAAGAATCAGTTTCTTTTTGCTAACTTGTTAGTGCACAGAATCCAGAAACCATGGGATGGGGATGCTTCAAATACAGGGAACCTCTAAGAATACAGAGCTGCCAAAAAGAAGCTAAATGATGCCATCAAAGCAATACATGCCATAAAAAAAGACTCTGTGCTTTTCACATATTATGTGGTAGTGATGCATTATTGCTTCTTAAATGGTGGAAGCCATCCATCTTGTTGCAGACACTCCATTTCTCCTTGTTCTGGCTTAAGCAGGGATGCTCTGGGAAAAGATCATTATGAGAACAGCTCTATTTTTGCCCTTCCGAAAGATTATCTAGATTCCAAAGACTGACATGAAAGTCAAGGGAAAGGACTGTGCTTCTCCTTGCTGTAAATTCTGCTGAAAAGCACAACCAGCCAGCAGAGCTGAGATTTAACCAAGTAATTGCTGGCAGGATTTTGCACTGCAGCAACACACGTTGCCTCCATACTGGGATCATTGTGCAATGCTGCATTTCACAAAAGCAAATGCTTGCCCCAGCATGACTGGGAAGAAGACTTCTTCAGCCTACCCGAAGGTACTCCTGAGTTTCTTTTCTCACCCTTTTTGTTCCCTGTTGCCAGCTTGAAAGATTTTTTTAAAAATATGATTATTTCTTTCTGCTGTGCTTGATTGTACTGCATTATGCTATAAAAATAGGATGGGTGGGTGGGAGATCTTGATCTACATATTATAGTTTGAACCATCTTAATTAACATCTTGGGGCACAACAACACTTAGAAGTAAATGTGTGTGACATGTTAGTGAGAGGCACTTCCAAAAAAAATGTTTTAAGAGGACAGGGATGCAAAATACCATGAACTTAATGGCAAGCCTCCATGGGCTCTGTCTTTGTAGAACATATGGTTTTTATGGGAGTAAATTTCATTTATTTCAATGGGACTTCCATCCAGGTGAACGTGCACTATGAAATGGCTGCACGCTTAGGAATGGTTTGCTATAGTCAATGAAGGTGACCATCCTAGGTGGATGCATACATTACAGTAGCTTTGTTAATTTTTCATGTGGCTACTTTAGAGTAAATTACTGAGCACTCAGACGAACTTGCACCAGTTTGCTGGTGAGGTTTTACAAACTTGGAATTTTATGACTTTTTTTTTAAATAACAAAAAAGAGTATGCATCAGAAAAAAATCAACTTGCAGTGCCTATCTGTTTCCGTCAAAGCTTGATACGCTTGCAAACTCTTAAAACTGCATGTGTGTGCGTGCACTCCCATTCCATTAGGAATACTTAAGGGAAAAATCTGCTATAAATAATAACACTGATGTAACCATAAACTTTAAGCATGAAGATGTAGCCTAATGTCCATTATAGATTGAAAGGGTTATACCAGAAGAGGAAATACAGGAAAGGAAAAATAATGCTGATTTAGCACAGAACTGAACAATGCATCTCAGAGCAGCAAACTGAGGCAGATGCCACATAGGAAGTCTGCATTTGCAAAAATTTTGGTGGGAAAATGTGTGAATTACTCTCACCTGGTATCCTGGATTGATTAATTTAAAAAAACATTAAAACACTTAGAGCTATCTAGAGTGTTGGGTTTTAGGGCAAAATTGATTGTAACATGTCTCATATACTGTATAAACTTTATGACTGGCTCATTCCCATTCTGATTCCTGCAGTTAGATACAATTAATAATGCAATTATTGAACACACTATGATGAATAGTAATACTGGGGATAAAATAATAAGAATACTGGGCATAAAAGTTCTGTCTGTGTGTCAGAACACAAGGCCTTTTGCCGGTTGTTAGCAGTAATTAACTATTTACATCAGTTAAACCATTATAAAACACTAAGACAACTACAACATCCTTTTGTGTCAAATAAACCCTAATACTAATAGGCTATACTATTACTGTACAAACACACTGCAAAATTAATTTTACTCACTCCTTACTTGCTTATTTCAATGTCATGCAACCGTCTGCCATAATATTGGCAATTACATCTATCTGCCCAAAATACCATATCCTCTCCCTTAATCCTTGGCAGAAGTAGGGATGCAGGATCTAGAACTATAGGGTGGGTCCAATGCAAACCCTCCCCTTCCCTCCTGTTCCGGGAAGTTGCCTATCCGTGCTATACTCAATTATCTGGGTGAGAAATCCCATTGAAAATAGAATCAAGAGATCTATGCACCATTGGTGTGCATGGTGCTTTATGGGGCTGTGGAAAACACTAGACAAAGGGGGGAAAGGGGGATGAAGAGGTGTGGTAAATAGGGGGAAAGTATAGAACTTACTTCTAGATAGACATGCACTGTTAGAGTTGGTAATTCTGACTATCAGCTACTTCCTTCTACAAATACTTATTCAAACTACTGCATTCTCAGGAGCAGTGTATAGTTTAAGATTCAGAGCAATAGTGTCATGAAAGATCACCTCTTTGCAAAAAATCCCACAAAGTAATTGTGTTTCTTTGGAGACTCCTGAAGAAGTTGTTCAAAAACAAAACTTTAAAAGAAGTGCATGTTCATATGGAGTGTCAACTTCAGGATTGACTGGAGCAATGATGACAGATTAACACAGTTACCCCACTGGAAACAGATTCTGCCAAGAATCTAGGTTCATGCGTACCTCAGACAGGGCTTTCTCTGTACCACCAGCTTAATTATGGAACTTCCTCCCAACGGACATCACTTGGCTCCATCCTTGATGATCTGCCAGTGGATGGTCAAAACTACCTTAGCCTTTGGAAGTGATATTTGGATCTGGTTTTTAAATTTTCTCTTGGTCTGGCTGTAGACAGTGCATTGTATATTTTGTTATTAAGTTCCAGAAGGAAAAAAGGAAAGGAAGTATAACAGACTTTTCTCTAGAAGGTAGCTACAATAACTTTGTTTAAAAATACATGTTAAGGAAACCAAGTTAATAGTAATCTGTGGAAAGCAATCAGCCCAAAAACATCCAGTTAAATATCCAAAATGAAGAAACTGAAAATGTTGACAAACATAAGAATTTAGTCAGATGAACAGTGGGGATCATAGCCATGTGATAAAAGTCAGTAGAGAGATGGCCTGGAGCAGCTTTTTTGAGATGAAGAATGTTAATATGCATCAGTCATGAAAATGGCTTTGAGGATGCACATTGTGTGGCACAATGTATTCTCAGCTCAACTGTATGACTTGGAATCTATGGAAGCATTTGAGATTTGTATTTATTGCAGAATGCTAAACCTTTATCGTATTGAGAGGGTAAAGGAAATCTAAAATCTATGAGATGTGAATTATTTGGTTACATAATGAGAAATGAAACATACAGATTGTTACAGTTGAGCATTCAAGGTAAATAAATGGGTGGGGGGGAAGTGCAGGAAGGAGAATAAATTATTTGCTGAAAATCTTGAAGATTAGATTAGACTCAACACATCATTCTTTTAGAACTGCCTCATCCAAAATCGGAATAGCCACGCTGAAGTCCAACTTCTGGCAGATGAGGAAGTGGTGGCAGCAGCTGTTTTAGATCTGTTGTAATATCTTGTGGCTGAGTTTACTTATACACTGGTTTCAATGCAGGACCTGCTGGCAGAAATTACGACAGAACAGGAGACGAGAGGGCTGACTGAGTTGGTGGTCTTGGTGTGAGTAGAAGTACACTAATGTCCCTATATTTCCAACTATAAAATGTGTCTCTATCCCCACATATCCTATTTCCGCATTTCCTCAAGGAAGCCACAGGTTTACAAGAGCTCAGCAGGACAGCTGAGGACAGGACATTTTGGAGACCGCTTATTCATAGGGTCACTATAAGTCGAAGGCAACTTGACGGCACATAACAACAACACAATTTCCATATATAAGATGTTTATTTCTTTATTATAAATTAATTATTTATTTAAAATATTTTACCCCGTCTTTCTCCCCGAAAAGGATCCAAGAAGGCTTACGACATCGATAGACAATATTTAAAGTTTAAAACAATGAGTAGACAACAAGGGTTAACATCTTTAAAATACAATATTTAAAGCTAAGAACAATGAGTATAAAGAAGCATCTTGCATCATTAAACGGCAACATTAAAGCTAGGAACAATATGTACACAAATATTAAAAATATTAAAAATATTTATTTAAAATATTTTTACCCTGCCTTTCTCCTAAGAAAGGACCCAAGGCAGCTTATATCATGAAGACACATTAAAGCTAAAAACAGTGAATTATTCAAATATTAAATGAATTAATAAAATTATATTAAGAATGTTACATAAAGCATTACTAAAACAGAATTAGAAGTAACAAAATGCAAACCATCTCATTCTAAAACCTCTCCTAGGTTTGCAGATATGTAAGTATATACCCTGTTTCCCCGAAAATAAGACCTAACCTGAAAATAAGCCCTAGTAGGATTTTTCAGGATGCTCGTAATATAAGCCCTACCCCCAAAATAAGCCCTAGTTCAGTGAAACCCCGCCCTCCACCATTGTGCAGCATTGTGCAGCAACCAGAAGATGACATGACTGTATTTGAATAAATGTAGATTGTTGTACATGAAAAAAATAAAACATCCCCTGAAAATCAGCCCTAATGCATTTTTGCAAAAATTAATATAAGATCCTGTCTTATTTTCGGGAAAACAGGGTATAAATGTATACTTTTAAAGTACAGATATGTTGGGAAAGTATATATGCACTCCTTCTTCATAATTACTTTTATTTGGTGTAAGATGTGTTGCAGTCTGCATAACGGATACTCAGACTTCTCTGCCTAAAGATGGCCCTCTAGGTATGGTTAGAGTCAAACTCCCATCATTTCTCATCATTGGTCATGCTGGCTTGGGCTGATGTGAGTTGTAGTCAAACAACGTCTAGTGGGCCACAAGTTCAGCACCACTGGTGTTGGCACGGATTAAATTAAGCTCCTATTTTTAATAGAAAAAAGTCATGGCCCATAGAAAAATAGAAGATGGTGTAACTACCAGTTACTCACTGCTGTAAATAAAGTCAGTCATCTTTCTAAACATATCAGGATAGCACCACATGAATTTGATGTAGTGTTTGGATGCCAAAATGATGAGTATAGATACAAATCCATATATCCAGTCAGCCACTGAGCTCACTGGGTGGTCTTAATACTAATTAACCTGCTGTTAATTGATATTAGGACTATATTTACACTAATTAATATAAGCCCAATAATTCTAGTTTTATATAATGTAAAACTTGCTAAACCCGGTTTAGTAATTAATCTCAATGGGGTTTTGACCTGTAACTAAATCCTGATCCAATTTAATATGCTTATGTATGACTGATATACCAACATTTGCTTAAAAGATTCAGAGACAGTATTTGGGTGTCCTCCTCAAGACATCACACAAGTAAGGAATTCTCTTTCACAAGATGTAATGATGATCACAACTTAGAATGACTTTAAAAGGAAATTAGACACGTCTATCAATAGCTAAGAATCATGATGCTATATATATGATCTCCAGTATCATAGGAAGGATCTTTCTCAACAGCGGTAACTTGGGAACATGCCTGGGAAAATATGATTGCACTTCTTGGGGGTTCCCCATGGATGACAGGTTAGCTATTGTCAGAACCCAATGCTACACAAGGTCATCTTTGATGTTATCTAGTGCAGCCATTCTCAGCTGGACCATATGGCTCCCAGGGGGCCTCTGGCACATTTGAAAGGGGCCAAAGACTAGAAACAATTCTTCACATACCACCTTATAAGGTTTGTTATGCAACTTATGCAATCCTGATTTGGTTTGTGTTTCTTTCATAGTGCGTTTATGACTATGGCCAAAAAAAAGGTTGAGAATGGCTGATCTAGTGAGACTTTTGTGCTGACTGGATAGTTCAGTAGGATAGGAAGAGGGGTTTGGAGTTTAATTCCCTACTGTGCCTCCTGAAAGAAGAGCTTGTCTCACAACCTCACCCAAACAGAGTGTGATGCTATGCGCAGCCTCAGAAATAATCCCAACATAGTGATCAAAGAAGCTCACAAGGGTGGTGCTGTAGCTGTCACGGACAAATCAATCTGCACAGAGGAGGCTGATAGACAATTGTCCAACACTAAATTTTATCAGCCCCCAACCATGGACCCAACCACCATATACCAAAAGGAATTACAGAGCCTCATGAAAGACCTCCCTAGAAACATACGTGAACAAATCCTGCCTAATACACCACAAGAACTTTACCAGCAACCTTCTACCTACTATTGAAAATACACAAACCAGGAAACCCCAGTAGACCCATTGTATCAAGCATCAACACCATCACAGTTGGGGTATCTGGATACTTGGACTCCGTCCTCAAACCTTATGCCACCAATGCACCTAGTTATGTAAGAGATACCACAGACTTCCTAAGGAAACTTCAGTCCACACACAACCTTCCTGACAACATCATCCTAGCTACAATGGATGTAGAGGCACTCTATACTAACATCACACACAAAGACGGACTACAAGCTATCACAAACACCATTCAAAACAAGGAAGAAGCCCACATAATCACCACTCTCTGTAGCTTTGTACTCATGCACAACTATTTCACCTTTGAAAATAAAACCTAACTCTAGATCAATGGAACTGCAATGGACACCCACATGGCTCCACAAAATGCAAACATATTCATGGACTGACCTGGACCAATGCTTTCTCAACTGCTGCATCCAAATGCCACTCTTCTATTTCAGGTACATTGATGATATTTTTCTGATCCATGGAAAGGAATCCCTAGAAAAATTCCACCAGGATTTCAATAACTTTCACCCAAACATCAACCTCACCTGGAACCATCGACGCAACAGGTGCATTTTCGAGACACCACTGTGAGACTACAACATGGACATCTTAGCACCACGCTATACCGGAAACCCACTGATCGATACACCTACTTGCACTCTTTCACCTTCCATCCTGAACACATAACAAAATTCATCGTGTACAGCCAAGCCCTTAGATGCAATCGCATCAGCTCTGACCCACAAGACAGAGATTCCAAACTCAAGGATCTACAAAATTAATTCCTCAGACTACAATACTCACCCCATATGATTAATGAACAAATCAACAAAGCAAGACCTAGAAGTATCTTACTGAAAGACAGATCCAGAAGACAAAATGACAGAACACTAGTTGTCACTTACAGTCTACAACTGAGACCACTCACACACATACTAAGCCAGTGGTCTCCAACCTTTTTGCCTCCACGGACTGGTTTAGCATGCATGCGGGGGGCTGTGCGTGCGTCTGTGCGTGCATGGGAGGGGCCGTGTGTGCATCTGTTCATGCATGGGAGGGGCTGTGGGTGCATCCGTGGGAGTGTGGGAGGGGCCATGTGTGTGTCTGTGTGTGAGTGGGAGGGGCGTGCATGCGTCTGCGCGTGCTGGGGGGGGCAGGAGATTTGTCTCCGCGGCCCGGTCCTGGCAAGGCCACCCTCCAAAGCCCTTGGTGGGAAATCCGTACTTGCCTACAGACAACCCCCCAACCTCTAGCAAATACTAACACACAATGTAGAAAACAGCAACACAGACAGGGGGCCTAACCCTGCCACAGACCTCTGCCCGCACATCTATTCTGGCAGCACAATCACAGACATACAATATCAAAGGCACCTTCACTTGTCCCTCAGCTAATGTGATCTATGCCATCTTTTGCCAACAGTGCCCCTCTGCACTCTACATAAGACAAACAGGACAATCTGTACAGAAACGGATCAACGGCCACAAATCTGACATCAGAAACCTGTCTTCAACTATTTCAGTCTACCAGGTCACTCTGTGGAAGATTTGAAAGTCACAATTTTAGAATAGAATAATTACAAATCAAGAACACAGAGGAAACAGCTGAAATAAAATTTATATGCATGATGAACACCCAAATAAATTGATTGAATATAACCCTGGGTTTCTTAAGTCATTACCAAATGTAACACTTCTGTTGTCCACTGCCACTGTTATTTTCTTCACAACTACAAAGCCTGTCTCTCATCACAAGCCTCTGTGGTTAAAAACTGTCTATATTCCTTACATTAACACACATGATTCATCTACTAACTTCTTTCTTCCCCCTTTTGAGGTTTAATTGCATCTTCAACCCCCCCCCCCCGCCTTCTCTCTCTTCTCCCCGTTTTCTGTGTCTGTTTTCTGTCTTCTTGAGGAATTTTTGCAACAGGACCCTAAACAAACATAGGCCTAATTACTGCATGTAACCAACAAACATTTAGAATGTGAAATTGTTATTTTATCTACATTTAATTCTATTCCATTCTGTTTCTTTATGTCTGTTGAAGTGGATGTGTTCATGAAAGCTTATATTAAAATATAATTGTTACTCTTTAAGGTGCCACACGTTTGTGTCTTTGTTTTGTCTTGTTTCTTTCGATTTTGCCTGATATGAGCCAGCTTGTGTGGCCTTGGACAAAGCTGAGCAGTCCCAGAGTGAGCTCAGAAGTAAACCAGTGTTCTGAGCGTTCTGGACCTGGAAAGCTCTGGAAAGGGTCGCCATAAGTTGGAATTGATTTGATGGCGCACACACACACACAGGATGCCTTTTGGAAAAAAGTCAGGGGGAACTGACTTAAATAACTTCTTTCATTTTGATATTCCCCATGGTGGTGGGTTACACTGTGTATTTGAGTTGTGATTCTGTCATTTATGTTTTTATATTTTGTTATTATTATTATTATTATTATTATTATTATTATTATTATTATTATTATTAATATTAATAATAATAATAATAATAATAATAATAATAATAATAATAATAATAATAATAATAATAATAAAAACTCTTGTCAGCAACAAAGTCCTCTGGGTGGCCGTAGGCAGGCCAGTGAGTCATTCTGCCTCTCTTTCCGACCCCTTGGCCGACTTCACAGGGGGGTTGTTGAGAGGATAAAGGCCGGTGGCTGAGGAAGCAGAGACCATGCGCACTTCCCCAAGAGGGCTAGCTCCTCTCTCCTTTTTTGTCTTCCAAGTGCATCCGAAATGACCTCGACTTCAGAAACCCTGCACCGCAAAGCATCGAGTGGCTTCGAAGGCTCTGCCCGTTTGCCGCGCAGAGAGAAAGACACCCGGTCCTTCCCGCCCGGAGGCGCTGGTGCGGCTGGGCGCCTCGCCTCAGAAAAGTCCCCAAGCCGCTTCCCATCCGCTCGCCCTCCCGAGAGCTGTCTTCGTCAGGCCTGGGCCGGCCGGCTAACACGGCCAAGACCTCTTCGGCCGGTGGGCGGGCGGAAGACGGCTTGGGAACTCCTCTGAGGCGAGCCGAGCCGAGCCACCAGGCCCTCCTCGTCTTCCTCCTCCTTCCTCCGCCCGCCGCCTTTCCCTCCTCCTGACGTCAGGGCCGCCCGCCCGCCCGCCCGCCCGCCCGCCGGGGCTGCTCCCCGCCTCTCATTGTCAGGAGGAGCCCCAGGACCGCAGCTTTCGGGTCGGCCGGGATCCAAGAGGGCCGCCGCCCCCTCCCCTCCGCCGCTGCCGCCGCCGCCGCCGCTTCGAGGAGTGGGGGGCCCTCGAGGTCGCTTACCCGAGGCGGGGAAACCTGGGCGGCTGCTGCGGTTTCGGCGCTGAGGGAGAAAAGTCCTTGCTGGACTCCGATCCTCGGTTCCCGGCTGAGTTCCTCAGCCAAAGGTGGCGGATCTGGCGGGGCAAAAAGTAGGAAGGTGAGAAGTGCCTGAGGTGAGGCGGGGGTGGGGGTGGGGGGTTCGGGGTTGGGTTTGGGGGTCAAGCAGGAGGAGGGGGCACGAAGAAGTGGGGGGGGGGTCTCTCCGTGCTTCTGACTCCCTCCTCCGGCTCCTTCCCTTCCCTTCTTGCGGGGCTGAATCTGGGCTCCAAAGCGCTGCCAAAACCAAGTCGGGCTGGGAAAGAATTCAAGGCATCCGCTTTGTTCAAGTTGCCAGTGTGTAGACAAGACCCTTAAAAAACACGCACTAAAAACTCAGCCGTCGGGACCGAGAAGGGTTCCGGTGAGGGTGTATTTTCTTTTCTTTTTTTTTCTTTAAATGAAGAATTGTTCTTATTAAACTTGGAGATTTTCGCTCCAAAGAGCAAGAAAGAGGGAGGGAGAAAGAAAAGAGAAGAAGGAGAAAAAAAAAATATGTGTGTGTCGTTCTGGGAACTTCCAAGCCCTCCAAGTTTTCTCCCGGGGTGACTCTGCCGGTAGGAGAGGGCCAGGCCCTTCCTGCGCAGGAAATGCCTCTAGGAAAAACGGCTTTGGAGAAAAAGTTGCACTACCACTCCAGAGAGCGAGGGAGGCATGTGGTGGTGTGTGCCTGGGGAAGGCTTGCGGTGCGCACCCGTGAGGCACGTTGGGCTTAGAAACCCTGAGCCTTCGTCGAGGTGGAATGCTTTGCAATGAAATGCGCCTAAGATGTTGCAGAAAAAAATCGGTAAGCCAGGATTGTTCGAGAGGTATCCTTGATTCTGGGGAGCTAGAAGAGCTTGTGAGATTGTAGCCACCTTGCTGGTTTGCTTTCATGTTCTGAGACACTCTGCAGAAATAAGATAAGGACAATGATTCCCACCCCCCCGCCCCCTTTTACCGAACTCCTAGTGGTGTCCATGGTTTCTATATTTTGTTATCCTCACAACAACCTTGTGAGGTAGGCTGATCTGAGATAGCAAGGGTGTGTGTTGAGTGGCTGGTTGGCTACTAAACCATGCCTGTTTACTTAGGAGGAGGTCACACTGGGATTCCCAGTGTGGTGTAGTAGTGGATAGAGTGATGGACTAGGACTCTGGAGATCAGGGTTTGAATTTCCGCTTGGCCATGGAAAACTCAGGGGGGGTGGAACTGGTAAAACCACTCCTTGAATATCTCATTTATCTTGAAAGCCATATTAGAATCACTATAAGTTGGTTCTGACTTGATAGCACAGAAGACACAGACCCTGTTCTAAGTATTCTTACTTACGTGCAAGGTGCCTTGAACTCAGTAGGACTTAATTTGAAGTAAATATGTACAGGATTGGGCTGCCAGTTTGCAGCAAGGTCCCACTGAGCATCCTCATCTAAGTAAATTTCAATGATGTGTTCTTCAGGAGTGTTGCTTCTTAGGAGAATGAACCCAACAACAGTGGGAGCACTCTGTTTCAGATCACCATTCTGCTATTGACTGTTTGGGGTAAATTTGGAAATGTTCCTGTGTCTTAGACTTTGTTTCTGCATCTGGAAAATGGAGCAATGGTGCTGTATTTCACAGGATTACTGACCATTAGTGGTAGAAAGAAATGCTGTTTTCACTAAGTTTCTGGTATATTCATATGATTTGCATCTTTTTCTGTCAGGGCCTCAGTGACTTTTACAAACTGGAACAGATAAAAATGCAGGATATGGGACTTCTTTATTAATGCCAATAAAGATTACATCTGTTGACTTTCAGTTTGTTGCAGAGCTGTTAAATGCACAGAAAGCCATGATAGAAATCCTAGATAGGATAATCAGTAAATATGGAAGTGGCTAGGTTGAAGATTTTGTATGGAATACACAAACTGAGGAGTAAAGCCTTGCTGTTTGGAATTTGAAATTCAGACTCTTAGAATCAATTTGAACTAGTGTTTGTGACATGGGCATTGTAGTAATAAACTGTACTGCTGACATTCATATGGCTTGCTATAAGTGTTACATAGTGGTTTTTGATATGGTTGTATGGTATATTTGAGCGAGCCGTACTGTTTTGTTGCATTTTTATCCTGTCCTTTCAAGTAACTTTTATCTTCAAGACAAATCTGCAAGGTAGGTTAGGTGGAGAGAGAAAGACTCAAAGTCACCCCATGAACTTAATGGCTAAGCAGGGATTTGATCCTATGACTCCCTTGTCTCAGCAGTTCGAATATGAAAACTACACTGCTGAGGGTAGGTGTACTGCTCAAACTTCTTAGGTATTGATGAAAACCATTTTCCATTAGCCCTCTAACCAGCATTGCTGGTGCCTGACAGAGAAGCAGTGTTACAATCCAACAGCATCAGGAGATCTAAAACATTCCCTCTCTTTGGAGCAGTCTGAAACCTGTTAATCTTAGTTTTTGTATGTATGCTTTATTTGTTTGTTTGTTTCGCCAAGTCTGTTGTGAAGGCTTATAGCGAGTACCCACATAGCATAAACCTTCCTATGGGCAGGCAGAGCAGGGAATCTTTAAATGTAGTAACAAGCTCAGAATTCTTCTCGTCAGAAAGACTTATATTAATCAGACTTCACCCTCAGGGTAGAGATGTGTTTGCTCAATTTACTCTGAGGAATTTTCTGCAGTTTTTCTAAAATGAAACCATCTTCCTTGCTCACAGAGGCAGATTCAGGGTGTGAAGCTAAACGTGTTTATTGCCTTGTAAGTCCATTTTTGTTCACTCAGGGCTGATGAGTGAGCGAGTCTGTTTTAGGAGCTCTGGAAGGAGCCAGCCCATCACTTTATGAAGAAACATGGCATTTGTTTTCACTGACGTTCTGTGGAATTCAGCACTTATGCTGGTGGCCAGGCTATTGTCTGCCAAAAAAAAAAAAAAAAAGAGGCCAAGGGTTTCTGCTTTACTTAATTATTAATTGTGTCTGGTTTCTGTGTTAGAGCCATCATACCAAATCACAGGTGCTCAGCGTGCCTCCCCCCTGCCCAGCTTTCTCCTTCATAGAGGCTTGTGGTTGTCTAAATGAAAAGCACATTGTACATTTTTGATAATGTTTTTCTTTATTATCTTATTAATACATACATGTATGTGTGTTTTATGCAGAGCTTTGAAAAGTTACTCTTGGGATTGCAGCTCCCGAAACTTATCTGGCTGGCTGGGAGATTTGGGGAGATATAGTTGCAAAAAGTAATTTTCCAAGCATATGGAAGTGAATGGAAAACGTTGATCCACTGGGAGAGGGGTTATAGGAATATAAACTGTGCTGGATCATACGAAAGGCCTATGTAGTCTAGCATTCCGTTCCCACAATGGCAGGCTTGATGTCTGTGGGAAGCCCCCATCAGGACGTGAATGCAATAGCACCCTCCCATTCATGTTCCCCAGAAACTGGTATTCTGGGGCATAATGTCTCTGACACTGGAGGTAATATATAACTATCAAGACCAGTAGGCACCGGTGGCCTTATCCTCCATAAATTTATCTAATCCCCTTTTAAAGCTGTCCAAGTTGGCAACCATCTCTATATCATCTGGAAGGGAATTCCTGAATTTAACTGCATGCTATGTGAAAAGAACTTTCCTTTTGTCCATTTTCAGTCTTCTATCGTTCAGCTTCATTGGATGCGTCTGCAGTCTCATATTACCTCCATTTACTCCAACATGCATAATTTTACATATCTCTGTCTTGGTCCCCAACTTTCTTCACTTTTTTCTAAGCTAAAAAGCTTCCAGGATGGAGAAGTTGCTCTAGCCCTTGATCGCTCTGCTCTCAATGGCACTGTGGAATTTATGACATATGTGGTGCCTCTGAGCATGTATTTAGTTCTTATCTCTGTTTGTCCAGTGAGTGATGTGCAAATGCTAATCAAGGAGTATCATTTTGTATTATGAGGTCTGTCATTTTGAAGATATATAAATCATGCAGTGTTGACTTCTGTCATTCTTATCCACACACATTTCGCTTGATGGACTAAAGATAGTTCCATGTTCCTGCCCAGAAATGTGCTTTCTACTTAGGAACTGGTGACTGAAAGGTGAAGCAACATTTTAAAATGTGGGCTGTAATGTAGGAGTGAAGCCCTCTTTTGGCCTAGAAGTTGAAATCCAATTAGGGAAAGGTCTCATGAGCTGCATCCCGTAATAGGTGAAGGGGGTAGTGCTAAATGGTTAAGGTTGCAGTCTAGTGAGTGGTGAGACATCATTCATATACTCCTATGGGCAGGAAAATGTCAAGATAATTTTTTCTGGTGCCACTTCTGCAGGTAGTCCCTAGAAGTAGCATTTCTCTACAAGAAAGGGCACATCATTAGGCATGTATGGAATCCTTAGGAAAATAATACTTAGAATTTACTCATTTATTTTTCAATAAGAGGCATAATTTTCAACTAAGTGTTTGCTCATAAAGACATAACAAAAATGCCCAGCCCTCATTTTTGGTTTCTGCTTAGATGCAGGGTAGAAATATAAAACAGAATGGGAAGTCACTTGACCTCCAAATCCTCACTGTTTGCCTGTGAATGGGAATTTATTTATTTATTTATTTCTTACATTTTTATCCCGCCCATCTAGTTGTTTTGACTACTCTGGGCGGCGAAGTTAGCAATGTTACTATGGTTTCATTTTGAGCCCATGGTAACCCCTTGGACCTAGCGCCAGATTCTACCCTTACTGGACAAAGAGGGATGAATGCATCAGGTGGCAGATGCAAGGGAAGCAGCAGTGTGAAGTCTCTTTGACCTTCTTTCTCCTGACCTCTCTTGGTGAGTAAAGCTTTTTGTGCCACTTAATGGCTGAAATCCTGTTGCACGGTTACACAAATAGCATAACTTTAGGTGGGAATTGCTGTAAGTTAAGAAATCTCCATAGACATTATCAGTTGCATGCTGAGTTGTGTTGCTCAGCGTGCAACAGATAATGCCTCATGGAGCTTTCTGAACTTACAGCAATTCCCATCTAAAAGCTAAGCTGTCTGTGTAACTGTACAACAGGATTTCAGCCAGTTGGTCTTGCTTCCTGCTGCTCTTAGGTGTTGTGGAGAGCACTATTTGTTTGTCAGTGTTAAGATCTGTTTCCTTTCCATCAGGCATCAAAATGTTTCACTTGGTGTTTAGTCCTGGCTGTATAGAGACATGGCCAAAGGATTCTTTAATGCTTTTGTACCTTGAATAAACAAAAATAAGGGGCTTGAGCAACAGACACATCATTCCTGATAGCTCTGTGTAGAGTAATAACAGGTTGGTGTCTGTTGTGTAGGTTCTACCTTCTTATATACTGTATGTACAAGAATTCCGGTGTCTGTTCATTGGAACCAAGTGTGTTTATATGTTTAGAATGAAAACATTCTGAAGCTGGAAATCTGTTTTGTTTACCAGGTCTGAATGGAGTTTACTGGCCTTCTGCACAATAATATTTTCACGCTTACAAATGTTTTCTTAATTTTAGTAGTAATTTTTTTCAAGAATGTGATGGGAGAGAGTCATTTTGTTGCTGTTCTTGTCAAGCAACTGGGAAACAGAAATTCTTACCAGTCTACGTACTTAGATCTACTACCAAGCTCTACCAACCTATGCCAGTCAAAGCTGGCCCTATTGATTAGGCAGAATAAAGCAGAAAGTTGCTTCAGTTAATAAATGGTGAAAGGAGTGATGTCAAGGTGTTAGACTAGAGGACAAAGCAGCCTGATCTGTACCCTCCCTACCCCTAGCAAGCCTGCTGCTCTGAAGCATGGTAAAGGATTTCTCATTTCTTGTGCTGAGGGATGATTTCAGCTGCAGCCTAGTCTGCTTCTGTATAAGACATTGGGAGAAGCCCATGTTATTCTTTGCGTAAGATAGCAAAATTACTTGGGCTGGCCCTATAGTCTATATTATACAGTGGTGCCTCGCTAGACGATTGCCTCTCAGGACGAGGAAATCGCTAGACGATGCCTTTTTGCGATCGCTACTGCGCTTCGCAAAACGATGTCTCCTATGGGGAATTTTCGCTAGACGATGAGGTTTCCCCATAGGAATGCGCCGACTAGTGGTGAAAAGCTGTCAGTGCATTCCGATGGGGACCCGCACTCGCTAGACGATGTTTCCCTATGGGAGATTTTCGCTAGACGACTGCGTTTTCCCTTGGAACGCATTGAAGAGATTTCAATGCATTCCAATGGGAAAACGTGCTTCGCTAGACAATGTTTTCGCTAGACAGCGATCTTCGCGGAACGGATTAACATCGTCTACTGAGGCACCACTGTACACATCATAGAGCAAAGGCATGGCAAATACAGGTGGACATTTAAGGTCCAAACTACATATTCAGTTAAATGTATCTATCTTACATGTTTTCTTTTTAAACAAAAATGCCAGTAGCATTAGCTGGGGTGTGCATGTTGAAGGAGAGAAGAGTTGGGAACAAAGAGGGGCTTGTCTGCATGTGTGTACATGTGCATTTTTGTAATATAACAGTTTCCTGGCCTATGATTTTGAGGAATTTTTCTCTTCTTGAAGCTATTATTTGCATTGTGGAACGAGATTCTACATTGTTACCAGTGCAAAGACTAGGCAAAAAATGTCACCGAGAAACAAAAAGATGGCCCCATACCTATTTTGAATCCTTCTTCTTCTTTGAAGGTTGTGACATCCATCATTATATGCGGAGTTTTATAACTTTCTTGAATAAAAGTCTCTGCTAAGTCTAGAAACGAAAAATTTGAAACCCCTACTCCATCCCTCCACCACTATGAAGATGGAGATAAAATAAGCTGTTATGCAAGGTGTGGGAACTGGTTTGTTGTTGTTTAGTCATTAAGTCGTGTCCAACTCTTCGTGACCCCATGGACTAGAGCACACCAGGCCCTCCTGTCTTCCACTGCCTCCCGGAGTTGGGTCAAATTCATGTTGGTAGCTTCGATGACACTGTCCATCCATCTCGTCCTCTGTCGTCCCCTTCTCCTCTTGCCTTCACACTTTCCCAACATCAGGGTCTTTTCCAGGGAGTCTTCTCTTCTCATGAGATGGCCAAAGTATTGGAGCCTCAGCTTCAGGATCTGTCCTTCCAGTGAGCACTCCGGGTTGATTTCCTTCAAAATGGATAGGTTTGTTCTCCTTGCAGTCCAGGGGACTCTCAAGAGTCTCCTCCAGCACCACAATTCAAAAGCATCAATTCTTCGGCGGTCAGCCTTCTTTATGGTCCTGCTCTCACTTCCATACATCGCTACTGGAAAAACCATAGCTTTGACTATGCGGACCTTTGTCGGCAAGGTGATGTCTCTGTTTTTTAAGATGCTGTCTAGGTTTGTCATTGCTTTCCTCCCAAGAAGCAGGCGTCTTTTAATTTCGTGGCTGCTGTCACCATCTGCAGTGATCATGGAGCCCAAGAAAGTAAAATCTGTCACTGCCTCCATATCTTCCCCTTCTATTTGCCAGGAGGTGACGGGACCAGTGGCCATGATCTTAGTTTTTTTGATGTTGAGCTTCAGACCATTTTTTGCACTCTTCTCTTTCACTCTCATTAAGAGGTTCTTTAATTCCTCCTCACTTTCTGCCATCAGAGTGGTATCATCTGCGTATCTGAGGTTGTTGATATTCCTTCCGGCAATCTTAATTCTGGCTTGGGATTCATCAAGTCCAGCCTTTCACATGATGTATTCTGCATATAAGTTAAATAAGCAGGGAGACAATATACAGCCTTGTCGTACTCCTTGCCCAATTTTGAACCAATCAGTTGTTCCATATCCAGTTCTAACTGTTGCTTCCTGTCCCACATATAGATTTCTCAGGAGATAGATAAGGTGGTCAGGCACTCCCAGTTCTTTAAGAACTTGCCATAGTTTGTTGTGGTCCACACAGTCAAAGGCTTTTGCGTAGTCAATGAAGCAGAAGCAGATGTTTTTCTGGAACTCTCTGGCTTTCTCCATAATCCAGTGCATGTTAGCAATTTGGTCTCTAATTCCTCTGCCCCTTCGAAATCCAGCTTGTACTTCTGGGAGTTCTTGGTCCACATACTGCTGAAGCCTACCTTGTAGGATTTTGAGCATAACCTTGCTAGCATGTGAAATGAGTGCAATTGTACGGTAGTTGGAGCATTCTTTGGCACTGCCCTTCTTTGGGATTGGGATGTAGACTGATCTTTTCCAATCCTCTGGCCACTGCTGAGTTTTCCAAACTTGCTGGTATATTGAGTGTAGCACCTTAACAGCGTCATCTTTTAAGGGAACTGGTAGATCTGTGGAAAATTAGGGAAGTGAGGCCTAGGTATGCTTCAAATATAATAGAAGGGATGGAAGAGTAACTTGGAGGACCTTTTGAACATACTTAAAATTATCGCAGAAGAATTTTCCTTATAGCTGTTGGGCAAGAGCTTAATGTGGATAAGGTGGGAGGAGGCTGCACAATGGGATGGGCAATGGAACTCTAGTAAACCCACATTGTTGTTATGTACCATTAAGTTGGAACCAACTTATAGCAACTCTAAGAGGAATTTCGAGGCAAGTGAGATATTTAAGGAAGGGTTTTACCAGTTCTACACCACCAGTGAATTTCTGTAGCTGAGCAGGGATTCAAATCCAGCCTCTGGAGTCCGAGTCCATCATTCTACTCACTACACCACTCTGGGTATCAAATCCATATTAGCCATCTTGAAATGATTGATTTCATATTCCCTGTACTTCTCATGTCCCGATGAACGTGCTGGTGCTTATGCTAACAAAATGATACCATCCATGCTTGGACAGGAAATATCATCAGGCTTGGACAGGATGTTTTGCAGAAGTATCAAGACGAGACCAAAAAAACAGAAAAAGATTGGGGGGCAAGAATGGGCCATACCTTTATTAGACTACTGAAAAATAATCTTTTGATCCTGTGTGTTTGTATGTATGTGATTTTTAAAAATGATCTAATAAAGTTATCACCTGCCCCAGTTTGTTTTGAAGGACCATATATATTTTCTTTTTTGAAAGATTGGGGGTCTCTTATGGGGATGGTTCAACAGCAATGAGGACTGAGTATGTTCAGAAACAACAAAATGTTGACTGATTGGTAGCCAAGGGTGTGGAGCATGTGTAAAACTGAGAAGGGCCTGGCTAGCTAACTGCTTGAACAGAAACATTCATGGTAACAACAGTTTATTGAGGTCCTGAATGTCTGATATTTCATGGTGAGATCTTCCATTTATTTGGGGAGTTTTATTTATTTATTTATTTATTTATTTATTTATTTATTTATTTATTTCATTTATACCCCGCCTATCTGGTCGATTGTGACCACTCTAGGCGGCTTACAACACACACTATAAAACAATTAAACATATAACATACCACATAACATAATTTGCATAAATAAAAAGAAATAAAGTTTTTTCTCAAAGATGGCAAGAAACAAAGTATATTGTAATAGAAAAAGAAGAAAGAGTAATTAGGAGTTAACTGGAAAGGAGGAAGGCCTGCCTAAACATCCATGTTTTCAGTTGTTTCTTGAAAATACCCAGCGAGGGAGCTGCGCGACTCTCAGGAGGTAAGCTGTTCCAGAGGCGAGGAGCCACCGCCGAGAAGGCCCGGTTTCTTGTTTTTTCCTTCCGGGCCTCCCTCGGCGTCAGGCTCCTCAACCTCACCTCCTGACTCGCGCGAGTGACACGGGTAGAACTTTAGTGTATGTGCTGCCAAACTACACACTAGAGATGGGGGTATTCGCATACGAATATTCCCGCACAGGTGGCGATAACGAGGGTCCAGCCCCATGGGGCCGGATGGTCCACTCACCGATCCGCTGCCGCCGCGGACGCAGCAATTCTTCCAATAGCTTTGCAGACCACGATCGGCTAGCCACTCCTGGCAGGAGGCGGGAGGACAAACCTCGCTGCATGGTTGAAGAGTGGCTCGCAGATCATGATCTACAGAGCCATTGGAAGAATTGCAGTGTCCGTGGCAGCGGCAGATCGGTGAGTGGACCGTCCAGCCCCACGGGGCTGGACCCTCGTTATCGCCACCTGTGCGGGGATATTCGTATACGAATACCCCCATCTCTACTACACACACATTGTTGGGTACAAGACAGAGTTCTAACTCCTGTCCTCTGAAGATGCCGGCCACAGAGACTGGCGAAACGTTAGGAAGAAAAACCTCCAGAACACGACCAAACAGCCCGAAAAACCTACAACAACTATTGTTGGGTACTGTTTGATTTTTGAGGAGGAGAAGAAAGCAAATAGTCCTGTAGGCAGCACCACCTCAGTAAATCCACCCAGCTGTTCTAAAAGGGGACACATTTTGAAATTAACTACTCAAGTGGCTGTCTTAGTCACACACCATGTGTTTCGCTTTGCCTTTATCATTAAATGCTAATTGCTGAATGCTTTGGCTGCAATTTGGACATTTCAGGATAGAGTAGACTCATAGAATTGATTCAGATATAAACATTCCTGAAGGTAGACCCATGGAAACCATGGGGATTATCTTGGTTTTTGTTAAATTAAATCATTTATTTTCGTAGGTCTATTCTGTGCTTCTGTACTAGTGTGTTGTAGTGGATAGAGTGACCAACTAGGACTCTGGAGACTAGGGTTCGAATCCCCACTCAGTTATGGAAACTCACTGGAGGA
This sequence comes from Intellagama lesueurii, assembly GCA_037013535.1. NCBI lineage: Eukaryota > Metazoa > Chordata > Lepidosauria > Squamata > Agamidae > Intellagama > Intellagama lesueurii. The sequence continues at coordinate 11,955,185 of JBAJHW010000009.1, read as the reverse complement.
GTGGAACCGGTAGAACCACTCCTTAAATGCCTCACTTACATTCAAAGTTCTATTAGGGTCAGTATAAGTGGGTTCTGACTTGACAGCATGTAACAGAAAACAAATTTTGTTCTTAAATGTAAATCTAACCCAGTGACTAGAGGTGCACTTATCAGAACTATTAAAACTAGTTGAGTGTTTTGTTTCATTTTGCAGTGTAGATGCAGTAGAGAATAAATCTGATTAAATGTAGTTTTCATAGCAGATTTGCTGTAATTAGCACTTTTCTGAGAAACCAGGTGTAGGACTGCACTGGTCAACAGTTATATCCCATCTTTTATTTTTTTAAAGTCCAAAGCAGCTAACAATTTCACTTACTGAAACAGTACAACATAAGAAATATGGTAAAAAGCCAAAACCAACATAAAACTGTGTGATAAAACGTAGTCTATAAAAGTATAATCTGTAGAAGTAGCAGCAGAAAGCAAAACAGCCCCTTTAAATTAACACCTCATTTTAGTGGTCCAGAACCATTTCAGCTAGCTATTAAACCCAGATATTGCAAATGAAGACTCTTTCTTGAAAAAACAAGTCTTCACTGACTCATAAAAATGGTAGTTTTCCAAAATGCCAAAATACATGCTGCAGTACATGTCTTTTAGTTAGTCCTAAATTTGGTGAGGCTTAGTCCTTGGAAACCAGTTGTATGAAGCTACTCAGAGTTTGGGAAAATTACTTATCTAGATCACAGCTCCCACAATTCCCCCAGTGGCCATGTAGCTGGCAGGGGTGGGGATTCTGGGAATTACAGTATTTAAAAAAAGTCACTTTTCCAAACTACAACTCATCTAACAGCAAATTTTGTTGAATGCAGTAGACCTCACTTCTAAGTAGACAAACATAGGATTGTAGAGTAAAGCTCTTGACTCTTTAGGCCCAGTAATCTTTGTAGTGGTAGATTATACTGTGATGGGAGTTGCGTGGTAACACTTCTGGAGGACATCCAGCAGGTTGGTGAAGGCTGATCTACAGTGATTGGCAGAGGCTTTTCAGAGTTTCAGGCAAGGGGCTTTGCCTGGAGGTGAGGTGATTGAATCTGTAATGTTGAGCTCATACCTCCCTCCGCCCCACCACCAGTGTTTTATGCCTCTGGAGTTGAAGAGAGTGAATAACAGAGATTGTCCTAGTGACTTTATTACTCAAATTTGACTTGGGGACTTCAAGCTTACCCATATCATACATCGGGTAATGAGGCGTCTTTAAACGTTTTTGGGTTTTAATGTCTTATAACTGGCTCTGCTATTCACTCTGCCATGTCCTGGAGGGTATACAAATCTATTTATTTAATTAGTCCTTCTATTAACACAGGCACCCGTTTAGTGTTTAAGCGACTCATCCTTATTAAACTTATTCCTCTTTTGTATAACTGGCCATTGCATGAATATGGTGGACAAGACTCATCTTGTTGCTGTGGTTAAAAAGGTCTGAGGTATAGTTAGCTCCTGATGCTAAATAAATCTTGATTTAGCCCCCCCAAACAAGAAGACAAGCATATAAGATACAAACCAGAAAATAATGTTAGGATTTGGAGGCCCAACCTGTTGTTCCCTAACGTGGTATTTGATGGTGTGCTGCCTCTGAACACCATATAGTGGTAAATTTTCAGGTGCAAATATTCATCTCTGTTGTCCCCATAGTTTTGATCCCAAGAAAAGTCCAAAAATGAAGACAGCTGTGTTAATCCATCTCAGCAACCCCAATTTTTGTTTTTGCTAGGAGCAGATTTTTTTTTATAAAGCCAATGGGTCTTAAGTGCACATTGAAGACCAAGCCATCCTGAAATACTGTTTACTGAAATACTGGCAGAGGGAATCATTTTTCCTCTAAAGCAAAGAAGCAAAACAAAAACAAAAAACAAGTGCCTTGAATCCTGTCTGTGGGACACCCATTGTGACACACTTAGCCACCGTACATTTTCTGGTAGATCAGTCCGCTTGGTGTGATTTCCTTTGTGCATCTAATTTCTAAAGCCATCTGAACTAGCGATTAGCAGAGCATTTTGGTGCTGCAAATTTTGTAAAAAAAGTAGGCCTCAAGTGAAGAAGTAGTGGGGTTTTCACCCTAATCTCTTTATTCTACCCCGAAAAGCTCAGATTCTTAGCAAAAACGGTGCAATCTTCTTTTTCTCTTCAGACTGGTTTTTAAATAATTATGTGAGAAACATTGCATGTAATTAAGAGCCCATTCAGATGTTCACAAAAAGTAGGGCTGCATGTTGCATGTTAAAATAGTTTCATAAACCCTGTGTAAGTACATACTCCATATGGAAAATGTAGCACGTAAGGAAGAAGATAATGCTGGAGTTCTCTTCCTTGGCTTTTTCACTCTCCAGATACTTTTTGAGAGAATTCAAGCCCATGATTCTTTAACTACAAACCCCACCTAAATTATTTATTCAGAAATTGGGTTGTTTGGGAGGACTGTATTCAGTCAGTATTCTTTCCCGTGTTAATTCTTTCTGAGGAAAGCGTTCAAATTTCATCTCTCTGCTTTTGGTTAGAATTTATTATTGTTCTGCCAATGGAGCTTCTAAATTAAATTAAAGAAACCCAGATGAGTTTGTGAGTGTGTTGCTGCTAGCTTTTCAAAGATCAGGTTTTAATCGGTTCATGTCAGTAACACTTAATTTCTCCATCTGTCTTCAAGGGACGCTGGACAGTGAAATGATCACAAGAGCAGTATATATATGGACTTATCTATACAATTGACGCAAGGTATGAGGATGTGTTTTTTCACATACAGGTTCATACAGGTGTAGATACATGCTCGTAGATGCAAACACAAGGATAAATTTTTTGTTCCTAATTATGTGAGAATAGCTCTCTAAGGAAATGCTCAAGGACATTCTTATGGCAACTTAATAACTGTCATATTTTGGGGGTTAGATTCAGACTAAGTTAGTTACATTTGTTCTTTTTTGAGCATTAATCTTGTGTGTGTTCACAGATGTCACGACTTTTTCTCCTTTGGAAAATTCAGTCCATGCTTAACACTTTTAGTACCACAGTGTCAGACCAATTCTAACCATGATGTCTGAGGTTGTTCTTTTCTGAAATAGCATGACTGAGGAAGCTTTTTGCCCATAGGAAGTTGTTGAACTGCAAGCCTAATAATGCCTTTATATTGGCCGTGCTTACTGAGACTTCTAGAAATCCAAGACCAGAATCCCGTTGGGAAGAAAAGTGTGAGCAATGGTAACTATGCAGATGGTCCCTCCCCCTTTTGCTTGAGCATACAGTGTGCCATGCATTGGTAGTGAAATCAGTCACACACTCGACACCCCAGTAAAGGGGGAAACCTTTTGCAAGATTATAATTGCATGAACCTTTTATCCCCAATAGGATTTTGCCTGCAAACAAGTAGAACTGTAGGAACTATAGCAAATCATAGTGTTCCTAAAAGGTTTTGCTGGACCTTGCAGATGAGAACTGTGTCTGCACAAGTGTGTATGTTCACAGACCTCCCTGTGTTTGGCTCACAGTTGCCTTCGCCAAAGTTCATTTCCCCACCTTGTTGCATAAAGACAGCAAACAGGGGCCCCACAATGGTCATTGTAGTCCGATTAAACTACCAGACTGTTCTCTTTCCAGTTAAAGTCCATTTGCCCTTAGTCCTGAAAATACATGATCTTGCCCTTTGTACATCATTGAATTTTCTATTAGTGAGGTCACCTAGTTTGTTGTGTAGTCACTTCCTTATCCCTTTCTGTGCCAGTAGCATCACTACCTACAAACATGGAGTCATCTGCTGATTTCAGCAACCTCTTGCTTCCCTTCACAAGGCTATTAAGAAAATATATGAGTAAAATAGACCACATGACTGTTGCTTGAAGAACTCAATTGGTTTCCCATTTCACTCAGAAATATTTGGTCCATGCTGAAAACAATTACTGTCAGTGCGCAGAGGAGAAGGAAGGCTGTGCAGAGGGGGGCAGAGACGAGCACACGCAGGCATGAACCTTAGAGGGAACCTTGCTTGAAAGCAATATGATCATTTCTTGTGACGCCAGTCATCCCATTGTTATACTTATTTGTTCATTCATACAATCAGATTGAAGGTGGTGTCTTTCAGAACTTGTATTCAGTTTTGAGAAAGAACGCTTTTTCTGAAGGAAAACACTGTATAACTGATGAATTCATCTCAGTAGCTGAGAAAGAGCAGTTGTATGGTTCATCCCAGTGGTCAGAGATGAAAATTTGCTTTTTTCATTTCTAGGGAAAATAGCACTAAGATTAATTCAAGTAAGTTTTCAACTTGTAAATGGCAACACTGCATCTGGCAAGTACACCTTTGGTGTATTGGGAAATGTAGGTTATGAAGGCAGTTGCCTTATAAGAGTTCGTAATTGGCATGTTGATGTTCCAGGTTCAGTTCCTTACCCTTTCTTGGTAAAAAAAAGGTCAGGTAACAGATGATGGGGAGATGAAATAGAAGAAGCAATTAACATTTGGGGAAGAAGTCTGTAGCTATCATTTCAAGTCTTGAAAGTCGTGAGGTAGCAGGTATTAGAGAGGACTTTTCTGACTGCTGCCAGGTAGAAGAGACAGTACTGGGCTAGGTGGAGCCAATGTGATGTAGGTCTTAGAGTGTTGCACTTGGTGTTCAGAGATCTGCCTTCCAGTTTCCACTGAGCCATGAAATTCACAAGGTGATTTGCAGTCTGTTGCTGTCTTGAAACTCCTAAGATTAGTTTTTTTAAGAGATAATGACTGGCTCAGGTTATCTGTTGGGCTTTATTGCTCAGTAGGGGAATTGAGTCTGGATTTCTCCAATCTTGGTGCAGTACTGTAACCATCTCACTACATTTGGCTCTTTTTAAGCATTGTGTTGTTGGACCATCTTCTTCTACAGAGTTACAAATAGAGTCTTGCCTTCAGCCCTCAGGATCCAGATCTTCCTCATTGGTAGCATTTTAGGAGGAGGCAATGGGGTAGGTAGATCCTGAAGCTGCATCATAAATGATCTCTCTGTAACCCCACCCATGGTAAGTCATGATGTCATTGTGTCATGTAGCGTGGGAAGGGCTTCTTGGGAAGTGGATGAAGGATATGAGTCAGCATGCTTTGTTGTTTAATATATCTCAGTTGACTTGAATGGGCTATTTCATGTTTATGCTATAATCTGCCACAAAATTAATGTTTTGAAAGTTTAGTTTTAATTATCCTTTTGGAGCTACATCACAGTACAGCAGACTTGGGCATTGAATCTCTTCAATAGAGGGCTCTCTCCTGGACGGCCTTTCCAGAGTGTTGCCTCTTTGAGGGCACCTGTTGAATAGACATTTGTGATATGGTATCAGAGAATGTGCTGAACACAGCTTTGTTGTTGTTGTTTAGTCATTTAGTCGTGTCCGACTCTTCGTGACCCCATGGACCAGAACACACCAGGTCCTCCTGTCTTCCACTGCCTCCCGGAGTTGGGTCAAATTCATGTTTTTTCTGTGCTTTTCTCCAGTGAGCACTCAGGGTTGATTTCCTTTAGAATGGATAGGTTTGTCACTGGTCCGTTAACTATAATCATGATGGCAGATGGATCAGATAGTGCTCAAAGCTGCACTCTTCAGGATTCCTCTTCATAGCGGGCTTGCTAGAATAGGATTTCTCAGATTCTGCTTGCAAGAAGCCTTCCGTGCCATTACAAGGGGAACCTGTGGCCAACCAAAGGTAAGTAAGTTAGTCAGTCAGTCAGTAAGTAAAGAAACAAACAAACCACCATTGCACCATTGGTTCTTCACCCACTGCTAGCCAATGGTCAATAGGATTGTTTCTAAAATATTTGCCAGATTTGCATCTGTTGTGTGAAGTGTGTCCAGGGGCAATGATATAGAAATGACAAAAGCAGGTATCAGTAGAAGAGTTGTTGTGGGTTTGAGTGTGTCAAGGAAGCTAAGAGCAGAGCTGTCAAAAGTCTAGATCACAAGCCTGGATTCCTATCAGGGTCACACAAGGCAGTACAATCAAAGCTGTGACATCACATTAAGATGCAGCTACTCTCTTTAAAACGAACAGTCACATAAGCAGATGGGAAGGACGACTGCAATAGTGGTGGTGGCAGAGAAACTCCTGGAGGGCAGCCCCTGCAAAACACAGTAGTACAAGGTGACACAGGCAGAGTGTCAACAGACAGTGGCAGTAACACTAAAACTAACCTTTGTTAGTATTGAGCAAAAGATGGCAATGGTAAACTACTGCTGGATATTTTTTTACCTTGAAAACTTTATGATGAGACAGTCCAAAATGAAATGGGAGATAGTGCTGGAAGATGAGACTCCTAGGTCAGAAGGCATTCACTTGACTCTTGGGCAATAGTAAAGGTACAGTAGAGATGTTGCTAATGACACTACTAAATTGAAGCAGAAAGGATTTCTATTGCCTGATATGCACAGAAGTGAAAGGAAATTTTGATGCTGCACATGTATACGTACAGTTGGAACATGGAGCATGAGAAGTAAGAATAAAGGAAAACTGGAAACTATAAGGCAGGAAATGGAACATTTAAACATTGCAGTCCTTGGTATGGATGAGCTAAAATGAACTGGAATGGGACATTTTCAGTTGGACAACTACAAAGTGTCTTCCTCTGGAAATGACAAACTCAGAAGAAATGGAGTGGCTGTAATGCTGAGGCAAGATGTAGCACAGGCATTTAGGGGCTATAATGAATGATTGAATATTATCAGTCAGACTTCTTTTTAAAATATTTGTATTAAAGTTAATTAAAAAACAAACAAACCTAAAAAACAAAAAATGCAAATCATAAAAAACCCCAGCTGCACAAAAAGTGCTCTCCCTCCTAGGACCATTTGGAGATTAAATGAATATTCCTTCACTTGATGCAGCTCCATTCCTTTTTCAGAATTGTATTGACTCTTGTGAAGGTATACATCCCTTCCCCTTTACTAATACAAAATCAGTAAATTCTCCTCAAATGTCTGTAAAACTATTCTTATTTAAAAATCCCATCTTTACTTTGATATTGTATGTTAACTTATCATTAATAGCTATATTCTGAACCTCTTTATCTTGTTGTTTAGTCGTTAAGTCGTGTCCGACTCTTCGTGACCCCATGGACCAGAGCACGCCAGGCCCTCCTGTCTTCCACTGCCTCCCGGAGTTTGGTCAGATTTATGTTGGTAGCTTCGATGACACTGTCCATCCATCTCGTCCTCTGTTGTCCCCTTCTCCTCTTGCCTTCACACTTTCCCGACATCAGGGTCTTTTCCAGGGAGTCTTCTCTTCTCATGAGCTGGCCAAAGTATTGGAGCCTCAGTTTCAGGATCTGTCCTTCCAGTGAGCACTCAGGGTTGATTTCCTTCAGAATGGATAAGTTTGTTCTCCTTGCAGTCCAGGGGACTCTCAAGAGTCTCCTCCAGCACCACAATTCAAAAGCATCAATTCTTTGGTGGTCAGCCTTCTTTATGGCCCAGCTCTCACTTCCATACATCACTACTGGAAAAACCATAGCTTTGACTATGCAGACCTTTGTCGGCAAGGTGATGTCTCTGCTTTTTAAGATGCTATCTAGGTTTGTCATCGCTTTCCTCCCAAGAAGCAGGCGTCTTTTAATTTCGTGGCTGCTGTCACCATCTGCAGTGATCACAGAGCCCAGGAAAGTAAAATCTGTCACTGCCTCTGTATCTTCCCCTTCTATTTGCCAGGAGGTGATGGGGCCAGTGGCCATGATCTTAGTTTTTTTGATGTTGAGCTTCAGACCATTTTTGGCTCTCTTCTCTTTCACCCTCATTAAGAGGTTCTTTAATTCCTCCTCACTTTCTGCCATCAGAGTGGTATCTGCATATCTGAGGTTGTTTATATTTCTTCCGGCAATCTTAATTCCGGTTTGGGATTCCTCCAGGCCCGCCTTTCGCATGATGTATTCTGCATATAAGTTAAATAAGCAGGGGGACAATATACAGCCTTGTCGTACTCCTTTCCCAATTTTGAACCAATCAGTTGTTCCATATCCAGTTCTAACTGTTGCTTCCTGTACCACATATAGATTTCTCAAGAGATAGATAAGGTGGTCAGGCGCTCCCAGTTCTTTAAGAACTTGCCATAGTTTGCTGTGGTCCACACAGTCCAAGGCTTTTGCGTAGTCAATGAAGCAGAAGTAGATGTTTTTCTGGAACTCTCTGGCTTTCTCCATAATCCAGCGCATGTTAGCAATTTGGTCTCTAGTAGAAAGAGGTTCGGCTCTCTATAAAGAGAGCCGAACCTCTTTATACCATGCATTTAATTGAAAATCATACTTTATTTTCCAGTTCCTAGCTACCAATAATTTTGCTGCTGTTATTAAATTTAAAATTAATTCTTGAGCTGAGCAACTACATTGTTCCTTATCAAATATTAATAAGAGGCATATTTTAGGTCATGCTTCTAAATTTAACTTAGTTGTTTCATTTAGTTCCTTAAGAAACAATTGTCAACATTTCAATTTTCTCTCACATTCTCACCACATATGAAAACATAACCATAATTCAAGCATCCAGGAGGATACTGATCACACTCCAAAGCAAGATGTGCTGATAATCACAGGTGACTGAAATGCAAAAGTAGGAAACAAAACAGAATGAAATTTTGTTGGAGAATTTGGCCTAAAAATAAAACAAGTGAATTTGTTGGAAAATTTGGTATCTGTGTCAGAAACAAAGCAGAAGAATGACTCATAGAATTCCATGAAGCCAACAGTATGTTCATTTTAAATACATACAATAAATCAGAAAGACAATATAATTGGAAGTAAGAGACGGAGAAGCTGTATTCTCTCTGCCAAAACAAGACAAGGAGCAGACTGTGGTAATGAGCATGAATTGTGAATATAAACAGTTGGAATGAAGCTAAAAACACAAAAGAATCATAATGCCAAATTATAATTTCAATAATATTTCTGATGAATTCAGAGTCCACATGAAGATTTGCGTTACAAAATTCAACTGACCTGTGAACCAGACAAACTGTGGATTGGAACTAGAGATATCATAAGGGAAGAGTGCCAAACCCTCCCCCCCCCCCCCCATCTTTGTGTAGTAAAAAGGAAAACCTAATGGATGATAGAAGAAACACTTCAAATTGTTAAGGACAGCTGAGAAGCAAAAATAAAAGGTAACAGAAGCAGGGTCAGAATCTTGAATGCAACTTTTCAGCAGCTGTCATGTAGAGACAAAGAGAACTATTCCAGTGATCATTGCAAAGAAATAGGAGAGAATAAGAAAAGAGGTGTCTTCCAGAAGATACAAGAAATCAAAGGGAAATTTACGCCTAGTTTAGGGATGCTAAAAGACCAGCAGGGGAAGATATTGACTACCTGGGGATTTGAATCTGAATCTCTTCAGTCTTGGTTTAGCCCCCTTTTCACTACATTAGACTGCAAAGAGATACACAGTCTGGTGATGGCAAAATATGCCCTTCAGCACCACCAGATGTATTGTCAGGGTTCCTGCGTAGCTATGAAAGTGGTATTGTTTGCTTGGCTGTGGTGTAGTCTGCAGCAGCCAGCAAGACAGTTTAGCATTTTGAAGAGCAGGGGTATTTTTCTGCAGTACTGTGGATTTTTAAGTTTCACACCAGCGCCTGCTCTGTTTGCTTTGTTTTGCTTTGTCTCACCTTTATCTGTCAACATAATTAGTTGCTTTTAATACACCCTGTGTTCCAGAAGCCAAGAAATGCCAGCACATGCATGTCATTTGGAAGAGAGGGGAAAAAGAGAGAGCAAAAGAGAGACAGACTTTTTAAGCGGAGGTGATTGCAGATGCTGGAAATGAAAGCAGGTCACCTGATTCCATTGCAGCAATTTTCAGCTAGCTCATGTCTTGGTGGCCAATCCCCTTTTCTTTTAGGAGCATGCAAGCAATCTTGAGAGGGGAGAAAATCTGATGAAATGTCTTTGTGGACTTGTTGTTACATGTGGTACCTTAGTGAAACAAACCAGGGAAGATAGGAGAGCAGAAAACAAGTAGTCTCTTAATTCTCTCCCCCCCCCCCCATCTTTACCACTGATAATTCTGGTTTATTTTGCTTTTTCTCTTTGAAAAAAAGATTTTTAAAATCATAAATGGTTTCGAGGTCAGAATCCTCAGTATGGGCAGAGGAATTCTTTTTGTTCCAATGAGCACTGAGCAAGCAAATATATTTTGTCTAACTTTTAGTATATTCAAGGGAGTTCAAGGAGCTTATGACCTCATAACCTTTGTGTTAGACTACTGCAGTGTGTCGAATGTCGGTCAGCCTTTGTAAATGATGTAGGAACTTGTTAGTAAAAGTAAAAATAAAAATGCAGTAGTTAGATTACTGATCGGCTATATCCCACCAGTTTTTAAACAGGTATATTGACTACTCATATCTCTGTTTTTTTTTTAAAAAAGTTCATATAGTTGGTGCTTACCTGTAAAGAAAAGTTTCTGAAACTGGCCTACAAGCTCTATTCAAGTGGTCTGCAGAAAACTTGCTAAACAGTCAAGAACATCTGTAACTTAGTCCTGCATTTGATTAATCTTTTCCCTCACAATCAAGATAAAGGCTGGATTATCAAACAGGTTAACAAGGCCTTGGTTTAGGGCTTGTATTTATGTAATATGGCAGTGGTGTAGTTTTCTTCTAAAACTTTGCCAGGAAGGTCAGCCTATTGTGAAGAGTCCATTTGAGGTTTGTGATTTTCGTAATACGACGCTGGTAATGCCACCATCGAAGGAAAAAATGCAATTAAAATATGAGTTATTCATGTCCATTTGCAGAACAAGAATAAAACTGTTTCTTAAGTAGTCTATCATGACCCCAGCAATATTCAGGAAGTCCACAAAAATTGCATAATTTTTCTTAAAATGAAGACGTCTGAGAGCCATTGCTATAAATACCTAGATACGTAAAGGATTACTTTCAGCAACATGGCCCTGCTCAAACCTGCTCAAATTCTTCTTCAGAGGAGTTTCTCTAAATGTGCCCTGCTGTAAGAAATCAGAAATGAAGTGAGCAATGATTGTAAACAGGGCTTTCTCAGTTGTGGCACCTACCTATGGAATGGTAGGCACAATGCCCCGGTGCCAACTACACCATCATTCCAACACTGAGCAAAATTATTTTGATTCTCCCAGACATTCTGAACAGTTAACTAATAATTTTTATCTTCTCTGCCACTTTTATATGCTGTAACTCTGGTTTGTGTTTTATTTTAAACATAATTTTATATTGATGCTCCTACCTCTGTTGAAGATAATATTGAAGGGTGGTCTAAGAATCTTTCATGTAAAATAACATTAATTTAAATTTTATTTATTTATTTATTTTATTGGATTTCTACCCCGCCCATCTAGACCAAAGGTCTACTCTGGGCGGCATTACAAATTTAAAAACAGTTAAACCAATAAATATGCACTATAAATCCAAGATGGTAAGGTGTGAATTTAAGATACAGCAGGAGGGAAAGCCTGCCCAAATAGCCAGCTGGGTCTTGAGTTTGCTTCTGAAGACACCCAGAGAGGGAGCCAGGCGGATCTCCACGGGCAAGTTGTTCCGGTGGCAAGGGGCCACTGCCGAGAAGGCCCGGTTCCTCGTTCTTTCCTTCCGGACCTCCCTCGGCGTTAGGCCCCTCAGCCGCCCGGCCTGGCTGGAATGAGTGACTCTGGCGGAACTGGGTGGGAGAAGGCGCTCTGCCAGATAAATGTAAATTAGAGGTAAATTACACTTAGAGGTATCTAAGTGTAAATTAGAGGACTAATTTGAATAGACTGAACAGGAAAAGAAAAAGACCAGCAAGATCCCTCCTCCTCCGCAGTTTAGTTCTGTCTGCTATTTGGAAAAGTTTGTGTCATAGATGAACTTATGGTCAGTGGTTTAAGTATCAGTCTGCAGAGCCAGTGGTTGGGAGTTTGATTCCTCGCTGTGCTTCCGTTACAGGGGCTGGACTCTATAATCCATTGCGTCCCTTATAGCTCTGCAGTTTTAAGTGTACATATTATTATGCTCTATTGGCAGGGAGTTCCACAGGTGTACAGTACCCATTGAGAAAATGCATGTACTCATTGTCAACAGAGCATACAGACTATTAAGAGAAGATTTTTAGTGAATCTTGCAACTGGCTTGCACATGTTGACAGGCATGACAGGCAAGTTGGTTGAAACTGGTTGTTTGATGCTTGACACAAAAAGACATAATCAGCATAGAAGTTGCAGTGAAATGTAGAGGAACTTCATGCTTCTCTCAGGCATTCTCTCTGAGTGGCTTTGGGGTTCTTTCCATGATGAGAAATAGAAGCAACTCTGTGGGTTTCATTTATTTACAGTATTTCTTATTTGATTGTTTTGTGGAGTGGGGGATCTCATGCAGATCCCATACAGATGAGAGATAGGAACCTTCTTTCTCTCAGGAACCGCTGCTTCCTTTGAGGGAAAAGATAAGGAGACTAAATGTTGCCAGTAGATGGTAGGCAGGACCAGAGCCTCTCCTTCCTTGCTTTTTCTCTGTGCCTGCTATTTCTTCTTGTCTTTCTCTTTCTGACACTCTCAGGAAGAAAAACCTTAAGAACACGGCCAAACAGCCCGAAAAACCTACAACCACTCTCAGAATTATTTTTTTTCTTTCTCTCTGTGTAGTTCTTCTTTGCCCGGTGGGCTGTTGAAGAACAGACAGATTTACCTTGCCAGAGGTTTCAATTCCTGGTATAAACAACTGTTAGAAGTCACGATGGAACTGTTTTCTAGTGTAGTAATGGCACACACACGTCTTTGCCAAGGTGCTGTACCTATAATACATAGAGCACTCTTGTGTGTTCCTTTTCTGTCTCTGTGTCAAAAACATTGCAGGTTTCTACAGGTGGTCAGTCCTGTTTCTGAGGCTTGTTTATCATGAGACTCCCAGCAGATAATTCACAGCACCTTCATGGAAATTTAATCACTTCATAAACATGCCCTGTTTCCAAGAAATCCCAGGAACTATAATTCTGCAAGGATATGGAACACTTTTATTTTAGACTAGATACTGTACTCTTATTAGCCTTATATCTTTTAAAATGGTTTCTCAACAGAGCAATTTTGTCAAAATGTTTAAAAGACAATAAGGAAAGATAGAAGGGGTTATTAATCTTTCAGTCCTCCAACAACGGACTAATTCCATTGCTTGCAGTTGGATTTAGGAATTGGCTTTCAGGTTTTTTTTTGGGGGGGGGGGCAGAATCAACTCCCACAATTGTCCAGTAATTTTCCATGCAGAATTCTGGGAGTTTTAGCCAAAAGACCCATACCTACAGGCACCTGTATTTCACTCGCCTGTAGCCAGGCCTAGTCCTCTGAGGCTGGATAGAATTTATTTCCTGCTGCAGTGCTTCCTGGGAGGAAGGTGCCACAGTACGTCCTGGGTATGATAGTTCTTCAGGAGATGCCCTCTGTAGGTGTGCGTCTGTGAGTTAGAACTCTAAAACTGTGCCTGGAGAATTCTTGGAGAATTCTAGAAGTTGAAGTCCAAAAAAGATGAATGGTGCACCCCTAGTTGGATTATTGGTAGATACTTATGTCTATGAAGGCTAACAATATGGCATTGTTTGTATTCATACTTTCTTGTTGATAGTAAGTTTTTTGTTTGTAAAGCAAGATAGAAAACAAGCCCACACTGGTGTATCAGAATTGCACATCTCTCTTTTCAATGTTGTAAAAGCAACCATTTTGCCATTAGAAAAGCTAGGAGCATCCATCTCTACTGGACTGATGTAAGATCCCAAAATCCATGTAGAAAATTCTCTTGTATCAATTTAATAATTACAGACATCTCCATTTTTAGCTGTTACCAGAGTATCTTGAGAATTGTGGTCTGAAGGAGCTGAAAATCCTATATTAATCCCTGGCTCACCATTCCAAAGAACTACAGTTCCCAAGATTCCTGGAGTGTACTTATTTCTATGTATGTGTTAGGTATATGTCCTTGATATGTCCAGTGTCATCTTGTATAATAAGTAGCATTAGTTTTCAGAATGGGTGTGAATAAGAGGTAAAATATGGTTTTCATATCTAGCAACACTGTGTTGACAATACGTAGGTTAATGTTAGTATACATTACGCTGAATCAATGAAAGACAAAATTGATTAATTCAACTACAGTGGTGAGCATATCTGTGCTTCATCATTCATTTGAAACAGGCTCTCGTCCATTAGCATGTCAAAAATGGGACATGCAAAAAATGAAAAACAAACTGTTGCAGTGTTGAATGCTCTTGAAAAGTATATTTCATTCCATCTTCAGTCCATCAAATTTTGTCACTCACCATCAGTCGATGATTCATGACCATTGAGTGCACACATTGGGCTGTTTTGGGAGTTGGTGTCCCTTTTTGTATCTTTGTAAATGTTGGGCTTTTTCTGTACTTTTAAATAATGTCTCATTATGCATTTTGGATACATACCAGTGGCATGCAGATCCTGAACTCTGGAAATAGAGTGAGTTGCAAGAAAATAACTCATGACAATAGAGAATTATCGGAATGCTCTGTCCAGAAGTTGTTTTCTGTATTTCTGAAAAATGTGAGCAGTATACAGGTAATGTGGCAGTCCTTTCCCAATCCCTTTTAGAATTCTTGTCAGTGTGTCTTGATCTGAGGCAACTACCTGGCTTTCCTGCTGGCTTAAGCAGAGCTGTGTTAGGGTGTTATAATTTGTGCAGGCATCCAGGAATAGAATCATGGCTTCCACCTACCCATATCTCAGCGTAGTAACAACTGCTTGAATTCTTTGTAATTAAGGGCTGATTCATATGTAAGTGTACATTAGCTTCTGTCTCATCACTTGGTGATTCGTGGCCATGGATGTGAACTGCTTCCACAAAAAAACCTTGTTTTGTTCAGTAATGGACACACATGTGTGAATGCACCCCAAAAAGCAATGGAATGGCCAACATTTTACTTTCTTTAAAACTTAGAATAACTTGGTGTTTATAATTAATTTTCTTTCCCAGTAAAGAAGATATTATTGTATCAAGAACAAAACAAAAATAAAATGAAAAAATAAAGAAGACAAAAACACTGTGGCAGCTGAAAGACTAACTGCTATATTTTAATGTGGAGAGAAGAGGAAAATAAGTAAATTAAGACAGTTAAAACTTGCATACTGTTACATAAGGAAGGCTCATGATGACCCAATAATATAGCTCCTGATGGAGACAGTTCTGACAGAGGAAGAACAAATGCTAAGCAGTTCAACATGAACTAGTGAATTTACTGTCTCATCTCTCCCTCAAATGCAGGTAGGTGAACTGGCCACTGATATAGGTTCATTTGGGAGGAGAAGGATGAAATTGTAGTTAGCCAGGCTGTTGGAGGGAGTAATATTTTCTCTCTTCTCCCTTTGACTTTTCTTTTAGAAGAAACTCTTAACACCTTCAGAGGGATCTGATAAGGAAATAAGAGTATAAAAGGAATCAGAGGTTAAAGGATATTTTTTTCTGGAAGCAAATAGGAAACTTCTTGTAGATATGAAATAGAACTTCACGAAGCCACAGCCCTTTTCCGAAAAACAAACTTCCCTCAGTTGAGGAAGAACATTTTTCTGTGTAGATGTACCTCACCTAAGGCTAGAAACCATGCAGTTCCTGTCCCTGTTGAAAATAAGTTTCCATCTAATGATTCAACCTGGGGTGTTACCTAGTTGTTGTTTCCGACTTATATATCGCCCCATAGTGCTAAAGCACTAACAGGGAAGATTACAAGATACCTATGCAAACAACACTTTGCCTTCCTGCAAGCTGAGTACTCATTTTACTGACCTTGGAATGATGGAAGGCTCAGTCAACCTTGAGTTGGCTATCTGAATCCATTAGGATTGAATTCAGGTCACCAGCAGAGGCTTGACTGTAGTACTGTAATTTAACCACTGTGCCAACAGGGCTAAACAGACTGTCTACTACTAGTAGTTATATATTTTTGGACCCCTGGTGAAATCATCTGAAGCCTGTGTTAGAAGACTGTATTTAAGAATCTGAGAGGCATGATGGATCAGATCAAAGGACAAATTAGTCCATCATCCAGTTCCCATCCAATAAGAAGCCTCCTTCCAGCAGCTGGTACTCAGAGTCAACCTGCCTCCAATACTGGAAATCATGTATGGCCTTCATGACCTAATAGCAGTGGATAGGCTTCAATGGATTTAGCAAATCCCTTTATAAACCTGTCTCTGATCCTGGAGATATCACATAACCATCATGATTATAGCCATTGATAGCCTACTCTTCCATGAATTTCTCTAATCCTCTTTCATGTTGTCAGTCATCAACATATCTGGCAGTACTGAATGCAATAGTGTAACTATGTAAGATGTTAAAAAAGTGATTTTGGGCTCTCTGGAATCTCCCATCATTTAATTTCATTGCCGCAAGCTGTAGAATAAGAAAGGGGCAAACCCCTCTTCTTTCCTACTTTCTCTGCACTGTGGATTTTATTCCATTATCACATCTGTCTCTTCTATTCTTTTTGAGTGTCTAAAAAGCCCAAGGTAGTGTAACTTTCTCATAAGTGAGTTGCTTCAGCACTATAATTTTTGTTCCTTTTTTCTACACCTTTCCCAGCTTTCTAGTGATCAGACTGTGTTCAGTATTTCAAAATGTGATCATACCATAGATAACTACATAAAAGTGTTAAAAGTGACCATTCTATTTCCAGTTCATTTCCTAATGATGCCCAACATGAAATGTGCTTCAGACCCCGTTATCATATTTGCTTATTACTTACACTATATTATCTTCTAATCGCTTTGTCAAGGTTGTGCTTTGTTTTAATTTTACGATGTTTGTTATTCACTTTGGCAGAAATGCAGGATGTCAACCCTCTAGGTTTGATCCAAACTCTCTCTGACAGCTGAGCACATGCTGTAGGGCAGCTTGAAGATGGATATTCATTTTTGCTTTAGATAGCTTTTAGGCATGGGCAGTTTGTGTTGTCATCTTGATGGCTTTCTTCTGTGAGCTCCTGGATGGAAAATATTTTCCTAAACTTGCCAAGGTCAACCGTAATGGAACTGACAAATCCATAATTAGGATGCAGATGATAGACCCCTAGGAGGCAGCTAGAGGCTTTGATTAAATGTTCTTTTCAGCTGAGTTGTAACACTATAGCGGAACTAGATGTGAAAAATAATTTTGTTCAGTTCAAAAGGTTGCCTTTTCACACCTATCATGGTCCAAGGGAAAAAACCTCCTTGACTCAGCTGGTGAATTTGCACACTTACAACCCTTATGGTGTGCTTTGGAGTGTGTGTGTATGTGTATGTTTTCCTGTCAATGCCTCACTTTCAATTAAT
The DNA here is from genome assembly GCA_037013535.1 of Intellagama lesueurii. Taxonomy (NCBI): domain Eukaryota; kingdom Metazoa; phylum Chordata; class Lepidosauria; order Squamata; family Agamidae; genus Intellagama; species Intellagama lesueurii. The sequence continues at coordinate 11,937,880 of JBAJHW010000009.1, read as the reverse complement.
CAGAGTTTATAAATACAGATAAAGTAGACTATGGATTTCTTAATTTGAAGTAGGTGTTACATAGATTATCAAAGTTGTTCCTGTTGCCCATGTCATTTTGCATCTTTATCCTTCTGTTCATTGCTTAATTCATTTTATGTTTAAACTGGGTCTATCTAGGGGAGGGTAGTAGGGTGTTGGCTTTGCTTGCGGCCTGGATTAGGGCACAAAAGGTATTTATTTATTTAAAATATTTATACCTCAGCTTTCTCCTGAAAGGGATCTAGGTTGACTTTTTATTAAAATAATATTAAATCATATAATTTTTGTTTGTTTTTTATATTTATGTCCCACTTTTATTCCAGTGAGCTAAAGGTGGAGAACACAGCTTTCCTCCTCCCTCATTTTATCCTGCCAGCACTCACTTTGTGAAATAGATGAGGCAGAGAGAGAGAGAGAGAGAGACTGGCCAAGGTTACAATTGAGTTTCATGGCTCAGTGGAAACTTGGATTTCCCAAGTCATAGTTTAGTGCTCTAACCATTACACCACACTAATTCTCTATGGAATAATTAGGCATGTTTTCAAAATGGTAGATGAAGAATGAGATGTTGGAAACACAGTGATAGCAGCTTTGCTCTTTCTTGTTAGCTCTGTGCTCTGTGCTTTCACCCTAACAAAGTAAAGCACATTTTGCTACGAAATGTTGCTCTCAGGGATATGTCTGTCTGTCTGTCTGTCTGTCTGTCTGTCTGTCTGTCTGTCTGTCTGTCTGTCTGTCTATCTAGCTAGCCATCTAGCCATCCAGAAAGAAAGAAAGAAAGAAACCGGCATTAAGCCCTGATGGCACTGTGTATCAGAGCAGCTGTACAGGGGCAAAAATTCAAAAGAGGCTGCCTTCAAAGGCCTCTTGAAGGAGATGCATCGTCAGCAGCCTCTTCACTCTAGAAAGGAAGGGAACCAGGTGTAGCTCAACCAGGAGGGGATTCCAAAGAGTAGGTGCCACCATTGAGAAGGCCCAACATCTTGTTGAAGATTTTCTGGCCACTTGGAAGAGCATAGCCTAAGAGGATCTGGTAGCATGGGAAGACCTTGGGAAGAGAAGCTCTGACAAGTAACATGGTCCCAAACCATGAAGAGCTTTTTAGGTTAGCATCAAAACCTTTTACTTGATCTGGGACACAACCAGTAACCAGTGCTGGTGAGATGTGATAAAGTCTACTCACAGCTGCCACCAGCCTGGCAGCCACATTCTGGACCCACTGCAGTCTTTGGGTCAATCTCAAGGGAAGCCACACATAGAGCACGTTACAATAGTTGATTCTGGATATCACCAATACATGCACCAACATCCTGAGGGCTTCCTCATCTAGGTAAGGTGGAGCAGTGTGATGTGCCTTTGTTGATTAGAGACTTGGAGATATACCACTGGTTGTGTGTGTGTGCATGCACGGCAACATCTTGACAACAGCTTACACAGTAAGGATGTTGAACATCAACACCAGTGCCCTTAGGAGAGGAATTATTCTTGACATGCACTGGTGAGAGTTCCAACATAGGTTTGGGAAAGATTGATAGAATGGGGAGTCTGCCTAGCTAGAAGCCAAATTCGAAAAGAAACAATGCAAGGCCATACTTGAATTCTGAGTGTGTCAGGAAGCTGACTTTTGCTCTTGATACCAAATTCTATGTTTCTATGTGATTTATTCACAGACAAGACAAAGGTTCATGGTGATGTATTCACACATTTATTTGTGGCTTTCCCTCTGTGGTGCTGGCATTGGCTGGGCAAACAAGTCTGGTGGCCTGTATTACTGCAGGGCTCTTTGAGCCCTGAGTGCCATGGAGAAAGAATTCTGCATCTCCAGAAGCAAAATTGCAGGGGCCCCGTATTGTTTTCCTCTTAGGAGTTTGAATGCTAGAAGGAAGTTCAAGAACAATGACCTGAGCGTGTGATGTTGTGAGCCAGAATGACCAAGGGCTGGAGAGTGTAGGCATAGCAATCGAGTGTCAAGGATTCAGCAGTTTCCTCATGGTGCCATTGCTCATAATTTTAGGCCTGCTGCTTAACTGAAATGTTATTCCAGTAAACTCACTTGAGGGTATTTGCCTGGCTGTGAGTCAGTGTCTAGCTTAAATGGGTGGGGTACCTGTCACTTCTGGTTAACTTGGAGGAAGTTTCCTGATGTGCAGATGAAAACTGGTTTTGCCTGTCCACATGCTTGTTCCTAGCTCCCAGAGATAGCCACCTTTTCTGAGTGTGACAAGCGAGAATATTCAGTTTGGACAAAGGGAGGCCTAGAAATTATTGTTATGAGGCTCCTCACCGCTACATATTACAGCTGGATTAATGACATCTTCTGTTCTGACCTGGTGGCCAAATTCCAATTTTGGAAGACCTTTGAGGGCCAAATCTAGCAGAAGGCCAAGGTCATGGAGTTCAAAACTAAATGGGCCCTTTATTCTTACCAAATTGAATATTTCCCATCAAGCATGCAAAGCACAACTCCATTCTTCTGCATGTCTCCTCAGGTGTAAACCTCAATGCAGCAGCTGCTATGCTAGCAAAGCATGGCTTAGTTGCACACAAAGTGTAGCTCAGTATTATTTGGGGGACATTTAAATACCCCCCCAGGCATTAAAATCCTTTTCACTTACAGCCCACATTCCTGTAGAAGATTGGAATCCTATACATTCTTTTTTGGATCAGATTTTTCCTTCTTTCTGAGTAAACCTGTAAAGAATTGTGCAATCAGGTCCTTGCAAAGCAAAAAGTAACAACACATTAGAGCCCGCGTTGTGCAGAGGTTAGAGCAAGAGTGGAGAACCTGTGGACTTCTAGGTACTGTTAGACTGACTCTCAGAATCCCTGATCATTGTCCATTCTGGTTAAGATTGATGGGACTTGGAATTGTACAACATCTGAAAGAACATATGTTCTCTGTTCTCAGTTTGGAGAGTGAACACAGGAGTGGGGATGTACTTTTTAAAATCCCAAGTAAGCTAAAAAGTTCATGAAACAAGCCCTTCTACTAACTGTGCAAATACCAAAGCCTGGCTAAGATATTATCTTTGGACACAAACAAAGAATGATTTACATGGTTGGATGTACCATTCTTCAAGGGGAGCACCCTTGTGGTCAGTTTCTTGCTTACATGTGAAACTTACACATGCATAGGAACCTCTCATTTACAGATTTACAGATGTGTTGCTTTCCACATATACAAAGTGACAGCATACAGGAAGTGGCCAGGCCCTCTCTTAAAAACAGAGTTAGTGTAAGTAAGTAAGTAAGTAAGTAAGTAAGTAAGTAAGTAAGTAAGTAAGTAAGTAAGTAAGATCTTCTAGATATTGCTGCACTACAGTTGTAGCCTGCATAGCCAGTAGTGAGAAATGATCGTTGTTGCAGTTCCAACAAATCTGGAAAGCCATGCATTCTGCAGCCTTGAGGTGTATAATATTTCGGTGTCCTATCAAATTTTGTGAACGGGTCAGGGCATGGAAGAGTGTGGATAGAAAGCAGAGCTTTTAAAATGAAAAAAGAACGTTGGTACTTCTGGAGTGGAAGGATTAACGGACAGGTTCTGTTATGGCCCAGGGGTGTGTGTTCACATTCTTTGTGGAGGCTCCTTTCATGTCCTCCAGCAGCATAGAATCATAGAAAAGTGAAGTTGGAAGGGGCCTACAAGGCCATTAAGTCCAACCCCCTGCTCAGTGCAGGAATACAATCAAAGCGTATCTGCCAGTTTTTCTTGAATGCCTCCAGCATGTAAAAAATTACTTTGTAAAAGTAACTCATTCCCCTTGTTAGTGTTTAAAAAATATTTTTGTTATTGCTCACTGTACTGTTTTTTTACAACTTTCTATTACTTTTTTAAAAAGCCACCTTAGGATTGAGACATGAATGACATGAAACTTGAAAATTTTCTGTTAAAATGTCCTGAAGAGGGGTAACAGCAAAACCTACAGATACATATCCCTTTCTTCTTGTCCACGTGGGAACAAACGACACAGCCAAGAGGAGCTGTCTGACTTTGAAGCTGTGGGAAGGAAACTCAAGGAATTTGGGGCCCAGATACTTTTTTCTTCCATCCTCGGAAGAGAAATCGAAAGAGAAAGGAAGATCCTCTGGGTGAATGACTGGGAAGGTGGTGTCGACGAGAGGGATTTGGTTTTTGGGACCATGGGCTAAGCTTCCTGGAAGAAGGGCTGCTAGCAAGAGACGGCTTGCACCTAACAAGGACTGGGAAGAATGTGTTTGCCCACAGCATGAAGAACTTCATCAGGAGGGCTATAAACTGAATTGGAAGGGGGAGGGAGACGCAAGCACAGAGTTAAGGGAAGATGAAGCCTTACACACAATAAGAGGAATGGACCAAACTGATCAAAAGGGCAACAATAATAAGATGAACAATAATAATCAAAATAATAAACATAACAATAAACATAATAATAATCATTATATTCATAAAAATGTACAAAGACAAACAGGCCACAAATCACACACCCTCCGGTGTCTGTATATGAATGCCAGGAGTATGGGAAACAAACAAGAAGAACTGGAAATTTTAATTCAGGAGGATAACTATGACTTAATAGGAATAATTGGAACTTGGTGGGATGACTCCCATGACTGGAATACAGCAATTGAGGGATATAAACTGATCAAAGAGAACAGAGAAAATAAAAAGGGAGGTGGAGTTGCAGTATACAGTATGTCAAAAATACACATTCCTGCACAGAAATACAGGAGGAGGAGAGTGGCTGTCCCATTGAGAGCATCTGGATCAATCTAGTTGGGGCAAAAAACAAAAGGAACTTGGTAGTTGGAGTCTACTACCGACCGCCCAATCAAAGAGAGGAAGCGAATGAAACTTTTGAAAAACAAATTGCAGGGTTTTCAAAGAGTGATGGGAGATTTCAATTATCCAGATATATGTTGGGAGGCAAATTCTGCCAAGTATGGCCCTTCCAAGAAATTCCTGGCTTGTGTGGCTAATAATTTTCTCCTACAAAAAGTGGAGAAAGAAACTAGAGGATTTGCTATCCTTGACTTGATTCTGACCAACAAAGATGACTTGGTGGGGGAAGTGGCAGTAAGGGGAACTCTAGGCGAGAGTGACCATGTCCTTCTAGAATTCTTGATTTCAAAGGAAACGAAAGCATAGTATAGCTGCACACTTCTGCTGGATTTTAAAAAAGCCAATTTTAATAATCTCAGAACAAGAATAAGTAAGGTCCCATGGCAGGCAATCCTAACAAAAAAAGTAGTCCAAAAAAGATGGGAGCTTCTAAAAAAAGAAATTCTAAAGGCACAACTACAAACAATTCCAACAAGAAAAAAAGTGGGGAGGTGACAGAAAAGGCCAGTGTGGCTTCACAAAAAGCTCAGGGAGGACCTAAAAACCAAAAAAGACATGTACAGGAAATGGAAAGAAGGCCAGGCCATCAAGGAAGAGTACAGACAGGTACCCAGTTTCCCCCAAAATAAGACCTAACCTGAAAATAAGCCCTAGTATGATTTTTCAAGATGCTCATAATATAAGCCCTGCCCCAAAAATAAGCCCCAGTCAAGTGCAACTCCGCCCTCCACCATTGTGCAGCAAGAACAAATCCTGCCAAACTAATTTGATCTTGTTTTTTGATCAAGTTACCTCCCTGATAGACAGAGGGAATGCTGTAGACGTGGTATATCTTGACTTCAGCAAAGCTTTTGACAAAGTGCCCCATGATCTGATTAGCAAGCTAATGAGGTGTGGGCTGGATAGATCAAGTGTCAGGTGGATACACAATTGGCTACAGAATCGTACTCAGAGGGTGATGATTAATGGGTCCTTCTCTAACTGGGAGGAGGTCACTAGTGTGGTACCCCACAGCTCAGTCCTGGGTCCAGAGCTTTTCAACATTTTTATTAATGACTTGGATGAGGGAGTGCAGGAAATGCTTGTCAAATTTGCAGATGACACCAAATTGGGTGGAATAACTAATACCCTAGAAGACAGAAACAAAATTCAAAATGACCTTGATAGGATGGAGCACTGGGCTGAAAGTAACAGAATGAAATTCAACAGGGATAAGTGTAAAGTACTGTACCTCGGAAAAAGAAACCAAATACACAGTTACAAGATGGGGGATACCTGGCTCAGCAAAACCATGAGCGAGAAGGATCTTGGAATTGTCGTAGGTCACAAGCTGAATATGAGCCAACAATGTGATGTGGCTACAAAAAAGGCAAATGCTATTTTAGGCTGCATTCATAGATGTATAGTTTCCAAATCCTGCAAGGTGCTTGTCCCCTTCTATTCAGTACTGGTTAGGCCTCACCTTGAGTATTGTGTCTAGTTCTGGACACCACACTTCAAGAAGGATGCTAACAAATTGGAAGAAGTTCAGAGGAGGGCAACAAGGATGATCAAGGGGCTGGAAACCAAGCCTTATGAGGAAAGGATGAAAGAATTGGGCATGTTTAGCCTTATGAAAAGAAGACTGAGGGGTGATATGATAGCACTTTTCAAATATTTGAAAAGCTGTCATACAGAGGAGGGGCATGATCTGTTCTCAATCATCCCAGAGTGCAGGAACATAACAATGAGCTCAAGTTAACGGAAGCCAGATTTTGGTTGAATATCAGGAAAAACTTCCTAACTGTTAGAGCAGTACGACAGTGGAACCAGTTACTTCGGGAGTTGGTGAGTGCTCCAACACTGGAGGCATTCAAGAAAAACTTGGATATTCACCTGGCAGATATGCTTTGATGGTATTCCTGCATTGAGCAGGGGTTTGGACTTGATGGCCTTGTAGACCCCTTCCAACTTCACTTTTCTATGATTCTATGATTCGAAAACATGGGTGTATTTTAGAAAATAGTACTAGTGACACCAATGGAGTGACTGAATTCCCACTTCTTGCTCCTTCCTTATTTTATTTTTAAAAAGATGTAGGTAATTATACTACTTGTAACTGGTTCTTCCAAGCTTTTGATGGAAGTACTCTCAGTTCACTTTAGAGCAGACTTGTGGAAGAAGAGGTATCAATAGCTGTTAGATATGATGCCTAAGTAGATTCTCCAAGTTCAGAGGCATTGGATATCTGAATATTTGTGGAGGAAGTGGGAGAGAAAATAGACGGGAGAGCTGTTAGTAAATTTTATGTGCTGCTTGTGAGCTATTTGGAAACACCTGATTGACCACAAAAAGCCTCAGTTATATCCAGCAGATGTTCTTTCTGCTGTGTGACTTCTGAGGACCACAGAGGCCACCATTAAGTCAGATGACTTAATGCTTTGTTTCCCCTTTGCTGCTGCATACTCCAAATAATTAATAGTGACCAAAATGCTCTCACATAGCTATGCCAACATTTGGAAGTGAATTACCTTTCACAACTCAATATGTGGTTCTCAGAGTGATGTAATTACTGTTATGCTGACATACATATGCAACAGGATTTTGGTTTGTGTGCTGGGGTTCTGGGGTTGTAGTCACAAAATGTAAATTTTTCAGTTTACACTGGACATTCTCTTTTGGGCTTGGGTTTTGGTTGGTGTCTCACATACTTTATTCTCTGTGACATAGGTTATTTTGTGAGGTGTGGGGCAATGGCATTTGGATCCTTTGAATTACCATTACCTTGTCAGCATTCTCTGTGTCAATTTTTAGGTATATCAATTCACAAGAAATGAATTTAGCAGTCGGAGAAATGTACTAAGATTCTGTGTGAAACCTGGTCGTCAGTTTCATGCCAGGCAATTTCATTTCATGTTTTCCTGACTATTGCCATTAGTAAGGAAATATGACTGTGTTCTTACTGGTGGCCCCTGGACATGCCTAACAGAACATGTATCTCTTGCAATCCGCCATCCCGACTAAAGCTTTGCACATAACTGTGCAATAGAGACTTGTGACTCTCTTCTTTTTTTTCAAAGTTGGGCCAGGAAGTACTGTATTTTTCCGTGTATAAAACAACACTTTTTCCTTAAATAATTAGACAAAAAATTTAGGGTCGTTTTATACACGGAAGGCAGCCGCTTTTCCCTGCCTTTTGCGAAGCCATGGGGCTTAGCAAAAAGGAAGGGAAGGCTCTCTTCGGGTGAAGCAGCCGTGAAAGGGCTGCACGATCGCAGCCCTTTGATCCTGAAGCCCTTTCATGGCTGCTTTAGCCTTTACCCGAAGGGAGCCTTCCCTTCCCTTTTCTAAGCTTCGTGGCTTCGCAAAAGGCAAGGAAAAGCGGTGGTCAAAGGGAGCCCTTTGATCCCTGCTTTTCCCTTCCTTTTGCTAAGCTCCATGGCTTAGCAAAAGGAAGGGAAAAGCAGGGATCAAATATTCTAATTTGGGGTTAGAAAAGGGGGGGTCGTCTTATATATTGGGTCGTCTTATAAACGGAAAAATACGGTATGTTTGCTTGGAGTCACAGTAAACTGGTGTGTTTCTAACCTTGACTTTGCAGGAATTATATTCAATAGGAAGCTAAATTTATTTGGCATGTTTTCAGGTAAGAAAAGAAACAACTAAAAAGAGAATTAGTAGGAGAGAGAAGCAGTAAGGCTCAAGATCTTGAAATCATTCATTGTTCCACACTCTCAAGGTCTGTTCAACAACATTGCCTGGTTACGTGGAACATTTTCTTGGGATTTTCGCTCTCTTTCTTGTTTGATTGCTAGACACGTTGAAAAGGGTATAGGTAAGATACCTTTCTCCAAAGGCATCAGGCTACAACTTCCATCATCCCCATGACCTAGCTAGAATGACAAGTGACCAATGATGAGAGCTGTAGTCTGACACTTCTGGAAGGCACCAGGTTGGGGCAGGATGATCTCCTTGGATCTCATCCTCCTGCCCCAGTGCATTAATCTATTCATTTCTTCAAAAAACCTCCTGTTTATGAATGTGGGATATTGTGCTTCTGTACCCATGATTCAAAAAGGCAGGAAATGGTCCAATATTGATGCAAAATATCGTGCCCACATCTTTTGTCCACTGCCACGACAACACTCAAAGGACTGCTCCAGAACCTTCACTCACTTCCCATTGTTTTTTGATAAATCCTCTGCCTTTTTTCTTACCTTTTCCTTCCTTTCTTCCCTTTTTCCCTGAAAAAAGAGAGAAGGAGAGAAAGGGTCTAGTTTAGCTTCTACTCCCCCCCTCTCCCCATGGCTTTGCCATCCGCTTTTTCTAGTGATTTATGGCTTCTGCTTTAATGAAAAAGTGTGCCACTTGAGGCAAAAAGATTCCCCAATCCGACAGGCACAATACGTGTTTATTTTGCCTAGGAGAAACTCATTTGTTCTGTCCTATAAAATTTGTAAGAGCTTCACCGCCCTTACGCTCAAAAATCGCCAGTCTTGGCTTCAATCCTTTCTTTGGGAGCAATCCCTGCAAGCCACGGATCCGCCTCCCATGGTGAACTCGAGTTCCCAAATAGATCAACCAGCATTGCCAGAGAAAGCCCCAGACTTAGAATCCATTGCTTTGTCTTCCTTGAAACCACCATAGAAATCGACAAAGAAATCAGAGTGCGGCAGCTGTAAGTGTACAGTAGCTCCCGATACTGAGGCATTGAAAAAGGAGGAGAAACAGCAACCTGTCAATGCGGATGCCATTGTGGCCACCTCGGGTCCTCAGTCATAGAATCATAGAAAAATGAAGTTGGAAGGGGCCTACAAGGCCATCAAGTCCAACCCCCTGCTCAGTGCAGGAATACCATCAAAGCATATCTGCCAGGTGATTAAGTTTTTCTTGAATGCCTCCAGTGTTGGAGAACTCACCAACTCCCAAGGTAACTGGTTCCACTGTCATACTGGTCTAACAGCTAGGAAATTTTTCCTGATATTCAACCGAAATCTGACTTCTTTTAATTTGAGCCCATTGTTGTGTGTCCTGCACTATGGGTTGATCGAGAACAGATCCTGCCCCTCCTCTGTATTTGAATATTTGAAAATATTTGAAAAGTGCTATCATATCACCCCTCAGTCTTCTTTTCTCAAGGCTAAACAGTTAGCAATCCAAGAGCCTATTTCTGCGCTTATTACCGACATGCAGTATATGGTTTCAGTCTCAGAGTGAGTGCCTGAGCCCCTCTGTGTAGAGTGTTGCCACCTCACCGAGAGCATCATCTCCTTGAATCTCATTGCAAGAGCAATCCTTGCCTCCACCGTCCAAGGATGGGCAATGGTCGAAATCGAGATCCCTCATCCTTACCCAACAGTCTCTGCAACCGAGATACCATGACAAGGGAGAACAGGTGGTCCAGATCACATTCAGGTTCACGATCCCCACTACATCAGTATCGACCCTGCTACTGAAGATCCCCTTCGACAAGCTCTCAACATCATGAGGATGCATACTATGTACCTTTCTTCTGCCGTCCTTGCTTTATATATGGGGATACGGGATGGCCTTCCCAGTTGTATAGAAGTCATCACCATTCTTGGGATCAGAGCAGGTCTCGATCGTGCACACATGCTTGCCCTTGATCTTGAGAAATCTATGCTACCAGCCCTTGAGGCTGATCTCCCCGTGGCTATGAGCAGCATCATGAGTCCCATCCTCATTGGGAATTTTGAAAGCAATCTCGATCTCCACATCAGTCCACTACTCTATGTCTTCCATGGATCTAGCACTGACAACTGGGATCCCCTCCCCAGTCATCCACCCATGCCCTGGCTCTCCGACCCACCTCACTTGAGGTGCTTCTGCGTCTCCCCAATCTGGACTTCTTACTTAACTCACAATTACTGCATGACTCACACTGTCTGCTCACAACACCTTCCGTTCCTGTAGGAGAAAGACAACCAGATGACAACTTTACAGATTCCAATGGGGAGGAGGGGAAGTACTCTGCTGTTGTCCCAGAATCCTCACCTGGTTCTGATGTTCAGGATGCAGCTCCTCTCTCTCCTTCAGAGGATCTCTCTTCATATAATGACCTGATAGAGAGGATGGCAAAATTTTTACACCTGCCAGTTTTCAAATGGGTACCACCAGCCAAAGATGTGATTTTCGCCTATATTCATAAGAAGACAAACATCCCCATTGACTTGAGACCCTGACATCAGCCAGTCCTGGCAAAAACCTTCCTCGATCCCAACGACATCGTGCAGGCTTGAGAATTTCTATAGGGTCCAACAGGACAAAACTAAGTTCCTGTTCAAGCACCCCATACTGAACTCTATCATTGTCCAAACAGCTCTAATGAGATTTAAAGGCTTTTTCTGTGACACTCCAAATAATCAGGAAAGTTGCAAACTGGACCTGCTTGCTTGTAAGGTTTATTCCTCAATGGTATTCCACGTGCGCGTAGCTAATTATTAGGCCATGACGGTTGCCTGCAATCAGTTCATCTGGGAAAGATCTAGCCATCTCCTTTCAGTAGGAGGCGTACTCTCTGGCCAGACAGCAAATCCATTCCTCCGGACGCGTTGCTGACTGTGTGGCTAAGAGTATGGCAGCGAGCATCACTCTGCGTAGACATGCTTGACTCCACTCAGCAGTCCTGCCAAATGACTCCTTCCAAGTCCCTCATAGAGGACCTCCCCTTCAATGGAGAGGGCCTCTTCAATGCAAAACATATTATTTTATGTAAAACCTCCACAAAAAGAAAACTGATGCAAAGAAAATGGGTATGAATGCATACTGCCCAACACTTCAGGCCTCACTGGAGGAGATCCCTCCCATACTCTTATAAGTCACTGTCTGAATGGTCCGAGGCATCAGGCTAGGCTGCTCGCCAGTGCTTTGCCCCTGCTGCTTCTTCAGCCAAATACAAGCAAACAACCTTCACTAAGAAGGCAGACAGGAAACCCACCAGCAGTTTGGACCCACCTCAGCCCAAGGGATACACACACGTCCCTGTCCTGCCACCATTCTACATCACCACCATTCATCCATACTTGGGGCAGCATTACGTTGGATGTGTAGGTTCTCAACATCATAACTCATGGATATGCAGTAAAGTTTTCTGCTCTTCCACCCACAGGCAGTATCCAATGCACCCCATCCTCCCTCATCTTTCAGGCAGAAATCCACACATTGCTGAAGAAAGAATACATCTCCATCGCACCACAGATGGCTTCTTCTCCTGGTACTTTACTGTACCGAAAAGGGACGGAAGGCTATGCCCCATCTTGGATCTACACACCCTCAACAGATTCATCACTCCAAAATGTTTCCGGATGGTGACGTTACAGTTCACTTTTCCCCTGTTTCTGCAGGGAGACTGGTTCATGTCAATAGATCTCCATGACATGCATTTCCATATCTCAGTTCACCCACGGCATCACTGCTTCTAAGCTTCTTCATCAGCCTCCAGGCCTACTGCTTCTGCACACTTCCGTTTGGACTCTCCAGGGCCCCAAGAGTGGCAGCATTTTTCAGAACCCAGCTCAACTTTGAACTGCTGGCCACAACAGATCTCCGCCTATTAACCCTCAAGGTGGCACTTCTGGTAGCCCTCATGTTAGCCCTCCAGGCCGCAGACCTTACAGTTCTTAGGTGTGATTCACCATACATCATTTTTTCTCATGATAAGGTCACTCTCCACACTGACATCACCTTAACCCAAGGTGGTGTCTCGTTTCCACATGTCTCAATCTCTCATCTTACCTAGCTTCTATTCCTCTCCACAGAACGACCTGGAATGGTCACTTCTCTCCTTGGATGTCAGGCAGGCCTTGATCTTTTACCTAGACAGGACAAAAGAGTTTAGACGAACAACCAAACCTTTTTTCTCTTACCAAGGTCCCAAAAAGGGACACCCAGTCTCCTCTCAACGTTTCTCCAAGTGGATCTCTTAGGCTATCGTCCTGACTGGCAAACTGGCAAACGAACCTCTGCCTTGGGCTTTCCGCAGTCATTCCACCAGGGGAGTCTCCTCATCTGCTGCCTTCATACATCCAAGAGATGCTGCATTTGGAAGGGCTGTTCTGTTCTCTCTTCTGGCATAACTCCCACCTTCAAAGTATAGCTCGCTAATCGTGTGCATACATGGACATCATGAAGACAAAACTTGATTACTTACGCTAACTGGTTCTTCGAGTGGTGATCCATGTATCCACACATCCTGTCCATCTTGTTTCACCCTCCTCTTTTTCCTTGTGGCAGACAACTGGGACTAAGGAGAGCGGGGCCAAGCTTGCGTGGTATAGGCAGAGAGTCACTTTCGTTTTTGAGGCTCTGGAACTTTCCAAAACAGTGTTCGCACAGGCGCAAACCCCTTTTGTGTGGATACATAGATCACCACTCGAAGAAACATAGTTACGGCAAGTAACCAAGTCTTTTGCCTTCAGGCCTCATTTAATCCAGAGTTAGCCTTTTTTAGAAACTGGAAGTGACCAGCCTGCCACTTCCTATTTCTGATTAGCCAGGGTGCATGTATTGCATTTAAATGGCAAATAGTTCTCCAGAGATTTCTGGGAGATGTGAAAAATTGAGAAGCTGTGATGCAGCCTATCAAACATTAGGGTTCCCAGCCCCTCAGAGGTTGCCTGTCCTGTTATAAAACACGTTGAGAGAATCAGAAATTTTGTGTTTCTCAGGGATATCCATAAGAAGATACCATTCATCTTTCTTTGACTTAACCATCAACTACTTCTTCCCAGTGATCATGTGACTTGAAACATCCTTAGAAGTGCTGTATGTCAAGAAGTTATGAGATCTTTTATGGCCATGTCATTGACACAAACATTAATGCTATCTTTATTAGTTCGTTCAGGAGTCGGAGGCTTTTGGCTCTCCATGTATTGGAGTTATAAGACCTGTACAGTGGTGCCTCGACTTACGAACGCCCCTACTTACGACCATTTCGAGTTACGACCAGCTCCGGCCGCAAAATTTTGCTTCTACTTGCGACCGGAGCTTCCACTTACGAACAGAAAAAGGCAGGGAAAAAAGGTCGGAAATTCAAATTGCTAACTGTAGGTGGCGACGAGGCTGCTTCTTTGTAGCTCTTTCGCCCCGGCAGTTAGCGAGTGTGCGTCCTCGTCGTAGGCTTGGGACTGCCTCCTTCTGCTTCTGAGGCCGTGTGTGTGTGTTTGCAAGGAGGCTTCAGGCTGCCTTGTAAGGTAAGGTGCTGTTTTCTGCTTTTTAAAAACTGTTCTGGGTGTTTTTGCAGCATGGTTTTGAGCTGGGGGGGTTATGTTTCTGTGCTGTGATGGGTCTTGGGGGGGTTGTTTGTTTTTTTTGGTTCCCCCCCATTTCCGATGGGTCTTGGGGGGTTTCCTTGCTTTTTGGATTTTCCCCCCCATTTCTGATGGGTCTTGGGGGGTTTCCTTGCTTTTTGGAGTTTTTCCCCCATTTCCGATGGGTCTTGGGGGGTTTCCTTGCTTTTTGGATTCCCTCTCCCCATTTCCGATGGGTCTTGGGGAGTTTGTTTGCTTTTTAGTCCCCGTCCCCCCCCAATTTCCGATCTTGCACAATCTGCTTGATTGCTTTTTGCTTTGTCTTGTTTGCATTTGCAATGGGTCTTGCACGGTTGATTGCTTTTTGGTTTGTTTTCTTTGCATTAGGTCTTGCACGTTTGATTGCTTTTTGCTTTGTCTTGTTTGCATTTGCAATGGGTCTTGCACGGTTGATTGGTTTTTGGTTTGTTTTCTTTGCATTAGGTCTTGCACGTTTGATTGCTTTTTGCTTTGTCTTGTTTGCATTTGCAATGGGTCTTGCACGGTTGATTGCTTTTCTCCCCCCCCCCCCCCTTTTCGGCTGGAAGGGATTAGTTGCGTTTCCGATCGGTCTTGCAGCGATATTTTTTTTTTCTGATTTTTTTCTTCGGCCGGAAGGGATTAATTGCCCCCACCCCACCCCTGCGCGACTGTCCCCTGAGCACCCCCTGCCCTTTGCGCCTGCGCGTGAGTGAGCGCCTGCGTGAGCGCGCGTCCGTTCCTTCACGCATGCGCGTGAGTGCGGGGGTGTGTGTGCCCTGCCTTCCCCAACTGGTCCGTGGAGTTAAAAAGGTTGGGGACCGCTGGTCTAGAGAAAAGGCGCCTGGGGGGGGGGGGACAGGATTGAGACGTATAAAATTATGCAGGGGATGGATAAAGTAGATAGAGGGAAGCTCTTTTCCCTCTCACGCAATACCAGGGGACATCCACTCCAATTGAGTGTTGGGAGAGTGAGAACAGACAAAAGAAAATATTGTGTGCCTCCTTATCAGAGGCTGGACTTGATGATCCATAGGGTCCTTTCCTGCTCTGAAGTTCTCAGGTTGCTGCTGCTGCTGCTACTGTTATTATCCATGCCTTGGATTGGTGTTTTTGTACCACTGCAATGCCATGCCCGCAGGGCCCCATGATTTATGTGTTGTAATCTATGGGCACAAATGGCGTCTATGACAGGACAGTGGTTTGGGGTTGATTGTACATCAAAATCATGTGGATTCATGAGGATCCATGCATCAGACCCATGTTTTTGCACCACTGCAAAGCCACACACTGGGAGACTCATGATTGTTGTGTTGTAATCTGTGGGCAGAGATGTTACCTATTATTTGATAGTGGTTTGGGGATGATCCTGCAGAAGAATCATGTGGATCCACGAGGATTCGTGCTTCAGATTTATGTTTTTGTGCCACTGCAAAGCCGTATGCTGAAGGACCCATGAATTATGTGGTGTAGTCTGTGGGTGAAAATGGGATCTATGATCTCATGGTGGTTTAAGGAGGATTACATCTGAAAATCATATGAAATCGTGTGGATCCGTACACTTGTGTGTAAACTGGGTAAACATACTCATGAGTATACCAGGTAAATGTGCTCATGAATAAACTGGGTAAAACTTGCTTTGAGGTCAATCCCAGTAACAAAGCAAAAAGCCAGTAATGTTAAATGATTTCTTTTACACTGAGCACATTCCTATACCTTCCCTGTATTAGCTGCTTGGTTCTAGACACATTCTGATTGGCCAGAATGCTATACTATACAAATAGTTTCTTTGGAATTCTTGGGAGTTATATAAAAAAGAGTGATTTCAGTTTTCTGGCTTTATAAGGACTAATTAAAAACTGAATTAGAGCTATGAAGGGCTCAATTCCTGTGGATGAAAAAAAAAAGGCTAAGACAGTTTCCCCCCCCCCCAGGTATGCAAATTTTGTCTTATATATGTATTTTTATTTCTTGTCAATCTGTCATAGCTGAAAGTCGCTTGCATGTGCACAGGGGTAAAACAGTGTTACTTTTTAAGAAATTACAACTTGAAAGCTGTTTCCCCAATTGTCCCCATGCAAAATTTGATGCTGATCCAAGGTCTAGTTTCAGTTTATTGTTTGGGGCATGTCTGTTTTTTAATTTGACTTAGCTTTTTGCTCCTAAGAGCATCATAATTACTGCAGCTGGATACTAGTTGTTTTAAATGCTGCTGTATTTATTGTGCTGTATTTTCTCTTTCCATTCACAACTGTAATGACCTCTTGATAGGCAAAAAGTAAGTTCATTATGTGCAATCAAGTCTGAATTGACTTATAGCGACCATAATAGAGCTTTCAAGGTAAGTGAGGTATTTAAGGAGTGTTTTAACCAGCTCCACACCCCCGTAAGCACAAATATTGTAAATAAATGAAAGCTCTCCTTTATCATGAGAGTTTTCAACAATAAATTGGCAAAGAATTCAAGGTTTTGAAGAATGGAATGTTCTTTATTTTTAATGCTGTTCCCATTAAAACAGCAGAGAGAAGACTGGCAAGTGCCTAGGCTTGCATGATGAAATAACCCAGAAGAACATATGAGCCAGGCAAGTGGTGCACAATCATCAGAGCAGGGTGATTTATGAGCCTCCAGATGTTGTTGGACTGCAGCTCCCAGAAATCCTAACCAGCGCACTTCAGTAGTGAGGGATTATGAGAGTTTCAGGCCAATAATATCTGGAGTGCCATAGATCATAGAACCATAGAATAGTGAAGTTGGAAGGGGCCTGTAAGGCCATCAAGTCCAACCCCCTGCTCGATGCAGGAATACAAGTCAAAGGATATCTGCCAGGTGGTTGCTTAAGATTCTCTTGAATGCCTCCAGTGTTGGAGCACTCTCCACCTCTTGAAGTAATGGGTTCCGCTGTCTTGCTGCTCTAACAGTTAGGAATTTTTTTCTGATATTCATTCGAAATCTGGCTTCCTGTAACTTGAGCCCATTGTTGTATATCCTGCACTCTGGGATGATCGAGAACAGATCCTGCCTCTCCTCTGAATGATAGCTTTTCAAGTATTTGAAAAGTCTTATCAAATAACCCCGCAGTCTTCTTTTCTCAAGGTTAAACATGCCCAGTTCTTTCAGTCTTTCCTCATAGGGCTTGATTTCCATTCCCCTGATCATCCTTGTTGCCCTCCTCTGAACTTGTTCCAATTTGTCAGCATCCTTCTTGAAGTGTGGTGTCCAGAACTGGAAACAATACTCAAGGTGAGGCATTACTAGTGCTGAATAGAGGACAACTAGCACCTCGCAGGATTTGGAAACTATACTTCTATTAATGCAGCCTAAAATAGCATTTGCCTTTTTTGTAGCCACATCTCACTGTTGGCTCATATTCAGCTTGTGATCTACGACAATTCTGAGATCCTTCTCACTTGTAGTTTTGCTGAGCCAGGTATCCCGCATCTTGTAACTGTGCATTTGGTTTCTTTCTCCGAGGTGCAGGACTTTGCACTTATCCCTGTTGAATTTCATTCTGTTGTTTTCAGCCCAGTGCTCCATTTTGAATTTTGTTTCTGTCTTCTAGGGTATTAGTTATTCCACCCAATTTGGTGTCATCTGCAAATTTGACAAGCATTTCCTGCACTCCCTCATCCAAGTCATTAATAAAAATGTTGAAGAGCACTGGACCCAGGACTGAGCCTTGGGGTACCCCACTTGTTACCTCCTCCCAGTTAGAGAAGGACCCATTAGTCATCACCCTCTGAGTACGATTCTGTAGCCAATTGTGTATCCACCTGACACTTGATCTATCCAGCCCACACCTAGTCAGTTTGCCTATCAGGATTTAATGGGGCACTTTGTCAAAAGTGTTGCTGAAGTCAAATATACGATGTTTACAGCATTCCCTCTGTCTATCAGGGAGGTGACCTGATCAAAAAATGAGATCAGATTAATCTGGCAGGATTTGTTCTTGACAAATCCGTGTTGGCTTCTAGTTATTACTGCATAGTTTTCTGGGTGCTTGCATAGTGAACATTTTATAATTTGTTCCAGAATTTCCCCTGGGATTGACATCAGGCTGACTGGATTGTAGTTCCCAGGTTCCTCTTTTTTGCCCTTTTTGAAGACAGGGACATTAGCCATCCTGCAGTCATCTGGCACCTCACCCGTTTCCCATGATTTCAAGAAAATAACGGACAGCGGTTCTGAGAGTTCTTCAGCCAATTCCTTCAGCACTCTTGGATGCAGTTCATCCAGCCATGGAGATTTGAACTCGTTCAAGGTGGTAAGGTATTCCTTGACTGGTTGTTGTAGGTTTTTTGGGCTGTTTGGCCATGTTCCGAAGGTTTTTCTTCCTAACGTTTCGCCATTCTCTGTGGCTGGCATCTTCAGAGGACAGGAGTTAGAACTCTGTCTGTGTTTTGGTGTAGTGTGTGGGATAGTTGAGTATTTGTAGCTTTGGGATCAGCTTTTTGTGCTTTTCAGGAGATTGGGTGATTATGGTGATCAGGGTGTTTTTTGTTACGGGTGTATTGTTGTGATAAGGGGGGAGATGGTCTGTCACTGTGATTGATGGGTGTTGTTAGCTAGTCTTTTGTGTGCAGTGATACTGGTCCTTGTGGCTGGGTAGAGTTCATTGACCTTTTGCAGGCTGTATTTTTCAGTGCTGGGAGCCAGGCTTTGTTGAGTTTTAGACTTTCTTCTTTTTTGTTGAAGCTCTGCTGGTGTTTGTAGATTTCAATGGCTTCCCTGTGTAGTCTAGCATAATGATTGCTGGTGTTGTCCAGTACTTCTGTATTTTGAAATAGGATTTCATGTCCAGCTTGTTTCAGGGCATGTTCAGCTACTGCTGATTTTTCCGGTTGTTTTAGTCTGCAGTGTCTTTCATGTTCTTTGATTCTGGTGTGGATGCTGCATTTTGTGGTCCCAATATATACCTGACCACAACTGTAAGGTATCCGGTATATTCCTGCAGTGGTGAGGGGGTCCCTTTTGTCCTTTGCTGACCATAACATTTGTTGTATTTTTGTGGTGGGCCTGAATACTGTTTGTAGGTTGTGTTTTTTTTCAAAAGTTTCCCCATGCGGTCCGTGACCCCTTTGATTTATGGCAGAAATACTTTATTTGTGGGTGGCTGTTTTTCTTCTTCAGTTTGGTGTTGTTTTCTCGGTTTGATGGCTCTTGTGATTTCATTCTTGGAATAGCCATTTGCCTGTAGGGCCCAATTCAGATGGTTGAGTTCAGTGCTGTGAAACTGAGCTTCACAGTTCCGATTCGCACTGTCTACCAGTGTTTTGATTATGCCTCTTTTTTGTCATGGGTGGTGGTTGGAGTTTTTGTGTAGGTACCGGTCTGTGTGGGTGGGTTTTCTGTAGAACTTGTGTCCCAATAGGAGGTCAGGTTTGCGTATGACCATGACATCTAGAAAGAAAGACCTTTGGAACACGGCCAAATAGCCCAAAAAACCTGCAACAACCATCAGATCCCAGCTGTGAAAGCCTTCAAGAATATATTCCTTGACTATTTGTTTATCCATCTCCAGCTGCAATCGTGTCCCCTCCACTTGCACTTCACGTTTGTCTGGAGGGTCATAGTGTGTCCTATGGGAAAAGACTGAGCTAAAAGAGGAATTGAGCACCTCTGCCTTTTCTTTGTCATCTGTTATCATTTTTCCATTTCCATTGAGTAGCTGTGCCAATATTTCTTTTCTTTGTCTTTCACTTCGCACATACCTAAAGAATGCTTTTTTATTGCTTTTAGTGCTTTTAGCTAATCTCGGCTCATTCTCCGGTTTTGCTCTCCTAATGCCATCCCTGCCTTTCCTTACTACTTGTCTGTACTCTTCCTTCGTGACCTGGCCTTCTTTCCACTTCATATACATGTCTTTATTTGTTTTCAGGTCCTCCCTTAGCTTTTTGTGAAGCCACATTGGCCTTTTTTGCTGCTTCTCACCTTTTTTTCTTGTTGGAATTGTTTGTAGTTGTGCTTTTAGAATTTCCTTTTTTAGAAACTCCCATCCTTCTTGGACTCCTTTTCTTGTTAGGTTGTCCTGCCATGGGACCTTACTCATCCTTGTTCTGAGATTATTAAAATTATGTGTCTGACTACACTCTGCTTTGGTTTCCTTTGAAATCAAGAATTCTAGTAGAACATGGTCACTTTTGCCTAGAGTCCGCTTACTGCCACTTCCTCCACCAAGTCATCTCTGTTGGTTAGAATCAAGTCAAGGATAGCTAGTCATCTAGTTACATTCTCCACTTTTTGTAGGAGAAAATTGTCAGCCACACAAGCCAGGAATTTCTTGGAAGGGCCATACTCGGCAGAATTTGTCTCCCAACATATATCCGGATAATTGAAATCTCCCATCACTACTACATCGTGTCTCTTCGAAATCCTTGCAATTTGTTTTTCAAAAGTTTCATCTGCTTCCTCTCCTTGATTGGAGGGCCAGTAGTAGACTCCAACTATAATGTTTCTTTCTTTCTTTCTTTTGCCCCAACTAGATTGATCCAGATGCTCTCAATGGGACATCCAATCCTGTATTTCTGTGCAGAAGTGTGTATTTTTTACATATACTGCAGCTCCACCTGCCTTTCTATTCTCTCTGTTCTTTTTGAACAATTTATATCCTTCAGTTGCTGTATTCCAGTCATGGGAGTCCATCCCACCAAGTTTCAGTTATTCCTGTCAAGTCATATTTGCCCTCCTGAACTCAAATTTCCAGCACTGTGTTTCATATACTCCTGGCATTTGTATATGGACACCGGAGATTGTGTGATTTGTGGCCTGTTTGTCTTTGTACATTTTTATGAATATTACTGTTAATGTTATTATTGACCCCCATTTGCACAGTTTGGTCTGTTCCTCTTATTGTGAGTAAGGCTTCATCTATCTTTAACTCTGTGCTTGCGTCTCCCTTCCCTTTCCATTTCAGTTTAAAGCCCTCCTGATGAAGTTCTTCATGCTGTGGCCAAACACATTCTCGTTATGTGCTAGCCATCTCTTGCTAGCAGTCCTTAGCCCGCGGTCCCAAAAATCAAATCCCTCTCATCGACACCACCTTGGTGGCCAGTCATTCACCCAGAGGATCTTCCTTTCTCTTTCGATTCCTCTTCTGATGGATGAAAAAACTCTCTGGACCCCAAAGTCCTTGAGTTTCTTTCCTAGAGCTTCTAGATTTCCAGTTTCTAACATTGTGCTTGAAGACTGTGTGACTTGCAGCTGGCTGATGCAATCAAGGAGATTAAACAGTTTGGGTGTAACTCAGTATTTGCTACCATAATGATAACTTCCTGGATATTCCAAAGGAAGTGAATGTGTATTTGTTTGTGAATATGTGTGAAGAGAGAGTGCCTAGAGCAGCTGAAGGATGTTTATTATAGCACAGCATTTATACCTGTAAATTGGGAGTGGGAATCTCTCACCCTCAAGATATTTTGGACTACCGCTCCTATAATTCCTTACCGTTGACCATACTGGCTGGGGCTTCTGGGACTTAAAGTCCTAAATACATCCTTACTCCAGATAACAATTCCTGTCCTCAGCTGGAGTATTGAAGTCTTTTGTTTAAAGGTGGTGAGTTAAGTTAGGACCATGGAGGTTATTAGATAGTGCCTATAATCAGGGACAAGTCACAAATCCATCATCTGGCTCCCTCTCCCTATTGGTTCTTTCCTTCAATGACTGTGATTTCTCAATGTGTGTAGCACTGAAACAAAAAAAGAGAATGACAGTCCAAAGAAAACATCCATTGCAGTCAGGCAGAGTATTTGTAACATGCTCTGATCTATTGATAGGAAAGGTACCATTCGGTCATATGATTCATATTGTATACAGTGCATCATTCTCGCACTTAAGGACCTTCAATTGGCATAAGGGTTTCAGATGTTAACTGCTGCTTGGAAGTATACACACTGTTTAATACAGTAAAGTGGAACATGTGGACCTCCAAACACTGAACCACAACTCCCATGTTGCTGGCAAGGACTGTTGAGAACTGAAGTCCAATTACAATTGGAGCACCATACTATTTTGTAACTCACTGTGATCACATTAAGAACATAGAAATGCACCTATGTGCAGGGTCACTTGTAGAGAAGCAGGTCTTAGTATACTCAAGAGTAACCTTAAGTATCTTTGAGTCATTAGGAGTTTTTTTCTTTTTTTTTTCTGGACAGATTGTACTTTGCTACATTCAGATGTTTGCTTTGGTAACTTTGAACCTTGACTGCTGCAATGTGTTCTCCACTGGCTTCCCTTGGAGTCTTCAGCAGGGCAGAATACTGCTGCATACATTTTCACTAGTGTAAGAAACAGATGCCTGGTCATACCATTGGCCCATCTCCCTCAGCTCTGTATTTCTCCAGGATATCAAGCCCTGCCCTGAGTGGTGGAAGATGACTGATTTGCTTCTGTGACCCAATTCAAGGAGTCTTCTGATCTGTAGCACAATTTGGAAATGTTTCTTTTTGGTTTATAATTCCCATTAGTCCATGTCATGATTCCACGCGGCCCCTGCTTGTTTCACCAAACCAGGAGCTCACGCTATGTGCCCCTTAGCTGCCGCCAGTTGATTACATCAACAATTTTGTTGTTGTTTAGTTGTTAAGTCGTGCCCGACTCTTCGTGACCCCATGGACCAGAACATGCCAGGCCCTCCTGTCTTCCACTGCCTTCTGGAGTTTGGTCAAATTCATGTTGGTAACTTCGATGACACTGTCCAACCATCTCGTCCTCTGTTGTCCCCTTCTCCTCTTGCCTTCACACTTTCCCAACATCAGGTTCTTTTCCAGGGAGTCTTCTCTTCTCATGAGATGGCCAAAGTATTGGAGCCTCAGCTTCAGGATCTGTTCTTCCAGTGAGCACTCAGGGTTGATTTCCTTCAAAATGGATAGGTTTGTTCTCCTTGCAGTCCAGGGGACTCTCAAGAGTCTCCTCCAGTACCACAATTCAAAAGCATCAATTCTTCGGCGGTCAGCCTTCTTTATGGTCCAGCTCTCACTTCCATACATCGCTACTGGAAAAACCATAGCTTTGACTATGCGGACCTTTGTCGGCAAGGTGATGTCTCTGCTTCTTAAGATGCTGTCTAGGTTTGTCATTGCTTTCCTCCGAAGAAGCAGGTGTCTTTTAATTTCGTGGCTGCTGTCACCATCTGCAGGGATCATGGAGCCCAAGAAAGTAAAATCTGTCACTGCCTCCATATCTTCCCCTTCTATTTGCCAGGAGGTGATGGGACCAGTGGCCATGATCTTAGTTTTTTTGATGTTGAGCTTCAGACCATTTTTTGCGCTCTCCTCTTTCACCCTCATTAAGAGGTTCTTTAATTCCTCCTCACTTTCTGCCATCAGAGTGGTATCATCTGCATATCTGAGGTTGCTGATATTTCTTCCAGCAGTCTTAATTCCGGCTTGGGATTCATCCAGTCCTTCCTTTCGCATGATGTATTCTGCATATAAGTTAAATAAGCAGGGAGACAATATACAGCCTTGTCGTACTCCTTGCCCAATTTTGAACCAATCAGTTGTTCCATATCCAGTTCTAACTGTTGCTTCCTGTCCCACGTATAGATTTCTCAGGAGATAGAAAAAGTGGTCAGGCACTCCCATTTCTTTAAGAACTTGCCATAGTTTGCTGTGATCCACACAGTCCAAGGCTTTTGCGTAGTCAATGAAGCAGAAGTAGATGTTTTTCTGGAACTCTCTGTCTTTCTCCATAATCCAGCGCATGTTAGCAATTTGGTCTCTAGTTCCTCTGCCCCTTCGAAATCCAGCTTGTACTTCTGGGAGTTTTCAGCACTTTTCTGGTGGGGTGGTGGTGGCTAAATTCTTTGCCTCCCACTAATCCTTTTGAGGGTCACTTCATCAATACCTATTATTAATAATCGAGGTCCAGGCCATATGTCATTTTAAAAGAACCAAATAGAAATTTTTTATTGTTACAGATGTAGATGATTCAAGCAATGTTGTTAACT
This sequence comes from Intellagama lesueurii, assembly GCA_037013535.1. NCBI lineage: Eukaryota > Metazoa > Chordata > Lepidosauria > Squamata > Agamidae > Intellagama > Intellagama lesueurii. Next base: position 11,913,822 of record JBAJHW010000009.1, on the reverse strand, counting down.
CTTAACAAACATCCTCCTTCATCCCCTCTCAACCACCACTTTCCCGCTCAAACTCCCAAAACTCTCTCTCAATCTCTTCAACTCCCTAACTCTCCCTCTCCCTCTCCCTCCTCCTGAGTCTCTTATATCTCATGACTCTGCCCCTCCAGCACTCCCATCGGTCTATGCAGATGGCATATGAATATTCATGACCTGGTGGACGCCACAGTCCCCAACCACCTTGGTCACTGAGGGAATCTAGTGGTGGTGGTCTGAAGGAGTAACTTTGCCAAGCTCTGACCTGCAGCAAATGAAGATTCTCAACTTCCAAATCCAACCCAGTTTTTCCTTGCTTCCAGTTTAAAAGGGTCTCCTCAATACATTTAAAGTAGTCAAGGAGAATGTTGGGACATGGTTTGTGCAGCCCTATGTTGCTCATCAGTTGGTAGGGAAAGAATATTGTTTATATTTCAAAGAAACAGAGGTACTCTATATGGGATTCTTATCCGAGGTGGGGACCGAGATAAAGGCTTTTGCCTTTCCTAAATGGATGGCACTGGGAAGTGGTTGAAAAGGAAAGTTCCTAGCAGATAATGGAGAATACAGGAGTATATTTTTGGCATGCTTAGGTGTGATGTCATCATTAAATTAGACATTACTTGTTTTTCCAAGTCACCTTTTCTTTGTCCATGTCTGTCTAAATTCTACTTCTTGATCTATCCAGTCTCCCATTATGATTAGAACCAAGAAAAAAATGCAGCCCACTTAGTGAAGGTTGCGGGAGCAGATTTGCTGAAGATTCTGGCTGTAGGTGTCTAGAAGCACACAGCACAGTCCGTGCCTTCTGCTCAGTGTAGTGACTTCAGGAAAAGAGCCTGGTCTGCCTGCAGGTGACTTTGCTGCTGCTGAATGACCTTCTGCCTATGGGATGTGAGTCATTTCCAACTAGGCTTCACAGCAAGGCACTTCCGTGATCCTTAATGCCCCTTTGCTGCATTCTTCTGTTTCCATTTTTGACTCCAGGGAATGGTGGGCTTGCAAATGCTGGCTTCCTCCGTGTTGTCTTTGTCAGGCCGTTTGTGTGCCCAATATAGCAAACAGTGATCTCGCTCTCCTCCTCTTGCTGGTGTTTACTTGTCAAATATTATTGTGCTGCATTTACACCTCATCCTTCCTTTGAGAAGTCATAGTGACCCACAGGGAAACCTGTCCCTAATTTAGCCTCACAATTCCTCCAATATGAAAGAGAATATCAACCCTAAAGTGAACTTCATTTTTCAATGGAATGCGAACTTGCATTGTCTTGGTCCTATTCTAACTCAAGGTTAGGCACTTTTCTGGTGGGGTGGTGGTGGCTAAATTCTTTGCCTCCCACTAATCCATTGGGTGGGTCACATCTTCAAATCATTGCCTTGCGCCTGAATTTTGAATGTTGCCACTGCATTTTGGCATTGTGTTGGTTGTGTCAAAAGCCACACTTTCACTGTCAACAAGGGAAATGGGGAGTATGGACTTTGTTGTTAAGTTATGCTTCTGGAAGTACAGTTGGGGTATAAAACAAGGAACATGCTACCAGCATACTTTATTTTAATGTGAATTTGCAGGCCATTGTCACACTGCTGAAATTCACTTTACCTCCTTTCATTACTAACAACTTATGTGGTATAGTGGTCATGAATGAGATGAACTAATGCTGAGGTGGTACAGTGGCTTGTATCACTTGAGGTTGTAGGAGTGGGAAACGACATTAGTAAATGTTCCTCCTATGTTAAATCCTCCCTGTCAACAGAAAACCATTATAGCAGGAAGAAACTTATATCACTGATCTGCTAGTTTCTATCAGGAACAAGGTTTGTTTAACTTGACAAGCAATGAACTCAGATCTTCTCTCCCATACTCTGGCATGGTGCAGTCTACTCCACTACCTCAGCCTGCTACATGTACAAGATCAAGTCCAAATGTAACAAATAGACTCTGAAATTACTGCCTCTGGCCAGGTCTGTTTTTGCAGTTGAATGCAATAGCAGAATCCTGAAGTTGCAGAGTAGAGCACATCAAATCAGACTGCATGTGGGGGATACCATCCCCCTTCCCGCTCCCAGTACTCTCCATCTTTAGTAGTAACACTTAAGCACTTCAGGGAATCTGACCCTGATTCCATCTTGCTCAGGATTGTCTCCACCAACTGGCATTCTAATGTTCCAGCCAGAAGTCTGTTTAAATCTTATCTGTAAATTCTAGAGGTTAGACCTGAGAAATGAACTTTTTTTGAGTTGCATCTCTTGAAGTAGGAAAAATCCTTTCCTTTCTATTTTATTCACTTTCTGTTCTTTCCTTCCAGGTGCTGGTTGTCTACCCAAGAAGCTTTATGAACCAACAGGAGTAATAAAGTGGTAAAAAAATCTATTACCCATTAAACAAAGAAGGGAAAAAAGCCAAGAAGAAACATGGCGGATTATTCTTATAAAGAAACATCAAATCGCCATTTGCGTTTCAAGCTTCAGAGCCTTAGCCGCCGCCTTGACGAACTAGAAGAAGCCACCAAAAACCTCCAGAAGGCAGAGGATGAGCTGCTAGACTTGCAGGACAAAGTTATCCAGGTGGAAGGTAGTAACTCGAGCATGTTGGCTGATGTGGAAGCTCTGAGGAAAAGAGTTCTGAAAATAGAAGGAAAAGATGAGGAGATCAGAAAAGCTGAGGAACTATGTCAGCTGATGAAGGAAAAACTTGAGGAGGAAGAAAGCCTCACTCGGGAGCTGAAAACCGAAATTGAGCGACTTCAGAAGCGAATGGCAGAACTGGAGAAACTTGAGGAGGCCTTTGGTCGGAGTAAAAATGACTGTACTCAGCTGTGCCTCAGCCTCAACGAAGAGAAAAATCTGACCAAAAAAATCTCAACAGAACTGGAAGTTCTTCGGGCAAAAGTAAAAGAACTTGAGCAATCAGAAGACAGGCTGGATAAAACTGAGCAGAGTTTGGTGAGTGAGCTGGAAAAACTGAAATCACTGGCTCTTGTTTTTGTTAGTGAAAGAAAACACTTCACAGAAAAGGAAAAGCAGAACGAGAAGTTAATACAAGAGTTAACTCAAAAGCTAGAACAAAACAATAAACTGAATCGGGTAGATCAAACTCGAAACACATCAAACCTGCTGGAACGATCATCCAACAGTATTCTTGAGAGAAACGACATGAGGATTGAAGTTGACTTAACAACTTCAGCACTATCCTCAAAAGAAACCAGAAGAAAAGGGAGTTTGGACTACCTAAAGCTTGTGGAAAATGAAACTCGAAACAAATCTGAAAACCAGAAAAATAAAAACCAAGAAGACAACAAAGTGAAGGACCTCAACCAGGAAATTGAGAAACTGAAGATTCAAATCAAACATTTTGCGTCTTTAGAAGAAGAACTTAAAGCTCTGAGAGCCAAAAACAATGACTTGCATGACAGTTATTTGAGTGAACAAAATAAAAATAAGCTCCTCGTAGGCCAGCTTGAAGAAATAAAAATGCAGACGATAAAACAAAAGGAGCTGGAGAATGGCGAGGCAGAAACTGAAGAAATTAATGTGCCTAGCCGAATCAAGCATGACAGACCCAAACACAGAGCTGTCACAGCTGAGTCAGCCATTTCGAAGCCTAAGTCTCGGGAACTTTCACCTCAGCACAGACGGGACAGGATTCGCAATCGAGAATTCTCGTTCAACAATGAGGGCTCTGGCCAAGGTAGCAAGCAGGTTACAAGTTCTAATCTGAACAGCAGGAGAACACCCAAAGCATCTAGTACATCTGCATTATTAGACAGATTAGCAACTGATAGTAAACGAGGAGAAGACAGGTCCGCCTTAGACAGGGTACACATTCCCTCACCAAAAGATAGTGGCATCCCACCAGCTGAAGTGAAAAAATCTAGAGAGCAGCCATCTGTGCTTAGCCGTTACCCACCTGCTGCTCAGGAGCACAAAGCTTGGAAGGCCTCTTCAAAACCCAAGAATGATAGTTCGTTACGAGGAAAGATTGAAAAAACGTCCCAGCTGCTGAATGACACTTACCACTGTAAATCTGATGAATCTGAAGACAAGTCCAGTAAAGCAGAAACTACAGTATTGTCTTCTGAAAAGGGAATTAAGGCACATCTTGCAGAATCGCCTGAGTCTCGTGCCTCAAAAATGAATTGTGGGTCATCCAGTGGATCTGCTTCATCCTATCGGCATCATCTCTCTGCAGAAATGTTAGCTGCTGAATCCACCGGCTCCAAAATGGAAACCTCGGCATCTATCTCGTCTCACAGGCAGCACTTAGAAGATAGTCCTGTGAAGATAACTAACTCTCCAGAAAAAGAGCCTGCTGATGCTTCTCCTGACATACCAAAGCCTGTACCTTTAGCAAAGTCTTGGCTCATTTCAAGAAGCCAGGAAGATCTCTTGCAGAGTCACCCTATTCCTCGGAAGGAAGAAATGGATCAGATCTCTGTTGTAAGTTCTAACAAAGGAGGCCTAAAACCTACTTCTGCAAGAGCCAAAGTTGGCAATCCTGGTAGCCATGACAAATTCAGCACTGCTGAAGAGGCAAGTAAAGCCACAACCACACCTACTTATTTTGATTTAGGGGCAAAAAAGGAACCTGTTTCCAGAGAATTCACAAGTCCCAGGGGAGCCATTTGGACATCTCCATTTGAGAACGGCAAAAGTTCATGTAATGAAGAGGAACTTGGCAGGTCAGCCAGAACAAATGCAACTGGTGCCACAAAAGGTTTAAAATCCAGAAGGCAATTTGGTCCAAGAGAAGCTCTGAGATCTAAAGTTATCATCAAGCCTGCGATTGTGGAAAAGGATGTGAAGGAAATCATGGGCGGTTCAGGGCCAGGGTTAGAAGTCAGCTCAGAAAAACAGCACCCTGTCTTCAAGACTGTGTCGCACAAAATGACCAGCAGCATCACTATTTACCCATCTGAGCCAGTCACTCAAAGGACCAACACCAGCGAAGCCACCAAGGAACAGCATCTGTCCCCCAGCAATACTAGAGTCATTCCAAATGAGCTCTCTGCAGGAGCAAATGCAGCCAGCACATCATACGAGATATCGATTAGCAAAAGCAATGTATCCCTGAAGGTACCAGAGACTGACAAAAATGGGGATGCTGTTTTGAGAAGCACGGTGGAAACAGTAGTCTCCAAGAGTAACATTATGATAAAACCTTCAGAATCTCTTGAGAAGAACAGTGAACCACCCATGGAGACAATCAATTGGAAGAGTCATGGTTCTTCAGAGGAAAACTTATCCGAGATGAAGCATGTTACAGTCAGGAGTGCATGGCAAACGAGGCAGGGTTTGCAGTCTTCAAAAGACTCTGTAACCAAAATGGATGAAAACATGGCCTCTCGGAATCCATACAGGTCATCCACGGAGCCTGCCAAACTGGAAGGAACTAGTGCACGTATATATGCAATTGAGCAGAATTCCAGAAGGGCCAGTGCCAGCATAAACTCTTGGAATACTCCAGAAATAGACTCTAGAAGGACCAAAAGTAGCTTAAGTGTATCTGAGATGCCCAAACAGAAGAGTGACACCTGTGAGCCTCCAGCAACTGCTGCTTGGAATTGCACAATGTTACCAGTAAGTGTTTTTGCACTCTTCTAGTTTAAAATGTTTGCATTATGAAGTCATGGTTGCAGTTCAAAATGTGGTTAAAACTCAAGAGAGGAGAGTGATACTGCGTGAGGGATGACAATGCTTGCTTTTGTCACTGTCTCTCTTCAGCTTAGCTCCTGCCCCATCATCTGTGATATGAGACTAATAACACTGGCTCCTCTGATTGATTTATACAGGGAGCAATCTTAAACACAGCAATCTGAGGCCAGCTGAATGGCTCTAGAAAGTGGCATACGTGCTATGCTGTCTGGAAAGAGGGAATTCCATTTGTGAAATGCCAGTTGTGCCCCCAGAGGTCTCTCATATGTCTGTGTGAAGCTCTGCCACTTTTAATGTTCTTCTGGCAGTATTCTCCCAGTCTGGGCATGTTGGGAGCATTTGAGGGCAGATGTGGATCTGTCAGGTACCTTTATCCACTGGCATTCTGCAATGCTGCTACCACCCTGAGAGGCCATGATTATTTCTGTACATTGACTGTAGTCAATGAGGGGGTGTTATTTCAGATGGTTGATTGCCATCCCCTCCAGTCCCACATTCTGGTCACAGCAAAAGAGCCGGATGCTGTAAGCATGCAGTTTTCCCACTAGGATTTTGGTCAGTGTCTGTAAAAGATCTCTAGTGATGTAGGAGAGAGACTGGGGACATAATCCAGATGGAAGGCCTCCTTTCCAGACCCCTTGAAGTAAACATGTAGTTTCCGTTCATTTCAGTGGGGCTCTTTGGAACCTGTCATGATAATATGCCTCCATATACTAGACACAGACAGATACGGGCTTATGAGTTTCTTCGTGGTTTCTCTGAGTCACACTGAAGACTTTTTATACCTTCACAAAACCACCCCAGAAAATTTAAGGCATAGTAGATGGGAGCTCAGGGTCAGGAGCCTGCCCCCCGCTCCCCAGTGTTTCTTTCTGTCTGTCTGTTGCGCAAGGAGCAGCCATGTGGAACATTCTCTTGCTGTTGAAATTGCTAGTCTTCAGAGTGTGTTGAGCTTCTCCTCTCTCTCTCTCTCCTTAGTTACATTTACTCTTTGCAATGTTTTGTTATATTTCTCCTTTGGTCGACTTTATAGTGCCTCTTTGTGTGTGTGTGTGGGTGTATTTAGTTCATTATTTAAATTGTTTTATTTTTATCTTGCCTTTCTCCCCTAGTGGGGATCTAAGGCAACATACACAAATATTTAAAATCCATAAATAATTAAAAGCAAGTGAAGGTTCCTGCCTCAGCTTTTGAGGAAGGGTGTTCCATAATCTGGGAGCAAAAAAAGCCCCTTCTCTCTCTCAAGTCCTCATTAAATGTGTTTGTGACAGTGATGAGACTGAGAGAAGGCCCTCCTCTGAGGATCTTAATTCAGCAGGGAGGGGCTCACACTGGGAGATACTGGTCTTTCCAATAGGTTTGACCTGAGCCATAAAGAGTTTCAAAGATCATGACTAGCACTTTGGATAGGGCCCAGAAACACATCAGCAGCCAGTGAAACTGTTGTAACTGGAGGTGGGGTGTCACATCATCCCAGTAACCAGCCCCAGTCAGCAGTCTGGCTGCAGCATCTTGCACCAGTTGAAGCTTCTGAACCATCTTCAGAGGCAGTCCCATGGAGAGTGCATTACAGTAATCTAAATGGGAGGTAACCAAGGTGTGTGTTACTGTAGTGAAGTCAGAGCTCTCGGAAAACAGGCATGGTTGGTGCACTAGTTTTAATTGTTTAAATCAGGGGTGGGCAATTAATTTCTATAGGGGGCCACATGAAAAATCTGAACTGTGGTTCGGGGGCCGAACCAACTTTACTTAAAAATAAAATGAAACAGTGATGTTATGATTGTTTTTATTTTAAACTTGTTAATCTTCACAAATACTAAAGAGTTTTTTGCGGTATGTTAAAGATAAGCAACTGATCAACTTTAGACAAAAAGCTATAAATGGTTTTGATGTCCGGCGGGCCGGACAGGAGCTGCTCGCGGGCCGTATGTGGCCCTCGGGCCGCACTTTGCCCAGGTCTGGTTTAAATGCATTTCTAGTGACTGCTGAGATTCAGACATCCAGCGTCAAAGAAGAATCCTGAAATACAACCAAGCTAGAAACCTGAGTTTTTAGGGGCAGTGTTACCCTATTCAGCACAGGTCTGTTTATTTATTTGAATTATGTATTGCCCCATTAGTGCTAACACTATTCTGGGCAGTCTTCAGTATGGAAGGGATTGTCACTCTTGAATTGGCCTTCTCAGCCACACTAGACGCTGTTCCAAGACCTCTATTCAGAGCATGTTACCATAGTCTCTCGAGACTGAAGGATGCCTACTACTATTCTGGGCAGTTTACAAGTTAAAATTTAAAAATCCAATATATGATTGAATTTACTAATCCCAGATATCAGTCTGGCTTCCAGACACATTTTGGAGCTCTTGAAGTTTCTGTACTGTTTTCAAGGGCAGCCCTCTGTAGAGAGCATTACAGTAGTCTATTTTTGAGATTACTGATGTGTGAACCACTGTTACTAGGCATTTCTTATCCAGGTAGGGCCACAACTGGGCAATCAACCAGAGTTGATAAAAGGCACTCCTGGCCATGGATGATATTTGGGCCTCTGTAGAGAGTGCTGGGTCCAGGAGTACCCCCAAGCTGCGGACTTGATCCTTCAGGGTAGTGCAACCCCATCAAGGCCAGGTAAGTTTCCCTCTAACCATACTAGTGACAGCACACCCAAAATCTTTCTATGACTTCTCCCAGCAGCTTCATATAGATGTTGAAAAGCATTGGGGAGATGGTTGACCCCTATGGAACCCCATAGAAGAGATCCGGGGGTGGATATGGCATCCCTAAGCTGCACCGTGTAGGCTTGACCATCAAAGAAGGCTGAAGCCAGCAGTGAACAGAGCCCACAATCCCTGACTTCAATAGCCTTCCCAGAAGGATACCATGGTTAACATTAACAAAGGCCACAGACAGATCCAGGAGGACCAACAGGTTACACTCTTCCTGTCTGCCTCCCATAGGAAATTAACTTGCACAGTGACCAGTGCTGTTTCAGTATCACGCCATGGCCTAAATCCCAATTGAAATAGATCCAGACTATCCATTTCTTCCCAGAATGCCTGTCACTGATCAGCCACCACCCTCTCAAGTAACTTGTCCAAAAATGGGAAATTTGAGGTGGGTCTGTCATTCAGATCATCAGTCGCCAAATTAGTTTTCTTAAGAATGGGCCTTATTATAGTTTCTTTTAAATAGGAGGCCACATGGCCTTCCTGAACAGAAGCATTGATGACAGACATGGCCCATTCTAGCATTGTATCCTTGGCAGATTTTAATAGCCAAGATGGGCAAGGATCGAAAAAAGAGGTGGTAGTTTTACAGCATGCCAATGTCTTGTCTACATCCTTAGGCCTTACTTAACTGAAACTGATCCAATAAAACCTGTCTAGATGGTGCCTTAATCTCAATATGACCTACTGGGATAAGGAAGGGCTGTGTGCTCAGCAACAGGAAGGGGTGTGTCCTGATTACTACTGAGAGCTATAAGTAGTAGCTGTGAGTTCTGGGAGGGCCTTTTTGATTACTGACTCCTAATAGAATATAGCTGACGAATAAATCTGAGGCAGACCCAGGGAGTTTGCAACCAGAGTGAGCAAACAGGAATTGCTAACAGGAGTTTCATGAGGGAGTTTTTCGAGGGAGGCTCCTAACAAAATATTTGGGTTTTTTAGTGGATTTTTCCAGCTACGTTCAAGGTAACAAAATAAAGGAAGAGGCATTCATAGACAAACAGATCAAAGCAAAGAGCTAGTAGGGATTATGGAGGGAAGATACACTTCAGTTGTGGTGACCTGCAAAATTTGTGCAATGTTTATCTTTGTGCCTGATTGTAACACAACATACACATGCAGGAAGAGTGAACTGGTGGCACTGTTAGAAGAAAAAGTGAGAGAACTGGAGCAGTAAGTAGCCACATTTAAGGCTATAAGGGAAGATGAAGTATACATTGACAAAACTCTTGAGCAGCAGCAGTCAATGGAGGCACTGAAGGTGGAAGAACAAGAAGGGAAGGCAGAGGAGGAGAACGCAAAGGAGAGTGCAAACATAATGGAGGAAGCACCATGGAAAAGAGTCACAGTTAGGAGCAAAACTGTTTTCTTCAGGCTGATTGTTTATCCAAAATCTTGGCAGGCCTTGCTAAAGCGATTCATGAGTTGTTGGAGGTCTTCAGCAGAGTGGGCAACAACAGCTGCATCATCGGTGAAGAGGAAGTCCTGCATGCATTTCAGCTGGACTTTGGTCTTCGCTCTCAATCTAGAGAGATTAAAGAGCTTTCCATCTGATCTAGTCCGGAGGTAGACACCTTCTGTTGCAGTTCCAAAGGCGTGCTTCAGCATGACAGCAAAAAAGATCCCAAACAGGGTCGGCGTGAGGACACAGCCCTGTTTCACTCCACTTCGGATGTCAAAGGGATCTGATGTTGAGCCATCAAAAACTACAGTGCCCTTCATTTCCTCATGAAAGGACCTGATGATGTTAAGGAGTCGAGGTGGACATCCAATCTTGGGAAGTATTTTAAAAAGGCCGTCCCTGCTAACCAAATCAAAGGCCTTTGTGAGATCTATGAAGGCCACAAAGAGTGGCTGTCGTTGTTCCCTACATTTCTCCTGCAACTGTCTGAGGGAGGATACCATGTCAGTGGTGGATCTATTAGCTCAAAATCCACACTGTGATTCTGGATAGACGCTGTCTGCAAGGACCTGGAGCCTCTTCAGCACAACACGGGCAAGCAGCTTCCCTACAACGCTGAGAAGAGAGATGCCGCGGTAGTTATTGCAGTCACCCCTGTCTCCTTTGTTCTTATACAATGTGACGATGCTTGCATCCTTCATGTCCTGTGGTACTTCACCTTCCCTCCAGCAAAGACAAAAGATTTCAAATAAGCCTACTATAACTGCAACTTACTTTAGCATAGTATTTGAACCAATGGAACATTTGTTTGTTTGTTTGTTTGTTTGTTTGTTTATGAACGAACAAATGATATTTTTACCCCATCTTTCTCGTTAAAAAGGACCCAAGGTGGCTTACAATATTAAAGGACAGTATGTAAAGCAAACAACAGTGACTACTGAATGGATCAAACACAGTATGTTAAAGTACACAAACATTGACTTCTGGTTTTGCCCCAGAACATGTTTTGTTGAGAACCAGATTTAGCAGATCTTGGGTAAGGGATGATGCTGGGAATTGTGGTCCTCTTTAATAACTTTTCCAAGCAAGATGTGGTGCTCTGAAGGAGCAGAAGGTCACCTTTGGTGAAGGAAGAGGGCTTTCTCTGTGTTGTTTGGCTGGAAGTGACGCCAGCAGGGGCTACATCCTATTTTAAAGCACCCAATCTCTCCCCCCCCCATCCCCACCCCCGATTTTGCTACAGGATGAAAACAAAGATTTTGTTCCCAGTTCCAGAAGAAAACCTTTTGGCTCCACTGAGCAGCTTGCTTGGGCAGAGATGCCGAGGAAGAGACCGAATGCCAGGCTGGAGATGCACCGCCAGCTGCCAGGCAGCAAAGATGAGGAAAGGAGATATTGGTCCAAAGGCTATTCGGAAGACAACTGAACCAGCCAAGGGTAGGTGGGCTTTGGTAGCGGAGGTGGTGGCAGGAAGAGATGCTGCTGTAGGGATTGCAGCGTCTCAACGGTCTGTTTAGTCGGCCGCAGGGCTTGGAGCCTGGGGAAGGTTTTTTTCTTTTCTTTTCTTTTTGTACTATACCTGAATCTTTCAGGCATCCTAGTTGTGGCCATGCTAGCTGGGGAATTCTAGCAACTTGGTAAGGGTTCCCCTTGACATTTAGTCCAGTCGTGTCCAACTCTAGGGGGCGGTGCTCATCCCCGTTTCCAAGCCGTAGAGCCAGCGTTTGTCCGAAGACAGTTTCCGTGGTCACGTGGCCAGCGCGACTAGACACAGAACGCCGTGACCTTCCCACCGAGGTGGTACCTATTTATCTACTCGCATTTTTACATGCTTTCGAACTGCTAGGTTGGCAGGAGCTGGGACAAGCGACGGGAGCTCACTCCGTCGCATGGATTCGATCTTACAACTGCTGGTCTTCTGACCTTGCAGCACAGAGGCTTCTGCGGTTTAACCCGCAGCGCCACCACGTCCCCTAATTCTAGCACCACTATACCTTAAAAGAGATTTTGTCCAAGCGGGAGATATGTGTTTGTACTCTTCTGTGCAAATAATTTCTGGACTAAACCTTGGCCCCAGCCGTGGTCACTTTTATGGTGTAGCCCCTTTTAAACAATTCCTGCTGCCAGCACTCCAGTGTGTTTGTGTACTCCAGGGAAACATGTCATTTGTGTACTCCAGGGAAACTTGTCCTTTTCACACAAGACGGTCAGTTTGGCGTTGTGGTTAAAGTGTGAAAATAGGATCAGGGAATTTGAATGGGCTGGTCACACATTCCGAGACTGACCTGTCTTGTACGATTGCTGTGAGGATGTAGTGGAGGGATGGAAACGCGTGTGCTCTGCTGCATTCTTTTGGGAAGGGTAGGATAAAAATGTTAACAATAACAGCAACAACAGTTATGGTGATGAAGATTATTACTATGTTTACGATTATTCTTCCTTACTTAATCTGAGTTGTCATTTGGAATGTTAATATACTTTTCTTGCCCTACCTGGAACAAAATTGTCTCCTGCAATTATAACACAGTAGGCAAACTCAGAGCAGTCTTCCCCAATACGATGTGTTGGACTACAGTTCACAGGATATGATGGGAGTTGTAGTTCAACCATCTGCAGAGGCTCAGGCTGGGGAAGGCTGTCATCAAGGAGAAGTTTATGAGCAGCAACTGTCTGTCAATGGAACCTCATGATTCACGGTACCAGTTGTTCAACATGATGGGCAAAGGCTACAGCAGGGACCAGAAATCTGAGGTGTCTGTGTGTGTCTCCAGATACTGTTGAACTGGCTAGGGCTGATGGGAAGTGCAGCCTAACAACATTTGCAGGATGACTTATATTCCCCACCTGTTGGCTACTCCCTAGGCCTTGGTGTCCTACCTATGGCCTTATCATTGGCCACTTCGGGAAGCAAGAGTGCTGCACCAGTGAGCCTCCTGCTCTGATCCAGCAAGGCTCTTTCCATACTTCTAGTCTAGTGACCCAACATCTGTGCCTTTGGCTGCAAGCACAAGAAAAGCTAAGCTTGAATTAATTCCTCTGTTCTTGTCTCACCTTTAGCAGTGTGTGAGCACTCAATTCACAGTGTGTGCACTCCTTTTTTAGACCACAGCCAGAAATAAGTTGAACCCTTAGTCACCAGATTGGCAGCACAAATCTGATTTTGAATGTGTTGATGAGCTGTGCAAATCCACAAACCCAGTGCTTGATGCAACTGCTTTTTCCCTCTCTCCTCCTTGTCCCAAGGTCTTTCCCACTCCAGCTGCATGATCTCCAGAAGTTGAACTTCATCCTTCTCCCAATGCTGGCCTTCCCTGCAGCCAGTCCACCACTGGGAAGTGTACAGTGTCTGACTTTTAACTCCTTAAGACTCAAGGCCTAGGCCCTCACATAGCCTTGGGAAGATTTTTAAATATTTTATTTTAAAGGTGGCTTTGTGTTTTGTTCTCCTTCATGGAGGAAGCTGCAGGGATGTTGCTCAGGGGAATCTCATTCCATCATCATAGCAAGCTTGAATGAACAATGACCAGCTGTGGCTCCAGAGGCATCCTGGACCCTTGGAGAAGATGGATGTGAATTCCGTCTTCTTCTTGAAAATTTCCTGGAGAAGCAAGCACTTTTTTGTGTCTGTTGGTTTTGGTAGCCTTTGCCAATGGAGAGTTATCCCAGGTGCATCTATCTGCAGGATCTTAAGGAGCCCAGAATCTACACAAAAGCCATGGATTGGCCCAACAAGAGTGTCCATCATTCATCATGAATTTATGCTCTTCCGTCTCCAGAGAACAGGTTACACTTAACCTGGATGCCCCGTGGTGTGGCGCCTCAAGCACTCTCTGAGATGCATCTGTAAAAGGGACAGTTTGGGGAGAGAGGGCCATTGCTTCACCTCAGGCCAGTCTGATCTTCCATCCCACCCATTCCAACTGCACTGCTGGGCCCCTCACCAAGAACGTTTTGCCTGAGTCCAACATAGAAGCAATAAACTGAAACATACCCTTGTCATCCACTGTTGCCTCTGCAAGTCAGGGGCTGAGGGAGCATCTTTCTCTCTCTTTCCATGAAACTGGTGCTTCTTCTTGACTGTGAGGCATATTCCTCAGTTTCTCAGACTGCAGGACTAGCAAGAACCAGTCATGTAGACCCTGGCTGGACTGAATTAGATAGAGCTGCAATCAAATGTTGCCCCAGGCCAAGCAGGGGGGGGCTTTCTCGTATTGTGTTACTTGAACAAATTGCTTGCAGTCTCAACACACATTGTATAGTTCTTCCTCACTGGCATAGGTATTGGGGTTTGGGGAGTAACTGGCCAAAGGGGTGGGGAGGAAGAGCCTCCTTTGCTCAGCATCTCAGTCCATTTGCAGGATTGGTGCAGGGGAGACACATTTCTTTGTTTCTGCTACCTCACTCTTCACTTGCACGGGCAAAGGGACCAGTAGAGACTCATCCAGGGACACAGTAATTGCCCTCCTTCCATACTCAAGTCAGCTGACTCAACTTTGCACCCACTGCTGCCCTGGCAACCATGACTTACACATCTGCTCTCAGTCTTCCTTCATGTGTTTTGCACAAAAAGGCTCAGGTGCTGCTGTACTGTAAGTCTTCATGCTTGCCTCCTGCTCCATCAACTCATCCAGTTTACTACTGCAAGCTTAAAAGTTCGGGACACACTTGTGTGCTGCTCTATTTAGGGTCCCTGGACAAAATGGAGTGACTTGCTGAATGTGTAAAGCAGCCCTGTGGATGTTGTGGATCACAACTCCCATTGGCCCCAGCCAGCATGGTAAGTGGTCAGGGATGATAGGAGCTGTAGTTCAAAACATCTGGAAGGCACCAGGTTGGGAAAGAATGCCACTGAAAAGCACTGGCTATCAAGATACTTGGAGGCAGTGCAGGAAATCCTTTGGATGTTAATTTCCAGGGCCTCATTCACACATGTAGGTAATACCATTTGTCATGCCCAAACAAACATTTGTGTGCATGTTGAAAGGACCCTTTGAAGCCACCTTTTTTTTAATACCAACATGCATATGTTGATCAGATGATTACGTTTGATGAGGGGTTTACAGGAACATACCAAGAGACAGGAACAGGGTATATAACTCCTCATCTGTGTGTTCTCTTTTTTTAGTCTCATTCTCAACACATCTACCTGTTCTCCCTGCAAATCCCCCCCCATGCACATTAGCAAGAAGGAAACCCAGGTTTAAGACTTGTGATTATATCCCAGTAAGTCCCTTTCCGCTCCAAGATTTGCATCTAAAGTCAGATTAATATTAGACCTTGACTATTCCCCCCCCCCAACTTTTTAGACTGTGATGGGCACACCCTAGCTGAGCTCAAGCCATAATACCAGTTTGTCCTTACAGAGAATAAATCCACTTTTCCTCTCTCCCATCTGGCTCCAGCTCACTGCCTAATTTACCCAGCATTTGTTTGATCATCTGGACTAGAGATACAGCAGTGTAGCGTATGAATGCCTCCCCACTTCCTCCAAGTGAAGGTTAAATGAATCAAATATATGTTGGCAGCAGCTCCATCACAATGATCACTAACAGGAATCGGGAACAAAATGATCTTTAAATGTTAAGTGGGAAGTGAACCCACCTTTTTGGCTGAGCAGTGATTCACAATCCATTTGGCATTTCTATCTAGCTCTTGAACATGCCAGTTACATCCTGCCTATTGCTTGTTTGAAAGGCAATAACGTTGAATTTCTGGTGTTTCAAAACAAGGGAATGTCTGAGCATTCACTTTTTTGCCTTTTAACATCTTGAGCCTTTAAGCAATCATACCTAGATACTGGGCCTTTCCTCGTACACCAGGTTTTATGCAGCAGTCCACATTTCATCTGTTTGTGAACATGTGAGGCACAGCATGTGGGCAATGGTACAGTGTGTTAGACTAGCTGTCAGCAAAGTTCCCAGTAAGCCAAAGTGCAGACGTGAGCTTTCTGAGGTGCGAAAAAAGTTTACATGTCTTTACTCTGGCTAATAAAATGATACCATTGCCACATATTCCTATTTCACAGTGGGGTGATGGTTTGTGTTCTTTTTTGTGCGTCAAAAGGAAAATGACACCTAAACTCTGTGTTTAGAAACTGCGAAACATTTGTATTTGTGTATTCTTGTATATATTTGCCTGCTGGTCATTATGAAGGCCCATGAAAGATCTTGAAGCCATAAGCCATATTTGAACAATCAGCTCAACTGTTAATGAGATTACATATTACTCACTTCTACATGGTTTTTGTGGTTTCTAGGTCTAGTACCTTTTATTCTGTTATATCTGCAATGTTATCATACCTACAGTACCATTTTAATTCATAAATTACTGGTGTGTCACAGTGCCTCTCTCCCAGGGCTAGTTCACATGGATTTAGTTGAGATGAGAGTGAAGTCATACAGTGAGTCAGCTTGCTTGCAATGGGGGTGGGTGGGTTAGCATGTTTACATAAAGGTTTCGGTCTTTTAGTAGTAATAGCTCTCAGGCAGCCATTTTAAATTAATAAAACGTGCATACATCAACAGTGATAGAGATTTGTAGATTAATCGGGGGGATGTGCTAAAAAAACTAAAGCTATTCCACTGTTGATTTTTCTTAGAAAAAGCACTTTAGTATTTGCCATATAACACAAGCAGTTTCATTCTTACAAAGCTGGACACAACATCAACTTTTGGATTGCAACGTACTTGAAATTTGAAGAAAACACCAATGGATGCGTGCTGTGTTGTTACGTGAATTCTTCCCTTGGCTGGGCCACAAATGCAGCAGCGCTAATTTATTAACAATTTATAGCACCTTCCTAAAGCAGACTTATTTGTGGAAATAAGGTCATCTGGAATTTGTTCATGAGTAATTATATTTAGGTGTCTTAAATAGGATCCCACTACTACCCCCACTGCTCATTGCTCTTCCTTGCATGATGAAATCGCACCCATTGTCATGGTGTAGTGAAACTTGGGTGCCCTTAGAATGGGTGGAAGCACCTTTTGCCAAACAATGCCTATAATCACTTACCACTAGTCATGCTGGGCTTCTGGGAGTTAATGTAAACAATCAATCAAAAATACCTGAAGTAACAACACCTGTAGAAGCAAAGGGTCTCCAGTAGAAAATTGTTTCCCATTCTTGTTGTCTGATGTAGAGGGTTGGTAACCTTCGGTCCATGAGGTACCTTGGACTTCCCAGCCAGCAAGGTAAATGCTGTCATTTAAACAAAAAACAAAAACCACCCACACATCTGGAGGGCCAAAAGGATCCCAACCTGTTCTCATGCAGAAATTCTATGCTAAAATGAGGGGGGAAATAGCCCCGTTTTTTAAAATATAAGAACAATGACAATCATAAGCTAACACATGAATGTTTTCATTGTTAGCTTGCTAGCAGCATTCATTTGAATTTAAAATTGGTATTTTGTGCTTTAGTGTCACCACAAGTTGTTTATGTCACTTGTGGCTCCATCCCTGGTCACCAGTTCCTTCAGGATTTAATGCTCTCGGCTGAAGAGTTTTGTGAGATCTCCCAACACAACCCACCTCAACATACCGAGATGAGTGGGGAATAATTCTTGTTCCTAGATAAACAGCTGCTGCTTCAGCTTCATCCCAACTGTTCAGTCTGACATATAGAGGAACTGATTGTATTTTTCTGATGTGTTTATATCTTGCAGTATACTTGAATAGCTGGGACAAAGAGCAATGAGCATCTCAATTTCTTTCGGAGCTTGTAAAATATTATACCTGACTTATTTAAACCAGGAATCTGTTTCTCTTCTTGGTGATCAGGCCTATGAGATAGGTAGCCAGAAAAACAAAGTGAGAGCCTCCAAGAGATTTGTCTGCTACTGCCCCCCCCCCCAATTGTTTTGTTCATTGTTTGGAAAGCCAAAGATTTCCCACCCCCTGAACCTTTCCTCTAATCATGATTTTATAATTAGGCATAACATTTGCTAGGCTGGATAATGAATGTAAATAATCATTATAGTATAGGTTACATGTCATCTGGTTAATTATCCCATGAAAATTGGAAGATTATTTTTTTAAAAAATATATAAATACTCAAACCCTGAGCGCAATACAAGCTGACTGTATTGTTGAACGTAAATGGTGTTTTCAGGAATTGGATATTTGTTCAGCTGAACTTGCATACTTTTAAGAAAACAAACTGTAAAGTGTATCTGTAAATATGTAGTTTGGCAACTTGATATTTGCTTTTAGCAATAGCATATAAATACATAAATACAATAGTGAATCCCACAGGGACCTTCTCACACTGAAAAATGTGTGTGAAATCACCCCCCATGTTGCAACTGTATATGCTGCAAGTGCTAATTCCCTTCTTTTCTCTGTTAAAAATCCAACTTCTTTCAACTGGAAGAACAGGAGAGCTATCTTCATGTATAGCCTGCACAATATAGCCTCATCAGCCCTGCTCCCTAATCTTCCCTTCATTGAAAAAAGGTAAATTTGCAGCTCTTGTCAAGACCTAGGAAGAGGCCATAACTTGGTGGCTGAACAGCAGCTATGCGTGGAAAACAATCCCAGATTGAGAGAGACGGAGAGAGCTGCTGCCATTCAGAGCAGGCAATCCTTGAGATGACCAAGTATGAGGCAGCTTCATAAATTCATATGCCATTAAGAGTTCAGTTTCTGATTCTGTGATATAATTGATGTCTGAGTGCCAATAATTTAGGGGTTTAGCCATAAGTCAAGTCAGAAGAAACCTGTATGTATATAGCAGCAGGGCAATGTCTCAGACTTTGAAATCATCCCTCACCCAGTCTTATGTGGGTGTCATAATACAGCAAGGCTTACATGATGCTATGTCTCCACCCTAGGCATCACTGGAAGAGGCCATAGGAGATTTTGCTGCTTGAAACCCCAACTTGATATCCAAAGAGGGAAAAGGGACAAAGGTGCCACCCTTCCTCCTCTTTTTCTTTCCTCTTGGCTAGAGACCAAAGGATTTGCTCACTCTTTTTGTGGCTGTGGAAACACAGTATGTCTTCTACATCTGCACAAAGGGAAAGCCATGTTGGTCTTCTTGCCATTTATTAACACTTGAGAATCCTACAGATGGTGTGGAATGTATTTTTAAGAGATGAAAATATATTTTTCTATTTGCTAATGTTAAGACTAGGTGGAAAGGGATTGCCAAATTTTGAGACTTCTGTGCAAAAGGCAGATGAGCATCTCCTGTCTTCTATTCCCCCCATTTTCAGGTTAAGAAATAGGAAGTACAATTCAGAACATGCAGCCTGAGGTCCTTTGTTTGCCAGCCTCCTAAAACCCAGCCTCCTACCAGCACTGTCCCGATCACGCTACCCCAACTCAAACAGAAGCACTATAGTGGTAGCATGTTCAGACAGGGGAAAGCCCAGCTCCTACACCTCCCAAACTTGCCTGTCCACTGAACAGCAGGCAGGACTTAACCTGCTAGTTACATAGAGCAACATGTTTGCATGCTATGTTTCAACACAAATGTTTGTCTGCATGTTATCTTCTGACTAATACTGTCTGTTCTACAGTACATAATCAATAAAACTATTTGTATGTTATTCAAGTGTGTGAATACCTTTGAGACAGAACACATCTAGTTCCTAGGAGGGAAGAACATATGGCCAGTTTTCCACATCCCACTAGTGTGCTGATACAGCTCCGGCCCATTTGGAGTATTTTTGGAACTGTATGGTTTTAATTTCTCTGAAACCAAGCCCAACAATAGAATAAACATTTCCAAAAGAACATGGCTTTGTGCATATCAGGCATACTGTGCTGAATCAGGTAGAATTGAATTCTGTGCCATGAACACTCAAGGTCACTGAAAAAAAAAGTCTGCTCTTGAATGAAGGGCAGTGAATAATGACAGACAGGCCCTAAAATACCGTTTCCCTGAAAATAAGACCTAACCTGAAAATAAGCCCTAGTATGATTTTTCAGGATGCTCGTAATATAAGCCCTACCCCCAAAAAAGCCCCAGTTAAATGAAACCCCGCCCTCCACCATTGTGCAACAACCAGATGACATAACTGCATTTGAATAAATGTAGATTGTTGTACATGAAAAAAAAATCCCCAGAAAATAAGCCCTAATGCGTTTTTTGGAGCAAAAATTAATATAAGACCCTGTCTTATTTTCGGGGAAATGCGGTACTACAGCCTTGCATAGATTGAGAAGCATTAATTGATATCAAATTATTTCACAAAAATACAAATTTTGACCAATTATTTCTTTAGCCTTCCAATTAAAACTCTATCTCAATCAACAATATATCCACCCCTTCAGTGCCCTGACAAGAACCAACTGCAAATTACCCAATTCCAGTGCATATCTATGTATATCTCAGGAGTTTCCAGTTTAAGTACACTTAACTAAGCACGCTGTAGACAAATAAAGAGGAATGCTCCCAACTAACTGGTGCGAGTTTCTAATTTTTAGTTGCATACAGGAGACAACAGGACATACTCAGACCAAAAGGAACATGTCTGGTGATTTTAGTGGTTATGTGTGCTTTTTTTTTTTTAAACAAACATTCTTTATTTTTACTTCCTGGGGAAAAAATCCACATAAGACAATGTCACCTTAATTACTAACAGCAGCTAATGTACAAGAGTTCTAAACCTGGGAAGAAACGGAACCAAAGCCACATGTATACCAAAACAGATCCCACTTGAAAGACTAGGAGTCTGTATTCTGGGAAGCACGAGCATCATTCCAATGAACTGGGCCGGGCATGAAGTACCGCTTTCTCAGATGATGGAGACGTTGTTGGGAGGCCATTCAACAGGGTAATGCTGTTGACTCCAAGCTACCATTTTCTAACTGGAAAAAGAAGGCCACTTGCTTCTAATCACAGGCCAATGAAAGGCATTTGGAGGCCATTTGTGGCATCTTGCATTACATAGGAGGAGCTTGCTGGGCAGTTGCCACAGGAGTTGCTTGGCGAGGCAGAGTGTACATTGCACCAAGAAATTGGTCTGCGATGCGTCCCGCTTCTCTCAGTCCACTCAGCAAAGCTCCATGTACAGTCGCAGGATAGTTGCGGATTGTGTGCTCCCCAGCAAAGAACAAACGAGGAATTGGCTGGAAAAAGAAACAGGTTGGCAATGTCAGCCAGACTCCCTTGAAACCTGCCAAGGATAACACCTGCAAAATCAAGGCAGGTAGAAGCAAAGTTGTATTTCCACGAATGCTTCCCCTAAACGTGAATGATACATGCCCTCTATAGGAATAGCCACATTTCCCAGATAACGGCAAATCAGTCAAACATCCCATAGGGATACCTGTGGCAGGAAACAGGGAATGCTTTCAGGGTTCATTTCTGGATGTTAAGTGATTATTCATACTGTTTCACTTACTGAAAGAGTGGAGCTGTTTTTAGTGCTGACTTAGCCACATGTTGCTATAAACCAGAAAATATGTTCAGCGTTTCAAACAAGGCTATACTGGCAAAGGTTTCCACATCTACTTGGACAGAATGACTGAGTCCAAATGTATTATTGGGTTAAGGGCATAATTCCTCAAACAAAACAGTCTCCAGTCTCACTTTCCATTAAGAACCAGTTTCCAAAATTTACTTAAGTTATAAACTACAGCTTGCACACAAAATCACAGAAGTAGCCTGTTTTTCATTTCCCCATTACTCGTTCAACAGACCATTTCCAACTAAGAGTGACCAAGAGCATATATGACAAGGACCAGCTTACCTTTGTGGCCTGCATACCAGTCAGCATTCATTTACTCCTAACACATTAAGAAATGGCAACCTATCAAGTTGTTTGGGGCAAAAAATATTTGAAGAACTAAGGGACAAAACTGCCATGGACAAATAGATCATCTGAAGGTCAGAGATGTGCACAAAACTAGCCATGTACCATAACCCAGTCTGTATTTGAATAAGGGTGTCCACCCTGTGTCCTTCTGGTGACCCTCTCTGATCTGGTACTTGTCTGGATGCTTGACTGTGTGTCTGTTTCTTGATCCTGATAAAAATACACATTGCTGCAAACAGGGAGAGACAAACATGTCGACTATGACGTGGGTTGGGGATTGGGCTGCAGAGTTTTGGAGATCTGGGAGATCTTAAATCCTCAAAACACATTGGGGAATTTTAGTCCTGTACACAGGCAACCTTTTAGCACAAAGGCGAGCAGATGGGGTATTCTGCAGCAACACTCTAACAAGTAAAAAGAAAAAAGAGGGAGAAGGGAAAAGAAAAGAAAAGCAAGTCTTACTCTAGTGCACTAATTCTGACCTAGTCACACAAACCCCATAATGCAGTGCATTTTTATATAATTTGACCTCATGAATGTTGGACTGAATTTGAAAGATCAGGGTGCACCCTACCATGTGGGCCACCAGTGGCTACTTGCTTTTCCCTGTACTAGCTCAAAAATTGCAAAAAATAACCCTGATTTGGCTGTTTTCATCCAAAAACTAATGCATGCCTGTAGTGGAATTATATCTTCACAAGACAATGTAACTTCCTCACATGATACTTCCAATTAATGTAAGAAAAAAAATGTATGTCTTATTAGAATAAATAAATGCTCATGGCAAAGAGTGCCAGAGTCACATCAGAGATCCCGAAGAACTGATTCCTGCTATTCCTGTTCTCACCTGTGGAGCTCCTGGAATGGCTGGTCCTGGAGTTATTGGCTGAGCCATCAGGTCATAGTCATTTCCTGAAGATCCAGCTGCTACATAGGAATAGGATCCTCGGGCCCAAGGATCAGCCCGCCAACGAGATACTACTGTCTCCTTGGGCTGAGGACAAAACAGAAAAGAGGGAAAACAAATGCATGACAGCGGTTTAGTTATCAAAAGGGAACTACTTTCACTTTGGATTTAAGGAGTCCCTGATACCTAGAACGGACAGAAAGCTTATGTCTATGCACACTCACAAAGAAAACACTGAAAAATCTGCAAGAAGGGGAAAACCTTGGAAGTACTAGAAATATATGACTTCTGACTCTGGCCAGAAATATTTCAAGAGGCCTAAGAACATGTAACAACCCAAAGAGGGCACCCGAGGCACAGACTGATACTGACTCCATGTCTTTTTACACAGTATAGGAAATACCTTTTTCTGGTTCCCAAGAAGACGTTTTTTAGGAGTGAGCAATAGGATAGGGACACCATGGCCAGTTTACCTAGTCAATCACGTCAAAGAATTATTACTATTTCCACTTATACCCTACTTTTCTTCTCAAACCAGAACTCAAGATGGATTGCACTAATAAAAACAAGCAAAATAAATGGTTTTTAATAATAAAAGTGTGAAGACTTCCCTACATATAACTCTCTGCACACTCTTCTAACCCAATCTTTGTTGTGAGAGACTAGATTCTGAGTCAGCATATAGTTCTTTGGAGGGGGAGTCACACGCCTAGTGCATTATGAATAAGTAAAATCCTGTAACAAACCTGCCTGAGGTTGTCTGTTCAAGTTGCAGAAAATATTCCCCTCTCCCCAAGTTAAGTGAGATCTAATTTCACAGTCCACATTATTTGTATGAGTGCAATAGATATAATGTTACAACAGCAGCAATACTGATGTACTCAATTTAAAGGACAGAAGGTGTTGTTTTGCTTTTCTGTTCTCCATTCTCTGCAAAACAGAAAAGAAGAGCCTCCTGAGAGGGATGACAAGGCGAGGTAAATGGGCAGGGAGGTCACACCAGCGAGGCCGTTCTTTCCAGCTGGTGAAAACCAAGAAAGCCTGAAGAAGTGTCCTCATGCAACTCAACAGCGGCTTCAACACAACTTTATTTTAAGGACAGATCCTCTCTAGACTCGAAGTTTTATTCCAATAAAATAAATTCCCCTACAGAAGTTACAACACGAGCAAGTTACACAGGCAGCTAGCACAAAGGTTTTCAGCAGCATCTAGGCTGGCAATGAGGAGTGCTTGCTTGTTTATTATTTTAACCTCTATAAGGTTCCCCTTGACATTTAGTCCAGTCGTGTCTGACTCTAGGGGGCGGTCCTCATCCCCGTTTCCAAGCCATAGAGCCAGCGTTTGTCCGTAGACAGTTTCCGTGGTCACGTGGCCAGCGCGACTAGACACGGAGCGCCGTTACCTTCCCACCGTGGTGGTACCTATTTATCTACTTGCATTTTTACATGCTTTCGAACTGCTAGGTTGGCAGGAGTTAACCTCTATACCACCCCATTAAGTGTGAACACACTCTGGGTGGTTCACAACTAGAGATGGGGGTATTCGTATATGAATACGAATACCCCCACACGGGTGGACCTAACGAGGGTCCTTAGGAGGAGGGACGACGAGCCTCCCTGCCAGGTCTAAGAGTGGCTTGCCGACCACAAGCTCCAGAGTGATAGGAAGGGAGTGCGGAGTCTGCGGCAACAGTGGAAGGCGAGTGGACCATCCGGCCCCAGGGGACTGGACCCTCGTCTCTCTTCACAACACATCAAGTTATTACAATCAAACAGTAGAACATTACAAGATACAACAGATGTTGAACTACAGGTCCCATCATCCGTTGACACTAAGCTATGCTGGCTAGGGTTAAATAGGAGATATGGTCCCACACTATCTGAAGGACCAACATTTCCTATCTCGATCTAGTATTGATATAATTATCAGTGCCATACACTGATAATGACAAATAAAAGGTTAATTAGGGTCCTGGTCCAGATGCAACTATAACAAGTGAACACAATACCTGAGGGACTGCACTGCTGCCAAAAATGCCCTTGAGAATAGCAAGGCAGCGCCCAACAATGACATCATCACTAATGTTCTCCATGATTCCAGCTGCTTCCCCTGCCACCAAGGCCAGCAGAATAGGTGCTATGTAGGAAGGGAAAAGAATGATTACTAATACACCAACAGCCTACTTTTAAATACATCATTACTTGTCTAGCAGTCAAAGACTTTTATGAGTCTTTAGTTTATGAGTGTTTCCAAGCATCTCTGGCAAACTCCCTCAAAAGCAGAACAGATTCTGCATCCTGATAAAGACTTACAAAACCCTGTGAGATTTAAGGGAGGAGAGGGAGGAAATTCATCATCGGCAGACAAGGACTGGTGATCAGAGATGATGGAGTGTGCTGGGTTCCAGACATTTCGGTTCGGAGGGGAGAAGTCCAAGCTTCCAATTCATTTATGTGTGCATTTTCAAGCCAAATCTGATTAAATACACCACCTCCAATGCAGAATGAAGAAAGGGGAATTTCATCTACTCCTCACTTTCCTCACAGTGGCTGAACTCTAGCAGTAAGTCACAACTAGAGCAGGCCCGCTGAATCAGTGGGGATTTGGTGAGTCAGCTCCTCCATAGGTTCCACTGATTCAGTGGGTCTACTCTACTTGCAGTTTACTGGATTTTAGATGGAAGCTATGAAGTTCAAAGCATTTTACTCATATTGTTGTCATAGAACAGCTACGGGGGTGATGGG
Organism: Intellagama lesueurii; assembly: GCA_037013535.1. NCBI lineage: Eukaryota > Metazoa > Chordata > Lepidosauria > Squamata > Agamidae > Intellagama > Intellagama lesueurii. The sequence continues at coordinate 11,888,614 of JBAJHW010000009.1, read as the reverse complement.
GGGCAGGCAAGCTCAGGGTGAGAACCCATGATTTGTATACCAATACAAGGTTCGATTCCAGGCTCCTTTTCAAAGGATCAAGGAGTAGGTGAAGGGAAAGACCCCTGCTTGAGACACTGGACAGCCACTAACAGAGGAAACAGCACTGAACTAGACAAACAGCCTAACATGGTACAGGGTAGCTTCCTGCAATGGGAACACAGCGGATGTGGGGCTCAACTAATCAAGCCCTTTTCTGTGAAGCAGCTTGCTAGACAGCCTGCTTCCTCCCAGCATCACTGACACGATATATATGCCTACACAGCTGCAGTTTCAATGGTTCACAATAAGATATATTTGTTCAAATAAATATAGCAAGTTTCATCAGCCTGAGAAATAGCACCATTTTACGGGCATCTTCCCATTTTCAACATATCTGCACGTTTCACTTTGTTACACAAAAAACCTGCAGAACTAGTGGGATTGAATGGCTTTTAATAAAGTCCAAATGAATCTGATCTCTTTCCCTATCGTGAAGAAAGATTTGAGAACAGGCCTCAAATATATCTGCCCTTGCAAGTTAAACAGGTACCGTTTAATACTTCATGGAGCTTGTTTTGTTTCAAGAGGCTGTGTTGGCCTCACTCTGAAATACTTGCTAATGGTTACTTAAGACATATTAAGGGATTTTGATGCTCATGTTATGGAAACAAATCAAAGCATGCTTTGGTGCAACTACCTTTGTAAAGATTCCAAAACAGGAAAAGCTCTCCCCTGCTGGCTGTCGTGCTGCCAACGTGACCAAACAAATTGACACTCGGATCCCAGAACACACGGTCAAAGCACAGCACAACCTAAAAAGGTGGAAAAAGTGAGCATCAATGTTCCCTTTAAGCTGTACGCTCATCAGGGCTGCTCACCAGCAGCCGGCTTGTTTACTTCCACTTTCGGAAGAAACCCTGCCACCCCTCAGTGGGGTGAGGCTCCTGCGCAGCCAGGCAGAAAATTACAGGGAACGTTGGTGAGGATCCCAGAAAGTTTAATGTTCTTGGGTTATGTTACACTGTAGATGTTAGAGATATGTACTTTTCTTTCAGAAAACATTTCAAGACTGACACAGCCACACCTAATTATATACCTCTCACTTATGTAACACCAAGATTCACACATCCCCAAAAGATTATACAGCAAAGTTTATGAGCTATACAGGAGTTCTTGAAAATTCCAGTCTGCATCCAAGGTCCACTGATACTACCGATGGTCTAATACAGGGGTCCCCAACCCCCGGTCCGCGGGCTTGCCGGAACTGGGCCGCGGAAACGGATCTCTGCCCACCCACCTGCCCACACAGTGGGCGTGTCACGCTGATGGGGAGGTGTGTCGCGCTCACGCAGGGGGCGTGTCACGCTCGCGGGGGCCGTGTCGTACTCGCACAGGAGCCAGCCCCCCCAACTGGTCCACAGTCCCAAAAAGGTTGGGGACCACTGGTCTAATATACATGAATGGAAAGAAAGTGGAAACTGTGGATGCAATACTTCTATACACCAGTGCCTGAGACATGAGCCAATTCCAGCATCTAAAGCAGAAAGGGGAGAACAGAATCCTTCTGTCTTATAAGAAATATTCATTTCTAGGCCTCCTAAGGAGAGTCTTAATGGACCCCTTTGCCTCTCTGAATATTTCTGCATCTTATTCTCAGCTGTGGAAAGAAACCAAGAAAAAAAAAAAAGCTTCCATCCATTCCAGTGGCAGGTAAGGATATAGCTATGACTTCACTCCTCTGCCTACATATAGCTTTGTGCCTTTCAAGTTACCTTGTTAAGGTTTCCAAATCCCATCCTCTGCACAGCTGATGTCTTCCACTCTGGAAGAGGAGGGACAAACTGTACTGCAGGAGGCTGTTGTTTTAGCACGCCCAAGGGAAGAGTACACAGAACAGCATCACACTTATAAATAAATGTTTGGCTAGTGGAACGCGTGTTGACAGCTATTACTTCACATCCTGCCAAGAGGGGGGAGAGAAAGTAAAAGTGAATGCCATATAAGCAAACAATTATTATTATTATTATTATTATTATTATTATTATTATTATTAATAATAATAATAATAATAATAATAATAATAATAATAATAATAATAATAATAATAATAATAATAATATTGGATATATGGCTGGAGAAACGGCTACAATTAGGTCCTAAATTAATTTTACTATCCATATTTTTGGTTCCTTAACTCTGAATATTAGTTGAATTTGCGTTCTACCAGTTCACAATGCTATGGTCTTTTCTGTTGGACCTCCAAATAAATAATTTGTGATTTTCCTCTCAAAATAAATTCACAGCTACTGTGGACATATTGCTCAAGGCCACCTTAAGGACCTTACTTTTTAGTTCTAAGATGATGACTGCTAGGCAGAGACTTAAACCCGCATCTCCATGCTCCAAACAATAAATGTCCCACTGATACTGCAGAGTCCTCCCCCTGCAGCCGTACAAATTCATCATGTATCTCCTTCCTTATTTCCCATTTTGGTTCCCAGGTTCCATTACATAAAATCTTTATTTTACCCTCTTCTCCAAACATTCTTCCTCATTCTGAGCTGACAGCCACTATTCTGTTACATAGTCTTTTAAAGCATATTATTTTTAACCTTTTTGACCTACTTGATTGGGGGGGGGGGGAGGCAGGTAACAGTGGATTCCCCCAATCATGCTTGAGACAGTTTCACTCTGTTTTTTTCATTCCACTGCCTAAATTTAATCACTTCTTGTATTGCAAGATGTAGGAAACATGCCCAATCATCAAGCAACCACAGATGATGCATGACAGGAAGCTGCGCTCATGGTCTCACAAGCTATGACCAAGCCGCAACCTTACTTTACAGAGCTAGGGATGACTCCTCATGGTGCTAACCTGAAGCTGTGTAGCGAACCTGTCGAACCGCGGTATTGAGCTTAATGTCCAATCCTTCAGCCAAAGCCACGGGCACACAGGAATAGCCATTTCTCACAGTCAAATGGCTGCCTGTGAATTCAAAATCATCATCCTAAAATGGAAAGGAGGCGATGTAAAAGTCCCATCAGTGCATTTGTGACAAATTTCCCTCCCACCATCCCATGATTAGTAAAGGACAAGGAGCAGTGAAAAATCTCTGTAAGTGACAATGACAAAAGTCAACTGCGTATGTAAGTAGCAGCTTAAGTAAGTAGCAGCCTTTTGCCATTGATATCTTCAGGAATATGAAGGAACAGGAATCCAACTATCATTCCAGAAAGTTTCTGGATGTGTTGTTCACATAATTCAGTGGTCTGATTTACACAGCAGCAGATGAAAATAATTCTCACTTCTAGTCTCTGAAAGCCTTGAGGACGGATCACATAACTAACCTTATCCAGACCTGTGTCCCACACATGGGGGCAGAGAAGGAAAGCAAGCAAGCAATAGCCCACCCTTCCTTTCTGCCCACACAGTGTGCTTGCTTGTCTCACTTTGGAAAGCCCCCATGTTTGGAACAACACTCTTACTGCATGCAAAACCCAGTACAACACTGTGTGGTCAATTCCCAGATTGCATATGGAATACCAACTGTAAAAAGAGAGGTTACTTACCTGTAACTCTGGTTCTTCGAGTGGCCATCTGTGAATTCACACTAATGGGTTTAATTCTGCACTTGCGCAGAGGTTTCGGAATATTCTAGAGATTTAACACGCGTTCGCCAGGACCGCCCCCCTAGTGCACGTGGCCCGCCTGCCCTGGTGATTGCCTCAGTTCCCAAACAGCCTGCCGCTGTATAGAATAAAACAGACGTGACGGACAGAGGGGAGGACGGGCGGGAAGTGTGAATTCACAGATGACCACTCGAAAAAACAGAGTTACAGGTAAGTAACCTCTCTTTCTTCTTTGTGGTCTCTGTGAATGCACACTAAAGGGTGATTAACAAGCTTACCTATCCGGAGGAGGGACGTCACGGAAGAACAGATGAAAGAACCGCTCGTCCGAAGGCAGCATCCGACTTTGCTCTGACATCTAAGTGGTAATGAGAGGCAAAGGTCGGCAGAGTTGACCACGTGGCGGCCTTGCAGATGTCAGGAACAGGGACACCTCTCAGGAAAGCTGTGGAGGCAGCCACCGCCCTTGTGGAATGTGCTTTAATGCCAGTAGGCAGAGGCTTTTTAGCAAGCTGGTATGCGAGGCGTAACAATCCATCGAGAGATGGTTTGGGGATAAACATGAGATCCCCTGTGTGATAAATGCGGGGAAACAAAAAGCCTCTTAGACTTGTGAAAGGAAGACGTTCTGGAAACGTAGAACGCCAAGGCTCGTCTGACATCTAAGAGGTGAAGAGAGCACTCCAAGTCATTGGTTGGTGATGGAAAGAAGGTAGGTAAAATAATGAGTTGTCTAAGATGAAACTCAGAGATAACCTTAGGTAGAAAGGAGACATCGGGATAGTGTAACTTTGTCAGGGTGGAATTGGAGGACGGAGAGTCGACTCGAAGAGCCGCGAGTTCAGAAGCTCTGCAAGCAGAAGTAATAGTCACCAAAAATAGGGTCTTAAAGGAAAGAAAACAATCCGATGTAGTTGCAAGAGGTTCAAAGGCAGGTAGCATGAGACGTCGGAGGACAGTATGTAACAACCATTGTGGTGGTGGGGAGGGCCTGGAGGGGCGCAAATTGGAAACGCCTCGTAGAAATTGTTTCAGGGTCGGGTGCCTGAAGAGCAGGGCAGCATCAGAGACTTTTGGTTGGTACGCCACTATGGCGGAGATATAAACTTTAAGCGTAGACAAGGAAAGATGTTGATTGACAAGATGAGAAAGGAAGGCAAAGGAGTGCCTGAAGAGTTGTTGGTGCAGTAGGGAAATTGTGTTGAACCGCAAATTTTTGAAAGGCAGACCACTTGTAAGCATAAAGTTGCGTGGTAGCAGGCTTTCAGGCATGAGCTAGAATAGTAGCTACAGAGGTTGAATCCTCCACGCTGTGAGATGAAGAGTCTGGAGGTCGGGATGAAGGGTCCTTCTTTGATGTTGAGTGAGCAGGTGAGGAATGGGGGGGGGGGGAGATGAATGAAGTTGGTGGATATGGGTGCCTGGGCCACCATGGGGCAATGAGGATGGCATTTGAGCGATCTTGGTGGAGTTTGACAATGGTCCGCAGGAGGAGAGGAATTGGAGGGAAGAGGTAGAGCAGGTGTAAGGTCCACTGCGTCATGAGTGCATCTCCGAGGGAGCCTGGCCCGATGCCCACTCTGGAGAAGTCTGGGGCACACTCGGTGTTGTGTGACGTGGCAAAAACGTCTATTCTGGGATGTCCCCATAGGCTGCAGAGCTGGAGGAATATGGAGTCGTCAAGCACCCACTCGTGCATCTGAGTGCGAAGCCTGCTGAGAGTATCTGCCAGTTGGTTGTGCTGAGTGGAGATATGGACCGCTACAGGAAAGATATGGTGGTCGAAACACCATTCCCATAGTTGAACGGCAAGGTATAGTAGAGGAAGGGAGTGGGTTCCACCTTGTTTGTTGATATAGAAGAGTGCCGTGGTATTGTCTGTAGTCACCTGCACAGCCATGCCGGTAATAAGAGGTTCGAAAGCACAGAAAGCTTTGAAGATGGCGAGTAACTCGAGATTGTTGATGTGAAGAGATTTTTCGTAGCGAGACCAGGGAGCGTGAATATGAAGGTCTCTGCAATGCGCTCCCCAACCAATGGGACTGGCGTCGGTGGTAATCTGAACTGTAAATTGAAGAGGTGCAAAGGGTCTGCCGATAAAGAGATTGACTGCTGTGTCCCACCATAGTAGTTGGGCTGCGAGTTTGGAAGTGACCTGTAGAATTTTGGTAGGTGGGTCGGACATGGGGTCAAAGAGGGACAGATACCCTGCTTGTAGGGAGCGCATTTTGAGCCGAGCATGCTGTATGACCGACGTGGTGGAAGCAATGATGCCGAGGAGGCATTGAGCTTGATGCGCAGTTATGAGCGTGCGAGGTTGTAAGTGTTGGACGAGAGAGTGTATCTTCATCACTCACTCGTGAGGCAAAAAGGCTCTTGCTTTTTGTGAATCGAAAATGGCACCTATGTAGGTGACCTTTTGTGAAGGAATTAGAATGGATTTGTCTTTGTTAACCCTGAGGCCCAGGTCCGCTAGGAGAGAGAGAGTTAGGTCGACATCGTGCAGAGCAACCAATCATCAATGTATGGAAAAATTGAAATTCCGTGAGTGCAGAGATGAGCCACAATGGGGGCCATACACTTTGTAAATACTCGTGGTGCAGTGGAAAGTTCGAACGGGAGGGCTTTGAATTTGTAGGTGGCTTGTCCTAGGGAGAATCTGAGGAATTTGCGGTGATCTTGACAGATGGTGATATGAAAGTAGGCATCGCTTAGGTCTATGACAGCAAACCAGTCGTTTTCTTGAAGTATTGGTAGGATGCGTTCTAGTGTCACCATGCGGAAGCATTTCTGAACAATGTAGTAGTTTAGGTCGCAGAGGTCGAGAATGGGACGAAGGCCTCCGTCTTTTTTTGGAACAGTAAAGTACTGGGAGAAGAACCCGGGATCGCCTTCTTGTAGGGTGACAGATGATATGGTGTCCTTTGAGAGAAGGGATTGAATCTCTTGTTCCAAGACAGTTGATGGTGTGGTTAGAACGATTCTTGGTGGTGGCAAAAAGGCAAACTCTATTGCATAGTCGGTGGCTATAATAGCGAGGACCCAAGAATCGGTGGTGATAGATGCCCACGATGGAAAATGGGCTAAAAGGCGGGTGGTGTTGGGGGGCGGAAAGTGAAGTGAACGGATCTGGGTGAAGGAGGAGTCAAAGACTGTGTTTTGTTTTCTTGTCAGGGCCCCTGAAAGATTGCCTGGGACATTGTCTTTGTGTGGCGTGTTGAGGTTGGAAGGAAGAAGAAGACTGAGGTAAGTACCGTTGTTTGTCAGGGAAGGATTTGTATTGTTGGTAGGGGTACGAACGGCGCCATTGGTATCTCTGGGGTCTATAGTACTTTTGAGTATTGTATGAGCATGCTGTTTTTCTCATCTTTTGCAGGTTATCTAGAATCTCATCTGTCTTCTCGTCGAAAAGGCTGACGCCATCGAAAGGTACCGCGTTTCCCCAATAATAAGACAGGATCTTATATTAATTTTTGCTCCAAAAAACGCCTTAGGGCTTATTTTCAAGGGATGTTTTATTTCTTTCAAGTACAACCATCTTGTTGTTGTTTAGTCGTTAAGTCGTGTCCGACTCTTCGTGACCCCATGGACCAGACCACGCCAGGCCCTCCTGTCTTCCACTGCCTCAGAATTGAATTGGGTCAAATTCATGTTGGTAGCTTCAAGGACACTGTCCAACCATCTCGTCCTCTGTCATCCCCTTCTCCTCTTGCCTTCACACTTTCCCAACATCTTTTCCAGGGAGTCTTCTCTTCTCATGAGATGGCCAAAGTATTGGAGCCTCAACTTCAGGATCTGTCCTTCCAGTGAGCACTCCGGGTTGATTTCCTTCAAAATGGATAGGTTTGTTCTCCTTGCAGTCCAGGGGACTCTCAAGAGTCTCCTCCAGCACCACAATTCAAAAGCATCAATTCTTCGGCGGTCAGCCTTCTTTATGGTCCAGCTCTCACTTCCATACATCGCTACTGGAAAAACCATAGCTTTGACTATGCGGACCTTTGTCGGCAAGGTGATGTCTCTGGTTTTTAAGATGCTGTCTAGGTTTGTCATTGCTTTCCTCCGAAGAAGCAGGTGTCTTTTAATTTCGTGGCTGCTGTCACCATCTGCAGTGATCATGGAGCCCAAGAAGGTAAAATCTGTCACTGCCTCCATATCTTCCCCTTCTATTTGCCAGGAGGTGATGAGGCCAGTGGCCATGATCTTAGTTTTTTTGATGTTGAGCTTCAGACCATTTTTTGCGCTCTCCTCTTTTACCCTCATTAAGAGGTTCTTTAATTCCTCCTCACTTTCTGCCATCAGAGTGGTATCATCTGCATATCTGAGGTTGTTGATATTTCTTCCGGCAATCTTAATTCCGGCTTGGGATTCCTCCAGTCCTGCCTTTCGCATGATGTATTCTGCATATAAGTTAAATAAGCAGGGAGACAATATACAGCCTTGTCTTACTCCTTTCCCAATTTTGAACCAATCAGTTGTTCCATATCCAGTTCTAACTGTTGCTTCCTGTCCCACATATAGATTTCTCAGGAGATAGATAAGGTGGTCAGGCACTCCCATTTCTTTAAGGACTTGGGATAGTTTGCTGTGGTCCACACAGTCAAAGGCTTTTGCGTAGTCAATGAAGCAGAAGTAGATGTTTTTCTGGAACTCTCTGGCTTTCTCCATAATCCAGCGCATGTTAGCAATTTGGTCTCTAGTTCCTCTGCCCCTTCGAAATCCAGCTTGTACTTCTGGGAGTTCTCGGTCCACATACTGCTGAAGCCTACCTTGGAGGATTTTGAGCATAACCTTGCTAGTGTGTGAAATGAATGCAATTGTACGGTAGTTGGAGCATTCTTTGGCACTGCCATTCTTTGGGATTGGGATGTAGACTGATCTTTTTGAATCCTCTGGCCACTGCTGAGTTTTCCAAACTTGCTGGCATATTGAGTGTAGCACCTTAACAGCGTCATCTTTTAAGATTTTAAATAGTTCCACTGGAATGCCATCACCTCCACTGGCCTTGTTGTTAGCCATGCTTTCTAAGGCCCACTTGACTTCACTCTCCAGGATGTCTGGCTCAAGGTCAGCAACCACACTATCTGGGTTGTCCGGGACATCCAGATCTTTCTGGTATAATTCCTCTGTGTATTCTTGCCACCTCTTCTTGATGTCTTCTGCTTCTCTTAGGTCCCTCCCATTTTTGTCCTTTATCATGTCCATCTTTGCACAAAATGTTCCTTTAATATCTCCAATTTTCTTGAACAGATTTCTGGTTTTTCCCTTTCTATTATTTTCCTCTATTTCTTTGCACTGTTCGTTTAAGAAGGCCCTCTTGTCTCTCCTTGCTATTCTTTGGAAGTCTGCATTCAATTTTCTGTAACTTTCCCTATCTCCCTTGCATTTTGTTTCCCTTCTCTTCTCTGCTATTTGTAAGGCCTCGTTGGACAGCCACTTTGCTTTCTTGCATTTCCTTTTCTTTGGGATGGTTTTTGTTGCTGCCTCCTCTACAATGTTACGAGCCTCCATCCATAGTTCTTCAGGCAATCTGTCCACCAAATCGAGTTCCTTAAATCTGTTCTTCACTTCCACTGTGTATTCATAAGGGATTTGGTTTAGATTATACCTGAGTAGCCCAGTGGTTTTTCCTACTTTCTTCAGTTTAAGCTTGAGTTTTGCTATAAGAAGCTGATGATCAGAGCCACAATCAGCTCCAGGTCTTGTTTTTGCTGACTGTATAGAGCTTCTCCATCTTTGGCTGCAGAGAATATAATCAATCTGGTTTTGGTATTGCCCATCTGGTGATGTCCATGTGTAGAGTCGCCTCTTGTGTTGTTGGAAAAGAGTGTTTGTGATGACCAGCTTGTTCTCTTGACAAAACTCTATTAGCCTTTGCCCTGCTTCGTTTTGAACTCCAAGGCCAAACTTACCTGTTGTTCCTTTTATCTCTTGACTCCCTACTTTAGCATTCCAATCCCCTATAACGAGAAGAACATCTTTCTTTGGTGTCAGTTCTAGAAGGTGTTGTAAGTCTTCATAGAATTGGTCAATCTCGGCCTCTTCAGCATCGGTGGTTGGTGCATAAACTTGGATTACTGTGATGTTGAAAGGTCTGCCTTGGATTCGTATTAGTCATGTCATCTTCTGGTGGCTGTACAAGGGTGGAGGGCGGGGTTTCACTTCACTGGGGCTTATTTTTGGGGTAGGGCTTATATTACAAGCATCCTGAAAAATCATACTTGGGCTTATTTTCAGGTTAGGTCTTATTTTTGGGGAAACAGGGTAGGTCTTCAATGCACATGCGAGAGTCATCAGCGATATGGGCTGAACGGAGCCAAGCATGTCTTCAGAGGGCAACAATGATGGCCCTGTGCTTTGATGCGGCTTCAATGACGTGTTGTGCTGTGATGCGTTCCTGACGCACCAAAGCCATGGCCTCTTGATGAAAAGAGAGGCCACGGGCTTTATAGTCTCCAGGTGCTGCTTGAAGAGTTGGAAGGGCCTTATTCCACCTGTGATAAACTCCCATGGCTGCAAGATAATTGGCAGCACATAGGGTAAAGGAAGCAAGCGAGTAAACTCTGCAGCCAATGATATCAGGCTTCCTACCCTCCTTGTTATTAGGAGTAGCATTAGAGCGACTGCATGCTCTGTTTTGTGTAGCATCAACAATTACAGAACTGGGAGGCGGATGCTTGGAGAGGAAGTCACTATTGTCCCCGTGAGTTTTATATAAATTCTCAACCCTCCGAGAAATCTGAGGTACCGAGGATGGTTTGGACCATGACTGTCTGATTAATTTTAGAAGAGATGGGCTAAACCCCATACGGAGTGGGCGTGTCTGGTTTTCATTAATGTCCTCATAGACTTTATCCGACTCTGATTGGACTGGTTGCTGGACATCAAGGTCCATGGCCTTGGCTATGCGGAGCACTAGCTGTGAGTAGGAGGAGAAATCCTCAGACGGAGATGGAGGATTGGTATCGGCGACATCCGAATCAGGAGTTGGTAAGTTAGGAGGAGACCCTTGTGGTGTCAATGAGTCTGAAGTTTCAGAATTGGAAAACTGTATAGGTGATGGTGAAACCTGTTGATATGGAGAGGCTGGTGCTTGAGGGACTTCCTGCGGGTGGCGTTTAGATTTAGTGATACCGTGTTTAGACAGTATTACCTGCGCAGAATGGTGAGATGTAAGGCGCTTATGTTGGCGAGCCTTAGTGGTGTCTAGAGGCGCGGGTGAAGGCCCGGTATAGGTTGTGGTAACCTGAAGAGAGGAAGAGCGGACCTGTGAAAGCGTAGCAGACTCAGCAGGTGACAATGAAACCAAAGTCGACAGTCGGGGCCACTTTGGTACCGAAGGTGGTTGAACTGCAATAGATTCAGTATGACTTCTCTTACGAGAGGACTTGCACGGTTTCAGAGGAGGAGGAAGGTACCGGAGGAGGAGGAAGGGTATCGTCCTCAGAGGACTGGTCATATTCATGCCTCAGGTGGTACTGAGGAGGAGATGGTGAGTCGGAAGAGCCAGAAGGATAATAATATGCGTATCGAAGACGCTTGGTGTGGTGGAATGCCCATGTCCCACCTGTCCATCATGTGGAGCTCTAGAGCTGGAGCCTATGAAAGGACAGGAGGGCGGAGTCAGAGAGACAGTAGGAGACTGAGAGAGGAGGAGAGAGGAGGTTTTGGAGGTTTATGAGAGAGATTGGACAGTTGGAGTAGTTGGTTTATGTGTTAAAGAATAGTTAAAAGATATAAGTAAAATAAAATAGATTGACAGTCATCAGATCTTATTCCAGTGATTAATGAAACGTAATACAAATAAAGAAACGTGTTTTAATATCCAAGTGAGTGCAACATAATATAACATCTATGAACATACTTGTGTGATTTAACAACTAAGTAATAAATAATCAGTTATATTTGACAACACGTGTTCAAGAAGCATCTTTGGTAAAGTGTGGATAACGATCCACTGGTGGCAGTTGGTGAAAGGAGAAATAAGCAAGTCGTGTCCAAAGGTGGACCTGGGTTTGAGGGGAAACAAACTAGGGACACTGGGGGGTGCGCGACACTTGGGTTCGATGTAATGTCTGGTATCAGGCTGCCAGCGATGGTATCAAGCGATGTCGATACCGTTTGGCTGGAGGTTCGTAATAGGTAGGAGGCTCATAAATGGTGACTTGCTTGGGATGATGGTATCGAGCCCAGGAGTCATGCGATGCCTGCAACCCCGTAGATACCGAAGGTTGTGGAAGTTCAGCATCGGATTGGCAAGTCTGGTGCATCTTCCTAGACCTCTTACGCGGAGGTAAGGGATCAACCAAAATGGATGCTGAATCCAATTTGCACACAGAGACAGAGCAACCAATAGACTTGGGGCTCGAGCAAGCCGAATATGGAAGTACTGTTACCTCAGCCAAGGTATTAGCCCACGATGGAGACTGGGCAAGGACAGAAGGTGGTTGGCCCGACGGAGGCGGGATGGAATCATGGTCCCAGTCAAGATCTATGGTAGGCTGGTCCTGGATAGGAAGCGATTGTTGTTTAGTAGCTTGCGAATCAGTAGAAGGTTTCTTTGGTTTCTTGGGCTTGGGCCGCTCCGATTTCGGAGGCAGCTTCAGTGTCGGGGTTGACTGTGACGTCGATCCCGAGGACTTCGCCTTAGAGGTAGATTTCGGTTTTGACGATGTTGCTTTCGGCAGCGGAGAAGTAGTGGTAATATCAGAAGAAGCAGGCGGTGGCTGTGAGATTTGTGTATCGTCCATGATGGGTAGTGGAGGATGTAGGGATCATTCCCACAGGAAAGATCTGAGGCGTTGTTGGCGGAGTTTAAGAGCTTGTTTTGTGAGATTCTTGCAAAAATGGCAAGAAGCTGGTTGATGGGATTCTCCCAAACAGAACAGGCAAGAGTCATGTCCGTTGGAGAGGGGAATCTTATTTGGGCACGAAGTGCACCTCTTAAATGGCCCTGTGGGGGCCATAAAAGGCGGGAAGGGAGGGGGGAAAGGGGGGTGGAGAGAAGGAAAACAGATCAAAAAGTGTCTCACTGATTTCTTTCTGTCTTTATTCTTTCTCTTCTCTAGGAATCGTAAGAACAAGTCGCGAACGGAGAGCTCATCGTGAGATGAAACCTCAGTGGCGGCAAAAAGGAACTGAGGCAATTGCCAGGATGGGCGGACCACGTGTACAAGGGGGGCGGTCCTGGCGAACGCGTGTTAAAGCTCTAGAATATTTTGAAGCCTCCGCGCAAGCGCAGATTAAACCCTGTGTGCATTCACAGAGACCACGAAGAAGAATCTGGATTTATGTGCAAATGTTATCTGCATATCCCTTTTAAGAACATCATACCCATGCATATATATCAGGAGTACTGGAGAAGTGCCACACATATGTAGAGGAAGATGCTCCCTTATCATGAAAGCTCCATATATAGACAGTGAATCTCAGGACAGTTCATCCAACCCAAAGGAAGTCAGCTAATAGTAGAACATTAAGTAGTACATTTATATAGTATTTTGTCTCCTAAATTCTGTAAGGCTGCATCAGGCACTACCAAAGTGCAAGTTGTTGGTTCTGGAGCACTGGTTTCAATCTGGATTTGAGTGTACATATTTGTTCAAACTACCTTATAGAAATCTTACAGTGTATATTCTGAAAAAATACCACAAAAGGATGGATACACAGGCTGTATGAGAGAGAGAAGAATGAAGAGCATTTGAACAGCATGTCTGTGATCAAAGAGAGGAACTTATGTGCTATATGTAATTTTTTACCTCTTTCCATAACTAAGAAGAAAACTCAATAATAAGAATGTTGGGAGGTACAAAATTTATTATCCCGGTGTGGATTTTTTTTTAACAGGGAAGAATATATATAACCCTGGTTACAAGATGCTCCAGTCCCCTATAATTCCATATTAAAGGATTCAATGTTATTTTGAAAATGATCTCTGGAAACATATGGACTGGTTACCTGGTCCCAGTGTTTCAGTGACAGGGTTGAGAGTGGTGTGGCATTTGCAAACTCAAGATTTGCAAAATGCCAGTCAAGAATCTGTCTGTCTCTTGATGATAAATAGACATCACTATATAAAAAAAAGACAGAGACTGCATTAGTAGTATACACACTGTATATTCCCTTGGGTCTGCAAACATCTTATCTTTCAACAAAATTGCACAGATTAATCCCTTGCCTTTATACTCATTTTTTGGCACTAGATCATTCAACAGATCATCTCATCCAACCCTTTGCTGATGCAGGAAATTCATAGTTATAGCATCCCTCCATTCAAACTGTTTAAAAACCTCCAAATGAGAATTATCTGCCACCTTCCACTGCTATCTAACAACTTTTAACCGTCAGGAATATATACTTTATGTTCAATCAAAACTTCTTTCCTGTAATATGAATTCACTGGTTGGGATCCTACCTCTCAAAAATATGTTGTTCCATTTTTTGTGTGACAGTCCTATATATATTCGAAGACGGATGTCATACCACCTTATAATATCCTTTTCTCAAGACTAAACATACCTCTCTTTTTCAACTGTTTCCCAAAGGGCTTAATTTCCTGACCCTCTATCACCTTTGTCATTTTCCTCTGGACATGTTTCACCTTCTCAATATCCTTAAACAGATGTGCTCAGAACTAGACATTAAAATTAGGTCTGACCAAAACAGAATAGAGTGGCATAATTACTTTCCTTGATGCAGCCTTTTCATACAAATGATTGGAAAGCTAGACATCATCCATCTTAAACTTGAACCCATCTGTCTTCCTGCTTGAATTGAGAACTCTGCCCTTATCCTGTCAGATCCTGATTTGGATAATTGACTCCGGCTGCGGTCAGACTAGAGAAGTGCCCCCTTCCTTCTCATGTCTTCTGGTTTCTGTATAGCTGTGCGTTGTGGTCACATGGCATATATCTTGTGATAGTGGTTCATACCTTTTTTAACCGTTCTGAATTTTTAAGGGTAAATTGGGAGCGGCAAGTTTGTCTATACCCCCTTGAGCAGGACATATCCACTTCCTCTTTTTTTTCCTTTCTTTTCTCTGCCCCCTCCTCCCTTTAAAAAAAACAACTTGCGTAGGTACATCCCTGGGGTGCCAACAGACCAGCCAGGAGCAATGCTGTAGCTTTTCTTTGTTTTTTTTTTTGCTGAGCCACTGGTGGCACTGCTGCTGCTGCTCTTCTGGCTCCAGCTCCTTCGTGCTTCTTTGCTTCCTGCTCTGCCCTGCACCCCTTGCCAATCCCCTTGGCTCTGCCACCGCCACCGCTCAGAGGAGCCGCGAGAAGAAAAAGTTTGGGAACCACTGCGAGCAGGGGGACTGAGGCTCCACATGCTTCCTTTCGGCCATTCCTGAAGGACTTTGGGGGAGTGTCCTACTATTATTCCTGTCTCCTCTACTTCTCGGATAACCTTCAACTTCCTCCTTCAACTTCCCCCATCAACCCCTTCTCCCTTTCCCTTTACAATCTTCAGGTACGTCAAGCCCTATCAGACAGAAGCATACCAATGCGCCGACATTCCACTTTTTACATTGTTTTTTTAAAAAGGAGAAGTAGTTCGATGGCAGCTGTTGGAAGACATGAACCCGCATGCCAGCTGTATAGGAAATAAATTGACTTAGGAGCACACACTTCATGGAATGCAGGTAGTAATGCATGATGAAACTCAGAACAAAAATAGTAGCAACCTCCCAACAGGCTGGATTTGATGTGAAGATAGCATGGACAGGGAACAAAAGCATCAGTAATGGCTGTATATCACCTGAAACCCCCCCAAAAAAGTTGAAATTCCCAAGGAGTAACTTGGAAATGTTTTGCAAGTCTGACTGT
Source organism: Intellagama lesueurii (assembly GCA_037013535.1). Taxonomy (NCBI): domain Eukaryota; kingdom Metazoa; phylum Chordata; class Lepidosauria; order Squamata; family Agamidae; genus Intellagama; species Intellagama lesueurii. The sequence goes on along the minus strand of JBAJHW010000009.1, from coordinate 11,873,141 downwards.
AGCCTCCCCCAGGAGTCCTACAAAGATTTATAGAGCTCCCAGGCAAAGAGAACAGATTCTATGATTCACAGCCACCTGTTTTTTGCAAACAGAAGAGCCATCTCAAAGGATGCAGAATCTTGTTTTGCAAACAAGTGGGAAGACACAAACGGACTGAAAGCAGCCAGAAGATACCTATGGAAACAACAGAGATAAAGGCTGGGAAGGATGGGTGAGCTTTTTTCTCTTTTTAGAGAAAATATTTTTTCTGTGCATTAATTACATACTTAGAGCTAAGTAATGCTTTTCATTTTGTATATTTTTACCGTATTTGCCGGCGTATAAGACGACTGGGCGTATAAGACGACCCCCCAACATTTCCACTCAAAATATAGAGTTTGTTATGGCGGGCACCTCCAGCCTGGCAGAGAAGGGCTAGCGGGTGCGGCTGGAGGCTGCGCGCTTGGCCTCTTCCCATCTGGATCGAGGCGCAGTTCGCGCCACATGGAAAACGGGAGTCAGGTTGGCCCGTGGTAGGGGTGGGAAGGGTGCCCAGCGGCACTCGTTCCTGGTGTGGAAGGCTGCCTCGCTGGCTGGCTGGGGACCTGCCGCCGCTCCAGCCTGCGCTGACATTTCCAGATAAGGCCTCCAGCCCCCGCTGCCCCCGCCACGGCCCTGATGAGAAGACCAGGCGCTGGCGGGCGGGCGGAGAGGTGTCTGCGCGCGGCCAGTGCCACGGGGGCGGCCCGCCTCTGCCCTCCCGTCCTGGAGGGAGGCTGGTGCCCCTGGGCAGTTCGGCTCCCCTGGCTGGCACAGCCGCGTCTCGGAAGCAAGGGACGCCGCCGGGCCTCCCTGTCTCTGGCCAGGACCGGGTCTGGATGCTCCGAGGGGACGCCAGAATGCCCCTCTCCCGGACGGGAGGGAGCCAGGATCCCTCCGTGGGCACCCTTGGAGGCACGGGGAGGGGAAGCAGGCAGGCAGGCGAGCCCAGGGCTCTCTTTCTTTCTTTCTTTCTTTCTTTCTTTCCCCCTCCCTTGCTCTCTCGCTTTCTTTCTTTCCCCGGTACCTGGCGGCTTTAGGAGCCCGTCCCGCCGGCTTCTTCCTGCGCTTCTCCTGCCGTCAGCAGCAGCAGCAGGAGCGTCCCCAGCAGGCAGAGCGCGCCCAACACCGGTGGCCGCGTCCTGCCGGCAGTGGACGGGGCGCACCGGCCGCCCAGACAAGAGGCAGCGGGGCGGCGAGGGGCAGCGACCACTGGCTATGTCTATCCCAACTGAAGTGCACCCGGCGTATAAGACGACCCCCCCACTTGGAGGCATGTTTTTCAGGGCAAAAAAGTCGTCTTATACGCCGGCAAATACGGTACTTTCAAAAGTTCAAATACTTTTACTGAAAACTACAAGGTTTTTTGCTTTTTATGATTTTATTCTTAAGAACTTTGAAGTGTTATAGAGATGTATTCTCTGCCTTTATAGGCGATGAGCTCCTGTGCTTTTTTGTTTTGTATTTTTGATTCAAGCATGACTACAATTCTCGTCTGGATTTTGCATAGCTATAAGCTTACAACTGAGATTATTTTCTGACTTAAGTATTTGTTCAAAGCTAAAGTTCAGTTTTTATGGAATTTTAAGTATTTTAAGCCTATTATTTTTGCACGTCTGTAAGCATATAGATATATATGCTTATATATATATATATAAAGAAGGCTGACCGCCGAAGAATTGATGCTTTTGAATTGTGGTGCTGGAGGAGACTCTTGAGAGTCCCCTGGACTGCAAGGAGAACAAACCTATCCGTTCTGAAGGAAATCAACCCTGAGTGCTCACTGGAGGGACAGATCCTGAAGCTGAGGCTCCAATACTTTGGCCATCTCATGAGAAGAGAAGACTCCCTGGAAAAGACCCTGATGTTAGGAAAGTGTGAAGGCAAGAGGAGAAGGGGACGACAGAGGACGAGATGGTTGGACAGTGTCATCGAAGCTACCAACATGCTTTTGACCCAACTCCGGGAGGCAGTGGAAGACAGGAGGGCCTGGCGTGCTCTGGTCCATGGGGTCACGAAGAGTTGGACACGACTTAACGACTAAACAACAAAAAAAGCATATATGCCTACAGTTTTTTCCTCATAACTGTAAGACTGTCTTTGATAATTTTTGGATTTGCTACTTTTAAGCATGGAACCTAGAAATGATGTAAATAAATGGAACTTGTATAATATTAACAAGTTCTGGAGTGGCCTGGAATTATTGCAAAAATGAAGACACTTATAATGAATACTCAGGGGAGTTTTACAAACAGCTTGTTACTGATTATTTGGTTTCATTCCGGTATTAACTCTTTATTGGGATAATGTCAACTATGATGGATTATAGAATCTGTTCTCTTTACCTTGGAGGTCTGTAATCTTTTGTAGGACTCGGGGGGGTGTGTGTGTGTCAGTTATCCAAATAATGATCTGACAATCCTCCCTGAAATTCATTCTGTTAAGGCCCAGTTGTCCGATCTATCAGTGGTCCCCAACCTTTTTAGCACCACGAACTGGTTTAGCGTGTGTGCAGGGGGGGTTGCATCTGTGCGTGTATGCATGTGGGAGTATGTCTCTGTGTGTGGGGGGCGGGCAGGGGGTTGTGCGTGCGCCGGGGGCATCCATATATGCATGCGGGGGTGTGTGCGTGCATCCGTGCATGAGTGGGGGGCGTGCGTATGCCCGTATGTGCATGCGTGGGGGGCATGCATGTGTCTGTGCGTGCGGGGGCAGGAGATCTGTCTCCACGGCGTGGTCCTGCCAAGGCCACAGACTGGGACCAGTACGTGGCCCGGGGACCCTTGTATTAACAGTCTTCATTATTCTGATTATGGCATATATTATTCTATGATCTTAAAGTGGGTGTATAAATAGGAACAGACTGCTCTCTGGCCCTGAAGACTGACAATTTACATTAACCACAGGCTGCTGAAAGACACAAAGACACCTGATCTAGTCCACTACCCAACTCCCCAAAAGTCTTCTTTCATATAAAACCTGGCATTCCATGATTCCACTCTGTCTTTATTTCTCACCCATTCCCACTGCTACTATCGTTATTCAAAATCAATTCCATCCCAATATTCTTTATCATGTTGTGATGTTATTTTCACACCACTCTCATATCTCTTTCCCACTGTATGTCCTCTTCCTTGAATTTTCAAAAAATATGGTTTGCCTATTTAGATCTATTACCGTTTATTCAATCTGAGTGAAAATAGAGGCAATGTCTACTTTCAGCCTCCTGATGTAACGTGCCATAGTTTACTGTTGTTAGTCCTGTTGTGAAGGTGTTTTGCTTTATAATCAGATGTTCACTTGCTTCTTCATTTAAACAGCACTGTGCTGAGGTCATTTCTTTCCCATATGGCTTACTGAGAAGAATGATGTTCGAAAGCCTATGAAGTAGATCTCAACTGCTGCATGTTTCATCTAATATTTTTAATTTGTTATTTATTTGTAGCTTATTAGTATATGTTTTATTTATTGTTGTAAATGCCCAGAATAGTGCATCATACTAATGGGGCAGTATATAAAATATACCAGCAAATCTACCTCTGCAACCAGGCTGAGCGACGCATGCACCTGGAGGAGAACTGGGCACAGAGCTAGAGATTTTCTGGATGTTTCCAAGAGACACAAATAATTTCAAATGTTTAAACTATAACATTTCCCCTTCAACATGCAGTGCAAGCTTCAAAGGAACTCCTCTGAAGGAACACTTTCTTCAGAATGTGCTTTACTTTCATCATGGTCATTAATGAAGCAAGACTCACTGGTGGCCTTAAGAACAGTTTATAAACCACTACTGTGTTTTTTTAAACCATCACAATGCCATCATTAAGAAGCACAAAGCATCTAAGAAAACAAAACCACTAGCATCAGCATCCAGCCATTCACAAAAGTTGATCTACATGTTTACCTAGGAGGGTTGGCTTCTAATTCCTGGAGTTTCTCTTCCAGTTTTGCTTGTGTTTCTGCCAACTCATCATACTCCTGATAACAGAATTACAGGGACATAAATAGACATAACATGACTGAAGGGAAATGTTGAAGAAATCTCTTTTTGAGCTTTTGGACTATAGGCGTTGGCATTCCAAGTACTACAATATCTGAAGCCATTATTTCTTTATGAAAGCCTGAATGGGATGTTGAATTCTCAGATCAGATGTAGTACGGTCAAGCACTGGAGGTGTCACATGCAACTACTTTAGGATTCTTTTCAAAATAAAAACAGATTCAGAAGTAATTCTAATACTGTTCCATACCTTGCAGAGAGCAGTAAGATCCCGATGCTTACTCTTCACAAGGAACTCTGCAGTGATATCTCGAGGCGGCTTCACTTCAGATGCTTCCTTGTACTGCTGGTGGAGTTCCTTTATCTTCTCTTTTAAGTTCACCATCTATTGGCAGGAGGGAAATGTATCAGCAAAAAGAGATAGAAAAAGCACTTCTTGGTCCTTTCAAACTCTAGATATTCTATGACAATGGCCTACTCTCCACAATGCAGGACTATACAGAAGCAATGGAGAATTATTTTATTTGTGGTCTACTAGTGCTTTATAGTCCCAAGCTCAAGATGTGTATCTCGCTTTCCTGCTACTTTCACCTCTAATCAGCTGGAGAGAAATGATTTTCCCTCCCAAAAGCTTCTATTGGTCTCAAGTTCTGGTGGTGGGGAGCAGACATTTCAAAAGGTTCACTGCAGCATGTATTGGGGAAAGACTGCCATCCTCAATGCCATGCTTCTCTATCTCCCAAAATCTGGCCAAAGCAAGGTTTTTAAAAGCCTTCATTTAAACTAATTAAATCTTATTCAAGGCCTGGCTGAAGACAGGGAGAGGCAAACTGAATTAATGTGAGGGTCTAGAGAAGCATTCTTTAAATGTATTTAGAGATTTTTAAATGTTTTAAAATTTGTTTTTAATCTTGGTTTTAACATTGACTAATGTTTAACAGTTTTTAATATAGTTTTTAAATAGTATTTTAAACTTATTAGCATCATATATGATATGATATATGACTGGAACAAACTGCTGGTTGTGCTGTTTGTGCCAATTTGCTTAGTGTCTGAACAGGTGTTTGTTGCTTCCCATCCTTGCCTCCGCCGGTGGACGGACACCCACTCAGGAGCCAGGGCAGGGAAGCTGGGGATGGGAAGAACTGAACACCTGTCTGGCCATTAAACAAAGTGGGAGGAGCAGCGTTGTTGCATTTAATCTGATAGCCTGGAATCAGCCTTCAGATAGGTCTCTGCCCCAATGAAAATAGTGGTGCCAGTTTTGTGAAGTAATGATAATTTCAAATGCAGAATAAACAGCTTTACATGTCTCAAGGCTGGATTAATATCTAACCTTATTAAGAAGATCTTTAAGCTCTTCTTGAGTTTTCACTATCTTCTTCCAGTGTTCAATCTGCTCATCTTTCACATGCTTCTCCTGCAACCTTAGTAAAAGAAAGAGACAAGCCATCAGAGCATAAAAAACTGCTGCTATCCTCTCCTTCAAAATGCACCATTCTTAAATAAAGGCCGTATTATTTCTGCTTACATCTTCACCGTGATTCTGCACAAAAAGGAAGAACAGATGAAGATGTAAATATGATCTTCACTATATGATGTGCTCTAATGCCTACCATATGACATGCTAAGGCAAATTATGTCTAGTGTTTTCAACGTATCTGGTATTCTGTCTTGTCAAGATAAATGCCAGATGGTGGAAAAGAACCAGTGGGTGAAAAGTAGATAGCCTGGTAGGCTGAAGTAGCATTTAGGCGATATTCCATCATATGCTTGTTCAAAACTAGATCAATAGTTCTGAATGGAAAAAATCACACTATACCACTGGAGGAAATGTGGTTAAATGTAGCTATTGCCACTATACAGAAGGGTGCCTCCTTAGTTACCAATGAAATTTAATCCCACATACTGTATGACAACTTCCAGGGCCTGACCCAGAGAGACAGGTTTGTTATTCAAGACATTGAAGTCCAGCTGGTGGCTGAGATACGAGGTGGCTTCCAGCAGACGATTAAACTCTTGTTCTACCATTTCATCTTTTTCTTTTGGAACCTGCAAAGAGTATCCTGAAAGTTAATAATGTGAAAACAGCAAGAAAAACACAATAAGGGCCCTCAAACTAGGGAATATTCTGTTTCTGCTAAAAGTTATCTTAGTTTATGCTCATGAACATTCTCTGAGCTCAGTAAGAGATAACTCCTCACTTGAAACCATTGTTATCACAGAATCAAGGGATAATGAAGTTGGAAGGCCATTGAGTCCAACCCCCCACCCAATGCATGAATACAAATCAAAGGATATCTGCCAGGTGGTTGTCTAAATTTCTCTTGAATGCCTCCAGTGTTGGAGCGGTCACCATCTCTCGAGGTAACTGATTTCACTGCCATACTGCTTTAACAGTTAGGAAGTCTTTCCTGATATTGAACCAAAATCTAGTTTCTTGTAACTTGAGCCCATTGTTGCATGTCCTGCACTCTGGGATGATTAAGAACAGATCCTGCCTCTCCTCTGAATGACAGCCTTTCAAGTATTTGAAAAGTGCTATCATATTCAGCTTGTGATCTACGAGAATTCCAAGATCCTTCTCACTTGTAGTATTGCTGAGCCAGGTATCCTCCGTCTTGTAACTGTGCATTTGGTTTCTTCTTCCTAGGTGCAGTACTTTGAACTTATCCTTGTTGTTGAATTTCATTCTGTTGCAGAGGGACTGCTTAATTATCTGTTCCAGAATTTTCCATGGGATTGATGGCCAAACCAGGCTGACTGGTCTGTAATTCCCAGGTTCCTTCTTTTTGCCCTTTTTGAAGATAGGGAAAACATTAGCCCTCCTCCAATCTTCTGGCACCTCATCTGTTTCTCATGATTTCAAGAAAATAATGGATAGTAGTTCTGAGAGGTCTTCAGCCAGCTCCTTCAATACTCTTGGACATAGTTCACCTGACCCTGGATATCTGAACTCGTTCAAGGTAATAAGGTCTTCTTTGACTATTTTTTTTAATCAATCTCCAGCTGCAATCTTGTCCTCTTCATCTTCCCATGTAGCCTTAAGTGTGGCTACTCACTGCTCCAGTTCTCTCACTTTTTCTTCTGACAATGCCAACAGTTTGCACTTGCTGCCATATTACACTCAGGGTAAAACAAAACAAAAGGAACTGGTACATCCATGGAAGTCCAGATTATAAATGAGAGACAAAGTCTCAGGATGTAGAAAATAGAATCGAGTTCTTTATTCAGTATTATTTAAATGGATAGTTAAAAAGCTCTGGCTCAACACGTTTCGGCGAAGCCTTCTTCAGGAGCGAGCTTCTTTATACTCTCTGCACCTTTCTTTGGTCTATACCAGCTCCAAAAACGTTTGAAAAGCTGAGAAAGTACACTAATATATAACTATTTTCCAAAATCCAGTAATTTTGTTAGGGGCCTCCCCCATCAAACTCCTGTTAGCTCACCCTGACCGTGAGCTCCCTCAGCTGTGCTCTGTTAGGAGTCAGCAATCAAAAGAACTCCCAGAACTCACAGCAGCTACTTACAGCTCTCCGCAGTAATCAGGACATATCCCCTTTCTGTTAAGCTGAGCACACAGTGCTTCTGAATGGGGAATTCCTAGGAGTTACTCCAGGTCCCTTCCTGGTGTTAATCTAAAAACACTCACCTCTCTGCCTTTGTCTCCCCCTTTCTTTTGTCCCTTCCTCCAGCAGACCTTTTCTTCCTACCTTCCCTTCCTATCTCTCCCCCATCAAACTCCTGTTAGCTGTCCCTAGTCGTGAGCTCCCTGGGTCTGCCTCAGCTTTATTCCTCAACTGTGCTCTGTTAGGAGACAGCAATCAAAAGGTCCTCCAGAAACACACAGCTGCTACTTACAGCTCTCAGCAGTAATCAGGACATATCCCCTTCCTGTTAAGCTGAGCACATGACCCTTGCTGTTAAGGACACATCTTATCTTCATAGCTAAATGATAATTTGAAGTTCAGACCTTCAATCCTATTAACTTCCAATGTGTCATCTACTATATTCCACTGGATTTTTTAAAAAATAACAAAAATGATGTTAAGACTCTCACTAGAACCTCTCAGTACTACACTGGTAAACCTGATACTGGTAAGACGTAGCTCGCCACTTAGAACTTGTTCATTGAATTTCAGGAATGTGAACAGAAAATGAATTTAAAAATTAACAAGTTATGAGGCAGCTTCACACATTTTGGAAAATATGGATTTTTGTTTATCCGGAAAAAAATGTTTTCCAACACAGGAAATACAACTCATTGATTGGTCAGGTGGCTTAAAAAAGGCACCTTCATGTTCACCACACACAAAGACACACACATTCTTTAGAAGGGGTAGCCGTGTTAATCTGTGCTAGCATCTCAGACAAAAACGTTGTAGCACCTTAAAGACTAACTCCCTGATATACATTCTTTAGAAAACTCCTAAGTGTTCCTGGTTTGACCAGAGCAAAATTCTGTCTGGAGCTACAAAATGTGTTTTTCTTAAAAGCCCATGCCCCCGCACCCCTCATATTCTGGCTCAGAAACATCATTCTGAAGTTTCTCTTACATAAGCACCATGAAAAGGAGAGATGGGGTACATGTATTTTCTGCTCTAGGGTGGGGCCAGTGCTAAGTCACGCAAAAAGGTGTGAGGACCACAGGCTCAGCTCTCCATCCCCCAGGTATCACTGCTGCACACAAAACTAAGCATCACTCTGAAGTGTGTGTGGAGGGAGGGAGAGCAGAGATTCATTCAGAGATCTCTATGCTTTGGTCTTTACATCCTACTTTTCTGCCATACAGAAAAAGTCCTACTAAATTATCAGATAATGCAAATGCTCCTCCAGTATTAATCAATCTGAATTGGGAATACAGAAATGCCTCATTTTATCTCTCTTTTTTTTGTTCACATGAGAACAAAAACATCCTGTGTGGGAATGTGACAGGTCCAAACTAAACAGTAATGAAGGAGAATAGTTCTTCCCTCTATTCCAAAGAAAATCTTCTGAAGTATAACAGCAGCTCAGTGATGAAATATTTTTCATCAAGTCAAAGTGTGTTTTTGCTAATAAATATTTATTTAAAAGAGAAGTTTTCCAAGAATCACGAAGACTTACAGCTTGCCCATTGGCTTCATAAAGTGGACATTTTTGTTTTATTTTAGCCAGTTCCATGTTTACTTGTTTGCTCACCACAGCCATTGGGTTTCCTCCTGCAAAATATTGCGTACAGAGTAGAAAGAATTCAATCAAGGAACCAAAATCTAAGAGTAACTTGTAGCATTTTATAGGAGCAAAGTACGTGACCACTTAATTAAAAAAAAGTAAAGAGTTAATAAAACTTATATAACATTGCTTGATATAGCAATATTGTGAATTTAATTTGGTGGCTCAGTAGGAGAGTCACCTACTGTCACTCTACCTTTGTAGAGAATGGACAAAAAAGCAAATTAGGCCAACACTTGCCCCTGCAGAGATTAGATCCAAAGAAACAAAAAAGAAAATACATTCCTCTGAGGAAAACTGGGCAGTCTCCTTTTGCTAACTGCACAAACAAAAAATGGATATCAAGAGAATGCAATCAGTAAATGACTAGTTGGTACTACGTGCATGGATGCAGTGCTTGAATTCAGGTGTTAAGACTTACCCAGTCCTGTTACTACCATGGCTCCTAAATCTGCCACATAGTTTCCTTTGCGAAAAGTTGCAACTCTGCCCCCTACACGATCCTTCAAAAAAAAAAAAATCACTTAGATTTTAAACTAAACAAATGCCATATGCTAGTGTTAGTAAATTCTCTGAAACACTAGCAAAAAGGTTTTAGATAAATATTTAGGGGTTTTCCCCCAGAAGTGCCATGCAGACAATTTCAAATGACACTTGGATTGTAGAAGAAAAGAGAAAACATAAAGGCATATAGTTGTATTTGACAAAGTGTTTGTAAATTCCAATAGTTTCACCAAGAAACCTGGTGATGAAAAGGAAAAGGGGATGATATGTGTGAAGTATGAAAGAAGTTGTTAATTTTGTCTCTACTCTGAACATTTATCTCCATTTCAGACATGATTTGGAGGGACATAATGCAACAACCTTCATGAAGCTAAAAGGTTAGGGTTAGGGTTAAAACCTAAAGCTAGAAGGTTTAAAGCTCAAGTGCCTTGATAGGAGACCTTGCTGCCTTGACTTCCATCATAGTATAACTATCTCATTAACTTGGGTGGCAAAAAGATATGGGAGCAGGCAATCTTATCATGCCTTAAAGAAAAACAAATTTATTATGATACTAGTTTTCATCTGATGAGGTCTACTGAAGTCTACATAAGCATATGCCATAAAGATGTTGTTAGCTTTTTAAATGCTATAAGAATATTTCTTGATCATGAAAGAAAGACAGAATATATCAATGTAATGCAGATTTTAAGAGGAACTTCAGATAGATTCTCAGAAGCAACCATGTCAAATAGGGCTGCTTCTAAATAGGAATATTGGTAGCTACCTTATGCAAGATCAACTTGCTTGTCTACCTGGCCCATAACTTTCAAGCAATGAGAGCAGCAAGTCTCCAAAGTACAAATGGATCCTACAAGAGCCGGAAGATTATGCTCTCAGTGAAAATTTAACTGTCATGATCCCAAACGTATTTAGACAAAAAAGAGTATACATTTAAAACAAAATCCATTTTTCTCACTGTGGCAAAATCAAACTCTACTACCTAATAAGCACACTCGAGCCATAAATAACCCTACATTCTTGACACGGGCATCCCTATTATTCAACCTATATGTGCACTACTGAACACATCTGATCTTCTTTGATTTTGGAACCTAAGCAGGTGAAGGCCTGGTCAGTATTTGGATGGCAGACAACCAACCACAGGTAACCCTGATCTCCAGACAAGGTTAGGAAAGAATCCTAACTGAAACCATGGAGATATGTGTACGCTATCTTGTAACGTAGCCCAATAAAACAAGACTACACAATAAAAATATAAAGAAAACAGTAACCTAATATTCAGACAAGCCCAATTAAAATGCTATACAGCACTTATGGCACCATAAAAAGGTTTTAGACAAAGAGAGCTTTTACAAGGCAATGAAAATGCATCACTGAAGGATTTTTCATTACATTATGAGGCTCTATCTAGGACGGTAACAACCATGTAAAGTGAAGATACTTCAGCAGCTGCTGCAGGTTTCTTGGTCTCCACTCTGTCCTCTTATTCAGCAGAATTTGTACTGGTTTGGTGTGTGGACCATCCTATGCACTAGCTATCAATGGCCGCAAATGAATAAGATGAAATGATAAAAATGAACACACAGGCTCAGAAAACCACAACTGTGGCCAAGTAACTTCTGGCTTTAATTAAAGGTTTTAAGACATATCCTTAAAGGCACTCACCCTTGCTTCTAGGAGTGTGACATCCATTCCAAAGCTCTGTAGCTGCCGTGCAGCTGCCAAACCAGATACTCCAGAACCAATAATGATCACCTTGCCAGTCTTCTTGGCTATAACACAAAAGCACAATGAACAATGTGTATTATTAGTGAAGCACTCAGCACAGACCAGGTTCTAATAAAATAAGCAAATGTAAGATGACTTCACTGTGAACTTTCTCTTTCTTATGTTCCTTGAGCTGGTAATACATGTTTGTTCAGAATTTCTTCAAAATACATACTACTCCTAGAACTGAAAGCGAACTACGGTAGGACCCCTCTATCTGTGGGATCAGTATCCTACTTATGCACTGCTTGAAAATATAAAAAAAACCAACCAACCCAGAAATACATTTATCGGAACTGGCCACTCGAGGGAGCCACGAATCATACTATGTACAGTGTTTGTCATTTCCACATTTTCTTACATCTGCAGGAACTGATCCCCCGTGAATACCATGTACAGGGAGCACAGTTCATAAGGCAACCTTGTGTTAACTAAAAAAAAGTAGGATAAAATCTGGAAGGAAGCTGTTCACGAAACCTGGAAAGGGGGCCGGTTTTCCAGGAACACTGATTCTCTGAACAAAGCAAGGTGCTTGGTAGACAGGCTACAAGCTTACATTCATTCATTTAAAATTTTACCCTCCCATCTAGTGGCCAAGCCACTAAATGGGCAACATTTACACAAACATATAGTACACACCATACATTCTGCTATTTAGCCAAAAGAAGGGATAGGCTCTGCTTTGCTTAACTACCGTCAGCTCTTTCCTTCTCTAAGTCAGTCAACAGTCCCTCATGGAAGAGGTCCCATTAGACTGCTTGGTCCAAATCAGACTTTATATTTCTTGTGTATTTTGCCTGAAACATGTGTTTTCTTTAAAATTAGAAAAGGGTGGTGGGATGTGAATATATCAGATGAATGAATAATACACTAGGTCAGACCCAGGAGGTCAAACGCTCCATTTCCAGACCTCCTAGCTTTCTTCAAACAGAAACAGCTTTTTATGCCTGCATTACAGTTAGCAGGCATAAAAAGCTAGGTAGAAGCAGGGGAAGAGCCTTCAGTTTTCGATTGCTGTTTATATACTATATAAACCACACAGGTTAAATCTGTTCTCCAGAAGACTAACAGCATAATACAATCTCAAGCATAAAGAGGCAACCATCCTATGCTCTATAAATCCTTAACTAAAGTCTCACATCTTTATTCTAAGCATAAAGCAGATGATACATTTCATCTCAAAGGAAAAGGTTTTGAAAGCTGAACTACTTACTTGGGAGAGGCTTTACTCTTTTATAGATGCCAAAATTGATTAAGCCATGCCTTTCCAGATAGCTATGGACTCTGTGAACTAGTACAGTATCACCTACAAAAGCAGAAAGGGCTTTTTAAAGCATACATTCACTACAATAGGAACAGCTCAATTTTGGAGAACTACGTGTTTTTATTCCAATCCTGGGCCACTATTTCACCGAGCACAAAATCCTGCCAATGTACTGTGGTGGGATCACACAGTTTCTGCACGGACTACCGTGGGCAAATGGAGGATAGATTTTCTTCCTGAAGATTGCTTGTGCAATGAGAACACTTGTGCAAACAACACAATGATCTTCTATTACTACACTGCCAGAACTCTGTACTCAGCAGGACCCTGCCTCTACGAACAGCCAATGCGAATCTGAACAAGGAAAAGAAGACAGACAGAGCAGGCTATTTTAGAGCACCTTGCTTACAGTACAGCAACATGGCAAAGTCTTTCCCCAGAAACACCCACAAGCAACCACATTTTAATTCTACACTTAGCACTCATTTTTAGTACTCTTTTATTTGCCTTTTAGCATTTCTATTCTATAGTACTTAATCCATCAAAGAAAAAGGAGACATATAGGAAGCAGATTTAAGTGCCTCGTGGCACAGTGGTTAAATTGCTGTACTACAGCCAAAACTATGCTCACAACCCAGAGTTCAATTCCAGGTAGCTGGTCCAAGGTTTACTCAGCCTTCCATCCTTCTGAGGTGGATAAAATGAGTTCCTGGCTTGCTGGGGGGGGGGGGGGGGAGAGCAATGTGTAGCCTGCATAATTAATTTGTAAACTGCCCAGAGAGTGCTTTAAGCGCTACGGGGTGGTATATAAGCAGCACACTTTGCTTTGCTTAATGCAGGATAAACTATGCAAATGTGAACAACTTTATATTTTGCACACAGTTACAACACACAGAACTGGCACAGAATTTTTATTCTTGTTTGTTTGTAAAGTAGATGTTGCTTGGCCCAACAAAAGCCAATCTTATCAAACGGCAGAAGGAAAATAACAGCATCAAGTGAGAAATAAGAAGGGACTTGAAATGTCCTCAATTTGTCGCACTTCTTCAGATTCACTTCTTTGTAAATTCTGCTGTTATTATCTCCCCCAAATAATTTAGATTCTTTTTATTTTTCACTTTCCTCACAAATCAGCTCTTCAAGGCACTCACCATTAAGACATAAGAATCACAACTTACTATTATAGGGTGCTTCCAGCTGTTGTAGTGTTGCCCTCAAATGTTAACTGAATCTTTGGGTTATCCAGCCAAAGCTGCAACTGCATTTAAATGACACAAACATAAAATTGATTTCAAAGCTGTAACTGAGTAGGCATTATTAGGAAGATCTTTTAAAAGCCTATACGATTTGCACTCTAATGTTATGGGCACCAGTACTACACTAAGGAACCCCACCATGTTGTTCACAAACTGTCTATATCCTTACATAAAAATTTTCCAGGTTAAATGTGGAAACATAGTGGCTGAAATCCTGTCGTGCTGTTATGCAGGTGGAAGGCAAAAGGCATAACATTCACTCCTTGCTAGCTGGCAATTAGAGAGCCAGCTGCACCGCATACGCCTGAGAACCCCAGTGATAACTTGTTAATTGCTTGCTAGGAATGAATTAATGTTATGCCTTTTGCCTTCCTCCTGAATAAAAAAGCTATGGATTGCAGCTAAATATGGGCAAGAACCAGAAAAATGGCAGTTGGTGGTTTGTGGCTACCCACAAAGAAAGAACTTTCTGAACCTTAAAAAAAAAAAAACCCACCACAAACCAGTTCATTTTTGTTTTAAAAAAAGTTCATGCCTGGGGGAAGGGGGAAACTAATCCCCCACTCCTCCTCTGCCCCCTGCCTGCCCCCTTCTCTTTCTCCTCCATTGTCGTTCCGGCTGCAAATGGGCAATCCTCAAGCCAGTGCCATGCGACTGTGCAGCTTACAGGGAACTTTGGTCCCAGATGATCTCCCTGATCAACTGGGATCCTGGTGCATGGATAGAGGTAACAGGCCCAACTCACAGAAGGACAGGACGCTGTTTCTGCGCATGCCCATGCCTGTCAACTGATAGGTGGGCACATGCATAGAAGCAGAAGCTCCCAGCTCCTGGAAGGGAGGCCAGGCTGCTGTGTGTGAAGACAGCGGCAGAGGACGGAGAGGAGGAGGCAGCGGCACAAAACACAGAGGCGATGGGGGGCAGTGGGACCCGGGGGGGGGGGGCGGCGGGACACAAACAAAACCATAAAGTTCATTACATCGCTTTAAAAGTGTGTTGGCTCAGTTTGTTTTGTTTTATTGGTTTAGACGAACCCAAACCGACCCAAACCAACAAACCTGTGATTTTTTGATGAACTTCCTGGTTCATTTTTCGGTTTATGCCCATCTCTAATTTCAGCTGTTTAGACAATTACCAAGGTCTCATGAACTTGTTTCAGGGCTAAATGAAACTGTATGGTTCCATACAAATGGAACACTAGACCCCAGAGCAAATATTTTTGGTTGTTATTATTTTTTGTTAGCTACTTTGACGACTCATGTCCCCCCCAGTGATCTTAGGGCCACTCTCTTATTTTTCACTTTGTCTTTACAACAGCAATCCTGTCAGGTAGGTCAGCCTGAGAGACAGTGACTGGACCAGGCAAATTTCATAGCTCAAAAGGAACTTGGGCTTGGATATCCCAAGTCCCAGTCCAAGACACCAGCCATTACCCCCCTCCAGTGGCTCTTATACAAAACTAAATCTTAACCTACCCATGCAGAGCAAGTATGAATCAAGAACATGTTCGTGCAAAGTAAACTTGCAGTGTTCCAACTAAGTGTGGCTGGACAGGTAAACTGAACCTTATGGCACAGAAGCTACTAGGCCATATTGTATCACTGTTATCTCTATTTTGGACATTCTAGAAATGGGTAAACACATTTCGGTTAACCTTCTCTTAATGAAAGTGAGTTTCTGAAATGGGGAGCCTCTTTTATTTGTGGAGACCATGTGATCAGTATACTTGCCTCATGTGGAGAATCTCCACAAATAAAAGCTCTTGGCAGAACATCTTTCCAGACTCCCATCACTGAAAGTGATGAATTTTTGGCTCATTCTTTAGCCTACTGCAGTGGAGGGAGACTCTGAATATGCCTGATCTCATCTGAGCTCAGAAGCTATTCAGAGTTAAGCCTTGTTAGTATTTAGTGACTACAAGGGAATATCATTGGTGCATAGAAACTGGGCTGTGGCTCACTGGCACAGCAAACGTTCTGCACACAGAAGATCCCAGACAGAGTCTTGCACATCAGGCTAGGAAAGAATTCTGCCTGAAATCCTGGAGAACTGCTACTTCTTAGCGTGGACAATCTGAGGCAGGGTCTTACTCAACATAAGGCAGATTTCTCTGTTTTTTGACATAACAGAAACAGACTCTAGGTCTAACAGATAAGTTTTGTAAAGCTGAAGAATAGTGTTCAACAGCACAGCAACTAGCTGTTTAACCCTTTATTTTATGGATTATCTTTCTAACAATTGCTGAAAAGCAAGCACTTCTCAGTTATGTCTAGAAGGGACCTTCAGCATGACTAATGATTGCAATGATTAATTTAGCTATATATTACCCCTGAGCAGTCAAGCAACTAAAATATAAACAATCTCCTTTTTAATAATGTGAAAAAAAATCATATTGGACCACCAAAACAACACTAGACAGCCAGGTTTGGAGTTAAATAGCTACATAGATTTCCAGATGCAGAAAGCAGTGACTATATCCAATACCAATCCAAACTAGTGTAGATTCACTGACGTAAATGGAATCTACATTATCTGTGAGAAACAAATCCCATTCACTTCAGTGCGATTGTTCTAGATAGAGGTAGCTGAAGACATTTGCAGGAGGCAACACAATCTGACTGCAAACATAATATTAAGGACTCCACATCTGGAAATGCCCTGAGGCTGCTCAGAAATCTCTTTTAGACAAAAGAAAGATTTTTGTGCTTAACAAATGATTAACATACCGTTCGGTTTCTGATGTAAAGAAACACCTTCTGAGTCTGCTGTGGCCCACTGATAATATCTGGAAAACAAGCGGCTTCTTGAGATGTCATTCGATCATGTGGAAGTCTACTCTGGAAAGCTGCACCCTCCACACCTACAATGAAAGAACATGCATGTGACAAGTATGCAAAAGCACCTGGAATGCCAGGATGTTGTTACACAGGGGTTTACCTTTAAATCCCTGCAAAAACATATAGGAAGCGTACACTCTTAAAAAGTTGTCCCCCTGCTAACTCTTTGGTCCTCCTTCCTTGGTATCGATTTACACTGCCCTCAACTCCCTGGATTAGTTCATTTAATACAATGCCTAATGTTAAACACAGCCACTTCAGTTAAGAGCTGGTACTTGAACATGAATACACATTCCATTTCAACCTCATAGAAAGACCCATAACAAAAGTATTCTCCATCTTAAACAGTACCAAATCAAGATATGCAATAATCAACTATGTACAGTTTAGACACTATAGACTAGGATAAAGTTACACAAGCACTCATTTTACCAGCCTTATAGCAGACAATTGCTTACGACAGCAACCAGAATCCTACTGCACAACTTTATGCTATGCAACTGTAATGATGTCATTAGCCATGGCCATTTGGGAGGAATTAAAAACCTTCATATTCTGTCCTGCTTCCAAGGTTCTGGGGATCGTTCTAGGAAAACCTTTGGGAGCTGCAGAACAGGGCAGGAAACTCTTAAATGCCCAAAAATCACTGCTGCTGGGACTGGGATTGGTCACAGCGATTTCCAGACATTAAAGAGTTCTCTCCCCATTTCTACAGAGTCTTCTCCAGGATGAAAAGGACCCCTGGAATCTAGGGAAGGGAATAATAATTATTATTTTTCTGAATATAGAGCATTAAGAAATGGTTTATCATTCCCTTCTTCTGCGGGCACTCTATGGTTGTGCAGTTTGCCCAAGACTAGAGTTCCACTCTCCTCCTGGGATGCAGCACAGTGGCGAATTAAACTCCCAACCTCTGGCTCCACAGCCACATGCCCAACTCATGGAGATATCTAACAGCTGCAGCTGGTGATGTCATCACAGTTGCACGGCATAAAGTTCCATAATAGGATTCCAGCCAATGGGTTGCAGGAAAAACAGTTTTGCTGCCAATTATAAAAGGGACCTTCTTCATTGTGCGGCTGCTCAAGCAAAGCAGAAGTCAGACATGACAAGTTTGGGGTGTCAGTAGTTAAACAACCACAAAAGAACCTAATGTGAAGGGCAGTTAGGTCAATAGCAAGGAACTAAAATGAGGATTTGGGGTGAAATTGTAAGGGGTAATTGGTTGGTATATTTATAGAAATAGGGTGAATGGTGCCTAAAGGGTGGATGGGAGGGAAGAAAGAAAGAAAATAAAAGAAACATAGGCCCAAGATCACAAAGGGGTGAGTAATTATGGGAACATTGCATTAACCATTTAATTTAGAATTCTAATAGGTTTTACAGACAGCAGCAATTCTACAATATAAATCAAGAATACCAAAGTTGTTGTTTCACACTTTCTTCTGTATTGCAGTTTTTTCTCCTGCTTTTTCAATATTCTTCCTCTTCTCTTCCCCCTCCCATTACCTGCAGTTCTGTGACTATTCCTCTGAGCCTGAAATTGGCCGAGAGCCATGCTCTACTACCATTCTCAGACTTTTTATGGCTACTCTCGACTGGAACAAATGAAAGTGCTAAGATATTTCAAATGTGGGCATTTTTAATGATTAACTTGTTAAGAATTATTTATTTATTACATATCACAAAAATATAGGCTAAAACTCATTTTAGTCAAAACCAGGATAGACCTATAGGTTGAAATCTAGCACATAATTTATGCCATGTAAACCTGGTGATCTTTGTAAGATCAACAATATCAAACTAATAACCATATCAACATAGCATAAATATATCAGAAAACAAAACAGAACAAAAGAACAGATGCGCAGTCTAGTTAAATCACACTGCTCAGACTAAAATAATAACTCTTAAATATTAAGAACACTAAGATACTTTATTGTCAATGTACAGAAAGAAACATCTTAATCTGGAACAAACAAACAAACAAACAAAAAGGCACTGTGGGTGCCTGACAAACTTCCCTTTAGATAACATTCAAAGAACCAAATCCTTTTGTGGTCCTTTATGTTCCAGAATATCAAACATCATTATGCTTGACTAGTGGGATCATCAGTGAAGAAGCCCCTTCTCATGTTGCTGCCCCCCCAAGACTCATAATGACAGGAAATGTGAAAAAGGGTTTCCAAGAATGATTCTAAGATAAAAGGATATCCCAGACTAATTGGGAACACTACGTAGATTTTTAAAATTATTTTTAATATAAGTATGCTACAAAAACTACAATCAGAAAACCTCATTTTGAAAGATGTCCTCCTCCCTTAGTCTTACAAGAATGCTTCTTAAGATTGTACCTCCTTGTGCCAGAAGCAAGCACCACATAAAGTGTATCTTCTTTTTAGTTATTATTTTAGGAATTAACATATTCATGTAATTAACTGAACTATGAACATTAATCTAACTGACAACACTAAAGTCAGATGACAGTCTTAAAATCCTTTTTGCTAACTGTATTTAAATATACTGGCTCAAAAACAAGTCTCTGATTCAAGAAAATGTACTCATCAATGAGTGTGCTTAAGGTTGCAGTCTATACCTATTTAGTAAAATTAAAATCCCACTGAGTTCAATAGGCTTACTCTCAGACAGATGCATATACGTAGGATGGCAGCCTTAATGGCCATGGCCACATATAATGGATTGTATGATTAAAAGTTGTAATGAGATAAACCCTCAGTGAAACAGATGGTGCATTTCTAATGCACATGGAGGAATTAAGAACAAATTCAACCAGAACAGGCTTCTGAAAATCAAGGTACTTCCCAATTTTAATTCAAAATTTCATTCACATTATCTGAGATATGGAGATGTCAGCTATATGCTCCACTGCCCTTCACAACCTTAGAAGCTTCATCCCAAAGCACTAGAATGTTAATACCTTTGTGTTGCTAGCTTGCCAATATTGGGTTATTACACCTCTGGAGGAAAAAAGACAAGAAACTGAAACTATTTATTTTGTTGTCCTCCACCATAAATTACACTCAGAGGAAGGAATTTTTTAAAAGAGAAAACATTACTGAATTATCCACAAATAATCTTCTATGACTTGCCATGTACAGTCAGCTACAATGTGGAAAACCTGTATGTGTAGAGTTACAAACAGGCCTTGTCTAAAAGGGTGATGGTTTATATCAGCAGCTATAAAAATAATGATAAATACCCAATGCATTCAGTTGTTAATGATGAGAAAGGAGACAAGACATCTTCTTAAGACTCATATAAGACAAGCAACAAGCCATTTTTGGAACATTTTTGTACCAATGGAACACTCAAACAACAATAATTCTGATACTAAGCCAGCTATGGAAGAAAACAAAACAACGTCCAAATCAAGGGTCGGAAAACCTCCAGACTTCTTAATATGAGTAGCAAAACAGAGCATTTTCCAGTGACAGGTCCATTAGACTGTGGAAAGTAAGTGAGAAAGTATGACTGGATAAGCAAGCTTTTCTTTCCCTCATTTCTCTTGTTAAATCCTAGGGTTGTCTGTTGTTGTTATGACTTTATTTTGTTTTGAGTGTGTATGTGTTTTGAGTCAGGCAGGTTTTCTGTGCCTTTTAAATGGTTGTGATAGAAAAAAAAATGATACTATTTTTGGCTTTATCCATGGTAGTAAGATATAAGAATTTTTCAAACTGCAAGTAAGTTTCAGATGACTTGTTGCTGAATTCACAGTAATTCTCCACAGCACACTGAGAACTTTTGCCTTGATGCTGTTTTTCTAGGAGGGAAAAATTGGAGGATTGTGTAGCGGGTTAAAGGTATTCCACGAGTTATTACCACCTTCTCCCACCTAGCTTTCTGCTAGCATCTCTTCTGCCTGTCCTGGTGAAACAACTGAGGAGATGGTGGACTACTCACAGTTGCCTAGAATATCAACCAAGATGTTGCTCCTGGATAGAGAAATGCTATTTATGTGTTTTCAAAATAAAATTCTCTAAAATTCTCACAGTAAATATTGCAAGACTTCTCTCTGTAATCTTGTACCCTCCTCAATTGAACCAAGATTATGTAACTATCATGCTTTATAGAAAGCACTCAACCCATCTTATGGTCAAAATGTCAATATTTTGCTCACTATTCTACTGGGGACTTCCTATGTTGAGGCACACAATTGAGACCACCAAGTGAAATACAAATTTCTGTCCAGCTCTGAAAAATTAAGATAAAACTCACTGCTTTGGCTGAGACTGACCTACATAGGCAAACACTTCTTAAAAACAAGCAGGCAGATTTCAGATTTCTTGGAGGGCCCATTTTGTTCTTTCAATAAATCACCAACATACACCAGTCAGATCATAATATCTCTAACACATAGAAGAGGACTGAATTCAATTCTTTTCACACACAACTCCACTCCTTTCTTGAATTCAGTGCTCTAATTTAGGTAGCAAAAATAATTCTGTCACGGCCCTAAGAACTGAAAATCATAAAAAAATTCTCACAGATCTACTGCAAGCAATCCCATACTCATGGACTACTGCCCATGCCTGTTTTCAGCTAAATTTGCTGAGTAATTTTACCTCTTCAGAGGTAGAGGATGGATCTTCAATTTCAGTATTCCTCATAATCAGAAACCTCACACCACACCAAGGTAGCAACAAGCTCAGAGAGAAAAGTACTAACCTAACTTTCCACTATGATAAATTTCTATATATAAACAAGTTGTTCCCCATCATTAGCTCCAAATTAGCACTGAAATATGCAATTATCATCTGGATGCCAAGATAATATCAATAACCAAACTACAAGTCAACAGATACAGGATCGAACTATAATTCATGTAGGGGGAGGATTTCTATGACATCTCTTTTTTTTCCCCCATGCAACCTATGTTTGAGCTTATGGGTAGGTTTATGGGTGAGAAAGGCCAAATTACTCATAAACATGTTTGAACTTGCTTATGGGTTCAAATGCACAGTAGGTTGCAAATAAAATGTAAAATATCATAGAAACCTTTCCCCTAAGACTTAGGAAAACTTTTAATATAAAAATAACATTTTAAAGCTGAATATGTGGGGGACCCACTCCTCTGTGCAAGAATACAGCAAGAACTGTAATAAATGTATTATTTATTTATTTATTTATTGAATTTATATCGCGCCCATCTAGTCAATAGATTACTCTGGGCGGCGAACAACATATAAAATAAAACAATTTAAAATATAACAATGATATAGGACATCATAATCAAACTGATTCAAGATGGAAAAGGTGAAAAGAGTAAATCAAGTAGTGGTTGGAGGGAAGGCCTGCCTAAACAGCCAGGTTTTCAATTGACTTTTGAAGATGCCCAGCGAAGGGGCCATGCGGATCTCTGGAGGGAGATTATTCCAAAGGCGAGGAGCCACTGCCGAGAAGGCCCGGTTTCTTGTTTTTTCCTTCCGGGCCTCCCTTGGCATTAGGCTCCTCAGCCTCACCTCCTGGCTAGATCGAGTGATACGGGTAGATTTTGGTGGGAGTAGGCGCTCCTCCAGGTATCGAGGCCCTAAACCGTTTAGGGCTTTGTACGTAAGCATTAAAACTTTGAAATCGACGTGGAACCGAACGGGCAGCCAATGCAAAGCGGCCAGCGTGGGAGAGATATGATGATATTTTCTCACACCACTAAGGAGTCTGGCCGCCACATTCTGCACCATTTGAAGCTTCCGCATCAACCTCAAAGGCAGCCCCACGTAGAGCGCAGTGTAATGTATCTTCCTCTGATCTATGTATAGCTAGACTACAAAACTGCCCTACTTTATATAGGGTATTCCACACCCATACTTTCCCAGACATTCAGGTTTCTGTAAGTAGAGGCTTGGCTTAGTACCAACCAGTGTTTATGGCAGGGTGGCAACATGTGAAACCTTAACACCCCACAACCTCCTCCCCACCTTTATTTTGCTCAAGAAGTCCCCTTAGGGCAGCGGTCCCCAACCTTTTTGGGACTGTGGACCGGTTGGAGGGTGCGGGCTCCGTGCGCGGGGGCACCCCTGCGCTCGCGGGTGGGGGTGTCACACTCGCGGGTGGGCATGCCACGCTTGCGGAGGGGCGTGCCGCGCTCGCACGCATGCACGCAAGCGTGACACGCCCACCCGCGAGTGCAACACACCCACGCGTGAGCGCAACACACCCACCGTGCGGGCGGGCGGGCGGGGGGGCAGAGATCCATCTCCGCGGCCCAGTTCCAGGAAGCCCACGGACCGGCACCGGGCCGCGGACCGGGGATTGGGGACCCCTGCCTTAGGGCACTTTTGCCAAAACCCCTGGGGCACCCCAAATTGGAAAAAAAAATCACCAGTAGAGAATGCAAGGGAACGGAGACTCCAGTAAAGAAAATGCAATTTTTGAAAGAAAAGAAACAAAACAGAAGAGTTGGGGTTGTGGGAGTGACCTTCCAAGGACCAGGAATGGATTGCTGCAACCCCCAGACCAAGAAGATCTGCCACTGCTGGTCTATGGTCATTAACACTACCACTAACTAACCCTACCCTGATTGTCTTCTCTCTTATCAGCACATGCTACACAGATAACTAGCCTAGAAGCAGGTCTTGTTTCGATTACTGCTGGGCGTTTTCCCCTTGTGGCATTTGCCTTCAGCAAAATCAGAGGACAGAGCAAAAGATCCTACCCATCCTGAACTCCATTCCTCTGCAATTTGCAGAGAACCCAAGTGACTGTGGGGAGCTCTGAATCACCTTTTGAGTTCTGTAGTGGAGAGTGGTTTATAAAAGTACTGAGGAAACATTCAGGACATATTCAAATTCCCAAGGTAACACTCACACATTTAAACAATATATTACCAGACTAAGCTCTCAGATACGTGACAGTGTAGTCTACTCATTGCACAAACTGAATATAAGAAAAGCTTTGCTGGATCAGACCGAAGAGCAACTTAGTCTTACTTCTTGTTCTACTACAGGTAATTTTTCTATGAGAAAGTTGACAAACAGCTCCTCCAGGGGCAAGTGATACCTCTTACAAAAGGTATGCTGTGGCTAAAGATAACAACATCAGACTACAAGTCCAGAAATCTGGGTGAGTGGCACATCATTAAACTTTCCAGAATCCTCTTCTTTCACTTTAAATAATCAGATTTCTAGGTATTGTAACGGTAGATGTGTACCTAAAACTGTATGGCAGAAACAGAAGTATATTAGAAAAGAAAAGCACAATACAAATCTGGATAATTTACAGGTATAGCCACCTTTGCAGAATACTTGAGTAATTTTAATAGAGATGGGACATTTGTATTCATCTCCTGGGGGCCCTTTGGACCCTCCCTCCAGAACCATCCCAGTCCACTCACTGGGCTTCACATGGCATCCCAACCATTGTCAGTAAAATTGCGCCTATCACAGAAATATCCCGGCTGGCACTTCCCCACCTCCCTGTAGTGCTGGCCACTTAGCAGCTGAGTGGGGAGACTTGTCATCCTGCCTCCTCGCTGGAGTAGAAAGTAGTGCAGTGAGGCAGGGAATTGCCAGCTGGGCTACTTCCATGATTGGTGTGATGTTGCCAACGGCCACGAGCGCCACACAAAGGCCAGTGAGTGGACATCTCTATTTAGAAATCTAGTGAAATTATTAAGAATATAATAAATAATAGAGAAACTGATTTTTTAAAAAATAGGCTGAGAAAATGAACAGCTTGTCCATGTCCTCTGGTGGAAGATCTTCTTGCTGAAGTAAAACTAGTTAGTTCTTTTTAGAACAGTAGTTCTCTTAGGAAGTCCTCTAAGTCACAAGCTTTCCCAACCACTGTTAAGCAAAATACAAATAAACAGGCTAGTAGCACTCACTCTCCTTTTCAAGCAAAGGACAAATATGTTATAAGAAGAGCACACTGGGAAGACACCATGGATCTAAAGTATATGGCTGGTTAAGAAAGATATGAGAAGAACACTCCAGCTTAAAAGTAAAAAAATCTGCCATCCTAGGAATGACACAAATTCACTTCTAATGTAATAATTGCATGTTGACACTATCTTATGGTTTAAAACAAGATGTTGTTGTTTAGTCGTTTAGTCGTGTCCGACTCTTCGTGACCCCATGGACCAGAGCACGCCAGGCCCTCCTGTCTTCCACTGCCTCCTGAAGTTGGGTCAAATTCATGTTGGTCGCTTCAGTGACACTGTCCAACCATCTCTTCCTCTGTCGTCCCCTTCTCCTCTTGCCTTCACACTTTCCCAACATCAGGGTCTTTTCCAGGGAGTCTTCTCTTCTCATGAGATGGCCAAAGGATTGGAGCCTCAGCTTCAGGATCTGTCCTTCCAGTGAAGTTGGGGTTGATTTCCTTCAAAATGGATAGGTTTGTTCTCCTTGCAGTCCAAGGGACTCTCAAGAGTCTCCTCCAGTACCACAATTCAAAAGCATCAATTCTTCGGCGGTCAGCCTTCTTTATGGTCCAGCTCTCATTTCCATACATCGCTACTGGAAAAACCATAGCTTTGACTATGTGGACCTTTGTCGGCAAGGTGATGTCTCTGCTTTTTAAGATGCTGTCTAGGTTTGTCATCGTTTTTCTCCTAAGAAGCAGGCCTTTTTTAATTTCGTGGCTGCTGTCACCATCTGCAGTGATCATGGAGCCCAGTAAAGTAAAAGCTGTCACTGCCTCCATATCTTCCCCTTCTATTTGCCAGGAGGTGATGGGGCTGGTGGCCATGATCTTAGTTTTTTTGATGTTGAGCTTCAGACCATTTTTGGCGCTCTCCTCTTTCACTCTCATTAAGAGGTTCTTTAATTCCTCCTCACTTTCTGCCATCAGAGTGGTATCATCTGCATATCTGAGGTTGTTGATATTTCTTCCGGCAATCTTAATTCCGGTTTGGGATTCCTCCAGTCCAGCCTTTCGCATGATGTATTCTGCATATAAGTTAAATAGGCAGGGGGACAATATACATCCTTGTCGTACTCCTTTCCCAATTTTGAACCAATCAGTTGTTCCATATCCAGTTCTAACTGTTGCTTCCTGTCCCACATATAGATTTCTCAGGAGATGGATAAGGTGGTCAGGCACTCCCATTTCTTTAAGAACTTGCCATAGTTTGCTGTGGTCCACACAGTCAAAGGCTTTTGCGTAGTCAATGAAGCAGTAGATGTTTTTCTGGAACTCTCTGGCTTTCTCCATAATCCAGCGCATGTTAGCAATTTGGTCTCGAGTTCCTCTGCCCCTTCGAAATCCAGCTTGTACTTCTGGCAGTTCTCGGTCCACATACTGCTGAAGCCTACCTTGGAGGATTTTGAGCATAACCTTGCTAGCGTGTGAAATGAGTGCAATTGTACGGTAGTTGGAGCATTCTTTAGCACTTCCCTTCTTTGGGATTGGGATGTAGACTGATCTTTTCCAATCCTCTGGCCACTGCTGAGTTTTCCAAACTCGCTGGCATATTGAGTGTAGCACCTTAACAGCGTCCTCTTTTAAGATTTTAAATAGTTCCACTGGAATGCCATCACCTCCACTGGCCTTGTTTTTAGCCATGCTTTCTAAGGCCCACTTGACTTCACTCTCCAGGATGTCTGGCTCAAGGTCAGCAACCACACTATCTGGGTTGTCCGGGACATCCAGATCTTTCTGGTATAATTCCTCTGTGTATTCTTGCCACCTCTTCTTGATGTCTTCTGCTTCTCTTAGGTCCCTCCCATTTTTGTCCTTTATCATGTCCATCTTTGCACAAAATGTTCCTTTAACATCTCCAATTTTTTTGAACAGATCTCTGGTTTTTCCCTTTCTATTGTTTTCCTCTATATCTTTGCATTGTTCATTTAAGAAGGCCCTCTTGTCTCTCCTTGCTATTCTTTGGAAGTCCGCATTCAATTTTCTGTAACTTTCCCTATCTCCCTTGCATTTTGTTTCCCTTCTCTTCTCTGCTATTTGTAAGGCCTCGTTGGACAGCCACTTTGCTTTCTTGCATTTCCTTTTCTTTGGGATGGTTTTTGTTCCTGCCTCCTCTACAATGTTACGAGCCTCCATCCATAGTTCTTCAGGCACTCTGTCCACCCAGTCTAGTTCCTTAAATCTGTTCTTCACTTCCACTGTGTATTCATAAGGGATGTGGTTTAGATTATACCTGGCTAGCCCAGTGGTTTTTCCTACTTTCTTCAGTTTAAGCTTGAATTTTGCTATAAGAAGCTGATGGTCAGAGCCACAATCAGCTCCAGGTCTTGTTTTTGCTGACTGTAAAGAGCTTCTCCATCTTTGGCTACAGAGAATATAATCAATCTGATTTCGGTATTGCCCATCTGGTGATGTCCATGTGTAGAGTCGCCTCTTGTGTTGTTGGAAAAGAGTGTTTGTGATGACCAGCTTGTTCTCTTGACAAAACTCTATTAGCCTTTGCCCTGCTTCGTTCTGAACTCCAAGGCCAAACTTACCTGTTGTTCCTTTTATCTCTTGACTACCTACTTTAGCATTCCAGTCCCCTATAATGAGAAGAACATCTTTCTTTGGTGTCAGTTCTAGAAGGTGTTGTAGGTCTTCATAGAATTGGTCAATTTCAGCCTCTTCAGCATCGGTGGTTGGTGCATAAACTTGGATTACTGTGATGTTGAAAGGTCTGCCTTGGATTCGTATTGAAATCATTCTATCATTTTTGAGATTGTATCCCAGTACAGCTTTCCCCACTCTTTTGTTGACTATGAGGGCTACTCCATTTCTTCTACGGGATTCTTGCCCACAATAGTAGATATGGTAATCGTCTGAATTGAATTCGCCCATTCCCGTCCATTTTAGTTCACTGACGCCCAGGATGTCAATGTTGATTCTTGCCATCTCCTGTTTGACCACATCCAGCTTACCAAGGTTCATAGATCTTACATTCCAGGTTCCTATGCAGTATTCTTCTTTGCAGCATCGGACTTTCCTTTCACTTCCAGGCACGTCCGCAGCTGAGCGTCCTTTCGGCTTTGGCCCAACCACTTCATTAGCTCTGGAGCTACTTGTCCTTGTCCTCCGCTCTTCCTCAGTAGCATGTTGGACGCCTTCCGACCTGAGGGGCCCATCTTCCAGCGTCATATCTTTTAGCCTTTTGTTTCTGTTCATGGGGTTTTCTTGGCAAAGATACTGGAGTGGCTTGCCAGTTCCTGCTCCAGGTGGATCGCGTTTAGTCAGAACTCTCCACTATGACCTGTCCGTCTTGGGTGTCCCTGCACGGCATAGCCCATAGCTTCTCTGAATTACTCAAGCCCCTTCGCCACGACAAGGCAGCAATCCGTGAAGGGGTTAAAACAAGCTACATCAATATTTTTTTATTTAAAAGAAATCTGCCTTTCCATACACTGCCTACTAAGCAGTAGGAAGGTAAAGTCACATCTGGAACTAAACAATGGTCCATGTTAGTACCTGGCTCAGAAACTCACTTTGGTTATCCTTAGCTCTCTGGAGATTCCCGGAGTACACAGCAAGTAAAAATTAACATAACCATTGATTTCAGAACTTTAAAAAAAAATCCCAGCACATATATAAATGCCACATCCTTGAAGTCTTATAAAATATGTGGACATAAAGCTAGTCTTTTCAGCCTTATCAAATCTCATGCCTCAGTGACCTTATATGCCCCTTCCAACTCAATTATTCTATGATTCCATGACAATTAGAGCCAGGTAACTCAATAATTCCCCTACCTACAATTTTCATAAATTAATACTGCAGGTTGTCTGAGCAGTAACTAAGGTCCTCACAAAACATTTGACAATTAATTTCCAACCACTTACATTTCAATTCTTAACATATGTATCCAATTCAGGTGGATACAAGTGAATCCCCGGAATCAAGATATATGGTGAGACATGTCAGTTTGCAAAAATGTTTAAGACAAATCCTACACCTCAATCTACAATACTTGGGAAATCCCTATCATATCAGCATCATTTTATAATTTAAGATAAATCCAAAACCATTAACTCTCCCCGACTTGGCTTTAAGAACAAGTAGGGGCCTTCA
The DNA here is from genome assembly GCA_037013535.1 of Intellagama lesueurii. Classification (NCBI taxonomy): domain Eukaryota; kingdom Metazoa; phylum Chordata; class Lepidosauria; order Squamata; family Agamidae; genus Intellagama; species Intellagama lesueurii. Next base: position 11,844,296 of record JBAJHW010000009.1, on the reverse strand, counting down.
AAGTATAACTCCTCTGATAACTAAATTCTAACAAGTGTGCATCAGTGGAACTACTTGATGTGGACCCACAAAGTTCTTAAAACTATCAAAGAAACAAAGCTAATATGACTGTTTTGCCCTTAGGCTTTTATGTACGTTTATAGGACAAACCTATGCATATTTACTTGTTCATAAGTCCACTGTGTTTAACATGGCTTGCCCTCTGAGAGCACATATAGGCTGGCAACCTACTTCTACCACAATTTAAAGCAACTGAGTAGAAATTTGGGCGTTCCTCTTGATGTCACTCCTTGGAATCTAGGATCATGTTGTACAGTGTGGAAAGTCCCACATCTCTAAAGGATAGAGCTAATTGCTTTTTCAGCTTGTAGAAATGAGGACGTACTACATATTTACTGAACACAAAGAAGATTAGAGGGCTGCAACATCTGTCTGAAGCATTTCTGAATACATGTAATTTCCCATTACTTTTTTCAGCTGTGACATAGTTATCCCTCCCTTTTTGAGTGGACAAATAAATTTTTCCTGCACCTGATGCTACAACCTGGTCACCCACACCCATGCGCAATTGCAAGCATCAATCCCTGATTTGGGGGCTCTTGCTACTAAGTGGCAAGCATCAAACGCCACCCTCACCTGATGCTTGGCAGTCTCCATACCCTCCAGAACTGTCGTCTTGAAGTCCTCCTGCTTGCCCTGTGGAAGGAAAGAGGAGATCTCAGGGACCTTGCTCCACATGTTCAAGTCATTTGGGGGACATGAAGGCCTGGCAGTTGGTGATTCCAGTTTAGTAGTTCACCAACTGGGGGGTATACCAACATTTTCTGAGAATGCCATGTTCTGGAATCTGGTTCAAAGGCGTCACACTCTGCAATCTTCTAATGCTTCATCCTTGTTGTTGGAACCCTTTGTCAGACTCTTGTGGGAAAAAATGGATACACACAATATTTGCAGAGTACCTGGCTGGTAAATAGTTATGAAGCAATTTATTAAGAGAGTAGAGCAAAATGAATACACTTCCTGTGAAGACCAAACAGCTGAGTAGTCTAACCAAGGGTTTGAAACACCAAGGATTGGAAATGTATTACCTAACTTTCCTTACTAATTTCTGCTACAACCTTACTTGACTTCCACAACCCAAGACAGGCATCCAAATGCTAAATGACGTTTATGCTAATTATGCCAGTAGTAACCCATACATGCCTCACTAGTATGGATATCTACATAAGTGATGCTGAACTGTCCTACAGGATGTCAAGCTCAACGCTATATCCAGAGACAGAAGCATGATGAGCACACTCAGAAGAAGCCTTAAATTATCTTGCCTCTATTGAACTCTGGACTGCTAGCTTCTTGCGGAAAGCCATCTACAGAAGTTGATGTACTTTTGAATAACATAAAAACAGCTATATCAACACATCCAGGAGGTGGCAATTTCCCTTCCCAACTAACTACAGCCTCTTGTGCACACATGGACCTTGCTCCAGGTGGCTGGAAAACCTCCTAGAGGTGGTTTTCAGGCAGAGATGAGGGCTACAGGAGAGAGGGAGAGAAAAAGTTTCTGTCATACAGGTAGCCAAAGTAATCTGGTACAGGCATAGTGACAAGTAGAATCTTAATAATATGATAACAATTCTGTTCAGGTGCTCTTCCCTCCACATGTCAGGAAAAGGTTGGAAGCAACTGCTTTCCAGTTTAGACAGCATTTTGACGTTTCACCTAAACTAAGACCTGCGAGTAGTGTAAACTATGGTTTATTTTAAAAAGCTAAGATCAAGTTGATGGTTTTGGTCCTAATTCCAACAAACAATAGTTTAAACTACAGGCAGCTCAGACTGGCATAATGATCAACTGCAGATAGTTTAAGCAGGAAAGCAAATTCTTCAAATTTCCTCTAGTACACGCTGTAAATGTTTCTTGGCCCTGAGAGGATGTATTTCACATAAACTAAATATGGCTTAGCATTGCATCGGAATCTGGCCAGAGCTTCACTATGCAACTTCCAACTGCACATTCCATCTCCAGAAGGAACAGTGTTAAGGACACATTAATGCACTTCAACTCCTCAACAGTGGTAAATCACGAACTCAATAAGCTACAAAATAGTATTATTTAGGAACTTCAAAATGCTAAACAAGTTACATTCTACCAGTTTCCTATCTGCAAAGTAATCTTCCAGGATTCAAGTGGTTCTAATGGGGAAACATCCTTAATTTACACAGTAGCATAGCAGGACAACAACCAACAGTATACCACAGAAGGTTCTGTTGTACCATATTCATTCTGCTCTAGTCGGAATACAATATGATGTCACAAGTTTGTTGTATTAGAGGCAGTAGGGAGACATTCACATGATAACTATGTCTGTTAAATTTAACAACTAAAGCATCAATATTTTCTTTTTCACAGGTTGAAAGATGCATTTCTATAATTAATCAACTAATTTTGACCCAGTTTACTAGCCATTGTTTGTGTTACCTTCTCCCAAGTCCCATGACATTTTCTGAGTATTCAGGGGAGAGAGAGGGTGACTGATCTTTGCCAAAGATGCCTGCAGCACCCAATACTACCACCACCACCACCTGCAAAAATTCCATAGGAAGAAGTAAGAACTACCTCTCCATCTCCTCTGTAGGGGAAGAAAAGTAGCAGCAATATGTCATTCTTCTCTTTCTTGCTTCCAGGCCCTTTTTGGAAAAAGCAATGGTTCATTTCTTTTTTCTCCATCAACATTTTACAAGTAGCAGGAGCAGCAAGCCGTTGTTGGTACTTTTGGCTTGCTGGATAAAAGCTACTTCTTCTTTTACCCTCTTTCCTCAGAAAACAGAGAACAAACTGATCCTCTCCCATAATCAAGTTGACATTTTACAACTGAACTTTCATGCAGTTCCTTGAGGAAAACAACCAATGGGAAGAAAAGCACTTCTACTTTTTCTTGCTGTGGATGACAGGTTCTAAAGTAGAGGACTTCTTTATCTTCTCATCAGATTTTCACAGTAAGCAGCATCAGGAGAAAACGTGCAGCAAAACTACTTCTACGAAACTCAAAGCAATTATTTTTTCTCTGCATTGGGGAAGGAAGAGTAAAGCAGTGGTTTCTTGCCCCCACACATTGGCCAACTGGAGAATGTTTTAGTTGTTGCAGCAGCTCTCTACAGACTCCTACAAAAATAAATGTGCTGCTTGCCTTTTTTAATGTTACAAGAATATATATGATCTAATGCATCCTATCCTTCCTCATATATTTGCCAGTTGATGCTTGTCAGATGTTCAGCAAGAAGGCAAATTATATATTGATTTCTAACTCTGAACTACTGAAAATTCAACCTTTCAATCAGGTATGGAGAACATGTACCTTTCCAGATGTTGACTGGAACTCCCTGTCATCAGCAGTGGTTATGCTGACTAAGGCAGATGGAAGTTGCAGTCTAACACCAGGAGGTTCCCAGACTCAGCTTTAAATGGCCAGCAACAGTAGCCTGTAGTATTGCCTACCTCACTTATGACCATGCTTGCTCTCCCTCTTTAAAAGTGGCAAAGAGGAAACAGGTGGGCTATAAAGCCACAATTTCTCATTTTATATTTAGATTCTGGGAAGATATATGGCGTAATTCCCCCCACTTTGCTGTTCTCAGTTTCTGATACAATAATAGGGAGACAAAAGTCTTATATGTACATGCTACAAAATACCCTGGTAGCAGGCAGTGCAAACAGAAGAAGCAAGTAAAATGATATGAAGAGGGAAGACTGAAAGGGAGAACAAGCACAGAAGATGGGAGACCAGAGGGAATTTGGCTCATTGCCTAACACCAGCCAAAAATGTCACTAATTACTGACACAATACGGGGGGTGGGGAACAGCCCAAAGAGAGATGTATATAGCAGATTCTTCCTCTCTAACATGGAAAAAAACAAGCAGGAATATCTACATAGACTAGCAGATGCCACATATTTGACAGAAAACTTTCAGATCCCCTTCACTTCCTACAATTGAAACCACTGGTATATGCCAATTCTTCTTCCACACTCAATGATATATAAAAATGTGCATTTTCTGAAAAAAGGGCAAATAGGTTAATGGGAACAAACTGGACTATAGCATATGTTTCTATCAAGCCTTTTGAATTATAAAAAAGGCACACTGAGTTGCTTTACAAATCAAATCATATTTGGGTGATTTTCCAACAACTGTTTAATAACAAAGGTAAGTTTTTTTAAAAAAAAACACACAGTAAATTGCTGGTTAGCTCAGTGGTTTAGGCATCTGGCTGTGGTGCCAGAGATTGCGAGTTTGATTCCCCACTGTGTCTCCTTAACAGGGTCTGGACTTGATGATCTATAGGGCCCCTTCCAGCTCTGCAGTTAATGTTGATTATTATTAAATCCTTGCTTTTAAATTACCTCTCATGTTTCCCTCCTACCCTATATCATTATAAACCCTTGCTCACAATGTATAACTTTTGTATCCTAGCTTTTATTCTTTTGAAGACTTTTCTCATATTCTCTCATCTGAGAAGAAGGCTACACAAAGGCGACTTGCCAAATCGCCCAGGTTCAGTGCAGATAAAGTCCTTAATCTCTGTACACAATGGTTTGCACAGTGGGAACAGCCTCTGAAGTTTATTCTGCCACTTCACTCTGAACATTTTGAATTGAAATGTGCACCACTGTAAACCACTACCCTTGTATCTATGGTCTGCAGACCTGTATACTCTGGATCGGAACCAGTCTCTAGTTAACAGGAGAATAATGGTTTGTCTCACCTATGGCATAGAGCAATGTGTGTGCAATGTGAAATCATAACTAAATGAAAGAAATGAAAACAGAGAACTGCTGTAAATGGTAGAGGAAGTAATGGTCAATTCACTTCCTGAATATTTTGCATACAGTTAGCATGACCTTTGTGCTGAACTTTAATGAGTTTGAGGCAATCTAACCCAGCTGTCCCTGATCCCAGACTGGCACCCTGTCTATGACATCATGCTAGTTTTTAAATAAAGAACTTCAAAACAGATAAACAGATGTCTTTTGAGCTGCAAAGTTCCTAATTAGAGATGGGGGTATTCGTATTCATATACGAATATCCCCGCACAGGTGAAAATAACGAGGGTCCCACCCCATGGGGCCAGACTCTCCACTCAGAATTTCGCCGCTGCCGCCGGCTCCACAGTACCTTCCTATTGCGCCATTGTCTGCAATTGATTACCCAGTCCTGGCAGGAGGCAGGATGACAAGCCTCTCTGCTAGGTCGCAGAGTGGCTAATTCATTGCAGAGAACAGTGCAATAGGAAGCCGCCGCAGAGCTGGCGGCTGCGGCGAAATCGTGAGTGGACAGTCTTGTTATTTCCACCTGTGTGGGGATATTCGTATACGAATACAAATACCCCCATCTCTATTCCTAACTATTGTGCTAAAGCATTACTGTTACTTTAAGACACATAAAACTGAATCTTCACATTTCCTTTGCAAGAACATTAAAACACATGCTGTCAATGCAACAATAGCTTGCAAATTCTGCTAGCATAAATATTTTTTAAAAAACCCAGTTGTGTCTCTTGCTAAACAAGTGCTCACATGTAGGAGTTTGCACAAAGTATATGTATACCAAAAACGGATGCCTTCAAAGTTGTTTCAATTCCTTTAAACTAGGACAGGGGACACTACAGAATTCAAAATGTATAAAATGTTTTATTCAGACATTTTGAAACAGTTCTTCGCAAGCAGATTTATGTGCCATAGTACAATGAAATAACTCAAGTCTTGCTGTACTAGCTATCAGAAAAGCATGAAGCAGCCAAAACAGCCACTATCTTATTGCCCCATCAACATGATTGTTCTCGACAATGCAGACAAAAATGAAATCTCCCACTCAATATGAAAAACAAGGAGGTTGAAGATTCCATCAGTTTAGGCCAAAAAGTAACCAACCATCTGCTGTAACAAGAGCAAACTTCACAGATGAAATGAATCTAGAAGCACCATGATCTAATGATGGTATGCAGCACCATGTAAGTTCTTCTAAGCTCTAACATAAAAACATCTAAGTAATGAGGCTTGCCTCATTCTAAACTGATGATGCAAAGACTGTGAAAAATCACTTTTAAGAAGAATAAATATAATGACATGTAAAAGCCACACATAGCTAAGCAGTGGCAAGATGATGCTCTGGGATTTATGCTCCTATATGCATTCGTCCTAAAGGTCTTTCCAAAATCTGCAATGATACATTTCTTAAGTTTACTGTATTTCTCAGCATTTTGTCTAGGTACAGAGGCAAATTCAAATAAACTTTGAGAATTATAAAACATACTGGAGAACGACTCAACATGAAGGAGGGATGTTTAATTTGAGATATACAGTTAAAGCACAATCATGCCTACAAAACAGTCAGGTACTCCTGCATGTAACATCTTATCATGTCCTGAATGTTCACATGCATGACACAAAAACCAGATGATGCATTGCTTATTACAACAGTACATCATGACTGCATTTCCACCCTCTACGCTAATACTGTTTCTGACAACTTGCTTCTCTTGCTACTCCAGAAAACATCTTTCTCAGTGAAACTGAACTCTCAACAGAATGGGATATGAAGAATTCATGGCATAGATAATTACTGGCAAAAATATCCAGTGGTAGAAGCCAAAACACATCTTGCATGAGAGACATATCTCTGCCCTCGATACAGAACAATGACAAAATCTGATAAAATAACATTCAGCAATTTTGTAACTGAATTACTCACGAAAATCAGAAAATATTTGAATTGTAATAGGCTTCATAAATGAATATTACACAACTATGTTTTCACAGCAGCTAATCCAGCAGGAATCATAATGAGATCTTAATCTGTATGAAGTCTACATACATAGGTCTGAATATACTTAAAATCTGTGGGCAGCTTCCTAAAAATGTGGCATAAACCAAAGTGTGCTCAGTGAACTGATATGCCTTCCCTAATCCAAACAACAGGCCTAGAAGCTTAGTAGCAGGCAGACTGCTACAGTTCTACTTAAGCGCCTTCTAAAACTGTGCCTGAGCTGTGTGCACAGTGTGCCATACAAAATGGTTACAGTTTGCCAAAAAAACTGTCAGAGATGGTTAATTACCATTTTGCAGGAAAATTAGACTTAACATGGTGCCACCACAACCTGCTGCAGTTCAGGCTTGGCAAATGCAGCTTCAGAACCACGAAGAAAACACTTCGGGCCATTCAAATAATAACTCCTCTAGGATGCATGTTTTGTCTAAAATCATCAGAAAATCACCATTTTGGGATCTGCTAGAAACTAAACTAATTGTTTTCCTTCTGAAACTGAATATTTTGCATTTAATAGAGAGAAAGAAAAAGACACGAGTTCACAGAAAAATAAAAACAATTTTAATGAAGATCACAAAAGTCTTATTTTTAGCTCAGTTAGAAAGCAACTTAAAAACAGAGCTGAAAAGGTTTTTACTCTGCTGCTAGATAGCTATATTGTATGATATTCTCCAATTTGCCAAAAACAAATGAAGAACTGATTAGAATGGCTACATTTAGGAAAGAAAAAGCAGAAAATATCAACTGATTTTTGGGATTCTTCTTCAACAAAATACAGTGAAGATGAAAATGCTCTGAAGCAGTCAACAGTGAAGATCAAATAAAACAGTAATGGAGCCTGGACAGTCAAACCATTAACTGAACTTGACTGAACTTTGCAGACTCTTGAAGAAAAAAGATTTTACAGGCTGACATCAACACTTCTCATACACAGCCCATCACTGATACTTTCTTCATGGCATACCAGCCTTTTTATCTGATAGAAATTTCTAATCTAAATTCAAAGAATGGGCAGGGAATCACCATACTGCCTCCAAACAAGCATGCACATTTCAGGCACAAGAGAACCACTGTCCTGTTGAATTGGGAGGGACAACTACTCACCAGATGGTTCTTCTGGCTCACTTTCATTCTCTTCCTCAGGAGGAGGTGGTGGTGGTGGAGGAGGTAGCTTTTTCTCCTTCTCTGCTTTAGCATTCCTTTCTTCTTCAGAATAATACTCATCTTCAGAAAGGTTAGCCAGACTCTCATCCATTTCTCTATATTCCACCTATGAACAGAGTCAGTCAAAGATAATCAAAACTGAACAGTCAAATCGGTGCAGCAGGGCCATTAAAATATAAAAGGAAAAGGAACTGTTTTCTGTATAAACCAAACATTTAGATAACCCAGAGCAATGGTTCCCAATCTTGGGTCCTCAGATGTCCTTGGACTAGAACTCCCAGAAATCCTGGCCAGCACAGCTGGTGGTGAAGGCTTCGAGGACTTTTAGTCCAAGAACACTTGGGGACGCAAGGTTGGGAACCACTGGCCTAGAGAATCAAATCTAAAACTATAATCCATAGATGCAATGTTGCCTGCCTCTGAGGTGTGCAGCTGCACACAACTTCACCCTCTCTGCGCAGGGCTCCTTCTCCTCCACACATCCACAGCAATCATTTCCAGCCCCTTTGGTTCCAGTTGTGACAGAACCTCATGCAGGGGCCAGAGTTGCACACGTGAGGGATGCAGTCCAGCCCAGAGGGCCTGAAAATTAGAGGGAACGTTGCACAGATTTCACATAAGGTTAGTGTAGCTTGCTGTGACATGTCGAAATTACATGCCTTGTCACATACCTGACCTCACAACCAACACATGCCCCAGCATCAATTAGCCACAGCATGTTAAACAAAGCTCACATGAATATCAACAAAATTCCAGCCTACATATCTGTATAACACAAATATGCATCAAAACCCCTTCAAGAGTTCTGTTCTATATGTGCAAGCGAGTGCATATACAGTAAAATATAGTCCTGTATCTTCATTTCTATGTTCAGTGTTTATGAGAAAATATCTATTTTCTTAAACAAGTTAGTGAAATAACCTGAAAACAGTGTTTGAAATTGCATACCTGTATGAATACCAGCCTCTCTTGGTCCAGAATGCATACTTATTTCACAATTATGATTTATGAGCAAGAGGTACAATTAACCATCACATCAGCTATTCAGGAGTGCTGTAAATATGCTGTCAACATATAACCTATATATAGATTTACTTCACACTTTACATCTTACAAATTATAAATAGCTTCAGGAGTCCCATTCAATCCTAAAACAATTAATTAGTATACATATACTAAAAACATATACGCATTCAGGTCCATCAGTCAATTTCTCAACACCAGGGCATGATAGGGCTATGCCAACCACTCCAAATGGGAGAAACAGGCTGCATAATTTGCACACATGATCTACAGGTATGCCTATCTGAGTTCAATATGACGTAATGATAAGTACACTCAAAAGCCTTGATATACTTAAGCAAAACACAACTTCTGAAAACAACATATATCTTATTAATCTGATGCAGACTTGCAATGCATCTGCCTCACACTTGACACCCCTCTTTCACAGACATACAACAGTCTCAGACAAATTCCACAACACAGTTTCCTAGATGACTGTCAAAACCTGCTTCAGCAAATGATGTGAGACAGGTTTCCTAGTACATAAATTTTTCTGTAAATTTTTTAACCATTTGTTTAAAAAAGATCCTTATGTTATAAAATTCCTTAGTACGTATCAATGAACAGATGCCATTAGAATGTTATGCAAATTTTCATCAAGCTATTTTTAGATCAATAGTTTACAGATGATTATCCCTAGGAAATACATATAACAACACATATAAATTTCATTGATTTTAAAACAGAGGATTTATCCAAAACTAAAACTGTGATTAATGTCTGCTTCCCTTTCAAACAAACACTGAGAAGCTTCTCACTTCTTTTCTTGTGCTTGAGAGGTTTTTATGCTGCTTGTGAGTCTCACTATTCCTCACACTGAGTCTCCAGTTAAAATTCTGTTTGGTCCACTGTATTTTAGTTTTACAAGGCAAGAGAAAAGCAGACAAGTAAAGCATCCCTGTGAGAGAAGGAGGTTACTCAATTCCAGTTCACAACAGATCCACCAACTACGATGGCCAATGGTGAGAGATGGTGGCTGTACTCTAATATCATTTGGAAGGCCATATTTTCCAACTTGAACTGTATAGTAGCAGCACAGCCATTTACAGACAGCAAAAGTAGTTGTATTTAATGAAATTATCAAGGCAACTTTTAAAACACACTGTCTGTATCTTAAGTGCCTTTTCCCCTGGAGTTCTGTCATACATAGTCCATAGGTTAGAAAAGTGCAAGAATGTCACACAACTAGTCTTAGGGTACATGATTCAGGAGACTTGTTTCAAATCCCTGCTCAAATATGCAACATACTGGGTGATTGTGGGCCAGTCATACACTCTCAGCCTTACCTATCTCTCCAAGTTGTTGTGAGGATACAGTGAGAGAAGGAGAGGCATTTATTATTAATAATATCTTCTCCTTCTCGGAGCTGGAAGGGTCCCTGTGGATCATTGAGCCCAGCCCCTGACAGGGAAACACAGCGGGGAATCAAACTCCCAAACTCTGGTTCCACAGTCAGATGCCTAAAGCACTGAGCTATCCAGCAAGATTATCTTGAGGTCTAATAAATAAGAGCAAGCAGCATAACAAAACTGCTTGTTTCTTTCCTTTTTGTTTCTGCTGTGTCTGTTACAATATATTATCTCGTTTTTTCACCACTATTTCTAGTAGTTGCCTCTTTTGACTAAGTCAAAACTTAAAGGAAATAGTCACCATGAATCTGTGAACAAACTTTTCTGTTGTTCCACTTGAAAAGCTAGAATTGATCAACAGGTCCCAGAACTATAACACACACTTTCAATCTGATTAACTAGAGGATTCAAGGAATGGATGGAGAGCTTAAGTCCATAGTGCAAATTCAGCTGCTGCTAGGCATAAGCTAGCATGGTAGACAGCTTGGCTCCTGTTTCCAAAGCCTTCCACGCATGGAACAGTCCTCCACCAAGAGTGCTCTACAACTGAACTCAAATGCAGTAATTTAACAAAGGCATTATTCCTAATCTAGAAAGAACTGGTAGAACTACTTGCAAATCCATATTTTAAAAAAGTAAGCCAACACACAGCCTTTGGAATAGAGTACAAGCAAAGTTATCTGCATAAGAGTCTCATGTGTACTTTTTCTATATACAGTATAAAGTACTTCCTTAAAATCCCAAGTACAGATACACTAATTATATAATGACTACGCGCCCATTCCATCAAATGAATGTGGGCTATAAACTGTGATCCAACAGCTTCCCCAAGTACACAGAGGATGCAAAATAGATAGATGTATTAACAATAACATGTGATTTCAACTTGTATAACAAAACCAAAACAAATAAACCAAAAGAATTGTGGCACTTTAAAAGCTGTTTCATTTCCAGTATCAGTGTGGATTACAATCCACCTCTTGGGTCTTTTAAAACTCATCCTAGGAAGCAATCCTCAATTTTGTTGTCCAGTCATATTAAGATAACCCTAAATCAGCTATTCCATTAAACATAATTGAAGATGTTTCTCTGAAACAAAAGGTAGCAATCCAGAGCTACTTGAAAGCCTACACATCAGCAGGTGTAAAACAGGAACTCTCACACTCCTCAACAACTTGGTACTGCCCAGATCTAAAAATTGTTGGTTAATATAAAGCCAACAGATTCAAGAGACGACAGCAAGGGCAGCAAATACAAACCAAAAAGAGAAGCTTTGCTGCTTGCTCTCTCGAGGTTTGTGAAGTGAAAATAAATTCACTGTGGGCTTAAGCTTTTATGGACCAGATCCTAGTTTCATCTGTTGAAAGTGAGCACTAGCTTATTTTAAGTAACCAAGTTATTCAGCTTTAAAGGAATGGCACATTTCTTCGCCCTAAAACCCTGCAGAGTCAACCCCATTTCAAACCGTCCTCAATGAGGGGAGAGATGAGGGGTGCCGTGTTAACTAAGCAGTTTCATCCCTAAGGAAAAACATATAAATATATACGGGGGGGGGGGGGGTCAGGGAGAGGGAGAGCCCCCTTCCCAAGCCTTGACCCCCCCGGGCGGAGCCTGGCACGGCGCAGGCCACTCCGAGGCGCCCCCCCCCCCTCGCTCTCCTGCCCGGCGCGGAGAGGCGGCCCTTGCAAAAAGCAGCTTCGTTTCCCTCAGGGCGCTTCAGGCCGTGAGGCGCAAAACCCCAAGGGAGGTCGGAGAGGCCCAGGCAGAGGAAACGAGCTCGACGGGAGCCCGGCACCCACCTTGGCCCGCTTCCGGCGGCTCGTTCTGCGGCCTTCAGGGGTCTCGGCGATGCCGGTGGTCTCAGAGCCCACCGCAGGCCCAGGCCCGGGCCCGGCGGCGGGGGGCTCGGATAAGCCGCCGGGCGGCGAGGCGCGCGGGGGCTCTTTCTTACGGGGCGTGCGCTCCGAGGCCCCTGGAGCGCCAGTACCCCCGCCGCCCCCGCCGCCGCCGCCGCCGCCCTCCACGGAACCCAGGGGGCCGGCCAGAGACAGAGGAGGCGGCGGGGGTGGCGGCGGCGGAGGCGGCGGAGGCGGCGGCGGGGGTACTGGAGCGTCGGAAGGGCCATCGCCTCCGGCGCCGCCTCCGTTGCTGTTGCCGCCACCGCTCCCGCCTCCCGGGACCTCTGCCGCGGCGACTTTCTTGCCGGAGGAGAGCATCGCCTCCAGTCACTCTGTGGACAAAGGCAGCCCCACGCGCGAGGGGAGCGAACGCGGCGCAAGCCCCGCCCCGAAACGCTTCCTACGTCACCATGGCAGCCCCGCCCCTTCCCGAAACTATAGTGGAGGCGCGAGAGCCAGCGCTCGCGCGGGAGGCTTGAAGTGGGATGTCCTCCCGCGCTTACCGTAGTCCAGTCGATAGGTGGCAACGCTGGGTTGGGGGCGGGGGCGGCGGTGGACTTCAGGCCTTGTTCCGGTGAGCCCTCGCGGTTGCGGGGAGACGGGAGCGTCGTTCTCATCTTCGTCCCTTCTCCAAAATCCGGACCTCGTGAGACGCAGGGGTGGGAGCTGTCCACGCACCCCTCCCGTATATAAAACGGCAACTGCCTGAGTCTTAGGGTTGGCTTTGCCAATTGGGGCTAAAGGGAGATACAGGCCAAAACATACGGATCCAAGGGTTCCCACGAATGGTGCCAATTTTAAATCCGTTTTAAGCCGTCTTCGTTTAAGTAAAAAAAAAGCGCACAGGTGCTGAGATCCATTCCACTAACATTCCTTTAATTCTTCTTTTATTCGTATCAGAGCATTGCACAACTTTAAATTATGGACATATTTGAAATACAGGTACAAATTTAAAGTTTTGAAATAATTGGGACTGTTTTTGAGCAACAACAGGCTACTTCAATAGTGTTGTCGCAGCCATTTGCTAGAACTTTTGTACACGAGGGGACATAAATTGCATGCACATAAGTGATGCATTAATTGAATTTCCTTAGTCACAGAAAGTTTGTCCCCTGTCCAAGTAGCCCTATTTTATTTGATCTTTGATTTTCCTGTTTGGTGGTGTATTACCTTATTTCATTCATTATTTGCAAGCACCTCTCAACGTACTTCTGGTGGGACAATGCCAGCTAAATAATAGACTTTTTCGATGAGAATAAGTTTCAGGCAGCCAGTAATAATCTTGCATGATTCATTAAGAGCTACATCCACTTGTTTGGCATGTACTGATTTATACCATATGATTCTTTTAACTGAATGGGCCTCATGCGCAGAAGTAGCATAAGACAGCAAATGTAACAGGAAGTTGCCTAATACCACATCTAACTTGTCCATCTAGCTCAGTACTTCCCAACTTTGGGTAACCTGGGTGTTTTTGGACTGCAACTCCCAGAAACTTTCACCACCAGCTATGCTGGCCAGGATTTCTGGGAGATGTAGTCAAAGAACACCTGGGTTACCACTGATCTCGCTGGATATTGTCATCTCCAAAAAGCAGAAGTACTGCAGATCATTCCTGTCACTTGATACTTTTTAGTGAAGATGCAGGAGCTGAATGTTGTGGCTTAATATTTTTAAAGCAGGCACTATATCATCAAGCTGTGTTCCTGCTCCAGAAAAGAGATACAATAGAAAGCATCAAGGACTTAAACCTTTTTTAAAAAACATACTAACAAAATGTTGATGTTTGTGCGCAATACATAGAAGTTACATCTTTGCTCTGGGCGCCCATGCCATTGGACTGCTAATGATTTTTTATTATTTAAAAGCTACCCTGTTTCCCCTAAAATAAGACCTAACCTGAAAATAAGCCCTTGTATGATTTTTCAGGATGCTTGTAATATAAGCCCTACCCCAAAAATAAACTCCATTTAAGTGAAACCCCGCCCTCCACCCTTGTGCAGCAACCAGAAGAAGATGACATGACTGTTTGAATAAATGTAGATTGTTGTACATGAAAAAAAAATAAAACATCCCCTGAAAATAAGCCCTAATGCGTTTTTTGGAGCAAAAATTAATATAAGACCCTGTCTTATTTTCGGGGAAACAGGGTAACTAAAAATTAAATTAAAGAGGCACAAAATGCTCCAGTGGATATTGCTTAATTTGGCATTTTGTAGTTTAGGCAAGTATACCCTGTTCTAGACAGTCAGGCATACTTAATATCTAGACAGGATATGACAGCATGTGGTGCAGCAGAGAACCATTAGGGTAGTAAATAGAGATGGGCACAAATTAAAAAATGAGTCACCAAATTCATTCAAAAAATTGCTAATTCACCAATTCATACGAATCAATGACCCCCCCAACAAATACAAACCAATGAATTTTTAGTGATTTTTGATAAATCAATTTGTTTGGCTATAAAATGCCCCCCCCCCCCCAATCACCTAGAGACACCGAAATTGCAGGGAAGCTTCCTCTGACGCTCCTCTACAATCCCTCCAAGTTTGGGTTTCCCCAAGACAGCTGCTAAAGGGCACTTTTCTGGGGGAGGGGGGACCGCTTTGTGGGTATATAACTTGGATGTCTGAAACTCAGTCTTCACCAAACTTTGTGTTACTAGGTGCCTGGGGGAAACTTTCCTGGGGGGGGGACCTCCTTGTGGGTGTACAGTGGTGCCTCGACTTACGAACGTCCCAACTTACGACCATTTCGAGTTGTGACCAGCTCCGGCCGCAAAATTTTGCTTCGACTTGTGGCCGGAGCTTCGAGTTGCGACAGGAAAAAGGCAGGGGAAAAAGGTGGGGAATTCAAATTTGCTAACTGTTGGTAGGCGAAGAGGCTGCTTCTTTGCAGCTCTTTCGCCCCAACGGTTAGAGTGAGTGCGTTGGAGGAGGCTTGGGACTGCCTGGAGCTGCTTTCTGCTCCTGAGTAAGTACATTTACTTTGTTTTGCAGGGTGGGTTGGGGGGGGGTTATGTTTCTGTGCTGTGATGTTTTTTGGGTTTTGGTGTGTTTTTTTACCCAGCCCCATGGCGTTCCACTGGGGCTGGCTGTGTGTGTGTGGGGGGGGGTTGTGTTTTCCCCCCCAGCCCCATAGCGTTCCGCTGGGGCTGGCTGTGTGTGTGGGTTTTTTGAGTATTTTTCCCAGCCCCATGGCGTTCCGCTGGGGCTGGCTGTGTGTGTGGGGTTTGTGGTTTTTTTCCCCAGCCCCATAGCGTTCCGCTGGGGCTGGCTGTGTGTGTTCGTTTGTTTTTTTTTTAGTGTTTTTCCCCAGCCCCATGGCGTTCCGCTGGGGCTGGCTGTGTGTGTGTGTGTTTTTTTGGTTTTTTCCCCAGCCCCATGGTGTTCCGCTGGGGCTGGCTGTGTGGAGGGGGGTTTGTGTTTTTCCCCCCGCCCCATAGCGTTCCACTGGGGGTGTGTGTGTGTGTGTGGTTTTGAGTGTTTTTTCCCAACCCCATGGCGTTCCGCTGGGGCTGGCTGTGTGTGGGGTTTTGTGTTTTTTGGAGTTTTTTCCCCCAGCCTCATAGCGTTCCGCTGGGGCTGGCTGTGTGTGTGGGGGGGGGGGTTGATTTTTTTTCCCAGCCCCATCGCGTTCCGCTGGGGCTGGCTGTGTTTTTTTTAAATTTTGGTGTTTGTTTTTCGGCCCCAGCGTGTTCCTATGGGGCTTGCAGTGTTTTATTTTTATTTTATTTTATGGTGTGTGTTTTTTGGCTGGAACGGATTAATGGGGTTTCAATGTATTTCAGTGGGAAATGGTGCTTCGACTTACGACCATTTCGAGTTACGCCCATCTTCTGGAACGGATTATGGTCGTAAGTCGAGGCACCACTGTATAACTTGGACGTCTGAAGCCCAAAGTTCACCAAACTTACAAGGCTTGTAGAGGAGAGTCGGAAAGCCTCCCTGCGACTTTGGTGTCTCTAGGTGCTTGAGGAGGGGCATTTTATATAGTTTTAAAGTCAAAAACAAATTGATGAACTGATTCATCAGTTTGTCAGGAAAAAAGTCATTAATTCGTGATTCATCGACCTTGATGAATCTTGAATCAAAATGAATCACCATTTTTCTGATTCGTACCCATCTCTAGTGGTAACTGTGGCCCCTCAGTCAGTTTTGCACTTGCCTTTCATAATCCCTTACCACTGGCTATGCTAATTGAAGTTGCAAGCCAAAAGCATCTAGAAGACACAGTGTCGACCACTTATCCAAATAGTTTGCTTTCTAGCAAATATACTTACAAGTAGTACTTCCAGCTGCCTGACTTGCACGAGAGAAGTGACACTGTTAATATTATTCCCCTAATTATGAAACCGTCCAAAACTCATGTGCAGAACATGTAATCATGTGCTCTTCACAGACCATGCTGTGTATTTGGACTTTTTCAAATGTTAAAATTTGTTATGATTGTGCAACACATTGAATTCTTGTCTACCAGGATGTATGGATAGCAGTTTGAAAAAAAGGTAATTTCCAACAGCCTATGTTACAATACAGTGAATACTCAGAGACAACTATACTATTTTAGCCAACTCTAACTTGGGGCAAGGCCCACCCTTTAACAGAAAAGGTAATTAAGGTTATACTTATTTCCTAAAACCTTGTTGTCCAGAAAATTGAGGTGGGAGAGGAAGAAGAGGAAACTTCCAAACCACAACACACACACCATATGTCACACACATAATGAAGGCTGAGTCAGGGATCTGCAATTTATTCTCCATTCCCTTTCAGGGAAAGAAGAGACTTTATTAGCTCTGTAAAAAGCCTTTTTTCCCCATTGAACTGCAGGTATGAACTTGAACCTAAGGGAGAAAGCTCACACTTTCATTCCAGACAGTGTTTGGATCAACTTTCCCAAAATGATGCCCCCATAGCTCCCATGATTCTCCATTCTGGCTGAAGGGCACCAGGTTGGGGAAGGCTGATTTAAATACCTATAGTCAAAAAGAGGGGGTATTTGTCCAAGTCCTTGCCCGCCCACCTGACACAGATGAGGTAGGAAAGCTAGAAGATAACTGTATAAGAACACCCAAACATAGTGCTTAAAAGATACAAAAGTCACATTCAAAGCTTTCACAAATTCAAGCATGAACACTTCTGGCTGTGACAAATTACTTCCCCCTCAAGCTGATTTTGTGATTAAGATAAATGTTATACATTACATTCCTCCCTGACTCAGTCCCCACAAGGTATTTCTCTTTTGAATTCAACTTCCTTCAGTTGACACAAGATTTCTGGGAGCTAGTTTGAAATCAGGTGAACTGCGCTTGTTGCTACAGAGAATGGTGTGTTCAGGAATGGAATGAGTATATGTGTTTGTTTGTTTTTTAAAAAAACTAGGAACTTGATTTTGCAATGGGAACTCCTGAGTTCGCAGTTCCTTCTTTCAGTCTTGCTTCAATTCCTTCAGTGCTTGAAGTCTTTCTAGCAGGGGAGGGTGAGAATAATGCCACATTGAAAACAGCCAGTCTGAAACAGGAAATCCCAGATTATCTTTGTTCAGCTTGATCAGTGCAGAATACAAGTCCTTTGCCTTTCCAAGATCCTTGGCAAATGCATCAGCTTGAAATTCAAATCGCCTGCTTAATACAGTTAAACAAAAGGAGAGAACCTGTAGAGGAAACAAGAAAATAAGGAATTTATCTAAAATCCCAGAATGTCCATTGGTCTTTAACCTGCATCTATTTGATGTTTTGGAATTCAAATCTCAGAAGCCCTAGTCAGCATGGCCAATTCTCAATAAATCTGGGAAGCTGAAGTACAAAATTGCTATTGCTCCAAACCACTTAACTCAGCGGTCCCCAAACTTGCTGCCTCCACGGACTGGTTTAGCATGTGGGGGGCGGGGTGTCCGTGCGTTTGTGGGAGGGGCCATGGGAGGGGCCGTGCGTGTGTGGGAGGGGCCGTGCGTGTGTGGGAGGGGCGTGCATGCATCTGCACGTGCAGGGGGGCAGGAGATTTATCTCCGCGGCCAGGTCCTGACGAGGCCACAGACCAGGACTGGTCCAAAGACCAGGGGTTGGGGACCCATGACTTAACTAGTCTCATACACAAGCCTTCTAAATCAGGCATGGGAGTATTGTTGGATGACAAATCCCATCTGACTTAACCAAGCCAGAAACATCTGAAGGGAGAGTTCTTGTTCCATACATTAGAAAGAGGAAAGATAAACCAGCCAAATTAAGAGATTTAATTCTTCAAATTCAATTAGCCTGACATGTAAAATGTCGGTAAAATGTGAGTTTCCCACCTTGTCCTCCTCCTCATACTCAAAGAGCCCCCAACTGTCAGAGCTTGATAAACTGACATTAAAGAGCTTCCAGCAATTGTCAAGTATGCAAAAAACTGGACAAAGACACCTGTCCCTCCCAGAGGATATGTCTGATTTTCTACCAACTCTGCTTCTAGCTCAGCAGGGTCTCTTGATCATCAGAGAATTTCTTCAGTGAGTTTTATGAGCTGAGTGAAACAAATGGAAAATCAACTTTTACCTTCCTTCTCCAAGAAGAGTACATCCAATCCTACTTATAGCTCAATAACTCAGAAACCAAATTTTCATGACCAAAAACATTGATCAATTTCATTGTGGGCTTTGAAGATGCAGGTTAGGAAAGAAACCACTAGTTTATAAACAAAGGCAACCTAAATGTGTGATTTTTAAGCAGTACCTTACCTCATTGTAAGGTGAGAAAATAAACTGAAAGATAATCAAAAGGCCTATCAGGGTCGGCTGAGTATCACAGAACCCAAAGGCAGAAAAGAGCTCTTTCCGACCAATCAGCACGGCAAATAAGAAGAAACATAAGAAAGAGTTCATCTGGTGGAGAAAAAGAAACATGCATTGACTTATATGTTTGTTAGAAACCTTTTTGACCAGTGGTTCCCAACCTTGGGTAAGCCAGGTGTTATTGCACTGTGATTCCCAGAAGCTTTACCACAAGCTGTTCTGGCCAAGGTTTCTGGGAATTGCAGTCCAAGAACATCTGGGTTACCCAAGGTTGGGAACCACTGTTCTAGACAATAGTAAAAAAAGTAGAAATTGTTACCTATAATATTGGCATTCAGAAATGAAAAAATCCAAGTCAATAGTTCCTTTAGCATAAAGGGACTTAAACATAGTACTGGCCAAAATCCTGTTGCTTAATGTAGTACATTGCACTAGAGTAGGCCCATTAGATCAATGACGATTCGGTAAGTCAACTCCTCCATAAGTTTCACTGATTCAAATCGGCCCCATCTTACTAAGACTTACTATAATGAAAGAAGGCCAATGGGCTTGCTCTTGTGTGAATTAGTATGCTAAGCAAATCTTGCCACCCTCACAGGTGTGCTTGGTGGGGATGCAAGAGGGCTTTTATGTTGCTGCTTCCAGACTCTGGAACTGCCTTCCATGGGAAGCTAGGCTGGCCCCATCATTGCTATCGTTCTGCAAGCCGGCAAAGATCTTTCTGTTTAGGCAAGCTTTCCCTTAATAACTGGTGGGCTGAGAGGGGTTTTTAAATGAATGGTTGTGCTCTGTTGTTTTAAATGTGTTTTAGTATTGATTTTATTACTGTTTTAAATGTAATACTTGTTTAATTCTTTTTTAATATTTGTATACCTACTGTTTTTAGCTTCTGCATATTGTCTTTTTAATGATGTAAGCCACCTTGGGTTCTTTTTAAGAAGAAAGGCGGGATAAAATATTTTAAATAAATAATAAATAAGCAACAGGATTTTGGCCAGTAGTAGAATGCAAGTGAGGAGGAACCTTTGGCTCTGAAGAGGTTTTGGACTTCAGTTTCTATCAGTTCAAACCAACACAGCTAATGGTAAAAGATATGGGGAATTGTAATCCAAAATACCTGGAAAGCCAAAGATTAATCACCTCTTGCCCTTCTGTCTACTGAAAGGCTTTTGCTTTCATAGTTCTTTTGGATGCATTAAAGGTATAGACGTACACAATTGTAAATAAAAAAGCATGTGCTACCAGCAGATCTGTGCATGAGTCTATCTATGCACATGTATGCAGTCCTAGTCTTCCCCACTACCTGGCTGGCAACAAATCTAGCCTTCAAAAACCAAGAAGCCTAAACATCCCTGTCATAAACCCCTAAAAGAAAAAAAACTCAGCTATATCCTACCTGCTACATCATACCATAGAGCCAAAGCAGCCTTCCTAGAACAACATGAAGACATGCTCTTTTCCAGGACACACCTGACAGGGCAATACATTCTGTGCTCAGTTATTTTTGCCTGAATGGGTTCTCCGTTTTTTCCCTTACTTGCTGGTTTTACTCATCTTATTCCTCTCATTGCCATTTTATATATTGTATTACAAATAAAATTTTTGTAATGGAATAGTTAGATAAAAATGATCATTAGTTAATCCAGCAACCTTCAAGAGTAGATGTAGCAGTGGAAGAAGAGAAGGTGGGGGGAGAGAACAACATTGGAGCCACTGGGAGAAACTAGTTAAAAAAAACCCAAGAACTAAAGATGTCCCCTTTCCTGTTCTGCATGCCCCCGCAAGTTACTACAGTCGTACCTCGGTTTACGAACGCCTCGGTTAACGTAATTTTCGGTTTATGAAGCAAAATTCATTGAAAATAATGCCTTGGTTTACGTGTTTTTTTCAGAGTACGACGAAAGTTTCCCCAGGATGCATTGTGCCTCGAGGTTTATAGCACCGTCCCCGTTCCTATGGCAATCCGCGTTTCGGTTTACGAATTTTTTGCATTACGTAACGCCCCGTAGAACGCATTAAATTCGTAAACCGAGGTACGACTGTATTAGCTTCACTCCTGGGGTGGAGGCCCAAAATATAGTCTCTTCCCCCACCCAACACTGTGGTTCACAACATCTCCCCAGAAAAAAAAATCAAATAGATAAAGTCTTTTTTCAGCAATATCTGAGCCAGGTAAGGAATAACGAAAGCCTGAGCTATCCAGATACTGATGAAGCACAATTCCCACTATATTGCAAAGAGTTCACAGGAATTTGCAACCCAACAACTGGAGGGACACATTCTCCCCACCTGTAACCCAAGGACAGATCCAATCCATTCTCAAAACCATTTCACAGGGTTGTTCTAAAGTCTTTTTTGAGATGTGAAAACCCAATTTCCTACACAATGTGAAGTTTATCTCCAGGTTACCTCCACATCCAAATACTTGTGTCTCTGCTTCTATCAAACTAAAAGAATAAAGCAGAACCAACTTATTTTCTCATCAAACAAGAAATATGTGCAAAAAAGAATACAAGGATGTTCCCAATAATTTCTACTCACCTGGCTGATGACAACATTTTTTACAGTGTGGCCAAGTTTCCAGTGGCCTAGCTCATGGCCCAAAACAGCCAGGACTTCCTCATTTTTGCAACCTTGCTTCTTATTCTAGAGTCAAGAAGAAGGAAAACCATGTAAGTAAAAACAATCAATTCTGCAATAAAACTCCGGTTTATGAATGTGGGATATTGTGCTTCTGTATCCACAATTCAAAAAGCCAGGAAATGGCCCAATATTGATGCAAAATATTGTGCCCGTGTTGCCAGCAGGAAAAAGGATGCCAAGCTTTACATAGCAAAGGGCAGCCTGAATGCTAAGAACACCAATGGTAGCAGTCAATGGTCTACAGCAGGGGTCCCCAACCCCCGGTCTGGTCCCGGTCCGTGGCCTTGCCAGGCCCAGGCCGTGGAGACAAATCTCCTGGCCCCCCCGCATGCGCAGATGCATGCACGACCCCTCTCACGCACAGACGCATGTGCAGCCCCTCCCACGCACGCACACGCGGCCCCTCACACGGACGGACGTTAAACCAGCCCCACGCTAAACCAGTCCGTGGAGGCAAAAAGGTTGGGGACCACCGGTCTACACAGGATACCCTCTTCTACTCACTACCATTCACACTTGTTGAAAAACAGCCCTGACCATTGCTCTGTGTTTGGGTGAGAAGTGGTTGACAGACGAAAAAAAGGATTTTCCCTTTCATGGTGTCACTTTGTGAATGGTAGTGGTGCTGGGGGACTCCTGTTCAACACTTTAACCATTCGCCTGTGGAGTGTCTCAGGGTTCCATGATTCCCCATATTATTTCACATATACATGAAAAAATGTTGTGGTCTTGTACGGCCGTTGGGAGGAGGCAGGGAAAGGAAGTCCATGCTCCTATTGCGACTGGATGATTGCATGAAGAGCAGGAGAAAAGCAATGCACACTGGCTGGTGAGTGAGGGAGCCGGGGGGGGGGCCGCAAACACGCAACACCTGTGGTGCCACACCAATGAAGCACTGTGAACCTCTAAACCAATGGTCTAATGCACACTCTTTAAACTCCCGTTTAAACTAATGTTGCCATGCCCGTTCTACCAAATGCAGACTGGAAAGCTATATTCCAATTTCATATCCCTTTCTTTGAATTCGGCAAGCTGAGGAAGAAAAGCTGTACTGGATCAAAACCTCTATGGGTATGTTGTGTACATGTTTTCCAAAATATGTCCCTTTGCTTTATGAAATTTTAAAGAAGGAAGAGGTTGGAGTTAGCTAAGAATATTACTGGAAAGCAAGGTCAAAATCATGTGAAAGGAAGATAGTGAAGAAAGACAGGGACAAAAATCAAGTCATTTGAAATGTGGTGTTGGTAGAGATACTAAAGGCAGCCAGAAAAGCAGAAAAGTGGGTGCTCAATCGTCAAGCCTGAACTCAAGCAAAAATGTGTAACTTGAGTCTATCCCTACCATGCACGTATAACAGAAACAGGAACATTCTAAATGACTGTATAGCATAGCATTCTAACCAAAATATTTCTGGAGTCATGATTTCTGTGTTTTAATCTATGAGCACAAATGCGGCCTATGGCTGGATAGTGGTTTGGGGATCATCCTACATAAAAATCATGCGGATCTATTAGAACCCATGTATCAGATCCATGTTTTGCACCACTGCAAAACCGTGCGCTAGGGGACTCATGATTTCTGTGGTGTATGTGGGCAGATGCAGCCTATGACTGCACAGTGGATTGTGGATGATCCTATGTAAAAATTGTGTGGATCCAAGAACTGCTGGATAACTCAGTGGTTTAGGTTGTTGGGAGTTTAATTCTGCACAATGCCTCCTTGTCAAGGACTGGACTTGATGATCTACAGCAGGGGTCTCCAAACTTTTGACTGTGAGGGCCACACCAGCTATTTTAAACATCTTTGAGGGCCAAAGGAACAGGAACGTGCACTCGCGCGTACGCACACATGGATGTATGGGCAGGAAGGAGTTAAATGCTTTCTTTCACACTGAAGACCATGGCAGAGTTAAAAGTGATAGATACTTGCCCTGTGGGCTGACTGGAGACACATTCTGATTGGCCAGAATGCTTTGCTATAAAGATAGTTACTCTGGAATTCTCAGATGTTATTTAAAAAAGGAACTATTTCAGATGTTTTAGGGGTAAAAACCAGTAATAAAAGCATCCATATTGGAGCCAGGAATAGCCAAATTCCTGTGGATGAAGAAAAAGAGATTAAAATGGAGATTTTTCTCCCCTGGTATGCAAATTAGCTGTCAAAATGGTGGTTTATGTCTTTATGGGGGTAAAACAGTGTTCCCTTTTGTGAAATGCGAGATGAGAGCATAGAGGCTCTCGTTGGAGTGCCGTCCGTCTATAGGGTGTCTAAAGAGGTTCAGACCACCCCTCCGCCATCCCCTCGAGAAAGTATACATCGGGGAATAGACACCCGGGAACTGGAGGAGAACCTACGGGGTTTAACAGTGGCTACACAGACAGAAGAGGAATTGGTGGGAAGGGAAAAAAGGGGGAGGTCCGTAATAGAGACAGGAATGGGAGAGATAAAAAGGGAGAGAGACTGCATACCGGGGGGTTGGGAACTGATCTGGGTCAAGGACCCATGGACCAGGAAATGGGAGAAGTTGAAGGTGCCAAGAGAGGAGGCTGATTACCGCCGGAGAAAGGGACTACCACAGCAACCATCCTACTGGGGTGAGTCCGAGGCGCGAGAGTGGAGAAGGAGGCTTAGGGAAGAGAAAGAGGCGGTAGCCCGGGAAGCAGAGGAACGCCGGGCATGGCGTGCGGAGGAAGCACGGGGGATGGCATACCTCCAGGACCGTGGGGTTCCTTTGAGAGAGAGAGGGAGCCGCTATGGGGAGAGAACGGAGACGACAAGACCCTACCGTTATTAGGGGACGACGACGAAGAAAGCCCCACAAAGAGTTGTGACCCCTTCTTACCCGGCCCGTGGGAGACGAAATCATTGAACCCCTTTGAACCTGATGTATGGTTGCCCTTGCGGCACCCGTTGGTGCCGCGAGAGAAGTTACACGACAAACAGTTAAATGAAGTTTTGCGTTTGAGTGAAACAATAAATCCCAGTTTGGATTTGACTTTAAAAATGACTCCTGTTTTGTTTGAGAAAGAAAAGGAGGCTAGATATGAACCCTCACACCTTTTTAAAAAATCACAACTTGAAAACCCTTTGCCCAAACGTCCATTCGGCACAGTGCACGAGCAGACTTTATGCTACATCCATGACAAATATGGCGGTGATCTGAGGTCTGGTTTCATAGTTATAATTTTTTGTTTCAGGCACCACTATCTTTTGATTTTGCTGGTAGAATCCTGTTTGCTGTGCTTCCACAAAATATATAGCATGACTACTGTCGTGCCATAATAAACTCCCTGAAGTTTGAAACCTGGAAAAATTCATTTTTTAGTCTACATCTCCCAGAATCATCCAGTCAACAGAGAGATCCAGGCAGTCACAATCCAAAGGTAAATTTTCCAAGTTCTGTAGGAATTTTCACAGACTAGTATTCTACAATCTTGCCACCAAGGTGCACGTTTCTTCATTCAGTCACACCATGTCAGAGGCAGTCCAATTACAACCTGTTTCTATCCAGCACTTTTTGCCTCCCAGTACTTTCTGCCTCTTTTCCTTTTCACCTTGTACAAAAGTGTGCACATCCACACAATGGCATTGAAAGTAATGATAAATGTGAAGGGTGTGTGTCTAGCAGAGATTGAGCACTTTTGTAAAGAGAGAAATGGAGGGGATCCCCCACTGGTTCTTAGGGAATCCAGTAAAGGAGAAGGAACAACTGAGAAGTGCAAGTAATGAAGAATGTGGGATGACAGTAATCAGTTGACATGTGACTGAAAGACATGTTTTTTTCTTAAAATGTGAACAGTCACACTGGAATGTTTGGAAGGGAGTTCAGGGGAGACAAAGTATTCATATACATCTATAATTGCACACTCGCAGGGAGAGGTGCTGTTAAAGCCAATGCCATTTTATAAGTATGTTTGCATGGTTGCAGAATTCAATTAAAAGGAATTAAAAAAGGAAACGGGAAGAAATAACTGAGAAGGTCGAGGGACTAAGGGTGAGGCATGATGCCCTTATGCGTAAGCATGCACGTAAATCTGAAGCAAAATAAAAATGCTACATAATTTTGTTGTGAATCCAGAAATCTCCAGAAATTCTAAGTCCATATTACATATGCACTGAAAAACCACTGGCTGCATCCTGGTTCTACAAGCACGTGAAAATTCCCTGACTCTGCGAGAAATGTAGTGTATCAAAGTTCCCAAGAGTGCCACTCACATTTTCTTAAAGGAGAAATGCTCAGAATGGCTCTGCATTAAGAGTTCAATAATACAAACTGAAACCGATGCTTACTTTGGTTTTAGCCTTTGCTTCTGTGTCTTCCTCCTTTCTTCCATCCACCGGGGTCTCAGATCCTGGCTCGTCCGAGTGTTCCTTGTTATGGGTAGAATAATCTTCCAGGAGGGTGTCAAACAACACAATACGCTTATTCTTGAAGAAACCATAGAAATAGGCATTGCTATGGGAAGACCGTTTGGAACCTGGGGGGCAGGCAGGCGCAGAAATGTCACATTATAAAAACAAACATGTCTTTTAATCTCAAGGATCAATTTTAAACAATGTCAGCACACTAGCTATTCACTTTCTCACAGTAATCTTCAAGACCTAAAGACTTTGGATAGAATTTTTCCCTGAGTTCCTCTCCTCTATATCCTTTTCTGACTCAACCACGGTTTTGCTCACAGGAGAAATTAAGCAATATAAAAACTAAAAAGTAAAAGTTTTTTTTTCCTCTTGCAGCCTCCCATCCAGACTCTTTGGCGAAGAGGCCAAATCTACTTCTAACACATTGAAGGAGAAACTCCAGGATGCCAATCTTAGCTGGTTACAAGAAGCATAGACACTGACCTTTGGCAAGTGTGTATGACAGTACACAACTGCATTTTAAATCTATAACTAAGTATAAAGAGCATTGTCCCCCAAGAAATATTAACAGCCAAACCTCTCAAACTTATAATTGGCTAGTTGAAAGCCTTTATGAAAAGGCAATATGTCTGAAAATAGCATGGGAAACTGAACTTAATACTCTGACTTTCACTGGAACAAAGTTTGGGTATCCTTGTAGTTTCAATCTGTTCCCTACACAGCAGAGCGGAAGCAGCAGTCAAGTCCAGAATATTCATTTAATATCTTAGAACGGCCAAGCTGGAAGAGACCCTATGGATCACGGAGTCCAGCCCCTGTCATGGCGGCACCAGTGGGGAATTAGAAGTCCCAACCTCTGGCTCCACAGCCAGAGACCTAAACCACTGAGCCTTCTTCTTTTAAGGGTGAACAGGCAACCCTCTCCCAAACTCTTCAAACATTTAAATACTGAAGGTTAGAGGCAGTAAGAGTGAGCAGAAGGGATAATGAATGAGCATGGATGTGAAATAAGACTAGGGAGAAAAAAAGTGGTGGGAGAGAAGGGGGGAAAAGCAAATCAAAAGAGAACAATCATTGGAACGAGGGTACTAAAGGGTTTCTAACCCTTGTGAAAACAGGTACTTTTACCAGGAACTGAATGAATTGCTCCTGGTATCTCATTTAGGGATTCAGCAGGTTTCCATGGTCATTAATGAAGGCTATATCCAGAACAGCATAAAACCCAAATCAGAGTTTGAGTTCTAACAGGCCAAAGGAACTTAGTGACTCTCACCTTCCACAATGTAAACTTTGGTCAGAGGGAAATCTATGTTCTTTGCCATTGCTTCAATTTGCTGCTTCAGCTCCCCGTCAGGGAGAGGAATGAATTTATCAAACAATGGGGCGATGTAGTCTGCATAAATTATGACAAGAACCTACAGTGGAACACAAATGCAAACATTTTAGCTTCATATCCTTTGGAGCAGGGGTCCCCAACCCCCAGTCTGCGACCCGGCACTGGTCCGTGGCCTAGGCAGGAGCGGGCCATGGACACAGATCTCGTGCCCCCCCCGCGAGCGAGTGCCCTGCGCATGCGTGCGAGCACGCCACACCCTGCACGAGCGGGCCACGCCCACCCACGAACGTGCCACGCCCATGCACACACAGACCCCACCCCCGCACGAGCATGCCACGCCCCCGCGTGCACGGACACCGCCCCCCCCAACCGGTCCGTGGTTGGGAAAAGGTTGGGGACCACAGCCATTCAATTCATCATATATTTCTGACTGCGAATTTTGGGCTGAATTCTTTATAAGAGGGAAGGGTAAGATGTCCCTCCCCTTCTGCTGCCCATTGGTCACTATTAAAATATCACTGTCAAAATGAAGAATACTGGTAGCACCAGCAAAATCACATCCCTGAAAGAGACATAATTCATCTGCTTTTTGCAGCACCCAGCGGCCACTGGGTGTTCCCTTATTTTCTAAGAATGCACATGTTCGTATGTTATAGCAAGAACATTCTTTAAAAAAGATTTTGCTACTTATGTTCCAGGAAGGATGCCTGTTGTAAGATGGGTCCTTCCTATCTGGTGGGTTTTTTAAATGCATATATAAAATGCATATTTTAATCTGTTGTCTGATTAATGAGGGAGCTTTTTTAGTCGATGAAAGAGTCTTTTTCATTGAATAGTCTAATTAATTAAATACCAACCACTAGACCTAAAGTAGTTTGTACATAACCTCATAAAAGTAGCCAACCTACAAAAATTACTCTTCTCCTAGGAGTTGATATTTCTATACTGTGTGCAGAGAAAGTCAGTTTCTCTCTCCCGCATCCCACCAGGCATCTGAGCTGGGGGGCAGAATGGAAACAGAATACTCCATCCCTCGTTGGTCAGCTTGCCTAGCTACCTGCATGAAATGCATAGCCATTTCTGGTGACCAGATGAATGCTTAAATGCAAGTCTGACTTTACAAGAGCTCAACTCTGATCAGATGGTATCTGCAGTGCTGATATCACTGCTGCCAATGCAACTCAAAACAATTACTTCATAGGGCTCTTGGCCCTCTAGGTGTTTTGGGCTATAGCTGTCATAATTGTATATTATCAGGCATGCTGACTAAGGCTTCTGGGAGCTGACGTCCAAAACATCTGGAAACATCCATGCTTCTCATTCACAATTTTATTAAATCAGCCTGGTCACTTGAACAAGCCAATTTCAGCAGAGAAACTATCTTAGCAGCTAAATCTATTCCCAGCTCCACTCCATTTTACACTCTGGATCATGCAGGATTTGACAGACAGACATCACATACTCACCAAAGAAACCACTAACGTGAAAAGCCATGCATAAATGAAGAAATAGTCGCCGCCAATTTTAATGATGTAAAGTAAAAGTGATGTTACTGGCAGAAGGATGCACTGAGTCACAATGAACTTCTTGACTGCATCTTTTAAAAAGAATCCCAGTGTCTGTAAAAAGGAACAACATCAAATCAAGATGCTTTGAAGCTAACCCGGTCTGATAGATCAGATGTAACTAATGGTGGGTTCTGTCCTTCCTGATTGGCTGCTCCTGCAAGCAGACATGGCAACCTGCATTAGGGTTTGTTTAGCTGGCATGCCTGGCGTCTTGCTCTCCTAGCAGCAACATGCTCTGTAGATGCGTTTGAGACGTGTGTGGCCCATCTGTATTCCCAGATGTTGCACTGCAACTCCCATGACCCCCCACACACACACACACACAAACAATACTGGTTAGGGCATGTGGACAATGTAATCCAACAATCCCTAGACAGCCACATATTCTCCACTGCTACCCAGAGCACTGATGAGCTAAATACCACAGGACAGCCAAACCAATGCAACATTAGGAGCCAAATAAGGAAGTTTTATCCCACTTGCTGTACAGAAAGTATATATGAGAGGTGAGGATGAGCAAATGAGTTTAGACATGTCATGGGGAAATATCCTAAAGGATATTGAAAAGGAGAATTTTGGCTGGCTCTTTCAGCCTGGGAGAAAAGTGGTAAGGAAAAAAAAATCTATGGGTCACTTTCTTTAAAGCAAAAATAAAACGTTAGTAATGCATTAATTATGTCATACTATAACATGGAAAACCTTTTTTTTTTTTAGAGGTAGGCTATTTATAGGAAACAGACAGAAGCACAAAAAAGAAATAAATAATAATCTGAATGTGGACAAGAACCATACAGTACCTGCTGATTAAAACCATGTTTCTCCTCAATAACAAATGTATTATAGAGGCTCCAAGGAAAACCCGTGACAGCACTGAATAGCGTAGCAAGCAGCAAGAAGACCAGGGATTGAACAATCTATAGAATGAGTGGAGGAAAAAAAACACATACAAGTAGAAACGATTCTATTTATGCATAAAGAGTTGGGGCTGAACCCTTAGAAAAGTAACTTTTCCATGTACCGTGCAGCAGACCTACTGGTTTCATTTAGTGTATATTTTACATTGGGACAGGCAGACTATTAGCTTGCAGGATTGTGTTTTTCTTTTTTAACTAAAACCCTGAGCTCCATCAGTTGGTGCCTGATGCAACTTCAGCCCTATTCAGGCATTCAATAAAATGACTAACCCTTGAGAATAGGGATTAGGCTGGCCCTGCCCCCCTCTATCTGCACTCTTGCATACACAGAGGTAAATCTGAAGATCTGTCTTTACCCATGGGAACTCTCCACATGATTGGAAGCAATCATATTAATGTTGTGACACTCCACATATAGGGAACCATCCCTTTCAGATTTAGCTCTTTATATGTGAGAGCTAAGATGAAGGGGAGAGATGCTAGTCTGCATCCTCTGCTCACAACCTTCTGAACACATGAAAAGGACTTTACTGCAAGGAGGTGAACATGCTCTTAGAAGGAAGGAACACAGGTACCTCTAAGCACATGTTCTATGAGCTCACATTCCTGTCACTTAAAAGACCAGTCTTGGTTTTCCTCCCAAGGTTTCTTTCATCTCACCAGCCTAATTGAGAAAGGAAAGGTGAAACCTTTCGGTTGCTGCCAAAATCAGTAGGAAACCTGAAACCCTCAGTGATCTACAGCAGATAACCCACCCACTCCCCTACTGTCAAATTTGGATCTGGCTTGTAAATCTTTTACATCTTTGGGCAAACACAAATGCCCTTATGCAGAAACAGAGTCCAAAGTAGATTCATGCGGTAAGATCTAGATAGAGGAAGCCTCCTGGGAGTAAACATCTCTGACGACAATAGGGAAGCTAAATCCAAATATGTGTTTTAGATACTGCAACTTTCTGTTGAGGTGGCAGCATAAGAATCACTAAGAATCTGTTTTTCAGTCAGTGCAGCCAATAGAAAGGGATTAATTCCTCCCCTTCGCTGAAAAGGGAGAGTCAGGTAAATTATACTTCTCTTTCTTGTCTGAGAAGACGGAACCACCATGACTGCAGGGCAGAAGGAAGAAAGCCAGGAAGGGAATTCCCAAGATCTCTCGTTATAGGAAAGAAAGATTCCACTCCAGCTATCTTCCAGGGTGGGGCTTCCTCAAAGACACCTATGGGCTAAAGGCACCCTTCCTCTGTTATTGGTAGAAGGGGAAAATATTCTTTAAAGAGACCTAGACACTGACCTCAATGTTTTCACTATTTTTTTTAAAACTAGAATCTTTACAGATGGTCAAGCAGCAAAAAAAGGAAAAAAAATCTGCCCATCCAGAGTCAGGTTTCATGGCAGGGCAATCTATCAACTGCTATTGGTCATGTTATCTAGATTGAACTCCCTGGCTAAGATGCAATGTATCTCTGAATACCAGTTGCTGGTACGCAGGAGTGGAAGAGGAGGGCTACTTTACATTTCCGGCACTGTCTGTGGGCCTTTTGAAGGGATCTGGATAACCATCCTAGGAGACAGGATGCTGCCCTAAATAGATCTTTATGATGATCAATATGAACCAATGCTGATAAAAATGACTATTCTGGACTAGAGCCCCAGAACCTCCCAGCCAGCATGGGCACTGGAGGATTTTTAGAATGGTATTCTGAAATGATTACTTCTCTAAACTATGGTGAAAATATCAGAGGAATTCCTCTGGATGTGACCAAAGGCAGCAGCAGGATTACCTGGCATTTAATTAACAATGGAAATTAATATACTTGGACAATGCAAGTAAACCAATGGACTTACTTCATATTCAGGTCCAAAACCAGCCCAATTAGAAATCTTTCCAGATACTGACCAAAGAAAAGGAATTCCTCCACACAGAAGTATCACCTATAAAACAAAAACATAGCTTTATGGGACAGAATAGCACATGACTGAGAGATTTTGAAAAAAGAGAGCAGGATCAAGCCTTGTCTATTTTCCATCTTGCCTCTGCTATAAAACATCTCTGAAATTTTTCATAAAGAGATTTTCATTGTAGAAATCAAGAAACCCAGCTTGAGAGATCTGCCTAAAATATGAACAGAAAAAGGCGAAAGATTTATACGATCTGAAGAGAAACCAGAGATACATACTCTGGTTTCTCGACCAAAGGGGGGCGAAATGTGACAGCAGCCATCAAACTATTTATGGCAAAATCCTTGGCACAATTGACCTACGGTGCTCCTTTTAGTACTGTAGCAAACAGATCCACGATGGAAAAACTTCGAACTAAATTTTTAAAAGCCATAATATTGCTGCCAACCAATGCATCAAATGCAATGGTTCGTCTGGAAACAGGACTAGTAACTATAGAGGCTAGACTTTGGATAATTGTCCTGTCATATTGGTTAAAATTGAACCACACTAACTCTGGGCTTGCCCATTTGATATTAAAGGACAACTCTGTCTCCCCGTGGATGGAACTGTTGGAGAACAAATTGGGGTACTATGGATTCTCACATCAGTATCTAATGTCTATGAGTTACAACCAAGCCAAAAGTCTGATCAAACAAAGGATCTTAGACATAGAAAGGCAGCATGATCTGAATAGAGTTAAAGCACATATAAGGGATATCATCGGTATCAATAGAAACACATCAATGCCTTACGTAAGCGAACTTGAAAATTCTGAAAGTAGAAGGGCGTTTTTGCTAATCCGTATGGACATATTGCCTTCTGCAGTCTTGGAGAGCAGATATAAGAAAATTCCATATTTGAATCGGCTGTGTGTATGTGGTGAAGGAAGTATAGAGACCTTGGAGCATGTACTCTTGGACTGCAAAATTTACAAACAGATCCGGGAAAGCTACATCAATCCAATTATTTTGGACAGGGATGGAGGTGACAGGAAGGGCTGTCTCCAGACCTTGCTAGAAGATAGAAATAAGGCAACAACTTACAATGTGGCCAAATCTGGCCGGCTAGCCATCAAGCTAAGGCAGGTTTGTATTAATCAAATGGATAAAGACCCCACTGAGTAGCATATGGTGACTAAGGCCATTTAGGCTAGCAAAGGCCCCTCAGGTCACTAAAGGATGACAGTATAAAAATAGAGTTCTTCTCTATTTTATAAGAGTCTTTTATATATATACTGTATATTTTAAATTCTAGCCGTTTTGGAACTTGTTATATATGGTTATGAAGGTGCTGTTTTGTTGACTTGTCATTGGTTTTGTGTATTGACTCAATGTTTCAATGGCCTTTGGCTAAAAGTTGAATAAAAATTTACTCTGGTTTCTCTTCAGATCGTATAAATCTTTTGCCTTTTAAAATATGTTAAAAAAGAAAAAAGTGGCAAGGAACACGTTTTAGCAAGAAAAACTTTTGGCAATCAATATTTTCCTGTTTTAAAATATTACAAATTAGTTTATCACAGAAACCTGTACCAAATAAAGATAAATTTCCATATGTTACAGAGTCAAAATTATAGTGTCATTGATATCTCAAATTAAATATTTTATTAGTCAACAAATTATAATGGGATGGATTCACATATGGAGCATGTTTAACTTGCCCCACTGATGTCAATAGTTCTACCAACACTGAGATCTTAGCCCTTCAAGAAACACAACACACAAACCTTTTCCAAGCTCTGATTCTGGTACACTGAAAGAATAGGGAATTCATATCATTTGTCACAGGAGGAGACAAACATTTCTACTACTCAGCTTTAAAAATCTGATTACAAATTTATTAAAAACAATACTATTTTACATAGAGACGTTGAAAACACACAGAATCTAAGAGGAAAAGTGATACTTACTGTACCCTCTATCTCCGAGTACAGCCCTGACCAAAAGCTGAAAGCACTTTTATCCAGTTGGTAAAGGCGAGCTTTTTCAAATGTTTCTGAATCCATGATTGGTCCTAATTCCAGCGGGACATGGGTGGTTGTCCTGTACACAGTCCTCTGTAATATTTTAAATGCAGTAGTAAATACAAATTGCACCCTCCAAGAAGAGAGATGTTCTTTTTATGCCACTGGAAATCCCTCAGTCCTATATCAAAGGATACAGAGTACTCAGAGTCTGTGAGTTGATAACCAAACCTAATTTATATAGGCTACTCTGATAAGTAAAGGATAAAGCCTACAAAACTGAAAGTGACCTCTGCTTAAGTGCTGGCCATGATAATAAGACAGACTTTGAGTCCCAATTTAGGAAGGATCTGTGAGTTTGAGCTCCTGGTTAAAAGTTTGATCCCCCACCAGAAGTCAAAAGTTTGATCACCTTGCCTTCTGGGAGCTACACAGACCCACAACACACACAGGAGAAGGGATTGGTAAATCACTTTTGAGTACTCTATCCTTAAAAAATGTTGGAAAAAATACTGGAAAATTGGAATCAACTTGACGGCATGTGATTAAAAAAAGGGTATCCTTTTCTGACTTACTTTCTTTGGGCAATGAGCCTGCATACATCAACCAAGTTGCAGCTATTAAGTCATCTGCTACTTTTGATTAATATTTTACAATTACGACCTTTTCCAATAATTTCTCACTAATTCTTTTAATCAATCATAAGGGTATTTAATTAATAGTCTGAGCTGATCAATCAAAGGTTATAGCCCTATTAAGAAGATATGAACATGCATTTGTTCCACAGAAAAATCAACTAAAGTTGGCTAGAAAGCATAACTTGTCTACTACTGCTATTGCTTATACACATTTATAGCCTGATTTTCTATTCAAAACTCACAGGGCAAAGAATATTATTTGTAGACATTCAACCCATCATTAAAATTGTCAACACTATGTAATAACAATAATTTAAAACAACATTATTCAGAGAAAGATGACAAAAATGCAGGAAGCCTATAAATACATGTTCTTATTTCTGTTCTCAGAGCTCTAAGCATTTCTACTTCCAAGTATTTCAACTACCTAAGTATGGATGGTTTGGATCCAGACTCTGTCAGACTTAAAACAGACCTATTAAAATTAATAGGTTTCAATTACCATCCTCTAAGAAAGACCAATTCTGGATCCATCCTAACATGCCTGAAGAGCATTTGAATAAAACAAATTATGGGTCACTTTACACACTGTCTTCTCAAGCACATGCTTAAAATATTTATAAAGTATACATGTTAAAACATAACACATAAAAGCAACAACCTTGAATATGGAAAAATGGCTACCACATAGGCATGCTTTTTAGGGACTTTGTACTGCTGTAGATTCTTTGTGAACTGATACTTGAAGTAGTCTAATTGCTGCTGCTGAGTTACATGCAAAATACCTCCTATAAAAAGCATTAAGCTCTCAACTTGCTCAGTACAAACTCAACTGAATTTTGTGTTACAGATCATTAGGAAAAGGATAAAAAACAAAATCACCAACATTCTTAACACTTTCATATAGATCTACAGTGCAACCGTATCTAGAACATTTTACACTTCTAGTCACCACATATCTTTTAAAAGGACATGGTAGAGCTGGAAAAGATTTAAAAGGAGCAAGGATAATTAGCAAAGAGCAAGGATTGTTTGCATTTTCAAAACAGAGGCTCAAAGTTTATTATTTATGGCCTCTCCTGCTTCTAGCAAACATAAATGAATTCCAGGTGAATCTGAGGAACCCTCCTTTGAGTACTTGCAAGATTTTCTGGACCACATTCTAGGACAGGAGGCAAGCTACAAGGCCTCAACATCAATTTCCTCCACACCTCTACCTGTTTTTTGTAATGTCACACCTGAAGAAGAGATGTTATCTCAAAAACTTGCAGAGAGAATTTTCTACTTTTTAAAATTAGTCTAAAATAGGCCCTACCACAAGGATTTCGGAATTTGTCTTACAGCGACCTGTGACTATCCCTACATTCAGGAAAGGTTAGAATGCATAGCAGGGATATGGATTTTCTCTCCTTTTGTAACACTGGAGGTTGTGTGATCCAATGCAACTGAACAGTGAAAGATTTGAGACAAAAGGGATCACAAAATAAGATAAGCTTTAAAAGAGCATTAGAGAAATATGGCTACACATCATGATAGCTCTTACCTCCAAGGCTGAAGTCACTATCAGTACGCATACTAACTGCTGGTGAATAACTATGTTTGCTTTGGGGCTTCCTTGGCTTCCTTTAAACCAGGTATTTCCAAACTGCAGTCAGTGGAAAAGTGTCAGATGAGACACAAACATTCCTTCTTGGCCCTGCATTTGATTTAATTTTTTCTGATGATGGCAACTGGAGCCACTTTGATGAGGCCAGATTACAGAAAAGAATAAAAAGGCCCTGGCATGATTTTTAAATCACACCGCATCAGCATATTATTAATTTTTCTTTAAAAATTACCAGACATGTCCCTCTCCCAACAACCTGGCACAGGGTCCATGAGTTTCCTAACACAACACTGGCTTTGACAGTGGTCCTTGTACTGAGCATAAGAAGTCAATTAAGTGGTTCAGCCATAGCTCAGTAGGATGCTGTACAGGACAGGTCTTTTGCCTTATATGGGAAACTTTGCCTTAGATTTTTAATTCTCCTTTTACAAAACCTTACACTTAGAAACATGATTTGTGGGACAAATTGTCAGCGTAATACAACATAATACGTATCACAAGCAGTATGGTGCTTGTTACTAACAATTCAACCCAAGTTCTCACTCCTTCAGAGGGGTTTATTCCCGGTTTAAATATGCATAGGAATGCAACCATGCAGCTCAAGCTTATGACGGTTCTTTCAGACATGAATGCACTGTTGTGCATGGTTCGGAGTGTTACTTTGAAATGTATGGGACTACAACTATTCAACTCACAAATCACAACACTCATATAAATTATGTGTTGGCAATTTTTAGATTCTCTGATAAAACATATAGAATATAGCCCTAAACCACCAGCAACACTGACATACAATCCTCCCATTTGGACCAGGTTACTACAGACTCAGCATGAAGTAGCGGTTACACTTTTGTACTTAGCACTGCAGATGAGGGGCTATCTTTGCATCACTGGATGGAAATGAGCACCAGGGTGGTGTGAATTTATAGACCTTCCCACATTCAGGTGATTTACATTCTAGTCCCATACCGCCATGAAAGTTGGTGGGTGACCCTGAGCCAGCCACTCTCTTTCAGCCTGACTGACCTCACTATGCTGTTGAGAAGCTGAATCAAAGAGGAAGAAAGTGACATGCAACACTTTACCTTGAGCTCACTTGAGTACAATTTAAATGTAGCTAATTAATTAATTAAAACTACCTCTTATTCTGAAGTAACAGTCATTGATAGTCACCAGCTAAGGAAGGGAAGATAGACAAATGAATAGATAAGGCTAGCAGGACATTTTATGGCAATGACTTCCACAGCTTAACTATGCAGTACTTAAACAAGTAGGTCCTAGGAGCTCCCTTGACCTTAGCAACCGAAGTAGCTGCAGCTATACTACTTATAAGTACTAGTTGATAGAGATGGGCAGTCAGTACAGGAGCTGTTATTCCTCCTATGGCAGACACCCAATTTTAGACCCAGCGTTGTCATAGATTAAGAAAGAAAGGAATAAGGTCAGCATGTGCTTCCGCAAGCAAAAGTGGGATGTAAGTAATGAAGTGATGACGTGGTTGGATGGAAGGCCACGCCAGAGATCCCCAGATGGCGCTAGGGACGCATCCTGCCTGAAACCTTGGAAAACCTTGCTGGCGGACAGAATCGACAACGCTAGGCTAGAAGGAGCAAAGATGTGATTCTCCATAAGGCACGACTATGAGGAGGATGGCGGCGGCGGCGGCGGCAGGAGCGATCATGAAACAAAAGGCGGCACAAAATAACGCACGAGCCATCTAGCCTGGCCGGCTCTCGCGCCGCCTTCAGCGGCAATCCTGCAAAACCCCCAGCCCAGCAGCGGAAGTCCCACCGAGGGCCCCCACCCGGCTGACAAAAACGGTCAGGTAAGGGACAAGGGCCGCCTCAAGGGCTGCCCAGGCGAGGAGGGACGGGACGGACCTGCCGCCAAGCGAGAAACGCCTCCCACAGGTAGACGGCCCAGGAGAAGAGCAGCACCGAGCAGAAGATGCGGTTCTCCATGGGCGCTTCGGCCCAGAGATCGCCCAGCAGCAGGGTCGCCATGGTCACTGGCGGCTCCGGGTCACCAGCACGCCTTCTCCTCCCGCGCGGCCTGCTTCCGCCTAGGATGACACCGGCAGAGCCTTACTTCCGGCGGAAGCAGCTTCCCTTTTCCTCCCTCCTCAGTCTGCATCGTTCTCAGCAGAGTGTTCCGGTTCCCAAACGACCAGCACCTGGAGTGCTCCGTCCTCAGCCCCGCCGCCGCCGGAAATGTGTAATTCATGGGAAGCTTTGCCAGTTAAGTGAGGGGCAGGTTGAAAGAACGTGTCGTTGCTTGGGTTCGGAGTGAGGGTGCCTTTCACCCTGAAAAAACACGCACATCCCCAAAGCTAGTCAGATGAGACACAAACATTCCTTCTTGGCCCTGCCTTTGGGTGTCTCATGCCAGAAATGGGAGCGGGAAGATTTTACCCGCTGGACGGTGTGCTTTTTGTCCAGGTTAAAAGAGACAGGAGTATCATTTACTTTTAATTTAATTTAATTTACTCCCAGATATGAAGGGTCTCTTATTATTTTATATGTCTGATTTTATCATGATTTTACTTGATCATATTTGTATTTTAAACAATTGTGACCGCTTTTAGCTAATACAATAAACTTGAACTTGGAAAAACTTAGAAACTAATTTAATTTACTTTTAAAAAATATTTTACCCTGCCTTTCTCTTTTTTTTTTTAAAAAGACCCAAGACAGCTTACAACATTAAGACACTATTTAAAAAGCTTAAAACAGAAAGTATGCAAATATTTTAAAATAATTAAATATTATATTAAAAACAGTAAATAAAATCAATAGTAAAAACACTTTTAAAAGCAACAAGGCGCAGCATTCCTTTTTAAAAAAAAAAACCACTCAGGCAGAGCTTGCCTGAAGAGAAAGGTCTTTTGCCTGCTTGCGGAAGGAGAGCAAAGCCTGGCCTCCAGTGGGAGGGAGTTCCAAGGTCTGGGTGCAACGACAGAGAATAATATGATAAGTGGATATCCAAAAGACACCTTTTCTTTTTTAAAGCAAATCTATGCAACGTTTAATTCTCTGATTTCCAGCTGAGTAGCTGCCTTGTGCACCAAAAGCGACACCTAGTCCGGAGAGTTACGTATTTAATCAAACTTTTATCACCACAGGAGTATAGTGATTCCCCACCCTTTGTCTAACAGGTCTATTGCAGCCAAAAGTGTCTATGTATTGGAGTCCACTTCAGAAACAAAGTTGGTAAAAACCATGTTGCACCTTAAAGACTAGCTGCTGTATTTTACTAAGCAGTGATCCTGACCCACGAAAACTCACATTAAAATATAGCAGTTAGTCTTTAAGGTGCTACAGTGTTTTTGTGTTTTGTCTGATATACTTGTATGGACTAATGTGGTAGCCACATTAGTCCAAGTTGGTCATGTATGGCTCCCATACATACATGGGAAATAGCTTCGGTGTGAGCTTTTGTGGATTACAGTCTATTTCTACAGACACATGGGATGGAAGATGACATCCTCTCCTATATACAGTATATACACATTAGTACTCTGTGTGTGTATATGTTAACTACCTCCAGTACCAGTTGGAGAGCTTCTTAAGGTGAGTGCTGTGAGGATATTATTTTATTTCATATTTTTAGTCATATTTGAGCCTGTGTCCCACCTCTGTTTAGGATTGTACTCAATACTCTTTCTGAAGAATGTATTTTCCTGTTTCTGTTTTAGTTACATTTGGAAAAATTAACTGCTGAAAAATCATGGGAGCTACATTGCTGTTTGAACAATTTTAGAACAATGAAGGCAATAGTCTGCAATGTTTTGTGAGTCATAAAATCATACATTTTCAATGAGGTGGTTGTATTAGTATGTTTCAAAGTCATTAGAATTCCCTCTTTGATTGAAGAAATCTGGGAGCATCTTCAACAGATGGGATATTTACATACCATTACAAAGGGAAAAAACAGGACACTTATTTTCATAAAATGTCATGCTTTGTATTTGGAAGCAATGTGACGCACCCTTGCCCTCACCCAAGAACAATTGTTTTGCTCAAGAAGCCCCTTTATGTTCCCGGAAGTCTGCCGAGCGATTTTGCCATGCTTTGGGAACCCCCATTCCCATTGTTATTTGATAAACTTTATTGCAACTACAAGGTACAAGTGGTTCAATTAAAAAATACCTGTCAATTACAAACTTACAGGTTATAAAACCAGGCCAGGATCATATTGGTGTTTGCATAAGGGTTGCAAAATATGCTGAAGCAGGTAATGAGGTTCCATCATACTTCTCCATCTCATGCTTCTCTGGTCACACACCCATTTGTGTATCCAAGATGCACCCTGGCCCCTCATCAATTAGCCATGACAATTTGCACAAGCTTTACACAAACACAGATAGGATTGTGGTCTGCCATTGTAGCAGCCTTTGCAGTACTGTATTAGAATTTAAAATATACAAATTAGGAAGTGTGCCCCCCCCCCCCAGGTTGAGGGCAAATCTGAAAAATGGTCCTTAGCCCCATTGAGGCCAATTTGTTTATATGTAGCAAAGTATAGTTGGAAATGATTTTTGTAATTTAAGCAAAATTGCAATGCAATTGGTCAGATGTCCGTTATGCCTGCTGACTGCTTTGTCCAGAGACTGTTTGCTGGAGATGGGCAATTTCAGGGTCCCTGATCTCCCTCCTCACTCTTTTTTATCTTTAAAGCAGACTTGGACCGGGCAGCCTTCACATAGAGGACTATCCTCCCTAAAAGGCAAGTGGACACAAAACTCTGCTTGAAGATCATCTGTGAGAAAGAGCCACGATTTATCTTTGTTAGGGATGTGAGCATCCAAGTGTTACTCACCTGCAACTACCAGCAGTTTTAGGCACTACAGCCAATGGTGAGAGATAATGAAAGTTCCAGTCCAGCATCTGGAGGACACATCTCCCATTCCTGCTCTGGGCAGTTGGCTCTCTTGCTATATTGTTCCTGCCTACCAAGAATTTTTGTCTCAATGTTCAAAGTCTACTCTCCTGCAACATAACCTGATTAGAAAGTTCTGTACTCTGTAGCATAGAATCATATAATAGAATCATCGTAGGGTTGGAAGGGATCTTGGAGGTCTTCTAGTCCAACCCCCTGCTCAAGGCAGGATACTTCATACCATCCTGGACAGATGGCTGTCCAATATTTTCTTGAAAACCTCCAGCGATGGGGCACCCACAACATCAGGAGGCAAGCTGTTCCACTGCTTAATGGTTCTCACCGTCAGGAAATTCCTCCTTATTTCCAGGTTGG
Organism: Intellagama lesueurii; assembly: GCA_037013535.1. Classification (NCBI taxonomy): domain Eukaryota; kingdom Metazoa; phylum Chordata; class Lepidosauria; order Squamata; family Agamidae; genus Intellagama; species Intellagama lesueurii. The sequence goes on along the minus strand of JBAJHW010000009.1, from coordinate 11,803,010 downwards.
ATCTTCCTCTGATGGGTTTCCACCCGTTGTTTCTTGTCCTGCCCTCAGGTGCAATGGAGAATAAATTGATGCCATCTTCCCTGTGGCAACCCTTCAGATATTGGAAGACTGCTATCTTAGTCTTCTCTTCGTTAAGCTAAACATACCTAGTTCTTTGTTTGAGAACAAGTCTTTATATTGTCCTTTTCACACCACAGACCATCAGGAATGTTGTACGTGCCATAGTAATAATTATATGTTTCTGACTTGTGGCAACCCTTTCCTGGTTTTGTAAGTGTAGGGTGCTCAGAAGTGGTTTGCCATTCCTTTCTTTTGGGTATACCCTGGGATTGTGCACCTTCCCCAAGGCTACACAGGCTGGCTCTTCTCCATGGAGGCACAATGAGGAACTGAACTCCCAACCTCTGGCTCTACAACCAGATGTCTAACTTACTGTCCTGTTTAGCCAGCATAAGTACTAAAGCCCTTGCAAATTAAACTGCACAATGACATTATGATGGTTTGCTAGTAACAGAAAAGATTATGGCAGTTCCACCAAAACAGAGATGACTTGGGGGGGGGGGGGACTGGCTGGGGTGAGGGACTTCATAGCAGTTTACTAGAATTTAATACAAGGGCACTAGGACAGTTTATTATAATAAAGCACATTCCACATTGAAACATACAGTACATGATAATAGTTCCCCCCCCCCTTCTTTCTTTTGTCTTCCCTTTGTTGGTAGCTCCTCAGGTGACAACCCTATGGACAGGGAAGCCTTACGAACATTTAGACAAATCCTCATGCATTCAACTGAATGTACACAATTCCAGCCTAAAACAGCAATCGAAGAAGAGATGGAAAGTACTCTTGCTGCATAGCTGGAAGGTTGTATACGCAACTGCCTAAAATAGAATAGCTGATAAACTGGCTCGGGGGCATAAAAGGAGAGATTGAAAATTCAGAGATTATACATTTTAGAGGCAATGTGGGATGTGAATGCTCCTACTCCTGTTGATATTTTAGGGTTTTGTTTTGCTGTAGTTCTGTTTTAACTTTTTGTAAACCTCCCAGAATGGTGCTTCAATACTAATGGGGTGGTATATAAATTAAAGTAATAAACATACAAACAAATACTGTTTGATACCTCTTTCAACACTTCTGCTTTCCTTTTCACCTTTGCCCTGTTAACACTTGTCTTTTGGCAGGCTTCAAATGTCTGACATTCTTGAAGGAAGAAGCAGGTGATACATTTGTAAGATCACTAAAAAATTGCAAATAGTAACTAGCTTTTGGCCTGTACAGGCCATCATCAGGCTGGGCATTGTTTAGCCCCAAAAATCAGGCTAGCTGCCTCTGCCCAGCCTCTTTGTTAAAAGTAACCTCCAAACTGAGGGTTGCAAAATCAAGTCATGCATGTTGGTTTTAAATTAATTTATTTGCTGAGCTTCTTGGTCTATGTACTGTAGCAAATTTACTGTAGTGAATTTATCTATTTACTCTAAAGTGCATTCCTGTATTTTGAGATGCATTTGCTTTTGCTGAGTAAGCTGTAAGCTATTACAGTGCTTTTAACAAAACATGGTGGTTATACAACCAGTGCAATCTGCATTACACTTGCACTACAGTCTCATTCTCACTATCTCACTTCCAAGAAACTTGATATTTTAGAAGAGTTTTCTACCTGAAAAGGAGCCCCATGCAATCCAAATTCATGGCATCCTAATTTTCAGGCCAGACCCCTAAGAAAATGCTGTACACAACAGGAATTTAGCAAGAGTTCCCACCTTTCCTGTGAGTCGTCCTCTACACAGATGGTCATCCACTGGTTGAAAAATCAAACACACAACTGATTGTGTGAAGGACAGTCTGACAGGGGAGGTGAGGTAGGAATAGCTACAAATGAGAATTTGCTGATAGGGACCCTTTACCACATTTAGGAAACTTTGGTTTTCCAAATGTTTTTGCCTTATCAATCTTAGCTAGTAGGCTATGAGCTGCAGTTCAAAAACATCTGGAGGGCTAGTTTATGCACAAAAACAAATTAGGTACATTACAGTTCGCAAATGTGATATTTGAAGAACATCTTTGCTGCCCTTCGGCAAGCAGGTAAGGACCTTTCTCTTTAGGCAGGTTTTCCCTGAGTGACTGATTGTCTCTAGGGGACAATAAATGGGATGTTTTATGTTTTCACTTCTATGTTTTCAGTAATGCTTTTACCTAACATTTTTAATATAAAGAGAAAGGCGGGGAAAATATTTTTAACAAATATATGCAAGCATATTTTAAAAATATTTGATCTATTCATGAAATCCTTTCCTGAACAATCCATCTTTATTATTTTTAATTTATTTAAAATATTTTACCCTGCCTTTCTCTTTAAAAAGGGGGTGTTTTAGTTTTTACATAATTAAAAACACAATATTAAAAGCTAAACAGTAAATTATTCAAATATTTTAAAAGAGTAACACATTAAAAATAATAGGTAAAAGCAAAAACATATAAACCACCCCATTTGCTGTCTCCTAGACCAGCGGTCCCCAACATTTTTGGGACCGCGGACCGGCTGAACCTCTGAGGAAGGCGGGGCACCCCCTGTGCTCGCGCATGTGCGAAGTGGTGAGGGAGCACGCGCATGTGCCAGCGCCGCTGTAAGCACTCCCCCACCCCTTTGCGCATGCGCAGGAGCGCCTGCACACCTGTGCGGGCGCATGCGTGAACGCTCACGCTGGCACACGTGTGTGCGCAAAGCAGCTGTGGGGAGGGGAGTGCATGCGGGGGGGGGAGGAGGTCTGCCTCCATGGTCCGGCTCAGGCCACGGACCGGCACCGGGTTGCGGACCAGGGGTTGACGACCTCTGTACTAGACAATCGGTCACTAAGGGAAAGCCTGCCTGAAGAGAAAGATCCTCGCCTGCTTGCCAAAGGGCAGCAAAGATGGGGTTTCCTGTGGGAGGGAGTTGCAAAGTCTGGGAGCAGCCACAGAGAAGGCTCTCTGCTATGCCCCCACTGACATAAAAAACCAAGGTTATATATTAGACAAAGACTTAAAGGGATTTATCTTTAAAACATTATCATCACGTTGCCTGCATACACATACATATAATTTTTTTAAAGTATACTATGAAGAAGCAAGTGCTATTCTATAGGAAATATTACATATTTGAATATTCCCCACAAAGTCATTCTCCCTGCCCTACAAAAAAAATGGCAGGGTAAATTTAGCCTGTCCTTCTCCCCATATGCTTTATACTTCTACCTGAAAGAATAGAATATAACTGTGCCTGAAGCCTTCATAAAGTATATGGCAACTCAAAGGCATTTTGGATATGATACCAGGCACCTTTATTTAGAAGGCACACAGATGCAGTGGGACTAATTTCTGAATAACTGTGAATACAACTGCTCTATTTGTATAATGATATGCTGGAGTCTGGACAAGTTTAAAGCTTCTGAACCCACATTCAGATAAATTATCTTTTCTATTTAAAGAATGACTTTTAAAAATCCTTCATTAATAGTAATTGGAGGAATTATATCTGGGAGAAGTGTCACAGTCTAGAACAGTACATTTTTGTTTCGTGAAGCTATGCAAATTATTCAATAGACAGGTAACATTCCTAGGTATAAGTTTCAAACTCTGTCTTTAAAAGCTAAGAAAATCATATATAATTGAAGCAGCTCACCTCTACAAGCCAGAGGTCAAATTGTATGTTAGGTCACATTGCTTACAGCCATATATTTAAATTATATAAATTAAGAACTGAGGTGGAGAAGAGTCATTGATAGCATGAATCTGGGTACACACCACTTGGACAGAGGTGTTACTTATCATTTATTTCCACATCATTGCAGGCTTTGCCAACATTTTTTGTGACATAATCCAAAGCTTGTTCTGTAGTTTTTTTGTGTGTGCATGCGTGCGTGCAAACATCCTTCTTCATGGCTGAAAAATAGGAAGCGAGTCACAACAAAACTTTTAATATCCAAAACTGCGGCAGGCGAAAGGGAACCTTGCCAATAGTGTTTAATCGCCTGATGCCAATTCTATAGTATCTTAGTATTTTCAGCATCTCTTAATATTTATTTTGATAACCTTTCTTTCCAAATCTTCTTGTAATCATCTTCAACAGAACTTTCTTCGGCATCAGTATGCAGATTTCTGATACTGTATTTTGTACTTCAGTGGACAGTAACAATATAGATATGAATTGTCAGCTGTAGAGATCATTCATAAATGACTGTAGAAACTATTATTTTTATCACTCTTTTTGTATATTTTAGAAAGTGAAAGCAAGGCAAGCAAAGCCCTAGCATAGCTACTGTCAATTACAGATATCATACTATCATTCACTTTCCAAGATTAAGATAACAGACCATAGCTCTTTCTCCATTCCTACTAGTTAAAAGGTTCCAGTAGTGAACCAGATGAGCTTATGAAACTCAATTGCTACTATCAGTGAAAACAAGCCACACTAAATTCATGGGAAAAAATGGTTAAAACATATTTCCGATTGTTCAGCACTTGGCTAGTATTTTTCAAATAATTGTCATCTTAGAACTGCTGAGCTAGGGGGGACTGTCTGGATCACGGAGTCCAGCCTGCCAAGGAGGCACAGTGGGGAATTGAACTCCCAGCCTCTGGCTCTGTAGCCAGGTACCTGAACCACTGAGCTATCCAGCAATTCATGTTAATGTTATTTTTCATAGAATCATAATATAGTGAATTTGGTAGGGGCCTATAAGAAGTCTAACCCCCTGCTTGATGCAGGAATGGACGCCACCAGTGTTGGAGCACTCACCACCTCTCGAAGTAATGGGTTCCGCTGTCTTCCTGCTCTAACAGTTAGGAAGTTTTTCCTGATATTCAATCGAAATCTGGCTTCCTGTAACTTGAGCCCATTGTTGCATGTCCTGCACTCTGGGATGATCAAGAACAGATCTTGATAACCTTGGTGCCCTTGTTTGATTAGGGTCTTTGCCAACTAGATGTATTAAACTTTGAACTGCTTCCATTGTAAACTGCTAGCCAGCCAGTATGTGGAATTTTTAAATGATATACCAAGTATAGAAAAAAAGCAACATATGCATCCACAGATAGCATGAAAAAGAAACTTGCAGTATGTTTCAAGGTTCAGCCCACGCATTTAAGACCAAAATTCTGTGCTTTTGCGATAAAATAAGCAGGTAACATTTATCTTTGCCACACATTTTACAAGGGGTCCCAAACATCATGGATGAGGGCACAGATGGGGAATGAATAGTCCTCCTAATTGTTCAGTTGCAACTTCCATCAGGCCTATCCAAGGAGGATGGCAGATGCAACTTGATATATGAGTGGAGGGCCTTAAATTACCCACCCCGAATAGAAAAACACCTTTAAATGCAGGGTGTGTGGAGTCTGTTGACTGATCTGTAGCACAGCATCCTTCTTTACATGTCTTCTAGAATCTAGAAGGTAAGCATATGTAAGAAGCCAGTATCATGAAACCACAAAACTTGATACACAGAAGTTGCAGTGAAGTTACATTCAATGTCTGATATGTAAAGGCAGATTCCAGATGACCTAGTGTAACAGTCAATATAATTTTGTATTTTTAAAAACAAGCATCAAAACTCATGTTCATTTTTCTTTCCAAGAATAAAATAATCATGATAATATCCTCCAAAACATCAAATGCACAGCACTTCTAGATACAGATGTGAAAGTCAAGGGTTGTGTGTGAAAACATTCAGGAGAAAATGTTTTCCCACGAACAATGTTACTGTTTTTCCTTTGGATGGATAGGAAAAACACCTCTGATAATATATTTATGTAAATACTTTGCAAGATAAGGTTTTACTCAATATACAGTAGGAAAATTTGTATACAAAATGATCTACAGAATTAGAAGTGATAATTTCTGCATATATTTCAGATCTACTCAAATTCCAAGTATCATTTTAGTACCTGGTATAGCTTACCATCTTCATAAGGGGAGCGGGGGGGGGGGGAAGTATTCATTATTTGTAGATTATTGCTTGCCCTCTTCTGTTTACCTTTTTTCTAGCTAGCTTGGTGGGCATTCATAGTAGAAGCAAGGCTATTTCTGTCCAAATAACACATTTTTATTTTATTACAAAATCTGTAGTTTCAATTTTTATTCCCCCCAGCTTCTCAGATGGCAAAAACTAAGATACATGTGCTTAGTTGGTATAGGGTCTAGCAGTTTGCAGATCTCTCTTTAGTGCAGGTATAGTCACAATTCTACTTGTACAAAACTAAGGCCCTTTATATGCCATGTAGTACAATTTCATATACTAACCAAGGTATAAATGAAGCATTCTATGTTGCTTAAAGCAGTAAAATATGTTTTGGTTTAAATATTGAAATAAGTATTAAATATATTTCAATTTTTCACAATATTTCATTTTTTTTTTAATAGAAAAGAACATTCCTTCTCTCCCCATATTTTCGAATGTTCCGGAGATTTTACATGTCTTTTTCCAAAACAGATGCAGCAGGTGAAAGAATGGCAGTGCACATAAAACTATGGTATCATTTTACATATTGGATGTTTGGCCCAAGTGAATACCTGAAGAAAGTGCATTTATTTTAGCAAATTACAACATCTAAAAATGTAACATAAGGCAAGAAAGATTTTTTTAAAGGCAGCAAAAGACCTTAGATCCTTAATTTTTAAAAAAAGATTTAGTTTCAGCTGGACATCAAAGAATCACAAATATTTTAGGGCACAATCAGAGGTTGTATTATTGGAAGAGAAAAATCCTTAAGGACTGACTGTGTTGAATATCAAAACATAATTTTCTTTTGCTGCCCAGAACTGCAAATTAGCTTGCTTTTTTAATGTGACATTGGTCCTCAGGACTTAAGCACAGAATTCCTCTGAAGTCCCATTTCTCAAATATAAATATGGCTATCTAACAATAATGAGCTCTCAGTTCTAATTAAGGGCTATCTGTACAGCAGTACTATTTGTTTCTGCTTAGATAACCCTAGGGAATATTGTATCCTATGAACCCACATTTAGCTTCTGGTTACTTAATCAAGTTGTCAAGGATTATTATCAAGGATACTTGCTTTATCAAGAATATTTACTATCTCTGTATTTATAGTTAAAGAAATATGTAATCATATGTTTAGATGAGCATAAAATGTGTTTACGTAAGTAGTAAAGTTCAGAAAAACTGAAAAATGTACAAGAGTTGGAATGGACTAAAAACAACACAAATGTATTACAGTATTTTGTACCTTCTACTAACCAACACGTACCGTACTTTAGAAAGTTAACATGTTGTAATCTGATAGTGCCTTTCCAAGTCCATGTATTTCTAAGGTCTACTCTTTCTTTTTCAAGAAATTTATTTATTAAAATATTTACATATAAAATATTTACCTATCTGCTCACCAAAGAGCTGAATTTACAAGAAATGCAAAACAAAAAGATTTAAAAAAAATGAAAAACAGATTAAAGAACAAAAAACAATTTTAAAAGCCAGCATTCCTTAAAAGCAGATCAGAAATGTTGAAAGCCAGCTTCAGAACCTCTTTTAGAGAATGAAGGCCATAAAGAATACCCATACTTCACCCATACTTCAACAGATCGAGGCAGCCTGTTTCTCTTGCAAAGGAGTTCCAAAGCAAAGCAAAGTGTGCTGCTTATATACCGCCCCATAGCGCTTCAAGCACTCTCTGGGCAGTTTACAAGTTAATTATGCAGGCTACACATCCCCCCCCCCCCCCCGGCGCAGCGAGCTGAGTACGCATTTTATCGACCTCCGAAGGATAGAAGGCTGAGTCAACCTTGAGCCAGCTACCTGGGACTGAATACCAGGTCGTGACAACAGTTTTGGCTGCAGTACAGCAGTTTAACCACTGCGTCACGAGGCTCCTCCACAGCCAAAGTGCTGCTACAAAGAAAGCCAACGTGGTGATGGGACATGCAACAGGCTCTCCACTGAAAATCTCACACTCTGGACAAGCAAGAAGAGGTGATATTTCAGATACCTTAGCCTAAAGCTATTTAGGTCAAAATCAGCACCTTGAATTCACAAAACAGTACAGCCAGTTCTGTAAAATATGCAGCAGGCAACAGTCTGACTACTGCATTTTGCACCACCTGTGCTTTCTGAATAATAAAAAAACCACATTAGAGTGCACTACAGTAGCTAATCAGGTCATATGGCATGGGGCCAAATTTGCCTTCCCTAGGAAGAGGTGCAGCATGGGCACCAGCTGTTTTACTAAAAGACAAATTAACAGTGGAAATTGTTAAAAGCTTACTGTAGAACAGGTAAAAACATCCTCAATCTAAAAGCAGATGACTACTGGCTAGAAAATGATTTTCTTGTAAATTTGACAGTGAAACCTGGGGCTTACTAAAGCCCCTGCATGATGCTTCTGAATCGGGGAGATTTTGAATATAACATACTTTAATTATCTTGTTTGAATTTAATGTATTTTGGACTGAGGTATGAAAGAACTCTGATAAGCTTCCTTCCTTCCTCCTTAATATGCCAAAACCATCACAAAGGAGTAGAAAAATAAGCCCCTTTCTTATTGGCTCTTAGTAATGCACATACATCTAAGATGAATTCCTTCTTCAGATTAAAGTATATCACTGAGAAGGAGACAAGGAGGGGACTGCTATCTCCATAAAATCCCAAAGGGGAATTTACAGGGACATCAGACTTGGGACCTGAAAACAGTCCAGGAGTGAAAACTACATCTTTGGTCTGATCTTCCAAGGCAATTTTTGTACATTTGTTATTTTGCACTAAAGCTGCACTCCATTGGATAATTTCTATCACTAACAAAATGATTCCAAGTAGGCTTATATTCCCAAGGTTGACAGCCCTTATTATAAAAGCTGGGGTGGCTAGTACATTGGGCAGCATACTGAAAATAATGACCTCAACAAGTCAAAGCAAATTTAAAAGTGCAAACAAATGTTGGTGACAACTGGGAAAGTGATCATGGAGTACATCAATGCCCATGGCACTACCACGGTATTTTGAAGGAACAGAAGAAATATGAAAGTAGCATAAGAACACTATTCTTCAATTCCTCAAGAAGGAAAATATTAGAGGTATATTAGAAGATTTTTTTAAACATCAGTGCTAGCTTTATAACCTACAGCATTGGTTAACAGTATAAAGATAAACAGTATAAAGATAAACAGTATAAAGAGCACATAAATGATTTTTGCATAGTATGCAACTGCTCTGTAAAATGTATAGCTAAAGATGACCACCATATTCAGTAAGAATAATTGTTTTAAAAGTTCAGAAGAATTAGAAATGTAACCACTAGGATATTAGATTGCCTTCTTCCAATTAGCTGCTTGAAACCTGGGGTGGTGGTGGTGGTGGTGGTGGAGGACTGAAGTTAATAAAGTATATAGTATTCCTAGAATTCTTGTAACTCCTAATTTAAAAAACCCAGGGAAATAAACCACTAGATGAACAGCAATGCTTGTCTACACAGTTCCAACCGCCAAATTTAAATAACTGAGTCTTTCTAACATTCTTCCTGTCTACATTTAATTTCTTTTCCTACCCTTAAGGTCCCTTAAATAATGAAATTCTTTTTTTTTCTTTTTGCAAACATAGTTTCATGAATTTTCATGTCCCAAGCTAGCTCATTTGACATACCTTACAAACACTATACATTTCATTTTGTTCGTTCCCTAATTCTTTCTTAAATAGCCTACACTAAACAGTTTCCCACATGTAATTACAGACACAAACATACTATTACACTGAGGTAACACCCCAAAATTTAAAACTACCACAGGCAACACTGAGTTCAGCTTGTCCTCTGCTATGTACACCGGCTGTATAGTCAACCAAAATGGGTGAAAAAATTCCTTTTATTGAAACGCATAACTCAAAAAATATAAGATGCTGTAGTGTACAATATGTTACACAAAGCACCATGAGGTGCACATTCAAGTCAAGTAAGATTTCCATCCTCCCACCCAACCCTCCCATCCCATCCTTGGTACCCTAAGTACTTGTTCCATATACAATCATGCACATTTACTTTGCAAGAGGAAACTCCCCCACAATATTCTGTTAAGTAGCACCAAAATACTAGTTCACTCTTCAGTTTAACAGGGGAGCTATATTAGCCAATACTGTAAACCACAGCGTGACAACTTGCAACCTTCTATGTTGGTAGACTCCTAACACCCAGCCCCTACTGTTGACAATGCTGGGTATGGCTGGTTGGAGTTGCAGGTCAGTAACAGGTGGAAGACCACAAGTTGCCAACCTCTACTGTGGACAGATGTCATACATTCATGGGACTGAACAGCCTAATCTAACCTCAATGACAGGTGCAAAGAACCAAATTAGCAAATTTTCCCCATGTAGCAGTAGTGGAGGCAGTTTTTTGTTTTTGTTTGTTTTGTTTTTCTTTTAAATAAACACAACAATTTACGAACTTCCCACACAAAGGTGATCTGTTTTTTTTGTTGGAAAGAAATCTATGAGGGACGTGGAAAACTTTGATCTTTCAAGAACAACAACTGGTCGTAAATAATGAAGTTGTTTTAAGGCATGGTCCCCACAGTTTGTTAATGCCTTGTCCAATATGGCCCTCAGGTTTTCCAGAGAAGGGATAGAAGGAGAGTCTGTTGACAACAGGGGCTGTATTCCCCTCAGCTGCCCAGGAGCTCTGGAACCAGTATTCCTCTTGGACATGGCTGCTGCTGGGACATTTTCATATCTAGCCCTCCCCTGCAACAAATCCCTTTTTGAGTCTTTATCCTTTTTTACCATTTCATCCATTTCATATTGTTTCGTTGGCTCCCACTTGTCCTCAAAATCGTCACTGTCATCATCGTCATCTCCTCGTTCCTCACTTTCTTGAATGAACTTCAAAAATGAGGACTCAAATCCCATTGGCTTGAAGGATTTTAAATCAAAGGGCTTCTGCACTTTTTCTTTCAGAACAGGAAGCTTTTTAGTGCTCGGGTGAATTGATGTATGTTGCTTGTCATTAGCATCTTTCTCTTTTGGTAACTGTACATCTGACTTTGTGGAGTAGATGTTCTCTCTCCCATCACTTCCTGGAAAGTCTTCTTCTTCACACTGCTGAGCTGACTTCATTCGATTACATTCTTCAAAACATCTGGTTTTGGAATTGTGGACATGTTTTAAAGGGTCTGTACACAAAAAGATACCAGCCTCCTGGGCTGTGTCACCCACAGAGCACCTGCCATTTTTAATGCCTCTCTCATCATGATCACAATCTGAGTTTAGAACAAGCTGCTCTTCCCTTCCATGTTGATAGGCAGAGTGCACTGTCATCTCCTGCTTAAAGTTTCGGCTTGCCTCTTTATTTGAACCCCGATTTGCTTCTAAACAGGAGTCATTTATCACAGTACCACATTCAACACAAAGTACAAGTTCCTCATATTGCTGCTCTATATAAACACTGGCCATCTGATGGGTACGCTTATAATGTCTCACAATACTGCTTTCCAGTTTTACTACTGAGGGACACCCCTGAATCATGCAAGGATACTGTGTCTGGTTGCAGTTGTCTCTGCACATCTGCAGGGCTTCCTCCTTTGTTCTGAAGTTATACAACTGCTTTCCTTTATTTTTATTATTGTTCTTTTCAACTTTTTCATTGGTCTGTCTCTTTTTCTCACTCACTTCATGTCTGAGACATCGATTTTTTAAGCAGCTTTGTTCCTGATTATCTTTGAGGTGGTTCCCTTTTTCTTTGGTACCTCCCGACATCCCATCATAATCACTGTGTCGAAAATATACATGCTGCGCATAGCGGCTGTAAGTTGTGAAAACCCGGTTGCAGCCATTACGATCACAATGGATTTCAATATCTTTATTCATTTCTCCCCCCTTAGCATGTTCTTCCGTCAAGTGATGCTTTAGCTTGTGCAGGGAATAAAATGCAGCAGGACAGTGAGGATGACGACAAGGGAATCTCACTGCTTCAGTTTCAGAAAGCACTTTTGAATCCTCCTCATGGTCAAGGGCATGAAAGTCACTGCAGTGCTTAGCAAGTGATTTGGAACACAAGAAACGCTTGCTGCATGCCTTATGTTTACACACAAATATTTTTTTACATTTGGCAAGTTCCCTCTTCGATCTCGCTTTGTCTTTTTCCAGGCAGAGCTGCTCTTTGTTATACCGATGTACAGTTCTGTAGTGACGAATCAAGCCTTTCTGGTTGGTAAAGGCAGAATTACAATTTTTATGAATACAATGGAACGGCTTGTGGTATTTATGTAAAATGTAACATAAGTTTCCTTTGGCAACTGTTCTTTTACTTCCCCTTCCCTCTTGTGCTTCCAGACCTTTCCGATGGCTTTCCAGAGCAGAGAGTTTAGTCTGTTTCCCAGATATACAGCTTTCTGCATCTTCACTAGACTCCAGATCTGTTTCAGAACTGAGGTCTTCCTTCTTGGGATGACAGAGCTGTTCATCAGTAAGTTTAGCTTGGTCATCAAGCTCTTCCTCTGTATTGGCATAGAAAGAAGACACGGAAGCCACACTGCTGTTCAGTGTATCCTCAGCACAATCACCCATATCTTCAAAACTTTCATTAGCAAACAGTTTCTGAGTTGCTGTCATTTTGCCAAGCTTATGCTTGTTCCTATAATGTACTCTAAGATGCGTTTTTCTTGTAAATGATCTTTGGCAAATATGACATTTAAAAGGTGAATAGCGATGCTGAAACATGTTCAACTGAAGCACCATCTCCTTTGAATAACTGTGTTTTCTAACATAATGAGTCAACAATGCTTCTCGTGTCACAAATTCACAAGTACAACCTTGGCGCTCACAGAAAAATGGCTTGGCTGCCAATTGAGTAAGGTATTGGTTTGGTAATTTGCCTTGCTGCTCTTCAGAGAAATGGTCTGAGGTAGATTCATCTTCAGAGTTGGGGCACTTTGATGGATATGACTGCAGTAGCCTGGAAGAACTTCCAAGACGAGCGCTTGTATTTTTCAAACTTAAATGCTTCAAGCCCAAGAGAAGTTCCAACATTGCATCTTCTGTGCTTGATGCTTTAGGATGTTCAAAAAGGGAGGTTTCTGGGGAAGAGGGCCAGGGTTCTTCCTTTAAATAGCCTTTATTTTTAGAATTTGTATTACAATCAATAATGCCCAGAGAGTCTGCATTTATATTTGGATGATTCTGGACCTCTGAATGAATCTCTCCAGCAGTGCTATTTTGCAGACTTTCAGTTAACTGATTAGCATCTTTAGCTTTCAGGCCTAGCTTCCTTCTAAGTTTGAAATGGTATGGATGAGCCCTTCGAAGATGTTTCTGTATACCCTTTGAATTTTTGTATGTTGATCCACAACCTTCAAAGCCACAGGTAAACCTTTTCCCATCAAAGTAGACAGCCACATTTGAGTATTGCTCTTTTAAATTGGATGGGAGGAAGACTTTCTCATGGGGCAATAGAACACTAGAAACTGCATTCGCACAGTCTATTGTTTCAGTCAATACAGTCACCTGCTTCTCATTGGCTGGGGAAGCAACATTGCTTCCAAAACTGCCATTACTTTTGCCATCCACCTCACCATCAGATAAAGGCTCTTGTTTAATGTCTAGGATTCCCTCTGAATTTGTAGATCCAGAAGGCAAACTAAGACTCTCATGAAGATGAGATGGGCCTTCTTGTTCATACAGTTCTGAATCTGAGAGGCAGACAAGACTGTCCCTAGAAACATTTTCCTCATGCTTAATCGGCACTTCCTTCATTTCACCGTTGGAAATATGCATCGACAAGTGATTTGTAAACTCTGTTTTTGAATAATAGAACTTTTTACAGCCGTGGAAATTACATGTGTACGATGCATCTCTAAAATGTTGGGCTTCATGGTGGTAGAGCTGTCCCAAGTCACTGAAAACAATGTTACACCCACTGAGCTCACATTTATAACGCAGATCATCATGTTGCTGCTTGTGATGTAACAACTCGTTCACAGAGCCAAACCTAGCATAGCATCCCACAGACACACACATGTAAGGCTGAGGACCGCTGTGCACCTGTTCGTGCTCCCGTAGATGGAATGCTGACATGAAATGCCTCCTGCAGTACGAACACTTCTCACGCCTGTTTTTCATGTCCAAGTAGTGCATTGCATTTTCATCATTGTTTTGGTGCTCAGCTTTTAAATGAACACTTAAGTACTTGAACTGCTTGAACACTCTAGAGCAATCTGTGCCTGGGCATGGGTATAGGTCTCTGTCCTGCAAGTGGCAGTTTTCCAGCTTGCTAAATGTGACATAGTCTTGTGTGTCAGTTCTGGGTTTTTTGCAGGGCATTATTTCCAATGATTGATTTTCTTCTAGCCGTGTGGAAGCAACAGATAGACTGCTCTTTGTCAACCTCTCTTTCTTTATCAGGATCTTTTTCTTTGCACGGTATTTCCTGCTAGGAGGCATTTTCACATGCTCCATTACATGAGTCACAAAGACATCCTTCCTCTTGAACTTTTTTATGCACACTGGACATGTAAAAACGCCATCCTCCATATGCATCTTAGAATGGTGAAGTATTCTGGCCTCTATACACTCCCTTTTACAGATGAGACAGAAGAACTTGTACTGAAGCCACCTCTGGTATCTTTCTGAGGAGCCTATTGGCTTTTTGACCCTCACTCTTTCTTTAGGCTGATTTAGACCTTCAAAATTATTTTCTTCCCTGGTTTCTTCACAGTCACTGAGGAGACTATCTAACAGTTCAGTTTCATTGAACATCATCTCATTGCAACTCAGGTCTTCCTCTGACTCGGAAACTTCTTTCCCTAACAGTCTGAGACAATGTCGCCTCAAAGTTTTCCAGTCCCAAAATTCTGGATCAAATGGCCAATAAGCCTTCAAAGCCAACAGGAGCTCACAACGGAGTGAGTTTGGAACTGGAGCATTTTCTTCATCAAATTTCTGGTCTGGTTGCAGGTAGAGTTCTTCCAGTAGATTGTACCCCTCCTCACTTGGCTCCAGCAAGTATTCAGTGAGCTGGCATGCTCTCCGAACTTCAAGGTCTTCTGGCAGAAGGCATGCAATGGTTTTGCATACAGAGGTCTTCATGTCATCATTTTCATTCGATCTGAGCTGCAGGGCTCTCACACATAACAGAATTGACACAGCAAGCCCTGCTTCTTCAGCCTAATTTTGAAAAAGAGGAGAGAAGAAAACATAAATTAATTTCCCCCAATATATCAATTCATAAACACAATAGAATAAAAGCCTATTAAATAAACACAGGTTGCTCTTTCTGAATATTTCGATCCATATTCTTCACCTATGTTATCACCATTCCATGATTCAATACATTTTTCCCAAATACTGTTACTGATGTTATTTCAATTAAACCTTTTAAAGAGCACCAACTAATGACCATTTTTAAAAATCCTACCAAGTAGTGGCAGTCCAGGGTGGCAGTTCCCCGCCCCAACTCATGTTACTCCTGGAAGAACCTTTTAAAGTAGAATAAGCCAAGATACCATTATTGTTACCCCTTTCCTGGTAGAACACTATCATAATCCTGGGGGAGACGAATACAAAGCACGCCATCAGAGCTGGCCAGCCTGATTAAACCCTCCCCCACCAAACCAGGTGTCCACTTACAGCTTGGCACGCACTGGTGTTGGTCTTCTCTCTGCACCAATTGCAGAAGCAGCCTGGCTGGGGCTTCTGTGCCTCCCTGCGCTGCTGACCAATCAGCAGTTGTGCAGAGAGGCTTGTTATCCTGCTGCCTCACCAGATTGGCGAGCAACACAGGGAGGTACGGAAGCCCCAGCCAGGCTAAGTAGACGCCCGGTTGTGGGGAGAGGGTTTTAATCAGGCTGGCCAGCTGTAATGGTGAGTTTTGTATTCATCTCCCCCGGGAGATTTGAATCCCCCATCTCTAGTCATAATCAGTATCACTGCTAACCTGGTACCATTAACCTCTTACTGTAGACATTAAGGATGGCAGCTAAGAGTTTCTGGCTAGAGATTTAAGTGTGGAATATCCATGTCACAAATATAACCCATAATGTCACACCAGTCGTTCCAAGGGAAAATAAATGAATGAGCCACTAAACATTTTTTGCCAACTGAAACATACTTTCCTATTGTAAAGCACCCACCTGCACCAGAGAGTAACTGAGCCAACTCAGAAGCCACAGCATTAGCTAACTGTAAAAAAGCCCTCGCCTTTCCTGGAGCCCCAAACTTTTTTTCCCCAAAAAAGCCAGCCAACCTTGGTACCTGATTTCTACAAATAATCCGCACTACAGAAATATTCCTAACTAATAAATAAGACACCTTTGCAGAACAGAGGATAGCAGCCTGATGAAGCTGCAAGAAAGGTAAAAGATATTGTCCCCAGCCAAAGAAGTCTGCCATTGGTGACTGCAGCAGATAAACCCAAATGTTACCATATTTCTGATTTTTTTAAAAATAAGCTAATCTTGTGATACATTTTGTTTACCCAAAGATAAAGGTAACAGCTGGCAGCAGACCACAGAAAGGCACGTACTTCAGCTTGTATGACTCTTATCAAGAAGAACAGATGTTGTAGTGTTCTAGCAATAATGCCAAACTGCCGACATCGCTCCAGAAAAGAATCTAAAGATGGATCGATTCTTCTTTGTAGTTTGCTCCAAAATAAAGTTAGTTCCCTAGAGAGAGAAAGCATGATAGTGTACATGTATGAAATCTTACAGATCTCTGACACTATAGCATGCACCAGACATTTTGCAGGACTTCAAAGCTTGAACAGCACCAGATAACAAGAAAAAAAATATCCAGTAACATACAATATTAATACAGATATTAGGCCTGAGTTACTGGAAAAGGCTTAAAGTGTTTGGTAATAGGCTTTGGCCATAAAAATGAAGTAGCTTCTGCTTGCAGAATTTGGGTGACGAGGGGAGGCTCAAGCAGTAATAATATTTAAATGCACGAAGAACAAAATCTGATGAAGAACCACCTTAAAATACTGAGAGTAATTTCACTGACCAAATGTATTCTGTGAGTAGTATATGACTTGATGTATCTTGGGACAATTAAATTGCTGTCAGAGCAAAATTGAAGTGCTGAATGCTTATTCTTCATGATTTGCTTTTGAACTTCAATAGCAAATAATAAAAATATTTTAAAACAAGCATTTTTACTTTTCTTTAATGGCATTTAGAGGTTTGCTGCCAAAATTCAATAGTATGATTTGCCAACCAACTTTTATAAATAGAGTGAAAAAAGCCAGTAACTGTGTGTCTCCCATCCCTATTTCTCCATGGTTAACCTCACTTTGTTCAGCAACATACAGATTCAGTTATCCCAATATCCCCCTTTTAGTTCCTAGGAAACGGGGGAAAGATAGTCACAGATTTAGCAGTATTTGAAACAGAGCAATCCAGTCATTCTCTCAATTTTTTTTTAGAAGAAAAGGCTTAATTTAAACAGAAGGAACCATTACCAAGTTTTTATTTTATCATCTATTACCTAAGGGCTTAGAAATCAGGAAAAGACAGAGACTCGAAAAGGCAGCTATGAAGGAATTAAAAAAGATCACCAAGTGTAAGGATATGTCACTGGAGACCAAGACCAAGATCATCCAGACTTTTTTGTATTCCCAATCACCATAGAATCAGAATAATGAAGTTGGAAGGGGCCTATGAGGCCATCATGTCCAACATTTGCTGAATACAGGAATACAAATCAAAGGATATCTGCCAGATATTTGTCTAAATTTCTCTTGAATACCTCCAGGGTTGGAGCACTCACCACCTCCATGGAACTAATGGTTCCCTTAGTTTTTCCTGATATTCAACCAAAATCTAGTTTCTTGTAATTTGAGCCCACTGTTGCATGTCCTGCACTCTGGGATGATCAAAAACAGATCCTGCCCCTCCTCTGAATGACAGCCTTTCAAGTATTTGAAAAGTGCTATCATATCCCCTCTCAGTCTTCTTTTCTCAAGGCTAAACATGCCCAATTCTTTCAGTCTTTTTCATAGGGCTTGATTTCCAGCCCCCTGATCATCCTTGTTGCCTTCCTCTGAATTTGTTCCAATTTGCTGGCATCCTTCTTGAAGTGCGGTGTCCAGAACTGGACACAGTACTCAAGATGAGGACTAACCAGTGCTGAATAGAGGGGAAATAGTACCCCATAAGATTTGGAGACTATACTTCTGTTAATGCAATGTAAAATAGCATTTGCTTTTTTTGTAACCACATCACACTGTTGTCTCATATTCAGCTTGTATGATTTGCCAATAAATTATTGATGACAATCCCAAGATCGTTCTTGCCACTGCTTGTAGTATTGTTGAGGCAGGTATCACCCATCTTGTAACTGGGTTTTTGGTTTCTTTTAACTACGTGCAGTACTCTGCACTTATCCCTGTTAAATTTCATTTTCTTGTTTTCGTCTATCTAGATCATTTTGAATGTTGCTTCTGCCTTCCAGGGTATTAACTATTCCACCCAATTTTGTGTCATCTGCTAATTTGATCAGCATCCCCTGCATCCCCTGATCCAGGTCATTAATAAAAATGCTGAAGATCACTGGACCCAGGACAGAGCCTTGAGGTACCCCACTTGTTACCTCCACCCAGCCTAAGAAGGAGCCATCAATCATCACTCTCTGAGTACAATTCTGTACCCAACTGTGTATCTACCTGACAGTTGTTCTCTCCAGCCCACACCTAGTTAGCTTGCTAATCAAAATATCATGGGGCATTTTCTATAATGTTTTGTTGATTTCAAGAAATACAGCATTCCCTCTATCTATCAGTTAGTCTGTCAGAATTTGTTCTTGACAAATCTGTGCTGGCTTCTAGTTATTACTGCATTGTTTTCTAAGTGATTGCACAGGGACTGCTTTATAATCTGTTCCAGAATTCTCCCTGAGATTGATGTCAGGCTGACTTGTCTGTAGTTCCCACGTTTCTTTTTTGCCCTTTTTAAAGATAGGGACAATGTTAGCCCTCCTCCAATTAACTGGCACCTCACCCATTTCCCATGATTTCAAGAAAATAACGGACAGTAGTTCTGAAAGTTCTTTGGCCAGTTCTTTCAATCCTCTAGAATACATTTCATCCTGCCTGGATATCTGAACTTGTTCAAGGTAATAAGGTATTCCTTGACTATCTGTTTATCAATCTCCAGTTTCAATCCAGTCCCCTCCACTTACACTTCACGTTTCTCTGGAGATTCATAGTTTGTCCTATGGGAAAAGACTGAGCTAAAATGGGAATTGAGCACCTCTGCCTTTTCTTTGTTTTCTGTTATCATCTTTCCATCTCCACTGAGTAGCTGAGCCACTGTTTCTTTTCTTTGCCTTTTGCTATGCACATACCTGAAGAATGCTTTTTTATTGCTTTTAGTGTCTCCAGCTAACTTCAGCTCATTCTCAGATTTTGCCCTCCTAATGCCCTCCCTGCAATTCCTTGCTACTTGTCTGTACTCTTCCTTTGTGGTCTGGCCTTCTTTCAACTTCCTATATGTGTACTTTTTTTGTTTTCAGGTCCTCGCTGAGCTTTTTGTGAAGCCATACTAGCCTTTTTCGCTGTCTCCCACCATTTTTTCTTGTTGGAATTGTTTGTAGTTGTGCCTTTAGAATTTCCATGTATTTGTGTGAAAGCGGGACAGTCAAGAAAGATGACAGGAAAAAAAATGATTCGTTTGAAATACGGTGCTGGAGGAGAGCTTTGCATATACCCTGGACTGCCAGAAAGATGAACAAGTGGGTCCTAGATCAAGTCCAGCTTGAACTCTGGAGGCAAAAATGATGAAAATGAGTCTGACCAACTTTGGGCACATCATGAGAAGGCAAGATTCTCTGGAAAATGCAAGAGGTGAGCGGAGCTGTTGAGGACAGGACATTCTGGAGATCACTCATTCATAGGGTTGCACAGCACATAACAACAAACCTAAGGGTTTCTTTAATGGCAAAATACAAATATGGAAATTTAATAAATATTTGAACAAATCACTTACTTACCAAGAGCAGTACACACTTGCAGTCTGAAGCTGCTGAGTGAGGTATGTGGTACAAAGAATAAATGCAGTACTCTCTTGGCCCTCGGTTTCTAGGTTACAGATCATATCCAGAACTACTTTGCAGTCTACCTTCGCAATCTTTAAAAAAGGAAAAATAATTTAGTAGTAAAAATTCATAGAAGGGCATCTTTCCCTTTGCACAAGCAAGGTAGCTTACAGGAGCACCTTCCAGTCTTTCTGCAATACTGTACGCTAATTCAGAGGCTATCTGTAACACAAAGGTATGACTCAGTGTCACTGCTACAACTACCTCAAGCCCAGATATATTGCTGACTTATAAAAATCAGAATAGTAACTACCCATTTCAGATATTAACTAAATGAATAAATACTGACCTATCAAATCACTGTGATCTTACAGAACTGCAGTTTGTAGGATTCCTTTGAAGGCATTTAAAGAAAAAACCACAGAAATGTAGATTCTACAGTAACTTACATAAAGACAAATAGTAACCTTTATTTTCACATATTTCTTTTATTTCCACCATTTACATCTTTTCTCCCACTCACACATTATGTGATCTGAGAGATCCACAACTGCTGCAATCTGCCATGTGTTGTTTTCTGTGGTCAGTTAAATTAAGGCACTACAACTGGTTTGGAACTTTTTTTAGACTAAGACAACAGCTTCCCAGTTTTAAATGACCTAGCACAGTACTGAAAAACTGTAGAGAAAATAAACAGGGGAAAAAAGTACAGACATCATGAACTACTACCATCCTTCTAAAACAGATGAAGTATTGCAAAGGTTTAGATCCATAGTAGGAGATCTATTCACCTTCACCCTTATTTCTGTTAAGAAGGTCAAAGGAGACTTGATGCAGAGTTCCCATCCTGCTGAAGACAAAGACAGAACTTGGGATCCTGCATTAACCCTTCCCCAGTTAGTGAAAGGGGAAGATCTCAGATTCCATTCCAGCTACACGGCCACACAGGAGTCGTGGTCTTGCCCATCATGTTCTAAGATTTGACTATAGGCTTCTATCTGTATTTACTGTCGCTGAAGAAAATAATGTCCTCACTTTTGACAGAACCAAGCTACAGTGACTGCTCACTCACCTCTCTGATAGATTCTTCATTTGGATGCATGGAGCACAAACATGTGATGTAGGCTTGAAGGAAAGGTGATACATCTGAAATTTCTGTGGACTCTTTACACAGTTTGGACAAGGAAGCAGCTTGAGGAAGGCAGTTTGTCTTCATCAAATGTTTTATTCGCATCTGCAGAAAAGCTGGTCCTTCTCGTTTAATCAGCACATTGACTGGAAAAGGTAACAAAGCATCACCACATATTAGTTTCTCACAATAACTTACCCCGTGCATTAGGACGTAGCAGTAGTGGTTGCCATCTATGGTCTGTATCCTTATCCTATTATGTCAGCATCTCTTAAGTTCACTTCAGTCTAAATTATTTCAGTAAATGGAAAGGCAAAGATTTCCAGTAAGATACAGAAATCTCATCCCAGTTCAGTTATCCCAGCTTAAAATAACTGCAAGACTAATGTACAATACCTGCAATCAAAGATAAAACCCAACTTTTGTTATGACTCAAGAATCAATGTGTTTAGCAGGTCTCGCAAGATCTGGATAATCTAGACATTGATGTTGCTAGCTGGGCATTTGACAGAAGATACATATTTCATTACAATAGAGGTTTTAGAACAGGTAAACTGATGACTGATCAATAAACTAAAAAGGACGGTTCAGGATTCACAATAAAAGAAGTAGCATACTACAACAAAGAATGTATGAATACCTATCACTGCTCAGTTCTTCACCAGCAAAATGTTCTACTACAAAAGAAGAGTTGGTTTTCACACCAGAAAACTAGAAGTTTCCAAAAGAAATCGCCAATATCTTACCTTCTTCTGTGTCCACTGGTTGCTGTGATACAATCTTTAGAAGAACTGGATTCTTCCACACGCCTTCTTTGGAGATGTCAGCCAATATTTCAAGACTGCTATCTCCAAATTCAAGTAAAGAATTATGGGAATCCTATTGTGACATAAAAAGGAAAAAGTGCTATCGGTCACTGCTGGCTAAATAGTTTCATTTGGCAGAAACTGAGCTGTAAGACAGCAGTTCTTAACCTTTTCTTTACCACAGGCCCCCTTTAAGTATCTTTTGTTGCCATGGACCACCAAGACTTAACACAAGATTTAAAACACTAAGTGCATCAAATATTTATTTAAAGTTTACTATAAATATTTGTTTAAACTCCTATTATAATATTTCTATTGGAATGATTCCATACAGGTTAATCATCATCATCATCATACATTGTATTTAATTCATGCTGGAGAAACTGAAATTACAAGTATATAAAATCATGAATATGACACACCAAACAAAACATCACATGAAAATGAAACCTAGAAAATGACATGAGAAAATGTTTTTATTTTCCATTTGTTTTCAATGGCAGGGCAGCAAATTCATTTGGCTCACCATGTGGCAGACTATGCAACCAAAAGCATGGCAACAACCATCAGCCCCCACTGACATGCCTGGCTTCGTTCAGCAGATCTCCCTGACGACTCCAAGTCCCACACTGAGGACTTCCCTTTTGATGGGGATGGTCTCTTCAACACCAAAATAGACGACTTCATGCATGACCTCCTCAAAAAAAATGGATGAGAAAAAGGTGGGGATAACCACATACCATCCAGCACCACAACATGACCACTCCCACTGGAAGCGCCCTCTCCACTTACAAATCTCCATCTCAACGGTCAAAGACATCAGACTGATCTACTCAACATCATTTCAACCCAGCCTCTTCCTCCACTAAATACAAGCTAGCAACATCCACTAAGAAGGCAGAGAGGAAACCTGAGCAACAGTTTTGATGCACTACAGCCCGAGCTCAACACATGCATCCACTATCACCTTGGATGTGTGGGTCCTCAACATCATAGCCCACGAATATGCCATAGAGTTTTCCACCCTTCCACCTACAAGATGTATCTGACGCACCCCATCCTCCCCAATCCTACAGGAAGAAATCCGTACCCTGCTGAGAAAGGGAGCCATCTCAAGGGTATTCCTTCATCATTTCTCGGCTGGCTTCTTTTCCTGGTATTTTACCATTCCCAAGAGGGATGGTGGGCTGTGTCCTATATCTCTGCGCCCTCAACAAGTACATAATCCCAAAATGTTACTGTAATGAATTGAAGGATACTAGGAATTGGAGTTACATAAAATGGAGTTTGTTAGGTTCTGTGGAAGATGAGTTGAAAGCCATGGAATGTATGAGACTGTTTTTTCAGATTTACTGCCTGGTACAGAAGATACCTGAGATAAGGAGGCAAGGCCACAGAGAGACTCAAAAAAGACCAAACATGCATACCGCTTAATTGCAAGCAAGATAAGCCACCTGTGGACCCGTGTGAATTATGGGTGGAGAGTTATGTTAAGCTTTCTTGTGATTAATTGGTTAGCAGCTAAGAAGTGTCAAGGAGAAGGAGGGTCAAGACATGTAGAAAAATGATTGTTTTGCGTATGTGAAATGTTCTTGGTTGGTGTATGTCGAAGAATGTTTGCAGGATGTAGCAAAGAAAAACGGTTTGTCTTTTTGAAACAAGAAGGAGGGGGAGTGAATAGCCCAACTTAGAAGCAAGATGATTACTTAGAGATTATAGATGTTATTATTTTATCTAGAAATAGCAGCTTTATTTAACCACTGTAATGGATGGATATGTAATGCTTAATGGTTTTACACAACACTGTATACTAATGAAAATATATTATTTTCTTAATAAAAAACAAATATACTTCTTAAGAGAAGACTAGTCTTTGATACAGCAGGACTCACATCTAAATCCAGTGGTGATTTGTTAACAGGTCCTACCTTGCTGGTCTGTTGTGCTGTCTAAGGAAGCACAAAGTCAATGCTAAATTACTTGAAAAGTAAGCAAAGGTTTTCTTCTAAGGTCAGGCTTGTCTATGGGGCTTATACTACGCACTTCTGAGGCCTAAGGGACCAACCTCAGAGATACAGGTGGTAGTTTTGCGCCCACAGTGACTCCCTGTCCAAACATCATAGTCTCTTTAGGGAGAGGTGAATGTTACAGTTACCGGATGGGAACATTAGAGTCTATCCTTCTTCTCCTTCAATGAGGGGACTGGTTCACATCTATAGATCTCCACAATGCATACTTCCACATCTTGATCCAACCATGCCACCGATGCTTTCTCAGTTTCCTTGTCAACCACCAATACTATCAGTTCCATGCACTTCCCTTCAGACTATCTACAGCCCCAAGAGTGTTCACAAAGTGCATGGCACCGGTGGCAGCTTTCCTCAGAATTCAAGGCATCACCATCTTCCCCTATATCAACAATTGACTGCTCATAGCACACGATCAGGAAAATTTGCAGGCCAACATACATTTTACCCTGCAACTACAGTGGTGCCTCGACTTACGAACGCCCCTACCTACGAACATTTCGACTTACGAGCAGCTCCGCTCGCAAAATTTTGCTTCGACTTGCGAGCAGAGCTTCGACCTAAGAACAGAAAAAGGCAGGGGGGAAAGGCAGGAAAGAGGCGTGGGTCTACTCATGGGTAAGGCCCACCGAAGGCACGGGCCTATTCATGAGTAAGGGTGGCTGAAGGCACTGGGCTGAGGCGCGCGGGTCGGAGGGGCTCCTCCGTGGACGGGGGGCATGCGGCGGCGCAGGAGGAGGCTCCCCGCCGGGGAGTGAGTGCCATCGGAGGAGGCTTCGGTCTGCCTGGTAAGGTGCTGCTTTTTCCTTTTTAGAAACTTTTGGGTGGGTTTTGTAGGGTGGGTTTCGGCTGAGGGGGGTTATGTTTCTGTGCTGTGTTGTTTTTTGCAGTCCCAGCGTGGGGATTGCTCGATGTTTATTTTTGGGTTTTGGTTGTTGTTGGGTTTTTTTGCAGCCTTCGGGGCTTGCTCTGTTTATTTTTGGTGGTTGTTTTTTTTTTAAGCCCCAGCGCATTCCGATGGGGCTTTCTGTGTGCTTTATATTTTTTTTGGTATTTTTTTGAAATGCTGGAATGGATTAATCCCGTTCCCATGCATTTCAATGGGAAATGATGCTTCGACTTACGAGCATTTCGACTTAAGAACACCATTCCGATACGGATTAACTTCGTAAGTCGAGGCACCACTGTACTTTCAAGGCTCAGGCTACAATACAGTGGTACCTCGGTTTACGAATGCCTCGGTTAACGTAATTTTTGGTTTACGAAGCAAAATCCATGGAAAATAATGCCTCGGTTTACGTTTTTTTCGGAGTACGAAGAAAGTTTCCCCAGGATGCATTGTGCCTGGAGGTTTGTAGCGTCTCGCCCCCGTTCCTATGACAATCCACGTTTCGGTTTACGAATTTTTCGCTTTACATAACGTCCCGTAGAACGCATTAATACCGTAAACCGAGGTACTACTGTACAGAAAAATCCCATCTCATCCCATCCCAGACCATCCACTACATCAGGGTGCTCCTCAATTTAAAACACGAGTGAATCTTTCTCCCTCAACCGTACACAGATACCATGATACATTCAATTCAAGAACTTATTCAGACTCAGCACACATCAGTCCATTCCCTCCAACGAGTGCTAGGACTTATGGCATCTACCATGGCTGTTCTGCCTCACTCCAGACTCAGGATGCATCCACTCCAATATTTCCACCTTATTACTACTGACAACAGAAGGGGCTCACCAAACAAAAGGCTGTTTCTTTCGCTGCACCTCCAGTGCCAACTTCAGTGGAAAACAACTCAGAGTCATCTACAAACCAGAACTCCTTTTCAACAGCCACACCCATCCCACCTCATAGTCACCAATGGCAGTATGATATGGGAAGTGCACTACTTTCACAGGGAAGTACAGGTGATGTGGTCCCCACACAAGAGGGCCCATCATATCCAATTCCTAGAACTCTTGGCTATCTTCAAAGCCCTCAGAGCCTTCTGGAATGTGATTCAAAGCTGCACTGTCCAAACTGCCACGGACAATACAACCACAATGTATTTTTTCAACAAGGCAGTACCAAGTCCCTCAGTCTACTTTATCTCTCTGGTCTCATTTGGGTGTGGTGCATTGCCCAATAGTGACTCATTTTTCCAGCACAAACAATAAAATGGCAGATCTGATCAGCTGTATACTGACTCAGACCCATGAGTGGGAATTGTCCCACAGGGTATACAATCAGCTTGTCTCGCGCTGGGGCGAACCAGCTGTGGACATTTTTTGTACTGCCAACAACTCAAAATGTGCCCAGTACTGCTCCCTGGCAGACAGGGGCAGACACTGCTTAAGGCAGCGGTTCTTAACTTTTTCTTTACCACAGATCCCTTTTAAGTATCTTTTGTTGCAGTCGACCACCAAGACTTAAGTCAAGATTTAAAACCCTAAAGTACATCAAACATTTATTTAAAGTTTCTCATGAAGGGTCTTCAAATTTGGAGAGAAGGGAGAAATAAATTAATCTGGAGACGTCACTTCCGCCGGGACAGGATGCACAGCTGAGTCCTCGTCTCCTCGCCCTGCTGAATGTAAATAAGTTGCTAAATGCCTTTTTCCCTTCTTGAAATGTGAGTAAATCTGCTTAAATTCTTTGTGAAAAGTTCAAGCAGAGATAGAAGTGCTTTTTAAACTGTAAAAGCCTGGCTGCTTATCTGGGGAATGCACTTTCGTTTCGCTCGGAAGAACGCCAGTGAAAGTTGAACAGCTAATGAGCTGTAAAAAACTACTTTGTTTTCCTGTGCTATGAATCTTTTGCTTTGCTTATGAGAAAAAATAGAGATAAGAGTTCTAAAAGTTGGACACGAGAGCCGTCAGAGAAAAAACCATCAGATCGTAGTCTCGAACACTTAAGACGAATAGAGGTGGAATCCCCCGCTCCTAAAGAAGTTTCTAAAGAGACTCGGGAAGCTGCTGGAAGGAGGGGGGAGGGGCTACCTCTCTGAGCAGTCTTATTGAAGCCAGGGAAAAAAATATTGCCGAATTAACAACTTGTGTGAAAGATCTGGCTAAAGATATACCATGCCAAATTGATAGAAAACTAGAAAAGGTTCTTTCCAAAATAGACTCTTTAGTGAAGGAATATCAACAGATGGGAAAGGACATGAAAGCAGTCCAGGGAGAAGTACAGGGGATGAAGGCAAGCATAGGAAAAATGGAGGACAGAGTAAAGCAAATGGAAGATCTATCAAAACAGAATGAAGGGAAAATAAAGGCACAACAACAGAAGATAAGACGATTTGCAAAAGAAAGTGATTTATCTGGAAGATAGTTCAAGACGCAACAACATCAAAATAATGAATTTTAAGCTGCAAAAAGGAGCTGACCTTAAGCAGGAAGTGGTGACCTGGATAAATTCTATTATGAACTCCCAGCATGTGG
This sequence comes from Intellagama lesueurii, assembly GCA_037013535.1. NCBI lineage: Eukaryota > Metazoa > Chordata > Lepidosauria > Squamata > Agamidae > Intellagama > Intellagama lesueurii. The sequence goes on along the minus strand of JBAJHW010000009.1, from coordinate 11,775,618 downwards.
CTGAAGAGGATATAGAGAGAATTCATTTTGTTGGGAACCCCAGAAATTAGAGGCCAAGACCTATAATATTGAAATTTTTCAACTATGCTAAAAAAGAGCAATTTCTCAAGGTCACTAAAGAAAAAACGGAACTATTAGTTTATAGGTCAAACCCAATACAGATTTATCAGAATTTAAGCAACGAATCAATACAGTGGAGAAAAACGATGAAACTCATTACATCAATTCTAATCAAGAATGGACAGAGATACAACTGAGGTCACCCAGTCTTTTTAAAAATATGGAAAGATGGAGTCCTCTTCAGAATCTTCTCTTTTGAAGAAGTCAAGGACTTGTTAGTCGCGTGGGGCCTATGGCAAGAAGATCAAAATGACCAAGGTGCAAGCAAGTAGGCCTGCAAGGAGTGGAAACATGAAAGAGAAGATATCTGGACTGAGAGAAACCATTTGATGCTTGAAGACTCCCCCCTCCCTCCCTTTTTTCTTTTTCTTTTCTCTTTCCCTCTTTTTCCCCCCTTTTTAAATTTTTTATACTGTCCCTCCCCCCCATTTTTTAAAGGTTTTTTACACTGTCCCTCCTCCCCCTTTTGTTTTGTCTTGTTTGTTTTTTGTTTTGTTTGTTTTTTGTTGTTCTGTTTGCTTATTTTGTTTCTTTTTGTGGGGACGGAGAAGAGAGAGGAAAGATTAAGGGATAAGGATGTTAAGAGAAATAAACAAGTCAAATGAAAGAAGGAAAGGTATTAAGGGGGGAAAAACAGAGTAGGGTGAAATAGGAATGAGGATTTGGCTGTGGTCCAGACTGATGTGGGTGGCGTCTCCCTCCCTCCCAGAGCTTGCGTCAAACCTTAGTGAGGCGCGGGGAAGTGGGGGGGGGGGGGGAGGAAAAGAGGTTAAGTGTAGAGTGGGAAGTTAGGGATAGGGGATTAGATAGGGAACAATGTGAATTTATGTTTTTTGGGTGTTTTTGTTTTGTGGGATGCACAACGGGACCAAAAAAAAGATGGGATATAGAACGGATATGGGGAAAAAAATAAGGGTAGCTACTTTAAATGTGAAAAGCCTAGCGTCTGTAACAAAGAGGAAGATAATAGAAACATTATTGAAGAAGAACAAGGTGGATATTATTTACTTACAAGAGACTCATCAATCAAAGGATGGAGTTAATGAACTGAAATTACAAAATATACACATTTATGAAAAAGGATTTGGGACTTCCAAATCCAAAGGTGTAGCGATATTGATTTCTACACATTGTGAATTTGTGGTAAAAGAAGTAGTAAAAGATAGTAATGGTAGATGTTTGATAGTACAGGGACTAATGGGGGAAGAAGATTATACGTTAGTAAATGTTTATGCACCGAATGTGAATCAAGGAGAATTTTATAAAACTGTCGTTAAAGAGATGGAGAAAGTTAGAAAGGGATATGTTATTATGGAAGGAGATTTTAATATGGTTTTAGATAAGGTAAAGGATAAAACTGTATGTAAAAAAGATGAGCGGAATAAAAGAAGTACTGTACCCTATTGAGTAAGAAAACTACAGATTGAAAACTACAGATTTAAAAGATATATGGAGAGAATTGAAGGGAGATGAAAGAAGGTTTATGTATTATTCCTCTGTACATAATAGTTATTCAAGAATAGATTTTATGTTTATATCTCAAAATTTAATTTCTAAAGTAGTAGATACAAATATTAATGTGATAAAAATAACGGCTCATGCGTTGATGATGATGGAGATGAAAGTTAAGAAAGATTACAAAGAAGCTAGAAGATGGAGAATAGATTCCAATATTTTTCAGTATACATATGTAATGGATAGAGCTAAGAAAGAATGGATGGAAATATGGTCAATAAATGAAGCAAGTGGGAGTAAAATAGGAGTGTTATGGGACACTATGAAAGCAGTTATGAGAGGAATGGCCATAAGAGAATCATGTAGAATAAAAAATTGAGAGAAGAAAATATATAAAAAAATAGAAGAATCATTAAAAGATTTAGAAAGTAAATATTTTATAGATAGAGATAATAAGAAATTATTAGAGATTCAAGCTAAAAGGAGAGAGTTAGAAAGCATAGAGTTAGAAAAGGTCCAGAGGGATTTGATATACTCGAAGAGGAATTTTTTCGAGTATAGTAATAAAAACTCAAAGCTTCTAGCTAGGGTAGCTCAAACTATTAGAAAAAATTAGAAAAAGAGATAAAGGATGAAGAGATTACAGAGGTTATTAACAAACTAAAAAAATGGTAAAATTCCAGGCTTTGATGGAATGGGATCAGAATATTATAAAGCTTTTAAATCAATAATGATCCCCAAGTTAAAAATACTTTATAATGGAATATTGGAAGGAGAGAAAATACCAGATTCTTGGAAATATTCATTAACAGCTCTTATTCCAAAACCCAATAAAGATTTGACAGACCCAAGTTCGTATAGACCCATTTCATTATTAAATCAAGATGCAAAGATATTTACTGCAATCTTGACAAATAGAATGAATAAGTTTATTACAAAATATATTAAAGAGGATCAAAATGGGTTTTTAAAGGGAAGACAAATGGAAAATTTAACTAGGAGGGTTTTGAATATTATAAATAATATAGAAAAAGATAAATCAAAGGCAGGTATTTTATCATTAGATATTTTTAAGGCATTCGATTGTGTAGAATGGCCAAAATTAAAGATCCTTTTAAAGGGTTGGGGTTTTGGAAAGAAATTTAGGGGGGTAATAGACCACCTTATCTATCTCCTGAGAAATCTATATGTGGGACAGGAAGCAACAGTTAGAACTGGATATGGAACAACTGATTGATTCAAAATTGGGAAAGGAGTACGACAAGGCTGTATATTGTCTCCCTGCTTATTTAACTTATATGCAGAATACATCATGCGAAAGGCAGGACTGGATGAATCCCAAAACGGAATTAAGATTGCCGGAAGAAATATCAACAACCTCAGATATGCAGATGATACCACTCTGATGGCAGAAAGTGAGGAGGAATTAAAGAACCTCTTAATAAGGGTGAAAGAGGAGAGCGCCAAAAATGGTCTGAAGCTCAACATCAAAAAAACTAAGATCATGGCCACTGGCCCCATCACCTCCTGGCAAATAGAAGGGGAAGATATGACAAACCTAGACAGCATATTAAAAAGCAGAGACATCACCTTGCCAACAAAGGTCCGCATAGTCAAAGCTATGGTTTTTCCAGTAGCGATGTATGGAAGTGAGAGCTGGACCATAAAGAAGGCTGACCGCCAAAGAATTGATGCTTTTGAACTGTGGTGCTGGAGGAGACTCTTGAGAGTCCCTTGGACTGCAAAGAGAACAAACCTATCCATTTTGAAGGAAATCAACCCGGAGTGCTCACTGGAAGGACAGATCCTGAAGCTGAGGCTCCAATCCTTTGGCCATCTCATGAGAAGAGAAGACTCCCTGGAAAAGACCCTGATGTTGGGAAAGTGTGAAGGCAAGAGGAAAAGGGGACGTCAGAGGACAAGATGGTTGGACAGTGTCACCGAAGCTACCAACATGAATTTGACCCAACTCCGGGAGGCAGTGGAAGACAGGAGGGCCTGGCATGCTCTGGTCCATGGGGTCACGAAGAGTCGGACACGACATAACGACTAAACAACAATAGACCAATTATATTTGGAGAACACTTCTGCAGTAATTGTTAATGATGGGATGACAGAGCAGATAGCTCTAGGCCGAGGCACCAGACAAGGTTGCCCTCTTTCTCCAGTTCTGTTTTGTTTGATTATTGAAATGTTAGCAAATGCAATAAGGAATGACGATTTAATTGAAGGTATGGGTGAAAATAATAAAATAAAGATTAATTTATTTGCTGATGATTCCCTATTGACAGTGAAAAACCCATTAGAAAGTATAGATAGAATTAAAATTCATTGAGAAAAATTTGGAAAAATTTGGATTACGTGTAAATTGGCAAAAATCTGAAATAATGTTTAATCATAATAAACTAGAACAAGAAAAGTTTGTTGATAAATATGATTTTAAGATATGTAAATCGGTTAAATATTTAGGTCTAGATTGAGTAAAAGATACTCAAAAAATAAAGGAACATAAATAAATTAAAAGGAGATATTAAAAAGAAACTACAGGAATATACTAACTTAAAACTTTCTTGGTTTGGAAGGATCGCACTGATAAAAATGAAGATTCTACCAAAAAAAATACTGTAATGAAGGGAAGAGAGCCGGAATAAATAAAAAGTATTGGTATAAAACAACAAAAAAAGGAGGTATAGGCATACCAAATATAAAAAATTATTATTTGGCTAATCAGTTGAGGTTCATTGGGGAAATTATATATAACCCAGAAAGGTTAATTTGGTGGAAAATGGAATCATCAGAATTACAGGTGGATATTGAAAAACATCTATTTGGTATGATTAAGAAATATAAAATAAGCGAAATTAATAATCCGTTTTTAAAGACTATGTTAAACGTCTGGTACAAGTATAGAAAGAATTTATGTCCGTTTAACTCTCCATTAGGATTAGTGACTGAAATAGAGAATTTTCCTGCCAATATAAAAGTTTATGCAGAATTATTTATAGAAAAAAAAGTGATTGGTTGTATAAAATGAGATCGAAAGATCAAATGAAACAAATTCTTCAAAATAAGAATATATCATGGTTGAATTATATGCAATTAGAAAGATGGACTAATGAATGGGTAAAGAAGTATAATAAAGGTAGAGGATATACGAAGTATGAACAATTTCTATTATCATATGAAGATATTCAGATGACCGATTCAGTAAAGGGTGCAGTGAGTAAAATTTATAGATTGCTGCTTGATCTAGAAGAAGAAGAGACTGAGAAAGAAGGATTGAAGTGAGTGTGGGAACAAGACTTAGGAAAAAGAATAAATGATGAAGAATGGAGGAAGATGTGGAAAATGAGGGTTTTACAATTTATGTCAGTGAGAATAAGAGAAAAAATTTTCAAATTGGGTTTAAGATGGTATTTGACACCGACAAAATTGAATAAAATTAACGCTAGTTATCTGAATGTCTATTGGAAATGTGAGAAGGAAATTGGTACATACTTTCATATGTGGTGGGAATGCGAAAAAGTACAAAGATTTTGGAACCTAAAACTTCGTTTGGAGTGCTTGTTCTTGTGCAGCAAAAATCAAGCCTTCAGTTTCTTTCTTAAGGGTCCCCAGTTTTAGCCATGCCCATGTTGAATTATGATCATATTTTCCATCAATATTTCTCAGGTGTGGTCCATGTAGTGGTTTATTTTTTCAGCTGTTTAATTTCTTTTCAAATTGTTGTTTCTTATATTGACTCTTTGCTTCTGTCGTTTTCAAAATATTCTCCATTTTCACTGCTTTCAGTAATTTTTCTGCTTGTACTGATATAATGTTAGGCTTATTTTTTTCTTCCTCTACTACCTCCTGTATTTGCAGTAATCCATGGCCTCCAATTTTTTTGTGGTAAATATAATTTGTTGACATTGCTTTTTGGATGTAATGTGTGATGCATGTTCATTAGTTTTTGTGTTTTTCGATCCAATTCTTCTAGTTTGTTTTGAGTCCAATCTATTATTCCAGCTGGGTATCTAATTACTAGAATGGCCCATGTGTTTATGGCTTTGATTGTATTTCCCCCATTTAATTCTGATTTTAAGATTTTCCACAGTCTTTTGATATATTCTCTTTCTGTCAGGTCTTTAACTTTTGTGTGCATGATGTTGTCAGCTTCTAGTATTCCAAGGTATTTATAATCTTGATAGTGATTTTATAATATTGCCATTTTTAACTCTATTCCATCTAGTTTTTGGATCTTGCTACAGTGAGTAGACAGAGCTGCACATTTGTCAATTCCAAATTTTATTTGGATATCTTCACTAAATATTTGCATTGTGTTTATGATGATGATGATGATGATGATGACACTTTTTCCTAAAATAATTAAAGGAAAATTTGAGGGTCGTTTTATACTCGGAAGTAAGAGGGGGGAGGGATCAAAGTGCTTTGCTCCCTATTTCCCCCTCCAGGTTTTGTAAAGAAAATGGAGGGGGAAAGCGATTTCTGCTTTCCCCCTACATTTTCGTTGCAAAAAGCAGCTTTCCTTCCACGTTTTGCAAAGAAAATGCAGGGGGAAAGCGATTTCTGCTTTCCCCCTACATTTTCATTGCAAAAAGCAGTTGCAGATCTCAGAAATATCTGCACCAATATTTAATAGATACTTAGGGTTTTGGTTAGAACTTGTGTCTGTTATATAATACCAGTCAATGTTTTTCTACTTTTGATTGACTGTGTCTGGCATTTTTTAATAATAATAATAATAAGTCTTTAGTTCTTGCTGGAGAAACTGAAATTACAAGGATATAAAATTATTAATAGTGTCACATGAAAATGAAAACTAGAAAGTGACATGAATATACCGTATTTTTCCGTGTATAAAATGACACTTTTTCCTAAAGTAATTGAAGGAAAAATTGAGGGTCATTTTATACTCGGAAGTAAGGGAGGGATCAAAGTGCTTAATCAATTGAGGGGGTCCCCTCTGCATTTTCTTTGCAAAACGTGGAGGGAAAGCTGCTTTTGCAACGAAAACGTAAGGGGAAAGCATAAATCGCTTTCCCCCTACCTTCTTGCAAAGAAAGAAATTTTGATTTAGAAAAGCGGGGGTGTTTTATACATGGGGGCGTCTTATACACGGAAAAATACGGTAATTTGTACAAAATTTTACCTCACTAAACGCAAGTTGGGTGAAAAAAAAGGGAACATATTATACTTATATAATTATAATTAATGAGAAGGCTGGTGCTGAATTTCACTTACAAGCCTTGTTATATCAGGCTTAATAGCTGAAACTTGTATTCTGACTTTTCAAATTGTTTCTATACTTATTTTTAAGATAAACGAGAGCAGAGAATGATTTTTCACACAAGTATGTCGTTATGAAAGGCATCAATACTTTCATAACCCTCTTCAATAGTTCCAGAAAATCTGCTTGTAGGTGAGCCCGGAAATTTGGAAGGGACTGTTCCTTGAGCTGCAATTTCAGAGCACCATCTGTGGCTATTTCTATGAGCTTGTTTTCCTCTGCTGCTGTGAGCCCCTCTAGTTCATACACATTAAATGAAAATGGATCTCTAATCAAGGTTTTGCTTGCATCAGGAACAAGAAAATATTCACGGAAACAAATCTTCCAAATGTTGTGCAATAAGTGATATGTCCTCCTCAGACAACTCTTCATCGGTGGAACAAAAAAAATTGTGAGGTTTGGAAATGTTTCATCGTTTTGGTTTGATAGGCGATGATACCACAATTCCATCTTTTTGATCACTGCTCTGATCTTGTCTTCAACTTGAAAAACGGCAACCTTTTCTCCTTGAAGATTTAAATTGAGTATATTTAAATACGTTAAGATATCTGACAGATATGCTAATTTGACTAATCAGGAAAAATCTGTCAAACATTCGCTGAGGTGAAATTGCTTCTCCATGAGAAATAATCTTACCTCGTCTTTCAATTCCCAAAAACAAGAAAATTGACCTCGAACTTTAGAGTGGAACAAATGTTTGTAGGGTTCACTGTCCATATCTTTGCAAAGCTGTTCAAATAGTCTTGAATTCAATTATTTGCTTTTTATAAAATTGACAAATTTGACGGATTCATTTAAGGTCTGTTTTAGTTTTTCTGGTATCTTCTTAGCAACTTACAGCTTACTCATGTATGCAACAATGGTAACAAGTCACCGACGGTATGATTTTCTTAATCCATGCTACAAGTCCAGTAAGCTTTCCAGACATTGCTCATGCCCCGTCTGTGCTAATTCCAACACATTTCAACCAATCCATGTCATGAGATGTTACAAACTCATTTAAGCTGTTAAATACTTCTTCAGCTGTCGTGTATACCAACAAGGAGATGAACAGCATGTCTTCGAAAACATTTCTCTCGTGCTCATATCTAACATAGTTTTGTTATGTTCATGGTTTCGTCCAATTGCAGTGCAAAGTAGGAGGACATGCAAATTCTTTCTAATAATTGTTCCTTGATATTGGCTGACAAACCGTTGATTCGCTTCTTAACTGTAGGAAAGGTCCTTGGCAGCTTTCTCATTGAGCAGGTAATACAATTTCTTCAGCTATTGTGTGCGGTTTTCTGGTTTTCACCACTAGATGTGATACTTGAAATGAGGCCCTCACTGCATTTTCATTGTTACAATAGCAGTCTTTTTTACCATTTTCTTACTTTGATGAAGACTCAAGTGCCTTTTGAAAAAAATTACGTTTAGTATCTTTTTATTTTATTTATTTATTATTTGACTTTTACCCTGCCCCTCTAGACAAAGTCTACTCGGGGCGGCTTACAATCAGTTATAAAAACATCATAAAATACAACAATATAAAACGGATATATCATATAAAAAAAAAAAACAATCACGTACTTAAATCAACAAAATATAAAATTCAAGATGGAAGAAAAGGAAACTAAAAAATAAAAATAAAAAAAATCAAGTGTTGACTGGAGGGAAGGCCTGTCTAAAGAGCCAAGTCTTTTGATGACTCTTAAAAACACCCAGCGAGGGTGCCAGGGTAATTTCCGGCGGCAAGGTGTTCCATAATCGAGGGGCCACTGCCGAAAAGGCCCGGTTCCTAGTTCTTTCTTTCCGGGGCCCTCTCGGCGTTAGGCCCCTCAGCCGCCTTTCCTGGCTAAAACGGGTGACTCGGGTAGATCTAGGTGGGAGAAGGCGTTCCGCCATGTATCGAGGTCCTAAACCATTTAGGGCTTTATAAGTCATCATTAACACTTTGAAGTGGATGCAGAAACGAATGGGAAGCCAATGCAAGGCGGCCAGAGTGGGAGAGATGTGCTGGTATTTTCTCGTCCCACTGAGGAGTCTGGCCGCCGCATTTTGCACCATTTGAAGTTTCCGCAACAACCCCAGAGGTAGCCCCACGGAGAGCGCATTACAGTGGTCTAATCTCGAGATTACGAGCGCATGGACCAGAGTGGTGAGCACCCCAACATCAAGATAGGGACGCAGCTGGGCAATCTGCCGCAGATGAAAATAGGCGGAGCGGACCACTGACGCCACCTGGGTCTCCATGGTGAGCGCCGGGTCCAGATGTACTCCCAAGCTGCGAACCTCACTCTTTGCGGTGAGAGTCACCCCCCCCCCCCAAAAGAGAGGGAGTTTCCCAAACCGCAGATGGAGGGGCCACCCACCCTCAGGACCTCCGTCTTGTCCGGGTTCAGCCTCAGCCCATTCTCCTGCATCCACCGCAGTACAGCCTCCAGGCAGCGCTCAAGGGACGGGACGGCATCCACTGAGGAAGGTGAAAAAGAGATGTAGAGCTGGGTGTCATCAGCGTACTGATGGCATGAAGCCCCACACCCCCTGATGACCCCTCCCAGCGGCCTCATATAGATGTTGGTACCTTTTTTTTTTTTAAATTAAGGGTAGCATAGGGATTACAAAAGGTAAAAGGGAGTGGAAGGAAAGGAAAAGGGGTTTGGGTTGGGGAGGATAGGAGAACACAATATACGCCATCGTCCAATCAAATCATATTGCAAAAAACAGATCTACTTGCAGCTTTTTTTTTTGTAGTTCAGTTGCCCTTGCTATCCACTTACAACTTTATTTTTAGTTTAAAACTATGTTATTCCGACACTATCTGAGACCCATCTCCATTTGTATAAATCCCGTTCTTCAATTTTCTTTTGGCTTAGACAGCTATTAATCACATCTAAATTGTTATCTATTTCTGTCTCATTCCATACTTTCTCAATAAACTCTTGTTTCAGTGACTCTGTTTTCTTCCAATTTTTGGGAGAGGAAAATGAATCCAACACAACCATCCAATTTTCAATATCACATTTTCTGTCTATAGTAATTGAATAGATCACTGGATAACTCTTTACCCCATCTATGTTGCTTGATACCTTACTCAATAGGGGCTGTTCTGGAGTTGCTACATTTTTACTTGACTGTAATTCAGCATCTGATGATCTCTCTTTTATCAGGTTTTCTATCTGATTAAAATGTTCATTTATTTGCTGAAATCCTGATATTATTATTTTCTGCATATTAATCTGCCATTCCTTGTCTATTTTTTGTGCCATCATTCCCACCCCTAATTTCTTCCTCTCAACCATAAACAAATGCTATCATATATAATCATATATATATATATATCATATATAAATCACATATAAGTCCACTTTTAATCCAAAAGCTTGCAATACAACTGTGGCAGAATTAGCCTTTTTCCTGCAAAAAGTCAACAGAGTTCTATTATCAGGATCCCACGAAGTCCAGCCAAAAAAGTCGAAATTTCAGATCACCAGGTTTCAGTCTCTCCAGCAAATCACCTTATAATCCAACTGATCTTCTTTCCATTAGTCCCAAGTCCCTAGAGTCCATTAAGGAAAACTCCAGTCCTTGTTTTCCGGTCTGCTCGGCCCAGCTAGTCAGTTGTCTCAGCGGCCTCATATAGATGTTAAACAGCATTGGAGAGATGATCGAACCCTGCGGAACCCCACAATTGAGGCTCCACGGGGCCGAAACACTCTCTCCAAGCTGGACTCGCTGTGGTCGGTCCTCCAAGAAGGATCGGAGCCAGGCAAGTGCCTGTCCGCCAATTCCCAACTCCGAGAGCCTCCCCAGGAGGATACCGTGGTCGACGGTATCAAAGGCCGCTGAAATGTCGAGGAGGACCAACAAGGACATATTGCCCCTGTCAGCCTCCCTCAACAGGTCATCCAACAGTGCGACCAGTGCAGTTTCCGTACCGCGGCCTGAAGCCCGACTGAAACGGGTCCAGGGCATTGGTTTCATCCAAAAGAGCCTGCAGCTGATCAGCCACCACCCTCTCCACCACTTTGCTAAGGAAAGAAACATTGTCGAGATGTCTTCACAGTTTTGAGTGTTTCATGGCCTCGTTGGAACATATCTTGTAACATAACACACATAGTGGTAGTTGCTTGTCTTCGTGGCCTGTACACGTGAAGTCAATCAACAGATATTCCTTTCTATAACGGTAACTCTTTTTAAGATGGCTGAAAGAAGCTTCATTTTGCTTTGAACACGATGCACCCTCATAAATTCTTTTACATTTCAAATTCAACTAGCAATCCATTCTAAGGCTCAGCCAAAATGTATTGTTATAAAAGTCACTGCGATAATACTGAAAGGTCGTTTTACCCAACAATAAACAGAAATCGAAAAAACATGATCATGAAGTCTGCCTGAACCCTCACTCACTCTCTCTTCCTGCAGCTTCTGACTGTGTAGTAGCAAGAAATGTCATATGCTGTGTCTCAGCCACTCAGCATCATTCACTTGCATGTTCTCACCATGTGCAGAAATATAAAAAAATTATTTGGTATCAAACAGTTATTTTCATAAACTTAAATTTGTTTTTAATGGAGGCAGCAGATTAGAAAAGCCAAGTTTTACACAAACAAGGGAAATTAAGATTTTGTTCTACTTTCCCCTTTCTCTTTCTTTCTATCTCTTTTTCTCTTTTTCTTTCTCTCTTTCTTTCTGCAAAAGATTATAACATTTCTTCAAGCCTTCGTGGACCCTCTGTCATGACACCACGGTCCTCCAGGGGTCCACAGACCACAGGTCAAGAACCTATACTGTAAGAGATTTGCTCCTATATGTTTTGTGAGAAGAGGGATCAGACCCTTTCACACTGTACTTTTTCTATGAATTTTTTTTAAAAAATCAATCCTGTTGCAAAGCATGTAGACTCTCTTCTTTTAAAGAGGATGTAGTGACAATGCATTGTTCCAGTACTTCACTACATTACCGTATTGTTGTAGCACCAGGTAATTTCTTCCCGAATGATCTCCATTCTGCTTAGTACTCATCTGCTTGAGTGTTACTGACTTAGCCCAGGAGCAACCAAAGTGTGTGCCGTAGCACCCTGTGGCCCTTGCAGCTCCCTGGTGCACTGCCAAGCCAGCCAGAAACAATGTGGAAGCTTCTCTTTGTTTTTGTTTTTTTGCCGAGCTGGTGGTGGTGCTGCTGCTGCTGCTCTTCTGGCTCCAGTTCTGGCTTCTTTGGGCTTCTCTGTTTCCTGTTCCGCCCCGCGCCGCTCCTCCTGCTCTGTCACCGCTGCCACCACTCAGAGGAGCCGTGAGTCCAAAAAATATGGGAACCACTGACTTAGCCTGTTCAGTGGCAAATACCAATAAAAGCTACCATATGTTTCATGGCAAACCTTTATAATTTTGCATCACTTTGATTTGACTGTTGTTCCGATTTATATACTGCCCCATAATGCTAGAGCACTCTCTGGACAGTTTACAATATAAGCCTGCAAGGAACACTTTGCTCCTCAGCGAGCTGGGTACTCATTTTACTGATCTTGGAGGGATGGAGACTAAGCCAACTTTGAGCCAGTTACCTGAATCTGTGGGAATCAAATCCTTTATTCCAATTATGTGTGCAACTGGAGCTTAATTTCTATTATTAACCTTCAGAAAAGATGCCCACTTTTAAAATCACCTAATAAGTGGATGAACTTGTTTAAACCTATTCAAAATGTTTCAGCATTTTAAAGATTATGTGAAGAACTAAAATTCTAAACCAGAGCAGATGTTGTAGTCTCAGGAATTTGAGACTAAAGCTAGTGCTAGCTGATAGTTAACAGAAGCTATCATCCAAGCCCAATGGAGGGCTCCAGATTACCTAGTCTTGTTATAAAGGTTCATATATTAATCTAGTCAAAACTACTCTTTGCATCTTGACAGCATATTTGTTGAAAATGTATGAGTTTGTGCAGTGCAGTTTAAAGCATTACATACAAAAGCATTCAGAGCAAAATTGTGTTCCTCGTGTGTGTGCCAGTAGTTGGAAATAATCACTTAGTCTTGGTTAAAAAACATAAAATAACTTTTACAGTAGAATAGAAAAAACAGTGCTTTGACATTTGGTACTTTATACATAGACTTGTACTAGATTTATTTATATTGGCATATTATCTTTAAACTTGACAAACACAGTTATTCCTTCTTATATTCATCTGTACCTAACATAACTTCCAGACTGTCTAACAGACATCCTCTCTTAACAACTAACAACCCAATTGACTAACAATCAACTGCCACTAGCTTTATATATCTATCTGACAGTTAACCTTCCCAGCTTTTATTGGTCAATGTCAGACAGATTCTTATTTGTTAGAATGCTCTATCAGACAAATGTCACATTCCTGTCTTTCCCATATAAACAAACAAATATAAACACACACATTCTGTGCTACAGAATTACATTTTCTAAGAGTATTTCCTTCTATTTCAAAATTCCAGCATTCACTGGCACTATTTTAGTTGGTATGAAAGATCTGAGGAGCACCTGCTATGAGAGAAATATGCTACCCTACCTCTTCTGTATTCACTTCTAACACAGAAAAATGATTATCTAAATAGCAAAATGATGTTCTGCTCCGGAAGGCTTCCCAGATGAGTCCAAACACCATTTTTTTTTCATGCGGGTAGCCTACAGGGACAGAACAGCCTCTTATTCTTCAGACAGTTGCTTTCCCATGATGAAAATGATAATAAAGGAGGCAGGGTTACCAAACCTCCCTCGTCGCATGTCTTCCTCATATGCTTTAATAACATCTGAATGGGGTTTTGTTTCTCAAAGCATTATTTTGCTAAATCTTTATACCTGATTTCACTTAAACCAATACGCTGAGAGTCTCTTTTAACTGCAGCTTGAAGAGTGCTGATTTATAAATGAAATAAGGTTCTCAATAGAACAAACATGAAGTGTACTTACCTGTATGGACTGAAACAGTTTTAATAATGGTTCACACTCTTCTTCACTTTCAGGCACGGAAAGCAGTAGTTCAAAACAGCTCCTGACATTAAAAAACAAAACAAAAACCAGAGGTAAACTTGTTATGAAAGTACCACAATTAAAAAGTGGCATTTTCTGTTATTGGGTTGTCTGTTATATTTATTAACACAGCAAAAAGAAGGCACAAACATGCTACAAAATCATAGTTAAACAGCACAGCAAATGCTACTAGTGTTAGGTTGCTTCCCTTATAAGAAACCAGACAGGTACTTGGTAACAATATCAAGCTACTGATTTTATAGCATGAATTGCTTTATTATTTCAGCCGGTTGTCTTACCTATGAAAACCAATGTAATGCAAAATAAGTACAGTAGTACCTCAGTTTGCGAAACGGATCTGTTCTACGCGACGTTACGTGGTACGGAAATTTCGCAAACCGAAATGCCAATTGCGCTACGAAAGGGGCGGCGCTATAGGCACAATGCGCCCTGGGAAAACACTTTCGTAGTGCAAAAAAAGAAAAAGAAAGAAAACAACGTAAACCGGATGCCAGCTCTTCCGATACTATCAGGACTTTGGATGGCGGATGTACCAATGGGTTGAAGTATGTGAGGCACCATGCTTGGAATGATCTCATTTTGAGACAAGCATGTTGGATGACTACTGTAGTAAATGCCATGAGGCCTAACAGACGCTGGGTAAGGTGGGCAGTGACGTGTGCGCCTGGAGGGAAAAAATGTAGGAGAACGGAAACTCATCTGTCTGTCTCTTGGTAGAAAGGCACAGCCTCGAATTGAGTCAAGAACTGCTCCTATCCTGTTTCCACGAAAATAAGACCTAACCTGAAAAAAAGCCCTAGTATGATTTTTCACGATGCTCATAATATAAGCCCTACCCCAAAAATAAGCACCCATTAAGTGAAACCCCACCCTCCACCATTGTGCAGCAACCAGAAGATGATGACATGACTGTATTTGAATAAATGTAGATTGTTGTACATGAAAAAAATAAAACATCACCTGAAAATAAGCCCTAATGCATTTTTGGAGCAAAAATTAATATAAGACCCTGTTTTATTTTTGGGGAAACACGGTATATAGGTGACTTGCCGGGATGGTTGGAGAGCAGATTTGGAGAAATTGACTTGGAGCCCCAAGTCTGATAGACGGGACAGAGTGTGTTTGACATCTTGGTTTGCTTTGGTACGGGACGAAGATACCAGAAGCCAGTTATCCAAATATGGGAAGACGGTGATGCCTTGGAGGCGGAGATATGCAGCTACACGTGCACGGCATTTTGTAAATACCCGTGGCACTGCTGACAAGCCGAATGGAAGGGATTTGAACTCGTACGTTGACCCTTGGAAGGAAAACGTGAGAAATCTACGATGGTCCAGACGTATGTTTATGTGGAAATAAGCGGCCTTTAAATCTATGACAGTGAACCAATCACCGTGTTGGAGTAACTGGATAGTGCTGTCCAAGGTGACCATGCAGAATCGCCGTGGGGAGATGTAAGAGTTGACGTGGCAGAGATCTAAGATGGGACGAAGACCGCCATCCTTCTTTGGGACTGCAAAGTATCGGGAATAGAACCCGAGGGTAACATCTGCGTGATGAACTCTTGAGATGGCATCCTTTTGTAGTAGGGAGCATGTCTCCTCCTCCAATGCAGGAGAGGGGTTGGTAGTTTTGAAGATCCCAGTTGGTGGGAGTGTCGAATTCGATGGCATAGCCTGTGATGATGATGGTGAGAACCCAGGCGTCTGAGGTAATGCGTTGCCAGGTACAATAAAATGGAGCTAGCAGAGTCATGTAATTGTATTGATGTGTGGACAAAGTCAAAGATACTGCCTTGTTTTCTTTCTGGTTAGGTTGGCGGATGGACTGCCGTGGGCGCTGCCTCATGGTGTGCTGACGGAAGCAGACAGAGGGCACATTGGATGGAGGCTTGCGGCCGCTGGCAATTTTGAGGAGGCCTATACTGCTGGTAGGTATAGGGGTAACGCCAGGTGTTACGTGGTCGGTATTGTTGAGTTATATGACCGTGCTGTCTTTCGTAATTTCAACAGATTATCCAGAAGCTCATCGGTCTTCTCATCAAAGAGCCCAAGACCGTCAAAAGGTAAGTCCTCTATTCTGGATCGAGCGTCATCGGATATTCCAGCAGATCTACCGTTTCCCCGAAAATAAGACCTAACCTGAAAATAAGCCCTAGTATGTATTTTCAGGATGCTCATAATATAAGCCCTACCCCAAAAATAAGCCCCAGTTAAGTGAAACCCTGCCCTCCACCATTGTGCAGCATTGTGCAGCAACCAGAAGATGACATGACTGCATTTGAATAAATGTAGATTGTTGTAGATGAAAAAAAAAATCCCCTGAAAATAAGCCCTAATGCGTTTTTTGGAGCAAAATTTAATATAAGACCCTGTCTTATTTTCAGGAAAACACGGTAAGCCATGCATGGCTACCCAATGTTATGGCTGTAGCCATCTGCTTAGAAGCAGCATCTACCACATGGCGTGCTGCAATCCTCTCTTGACATGCGAGAGCCATGGCTTCCTGATGACAAGAGAGGCCATGGGCCCGTAGGTCTTCTGGGGAAGAGCAGACAGTGCTTTATTCCACAGGTGACAGTGGTATGCACCCCATGGCAGCCATGTAATTAGCCGCCTCAGGATAAATGAGGCAAGTTAATAGGCCCGACGGCCAATGATGTCCAACTTCCTTCCTTCTTTATTGTCAGGTGTAGATGCTGAGCGATTTATTTTATCGCTCTGTTCTGGGTCGCATCTACTATAAATGAATTAGGAAGCTGGTGTTTGGAGAGAAAAGCGGTGTTGTCGCCATGCGTTTTATATAAGTTTTCGACTCTCCTAGGGATATGTGGAACTGAGGATGGTATTTTTCCACTCTTTAATAAGTTTCAGGAGACGAAATGAAGGCCAAACGAAGAGGTGGGTTCTGATCTTGTGTAATATCTTCATAGACTTTGTCCACCTCTTCAGGCATTGGTTGGTCAACCGCCAGATCCATGACTGTAGCAATTTGCAGGATCAGTTGTGAGTATGTTAAATCCTCCGATGGTGATGCGACATCGGAATCTGGCGTGGGAATGTTAGGTGAGGAATCTCCCACCGTCTCGATATCAGAGTCATCGGTATCAAAGGAGACAGCGATATGGTCTGGAGACAGAGAAGGCTCTTGTCTCGATACCGTAGGTTGTGTCAATGATTGCTCCTTTCCTCTTGCTTTTTTAGATTTGTGCGGTGCCGAATGCACTATAGATTCCGGTGGTATGTCGTAGAGACCTGTGATGCTGAGGGTTGAACCTGCGACAGGGACCGAGCTCTGGATGATCGTGTTGGCACCTATGTCAAATGGTATGGACGCTTCATTTGATACCGATCCTCCACCGGGTCTGGCGGTAAAGGTCTTTTACGGTGTCGAGATGGAGCCAGTTGAGCTGTACGCCATTCCTCCTCAGAAGATTGGTATCGCGATGGCTCAGCTTGCATCCGGTACCGAGGAGGAGAAGGTGACTCCGAGCAATAGGCTTGGATATAACGGCGGCGTCGGTATCGTGGGTACAGTTCATAAGGTCCATAACTAAAATAGAGCTCAGGCTCGTAATAGATGGGGTGATCATAGAGACCCTCTTGAAACCCTGGTGCTAATATTCCGGCTCTCAGTGTACAGCCATATGATGTGCGGCACAGTACCGATGATCTTCAATATCCCCAGGAGGTCCAGTATGGTGGGTCCTTCATGTCCTTGTCTTAGGAGGTTCCTCCTGGACCAATTCTGGGACCGACATCGAAGTATGGCTTGAGACAGAGCCGGCATGAAGGTGCGGGCTCACCTGTGCCACAGCAGTAACTGTAACCTCAGCCGAAGTATTCCCCCAGTCAGGAGAGTGACTGAATTGTGGTGAAGGCATGGTGCCATGTGAGAGGGAGGGACATCCTCAGCCCCAGACAAGAGATCAAGGCATACCGCCTCTTCTCAGGGTCGATCGGTATGCGGAGCCAATGGTGCTGGCTTATCCACTGGCTGCTTATCCTTATGAGAAGTCGATGTTTTCTTCTCCTTTTTTGGTGTTGGTATCGAGGTGGACTTCAGTGTCGATACCGAAGAATGAGTTAAGGCAGATTTCAACGTCGATGCAGACGGGTGTGATTTCACCATTTTAGGCCTCTTAGCAGGCTGAGGTGGTCTAACAATTGGAGAACAACTCTGAGGTGGTCTAATAGTCAGAGAACAACTCTGGGAGCTTGGAGATGGTTCCGTGGGGTGGGTTTGAGAAGAATCCATACTGGAACCCTGAGATGGTTGAAGTGATTTCTCCCAGAGAAAGGATTATAACCTTTGTAATCTCAATTTGAGTGCCGGCTTAGTTAAATTCATGCAGGCCTGACACGAAGAAGTTTGATGTGCCTCACCCAAATTAAAAAGGCACTTGGAATGCCCATCTGAAAGTGTTATTTTATTCAGGCAGGACTCGCATCTCCTGAAGAGGCCATAAAAGAGGAATAGGCCCAGTAGAAAAGGGTGGGAAAAACTGTTATACTAACTCTTCTTCTTCTTTTTTGTACTCACTAGAGAATCGAAGGAGGAAGGCCCTGAACAGGAAGACTGGATCGAAATCGAATCGAAGAGATCGTAGCAAAGGTAAGAATTTTCTCACAGGAAATAGAAGCTCCTAAGCTGAGGTGCTGCTGCTACAGCGGCAAAAAAGGAACTGAGGCACTCTGTGCCATGGGCGGGGCCAAGCGCAACATGAGGGAGGTCCTAACAACATGTGTTTAAGCTCTAGAATAGGGGTCCCCAACCTGGTGCCGGTCCGTGGGCTTCCCAGGACTGGGCCACGGAGACGGATCTCCACACCCCCCGCACGCACGCATGGTGGGAGTGTCGTGCTCACGGGGGGGGGCATGTTGCGCTCGTGTGGGGGTGTTGCGCTTGCGCACATGTGCATGGGCGTGCCGCGCGAGCATGACACACACCCCCGCAAGTGTGGAGGTGCCCCCCCGTGCACGGAACCCACCCCCCCCCAACCAGTCCGCGATTCCAAAAGGGTTGGGGACCGCTGCTCTAGAAGATTCCGAGGTTCTCTGCGCAAGCGCACTAAACCCATTAGTGTGCATTCACAGAGATCACGAAGAAGAAATATCAATCACACCATACAAACATCTTTAGGGTCCTAAAATCTAGGAAACAAGGGGACATTGGTAAAAATTCCAAGTTGAAAAGAGAGATGGGCTCAGAAGAAGTTACCTTCAGAAGCCATTCCCCAATCCCTTGCTAATGAAAAAAAGAAGGGGGTATGGGGTGATCTCTCAGGGGTTACATACTTCAATCCAGTCCTGTCCTGTCCTCTAATTGTTTATGTGAAAAGAGAAGGAAGTGCTTCTTCTAACAGAATGGATCCTAGAAAGGATATATTACTGGCACAAAGGGTATTACTGGCATCCCCCAAATCCAGTTCCCTTCCCACCCTTTAGAACTCAGGAAAAGAAAACAAGAAGCTTATGCACCATATTCACAAACTTGGGTTGCCTGACACTCAAAATCTGTGGGCTGCATCTCTGTTATCAGGATTTTGGCTCCACCAATTAGAGTAGAAATAGTGGGAGAATGCCACCCCCCTGTGTGTTAGTCATGTTTTTTCTTAAACTTCCAAAAATGACCTTCACCCTTCCTCCCGCTCTCTAACATACCTGCACATAGACACATCCTACAAGAACACACAGATAGGCAGATACAGCAATTTAAAAATTCAGCAAGATGCTATCAAGCAAATTTTCTTCTCAATTAATAATGAGTGTCTCAAACGATACTTACAGGACTAGCCTGCCAAGTACCAGAAGAACGTCTTCACATTCTGTAGTTAAGTAAGGTCGGGCACTGGCAAAGCTTTGAATGGCGACTCGATATACTTCCAAAAAAGGCAAAATGTGCTCTGCAGCACCCCGATTACCAGCGTATTGTAGCAATGTCTGAAAAAGAGAACAAATAAGGAAATATTCATGATCATCCCTAAAATTCAAAAATAACTACCTGAAAGCAGTATTATTAATTAAATTCTGAAGAAGGTAACTTTGCACCTTGTTTCTGAAGCAAAAATTAACAAATTAAATGACAGCATTCTCTGCTTTATACTTTCCTCCTAAGGCAAAATTACTAACAATTACTCTTAATGAATTTCTTGAGAAGACAGCTCTTGAAAGATCTTTAATGTTACAGCAGTAGACTATTATTTCATAATGTAGGAAAAGTTTTGTTTGAAGTCTACTGTAGATACAACACAGGTGCCCAAAATAATATTTATACCCTGTTTTCCTGAAAATAAGACCTAACCTGAAAATAAGCCCTAGTATGATTTTTCAGGATGCTCATAATATAAGCCCTACCCCAAAAATAAGCCCCAGTTAAGTGAAACCCCGCCCTCCACCATTGTGCAGCAACCAGAAGAAGATGACATGACTGTATTTGAATCAATGTACATTGCTGTACATGAAAAAAATAAAACATCCCCATTCTGGGGTGCAAGAATGGACCGCTGTGGCACCTATGGTGCTGAACTTCATATTCATATCCCCCAGGTACACGCTAGGATGGATAAAAATCTGTGATTTTTTTTAAAAATAAAAAATCCAGATTTTTGAATTGCTTTTTCTTAATAAAACGCTTTTTGACGCAAAATCCATCTAAGAGTTTTACGATACTTTATAGTCCAAAGGATTAGTTTTTAACTATGTAGCATGAGGCTATATATTCATGCAATTTTTAAAATTTTTGGTAAATGAATTCCATTAATCTATTCACAACATTATGCTCTCCCAGAGGTTTCTGGTAATTTTTCTATCTAGAAGATATTATCACAGATGCTTGGTTTTACACTTCTCAAAACTGTGAATTTGTGTCTGCAGAGATCACATGTCTCTTCTTCACAGCAAAAATGTTATAAAATAAACAGAAGTTGAGAAAAATACCTTAATCCTATTGTTCCTTTGCATCTATGTACACTATCAATCTCTTATGTCTTATTGCCAAGTTTCAAAAAATTCAATGAACAGAAGATAGTTGGGAGTGGAACAGCACAAGAAGCTATGTATGAGGAGGGAGGGGCAAGCAGTAAAGTGAAACTTTTTGAGCAGAGTACTCCACAAGTCTTTGGATCTTTCTGTGTATAGCCTGAGGTTTATCATATTGTTCTTTCCCTGGAGGAGAAAACCTATCATGGCAGCAGGCCGTAAAAGAGAGCCAGCTTCAGCAAATTTTAATGAAGTTCCTCTATCTACAGGTAAGGCAGGCATGTGTCAAAATGAAAACACTGCAAAAAAGAAATGCAAGGTCTGGTGGCCCAAATGAATCAACATCATAAGAAATGCTGTGATGAAGAAGCCAAAAGGAATGCATTTGGACAGGCAGGATCTTCAGGTTTATAAACATTTTAATTTCATCATATTTCATAAAGACTGCCTTAAAGAACTGCCATGTTTGAGCAAAATTATATTAGTTATTATTACTGCATATTACTGTCATTTTGATACAGTTGTTATGCAGAAATAAGAGTTGAAACACAAATATACCTTTTCTTGGCAGTACTGAGCAGGGTGGATATGTTTTAATTCACGATTTAAATAAAAAAATTATTTAATTTTTATCTGTATAAATAATGAAATAACAGCAAGCATTGACTTCTTTGTTTTGGTGAGTACATAATCAACATCATCAACATAAAGGATTCTGGAAACTATCCACTTCTGAGATCACCCTCCTCCTGTTTGACAGTTTCAGAGTTATCTGTCCAAGATAGGGATTCAGTCACATCATACACAGCACATAAAAGAAAGAAAAAAGCCGGCCATCCAGGAACTACTGTAGATGTTTCTGATAATTTACTCAACTGATGATAAAAATTGCCCAGTTTATTTATGCAACAAACTCTTCTTTCAGTCTGATTGAAAATCCACACTTCATTAACATGGTTCCATCACTGAGACTAGGATATAGTCCACCCAGCAGAGAATATGTTGCAGGGAACGTGCTGGATACAGTGTATGAACAATGTGCAACAGCTGTAGAAGGTCAAATTGTTAACCTACTTTTTGATGGGCAACATCCATAATGATACTGTTGTATTTGCTTGTACTACAACAGAAGAAGGGAATGTGTTCCTTGCACAAACAACTGACATGTCAGGAAATGCACACAGAGCAGAATGCTTACATGAAGTGGCAGCAAAAGGTATAATAACATGTGAACAAAAATTCAAATATCTAGTACACAGTTTGGTCAGACAAGGCTGCAAATCCAGGAAGTGAAGAAATTTAGAAAAGAAGGGAATATAAAGCTAACAACATACATTTGCAGTGTTCATTTGCTGCAGCTCCTAGTCAAAGTCTTTGTTCCAGAAATAAAGAGCAAAATCATTGAAATTGCTAAATAATTCCATAACTGTCATTTTGCAGTAGCAGCTCTGAAAAGAATGGGTGAAACCAAGCCAATGCTTCCACAAGGCATTCGATGGAACTCTGTAGTGGACTGTTTTGAACAATATATCAAAAACTAGCCTATTCTGATTACAATTTGTGAGCAAAATCAAGAAAAAATAGATGGCAGTGTCACAGCCAAAATCCTCAACATTGAGGTTAAGAGAAATTTTGAACATATACTAAGCATCTTGAAACCCATTTCTGAAGCTTTAAACAAAATACAGAAATAACTGTTTCACTGCTGATGCTGTTTGGAAGGAACTGAGTGAGCACTTAAAAACAGAACTACACACTGACATAATTAAATAACAAGCTTTGAAAAAATGTATGGGACAAGCACTGTATCCAGTTTATTTTCTCACAACCATTGTAAATATCCGGTACCAGGGTCAACCTTTGAGTGCTGAAGAAGAGGAGTTGGCTATGACATGGGTATCCAGCAATCATCCATCTGTACTGTCAACTATAAAATAAACTTCTGAGGTAAGGGGAGCCATTCAAGAAATATATGTTTGCTGATTATGTTTTAAAGAAAGTCACACCAGTGGAAGTCACTTAAGCATTTGGACTGTTGAAGTAATTATTGGACTGTTGAAGTAATTCAACTTGGACTGTTGAAGTAATTATTTCAATTTTAACAGCAGTAGCTTCTTCTGCCAACACAGAATAGATATTCTTTTGGATTCATTCTAAATTGTGAAATCATTTGGGAATCAATAAAGCAGGAAAGCTTGATTTTCTTTTCCAGATTATGAACAAATAAGATGAAGATGAGTGAGCTAGAGGACAGTATTTTAGTGTTTCATATGTGGACAAGGCTGATAGCAGGGCGTTTAAAAATCAAATTGATTTAAGTCATTAAAAAAATTAAATATCAAAAAATTCAATTTTTAAAATTTAAAATCAATTTAATTTAAATCCAATCCACCCTTGCCGATAATCTAAACTTTAAAAAAAAGATTTTGTTTAGCCACATCAGTTAATAAACATAGATATATAAGCAAATACAAGAATATATATGCTATAATGTGATTGTTTTAGTTAAATAAAACTATTAGATTATCATTATCTTAATATTAAGATAATGATAATTTTTGTCCTTCCAATAAAACACAGAATAACACAAATACAAATGATTAACCTTTTAAACTGCAGATAGTTCACCTCGCTATAATTTCATAATTATCTATCTATGATGTGTTTCTAATAGTACAGTAGGACCACCATATCCACAGAATCAATACCGCAGGTTCAGTTATCTGCTGCCTGAAAATATTAAATATATCCTCCCAGAAATATGCATTTCGAAGATGTATTACCAGAACTGGCCACTAGAGGAAACCAGAGACTATGCTGTATATAGGGTCCTACCCACCTTTTTTGCCATCCATGGGAGGGGGGGGATTGGAACCTATCCCCTGTGGATGCCACAGTCCTCTTATATAAACAAATCAGTAATTTATATGCAGGAGATGCATCATCTTTCCCCTTCAGTAAAAAGAGGTGTGGCATCAACATTCCCTCTCAACTGCATGAGTACATGGCTACACAGCACTGTATTGCTGCCACACACCCGCCGTTATTGTTGCTCATTTGCTTCCGGTTGCAGTGAGAACTTTGTGCACGTGGGGCAGGGTTTCTGCTCAGTGCTGGTGGAAAATTAGAGGGAACATCATGTGGCATACATAGTGTATCTGTCCTGGCCACCTGAAGAGCAGTTAAGTCAGGGAAAAAGAAGAGCAAACATATAGTACATGTGGCCCTAAATATATTCTTCTGCAAAGCCTTTCTTATAGCTGGTTTTCACCAATATGTTCAGTCAGTAAATAACACCACAGCTCCTTCACATTGCCACATCTAGTCTGTTCCTTACCCCACCACTATGAGAGGCTTTTACCTAAAAGTAATACTGTGTCCTAAGACGAAAAGTTGTGACAACAGGAGACTAAAGGGTGTAAATGGTGTGCCTTATGTTATAGCTAACTCCTCTTCTTCAGCATTCAAGGGTTGACCCTGGTACTGGATATTGACAATGGTTGTGAGAAAATAAGTTGGAGACAGTGTTTATAGTACAAAATGTCTACACAGTATCTCTGGTACATGCATGGGGATTATGTATTTTCCTAATATATCCAAAACATCTGGAAGGACAAGTGTTTCTCATCTTTGATCTCAATAACTGTAGGAGGCATCAACAACAAAATATAGCAAGAAGAGAAGGATTCCCTACACAGTGGGCAGAATTATATTCATTATCTCTGTGTGCTAAATGAAATCATGTTAAGATGGAATAACTCCACTGAACATGCATAAATCATCAATAGGATTTTGGCCAGTATTACAAATCTAAAATTACATCTTAAAAGAAAACACAGAAGATGGATTATGGAGACACATGAAAAGCTCTATATCAGTGGAACATCAAAACAATGCAACCACTTTAGTATAGGTATTTATTTATTTATTTATTAGATTTCTATCCCGTATGGTATGCCAATATTTAGCCTCAAAAGTAGCCCTGAAGAGTCTTCAAGCCCTACAAAATACCAGCATTGAGAAAGTATAAAATAATTAACCCACATCCATTCTGACTTTATCAGATTTCCACCTTATTGTCATATCCAAACCACAAATCATGGCTAAAGGTTTAAGGGTTTAAGACATTCTCCCAATCTAGAAGGCATCAATTTGGGGACAACTACACTGGTCAATTGCTAAACATGCCAACAACAATACCAGAATTGCTTTGCTTGTTTCATTAATCAAACAATTTTTGGTTTTCCTGTAACTAAAGGCAAGGAACTTGTTAAAGTGAAGCTAAATTCTGGGTTTTTTCCCTTCTCCCAGCTATGCAGAAGGAGAGAGGAGGAATGTATTTTGCATAATATTCTTTTGGCTTGTACACATAGCATTTTGGTTACAGTCATAGTCTCAATGGATGCTTCATGACCACTGAGTTGTGCATACAATACATACTAAAGCCTCAGGAACACCCCACCAGTTCCAATAAACTCTTGTAATTAAGTATAAGTATAAGCAGTGAAAGCATTGCAATACTCTCTTCAGTTTCACCTACATCAAATGGTTGTTGTAAGGATGAAGTGGTGATGACAAGAGCCATATATGCCACCTTGAGACCATTAGAAGAGGAGTATAAATAGACCTAACAAATATGAAGTTTTCAAAGTAGCAGCCATGTTATTCTGTACAAGCATATCCAGACAAAACCAAAACAAAATAAAAAGCAAGGATATGGTGGCACCTAAAAGACTATTATATTCCATGAGCTACTGTGGACAAATCCATTTCATCAAACATATTACAATGGAGTGAAGCCACAGTTTTTATGATGTTACCAATTTGTTTTTTGTTTATTTGTATTGGTTTTATGTGGATATATTGATATGTAAACGTTATTTCCCTGTTTACCCTTGCCTCCATTTCACTACTATATATTTATTTTTTGATTGCAAGACTTGTGTAGAAATCTGTGTCTCATTCCTTCAAAAGCACCAGACAGTTTAGTTTGTGGTAAATAAATAAAAGCACAAATATAAATAAAAGCACAAATATGCTGCTACAGCAGCTTTTGTTTCCACGCTCATTTCAAAATGATGGTTATGACCTATACAGCCCTACAAAAGTTGAGAATCAGTTACCTGAAAGATTGAATGAATATCTTGATAACCAGTCTTGAGAACCCTCCAATACAAGTCCTTCCACTATCATGCCACTACTGGAGGAACATTTGGAAACAAGAGAAGAGCAAATTGCTCCCAGGTTTTGGTGGAAACGGAAGACATTTGTCCTCCGACAGGCTTGTGCTGAAGTGGGCTTTAATCTAAATACTTTCATTTCTGTTTTATTGATGTATCTTTAATAAAAAATTTAAATATTTTTATTATTATTTTGCTGCTTTTATTGTTCAAGACCACTTTTAATACAGAAGTCAGATAAATATTAAAATCGCCATGTGTATAAAACAAGTACATATAAAAAGATTTTATATGGGTTTGGCTGCCAGAGGTCGTATTTTCCTCCATTAGAAAGTTCTGAATATATAACGAAATTGGACTCCCTCTTCTCGCCTTATGACACTATAAACACCTTAACCCATAAATGTTATCATTTTTCCAGAATTTTTACTCCAACTTGAAATGCAACCACTGTAAGTGGCCTGCAACAGTTGGAACAACAGATTTCAAAAGCAAGTAAAAATCATTAAAATGCTCTTAAAAGAAGACTTGGATAACCTTTGCTTGGCACCAAAAATAGCAGAGAGTGTGCTACATACAGAGTTTCACTTATTGGGTGCCACTACAGAAGATGCCTTGTATCTGGTAATTCTCTTCCTGGCTTTACTTGATTAAGTGGTTAGTAACCCAGGATATAACACCACGCCATTTTTTTACACCTTTAATATTTTCAAACTCAAATCTCTTTCCCCATAGTATAAAGTTACCTGGAAAGATTACCACTGATTTATAAGGAAATTGTACAAAGCTCACATTTGAAGTATCATGAAGTCACTCTCATTTTTAATCCCTACAATTTAGGGTGGATTTTTTTTAAATCCAAAAATCTGATGTATTTATTTTAATCAAATTTATTTTAATGAAATGCTTTTGAAGAAAAAAATCTATCAAAAGATACGTTTTTTATTTAAGATACATTATAGTACAAAGGTCAATCAGCATGAAGTAGAGCTCAGTTATGTAGCATGAGGCTGTATATTCATGCAATATTTATATTTTTGGTAAACTAATTCAAGTAATCAAAGTTATCCAAGCTGAGATAACATGCACTTTTTCACAGTAAAAATGGTATAAAACAAACAAAGTTCAGGAAAATACCTTAATCCCACTGTTGTTCTACAAATCTATGTACAAACAATGAACACATTACCTAAAATACTAGGTTTGAATATTGTTTGGAGTGAAATACATCTGTACCAAGCTCTTAAGAAGGGAGGGGCAAGCAGTAAAACGAAAGTAAAATCTTCTGAGCAGCCTACAAACCTTGGGATCTTTGTGTACATAGCTTGAAGTTCTTTATTCACTCCCTTGTGGAGCAAAATGGCAGCAGGCCATAAAAGAGAACTAGTTTGGGAATATTTTAATTAAGTTCCTCTACCTATGGGAAAAGCAGGTATGCATGCAAAATACAAGCAATGTAACAAAGAAATGCAAGGCCGGGTGGCCCAAATGAAACAACTTCACGAGAAGTGCTCTGATGAAAGGAAGGTGTTTGAAGAAGCAGACCTTCAGGTTGGTAAACTATTTTTTATTTCACTATATTTTTTCTAAAGATTGCCATGAGGTATTGTCATGCTGGAGCAATCATATATATTCGTTATTGTTACTGCATGGCAGTGCATTTTTATCCAGTTGCTAAAAAGAAATAACGAGATGAAATAAGCAAATATTCCTTTATAGGCTGTACTGAGTGAATACACTGAGAAATACATAATAAGTATAAATGGTTTAAATAATAAAATAGCAGCACTGACATTTTTTGTTTTGGGGAATCCACCATCAACATAAAAGATTATGGAAGCTATCCACCTTCTACATCACCACCCTCTTGTTGTACAATTTCAGAGTTATCTGTCCAGGATAGCACATCAGTCACATTATTCACACATATCCACAGTATAACACCTAAAGGAAACAAATGACCTGGAATCACCTTAGATAGGTTTGTGATAAAAACCAGCAGATTAGAAAAAGAGTTAACTGATGAAGAAATTGCTCAGCTTCTTTATGTAACAAACTCTTCTTTCCATCTGCTTGAAAACCCACACTTTATCAATATGATTGAGACCAGGATACAGCCCACCAAATAGAGTAGATGTTGCAGGAAAACTGCTGGATAAAGTATATGATAGAGAAACTGAGCAATGTGCAACAAGTGTAGAAGGTAAAATTGTTAACCTAAGTCTTGACTGATAGAGTAACATCCACAATGATCCTAATGTATGTGCTTGTAAAA
This sequence comes from Intellagama lesueurii, assembly GCA_037013535.1. NCBI lineage: Eukaryota > Metazoa > Chordata > Lepidosauria > Squamata > Agamidae > Intellagama > Intellagama lesueurii. The sequence continues at coordinate 11,747,316 of JBAJHW010000009.1, read as the reverse complement.
CAACAGAAGAAGGGAATGTATTCCTTGCAGAAACACTTAAGGAAATGCACACAAAGTAGCATACTTAGAAGTGGCAGCAAAAGTTATAATAACCTGTGGGGAAAAAATTCAAATATCTATACACAGTTTGGTCACGGACAATGTTGCAAATCTGTCCAAAATAAGAAGAAATGTAGAAGAGCAGGAAGAGATTACCAAGCTAATAAGCAGTGCTCATTTGCTGCAGCTCCTAGCCAAAGACTTCTGTGTTCCAGAAATAAAGAGTAATGTTGTTGAAACTGCTAAATGCTTTCGTAACAATCATTTTGCAGCAGCAGCTCTGAAAAGAATGGGCGAAACCAAGCCAATGCTTCCACAAGATACCAGCGGACTTCCACAGTCTGTAGCAGACTGTTTTAAACAATATATCAAGAACTGGCCTATTCTGATTACAATTTGTGAGCAAAATCAAGAAAAAATAGATGGCACTGTCGCACAGCCAAAATCTTCAACATTGGGCTTAAGAGAAATATTGAACATATACTAAGCATCTTGAAACCCATTTCTGAAGCTTTAAACAAAATACAGGAAAATAGCTGTTTTACTGCTGATGCTGTTGAAATTTGGAAGGAACTGAGTGAGCACTTAAAAACAGAACTACACAAACAGAATTAAATTACAAGCTTTGAAAAAATGTATGGGATAAACATTGTCTCCAGCTTATTTTCTCACAACCATTGTCAATATCCGGTACCAGGGTCAACCCTTGAGTGCTGAAGAAGAGTTGGCTATGACATGGGTATCCAGCAATCATCCATCTCTACTGTCAACTATAATAAACGTCTGAGGTAAGGGGAGCCATTCAAGAAATATATGTTTGCTGATGATGTTTTAAAGAAAGTCACACCAGTGAACTGGTGGAAGTCACCAAAGGACTTGGATTCAGAAATTGTTGAAGTAATGATTTCACTTTTAACAGCAGTGGCCTCTTCTGCTGGCCTTGAAAGAATATTCTCCTTCTTTGGACTTGCTAATCTTAAATTGAGAAATCAGTTGGGGTCCAATAAAGCAGGAAAGCTTGTTTTTCTTTTCCAGATTATGAACAAGCAAGAGAATGAAGATGAAGACGAGTGAGCTGCAGAAGTTTTAAGTTTTTCATGTGGAGCCAGCTGATGTTTAAAGGTTTTTTGATTTTTTAAAGATATTTTGTTTACCCACTTCAATTAATAAACTGAAGTTGTTTATTGTTTAAGCAAATCCAAGAATATGTATGCTGTGTAATGTTATTGTTTTAGTTAAATAAAACAATTGAAGTAGTTTGCCAAATATGAGTGATTAACCTATAAAACTAAAATCAGTTCTAATATAGCTGTTTTACTAATCTGACAGGTTATTATTCTAAATATCAAATCTTCATCTGGTTGCAAATATTAAAGATTATAACTACCATCAAGAATGAGTCTTTACATTTAAAAATCATGTTTTAAATTGAGTCTTACTGACTAGTGATTTAAAGCATGATTTAAATTGTGATTTAAATTAACTTGATTTAAGTAAAATCCACCATGACTGATGTGCTTGAATGAGTATAACCACAGACTTTATCTGAATGAATTTATCAAGTAGTTTGAAGTAACCCAAACTTTTATGTAGACCTGATGAGGTTTTTGACTTTGGAAAGCAGATCCCCATGTGGAATAATAAATTGCACTGGAAATTCATCCCTATCATGGCTACTCATGTGGTGTACATGACTGCTTAGTTGAGGGAAACAGCTATCAAGAGACACCATAAAACTGGCAGTAGAATACTCACTGCTAATTACTAGTGTAATGTTTGTGGCACAATAAGTCAATACTGTTTGAATCCCATTAGCAAGAGCATGTTTTCAAAAGCTGTAGCAAATAATGATACTACTCTGGCAAGCTATGATAGATGCATTTGGAATAACAGATAATACTGGTATACTGATAATATAGGTGATTCCATACACACCACTTTAATGATTTAAATCATGATTTAAATTGTGATTTAAATCAAATTGATTTAAATCACATCCACCCTGCTACAATTCCAATACTTTATTGTAGTTAGCAGCACAGTACTACTTTCTCCCCAATATATCTGTAATATACAAAGATACTGTGATAGCGAAAGAAAAACAATAAGCCCCATTTCCAAATAAAATCACACTATTAATAATTCCAACTAGGAAAGGAATAGATTATAAACACTTCAAAGGCAAATGGATGTTTCAATGGACTTAAAAGAAATATGGCCACATAAAGTAATACAATAAGATTAAAAGAACATCTGTACCTTCAAAAAACTAAGACTATCCTAAAGCACATCATTTACTGTGCAGAATTAATACCAATTAGGAATTGGTATTAATTTAGTTTTTGTTCGACATGTAACTAATTGTAGACAATTAATTTTATCTAAAAGGGATTCCAGAATAAAGCAATCATCACATAAACACCATTCAACTAATCCACATAGGCTCCTGAAACAGGGCCTCAACATATTTGACAGACTTACTTGTACTGAAAACTAAAAGCAAAAAGCCAAAAAAAATATGTTTTTCCCAATACAGAAGACAAATCAAGTCAGAGGAACTCCTTCCTTGTGATGAGCAGCTACACTCTCTCAATATGATCTTTTAACAAAAAAAATATATATGATTGCAGTAGTTATGGCAGCAAAGACAGGCCAGGAAACTGAAAGCAACAGTGGATCCTGTCAGACCTGAAAAGCCATCATACTACCCATCTTCCCTGAAGTCACCCTGACTTTGTGGAGCCACAAAGCAGTGATCAAATCAAGAAGGCACTAGTCCTACCTTACAGGGTTCTCATGAAAACAAGGGCGGGGGTGGTAGAAAGCGTGAGAGAAATCAGCTAAAAGGGGCTACAATCCTACACAAGCATAACGGCAAACATAACGGCAGTGTTAGTGCGCAGAACTGCACTAAAATTACATTTTGCAGTGACACCTTCAACTACGTATTTTAAAAACTATGGGAGGGAAGTAGCCAGGAAGAAGGCGATTTGTCTAAAATATAGCGAAGGGTGAAAATCAGACGGTGGGGTTTTTTTGGGGGAACTGTAGTAAATTTTACCCCCTACTTCCAGGATCGCCAGAAAAATAAAGGCGGGAGGGCACTGTCGAGAGCAGCATCCGGATGCAACCTCTTATCATTGAACCGCTGAATAGATGACGGGAGGGGGGGGGGAGACCCGAAAAGGGAGACCCTCCTGCCTTGGAAATCCCAGTGATCAATCCAGCATCCATTTTTGTGTGTGTGTGTGTTTTTGCGAACCCAAAGAAGAAGAAAAGAGGAAGTGAAGGCGGCGGCGGCGGGGCTGCCCAGTCTCATCCTCCCACTGGAGACGGTCCCTCAGCCCCGCCTCCCCAGCGCCAGCACCAAGCAACGGCTCCCCGCCACCTTCGACCCCTGCGGCGCCAGGCCTGGCCGGCCGGCCAACAGGGGGGTTGGGACCAACGGAATCCAACGGAACCAGCCCGGCCCGAACGACCGCCTAACGGCTCCCCCCCCACACACACACTTCGAAAAGGCTCTCAATCCCAGGCCCGCCCCAAACACGTTCTCCTCACCTGACAGAACCCGCGACAGTAGGCGCTCGACGAAGCCTCGGCCACCCCTTGCTCGCTCAGCTCCGCCTGCAACTGCCAGAGCCGGGCGCGGAGGCCAGCGGCCAGCCGCTGCATCTCCGGCTGCAGGGCCGCGTCAGCCTCGGCGTCCGCCATCTGCACCCGGCCCCACCGCGCGTAGGCAGCAAATCACGTGACCCCCGCAGCCGCTGACCACATCGGCAGGGGACGGCGGCACGTGATCGCAAGCCCCGCCCCCCCTTTCACCCGCCTTCCTGCGCATGCTGCCTCCCGTTAAGGGGAGGACGTGAACGAGGAAGTCCTATAGGCCACTTTGTCTCCTAGGTCGATGACGCAAATACATCGCGCTGTTTACCCATAGTTGGCGTCGGCCAATGGGACGCCTTCAAGAAGATTGTTAGTCGAGCTCTTCTTGTGGTGCTGCAGCAAGAAGATTTAATGCGATCTTCCGATTTCTCTTCTTTCTCCGGTTCTTCTATTATTTGTTTAAGTTAGCGTTGTTTCCATGCTTCTTAAATGCCTTTATAAAATCTATATTTTCTTTGAAAAGGAAAAATGGTTACCTGTATGTTTTTCTTTTACAAATAGAACGTAATATATTTTGCTTTTTCAGTTAAGCATATTATTTCCAAAAAAAAGAGAGACAGTCAAACCATAGCCTTACGTTCTTGTTTCCCCTACCTTGTGTAGCTTATTTATTATTTATGTAATATTTTTTTTTCTGTCAGCTGACAGAAGATAAGGATAACTGGAAGAGCTGAAGGATATGATTTATCTACTTTAAGACATTGATATTTTATTGGAAAGGGGGAAGATGCATAGAAATTGAAAAAGGTACAAAAATGTTTTTGTTTTCAATAAACTCTTTAAAATGTGTATCTAATTTGTGAGGGAAGCTAGTGTCATTGACTCAATGGGATATCTTTTTGAGCAGACTTTAATGGATTACACTGCAGATTACTTTTGACTGTTTATAGCAGAACTGGACTAAGCATGTCACTCCCAGCATTATTGGACTGCAACAATCAGTCCTAAACAGTCCTGAACAGAATGAAGCAGTCCAAGAAGACTGGGAAGTCTATACAGTACATTGCAGATTCTCTTCCAATGTACAGAAATTATCTCCTAATATTCTCACACAACCTTGTATACAAATACTGATGGTGTTGTTTCTACCATCATTTGGAATGTTATGTAGCAATTAAGAGTTATTTTAAGGAACTCTGGTTACAATACTGCCAGAGATAGTTCATATCTACACATTAACACTGAAAAGTGGGGGGGGGGGGGGAATTCATATTCTGTGCTATAGCAAATAGCACAGTATGTAAATTCATTATTGCATGCAGTGCATACTTCTATTCATTGAATAAAATTAGATTAAATGTTTAATTACTACAACTATATTAAAAGCAAGGTGACTTTTTTCTTGAAATTGGATGCTGTTAAAACAGGAGAGGTACAATTAGGTTCAATTATAGTTGTAAATAGAAAATGAATCTGGAACAACTGCTGTGTCTCAGGAACACTTACAGATTGGAAAATGTGTCTTGAGACTTCATTCATGTCAAGAGCAATCCTGTAGTGCTTCTGGAGTGGAAGGATGAGCCAACTAGGTTTTGCCAATTGCCCAGGGAACATCCAAATGTGTTCACAGTTGTCATGTTTTGCAGGGTGGCTCTTTCCGTGTCTCCTGTCTTGAAACTAATGATTAATATGAAATAAAATTATTACATTTAATTTCTTCAGAACTTCTTTAGAAGATGCAGTGTATGTTTACTTTCACTCTCAGCAAAGTGTGCAGAAGACTGCATCCTAAAACATAGATGTAGTGCATAGATATAGGATAATTTGTAGCACCATTATCCTATAGCTATCTAGTCAGATGTGAGCTCCATTGAGTTCATATGGAGGTACTCTCAGGTAAGTGACTAGTGTACTGCAGCCCTAAAAACACTCCTGATTTAGATTTTTATACACCAAACGCCTTCTTTCACTATGATCCACTTGATCCCATTAACATTTTGAAAAGTCATTGCCCTTATGTCGGTTCCCTTGTCATGGTCAGATCACCACCTAATAAAATTTAACCTCTCAGTGGCTCTTCCCCCTCGCAGGGAGCAGAGACCTATTTCTATGGTTCGCCCTCGAAGGCTACTGGATCCTGTAGGATTCCAGGACGCCATGAGAGGTGTTTCGGCTGATCTGGTTGGTGCTCCTGTCGAGGCTCTGGTTGATGGCTGGTTTACCGCCGCTACCAGGGCTGTATTTATTTATTTATTTATTTATTTATTGCATTTATACCCCGCCCATCTAGTCAACTGACTACTCTGGGCGGCTTCCAACACATATAATAACAATATAAAATATAACAACATTTAATACACGACTGTAGACACGATTGCTCCTAAACGCCCTCTCCAATGCAGAGCTCGGCCTGCGTCCTGGTTTAATCAGGACCTACGAGCGATGAAGCAATTTAGGAGAAGGCTAGAGCGCAAGTGGAGAAAGAACCCGACGGTTTATAATTGGATAGCTGTCAGGGTCGCGACTAACCTTTACCTGGCCAAGGTAAAGGCTGCTAGCCGAGTACATCTCGCTAACCGGATAAGCGAAGCTTCAAATCAGCAGGTGGAGCTTTTCCGTATAGTGTGCGACCTATCTGGAATTGGTCTAAGTGACGGGCCTCCCCCTAGTATCTCACCAGACCAATTTGCAGCATTTTTTAAATCTAAAGTGGAGGCCATCCGCCGGGAGCTCTCTCCTTTTTTGGATACAGTGAGTCGAGAAGAGATGTCCAGCGCTCCGCCTTGCCCGGTGACTCTTGATCTCTTTCAGCCTGTGACGCCAGGTATTGTGGACAAAGCGCTTGATCGCTGTCGGGCCACCACCTCATCCCTTGACCCTTGCCTGGCCTGGCTAATCAAAGCAGCCAGGCCTATAACAACTGAATGGGCCACAGCAATAATTAATGGGTCTTTCCTTGAGGGCAGGGTACCTCCTGCCCTCAAGGAGACACTCATTAGACCCATAAGGAAGAAACCTAGTTTGGCGGCGGACGAAATTGGCAATTATAGGCCCGTCGCCAATGTTTCTTTCATCAGCAAAGTGGTGGAGAGGGTGGTGGCCGATCAGCTTCAGGCTCATTTGGATGAAACAAATGCCCTGGATCCATTCCAGTCGGGTTTCAGGCCACGCCATGGCACAGAAACGGCATTGGTCGCCCTGTATGATGACCTACTGAGGGAGGCTGACAGGGGTAAAACATCTCTGTTGGTCCTCCTCGATATCTCGGCGGCCTTTGATACCGTCGACCACGGTATCCTCCTGAGGAGGCTCTCCAGGTTAGGAATTGGTGGCCTGGCGTTTGCCTGGCTCCGATCCTTCCTGGGAGACCATCCTCAGAGAGTACAGCTTGGGGAGAGGGTATCGGCCCCGTGGAGCCTCAATTGTGGGGTTCCGCAGGGTTCGATCATCTCCCCAATGCTGTTTAATATCTACATGAGGCCGCTGGGTGGGGTCATCAGGGGGTGTGGGGCATCGTGCCATCAGTACGCTGATGACACTCAGCTCTACATCTCCTTTTCACCAACTGCAGTGGATGCCGTTCTGTCCCTCCGGCGCTGCTTGGAGTCTGTGCTGCAATGGATGCAGGAAAATGGGCTGAGGCTGAACCCGGACAAGATGGAGGTCCTGGGGGTGGGTGGCCCCACCATCAGCGGTCTGGGAAACTCTCTCTCTCATTTGGGGGGGTGACTCTTACCGCAAAGAGTGAGGTTCGCAGCTTGGGGATCCACCTGGACCCAGCGCTCACCATGGAAACTCAGGTGGCGTCAGTGGTCCGTTCCGCCTTTTTTCATCTTTGGCGGGTAGCCCAGCTGCGTCCCTGTCTTGATGTTGGGGCGCTCACTACTTTGGTACATGCGCTTGTACTCTCGAGATTAGACCACTGCAATGCGCTCTACATGGGGCTACCTTTGAGGTTGATGCGGAAACTCCAAATGGTGCAGAATGCAGCGGCCAGACTCCTTAGTGGAGTGAGAAAATATATCTCTCCCACTCTAGCCGCTTTGCACTGGCTGCCCATTCGGTTCCGCGTTGACTTCAAAGTTTTAATGCTTACGTACAAAGCCCTAAACGGTTTAGGGCCTCGATACCTGGCGGAACGCCTACTCCCACCAAAATCTACCCGTATCACCTGATCTAGTCAGGAGGTGAGGCTGAGGAGCCTGACGCCAAGGGAGGTCTGGAAGGAAAAAACAAGAAACTGGGCCTTCTCGGCGGTAGCTCCTCGCCTCTGGAATAATCTTCCTCCTGAGATCCGTGTGGCCCCTTCGCTGGGCATCTTTAAAAGCCAATTGAAAACCTGGCTGTTTAGGCAGGCCTTCCCTTCAGTTATTATTTGATTTATTTTCTCTCTTCTCTTTCCATCTTGAACAATTTGATTACTGATGTCTATAATGTTGTTATATTTTATATTGTTTTATTATATATGTTGGTAGCCGCCCAGAGTAGTCAATTGACTAGATGGGCGGGGTATAAATGCAATAAATAAATAAATAAATAAATAAATTGCCTGTATTGCTAATGTCATTTTGAACATTTAAGGGTTACAGTCCACTTCCTCTGACAGACTTGAAACTGCCTATTAAAATAAATGCATTATGTCTATAAGATGTTTCAATATTTTTGTATTTATTCTTGTTTTATTTTTATTATGCACAACCCAAAAAAGTGTACCTCTAGGATATTTGGAAAACATTATAGTGCTATCAATAGCAATCTTAAATTGAAAGTTGAGATAACTATACCAGCACATAACAAATTCCAAAGTCTATATTAAACCAACCAAAAAGCAAGCAAGCTTTCAAGAATACTGCTTCTTCATCAGGCACGTCTCTGGGAATTGTGGTCCAAAATGTAACATTTCCTATCTAAAAGGCTCTATCTAAAAGCAAGCAGAGTAGGTGGGAAAGTTAATTCTTAAATCCTTATCTGCATACAATTTCACTTCCCCCCCCTTTTCTTTAAAAAAGGAACAATAAATACTGTTAGGAACCTGAATGTTTTCCTCAAAGGGCAAATTGCACATGGGGCAGGGTGTTGGAAAGAAACTGCATGGGAAAAAGTTCCATATTTTGTATTGACTTTTTTAAAATGTACAAGCCATAAACTGATATACAGTAGGTCAGTGGTCTGGCAACAGGGGTAAATTACCCCAAATGGGATAAAAATGAAAATCCTGGGGGTAATGAGCAAAGCGCGAGCTAGCAAAAATTTAATGGAACTTGCTAGGCACGTTGGACACCTTACTACTCCCTATACCACCTGGAGTGCAATGTGTTCCAGCAAAAATAGTGCACATCTTTATTAAATTTGGTGCATCCTGCTAGTTCGGTACACAGCCTGTGTAGATTCAATAATATTTTGAATTCAAATAATGTATGATTTCCTTCCTTTCAAATCAAGGGGGTAATGTCGGTGTATATAAATTTTTTTGGGGGTAAAAGTTTAAAAAGTTCCCTGACCCCTGCAGAAGGTGAACAAACAACCAGTAACTTTGTTTTCTGCATTTCATTCTTAATATCTAGTTCAGATCCCAAAATGCAAGGTCACAATGGAGAAAAGAGTAAGAGAAAAGAGAAGGAAGAAAGAAGAAAAAAGGGAGTAAAATAAAGAAAAAAATCACAAAGGAAAACAATGCAGGGAGGGGAAAGGAATGTGACGGAAAAGAACAATGAAGTCAGTCTTTGCCTCCCACAGCCAACCCTTATTGAACCAACAGCCTCTCATGCATATGGCTGTATGTGCATCTTAAATGTCTTCATCTAACCAAAATCTCTGCATAAGTCAAGGATATATTCACAGGTTGCAATTAAAAAATCCTCACTAAGTCCCTCAATCAGCATTTCCTTACCCCTCTCCCCCCTCCAGGACTGTATGTACCATTAAAAGGAAAAAACAACAACCCTGCAGGACACCACATCCTGTACACTAAAGGTAAATATGCCAACTCATTAAAAGCACTCCTAATAATAATCATCATGCATGGGCAAGTCAATTCTGACTCATGGTGACCCCTTTTCTGGGTTTTCCAGTTAGAGAATACTTGAAATTGGTTTCCGGAGGCACCCTGGGACTGTGCAGCTTTCCTGAGGCCACACAGGCTGGCTCTACTTGTAGGAAGCACGGTTGGGCATTGAACTCCCAACTTCTTACTCTGCAGCCAGATACCTTAACCACTGAGCTATCTAGCCAGCAACTAGCAATACACAAACCTAGATATATCCCTTTAAGATAGCCCATTTCATGGATTTCCAGAAAAAGAGGAAATACAACACCAAAACAGGAGGCAAATTTGCACATTCTAATTCAGATAGATAGAGGTGCATTTGGAAATCTTTACCAGAATTTAAACAGAAATATGGTATCAATCAAGAAATCCATTCCACTATAGTGAGAAAAATTGTAACCCAGTGACTTGTGTTCTACCTGCTCATTCTGCTCTCCAGGTGCCAACCTATGGATGAACTAGAGCTTGAAAGTAATTAATAATAACTGTTTAATTATAACTACACTGCTCCCTTGAATTGCTTGGGTCGGAACAGCACAGTTTTGGTTATGAACAGATTTTTTTCCATAAATAAATACATACTATAAATATTCAATAAATAAATATTCAGTAAATAAATATTAAATAAATACTGTGCCCCCTGGCCACCCAGAACCCAGTGAGTTCAACACTGAAGGCATCAAAGTGGTTTTTTGCCCACAAACACAATTCAGCCTCTAGATCAGGAGATCATATAGACCTTTAAGGCTCATTACACATGGTACTATATGAAAAGGATTGCCAATGCTTTGGAAGAGAACCCTGATAAAGAGAACTGTTCTCTCTGTGCGTGTTAATTAGCTATTTATGCTTTGTACTTATGTTTTGGGGGCATAAGAGTTATGAAGATTTTGAAGTACATAGCGGTCCAGCACCTCTAACTCGATTGTTGAAAGCAGAAGTGTAGTTATTTATAATTGGTTCTCCCAATAACAAAGAGAAGTGTGGTGCTTATATACTGACCCATGGCACTTAAAGGACTCTCTGGGTGGTTTACAATTTAATTATGCAGGTTACACATTGCCCTCCCCCTGCCAATGAGCTGGGTACTCAATTTATCGACCTCTGAAAGATGGAAGGCTGAGTCAGTCTTGAGCTGGCTACCTGAATCTGTTGGACTGAACTCGGGTCATGAGCAGAGTCTTGACTCCTAAGATGGAAGATTAGCAGAAGGGGAGCGTACTAGCATATTCTCTTAGGAATTGGTTCTCGCAATATCTCAGGAAGATGACAGGGTAAAGCAGAAGTCCTTATTTCAGTACAGGTCAGAAAACATGTAACTGTAGTTATCTGTGTGTTTCCTATTAGTGTTCCTAATGTCTGCTGAGCTTTGGTATGAGGGCAGTTACATGCAAGGGTCTCTGTACCAATTGTCCTGCATAGTCTGGGCTCATAAACAGTCACTTGCCTTCTTCCTTGAGGTGAGTTAGAATCACACCCACACAACCGAACAATGGAGGACTAGTAAAATGGGAAGGAGCTCCATCCTTTTTAACATGGGGACCAGAGATCTAGCCATTTTGTCCACTGCCAACTTTACAAGTTTTTTGCAGCTATGGGTTTTGTGTTCTGGAATCTTCCGTAACATGGCTAACAAGTGTAAATTACATACTGGTAACAGCAAGAGATAAATTCACACCTTTTATGGTACGACTAATTTCGTGGTGCAGTGGTTAAACTGCAGCCAAAACCGTGCTCATGACCTGGGTTCAATCCCAGGCAGCCGGCTCAAGGTTGGCTCAGCCTTCCATCCTTCCATGATTTGTAAACTGAGTACCCAGCCTGCAGGGTATATGTGTGTGTGTGTGTGATGTGTTACCTTCATAACTAAATTGTAAATAGCCCAGAGAGTGCTTTAAGTACTATGGGGCGGTTTACAAGCAGCATGTTTTAATGACTTGCATGTTTTAATGACTTTCATATCTAAGGGAGGTTATCATTTTGTTGTGAAATGAAAAAGTAAAGAGTTATTTTTTCCAAAATGTAAAAAAGTTTAGCTCTAACTAGAGATTGGGATATTCCTATTTGTAAGTGAATACAAATATCCCCGTCCCAGCTACACCTGATGCGGGTCCTGCCCCTGGGACCAACCCATTCACTCATGCATTGCCACGCTGCCAGCATCCCACTCTTCCCACCCATCGTGGAAGTAGCTCCACCCTCTCTCTGCTCGACTGGCCACTCAGCAGCCATGCAGGGAGACTCGTCCTTCCACCCCCTGCCTGGAGTGGCCAGCCAAGCATGGAGAGGGAGGAGCTACTTCTGTGATTAGTGGGAAGAGCAGGACGCTGGTTACATCTCTAGCTCTAACTGTAATTAGCTACTTTGGGAAGTAGCTTTCCAAACTCTGGGATGGACAATTTTAATGTCCTGATACTTTCCCTTCTTTGGATTTTTTTTCTTAACACTGGACAATCCGTCAGATAGAGGACGATTCTCTGATAGCCCTTTAAATTAAGGACTGACCTCTGTGATGTAGGAGATTCTTGACACAGTTATGCACAAGCCAGGCTGATTGAAATCTTCCCCCTTTTCCCGTCCTGAATCTCCGACCTAGCAGTTTCACTGGATGAGCCCATACTGCTTGCAAGAAGAAAACTAGTGTAGTGTATTAGTTGGACTATGACTCAAGAGACCTGGGATCAAATCTCCACTTGACCATGAAACTTGTGGAGCCAGTCTTATTCTTTTGGGCTGAATTATCTCACAGGATTGTTGTAAGGATGAAATGGAGAGGAGGGGAACCATGTACTGTATCTTGAATTCACTGGAGAAAATCCAAGGTACAGATGCAACAGATAAAATAAATAAGTAACCAGGTGGGATATCAAGGAGAAAGGCAGCCAAGAGGCAAAGGCTTTCTGATTTGCTCCAGACAGAAACTGAAGCTCAGGCATCTTATTTTTCTGTTGCACTCCAGTAAGCATTTACATCTTCCCCCGCCACCCACTCCTAACAAATATGTACACTGTGTCCTTCTTGTAATTAATTAGCCAGCAAGCGAATTTTTATCCTGTAGCATTATGCCTACCAGGTAATGGGATTGCATCAGCTCAGTAGTCTTTCCCCTGCTGAGCTATCAGTTCAATACTATGTGCAGTTGGTATATATATATATATAACCTGTACCTCAAGAGATGAATATTGCCTTTGGGCAATGCAAATGTATTTGGCCCAAGCAACTGGTTATGTATAATCCTTGTGATGCTATCAGGGATTACACATACCCCTATTCCCTACAACAGGAATAGGTTAATTTGTGTCCCTCCAGAGGTTATTGGATTATAAACCCCTCTAATCTGCCCCAATTGGCTGTGCGGGCTGGACTGATGGAAGTTACATGCTCTGGTGATTCTTCTTCTTCTTCTTTTTAACTACATTTTATAACTTTATTGAACAAAAAAAGAAAAACACGTGCAAAAACCTCAGTTTTACAAAACACTTCCAAAAGACTTATAGCATAACATAACCCGTTATTCCACCCTCCACTCAGGACTAGTTCTGGCAATTCTGCTCATGCTAGCCAGGCATGCAAGTGTATGTGTAAGTAAAATTGGTGACTGGTTTGTATAATAAATGGCTGTGAATGCTTGAATAGTACAGTATATATGTATAGGCTGAGTGCTAGTGTGATTGGCAAATGGATGATAGAAATGTTGTGTGCAGGACTGAATATTGATTGGTTGGTGTGGTTGTGATATATTGGGACACAGCAGTTCATTTACCCGACACTTTGCATCAGATTTGTCATAAATGAAATCAAATTAAAACCTAGCAACTACATGATGTAAAGATGAGCACAGGGAAGTCTAGTGTTTTTCATTGAGAACTGTCTTTTTTGGTTCAGCCGGTAGGGGTTGGTTTATTTTGCTCTGATTTGGCTGACATTGCTTTCTCTGCTTTCTGCCTTGTGTGATCACCTGAACCGATGCAAATGGGTGGTTGTGAGGGTGCCAGTTCCCCTCAACTATTGTCTCCAAACAGTGTTTCTTTCTAAAGTTAGCACTGATTCAGATAAGTGCTACAGTCATGTGAAAAAGAAGTACACCCTCTGAATTCTATGGTTTTACATATCAGGACATAATAAAAATCATCAGGTCCTAATTTACCCAATTTAATTTGCCTAATTTTCAGCAGGACTGAAAATTAGGTAAATTAAAACTCAGATTTACAACAAAACATGACATATTACACTGTGTTATGATTTATTTTACAAAAATAAAGCCAGAGAGAGATTGCACTGTTGTCCTATGTAGAGTGCAGAGGGGCACTGTTGGCAAAAGATGACATAAATCAAATTAGCTAAGTGAAGGTGTCTTTGATATTGTGTGTGGTATTGTTAAGTCCTGTGATTGTGTTGCCAGAATAAATGTGTGGGCAGAGTTGGCATTTAGGTCTGTGGCAGGGTTAGGCCCCCTGTCTGTGTTGCTGATTTCTACGTTGTGTGTTAGTATTTTCTAGAGGTTGGGGGGTTGTCTGTAGGCAAGTACGGATTTCCCACCAAGGGCTTTGGAGAGTGAAGTGTCAAGGATGGGTTGGAGATCGCTTAGGATGTGTGTGAGTGGTCTCAGTTGTGGACTGTAAGTGACAACTAGTGGTGTTCTGTCATTTTGTCTTCTGGATCTGTCTTTCACTAAGTTACTTCTAGGTCTTGCTTTGTTGATTTGTTCATTAATCATATGGGGTGAGTATTGTAGTCTGAGGAATTAATTTTGTAGATCCTTGAGTTTGGAATCTCTGTCTTGTGGGTCAGAGCTGATGTGATTGTATCTAAGGGCTTGGCTGTACACGATGAATTTTGTTATGTGTTCAGGATGGAAGGTGAAAGAGTGCAAGTAGGTGTATCGATCAGTGGGTTTCTGGTATAGCGTAGTGCTAAGATGTCCATGTTGTAGTCTCACAGTGGTGTCTCGAAAATGCACCTGTTGCGTCAATGGTTCCAGGTGAGGTTGATGTTTGGGTGAAAGTTATTGAAATCCTGGTGGAATTTTTCTAGGGATTCCATTCCATGAATCAGAAAAATGTCATCAATGTACCTGAAATAGAGGAGTGGCATTTAGGTGCAGCAGTTGAGAAAGCATTGGCCCAGGTCAGTCCATGAATATTTTTGCATTTTGTGGAGCCATGTGGGTGTCCATTGCAGTTCCATTGATCTAGAGGCAGGTTTTATTGTCAAAGGTGAAATAGTTGTGCATGAGTACAAAGCTACTGAGAGTGGTGATTATGTGGGCTTCTTCCTTGTTTTGAATGGTATTTGTGATAGCTTGTAGTCCGTCTTTGTGTGTGATGTCAGTATAGAGTGCCTCTACATCCACTGTAGCTAGGATGATGTTGTCAGGAAGGTTGTGTGTGGACTGAAGTTTCCTTAGGAAGTCTGTGGTATCTCTTACATAACTAGGTGCATTGGTGGCATAAGGTTTGAGGACGGAGTCCAAGTATCCAGATACCTCAACTGTGATGGTGTTGATGCTTGATACAATGGGTCTACTGGGGTTTCCTGGTTTGTGTATTTTCAATAGTAGGTAGAAGGTTGCTGGTGAAGTTCTTGTGGTGTATTAGGCAGGATTTGTTCACGTATGTTTCCAGGGAGGTCTTTCATGAGGCTCTGTAATTCCTTTTGGTATTTGGTGGTTGGGTCCGTGGTTGGGGGCTGATAAAATTTAGTGTTGGACAATTGTCTATCAGCCTCCTCTGTGCAGATTGATTTGTCCGTGACAGCTACAGCACCACCCTTGTGAGCTTCTTTGATCACTATGTTGGGATTATTGCCTTGCTGACTTGTTAAGTCAAGTTCCTTGTTGATTATCTCAGTCCAGGCCCGGTGACAAAAGCACTCAATATAAAAGTCAAGTTCTTTGTTTCGAACTTCTGGGAAAGTCCATGTGGAGTTCTTCTTTTTGTGGTGCTGTGATGTAGGTGGAGGTGGGGCAGTATAAAATTCCTCCTCATGCTGTTGGGATATTTCCTTCTCTTGTTGTGGAGAGTGGGGCACAGCTTGAATGTTGTTATTCTGGTTGTTGTCATAGTTGTGGAAAAATTCTTTGAGTCTTAGTCTGTGGAAAAAGGCTTCCAGGTCTCCAGAGAGCCGTATCATCTGTTTGGGTTTGGTGGGAAAGAAAGACAGGCTCTGTGAATGGACTGATTTTCTGCTTGGCTTACTTTCTGGCTGGATAAATTTATCATGTTATTTTGCAAGTCCATGGTGTTCTTGTTGTGGGCCAAGTGGCTCTGTAGTAGATTAGATAATTTATTGAAAACTGTTTCTCCATTTCTATTTAAATTCTCCTTCTCTGCTTCACAGAGCTTCCTTCAGTCCTCTTATATGTCTTACCAAACTTGGAATCTAGAGTGAATGACGAAGATAAATTATTGATAATCCTGTATTAATTATGTATTGCTAAGTATCCTGTATTTAACCTGTATTAGTTTGTGTCTAAATCTATCTGCAGAGATGTACTCTAAGTGTTTTTTTTAAAAAACACCAAAGGAAGTCGTGTGGTCGTTATAATAGAATAGAATTGTGCCATCAAGTAAATTCTGATTTATGGTGGCCTTTTCCAGGTTTTGCCAGGTAGACAATATTCATAAGTGGTTTATCAATCCCTTCTGGGAGTGCCCTCGGACTGTGCAGCTTGCCCAAGGCCACACAGGCTGGCTCTTCTGGGATGCGCAGTGGGGAATTACACTTGCAACTTAACTGAACGATCCAGCTAGCTTTGTGGTCCTTACATCACAAGTGTAGAAGAACATGACACCTGTTATTCTCAAACTGTAACATCATGTCTTTTCTGAAAAATCACTAGCTAACAGTACTGATTCCTGCATGAAGGGGTCTTTGTAATTTGGGCCAAGGCAATGAGCTTTGAAACTTGGTATGTTAAGGTGAACAAAATAAGAGTTGTTTATTACATAACATTCTGGGAGGTTTACCAGATATCCCCAAAATGTATCAATGTCAGGAACATCCTGACACCACCACCCTGCATGATGAATAAGGTGTCTTTCATTGCTGGGTTTTGCTTTGTTTTTTGAGTTCTATAGGTCAGTTTATCAGTCTCATGGTTTGGGGAATATTTGGTATGCTACCTGATATGGCCTTGGATCCGCATCCAGTAAATCCTTTCCTTTCTCTCTATTATGTTCTCCGTTCCTTTACGAAAATCTCTTCAATGGAAACAAACCCCCATGATAATTATCAACCCTCTCAGCTGAGGCCTTTTTTATTTTATTTCCTTATTTGTTTGTTTCATTTATAGCTTACCTTTTCTCCAAAAAGGCAGTCTGGTGTGGTGGATAGAGCAAAGACGAGGATTTAGGAGACCTGGATGCAAATCCCCACTCGGCCATGGAAACTCACTAGGGGTGGTAATGGTAGAACTACCAGTTAAATATCTTATATACTTTGAAAATCCTAGTCATATCTCTATAAGTCAGATGCAAGTTGACAGTGCATAACATTTCCTCCAAAGAGCTTGCTGTGGCATACATTACTTTCTTTCCCCCCTGCTTGAACTTCACAGCCATGTGCAATAGGTCAAACTGAGTCCAGAAACAGACGTTACAGATACCCATCACCAGAGCAAAAAGCACTGCATAATTTCAGAGAGGAGACTGAGGCAGCCTTTTTCTGTTTGCAGAATAAGACTTCAGAAGACTGGCTTGGCGTAGTGGTTAAACTGCAGTACTGCAGTCAAGCCTCTGCTCAAGATGTGAGTTCAGTCCCAACAGAGTCAGGTAGCTGGCTCAAGGCTGACTTGGACTCCATCCTTCCCAAATCTGTAAAATGAGTACCCAGCAAGTGTTCCATGCATTATTATGTTGTAAATCTCCATGCACTATGGGGCAGTATATACAATAAGTAAATTTTCTTGAGAGGTCTGATCTGGCCACAGTGACACATGCCCTAGTTCCATCTTGGCTGGATTACTGTAACATGCTCTACATGGGGCTGCTGTCGGAAAGTGTTTGGAAACTCCCGAGAGTCCAAAATGCCGCAGCCAGATTGTTAACTAGAGCTGGTTACAGGCAACATATAACTCCCATGTTACAGCAGCCCCACTGGCTGCTAATCTGTTTCTGAGCACAATTCAAAGTACTGGTTTTAACCTATAAAGCCCTAAACAGCTTGAGTTCAAGCTGTCTAAAAGATCATATCTCCCTCTATGAGCCTGCCCAGGCATTAACATAATCAGCGGAGGCCATTCTCTTAGTCCCACCACCCACACAGGTGTGCTTGGTGGGGACATGGGAGAGGGCCTTCTCTGTTGCTGCTCCCAGATTCTGGAGCTCCCTCCTACAGGAAGCTAAGATGACCCCATCTTTGCTGTCCCTCCGCAAGCAGGCAAATACTTTTCTCTTCAAGCAGGCATTTCTTTTATCACTAGTGGTCTGAGAGGGGTTTTTAAATGAATGGTTGTGCTCTGTTGTTTTAAATCTGCTTTAATATTGATGTCATTTACCATTTCAATATAATACTTGTTTAATTGGTTGTTGTAGGTTTTTCAGGCTGTTTCTCTGAACTCAGAGAACACAGACAGAGTTCTAACTCCTGTCCTCTGAAGATACCGGCCACAGAGACTGGCGAAATGTTAGGAAGAAAAACCTTCAGAACACGGCCAAACAGTCCAAAAAACCTACAACAACCATCGGATCCCGGCCGTGAAAGCCTTCGAGAATATACTTGTTTAATTCTTTTTAAATATTTTATATACTTACTGATTTTAGCTTTTAAATACTGTTTTTTAATTATGTAAGCCTCCTTGGGTCCTTTTAAGGAGTAAGGCAGAATAAGACTCTCACACTTAATTCCTGAAGACTGAAGATCAGACATAGCAATCTAATTTGGCATTTCCTGCTGTGATACTCAATTACTTTGATTGTTGTTGTTATGTGCCATCAAGTCACTTCCTACTGCTCAGTCAAGCCTGTGGTTTCCTTTAGGGATTCAGTCCATCTCATATTTGCTCATCTTCTTTTCCTGATGCCTTCCACTTTTCCCAGCATTATTATATTTTCCAGAGAATCCTGCTTTCTCATGAGGTGCCTAAAGTAGGACAGCCTCAGTTTCAACATTTTTGCCTCGGAAAATAGTTCAGGCTTGGTTTGATCTAGGACCTACGGTTCATTTTGCTGGCAGTCCAGGATATCTGTAAAGCTCTCTCTCCTCCAGCACCACATTTTGAACGAATCCAATTTTTTTCTGTCAGCATTCTTCACTGTCCAGCTTTCACATCCATATATGGTGATCAGAAATAGAAGAGTGTGGATGATCTTAGTCTTGGTCTTCTGTGGCACATCTTTACACTTCATGATCTTTTCTCATTCCTTAATTGCTGCCCTTCCTAGTCTCACTCAACTTCTGATTTCTTGGCTGCAGTCTCTGGATTGGTGATTGAACCAAGATATACAAAATCTTTAATTATGTGAATTTTTTCATTGTCAATGCTGAAGTTTTGTAGTTCTTAATATTTTTGTCTTCTTAACAGCCAGCTGCAATCCCGCTTTGGCACAATCTTGTTTAATTTTCACTAAAGTCCCTTCAAGTCCTTGCTGCTTTCAGCCAATAAAAGGGTGTGATCTGCATATCTTAAATTGCTGATTTCCCCCCACCAATTTTCACCCCTCCTTCATCTGAATCTAGTCTGCCTTTCCGTATGATATGTTCTGCATACAGACGGAGCAGATAAGGGGATAAAATGCACTTTTGTCTGACACCTCTGCCTATAGGAAACCATTCTGTCTCTCCGTATTCTGCCCTAATAGTAGCTTCTTGATTACTTTTATTAGTTAAGGATTTTCCCATTCTTACTACAGTATCTCTAATACCAGCTTCTGGACCAAGGTCACTCAATAATTTTGCAGCTCCTGGGGATTTGAACCTTGATCCCCCAATTACCATGCCAACACTCTAATCACGATGCCATATTGTCAGTTTGTGTCGCTTAAAAAACGCATGTTACAGATGCATTCCAGACTGGGCTTAGATTTAATGACTTACTCAAAACAGCCTGGGTCTCTTTTTCCATCTGTACTATTTGCTTTGAACTTGGGACCTTCCCACCTGACTCACCAAAGCACCCACTCCATTCTTCAAAACAAGCATCGTGACTGGTGCATGGGTGGGAAGCTTCATGTAAATTCAAAGAGAAAGGTGAAGCCACAAAGAGAGAGGCATATTCATTTATCTCTAAACTTCACATTCTGTGAAGTATAGCACTATACATTGCATGTCCTCTTGGTCTCAGCATGATGGAGCAACGTCTGAGTATGGTGCTACTTCTGGCTTCTACAGGTAAGACACCGGGTGTTTACACAGCTGCAAATATGTGTGTATGTGGGCAGGGAACTGACCATTCATGTTGGCCTCTCATATACAGTACGTATGGGTTAAGCTTAAAGTAGCTTGTTTTTGGCTTGCGATCTGTTGTCGTACAGTTGTGAGGATACATTTATTCACATCAGCCAGCCATGATGACTTTTTGAAAAAGGCTTTATTTGAACAATACCCTGCAGGTACAATGTAGGTAATAAGTTGTGAAACTTCCTTGCCTATCCTAATTAGTTAATCTGACACTTTTTGGAGAGTGCTCAAATCGTTTTCTTTTCCCAGTTGAGCCTTGGAGATGCTTGTTCACACATGTATATCATTCTGCATATTTCTCAATGTCTTTGGAATCCACTGAAGACATGAGTTGAATCTACTAGAACTCCAAGAAGGTTCCAGTCACAGAAACTATAAACTTTCCACCATTTCTAGCCTGCTTGTCTCCTGCCGTTTCTGGCAGTTCCTGTTCTAAGGCGGGCAGCTAGGGAAACAAGCTAGAGACTGGCTTCAGATGTAACTGCAAACAATAATACAGCTACATATAGCTCTTCTCCCAGGAGGCACAGTGGGGAATCAAACTCCCAACCTCTGGCTCCACAACTAGGTATCCAGTTCTGAGTATCCAGAGGTCATAATTCAACAACAAGTGACAGTTTCTAATTTGCAGTGATTTGCAGCCAGCTAATATGATTTGTTTGCTGGGATGGGTTTGAGCTTAGACAAAACAAGAATCTAGTATTCAATAAGCTTCAGACTGGTTTACCATCCTGTGCAAGCCAGGGTTCATTATGTTAATTAATACAAAAGCCCATATATATATATAAATACTTATTCAAAACACCATACTTGCTTGAAATACCTTCTTAAATTTAATTAAAACACATTAACAATGTGGCTTGAAAGGAGGAGAGAAGAACTATCAATCAAGTTGATGTGTAATAAGTAGAGAAAGTCTGGGTTCTAGTTTTAGTTTTAGAGATGAGTGCAAAAACATTCAACATACTGGCATAGAAAACTCATGTGGATCGTGTTGTGCCCTGAAGGAAAGTACAGCCTGTAACCTTCAGGTTTAGGACCTTTGCACATTTCTCTGTTCTCATAAGACAGGACTCATGCCTACACCTGCACCTTAAACATTTCCAGATAATAATTTACATGATCCCTTGACATGAAACAATTAACCTTTGATAGACTGGGGAGAAACACACATCCTTCCACATCAAGGCCTTGGAAATTGCTTGGATGTCATTTTTCTACAAACATCTGGAAATAAGTTTAAATGGCGGTTTCAGTCAGCACTAAATATGGTGCTGTATTTTTCTGGCAATGCCCACCCTGGCCAATGTTTCAGAAGCCAGTCTTCTTCAACAAAAGTCCTCTGCAACAGTTTCACTTAGGATTTTCACCTTGTGGCTCTACTTGTAATTGGTTCCTGTTCCTCATGTCACAGTATTATCATAGAAACACAGAAATATAGAATAATGGAGTTGGAAGGGGCCTATAAAGCCATTGAGTTCAACTACCTGCTCAATGCAGGAATCCAAATCAAAGCATATCTGAAAGATAGTTGTCTGGTTTTCTCTTGAATGCCTCCCCCCAGTTGAAGCACTCACCACCTCCCTAAGTAATTGGTTCCATTGTCATACTTAAAAAGTTAGGATTTCCCCCCCTGATATTTAACCAAAATCTGGCTTCCTATAACTTGAGCCCAATATTATCAGTCCTGTACTCTGGGATGACTGAGAACAGATCCTGCCCCTCCTCTGTATGACAATCTTCCAGGTATTTGAAAAGTGCTATCATATTTACCCAAAGCCTTCTTTTCCTAAGGCTAAACATGCCCAGTTCTTTTAGTCTTTCCTCATAGGGCTTGGCATCCAATCCCCTCATAATCCTTGTTGGCATCCTTCTTAAGATTCAGTATCCAGAACTTGATACAGTACACTAGATGATGCCTAATCAATGCTGAATAGAGAACTAATATTTCATGGGATTTGGAGACTATACTTCCATTAATGCAGCTTAAAATAGCATTTGCCTTTTTTGCAGCTTCATCGTACTGTTGGCTTATATTCAGCTTCTGATCTACAGCAATTCCAAGATCCTTCTTGCTTGTAGTATTATTGAACTAAGTGCCAAGCATATTGTAACTGTATATGTGTGTGTGTGTGTGTGTTTGTTCCCTAGGTGTAGAACTTTGAACTCATCCCGGTTCAACTTCATTCTGTTGTTTTCAGCCCAATGCTTGAGCCTATCAAGATTTTTTTGAATTTTGTTTCTGTCTTCTAATCTAGGGTATTCGTTATTCCACCCAATTTTGTGTCATCCACAAATTTGATGAGCATTCCCTGCATTCCCACATCCAAGTCAAACATCAAAAATGTTGAAGAGCACCACACCCAGGACTGAGCCTTTTGGTACCCCACTTGTTACCTCCTCCCATTTAGAGCGGGAGCCATTGCTAAGCACACTTAGCAATATGATTCTGTAACCACCTGTGTATCCACCTGACATTTGATCTATCCAGCCCGCACCTAGTTAGCTTGCTAATCAGAATATAATGGGGCACTTTGTCAAAAGTTCTGCTGAAGTCAAGATATATGATGTCTACAGCATTCCTACTGTCTACCAAGCAGGTTACCCAATCAAAGAATTAGATCAGATTGGTCTGGCAAGATTTGTTCTTGACAAATCCATGTTGGCTTCTAGTTATTATTGCATTGTTTTCAAGGTGTTTGCAGAATGACTGCTTTATAATCTGCTCCAGATATTTCCCTGGAATTTATGTCAGGCTGACTGTTCTGTAGTTCTCAAATTCCTTCTTTTTGCCCTTTTTGAAGATAAATGTTAGCCTTCCTCCAATCATCCAGCACTTCACCCATCCTTTGTGATTTCAAGAAAAGAATAGACAGATATTCTGAGAGTTCTTCAGCCAGTTCTTTCAATACTCTTGGATGCAGTTCATGCGGCCCTGGAGATTTGAAGTTGTTCCAATTAATAAAAGTATTCTATGACTATTTCTTTATCAATCTCAAGCTGCAATCCTCTCCCATCTACTTGTACTTCACATTTGCCTGGAGGGTCGTAGACTGACTTTTGGAAAAGACCAAGCTAATGTAGGAATTGGGCACTTCTGCCTTTTCTTTGTTGCCTGTTATTATTTTCTAAATCCATTGAATCACTATTTATTTTCTCTGTCTTTTGCTACGCACATAACTGAAAAATACTTTTTTTTTGCTTTAAACGTTCTGGCTAACCTTAGCTCATTCCCAGCTTTTGCCTTCCTGATGCCATCCCTGCAATTTGAATATTGAAGGAAACTAGTTTGTACTCGCTTGACATGATGTTTCACTACCTTCTCCCAGTTCAATAAGCCATTATGTTGCAAAGTTCTTGAGCCTCATCCATGGATTCTAGAATAGAAGAGGGGCACCTAACTGACTCAGCCAAGGTTGGTGTGAGTCACAATCATATAAAGTAGAACCTGTATCACATACTGCAGCATAAAATGTTTCAGTTAATGAGTTCATCCTTCCAGCTACTTCTTTCCATGCATTCCTTCCTCCCACCCATGCTAAATTTATCACTGAAGGAGGGTCAATAGTGTTCTGTGACTGCTAAACATGCTGTGTCCTCAGTGGGCTGTTTTGGGGACCCTCTCCTATTTAATACATTTTTTTCTGCCTTAAAATTTTGTTTCCATTTACAATTGTTGGGGTTTCTCTGGACCTGCTAAGCAACAATGTGAATGTAGTGTATTGATTACACGGCTTAATGAAGACATGGAAACCTGTACAGTGCCTCGACTTACGACCATAATCCGTTCCAGAAGATGGACGTAATTCAAAATGGTCGTAAATCGAAGCACCATTTCCCATAGGAATGCATTGAAATGCAATTAATCTGTTCCGGCCGAAGAAAAAAATCACACACAAAAAAAAAATCACTGCAAGACTCATTGGAAACGCGATTAATCCCTTCCGGCTGAAGGGGGAAAAAAAAGAAAAGCAAAGCAATGAAGCATGCAAGACCCATTGGAAATGCACAGAAAACAAATGGAGCAGATCGGAAATGCACAGAGAACAAAGGGACCAGGTCGGAAATGCAAAGAGAACAAAGGAAAAAGCAAGGGAAGCATGCAAGACCATCGGAAATGGGGGGAAAAAACCCAAAAGCAACCAAACCCCCCAAGACCCATCGGAAATGGGGGGAGGAACCAAAAACCAAACAAACCCCCCCAAGACCCATTGGAAATGGGGGGGGGGAAACCCAAAAGCAACCAAACCCCCCAAGACCCATCGGAAATGGGGGGGTGGAACCAAAAAACAAACAAACCCCCCAAGACCCATCGGAAATGGGAAAAAAACACTCCAAAAAGCAACCAACCCCCCCAAGATCGGTAATGGGGGGAAAACCCCCAAAAAACAAACAAACCCCCCAAGACCCATCACAGCACAGAAACATAACCCCCCAACCCAAAACCACGCTGCAAAAACACCCAGAACAGTTTTTAAAAAGCAGAAAACAGCACCTTACCTTACCAGGCAGCCTCCTCCGATCGCACACTCTCTAACTGCTGGGGCGAAAGAGCTACAAAGAAGCAGCCTCCTCGCCACCTACAGTTAGAGATTTGAATTTCCCACCTTTTCCCCCTGCCTTTTTCTGGTTGTAAGTGGAAGCTCCGGTCGCAAGTAGAAGCAAAATGTTGCGGCTGGAGCTGGTCGTAACTCGAAATGGTCGTAAGTAGGGACGTTCGTAAGTCGAGGCACCACGTACTGAAATCCTTGCTTGGTCAATCACACTTCCCCAGCCTGGTGTGCTTCACAGAGTAGTGGCTGGAGGTGGGTTTCTTTGTTTTGTTTTGTTTTGTTTTTTGCAACCTCGTATGCTGCCTTTAGTAGGTTTGGTTGGAAGGACCTGTTGGATCTAAGGAGACTATCAGTCTATCCAGCACTAAACAGTTTTTTCTTCCTTGCCTCTGAATTCAGTGAATTCTCTGCTCTGTTTCCATCTCTTCTATCTGTTGGAAGCAGTCAGTCTGTTGAGGCTTGCTTGCAAAAGCAGTCATGTTTTGTTCAGTTTGCTGTTTGAACTGTTCATAACTGTAAGTAAAACAAAACGAGTTTTATTCTTTCACTTACTAATGCCTCAGAGTGAGTTATGGAGACTGTAAGTGCCAGTTGAGGAGAAAAAGGGATGGACTAATCTGGGGAATTTGAAGCTAATTCTGCTCTGTGAGGAGTTAAACCAAAATTCAAAACTCCACAACTGTTGTGATGATAAAATAAGGAGGAAAAGACCTGTGGATATTGTCTTAAATTCTTTGGGGGAAGGATGGGATTAGAAATGTAACAAAACATACAAAAATATATTTCTCTCTTGTGAATAGATGGTGTTGTTTTGATTACATGAAGAGCAGCATTCACCTTTCAATACTATGAACACAGGGCCTAATAATAAATAAGTAGATTCAATAGTACTAAAAAGCAATTAAAAATCCAGATTGCTATCAGTCAAGGAAGATTATATTAAGGTGGATTATTAGTCCAAATAATCAACCCTGGTATAAGATAGTTTCCTATATGATGTCTGTTTGGTATGAGCTATAAAGATAATTAATGATCCAGAAGTTTTTCCGCTAGGAAGGAAAGCTATCCCTGGAATAAAACAAAATATTATGCATTGGCTTGAACTTAAATGGACAATCAAGAGCCATTAATTCTACAAAAGACCAACTCATGGTAGAGATGAAAAGTGCTAGAATTTATTTGTTGATATGGATCCTCATTTTTTAAAAAATTTACCATAGAGGCATAGCTATAACTGCCAAGAGGAGCCTACGTTTCCACGTTTCCCACAACACCACTGATGGTAGTATTTGTGTCACAGTGTCATCTCAGACTGGTCCGCGCATCATCGGAGGATCTGAATGTGTGGCGCATTCTCAGCCATGGCAAATCTTCCTTTCTAATTCTGAAAAAACCCGGTGTGGAGGAGCTTTGATCAACGAGCATTGGGTGATTACAGCTGGGCATTGTCAAGGAAGGCAAGTCTGTGGGGTCATTTTGCGGTGGGTGGGGGAGTAAGCATGAAGGCTGTAGTATGGGTGTAATACAGGAGCAGCAATTTCTCCGGTACTTCTGACGATCTGCCCAAAACAAAACTTTGGCTATCTCCAACTTTGTTTTCCTTGACATTTTTGGCCTGGTGTAGAGCACAGTGAATCCTGAGGGCTGAAAATTAGCACCACGCCCTCAGAATGTGATACAGCCCTTCCTGGACCTTTATGTCAGACTGATAGGGGAATAGCTCACCTGTCTGAAAGTGTCTTCAGGTTAAGAACAGGTATCTAAGCCTAGTCTGAAACCACTCTGGCAGGGAGAAAGTATCTTCCTGATATGAAGGACAAGATGATGACCTGAGTCCATGTGCCAAATACAGACAGAAGCAGGTGGGCCCAGCAGCTGAAGCTTCTTTTAACCCTGACCATGGGATAGTGTCCTACACCTTGCTGAAAGCAGAAGGTTAGCTTTGGTGATGCAGGACAGGTTAAATAACAGCTCTATCCTCTAAATAAGAGAATGGCCAGGGGACTCAGGACAAATCATTTATGGAAGGGGAGCTGCCATTGTTTCCCTCCCAGCATCTACCAAGATGCTTTCCTCTCTCTCTCAAATGATAGAGCCATCCCTACTGACATGATAGCTTTTCAGAGGCAGAAAACATCTGTCCCAGCAGCAGCCATTGTGGTTGGTGGGGTGGAAAGCACAGCAGCAAGTGGTCAGTAGCGCTGATGCATATTTGCACACACTTTGGCAGGCGATCAAACAAATGTTCACAGGTACACATAGATGCAGCATTCACCCAGAGACACTGCTTCTCCTCTATCCTATTCATTTCCTCCACAGCTTTGTTGAAAACAAACAAAAATTGGTCCTGAATGAGGAAGGTCCCTAACATTTTTGACTGAGGGTAGCCTGAGCCTGACACCACACAATGTCCTCTTCACCCTTAAGGACCAGACTCCACTGGGAGAAATGTTATCTTTCCTCACTTTCCTCACTTAGGGTCTAGGAAAAGCCTGCAGTTCATTAGAATTTTCAACAGTTCTGGGACTTGGCTATTTTCTTACAGCAACCTCACAATCCTTATTGGGGAGCACGACCTACAAAAGCATGAGGAGGGAGAACATGTTTCCAAGGTAACCAAGGCCATCCTGCACCCCGAGTTTGAAAAAATGACCCTGAAAAATGATCTCATGCTTCTGCGGATGTACCAGCCTGCCCAGCTGGGGGACACAGTTAAGGTCATTCCCGTGCCTAAAGAATGTGCACCCATCGGAACCATGTGTGTGGTGTCTGGCTGGGGCACCACAAGTTTCCCTGATGGTAAGGATAAAAGCTGGGAGCTCCTTGTTAACTTTTGGGAAGAGTTTGAGGCAGAAACTAGGGGCGTGAGAGGCTGTGAATCAGTCCTACAATCCTGTTGCTACTCACTCAAAAGCAAGGTTTTGGAAACATTACCTATTTGGAGAGCCACTCCCAGAATTCCCCCATGCTTGACATAAATTGCCCGTGCATGACATATATGACAATACATGTAATGCATTAATATATAATAAAAATAAACTCCTCCTAGACTGAGCCACCAGAAGGTACTTATGTATTATATTAGAATCATAGAATAGTGAAGTTGGAAGGGGCCTATAAGGCTATTAAGTCCAACCCTCTGCTTGTTGCAGGAACACAAAGCAAAGGATATCTGCCAGGTGGTTGTCTAGGTTTCTCTTGAATGCCTCCAGCGTTGGAGCACTCACCACCTCTCGAGCTAATAGGTTCCACTGTCTTACTGCTCTAACAGTTAGGAAGTTTTTCCTGATATTCAGTCCCAATCTGGCTTCCTGTAATTTGAGCGCATTGTTGCATGTCCTGCACTCTGGGATGATTGAGAACAGATATTCTATTAATTTGACGAAATCCTGTTGGTTAGAGTAAGAAAATTTAAAACTTTTAAGATGTTCGAAACCAGCAAATAAAAAGTCCCTGCTGTGATTCTTGGGTGGGACATGTGCCTCCTTGATCATCACAGCAGGGCAACTTTATATGCTGGCTAGGAAAGGAGTGAAAGTTCCTAATTTTCTTACATTAAACAGCAGGTTTTCAGCCAATGGAATATATTGCATTAGATTGCATTAGATTAGATTAGATTAGATTAGATTAGATTAGATTAGATTAGATTAGATTAGATTAGATTAGATTAGATTAGATTAGATTAGATGCATTTATATCCCATGCTTTTTTCAATGAGTTCAGATTGCATACATGCTTTCTCCTCACAACATCTCTAAGAGGTAAGTCAAGCTGAGAGGCTGTTGACTGATCCAAAGTTAACCTGTGGGTTCCATGGGTCAGGGGAGATTACAATCTGGATTTATTTCCCAAGGCTTACTGTGTCGCTAACCATTACACCCCCTTTACTCACAATGATCTGGAATGACAGAATTTGGAATCCAGCAGCAGCATCTTGAGTGCCACCAGTTTCCAATTTTTGGACATGAAGTAACTTCATCTGCACATGTTGTTTCCAGATATAAGAAGGGAGCAGAGTTTGTGAGGAAACATCCAGAAATTAAAATGTAGTACCGGTAGGACCAAGCTTCAAACAGCCCATGATTTAGTCACTCATTCAAGCGCATTCATCTTGCAGTAAATTACACCAATACCCTGCAATGTGCGAAGATCAGCGTCTTGAGGAAAGAAATCTGCCAATCTGCATATGGAAACTACTTTACAGAAAAACAGATCTGTGCAGGAGCACTGGAAGGGGGCATAGATTCATGCCGGGTGAGTGACAAAAACAGGATGGATACAGGTTGCACAAACAGCTACCAACCCAAGTAAAGACAGTGAACAAAGCAATACTAATTGGGGGTCACTGGGGACCTGTGTTCCCAACGTCCACACTACTGTAGTCTTTCCCCTCCCCTCCCCTCCCCTCCAACCCTAGAGAAAATTATGTAGTAGTTCCACCCTCTCATCCCCATTGGTTCAGAGGAATCAAGATTATTTTTTGACTGTAACTCCCAGAATTCCTCAGCCAGCTAGGGTATTCTGACAGTTCTAGTCCAAAATAGGAACTTATTCCATCTTGGGTAAGGGTCCAAGACATGTAGCCTCTTAAAGAAAAGGGGGCTTTGGTTTGAACAAATCAGAGGCTGCCACCTCTGAAATAGGTGGCAGCCTGACTATTCCCATGAAGCTACATGGTCATGCAAGCTGGAGAATTCTGGGAGTTGTAGGCCAACCACAACCACCACTTTATAAAGTGAAAACAAGTACTTAGAACTCAATGCAAAAGGAAAAATCACTCCCTTTAACAGCTGGGCAACCCCAGTATCAACATATTCTTTGGAATAGTGGGCTGTGATCTTCTTGAGGATTTAAACTGGAAAATCTGAATTCTCCTGTCGAAATACCAGTGCCATCCTCCAAAGGCATGTGCAGAGTATCTTTATTTGCCATGGAGCATGGGCAGGTACTGGCTTGTCAAGCTCAAGAATCTCTGTATGGGTCAAACAGTCAAACTTCTAACCTATTTCCGTGGGAGCACAGTTCCGTTTCATCAAATGATAGGAAAAGACCCTAAAGGATTAACAGAATTACAACTTGCAAGTGAGAACCAAGCTATGTTAATGAAAGACCCACTGCACAGGGATCCATGGCTTGAGAAGCCATTACAAAGGCAGAGTAGGAATTGGGGACATACAATCTTCCAGATGTTGTTGGACCCTAACACCCATCATCCAGTGAGGAATTGTATGGCTCACTGTCCAGCTTCTGGACAGCAACATATTCCCCATTCTTGACACGGAGCTGTACCTGCCTCCTAATTACAAAAGAGCAATTTCTACATGAGGAATAGGAAACCTATATCCAAAAGTAATGTATTTATTTGCTTTGTTTTCCTATAGAAATGTAGGTCTGTTTTAATCTGAGATCTCCTAAGTCTCTGCTTCCTTTTTAAAACCTTGCATTTAATTAGACTTCCCAATTTGGACTTTTACCATTCTGCTTTGCTGAATCTACAGGGTGATTCTGGAAGCCCCCTGGTTTGCAATGGGCTCCTTCATGGTTTAGTGTCATGGGGACCTCAGACATGTGCAGCCAAGAACAGTCCTGCCATTTACACAGAGATCTGCAAATACAGAGACTGGATCGAAGAGACCATAGCTACACGTTGACTCAAAAGTACGCATGACTTCAAGGCAGATGTCTCACAATAAATGTATGGAGCCACTGTGGTATCTGGTGCTTGTTTTGAGCCTTATTTGCTCACATGGCAGAGAAAGCCAGGAGCCCCTTTCAACCTGTGGCTGTAGAAAATCACTCCCATTTCTGGGTGATTTCAATTGTCTTGAAGAACCAAGTGGAATAAGACTGTTGGAAAGGTCACATATATCATTACAGCTTTTCGAGCAACCTGCAAAAAGGGGTTTTAGCTTGTCCAACTTGCCCAGAAAGCAGATTTCAGCTAAACATTAGAATAATTTTCTTAGCAGTAACAACTGTTTGGTGGTAAAACTGTGTCCCAACAGGAGGTGGTGGGCTATCCTTTGCGGGTGGTATTTAAGGATAGCCATCTGTAAGGGATGCTGTAGCTGCTTCCTGCGGTGTAGATTCAGCATTGAGAGGGTGCTGGGCAAGGTAATCTTTTAAGATTTCTTTTAACACGGTGGTTCTCAACTGTTGGCCCTCCAGATGGGTTGGGACTTCAGCTCCCAGGAGCCCCACTTCCCTTGGCAAATGGCCAAAGGTTCTCAGAGCTGCAGTTCAAAACAGCTAGAACAGTGGTCCCCAACCTTGGGCCTCCAGATGTTCTTGGACTACAACTCCCAGAAATCCTGGTCAGCAGAGGTGGTGGTGAAGGCTTCTGGGAGTTGTAGTCCAAGAACATCTGGAGGCCCAAGATTGGGGACCATTGAGCTAGAGGACCACTGTTTTAATTCTGAAGGTGTATGACTTCACAGTGGTTTACAGGTAACTTTTTTTCAATCATGGAATCTCTCCTTATTTAGAAGGAGCTACTGGAGTTAGACGGGGAAACACAGAGCGGGTTGCCTTCTGTGCTCAACCACCATGACTATAGCTTGGTTCATTATTTCTTAGGTCAGGAACGGGCAACCTCCAGCTCTCCACATCTTGTTCTCCCATAAATTCTAGCCAGCAAAACCAACTGCTTTAAGGTATAATGGGACCCATGGGACTTGTAGTCTAACATCTGGAAGGTCACAGCCTGTCCATGCCTCGTTGACAAGGACAGAGAACCTTTGTTCTGCTGGATGTTGCTAGACTACAAATTTCGATCCCTGCAACTGCTCATGTTAATGGGATCTGGAGTCCAACAACATCTGGATGACTGCAACGTTCTCCACCTTTCTAATAAGAAGTGATGGGAAAGATCTCTTCTGGAAAATCTGGAGCGTCACTGATAGACACTGTAGACAATACTGAATCAGACTGACAAATAATCTATACTGATATCACTGAGTGTCCTTTTCCCCCCTCATATCCAAAATTCCAGATTAGAATGGACAAACACTGGATGATGGTCAAAAGTCAGGTTTAATATCATTAAAAATGGTTATGTTGGAAGTGATTGCTCCGAGTCACTCCTTCTGCAATGGAGAACAGCTACTGCAACAACACCCACCTTCCATCCTGTTGTATTTGTATCCATACCTGACAATGACTAAAGAACAGAGTAGGGATTAGGGACAGATTATCTTCCAGATGTTGTTGGACCATAACTCCCATCATCATGAGTCAGAAAAGCCAAAAAAGCAATGTCTACATGAGGAATAAGAAACCTGTATCCCTCTGTGTCCAGGTGGGCGGTTTCCTTGGGTCTGTGGGCCCATATTTGCCCTAACCTGGACTTTGGATGGCTGCCCCCCAAACATTCTACCCCCAAAATGTACTCGCGATTTCTTTTAAAAAGGCTTTAAAAATCTAACACAATTTGAGGGTGAAATTAGGTTGAAAGGGAAGATTGTGGCCTCAGAAGCATCTCAGGGAGTAATTTCCATGGAGGGGCATAAACTGAGTATTTGCAGGTTTGAAGTGCTCTGCGGAGACTTGGGGGCCTTCACTGGGATCTTTGGAGCTGCATGTGGCTGCACTTTGCCCACCTCTACTCATGATGCTGTTGGACTACAACTTCCACAAATTCACACCGCTGGCAATCCTAGCTAACCCTGATGGGAATTGGAGAGTCCAGCTTTATCTGGAAGGCCCAACATTCCCCACCCCAATCCACGCAGATTGTTGTTAAAAGCATAACACTGGTGACCTTGAATGATCTGAGACAACAGAAGCATAGCAGAAAAGGGAGCTAGGGAAATGGCGAGGATTAGAAGTCTATAGTCCTGAGGTACTGGCTTGCCTGCCAAGAATCTTCCTCTCCTCGCAGGCGGTCCTCTGGCTTCTCCCCATCCAGCAAAGCCTTCTGCAGGTGGCTGGGCTTGTCAATGTCCAAGCTCAGGAGACCACGATGAAGCCCTTCAAGCAGCAAGCATGCTTTACAGAGAGGTTGGCTGGAGAGGTAGCTGCAACGTTGGCAAGTGCCCTGTGTGAGCATGCAGATGTCCTCACACACTACCAGCTGCTCACCAGGGTGTACCAGGTCGGTTACTATGCTGGACTGTGTGACTTCAAGGTCTTTGAGCAAGACATGATGAAGACGTCTAAGCCTTGGACGTAAGCTTACAGCACAATCTCCTTTTTGTAGGCATGCTTGAGTGGCTGGCAGTGTGGCAATGCCCCCTCACTACCAGTCAGGATCTCTGCACAGTGTCAAAGCCACCCTACATCCCCACGCAAGAAAATCATCAGCACTGTCTCAGCGACAACATCTGCATTTTGACATGGGAAGGGTCATAAAAAGCAACAGAACGAATCAAACAGAGAGTACGCTCTTTTTGTTTCCTCCAAGTATGCACAGGCAGGAAATCCAAACTTTACATGAGGGCAGAGCTTAGTGAAGTTACCAAACTTCCACAATCCCCCTGCCATCATAGCCAGTTTTCTAAGCTCTGCATTTAGACTGGAATCTACTACAGAGCCAGAGAACTGTTCGTATATTTGGGGCTTCTGAAAAGTATTTCCTATCACTAAGAAAGATGGGGGAAACATGTGGTCCTTCCACACAATCCAAAGGCAAAAGTAGATGCTAGTTTTATCAGTAGAAACTAGCTTTCAATCAGAGTGAATAAAAATCAATGATTTTTTGACATCAAATTATTTATTTAAATCATGATTTAAATTTTAAAAATCAATTTTTAATTAAATTGTCAAAAATCCAATTTCTTGAATTTAAATCATGGTTTAAGTCAATTTCATTTAAATCACATCCACCTTACTTTCAATTCCACAGAAGTCTTGATCAGGCTGTGCATTACAGACTTGGCTTGCACATCTGGCTATGGATTTTGGAACATTTATTCTACACCACCCTCAGATCTGAAACTCCTGGCCTGATGAAGACCTCTGTGGAGTTGAAAGCTAGCATCTGTTTATAATATTTTAGTGTTTCTCCCCATCACTGACTCCCAAAAGCCTTTGTCAGTCACCACTGCCTATAGATTTTCCCCTAAATCAGACTTAGACCAGGAATGAGAAAACTTCAGCAATTCAAATGTTTGAAACTATAAATCCCATAATCCCCTTTATTGGCCATGCTGGGTAGGTCTTGGTGGGGTTTGTGCAGAAAAACATCTAAAGGGACAAGGTCCGTATTCCTTCTTTGCAGATAAAAACATCATTTGTAATTAATTATATATTTGCCTTTTTGAGGTTTCAGGAAATCACTGTTGCATGAGTTCTCTCTCCTCAAGGCCAGATGCTCTTAAAAGTCTATATGAAAAGCACTATATATGTTTGCCCTCAGCACATGCTCAGAGACTGCTGTTTTGCTTCACACACTCCCTAGGAATGGTAATTGGATTTTCCACACATTTTCCTGGCAGAGTGATGTTGTCTCTGACTCTCACATATTTGAGCCCACCTGTGGTGATCTTGTCTGCTCCAACCAAAGCAGTGCCTCAGTCAAGCACCTGTCATTGGAAGACACTGCAAAAAGTGCAGTTGTTCTTGGGTCCGATGTGGCAGGCAATGTGGTCCAGGCTCCACCCGTACAGCTCCTGATAGGAGACAATGTGCATTGTAGGTCCATCCAGCCCCGGTTGCAGCAGATTGGTGCCAGCAAGCCCTCCTGGTAGCCAGTGATGCCCTCATCCACGGAAAACAGCAGGAGGTACAAGCCATAACTGGGCTGCTTGTTCAGCAGCCGCAGTATGTGAGCCAGCACTGTGGAGTCCTTGCTGCCCGAAGCCCCAATGGCCACCGTCTTGCCCAGCTGGAAGAGCCGTGTCACACTCCTGGCACAGCGCTTGGCCCGTCTTGGGGTGGTGAAGGGTGGCACACCGAGTTCCACAGCTCGAGCAAAACACGGGCACAGGCATTCCTGGAGGATGGGGAGGAAGCAAACCCACTTGCTTGCAGCTTCCCTTCAAGGCTTACCTCGGAAAGGGCCTCGGCCACTGCTCAGTGAGTTCAGCAGACCCCAATGGTGGTCGAGGAAGAAGAGAGAAATGGAAGGCTACAGTTCCCACCACATGCAACATCCTGGGCAGCCGCTGATGTTCCTTGTGGTTCCAGTGTGAAGGGAGCCAGTTCGAGAGTGTCAGGACCATGGCGTTACGTACGTACAAATATCAAGGACGTGTATTTGCACTCCTTGTGTCTAAAGAGGTGGATTTTGCTCCACGAAAGCTCGGAGTGACATAAATGTAGTTTTCAAGGGAGTAGCCGTGAGTCTGTGCAAGCATATAAGACAAAACAAAGACAAACATGTGGCATCTGAAAAGCTAACTGTGATATTTTAATGCCAGCTGACGTTAATCAAGCCCACTTCCTCAAACATAATAGTGAGACTATACGATTGTCTTACTTAATATATACATAGCACCAGGGATACAAAAAAATGGCCAAAGTGACAGTAGTTTGCTAGTAGCAGAATAGGCTGCCAGGCTGTGAATAATTTCAGCTATCAGTCATTAGGGTAACAATAGCATAGTTTACGCAAGTGATATAAATACCCAGTGTGGGGTAGTGGGTAGAATGACAGGCGAGGGCTCAGGAGGCCCGGGTTTGAATGCCTGATCAGCCATGGAAGCTCACTGAGGACAAGGAACTGGTAAAACCACTCCTTGAATATCTCACTTACTGGCTGAGTGGGGATTCGAACTGTGGTCTCCAGAGTCCTAGTCCATCACTCTATTCACTAAACCACACTGGGTACCCATATAGACATTGGTGGTCATTTAGTCCACCCCTGTGGTCATTGCAAGTTCTGCAATGCAGGTCATAACTCCAATACTATGTTTTCATTGCAGAAAGACAAAGAAAGGTCCTAGGTCAAAAATGTTGAAACTGAGGCTGTCCTACTTTGGGCACATCATGAGAAGGCAGGATTTTCTGGAAAAGACAATCATGCTGGGAAAGGTGGAAAGCAGCAGGAAAAGAGGAAGACCAGATACGAGATGGACTGACTCACTAAAGGAAGCCAGAGGCTTGAGTTTACGAGAGCTAAGCAGGCAGTTGGGGACAAGGCATTTTGGAGATTGCTTATTCATAGGGTTGTCATAAGTCAGAGGTGACTTGATGACACATAACAACATTTTAATACTACCAGCAAAGGAAAGTTCACCATGTTTCAAGGCACTCTATTTCACACTAGCAGCATCTCTCATAGTTAGGAGGCTTCCCATAATGGTTAGCCAAAATCTGCTTCCCTACATACTGTGTGCTTGCCTGCAAGTATGGTGTTGCTTTATGCAGTGTTTATTTCTGGTTTCTTAGCAAAACTAACATAAACTTGTATTCAACTGCACGTCCCCCATCCTGTGGCATTATTGGTGATTTTGTTGTTATTGTTAAGCCACGGCTTGAAACAATTACTTCTTTGGACTACAGCTCTCAGAATCCCTCCATGGCTCTAGTGTCCTGCTTTAAAAACATACAGATTTTCCTTAGTTGTCATAGGCAATCACGATGGCTTCCTCATTACTCCACCATCACCATTAAAAGCAAGTAGAAGATGTGTGATGTGTCCATTAAAGGAAGCTTGAAGATGTCCCATCCGTAAACCTTTATCTCTGCCCAAAGCTGGTGATGATGGAGAACATGAGTCTGCCACTAGGGGGCAACATTAGCATATACTTATTTCTGGACCTTTCCTGAGAAGATAGGCTCACCTTCAAGACACCCCCCCCCCCCCCAAATGACGCTAAATAAGGTATTTAGTCCTGGGGCAGCCTCCAACAACTCAGCAACCCTCAGAGGAAATGTGTTGCCCAAATGTGTTCTTGACCACGTTGGCTGGATACAACACACCTGGAGGACAACAAGGTGTGGAAGATACACTTAAATTGTAGGGACTTTTTCAGACTGGAATGGAGGGTGGGATTTCAATTTGCCGGACTCTGATGGATTTTTTATTGGACCCAATTTTCAGTCATGTCTTTCCCCTTTTATGGCTGAGACTTTCCCAGCTCACAAAAATGCATCATGTAGAAGCAGTGCTGGTGGGGGAGGAAAGAGAGGGGGCAGCTTTCAAAACCTGTTTCCTGTTATTCATCTTCTGCCTGG
The DNA here is from genome assembly GCA_037013535.1 of Intellagama lesueurii. Classification (NCBI taxonomy): domain Eukaryota; kingdom Metazoa; phylum Chordata; class Lepidosauria; order Squamata; family Agamidae; genus Intellagama; species Intellagama lesueurii. The sequence goes on along the minus strand of JBAJHW010000009.1, from coordinate 11,710,560 downwards.
GGTCAGAATTTAATTTCCTGCCCTTTCTACAGCTGCATCTGTAAACAGGTCTGGGAAGGCCTAGGGAAAGCAGAGCTTGCTAAAGTTAGCTTTTAGGGGACTACAACGCATGGAATCCGCCAGCCAGCATTCAAACACTATGCATTTGGAATTGCTATACAGCAGTCATTCCAGTCTTCGGGACCCAGATATTTGTGGACTAAAACTCCCAGAAGCCTTTGCCGCTAGCTGTATTGCCCAGGATTTCTGGGATTTGCAGTCCAAGAATATCTGGGGCCCCAAGGTTGGGAACCACTGTTATAGCGATAGGGAATGTTTTTCACATGATGGCCAATGGCCACTTAGTGAAACTCTTGGCAATGGTTTGCCAGCAATGAACACAGCTGGAGCCCAAAGTGGGCATAGCTAGGTCCCAAATAGACAGGGCTGCTGTGACTAGCCTAACCTGGCTAATCACCTTTGAACTTCCTTTTTCTTTTTTCTGGGCTACCCTTAAGCCCAAATCACAAGGTCCAAGTTGTTTTAATTTTGAAACAAATAATAAAGTAGTTTATTTATAAAGTGTAATGGTTACATGGCAGAATTGTTAGACTTGCAGTTTCATGTTTTAATTCCAGCTATAACAAGTTGTAACTACAATAACTACGGTAATTCCCTTTGAAACCCACACTGTTGTCTTAACTTACAAAGTAACAACCTCCTTCTTTCCTCCTTATCTGTTAGCTCTCCCTCTTAACCCCCTCCTCTCCCTCAACCAACTGTTCTTCTATCACTTGGTGAGTTGTGATTGGTTCAGCAAGAGATTCTCTGACCAATCAACTCTTTCTGGCTGATGCTTGATAGATCTGAGAGAGGCAGATTTGTCACAGCTGCCTTATTCTATGTCTCTTACGCACACACCACCCAATTCATGCACAAGCTGATACACCTATCTATACACAGACAGACAGCGTGAGCAGCTCTTTTTACGGCTGCTGCAAGCCATCTTCAGGTGAAGGAAACAAGGGGCTTAATAAAGACACCTTGCAGGCCTGATTCATCTCACAGGTTCCCCTTCAGTGAATTAGACCAAAGAGACTAGCCAAGAAAGATGACATTTTCAAGGCTTCTTGTAAACCTTATTTAAACATCAAGAAGGGCAGAGTCATTTGTGTGCAGAAGAATATTGCAGGTTGGAAGGTTGCGGCTTTTACACCCCGAACATAAACATATTGACTCAGAAATTAATCTCAGCTGACCTCAAAGCAGGCTATTTCCTGTTGTATACATAGAATTACAGGCTTGAAGAACCAGTTTATTCAATGAATGGCTTCCTTGTCAACTTTTATAATCCCTTTTCTTTGTTCCCACAACCTGATTGGGTGATGTGTGAAGAGCAGAGATTTAATAACTATTTATTTCTCAAGGTTGAATTTCTACTTTGGTGGCATTTTTTAAGGGTAGTATTCATGGCCTTAAAGGGAAGGGAACTCAGAAGGGAGCTGGGCAGGAGGGAGCCAGGGATCTCCACAGCTAGTTTTGCTTCTCCTTCCCTTTCATATGTCGGGAAAACAAAGGAGGAAACAAAGCCAACTGCTGTGGCATCCTGCTAGCTGGCAAACTCTAGCTGGAATTTGGGCCACAGAGTCAGTGGTATAGCACAATATGGCCACATCCATTGAAATAATCTTGCTGGGGAGATTGGCTAGGAGGTCCCGGACTGCTCATCAGCTCGCTGTGATGAGTTTGCTATTCATTTTGAGGGGAAAATCGCTCAGATTCGCAGTGGGTTGGACTCCACCGTTACTGCAGAATCAGAGGATGTGTCCAGTGTGCCGTGCTTAGGTCAAGTATTAATGGATGAGTTTCAATTGTTGAGACCTGAGGATGTGGACAGGGTGCTTGGATCTGTCCGTTCTACCACCACTCCGCTCGACCCTTGCCCATCTTGGCTAATTGGAAGATCTGCCAGGGGGGTTCGCACCTGGGTCCAGGAGGCTGTGAACGCCTCTTTGAGAGAGGGAGTGGTCCCTACCACCTTGAAAGAGGCGGTAATTCGTCCACTCCTTAAAAAGCCTAACCTGGACCCAAGGCTGGTGGTTAACTACCGACCAGTGGCGAACCTCCCTTATTTGGGCAAAGTGTTGGAGCGGGTTGTGGCCGGGCAACTCCAGGCGCTGCTGGATGAAACGGATTTTCTGGATCCATTTCAATCGGGTTTCAGGCCGGGTTTTGGTACGGAGACTGCCTTGGTCGCCCTGTACGATGACCTTTGCCGGGAGAGAGACAGGGGGAGTGTGACCCTGTTGATACTCCTGGACCTCTCAGCGGCTTTTGACACCATCGACCATGGTGTCCTTCTGGATAGGCTGGCTGGGTTGGGAGTTGGGGGCACCGCTTTACGGTGGTTCCGCTCCTTCCTGGCTGACCGTGTCCAGAGGGTGGTGCTGGGGGACAGTTGCTCTGTCCCATGGCATTTATGTCATGGGGTTCCTCAGGGCTCAATACTGTCCCCCATGCTGTTTAACATCTACATGAAACCGCTGGGAGAGGTCATCAGGAGGTTTGGGCTGAGGAGTCAGCAATATGCTGACGATACTCAGCTCTACCTCTCGTTTTCCACCAATCCAGGTGAGGCGGTTTCTGTGCTGAACTCGTGTCTGGACCTGATAATGGACTGGATGAGGGTTAATAAATTGAAACTCAATCCAGACAAGACGGAAGTGCTGTTAGTGGGTGCTTCACCGGACAGGCTGGAGGGCCATTTCCCTGCCCTGAATGGGGTTACACTCCCCCTAAGGGACAGGGTCCGCAGCTTGGGGGTGCTCCTGGACCCCAGTCTAACACTGGAAGCCCAGGTGGACTCGGTGGCCAGAGGCGCATTCCTTCAGCTGCGGAAATTATACCAGCTACGGCCCTACCTGGACGAGCGGAGTCTCATGACAGTTACACACGCACTGGTAACATCTCGCATAGATTACTGCAATGCGCTCTACGTGGGGCTGCCTTTGAAGACGGTCCGGCGACTGCAACTGGTCCAGAATCGAGCTGCGCGGCTGGTGAGTGGTGGGGCCGCTAGGGACCATATCAAGCCGATTCTATTTAAGTTACATTGGCTACCAGTTGCTGCCCGGGCCCAATTCAAAGTGCTTGTTTTGACATATAAAGCCCTAAACGGCTTGGGCCCTGGATACCTGAAGGACCGCCTCCTTCCATATGAACCTACCCGGCAGTTAAGATCTAGCCAGGGGGCCCTTTTGAAAGAGCCGTCCCTCAAGGAGGTAAGAGGGATGGCTTGTAGACAAAGGGCCTTTTCGGCAGCTGCCCCCAGACTATGGAATGCCCTCCCGACTGAGATTCGTCTGGCGCCGACGCTGATGACATTTCGGCGCCAGGTCAAAACCTTCCTGTTCCAGAAGGCTTTTAATTGAAATGATATCAGCTGTGGGTCCGATGGCAATTTTTTAGAGTATATATTTTAATTGCATTTTAATTGTTTTGTCTTTTTATTGTATTTTAAATGTTGTAAGCCGCCCAGAGACCTCTGGGTAGTGTGGGCGGCATATAAGTTAAATAAATAAATAAATAAATGAGCCGCAATTAGCACACTGGCCAGGTAAAATGATTAGCTAATGGCCGTGCATCATGTGACCACAAATTTAAGATAGTATCTCACTGGGGCATAAATAGAGAACATTTTGCTGGTCTGACTGTGGCCTTAGTTTCTCTTGCAAACACGGCTGACTCTGTCCTGAGCAAACAGGCACAGCTATGTTGTCTCCTCAGGCCCAATAATTCATGTCACTTGGGTAGTCATTTAAGCAATGCCAAAGAAAGAGGATATAAGAGAATGCAAGTTTGCATAAAATTTACATGTACTAAACACATATATACAAATACAGAACTTATTAGTATAATTTAAAAACAACTACAGTAACTGAAATAAAGTAGTAAGTTGCAACTAGAGTAGGCCCATTTACAGTAGGAAATGGTTTGTTTGTTTTTTTTATAAATTAATTGTTCTGTAAGTTCCCTTCACAGATTGCTGCCTTGTCGTGGCGAAGGGGCTTGAGTAATTCAGAGAAGCTATGGGCTATGCCATGCAGGGACACCCAAGACGGACAGGTCATAGTGGAGAGTTCTAACTAAACGCGATCCACCTGGAGCAGGAACTGGCAAGCCACTCCAGTATCTTTGCCAAGAAAACCCCATGAACAGAAACAAAAGGCTAAAAGATATGATGCTGGAAGATGAGCCCCTCAGGTCGGAAGGCGTCCAACATGCTACTGAGGAAGAGCGGAGGACAAGTACAAGTAGCTCCAGAGCTAATGAAGTGGTTAGGCCAAAGCCGAAAGGACGCTCAGCTGCGGACGTGCCTGGAAGTGAAAGGAAAGTCCGATGCTGCAAAGAAAAATACTGCATAGGAACCTGGAATGTAAGATCTAGGAACCTTGGTAAGCTGGATGTGGTCAAACAGGAGATGGCAAGAAGAAACATTGACATCCTGGGCATCAGTGAACTAAAATGGACGGGAATGGGCGAATTCAATTCAGACGATTATCATAACTACTATTGTGGGCAAGAATCCCGTAGAAGAAATGGAGTAGCCCTATAGTCAACAAAAGAGTGGGAAAAGCTGTACTGGGATACAATCTCAAAAATGATAGAATGATTTCAATACGAATCCAAGGCAGACCTTTCAACATCACAGTAATCCACGTTTATGCACCAACCACCGATGCTGAAGAGGCTGAAATTGACCAATTCTATGAAGACTTACAACACCTTCTAGAACTGACACCAAAGAAAGATGTTCTTCTCATTATAGGGGACTGGAATGCTAAAGTAGGGAGTCAAGAGATAAAAGGAACAACAGGTAAGTTTGGCCTTGGGGTTCAAAACGAAGCAGGGCAAAGGCTAATAGAGTATTGTCAAGAGAACAAGCTGGTCATCACAAACACTCTTTTCCAACAACACAAGAGGTGACTCTACACATGGACATCACCAGATGGGCAACACCGAAATCAGATTGATCATGTTCTCTGCAGCCAAAGATGGAGAAGCTCTATACAGTCAGCAAAAACAAGACCTGGAGCTGATTGTGGCTCTGATCATCAGCTCCTTATAGCAAAACTCAAGCTTAAACTGAAGAAAGTAGGAAAAACCACTGGGCTACTCAGGTATAATCTAAACCAAATCCCTTATGAATACACAGTGGAAGTGAAGAACAGATTTAAGGAACTAGATTTGGTGGACAGAGTGCCTGAAGAACTATGGATGGAGGCTCGTAACATTGTACAGGAGGCAGCAACAAAAACCATCCCAAAGAAAAGGAAATGCAAGAGAGCAAAGTATCTGTTCAACCCTTACAAATAGCAGAGAAGAGAAGGGAAACCAAATGCAAGGGAGATAGGGAAAGTTACAGAAAATTGAATACAGACTTCCAAAGAATAGCAAGGAGAGACAAGAGGGCCTTCTTAAATGAACAGTGCAAAGATATAGAGAAAAATAATAGAAAGGGAAAAACCAGAGATCTGTTCAAGAAAATTGGAGATGTTAAAGGAACATTTTGTGCAAAGATGGACATGATAAAGGACAAAAATGGTAGGGACCTAACAGAAGCAGAAGACATCAAGAATAGGTGGCAAGAATACACAGAGGAATTTATACCAGAAAGATCTGGATGTCCCGGACAGCCCAGATAGTGTGGTTGCTGACCTTGAGCCAGACATCCTGGAGAGTGAAGTTGAGTGGGCCTTAGAAAGCATGGCTAACAACAAGGCCAGTGGAGGTGATGGCATTCCAGTTAAAAAATCTTAAAAGATGACGCTGTTAAGGTGTTACACTCGATATGCCAGCAAGTTTGGAAAACTCAGCAATTGCCAGAGGATTGGAAAAGAATGCTCCAACTACCGTACAATTGCACTCATTTCACATGCTAGCAAGGTTATGCTCAAAATCCTCCAAGGCAGGCTTCAGCAGTATTTGGACCGAGAACTCCAAGAAGTACAAGCTGGATTTCAAAGGGGCAGAGGAACTAGAGACCAAATTGCTAACATGCGCTGGATTATGGAGAAAGCCAGAGAGTTCCAGAAAAACATCTACTTCTGCTTCATTGACTACGCAAAAGCCTTTGACTGTGTGGACCACAGCAAACTATCCCAAGTCCTTAAAGAAATGGGAGTGCCTGACCACCTTTTCTATCTCCTGAGAAATCTCTATGTGGGACAGGAAGCAACAGTTAGAACTGGATATGGAACAACTGATTGGTTCAAAATTGGGAAAGGAGTATGACAAGGCTGTATATTGTCTCCCTGCTTATTTAACTTATATGCAGAATACATCATGCGAAAGGAAGGACTGGATGAATCCCAAGCCGGAATTAAGATTGCCGGAAGAAATATCAACAACCTCAGATATGCAGACAATACCACTCTGATGGCAGAAAGTGAGGAGGAATTAAAGAACCTCTTAATGAGGGTGAAAGAGGAGAGCGCAAAAAATGGTCTGAAGCTCAACATAAAAAAAAACTAAGATCATGGCCACTGGTCCCATCACCTCCTGGCAAATAGAAGGGGAAGATATGGAGGCAGTGACAGATTTTACTTTCCTGGGCTCCATGATCACTGCAGATGGTGACAGCAGCCACGAAATTAAAAGACACCTGCTTCTTGGGAGGAAAGTGATGACAAACCTAGACAACATCTTAAAAAACAGAGACATCACCTTGCCAACAAAGGTCCGCATAGTCAAAGCTATGGTTTTTCCAGTAGCAATGTATGGAAGTGAGAGCTGGACCATAAAGAAGGCTGACCGCCGAAGAATTGATGCTTTTGAATTGTGGTGCTGAAGGAGACTCTTGAGAATCCCCTGGACTGCAAGGAGAACAAACCTATCCGTTCTGAAGGAAATCAACCCTGAGTGCTCACTGGAAGGACAGATCCTGAAGCTGAGGCTCCAGTACTTTGGCCATCTCATGAGAAAAGAAGACTTCCTGGAAAAGACCCTGATGTTGGGAAAGTGTGAAGGCAAGAGGAGAAGGGGACGTCAGAGGACGAGATGGTTGGACAGTGTCATCGAAGCTACCAACATGAATTTGACCCAACTCCGGGAGGCAGTGGAAGACAGGAGGGCCTGGCGTGCTCTGGTCCATGGGGTCACGAAGAGTCGGATACGTCTTAATGACTAAACAACAACAAGTTCCATTGATTCAATGGGCCTACTCTAGTTGCAACTTACTACTCGATTTCAGTCTGTGTGTGTCTTGTTCAGTCTGTTTCCCCACTACCAGTTGCAAATGGGAAATTTCAAGGTCCCTGCTCCAAAATTCTTGTGGCAAACTTAAACCAAACAAAATCCAATCTTCCTTGTTAGGTCAGAGAGAAATACCTCAGTAGCACTCAGAACTAACCCCTGTAAAGTATGACACATGGTCACTTTAGATACGACTAAGTTTATCTCATCATACTAGTCTTTAAAGGGCAGAGGACCATTGGATCTTTGCATTTTCTGGACTACAACTCTAATTAACCCACCTAGCATGACCAATGGTAGGATTGTACAGAAAGTAGAAGGAATGTGGTCTAAGTATTTTCGAGGCAGGGTTAACCAGGGCATAGTAACATTCCTTTGTAAATAATGTAATGACAGTAACTTCTTTGTATGATGAGTAATGTTTGTTCTTACCCTTTCCTCCTAACTATTTAATATATATACCCCCTCTTTATAAGGGATATGCATATTATTCAACAAAGACTCTGGTACTGAGGCTAGCACCTGGCTGCTAGGATCTCTTGCTAGTGTCTGTTATTAGTCTAAGACTGGTAAAGAAATAGGGGTGATGTTTTGGCAATTGTTTTCTTTCAGTCTTAGCCATTTTGAGTTTTCATGTTGGAAATGAGAAAGGCAGTGAGAAAAGCAGTTCTAATAAAACTTAAACAGGAGAAATAGAGGACCAAAAATTATAGAGAAATATATCTGTCTTTTATATATAATGTTTGCTCCTCTTTTTGTGTTATTTCTTTTTTATTGTTTGCACAGGGTGGGAAATCTCCTGTAAAACCACATTTGTACACTATTTCATAACCAGCTATAACCAGCTTTGTGGGAGCCTTAAGCACAGAAAGAAACCACACCATTACATCCGGTAGAACAAATCTATTTTTTTAAAGATTAGCTTTTGTTAATGAGGTAACAAGCTGAACTGGTCAGAGAAGGTGTGCCACTCAGTGCATTGCATTTTCCCCATCCTTGCAAGAGCGGGGTGACTATTGTCCTCCATTCCTCCCTGACAGTATCAACGCAGGGAAGCTAGACTATAAAAGCTCTTTGTGTGTCCACATAGTAGTAGTCCCTCAGCTCTGGGAGGAAGGGCTAGTCATCTGTGCGGCACATGATCCTAAAGGTAACACCACACTTAGCTGACTGGGGGGTTTCCCAATGTGTGAGGGCATCTGTGTGTTTCCCTTTGCTGCATTGTGTCATGCTGCACACCGTCAACCATTCATACGATACATAAATTTTACTATGGCTTTCTGTCTACATCAGAACTCAAAAGATGTAAGTTTATAGTGGTTTTGTATGGTACAAAACTGCCAGTTAGCACTTTGTTCTTGGTTTAGTGTTTTATTATATCTCACCTCATTTCGTCTCCTTGTTTTATTTTAAGGTATTGTCAACCTCAATGAGTGGACATATTGTGCAGAAAGCTATACATTACAATATAATATCAAAGTTCACAAACCCTTGCCGAGTTCTGGTTGATATGAGGTAATGATAGCACTGAGAATATGGCAGGCATAAGTCTACACTTAAAGACTGCAGTTGTAGATTTTTGCCTGGTCACTTTGGCAGGAATATGTATGGCATTGCCACTGACCTTCTCTTTCTGTGAGACTTATAACTGCACCCATGAAAATTCCATACTTTCACAAAAGTGGGTTATGAAAGCTCTGACAGACCTCATCAAGGGAAGGGAAGGGTTCAGTCAAGAACATCTACTTGAGATAAAGTTCCTCCAAATTCAGCAGGTCTTACTTCCAAGTAAGTTTATGTATTAAAACTGTAAACATAATTGTACAACTTGAATGAGCCAGTTTTACCTGTTTGTTCACTGACTTATACTACAACACAGACAAATGACACATACACCATTTCCGTTCCATTCTCACGTCAGTGCTGCAATATCATTTATTGATCATGTGTAGGGAAGCATCAGGCTTGTATGAATATTTTTTCACAAGATCTACCAACCAGGAGCAAAGGAAATACATGGATAATTAAGAAATTTTCATGCAAGGAAGTCGTTTTGAGTTCCCACCTTGTGTGTTACTCTCATACAGAAATCTATTCCTACTTTTCCCAGGCTTTCTTAATTTGAGCTGTATTTGTTAGGGTGGGGAGGGGTAAGGAGTATGTTATCGTTTTTATTCTTAAATAATTAGCAGTCCGAAATCCTTTGCCAAACCACTCAGATATTTTGCTCCTGTTCTTAAGATAAATCCAATTTGTATTCACTTTTTGTGACATGAAACAGCGGTGCTTATTTATCTTGAACAATGTTTTACGCAGCCTTTGTGTTTTTCATTTTAAGTTACAACTTTAATTTTTTTCGTGTGTTAAAACGAGGGTGGGTGGTGAATGGAGAGGCGAGAAGGCTGAGGGCTTATTGGAGAACTGTGTGATACTGAAAGGTTTGGGAACCGGTGATCTCTAGATCCAACTTTCAGAGCTTGAAGAAGTTCATAGTCCCTGGTTCAGGGAGCTGTTGTTCAAAATTGTAACTTTCCCCGATCTCTGAACCTGCTTTGCCTCGCAGGATTGTTGTCAGGGCAAAGCGAAGCAAGACTGCCAAGCACTCCGCGTCCAGCTCTGTGGAGAAAAGTCGGGAGATAAGCGGAACCAACAAATACGTCCTGCCCTTTGGAGGTCCCATAACGCCTTGTTTGTTGGTGTTACGGGGACAAGCTCGCCTGACTGGTTCCCCCTTCCTTTAAACAACACCTTTCTTCAGTCTCCCCCTCCCCCTCATCCCGCCTTTCTTGCTTTGATCCTACCGACAAGAGCCCTGCCCCCTTTTCCCCTCCTTCTTTTTGTCAACCGGCCACCAATGAACGGCGGCGCTTCGCCGGTGACGTACCGAGCGCGCTTTCTGTGTATGGTGGGCTTTGCCCGCAACTGCTGCCAATCCATTGTGTCCCCACCCCCCCACCCCCTTACCTCCTGGGCCAGCACGCGATTGGCCCGGATTTCAACTCTGGGACTTGGGCGCCCAGGAGTGAAGAAGCTGCGTGACGTGGGCAGCCGCTTCTCTGCCCTCCTCCTCCTCCTCTTCCCTCCCTCCTACCTCTTTCGGGGCGCGGGGGGGGGGGGGCGGGCTGGCTGGCGGGACTCTGCGGGGCGGCCCTGTTCAGCGGCTACACCCAAAGACCGGACTGGCCGGGGAGCGTGGAAGCCCCGGCCGTGGCAGCGAGCGAGCTCTCTCTCTCTCTCTCTCTCGAGCTCACCTCCGTGGGGAGGTAGAGTACAAGCGGGGCGGGTGGGCGGGGGGGGGGGCGGGAGGGAAAGGCGGCTAGTTGTTGGCTGGCCGACTTGAGGCTGAGGGGATTTACTCAGAAGGAAACCCCCCCTCGGTAAGTGCGAGCCAAGGCTTCGCAGTCTCCTCAGCTAACTCTTTGGCTGAGGCGGGTGGTGGTCTCGGGTGTGTGGCCACCCAGTTTCGTTGCCTTCTCTTGGCTTCGTGTGCATCGTCTTGAGGTCTCCCCTTCCGTGGGGTTTAGGAGGAAGGGGGGGGGCGGCGGCAGGGAAAGGAGGAAGAGAAGGCAGACCTCTCTCTCCTCCACCCCCCTTTATAATTTACTTTCCAACACTGCCTTAATTTTTGACTCCATCTCTCACCGAGGTCTTCTTATTTACCTACTAAAAGAATTCGAACCTTTGACCCAGGGAGAACTCTTGCTTGTGACAAGCGGAGCCCCTGGTGTAGAAAAGGCTGCCCATTTGGAAGGGAAAGGATGTCCTTTTAAAATGGAGAAAATCCAGACTCACGGATGGGGGGACCACACTAGTGGGATTGTGTTGTTTGCATTAGGGGTGCATGCTTGCATAAAGAAGCTGTTTGCATTTCCCCGCTTTTAAAGCGAATAAACTGGTGGTGGAATCTGATAACTTCAGAACGGGGACAAACTTGGCTGGTTTTCAGGCAAAATCCAAAGAAACAAAACAAAAGAAGACAAAAACATGTGGCACCTTAAAGACTATTATATTTTGATGTAAGTGTTCATGGACACATCCACTTCGTCAGACATATGGAAACAGAATGAAATATTGAATGAGTTTTACAAGTAGAAAATTCTTAATAATCATTGGCTCTTGGACGTTTGGTACATCTACATGAAGTAATTTATGGCCTATGTTGTTTTAGGGTACTGTTGTAAACATGCATGTAGGAGACAGAAAACAGACACCAGGCCTGAGCAAAGATGAGGGGGGATGATGTGGCCTTCTGTTACGTATCTGTAACATGATGAAATGTTTGCTGTGTGTTTGAGCCAGGGGTGAAGCATCAAACATTGGTTTTCCCAGTAATGTAGGAGAGGCTGAGGAAATGTTGAGGTGTATATGGGGAGCAACTTTATAGAATCCTTTTTTCATGTGTTGTGTTTAGAAAAGATTCTGAAGCAAGTGAGAAAAAAGGGTATAAACTAATGTTTTAATGTTATTAATTATTTTTTACTATTTGAATAGTTTACTGTTTTTAGTTTTCTATATTGTGTTTTTAACTATGTAAGCCACTTTGGGTCCTTTTTTGAGGAGAAAGGTGGAGTAAAAATATTTTTGAAAAAGGAAATAAAAATAATCTCCCTCTGAAATTTGTATGTAAAAAGCCTTTACTTCCAGAACCAGGAACCTAGGCTTGTGATTCACTGAACCCAATGTACTCCCTGTCCCTGACAGACAGGTTGGTCTTTCCCAAATGCTAAGTACTTGAATTTGCATCCACTACACCCCCACACTCCTGGTCTTTTCCATTTACCAGGAATTAATTTCCAACATACTTTACAGACAGATAATTTAAGAGCACATACAGATCTCTGGTCTGTCTCCAATCCAGTTCTCTTAGAATGGAGATTAAATGGTGTTAGAACATGGAACTGATAGTGGGGGTGATGGTGGAAGAAGACAGCAGATACAAGTAGAGATGTAAAATTTTGGAAAAATTCCATTTTCCCCAGAAAAAAAAAAAACAGGGAAAAAACGTTCTCCTCCCCCCCGGAAAAATTGACATTTTCAGAATCTCTAAATACAAATGTGTGTGTGTGTGTGTTTAAAGATGGCCTGTTGACAAGTAAGCAGAATAAGTCAGAGAAGAGAGACCAAGCTGTTAACGTCAGCTAAATTTGTTAGTTAGTTTCTTTATGCCTTTGCACAGAATACCTACTTATGTTAGAATGAAGATTTGATTTTATTAAATTTGACTCTCAGGGAACTTACATATAGAAAGTCTCAGAAGGCTTTCATCAAGGTTTTCATGTTATATAGTTTGAATACCATGTCGTAGACATATTTTTCATAATTGCAAAAGAACATATTCCACACTCCATATTTTTTTCCAGTTTTTCCAGAAAAAAACAAAAAACAATTTTGGGAAAAAATGAAAAAAAAAACAACACTGTTTTTTTCTGAGTTTTTCAGGCCTCCCCAACTCTAAATTTGAGGAAACATTGTTCTGAGATGCTACTTTTGCTTTTAGCCTAAAGTTATTTACATTTTCTTTTCAGTCTCAGTTTTCCTCTGTTCTTTGTTGAAGGAACTTCCAAGCAGAAACTGGATGCTTAATTGGAGCATGGGCCTGATTGTGCTACAGTGTGATACACTATGTTTTGTGCTTCTGTTTTTGTTTCCTGCTCTTTGTTTCTTGTGTGAGCAAGATAATGTTTGTTTATCATTGCTGTTTGCCGCCAGGGCATCTCTACCAGTGTTAAACTATAATAGCCTTTAAAATATCAGGCAAAATCCAAAGAAACAAAACAAGACAAAAACATGTGGCATTTTAAAGACTAATTGTTATATTTTAATGTAAGCTTTTGTGGACGTGTCCACTTCATCAGACATATGGAAACAGAATGAAATGCTGAATGAAATATCAGTTAATCTTTAAAATGCCAATGTTTTTGTCTTTTTGTTTTGTTTTGTTTCTTTGGATTTTGCCTGATACGCTTGCACAAACTAAGACGGTTACATCTCCCAAAACTACAGCTTTAAAGGTTCAAGAATAATTTCAAAGGATGTTGTCTAGTTTATTTTTAAAAGAGTTCTTGAAGTTTTGAGGTGTCTGTATGTGAGGCTTGTCACAGTAATGTATATGGAGTTGGCTTTGCTTTCTCCCCAAAAATATACCTTGTGGTAGTGAAAAATATATATTTGGAGCATGCTTTCAATTTCATAGAGAAGTCTCTTGAAGTTTTGTTACAGTCTCAAGCCTGTTTACTCTATTACAGTTTTGTGACTTGGTGTACAAGTCCTATGAGGCTGAGCTGATCAGTTTACAATCAGAGGTGGCTGTTTGGATGGAAAATTCAAACTGACAGCATTCAGGGATGGTGTCAAGCGTCACAGCTGCTTATCTGTAGGAAGACACAGGGCTGAAGGTTAGAACAGAGGCCCATGTTTTTTTTTATTTAAATGCCAGATGTTTGGCTGCTGTGATGACTAGATGTGTTGAAGGGGGTGTATGCATACAGTGTATGCTAAAAACTGGTAATATTTTTAGAGCTTTTTACCCAGCACTCTTGATATTCCTGAATTGTTTCCAATACCCTGATAGTTAAAGAATTTTCTGCTTCAGTATCAGCAGTTCATGAGAAGGCTTTTAAAGAAAGCGTTAAGTTTTCTTCAGTTGTATATGTTCTACCTAAATGTTATTTTCTGTCAACTGGAGTTTTGTGATTTGTGAGTTTGCTTTCCCCCCAAACTACCAGAAGTTAATCTGGTGAAAGATGTTGCCTTGCCTTGAAAGGTGGGAACTTCCTTGTATTTTTTGTTTCTTTTGCTATATTGTTGTAACTATTTGACCTATGAGCAGAGAAAGTATCCTCTACTGTTTCCCAAAGTGGGTGTGGTCCTGCCTCAGATTTAGTGAGGATAGGTAGCACCAAGAACTTCTGCATGTATTGGTGTTAATATTTATGTTTTTTAGGATCCAAAGTAATTACTATCAATCTTATTTTTTTAAATTTTTGATTCTGGATGTACGTTTGTGTGTGTGTATGTGTGTGTAAGTGATGAGATATGTGGCCTTCAACCTTCAAAGAAAGATTTGTTTTGTGTTGTTGCTTCCAGTTGCTGGTCTGTTTAACATTCATAGACAGACAATGGCAACCAAGGTTCATTTCAAAATGGTGATATGTTTGCTTGTGTTCGTCTTCTCACTGAAGATATTTTTGCAAATATACTAATGTTTATGAGTAGAATATTTTTTGAAGATTAGTTTAAAGGCATTGAGAGTTATCTCTTTCAAATGGGGAGAGTAGACCCTTCCATTTCATTTCTTCCCCTGTTCAGTTCTGTTCCTTTATAGCCAGGAATGGTGTTGGATAATTACAGATTGCATGCAAGCAAAAGAATTCTCAAATTTATTGTACACTGCACTGTATTATTAGAAGCTTTATAAACAAAATATAATTATGGCTTAGAATGTCAGACTTGGTAAATCCTTTGTCTGATCTAATTGGGGTTTTAACCTATTTCAACCTATCTCAGAAGAGAAAGGAGAATTGTTGCACAACTTTCAGGGAAATTCAGCATACAGAAGACTGAGGGAAAAAGATTGTGTGTCGCATTCTGAGAAGGTAGTGCAATAGTTAACACACTCTTTCTGCCTTTTTGACATAGTATGGAAAAGTCAAGTCCTAATTTATCAGACTTAAAGGCCTAGGTTCAGTGACTTGCTTCCTACTGTGTGCCTCTGGAAGGCCCATAGACAGGGCATGAAGACAGTAGACATGTCCTGTTGTCACTCTCCAGCAGCTCTAAATATAGAGGGTCATGTGTAGTTATGATCACCAGTGACTACAGTTAATTTTTTCTACATGAATTTGTCTAATTCCCTTTTATAATCATCTGTGCCTTTGGCCAGCACCATAACTGGTAGCAGTGAATTCTGTGCTTCGTGTGAAGAAGAACTTTTGTCTGTCAAACTACTGCAGACTAATTTAACTGGTTGGCCCTCAGAGTGTTATGCAAGACAGAAGAAAAAGTTATTTAGCTTTTTTTTCACATCATGCACAGTTATATGTGGTATGATACTTCCTCTTCGTTTTTTTGTTTTTTTAATAAAAAAGCCATCAAATATTTCAGCCTATAGTTCCTGCAGGGAAAGGCTAAAAAGTTTGACAATATTTTATTTGTCCCCCCCCCCCCCCAAAAAAAGATATATGAGAAGCTGGAAGTTTTTGACTCTCCTCTTTGTAAGTCCTATAAGGCAGAGGTCGTCAACCCCCGGTCCGCGGCCCGGTGCCGATCCGTGGCCTGAGCTGGACCGGGCCACGAAGACAGGCCTCCCACTCCCCCCGCACGCACTCCCCTCCCCGAAGCTGCTTTGCACAAGCGCACGCGTGCCAGCGCCGCCGTGAACGCTCCCCCACCCCTTCACGCATGCGCTCATGCGAAGGGGTGGGCGGGTGCGCGGGCGGGTGTGCAGGTGCTCCTGTGCATGCGCGAAGGGGTGGGGGAGCGCTTGTGCTGGTGGGCACGCGCGCGCTCCCCCACCACTTCGCGCATGCACCCGAGAGAGTGCGCACGAGCGTGGGGTGTGTGTGTGTGCCCCGCCTCCCTCAGAGGCTCAGCCAGTCCGCGGTCCCAAAAAGGTTGGGGACCGCTGCTATAAGGAACAGCTAAAATGTTTGGTTCTGTTTTTATGTTATTTCAGCCACTTGGTTGTTTGGGTTACCTTTCCTGCATATACAGCTGAGATGAAATTATAAGCACACACATATATCTGTGAAGGAGCGGTAGACCCAAAGGAGAAAGAACAGAGTGAGCTGTCCCCTCAGCTAGAGACGTCTGAGCGGGGGAGAGATATAGAAGTAGGGAAGACAATGGAAAGTGAGGAGTTGAATGTGGAGGAAGGGAAAAGAAGGAAATCAAAGGGGAAAGAGGAGAAGATGGAAATCTGTCTAGTGGAAGAGAGAGGGGGAGAAGGGGAGGAGGAGTTAATTTTGCCCATGTGGGAGGAGGATATAGGGGAGCAAAGTGGGAGGAGACAGTTCAGTGTACCAAGGAGGGAGAAAAAGAAGGAAGGGGAGGAAAAGAGGGGTGAGAAAAGAGAATATAAATATGATAGAATGCGCGGGTTGTTGGAGGACTTCCCTAATTTGAAGGTAGGAGGGTTGCTACCTGACCCGGACAAGTCTAAAGAAAAGGGGACATTGGCAGAAGCTCTAGAATGGACGGTCGTGGTCTTTCCACGGGGACAAGGTCACTCGAGGAAGGTGATTCGGCCAGACCCTTCCTTCAGCCACCCACCACTGGAGGGAGATTGGGCCAGACACCCTTGTTATGGGACAATATGCACGGTCCGGAGTGCTCCGCTGAGGAAGCCCACTGATTCATTGGGCCAGCCCCTCAATGAATCATGTCAATTTCCAGACAGAGTTATCGTCCTCACAATTTGGACAGTTACCAGATCTTAGTTGTTTTGAACCAATAGAAGTTGTTGTAGACTCACCTAATGTTAAACTAAATAAATCTGTTAACGTTCAAAAAGAGACTCAGTTGTCATTTCCCGCCAAAAAGGAGGAACTGCTTCAGATCTTTAATGAACCCAATCACAATATCCCTTCATAAATAAAATAGATGTAGGGCTGTCTCCATTGTTTGCAGGTTGCAGCACACACACACACACACACACACACAGTGATACACATGCTTATCCCCCAGGGCCTGGCAGTCTAATTACACTGTGTCTAATAAGATTTGTTCCCAGTTGTGTGAAGGGACAGACTTAAAACCAGTGGGTGAAAATTTCAGGAAAGTGGTTTATAGCTAAATGTTTGGAGAAAAATCATAATGAGATGAATGGCTTGATGATGAAATAAACTGTTTCAGGAGGTGACAGACTTTTATTCCCTCAAGTTGTTTAAACTGAGACCGGGTAGCCACTTGTCAGGGATGTTGTAGTTGTATTCTGTATTGAAGAGCTTTCTTTCGGAGAGGTTGTTTTGGATTATCTCAAGATACATTTGAAGTCTTAATTTGAGTCTAAAGGGTTAGAGGGGGTGTAATGAATGTCAAGTAAATTAAATGCATTTATCTTACAAATGAAACTTAACAGATGACGCGCCTAATTATCTCTCTACCATCTTCTTTCACTTCTTGAATTAACAACGGGGGCATTCCTCATGTGACTCCTAAATATAAGATTTAATCACAACAGTCACCCAACTGTTGCCCTGGGCACAATATATAATTAATTGAAATGTCTGCTGTAGAAGAATGCTAAGAATATGTTACTCCTGGAAAAAATCATGGGAAACTACAATAGATTCTCACCTTAAACACATGGACATTTCTCATAGCCTGTGTTGTTTTCTTATGGGTTTTATGGTGGTTTTTATGTATTTACAGTTCCAGTGTTACTGTTCTTAGTGAGTAGTGCATATGTAGCTTCTCCATGAATTTTGCTTTAGGAAATAGTTGTTGGAGATATCTAAACCATGGAAATTGTACAACTTAACTCTAACTTAATAAAGTGTTATTTATCTCACTGTGAAGCCACTTCTAATTCTGTGAGATTAGGATTCTGTAGACAGCCACTATACTGTTGAATTATGTTCCTGTTGCAATTGATGTTCACTTCAAACCCCTGAGTAGCTGTTCTACTACTTCAGAAAAAAAAACCTATAGGTGTAGCATAAAAATGCTTTTAAACTAAAGATGTAAGAGTTAGTTGGACACTAACTGATAGGTAGGAGGTTGGAGCCAGAGTTTCAGGGCTTGCTTTCCTTAATGAGTCCTTAATCCAAAACATTTAACCCTTTAAGAATAATTAGGCACTAGCATTGTATCTTGGAAACCTGTGGGTTGTCAAAGCAACAGATGCTAAGTCTGTCTTTCACTAGGGAAATGTGGAGCAGAACCTCAGTGAATCTACCACTGCCTAACCTACAGTAAGCAGTCTGTATTTCTCTCTGTGGGATAGTGAGTAAACAAAGCAGTGAAGAATTGACTTGCTGCTTGGATAAGAAGGTTAAAAAGGCCTGAGTAATGGTGGGAGTCTTCAGAGACAACATTACTGTTTTGGGAAGCAGTTTTATATTGTGAGTGGAATTGGGTTATTATGTATCATTTAGCCATTTAGTCTCAATGTCCCTGCATGGACTATAAGGCATTAATCTTTAAAGGACAAATCTAGAATGATTGGAAAATTGCATGGGTTAGTACAGAGAGCTGCTGAAGTACTGACAGGCTGGTAGTGATTAATTCCTATCCTAGTTCTGTGTACGTTGCACATTCCTGACCCCATTCTACCTCCCCCCCCTTTCCTCATCCCGCTTTGCACTAGAAGCTTTCCACTTCCTGTTTAAATTGGCTGCACACTTTTGGCTTGAAGTGACTTTCACATTGCTTGTTACAATTGTAAGTTTTGCTTTCATCCCTTATGTTTCGGCTGTTTTCTCTGCCCACACAGGTTCTGAGTCACAATCTCTTTCCATCTTCTCTGATTTAATGCAGAAACTCAATGGAAATGTTGGGCTTCAAGGACTAAGAACTTCCTTAACCCTATTAAGCAAACAAGTGTGCCCAATCTAAGGTGGGTATCCTTACATTGTTGTTTATATAGTTGGCCATTTTTCTAGGATCTCAATGTTTGGATAACTGAACAGGTAGCAAACTTCCTTTTGAGGATGGGACTTCTATATGACTTAATTTCTGTGTGATGCTTTATGCCTCTGGTCTTTACTGTGAAGCGTTTGCTTTTTTTTAATAACCTGGAGAAACACTTAAAAGATTGAAATCTGCACCTGAGAGTAATTGTGCTTTGAGTGACGGGTAGGAGCTTATAGGGCCACATTTCATTCCAATTGTTCTAATGTGATTTGTGCATGTTAAAAAAATCTTAACTGCATATACCAAGAAGTCTCTTCTCACATTACAAAAGGCATCTATGTATGTCAGAAATTGGTGTCCTTATGTGTTCAATTCTGAAATGTACAAGAAGGCCTGACTAACATGCTACAGTGCAAGAGGGGTATGCAACACGTGGCCCTTGGCTAGTATGCAACTTCCCAAGGTGCCAAATACAGGTCGTGAACCATTCCCAAATACATTTGAGAAAACACTGTTTTTGACTTAGAAAGCACTCTTGTGCCCTTAAAGGGGCACAGCAGCAGTTTTGCCTGCTTTAAGGGTCCCCTAGTACCCTGCTTCCACCTTCCACTACTTTTTTTAAATAACAATTTACCTCTAGAGAGTGCACCAAGTTAAAAAAAATCCATTATTGTAAGACAAATATGTGGGTTGGGTGCAGGAGTGGCTGTGCCTCTCCAAGGTGGAGAGGTCTCTGTACAGCCCCAAACGTCTGGCAATTGCTTGCCTTTTGTTCTGCAGACTTTGATGATAGTGATACAGCTTCTTTATGTTAGCTTAGGAAATCTATAAATTTTTCTGATATGCAAGAAGATATCCTGATTCAAACACTAATTACAGTCAAATGACATAAGTTTCTAAATAATTTTGCAGGGGCATTCTTCCATCACTAGCTTAATGTGTCTTTTTCTCCTGTTGCCACAGCACTATCTTGAGTGTTGGTCTATACACTTTAAAGCTGAAGTTTGCCAACCAATACAATCTGTGGTTTAGGTAGGCTCATAGTTCCATAAAGCTCAGTCATATGAGAGGAATGGGACAGATAAGCTGGAACAGATGAAGCTGAAGGAGGACATAGACAAATTTGTCCCAGCATCATTTCAATTTTTTTCCATTGTAAAACATTCCCATTCCATTTTAAGAGCTTCTAGTTTCAGGAATACTTGTGAAAAGTTATCACAGAAAATTATTTGAATTGCAGCTGGACTTTGTTCTTTTAAGCTCATTGTTGGAGCTATTTTCACATGCTTTTAAAATCATACAGTGTGTATTTCTACTTGGAGGTGGATGCTTGGATATAAATGCATTGATCAAGAAAACTACTTTCGTGAGATAACAGCTCCTGCATGTGGGGCTGTTTGCAATATCAGGGTGTAGTTTCCACTGCCATTTAAGATAATGTTAGGTTAGATGCAGTGAGAGCAACTGAATCATTTGGATGCAATTGTTTCCTGTTTATTTGTTTGATAATACTGTGTTATTTTTGCTTATAACTCAGATGATTTTACACTGTTGTCTGAACCAAAAGTTCTGCTTCAGCTTTCATTGTGGCACTGTGCTTTCCATCTAATGGATCACAAGTTCAGTGTAAGGAAGAAACCACATAAAGCCCATAACAACACCATCAGAGCACTCTTCGTGGTTTATGGTGCTTTATAAAATGAGACTAGGACACATCATCTGGTCAATATATAGTTTAGAGGTGATCAGAAAGTAGAGGAAGGAACAAGGAATCTGCAGCAAGAGTGTGAATAAACAGTTATGTGGTAGGAGGAGGAAAGAGGTAAAGGATGTTTTTCAGCAGTAGTCAAAAGGAAGATAAAAGGCTTGAGCAATAGCCTGTTCCATCTCAGAAATTTAGGGACAGTAATAATAGATCCAGATGTAAAACTGAAAAGATCTATACTTGTGCAATGGGGAGATGGAGAATACCTCTTTAGATTTCAGACATATATGTTCTACTTTTTAAAAGATGTCAAAGTTCCATGAATGAGAGCTAAAATAAATGGTGGCCCATAGGATGGAACTAAGAACTTGTTTAATCTATGAACCATCCATGGGAAAATAGAAAGCTGTCTTATGCTAAGTTGTCCAGTTTTGTTGATACTGACTGGCAATGCCTGTACAAAGTTTCAGACAGGAATCTTTCTTAACCCTGTTTTTATCTAAAGACACTGGTGGTAGAACCTGAGACTTTCTACACAGGCAAAGCATGGCCTTTTTTTCATGATACACTGTTAAAACCTACATTGTTGTTAAGTGCTGTCAAGTCAGAACTGAAGGTAAATGAGATATTTGAGGAGTGGTTTTACAATTCCACAACCCCGGCGAGTGTCTATGGCTATGCAAGTATTCGAACCCAGGCCTCCTGAGTCCTAGTCCATCACTCTATCCACTATAATATCGCACGGGGTTCCACTATAATACTGCATGGGGTATGCATGACCTACATATGCCGATACAAATCTACATTTTGGTACAGATAGGAATTCTATCTAATGTCAACCTTAACATTGCTGTTGTTAAACAATCAGAAGCTGGACGCCTTTGGTGAAGTACTGCAGTACATTTATACCTATCATACATTGTGATCTACTTTCTGTTCAGCCTTGATTTAGAGGATCTGGCTTGGTACAGAGATTTTAACAGCAAATGTATGGTCCAAATAGTCAGCATGGCTGGTCTTGCTCCCCTTCCCCCTCCGTTTTGGAAATGGCAGAATGGAAATACCATTGTGTTATTAAAATGTTATAAGATTAACATCTTGGTCCATTCCTGTGGTGATTAGCAGCCTCCCAGGTAGTGCAACTATTCAAACTATTCTAACCAGAAATGTGCTGCACAGTGTTGATAGAACACAATCACTAAGAATGTTACAGGAAATGTACCCTCTCACCTTGGCAGCACCTTTGAGGGAAGGATATTTCAGAACTGGTTTCTCTAGTAGTAGTCCTGGAGATGGGAGGGTGAGGAATGGTCAAGACTTAAGTTCTAAGTCTGTAATTGGGGGGGGGGGGAATCTTCCTTGGCAGGAATGTTTACATTCCACAGTGTTTGAAGAAGAACATTGAAAGGATGGGTGGGAGTGTTTTGCTAGTTATTTTGGTTTTACTACTCTAGAGTCTCTCCTCCCCCCTTCCTCCCCCCCCCCAATTCCCTTATCCCATTCTCCTGCCTCCTGATCTAAGCAAACTGGAGATGTGCCCTTGTAAATGTTAATGGAACCATCTGAGTCCCTCTTTATCATATTCAGTTGGCTTTGGGACAGTTGACCAGTGCAGTATGTACTTTAGTCATTATTTTCCTTAAAGAAATAGGGTTGTCTCTATTCTAAATGATAGCCTTTTGAATCTGCCTTCATTCCATTAGAGATATGGGATTACCTCATGTGCAGAAGATCAGAATTTAAGTCCAGAAATAAGAAATATACCTTTCTCATGCTAATTGTCATAGTTGTTGTCGATTTGGCTTGTAATTTGAGCTGGCCAGGGGAAGCTCTTCTGTTGATGGTATAGTTTGTATAAACCGTATCTAAAGAGGTACCAGCAGGGTTTTGAGAGGGTATGGAAAGAGAGGATAAGTGAAGTAACTGGGCAAAAAGAGTTGTGAGGTCTGGGTGTCTGTGCAGTAAAAGACAAAAAAGACACAGAGGCACTGATGCAAACCAGAAAACAAGTCTACCCCAATATAGTGCTTTTTTTTTTTACTGCGTAGCACCTCATAAAGTGCCTATTAACAAGAAGCCTAAATTTCATTCTGTATTGTACATTGCTGCTCTTCTGTTGTTTTGCCATCACAATTAATTTTGATCCTTTTCAGGGTTTTCTAGGCAGAGAGTACTCAGAAGTTGTTTACCATTCCCTTCTGGGGGCATCCTGGGACTGTGCAGCTTACCCAAGGCCACACAGCCTGGTTCTTCTGGGCTGCATGGTGGGTATTTGAACTCTCAATCTCTTAACTCTGCAGCCAGATACCTAACTGACAGATGGGGAAATAATCAAGGTTTCCCAGTGAATTTATAGTAGCACAGTGACTGGGATCCTGGAGTGGTAAGTCTAGCCTCTACTGACTGTTAGTTTCTGAAGAAAACAACAGTCTTTTAGTATGATGAGATGAGGCAGGACATGGGGCTGCTTTCTGTATTAGACTGGAATTGATGAGAATCAGAAAACTACACCTCTGGGATTCTTTTTCATCTGAGGGGGAAATACATTATATTGCCTTCAAGATCAAATTAGAAAAGCTAATTGCTTTCTATTTGTTTGAAGCTTTCTGAATGGGTGCGAAACAGAAACAGACCCTTGTCATGTTATCTGAGGTGTTCTGAGAAGGATGCCTGTGGAAGTTTCAATATATTCCTTGTCCTATATTTATTTTGCAATAATTAACAGCTTTATTCATCTTGAATGACCCACTGCACATTAGGCCATTTAGATTCAGAGGTACACCTAAAGTTGATCCACAGTTAATAGGTAATGTTTTTTTTCAAAAGATCCTATCAAATAAAAAGCTGCTGTTTGCTGACTGTAGATTATGGTACCTATTTGCAAAAGCTATTGTGTAAAATAAATATAAGTCCTTGTTTACCATAAGTACTATATCTGCTTGCATATTGGCTTTGAGCCACTTTGATATTGTGCAGAAACTGGTGCCTTTGCTGTGCCTTTGCACTGTGTGAATGTCACATAGGCTTCTTGTTTGGTTGGTTTTAGAAAGCCATGGTTTAAGCATGTATGCGGCATCTTAAATGTGAGACTTCCCAAAAATCTCCTTTTGAGGCAGCATTGCCATTTTTTTTAAAAAAAGTAGTAGAATCAAGCTCATTGCAGTAGAAATAAATTCCCAACTTGGTTGGAGAATGCCATTGCATTAGAATTTGTCCATTCTTTTCTGAACTACTTGTTGTGGCACCAGTTGTTGTGTTGCCAGCCTCATGCCTCTGTCCAAATACTCCCAACAACACACAGAGTCTAAACCTCTGGATTTTACACAAATTCTTAGGAGAATGTCCTCCACCTCCCCAAAAGGCACTTGACACTCTTGACCAAGTCTCTTGCGTTTGTGATGAGCTGTAGGACAGCACAAACCATCAGGGAAAGTTTAAATTAGATTTAGGTGGTGCTGGGGGACAGTAGCTCTGATCCATGGCGGTTGCGTCATGGGGTTCCTCAGGGTTCTATACTGTCCCCCATGCTATTCAGTATCTACATGAAACCGCTGGGGGAGGTCATTAGGAGGTTTGGGCTGAGGAATCAGCAATATGCTGATGACACCCAGCTCTACCTCTCATTCTCTACCAATCCAGGTGTGGCAGTCACTGTTCTGAACTCATGCCTGGACTCGATAATGGACTGGATGAGGGTCAATAAACTGAGGCTCAGTCCAGACAAGTTGGAAGTGCTGCTGGTAGGGGCTCCGCCAGATAGGTTAAAGGGCCATTTCCCTGCCCTAGACGGGGTTACACTCCCCCTAAAGGACAGGGTCTGCAGCTTGGGGGTGCTCCTTGACCTGGGTCTGACCCCGTGTCCAGGGGTGCCTTCTTACAGCTGCGGAGAATATATCAACTTCACCCTTACTTGGATGAGCGGAGCCTGGCAACAGTCACACATGCATTAGTAACCACCAGACTGGACTATTGCAATGCGCTATATGTGGGGCAGCCTTTGAAGACGGTCCAGCAACTGCAACTGGCACAGAACTGGGCTGCGCGGCTGGTAAGTGGTGCCACTGTACAGACTCATATCATGCCGGCTCTGAAAAATTTACACTGGCTGCCGGTTGCTGCTCGGGCCCAATTCAAAGTGCTTACTTGACATATAAAGCCCTAAACGGCTTAGGACCTGGTTACCTAAAGGACCACCTTCTTCCATATGAGCCTGCCCATACTCTAAGATCAGGCCAGGAGGCCCTTCTGAAGGTGCCATCCCAGAAAGAGGTGAGGGGGATGGCATGTCGAAATAGGGCCTTCTCGGCTGTTGCCCCCCAACTTTGGAATGCCCTCCCTATAGAGATCTGCCTGGCTCCGACACTTTTGGCTTTTCGGCGCCAGGCAAAGACCTTTCTGTTTAGCCAGCATTTTAATTAAATAGTATCCTTTAGCTGGCCGTATGAGCGGCAGGATTTATTAATGATAAATTGACTGTTTTAATATAGGGTATTATTATAATATTTGGTATTTTTAATGGTTTTAATGTTTTTCTAAAGTTTTAATATTGTTGTACGCCACTCAGAGACCATTGGTAAATGGCTAAAAAAAATCTTGTAAATAAATAAATTTGTGAATGTGTGCTAACTGGTGATTTTGAACCTACCAGAATCCCAACGAGGCTACGTTCTTTGAGACTTCATGAAGTCAGAAAGCCACTTAAGCCTTAGAAGGCTTTTTGTATAGATAGTTGATAGGGAGGCAGCATGATCTAATATAGTAAAGGAAATCTGTGGGTGCCATCACATACTGGGGAGCCCTTGACGCCAGGTGCTGTAAGGACAGCTAGCCCTGTCTCAAATAGCAGAGGGGTAACTCAGACCTGGGCAGCCAAAGGGTGTTTATAGCCTAGCCTCCCAATGCTGGAACTGTAGTGAGGAATGGAAGACAGCAGTCCCCGTCCCCCCCCCCCCCCAAGGGATGGGGAAAGCTTCCGCATAAATTCCACATAAAGCTTCTAGCATAAATTATTTTTCTGACCAGGCTAGCACATTATAATTCGATAGACAAGTGACTCTTTAAGACTATAGGTTTGAAAGTTCAGGATCCTTTGTGCAGTTTCTTTCAATATCCATGACTCATACTAAGTGGCTACCATGACATTCACGAAACAGAGTGTGTGTGTTTTATACAGCAAATACTCTGTCCAGTACAGGATGTGACACTGAAAATGCCCTCTCTTCCACTCTATATCAGTTGGGGCATCTTGTGCTGAAATTTCTTGGGTCATTTCCTTGTTCCTCCTTACTGGTTGCACATTGGCACTGTTCTGAGACATGTGTTGCACTTGTAGGGTGTGGGTTGTCATAATGTCTGGCAGTCACTGTTGCTGTGGGAACAGGATAGAAAAGAGTTTACAACTGTCCTTACGTATGGCTATGGAATTTACCCTTCTATGTGCAGTCCATCAAGCCCCTGGGCAGAGGCTTTTCCTATTGTGTCATTTGAAATCCAGGAACTAGACAGACAATGATCCTCAACCTTTTCTATGTCAGGTGTCATGCTGCTATTTTGTTGTTTGACCCATTTGTCAAAGGAAAGTTTGATTCACTGAATGACAGTTTGGGCCTCAAACCCAATCACTAATGGCCAAAGTCAAACCCTCATTACCCAAAAGGAAATCCAGTAGAACTTAGCTAAAAATGCTGTGAGCACAATGCTCCGGGTATGCAAAGGCTTCAGGGCTAGTGGTCCTCTCAGGAGTACTACAAGGTGCCTTTACTCTCAGTTGCAACCATGGGGGAAAACCATGGGGTGTTTGCTGTAGCAAGGATATAAGAGAGACAGAGCTGTGACCATGGAACTTGTGGTCTGCCACCACCCCTCTTTCTCCCCAGAACTACAGGTAAAATTAGTTGTGGCACATAAAAATCATGTTGATATGACATATGTGAAATATGAGAACTTAGAGGGAGAGATGGTGATAGACACATTTTTAAAAAAAGAATATTGTAGGAGGTTAGAGCATTTGGTACTGATACTGAAGAGATCTGCATATAAATCCCAGTTCAGACATGAGTAGCTGAGTTTGGACCAGAATCTTCAACCCAGCCTACTTCCCAAAACAGTTGTGAGGATAAGAGAAGTCTTTTATGCTATACTTGGTGGGATAGCTCAGGTACTTGGCTGCAGAGACAGAGGTTGGGAGTTCAATGCCTCACTATGACTCCAGGGAGAAGAGCCAGCCTGTGTGTCCTTGGGCAAGCTGCACGGTGCGAGTACCCCCCACCCTGAAGAACAGAATGGTAAACCACTTCTGAGTACTCTTTACCTAGAAAACTCTGAAAAGGGTTGCCATAAGTCAAAATCGATTTGATGGCACACAATTGTTATTATTATTATTGGTTTACATAGGAAAAGCTGGAATTAAAACAAAACTCTCTTTCTCAGAACAAAATTTGTCATTTTTTCCTACTTGGTAGCTGACAAAGCCCAATCCTTTCATATTTCTTAATGTTGTAGGCATGAAGTTGGGTTGGAAGTTTGTGATGAATAAGCATATTACTATCTCTCTCTCCCCCCCCCCCCAATTTTCTCATGCATCATCATGTTTATGGTGATTCCCCCTTTCCCTTCCTTGGAGATGTGTCCTGTGATGTCATCCTCTCCCACACTGATCTCCCCATTCTCTTCTGTCAGCACTTTGTATTTTTGAGCCTTCATTTGTTTACTCAAATGGAACTTATTTTGCAGTTGGAAAAGCAGGAGGATGCTGAGATTATGCTTTATTTGGCCATATGCATGTTTACATGGTTGAGCTTGTGATGATCAGATTTTAGTTTGTGTTTAATGAATGGGTAGGTCAAGCTCTAGACAAGCTATTACAAAGGTAGGTTTATGGGAATCTGAGCCTATGTATCTACACACAAGAGAGAAACCTATGATTATTGTAGGGCTTATGCTGCTGCTAACAGTTTTAGCAACATGCAGTTGGATTTCCATGCAGAGCTGGATCAGGGTTGCACAGGCAAGCCAGAGTTGCCACCCATTTGCTTCCAGTTGCAGCCAGAACACCGCACGCATGGGGCCCCACCTCACACTAGCGGAAAATTAGAGGCAACGTTGCTTACTAATAAAAAAAGGTGATTTATGAATCAGTCAAATTTCCATAACTGCTTAGAAGAAAACAATTTTTTCATGGAATTTATACGTATGTTGCAGTCAGCATCATCTAGGCAGATGCTTTCTCCTATGGAGAAAGAAAGGGGAATGATGTTAGAATGCTTCTGTTTTTATAAACGCTTGTTTTAAATATATAGTTTTTAAAAGTAGAGTGACTACTTATGGAGCTTATTTGGATTGATCAAAATACATCTCTTTCTTTTAACCAATTAATGTGAGCAACTAAGCATTACAGATGTATTTCTAACCTCTTCTGTTCCCAATAGGTCACTGTTTCCTCCTTCCCTTGTTGCCACCTTTTCAGTCAGCAGCACCATGGATAGATGATCTTGGCCTTGCCCCCGCCATGCTGCAGGTGCGTGGCCGCTACCTGCTGCTCTTCCTGGGAGTGCAGCTGGTGGTGATGGCACTGCTGTACTGCGAGGGCTACCGGAAGCGTGTTGCCTATTTCCTAGGCATTTTCTACAAAGGGAGCACATTGACAATGCTGGCCAGCCTACACAATGCCTCACTGGCAGGGGATGTCTATGCCAACCTCAGCCTGATTGCCCACCCCCCACTGCCCCCGGAGAATCTTCCATACTGTCCAGACATCTCTCCTTTCCTTGGTAAGAGAGCCATGGCTCATGTATTTTCAGCCCTGCTGGCATTTGTTTCAAGACTTCAGTAGTGTTGGCTGGTGCAGGACTTTAGGAGTAGAAAAACAGTATTCATAAGGTACCCTTCTTTTTAACCAGTCAGTGGTGTATGTAGAAGGTGACCCAAGCATTATCAGTTAACTTTGTGGGAGAAGGTAAGCATGAGAAGGTGGAGTAAACTCTGAACAAGCTTTTGGAGTTATTCTGTTTCTTAATAATTTGCTATCCTTCGATTGGGGTTTGATATAACTGGAGAGCTTGCACCAGCTTTACATTTCTTGCTATTCTGATGAAAGAGAGCCAGAATTGTGTGTTACTGCAGCTTTATCACAAGAGCTCTGCTTAGTGAGTAGAAGTGTAGATAATAATGGGAAACATATTTGGGATCTGGACTTATCCTGAAAATGAGCTTGATTAAAACACTAAGTAGTTTGTGAATTGACACAAGTGGTTCTCTGTGTTTTGCCTCCGTTTTTCCTAGCACAGTTATTGAAAACGTTTTAACACATAAAAGCTTGAAACTATGACCAGAAAAAAAAGAGGTAGAACAAATAAGGAAAGAATACTGGAAAAGATAAGGAAATTAATTGTGAAAGCTTATTTTAGTCTACAATGAAAATGTTTTGAGTTTTTCATTGGAATTTTGGTGCACTGTGAGGATCACCTCCAGTTGTGCTGACACACCATGGTAAAAAAAAAAAAAGATTGATAGACCATCTTCACTTATTTACAGGAGGCCCCATTCGAGTGACCTTCCCCCCAGGCCTGTCCCTGGAAGATATTATCCGAAAGAATCCCTATGTGAGCAAAGGGGGGCGTTACCGTCCCCCTGATTGTGATGCCCTCCACAAAACAGCTGTCATTATTCCCCACCGCAACCGGGAGCAGCACCTCAAGTATCTGCTGTACTACCTTCACCCTTTCCTGCAGCGGCAGCAACTCAGCTATGGCATCTATATCATCCACCAGGTACATTTCCCTAACACTTTATGAGGCAGGAATCATGAGCAACTGGGAGCACCTCCTGTATTGCCAGCACAATCCTAGGAAGGAGTCTGATATTGACATTAAACCTGGGAGTGCTGCTTCTTTTTAGGGACAAGAGGAAAAGAGTGCAGATGGCCCAGCCACAGTTTTCTGCGAGAGTTCATGGTAGTGTTCATAGTACTATCTCTCAGCCTCTGCATTCATGTGTGATTTTAATTCTTTTAGGAGAGCAAGCTGCAGAGGCAATAGTCCCAGCACTCAACTTTATTTATTGGTAGTTCTTATGTGCCATTACCTTGAAACTAGGGACGTGGTGGCGCTGCGGGTTAAACCGCAGAAGCCTCTGTGCTGTAAGATCTATAGATCTGCAGCTGTAAGATCGAATCCACGCGACGGAGTGAGCACCCGTCGCTTGTCCCAGCTCCCGCCAACCTAGCGGTTCGAAAGCATGCAAATGCAAGTAGATAAATAGGGACCACCTCGGTGGGAAGGTAACAGCGTTCCGTGTCTAAGTCGCACTGGCCATGTGACCACGGAAGATTGTCTTCGGACAAACGCTGGCTCTATGGCTTGGAAACGGGGATGAGCACCGCCCCCTAGAGTCGAACACGACTGGACAAATTGTCAAGGGGAACCTTTACCTTTACCTTTTATGTGCCATTAAGTCTTTTCCAAGTTATAAAAATCCTGTGACTTAATGACCTCCAAAGAGTCCTGTCATTAACAGACCCGCTTAGGTATTGGAAATGAAAAGCAGTAGCACGTGGCCAAGCAAGGCTGGGTTTTGTGTGTGTGTGTTCAACAACAAAAGAGGGCAATTGTAGTCCTTCAATTGCTGCAGTAACAGACACAGAGCAGTTGTTCCATCCAAGTGTTTCAGTGAGTTGTACCTTTTTTGGTGCCATCAGCTCTAGGGAGGTGGTGAAGAGCTGGCTGCAAGGCAAAAGATCCCAGCAATTGTGCTGCAGAAGGAGAGATGGGATTGGATATTGGAAGTGACTGAGTGACCAGCATTCATTGGCACAAAATACTTAACTAGCAGGATATAAGCTGGGGAATCTTGGTTGTTGAAGAATAATTTCTTACTCCTGGAACTTATTGAGCTGAAGAGCCCATCATGAGCAGGATAGAAAGAAGAATGAAAAAGGAGTAGCATAGGAGAAGGGGTGCTATTTTGCTTAGTATTGGCTACCCCAGATGTGAATATCCATCATGCTGCTGATCATTATAGCTGCAAAATGCAGTTGGATTTAAGATTTGACTGTTAGGTTTTGGATTCGGGTATTGTACTGGCAACTTTTAGCCAGAATGACCACTGTATGAGAGAAATGTTGTCAAAGATGTAGCTGTGTTAGGCTGTTACAGAGAAAACAACAAAGAGTCCTGTGGCACCTTTAGGACTAACAAGTTTCATTTAGCTTGAGCTTTCATAGACCATAGCTCACTTCGTCAGATGAATAGCATACAGCTTCAACAGACAGATAATTTATAGAGTAATGGGGAGGGCAGGAGAATGAAATGGAAGACGTCCAGCATGGCATAGCTATTGACTGACCATCACCATGTTGGACCTATTGGGTTTCCATTATATTTCATGCTTCTACCTTCCCCATTCTAGAAATGTTTGTCCTCTGAAGCTGTTGTTTTTATGTGACTTTAAGCTTTATGTGACTCCAGCTTATAGCAACCCTAATGGGGTTTTCAAGGTGTGTGAGATATTTAAGGGGTGGTTTCATCAGAGCCAGCCCTTGGAAAGTTTCCATAGCTGAGTGGGGATTTGAACCTGGGTCTCCCGAGTCCTAGTTCATCACTCTGTTCATTACTTACAATGGCTTTCACCTGAGACTGAAGTTACACACTGTGCATCTAAAGCAGCAGGCCACAATGTATGAAAGTTATGACAACATCCCCCCTCCACCCCACATCTCAACCTTGTTAAAGGTGCCACAGGGCTGACTATATGAGAGAGAAGCTCTGTAGGGAAACTTAATATAGGATGCATGAACATGTGTCTGTATTTCTCTGATGTAAGCTTTGCCCATCTCAGGCTGAGAACTACACTTTTAACCGAGCCAAACTCTTGAATGTGGGCTTCAAGGAAGCTATGAAAGATGAGGACTGGGACTGTATATTCTTCCATGACGTGGACCTCATCCCCGAGGATGATCGCAATTTGTATACCTGTGACCGATTTCCTAAGCATGTGGCAGTGGCCATGGACAAGTTTAGCTACAAGTAAGCTTATTAACTGTGATGGGGGAATGAGTTCCATCAGATAATTCCTTGTGATTCACAAAGGTGAATGACATGGAGGCAAGAGGGCTACTCTACCTCCTGCCAGTTTGAGGGCTCCCAGCCCCATAATTCGGCTGGGGATTTTCCCACCAAATTATGGGACTGGGAGTTCCTTAATTCTTAAAATCTCAATTCTCCAAGACCAACTTTCATTAATTCTTTCTTTCTCATAATTGTCTTCACTAGTCTTATTCCATTTGGTTGTGTACAAATTGGTACCTGAATCATCTTATTTTCCTCTTCCTCCCCTTTTGTTCTTTTGTATTGTGTTCATTAAATGGCATGACTATTGAAGCAGGGTTTCTGGTGTGTATGTGTGTGAATTCTGTATGGGAAATTTTAGATTCATGTATGTCTTCCAACTGAGATTCTATACATCTGGGAAATCCTATGAACACAGGGCTACCTGCAAGGCTTCCCTGAATATTACTGTCCTTACATATTTTGGCAGGCTTCCCTATAAGACCTACTTTGGAGGCGTTTCAGCACTCAGTCCAGAGCAATATATGAAGATGAACGGCTTTCCTAACAACTACTGGGGCTGGGGTGGTGAAGATGACGACATTGCAGTTCGGTAAGGATCTTCCTGGTAAAGGTAGACCTTGGTGCTTGAAGATCAGTTTTCAGACATACAGCACCCTGTCATTCAGATGGAGGTCAGTCAACTTTCAGTGCAAAGGTATAAGGTGATAGTGGATGGAACCTCAAGTCCTGGCTTCTGGTATTTCTCTGTTTCTCCAAAATTTGTCTCAGAGCATGGGAAACATTGAGAGGGACGTTAGATTAGGGAGGAAGCCAGGGTTCTTGTATTCTGTTCTTGCTGTTGGGCAAAAATGTAATTGTTTGGTGGTGCTGAAACAATGCATTATATTGGACTAGCATGACTGCTAAGGCACTTCTACGTGCTTGCTGGACCGTACTGATGTTGTAATATCTATCCCATTTCCTATAGGGTAGCACTGAGTGGAATGGTTATCTCTCGCCCATCTATTCAGTATGGCCGCTATCGAATGATCAAGCATGGACACGACAAAGGAAATGAACAGAATCCGAAGAGGTGAGTACTAGAGAGGACTATTTGGGGAGGAAAACTGGCTTAGCTTATCAGATAAGCACACTTCTGTGTAAGACTAGATGGCCAAATGGAGTTTTATCTGTAGAACACCACCCCAAATAATTTTATCCCTTGCAGCTGCCTTAACAGAACCCTCTGGGACAGGTTGCATACCCATTGAAGATGGCACTACAAATGAGTGGCACATAAGGAGTTGCAACCTTCAGTCTGTGCTTGTGGTGGTAAATGAAGTCTCTAACATTAACTGAGCTGATGTGATGGCACTTAAGGTTAGGTTGCTCAACCAGCTGCAGTTCAGCTTCTGGGAAGGAAGGGAAAATTCCCAATTTAAAACATGTTGGGATATTGGAAGAAGCCCTCAGATGTAGAGAAACGGAAGAATAGGGGGTCCAGGGCAGTTAGAGCTAGATAGGCCCCTTTGCTTTTCTACTGAGATCCTTCCCTGATCCTCGTGTATCTCTGGGGTGCCAGATCTTGCCAGTGCACTGTAGTTGCAGTGCAAAATAACTTGGGCTAGAAGTTGTCACAGAAAGCTTGGCTGGCTAGTTCAACCCATTAAGTGAAATAGCCTGCAGCATCACCCAGTGCTGCTTGGTCCTCACCATGTCATTCAACTATAATCAGAGTATAAGCCACATTGTCGAAATCTCTGACCAAGCTTTCCTTTGCATCACTGGCACCTTGCTCCAGAGTGTCCAGGCCATCGTTTTTTGTTAATGCATATCTCTTGTCTGAAGGAAGAATGGTAGTCCCGCCCTGGTCTTCCTAGCTCATTCCTTCAACTCTGTCCTTGTACATATTGTTAACCTCAAAGCCATGTTCTTTAAGCCACAATATCTTAATCAACGGCACTTTTCTTTGTGTCCCCTCCCAACATGTACCTCTTCCTGATCTTAAGGTATGAATTTGTTCAGAGTACCCATTCTGTTATTGGTAGTTGTTTTTAGATCATTTGGGGGTGGTTTAGATGTGGATTTTTTAAAATTTCTTTTACTAAAAAACATGACTGTGTTCTCTTGCTTACAGTGTTGTGTTGCAAACCCACCTCCCCCATAAAAACCCACAATTTTTAAAGGAATTTAATCTAAAGAGTATAATACCTGTCTCCTAAACTATGAATACTGGAAGCTATGCTATTCTTGGTAGCAAAAGAGTGTGAGTTCTTGAATCAAATTTTCCCCGTGGCTTTCTTCTGCAGATTTAACTTGCTGGCTAAGACAAGGAGAACATGGAAGCAGGATGGTATGAATACACTGGAGTATCTCCTGATCTCCAAAGAGTTACATCCCCTTTACACGAACATCACTGTCTTCATTGGCACTGAGAAGGGAATGCGCCGTTCGACGTGATGTACTTGTTACAGAGTGCCATGGAGACAGGAATCTCACCTTGTCACTGCTCCAGGACTGAGGAAACCAAAGAATCCACAGCGGGATATACAGCCCCGAGCAGTGTGGCTGCCATGTGCGGACTGCAGGGTCCAGCAAGGTGCTAGGTGTGTGTTCTGGAGACAGAATAGAGACTCACCACAAGATTCCCTCCCATTTGCCCAGTTTTTAATCTTGGGGTGTGGGTGGGATCAGATCTTTTGGGACTCAGCTAGTGGGATGCCTTTCATATCTTGGTTGAAGAGGTGGCAACGTAGCTTGACCAGAGGAGCAGGACTGTTCTTTGCAGTCTGAATCTCCACAGCTGCTGTGCCATGGTTTGTCTTTCTTATTAAAGTGCAATTTATTTTAAAAATCATGGCTAAGTGGCGGTTTCTCTTCTTGCATCAGAGCTTAGGAGGAAGTTGTTGGAGGCCAGTTCTGGCTAAAGCTGCACTTTTTGCCAGTACAGAAGAGCCGGGACCTAGTTGGCTGAAAAGCGAGAGGCTGGGTGAGAGTCAGCACTGACTGTTCAGTCTCTATCACTGATTGGCAAGTCAACACAGTAGCACCAGGATGGTTTTGTCTCAGCAAGGAAATAAATCATGATGGAGGATATTGTGGGCTTGTATGCATATTGTTAGGAGTTTCTAGGAAGACATGGTGGAATGGCAGACTATGTTCTGCTTCTTCCATCTTGCAAGGGCATTTGCTTTGAAGAGCCCTTTTGCATTCTGTTGTTGAAATCTTGCTGCAAAAAATGATTCTGATGAGATTTTTGCCCTTGGATGAATAAATTTTAAGGTCGTTTGCTTCTTGACCTGTGGGGGTTCAGCTGGTTATCTGAGTAGGCAAATGTAGCGATCCCTTCCACAACAATATCTGTTTTCTCCAGGAGCAGGTCCCTCATTGCTGCTCTAACCAGGTTTCCATGAAGCCCGATTTCTGTAATGCTGTGGGATTTGCAACAATCACAAATGGTGAAGCAGGTGTTATAGATATTTCAAGTTGAAATTATCTGAAAGCACTTGTAAAACAAAAATAAGTGTCTAAACTCTCATGATTTGTTTCTGCGTTTGGAAATTAGCCCTGTCATTCTTGGAAGCCAGAGGGGTCAACCAGTTAGCACTGATCAGAAAATAGGTGAAGATAGCTGTCATAAAGTTCCCCCATCTTTTGCTGTTCAGTGGATACCCTGTCAGTCTTCACTAAACTTCCAAATTCCTCCAACAACTAAAGGGATCTGTTGTGCAACTGTTTGATGCAGCTGTACTTTTTGTAAATATGTTGAAGTATTTTAAACATTCCTCAGAAGTGTGGATAACAGAGGCAGAAGACATAATACGAATTGTATTGAAATGTTTGAGATGTTAAGAGCTTGTTAAGAGCTCTGCTGGAACAAACTGAAGGTCCATTTAATTAAGTATTCTGCTTCCAAGAAGCTAGCCAGGAAACTGCAGTGTGTGGGGCAAATAAGTGGCACTGTGACAAGATAAAAGTGGCATTAACTGACTCACCCTGGTTGAAGGAGCGGCATGGTAGTTTGTCCACAGCAGCAGTCTGAACTCTGTAGTAGTTCTACTAGAGTGCTATCCAATTCAGCATATGCGGACATAGCAAACTGCCAAGAAAGCCCAAGAGTTGGCATTCTGTTTTAAGATTTTTTAAAAAATGAAGGGACTAGTTAAAAGGAAGCTGAAGAGGGATCATTGAGGGCATCAAACCCAAGCTTTTGGGATAGAGGCTTAAAACCACAATCGAAATTTGTCTAGGATATACACTGCACATTAGGAAGTTGAAGGGAATACCAGTGTGGTTAATGACCATAATCAAGGAAGCAATAAAGCCAAGAATGCTTTCTTCTAAGAGATAATGAGAAGACATTCTAGTAGGTTGCTGAAACATTATGACTAACTGCTACCTTCTGTAAAGACATAATCCAAGAGACAGTAGAGATGTTAAATGACAACTGAATAGAAGATGCATTAATGAAGACAGGGAGATTAGAAAGAGCTGAATGAATGGAGGGCATTAAATATACTGCTATTTCTGAACAGAACTTTCAGGGAAATATCTTGGAAAATTAGACAAATACTGATGAAGTGACATTGCAATACATATTAATTTTTAAGAAATCTCTAGATTCAGATGATACCCACTCCAGCATTGAAATTAAGGTCATGTTTTTCAAGTATCTTTAAAGAGTTGCTTAAGAAGAATCAGCATGGCTTCCTTGGGGAAAGGTTTTAGCTTCCCAACTTTTTGGAAGTTCTTGTAGCATGGCATGTGGATGGCATGACAGTTGATTATTCCACACTGTCTCTACTGATTGCCAAATCTCTTTTGAAACGTTCCTAAGTGTTGATTGGTATGTCTAATGAATTAGTGACTTTTCTGAACATCAGAAAGGAGAAGCAGGTGTACACATTTCACCACAGAGCACTGGTTCCCAAACTTGGGTAACCCAGGTGTTCTTAGACTGCAATTCCCAGAAGCTTTCACCACCAGCTGTGATGGTCAAGGTTTCTGGGAGATGCCATCCCAGAACACCTGGGCTACCTAAGGTTGGGAACTACATCCATAGAGGGCAGCATGGAATAGATTCCCACAAGATTTCTCCTAGGATGGATGGTTTTTATCTCTTCATAACCAAAATTGATGAGGGATTATCAAGTTCTGGATAATCAAAACCTAAGCAAACTATAGTGTTTTGAAGAGTTCTCTCCAGAGTGGCAAATGAGGTTCAACTAAAAGTATGGATTCATTCTCTGTCAGGAAAACAATGATTTCACATATGCACTGCTATTCAACTAGAAATCTTAGGCTTTTTGTGGATATATGAAATTATGAACCCCCCCACACTGATGATAAATGACTTCCAGGTAGGGATAAGGAAAGGGACTGAAAATAAAACTGCCAGTGGTGAAATATCTTCACATATATTGACGCTGCAGGCATATTGGGAATCTTGGGAGTGCCACTGTCAGCTAGTACTGAACTAGATGAATTACTATCAATCAATACAAAGCAGCTTCCAGGTTTTTTTTTTAATAAAGCAACTGGCATGGTCTGTAGAATTAGCAGAAGTTGGTAAAATTAAGGTATGATTTTGAAGAACTGACTAGAACAGTTTCTTTTGCCCTCATCATATCTTAATTTGGTATCAGGCAGTGTCACTGACTGACAGATGATTCGGGACAGGCGAAGGTACTTTGCACAATGTGACAACAGCCACTTGCTTAGGTAGTTTTAAAATATTAAACACATTCATTCAGGATAAGAATACCAGTGGTTACTAATCACAACAACTATGTAAAACCACCTATCGGTGCAATTTGCCATAGGGTGGGGAAGGTTATTGCCCTTCATAAGTCTGCATTTCTGCTTTTCAGACACCCATATGGCCACTGTGGGAAACAGCATGCAAAACTATATGGACTTCCTGCTCAGATCTAGCAGCACTCCTTTATTGTAAGGTGTCGTATTTTGATCATCTTGACCACAACACAAGATTTGTGTAAAAGTTTGATTACACTGACAATTTTATTTTTAAATCACTTTCCTCCTACTACAATATAGTTGGGCTAGAGAGAAAACTGGTAGACTTCATGCAATCTTTAGTTCAAACAATTTCTTACCACTAGCTGGACACTAGCTGCCTCAGCTTTTTGCTGGGGAGTAAGAGGAACATGATTGTCCCAGTCTGCGAAGTATTAAAACCACAGCAGCTATGGTCTTGTGCCTTCCTATCTGCATTGCTGTGCAATATTCCATGGCAGAATATTGTAATCCTGTTTCCTGAAACCATATTTGTAGCCCTGCTTAGTTGGTTTCTGGTTTGTGAAAGTCTTTACAACTGCTGCAAGGGTGCTTAGGATGGTCTGAAAAGCCCAGCAAGATGTGCAATGGGAGAAGGGTTGTTGCATGCCTTTGGACTAATGGCTTGCCTACTGGAACACTAATGTACCTGCTTTATTCATGTAAATATTTGAGGCATTCTTGCCTTTTCCCATGGTCGTTTTCTTTGTCCTGCACCTGGAGCTGGAAAAGGAGAGGTCTCTGTCCACACCTCACACCGTATGTGAGGAAGAATACTGGAAAATCAGGTTGCTTGTTCACATATGGAGCCTACATATGAGCAGGAATCTCCCCTCATCAGTAATTGCGTACAGAAAATCATGCCAGAGGTGGCAAAAAATGTATATGAAAAGTATGCCAAAGTTTCAGCAGGAGCTGGAAATAATGGGGTATGGCAGCATATACAACTACAGTGTTCTCAAACAGGCCTGCTTCAAGAGGCTGTTTTCCTCCACATCT
This sequence comes from Intellagama lesueurii, assembly GCA_037013535.1. Taxonomy (NCBI): domain Eukaryota; kingdom Metazoa; phylum Chordata; class Lepidosauria; order Squamata; family Agamidae; genus Intellagama; species Intellagama lesueurii. The sequence goes on along the minus strand of JBAJHW010000009.1, from coordinate 11,672,208 downwards.
TTCATAGATCTTTGGTGCTGCTGACAAGTGTCCTTGACTTCAGTGTTTGTTCAGTTTTATTCTGCATCAACACATACATGTTAGATCTACTGCAGAACAAGAGTGAGCCTCAAACTTGCATATAGACGTAGTATTAGATACATGAACAGACTGCAAGAACGCTGATGACTCACCAAGGTCTGCTCTCCAGCGACCAACCCAGTGCATCCTGATAAGCTCATAAGGCAGGCATGAAAGCAGTAGCTTTATGTGTATGATCTATGCAATGGAGAATAGGCATAGGTGGGGAGGTTATCACTTTTATGATAGACCTGCAGAGCCAAAAAGAGATCCTAGTTCAAATAATGTATAGCTAGGTGAAAGACAACAAAACCTGATAAAGGTTTGGGGATGAACATGGTGTTTTATATCCGTTAAGATTTAATTTGCCCCCCCCCCCCCTGAAGAACCTGAGTGTAACTGAACTGTGAGGTCCTTCCCCCCCTTCCAGCATGACACATAAACTTAAAAAAAAACCTTACAGTCACTATCTAATAGAAGTAGAGTCTGATATACAGTATTCTGTATTTCCACTGTACATGATCAGACAAGTCCAGCAGGCCCCAGCAGGAGGGTGGCTAAAACACAAAGCCTGAAGTACCTGAGATGTAACCCACTCCCTAGTCAACATAGTGGATATAAAATAAAGGGATTAACAAGTTAGACATTAAGTAGTAATTCTCAGCAAACTAGTTATACTTTCTTTAGAAGTTGAGTCTGTGACCTATACAAGCTATGCAAATTTTACATACTTTCCCCCTTTTCTTCCTTGTTTTTTTCTCGTGCTAGAAGCTGCCAGCCCAGGGGATCTAAACACTTTAGGTGGGCTTCTTAGCCAGCAATAGTTATTAAAGAATAGCTTTTTGTTATTTGCTCCACAAAAGTGATGTATGCATGGGTAGCTTTTTTTGTACCTACTATCTAGACCAGGGGTCCCCAACCTTGGGCCTCCAGATGTTCTTGGACTTCAGCTCCCAGAAATCCTGGCCAGCAGAGGTGGTGGTGAAGGCTTCTGGGAGTTGCAGTCCAAGAACATCTGGAGGCCCAAGGTTGGGGACCCCTGATCTAGACAGAAAATGTCTATTAACACCTTTCTTTCAACCCACTGCTGTGCAACTCTGTTGCCATTTCTGCTTCCTTCTACTACAAAATGTACTCTGGTTGGTCTTGCTGACTTAATCAGTACTGTCTCTGCAGTCAAAAGGAGTAGAATCGTCCCTTTTGGAGAGAACAACTGGTTCTAAGGATGACGACGACTGAACATAGTACCAGAGATTTTTCTTCTCTTGTGCACTTGCAGAACTCCATACTAGTACATTATAGACTTGATTTCAAGATTTAAAAGTCTGTATCAAGTAATTTCAAATACAGAGTGAAATAATCAGATAATGACTATTTTCATAACCACAGCTACTGTTTGAACTATGTTCAAGCTGCTATTGAAGCTTAGTCATTCTTACCAATTCAGGCAATTACTTAACATATCGGAGACAAGCTGGAGGTGATAAAGGAATCTTTCATTTTCACTCTGTGAACAGTCTCTGAAGGATATGGATGAATGACAGTTATGTGGAAATGTGAGTCCCATGTGCCAGTGGTAGTGGTGGGACAGGTAACTAGGGAAGCAAGGACACAGAACCCTCTGATGATTACTTCTAAACATTTATAATTTAAATGGGGATAGAAAACTAATGGATACATTCCCAAGTTAAGCAGCTGGCTGTAAATGCTTATTTGGATGAACTATAACAGACTAATTTAATTAAAGATAGCAGCAACCAAAATCTGCAGAGCTTGCAACTTTTGTGATACTTGTGTGCTGTAAGTGGCCATGGTTGAGGATTCTCTGTGTTCCAGCAGGAAGTTCTTTCTTATAAGTCTGACTTTCCATTTAATTTTCCATCCACTATTAAGTTTGCTCTTAAGCACAGTTTCAGGGCCCCTTTTTTGGGCAAGTCCCTGTACAACCACAATGGTCTGTACAACCCATGACTCCTAGCTTGACATCAATGTACTAGCCCAAACAGTAATCATCTCAACCCATCCACTCACCTTTTTAGTGGTACTATCATATACAACACTGCATGTGTTCTGTTCTGAAGAACAAAAACCTGCATTGAGAAAAGTATTTTGTAACCTACAGTAAAGTTACTGCAAATGTGTTTTCACACTACTGCTGAGAGAGAAGAGGGAGAGAATGGGACAATGGGCATCACTAAGAACTGCAACCTCCTCAATGACTTGTGGAATTACCTGCACTTTTAAAAACTGGACTTTATAGCCAAGAGAATACAACATGTTCTTAAAAAAAAAAAAAAAACCCAGCAGATTCTTAGGGTAATAAATCCCAGTATTAACTGCCATGCTATTTTACAGTAGGCATAGGCTTGAGTGTAGTTACGTGTATACAAGATGGTTAAGCACATAGCTAGCATATGGTGGAACAAATTACTGGACTTTAAAAAGGCTTAGCACCACCAAAGCATGCCACGTCTAACCACTTAACATTTCCATAGGGCTATTGCATTTTGCCTGACAGCAGCTGGGCCTGGAACTTAGGTCCCCTGTTGTAGCATTATTGGCCAGACTGTTCCAGAGCAACATGCCTTCACCTGTCCTAAATGTTGTACCTATCTCAAGCTCAAAGGTGCAGTGCCTCTAAGTAGTGAACAGTTGTCTTTTTCAGAGTGCTCCTTTTGTAAAGCCTAGCCAACTCTCATACTGCTGAACGAACAGTATGCCGCCAGAACTGCTCAACAGGAAAAATGATAAAATTAGACTACAAACTAACATACAGACTTGGCTACCCTTGGTCAGTTACTAAGCCCCCCCATCTCTGACTGTATGGCAGGCACCATAAAGCACCTAAAAAAATAACAAGCAGCAAGTGGAATGGGAGACTTGGGTTTGGCTGTGGAGCTGTAGGTGTTTTGCCTATTCAACAGCTTTTTTAAAAACAGTTATATGAAACTGACACTGATGCATGTTTGTGTATCAATGGCCAATCCCAAGTGACAAGGAACAGTGATACAGGCCACAACCCTCACTCTCTGCACAGCTTCCACACTTTCTAATTAAGAAAGTAGAATCTGAAGGAAACAGCCTGAGCTCAGACAACTGAATCCTGTGCAAAGGGTGCATGAGCTCACGTAAGGCAGAGTTTAAAAGTTCACAGCCATGGTCCAGCTCAGGTCCCACTCTGCCACATTCTCACAATATTGTGTGGCATGTGTGATTATATTCCTGCTGATTCCAGAACAGAGACCTAGGCACTGTCTTCCCTCATGTACACATATAACAAGAGGCAGGTCCAAGATGGCTGCATATGAGTCGGCATAAACATTCGCTGGTTGGGGCAACCCTTTATTTCCAAGCAGGGGGAAGTTTTAGCAGCAATTCCCATGGGACCACATAGGCCACCAAGCCCATCAGTCCACGTAGTGCACAGGAGTCTGTCCATCCAAGCACAAAATGTTGAAATATCTCGCACCAGGGAAGGGAATGGCTGGCAGGCCACATGCTGCTGAGTGATTCATGAGGGGCCATGGCCAGGTAGGACCACACAAGTCAGAGAAAGCACTGACCCATAGGGGGAAGACGGCATCCAGGCTGCAAGGGCGGTAGGATGCTGGCTCCACATGCTTCCCCCTGTCCTATTCCCCCTTCCCTCCCCTTCCCTCCCCCTTCTCCCCCCAAACAATGCTTACCACTTGCAGCAGGGTCCTGGATAACAACAGGACCTGGTCTCTAGACTGGCCACAGCCAGGCAACCTGACCCCATCCCACCGCAAGTCCTGGCCCACTCAGATTCTCACATATGGAGAAGTGCTCTGTGGGCACTGATTCCCTGCCCTACAGTCAGTCCTGGCCCGTCCAGGCTCTGGTGCAACAAGGGAGTGCTCTTGCTGGGCACTGGTTCCTAGCCTGCCGGGCCAGTCCATCATCAGGAGCTGGCAGCTGTGCCCTGGGGCACACAGACACCCATCAGTGCAGTCTCATCAGTGTCTCGGTGCCCACGCCCACGGAGAGGATAATTGAGGCCAAGTCCTTCAGGGCGTGAGCCGCCTGCAGTCCTAGTCCGGAAAGCTGAGGCTCCCAAGTGCAAGTTTGATGAGCCCAGCACAGTAGGGTTGCAGTCCAGATGGCGAGGGCCCAGAGATACCTCCATGGCCTCTGGGAGCGGGGGAGACAATGGGAGCGGAGGGCGCTGGTATGGAGGGTGCCCACTTGGGGGAAAACATGGCATGGCCTGGCTTGGTGTGGGCTTATGAGGTAAGATGTGAGGAATACTCTCGTTGTCACCGCTGGCCCAGAGACGCATCTGCTGCTGAGGGGGAGCCTGCAAGAACAGTAAGGGGAGAACGTGACACATGTGGCAGACTCGTAGTAGGACAGACACACCAAGAAGGAACAATGAGTGGAGAATGTTAGTGGGAAGACTGGGTTTACAGAAATGACATAGAAACCATATTGGTTAGAACCTAAAAGCCAACATACTTGGGGACTTTGCATCTCGCAGTCTGCATGCACAGTGCCCATGCTGCCGTAGTAACGATTACTGTAACGGTAACCACGGTTGTCATTGGAAGAACCACTGGAACCACCTGTCAGGAGAAAATATTGAACAGTCACTGAAACAGACTAGAACCAAAAGAAGATTTGCTGTATGGCACAGTTTCAAAGGTCCAAGTTGACTATGGAGGAAAGGAATAGTTAGGTGCTCTTCCCTCTGGGTGCAGCAAGAGGAGCTTCCAGTACATACATAAAAGTGATGGCTAAGGATGAAGCTGATAGTGGAAAGTGGATGACAGGGACATACCAGAACTGGACACAGAACTGGTGGTGCTGGTGGAGTGGCTGTGCTCTGTGCCCAGGCTGGGTGAGGTGCTGGCGCTTGTGTTGGTGCCCTCATCAGCAGTTTTCTTGAAGAAGTTGTGCTGCAGGGCATAGAAGGGGGTGATGCGGCTACGGGGTTCGTAGTCCAACATGCGTAACACCAAGTCCTTGAACTTCAGGTAGTCAGAAGGTGAATGGCCCTGTTCTCCTGCACGGCGCCCGCCTGGGCCCCCACTTTCAACCCCCAGCACTTCATGCAGCCGCCGTGTCCCTGGAACCTTGTAGTCCTAAAAGACACCAAGTAGTAGTCTAATTAGCTGGATTTTGCTTACAGCAAGATGGAGAAAGCTTTACATCACCAAGAGGGCATTGTTGCACTACTCTTGAAGTAGTCAACAGAAGGGCTATCAGCTGTGCTAAGAAGAGAGTGTGGTTTTGCACTGGACAAACAGAAACAACAGACATTTTCAGGTGTTAGGGAATCCTGTTTCTTCAACAAGCTTAAGAGGGGAACACTGAGCCTCACTCCTTCTGCCACTGCTTTCTTCATGTAGTCAACAGTGAGTTGCACAGAAGTGAAATTCAAGGTCCCAAATTCCAGCTCTACACAAGCAGGAACCTCTCTTCATACTTCTTGTTGAACACATGAAGGAAGTGAAGATGGAAGGGGTGGGGTTACATATTCTATGTCCATGTTAAAGAAAACCAGGTTCTGTAATGCCTAAATATAAGGTAAAGGTTCCCCTTGACATTTAGTCCGTGGATTCGATCTTACGACTGCTTGTCTTCCGACCTTGCAGCACAGAGGCTTCTGCGGTTTAACCCGCAGCACCACCACATCCTGCTAATGCCTTAATAAGGCCACAGTAATATATTCATCAATACCCAGTGTAGTGTAGTGAATAGAGTGACACTCTAGGACTCAGGAGGTTTGGGTTTAAATCCCTACTCGGTCATGGAGCTGGTAAAACCACTCCTAAAATATCTCGCTTATCTTGAAAGCCCTATTAGAGTTGCTGTAAATCAGTTCCAACTTGATGGCACATAACACTGTGTTCATAATTATAAAACAAGAGCAGCAAACTATTCTGTGTTCTAAAAAATTTCCATCAGAAACTATGTTCTCTGAACAAGTGGCTGAATATGAACCTGAAATCAAGGCCACAGAATAGCACAATGGCAACTCCCCAGCACAATGGCTTTTTAAAATTTGTGATTCCTCAAATCCTCTTGCATAGGCTGAAATGATGAAATAGAGGAGTTACCAAATGAAAGACCAGAATATATGAAGAATTAGTCTTCTTTCACATGCAGAGAAACAGAAGGAATTTTCCCTCCATCTCTCTCTTCCTTCCCATATGGGGAGGGGAATGGACAGACAATGGTACTTTTAAGAGAAGACAGTGGAATACCCAGTTTTATCCCACTTCTTTAGTACTCCTCATTTGAGTTCAGAAGTCTGCCATGTTTATTTGTCACAGCAAAACTAACTAAAGAATCTTGTTTGATGACCTAGGTGAAAATTCCAGCCAAATGTTACTGGGGTGAGGCTTGAAACCACACCCTCAAAAGCTGTTTGCAGCCAGCATTTGAACTCGCCTCTAAAAAGCAGGCCCAACACAACCACTTGCCATTAATTTTTGGGACTCTCATTTATAATTTTCCTGCACTATCCACAAAATATTGGTCCATGGTCTGGTGAAGTTAACTTGACTGACAAAAGCTCACTGTTTGTTCAATTTTTTAGTGGTTTAATAGCTGGCTGGATAGCTCAGTGGTTTAGGTATCTGGCTGCAGAGCCAGAGGTTGTGAATTCAATTCTCCACTGTGTCTCCAGGGAGGCGAGCCAGCCTATGTAGCCTTGGGCAAGCTGTACAGTCCCAAGATGTCCCCAGAAGAAGGGAATGGCAAACCACTTCTGAGTATTCTCTACCTGGAAAACCCTGAAAGGGATTGCTATAAGTCAGAATTGACTTGCTAGTACCCAATTAAAATTGATAAAGGTATCACCTACTCTTCCATAAGGAATCTTGTGACACTTAAAGCCTAACAAGTTGTATAGATTAACATGCTAATAAAACATGTTAGTTTTTAAAAGTGATACACAACTCTCTCTGAACCAACTATTCACAATGTTGTAGCTTAACATCACCTTGAGCAGCCTTACAAATACCATTATTAGGTAAATTCAAAGAGCACTGGCAAGGCTAATTAGCTTCTAGAACATTGCTTTAAAGCTTTTTGAACAAAAGAAAGAGAGTGTGGTAGGATGGCGTGAGAAATAGATGGGCATCAGAAAACTGGGCTAAGTGTTACCTTCCTGCCGTCTTTGCCCCGCCGGAGGACCCAGCCCCCCTCAGGCAGCTTTTCAAAGTACTTTCGAGCCTTGGGAGCCTGCTCCAACATGTGAGGGGGTGGCAGACCCAGCACTTCCACAATCCGGCTCATCTGGTCTGCCTGCAGAGGAAAGACACAGAATGAAGATTACCAAGGTTAGTTCACAGAGCTCCCCGTGCCTAAACTCTTTATTTCCTTCATTGAGGCTTCTTGCATCCACAACACCCCCAATCACAAATCTACTCAGGCAACTAAAAATATATATATATATAGCCACTTCTTCCACAAATGTCAACATTCTGGGGCAGAATATTAGTTTAGGGAAGCAGATGATACTGAAGAGACATTTTCCCCTCATCTCTAGTAGCATTCTGACATTATCAGGAAAGCCCCCCCCCCCCCCAATGCCTATTTTCCCTCTCTTTGTCCAAAGAAAAGGATTTAGCTGGCACAATCCAGGTTTTGTGCCAAGAGTTAGCCAAATCCTAACATCGATCAGAGAGAATGGGAATTCCCCTTAATGTGCGGCTCGGCCCTCTACACTGTTATCTTGATTAGTGACTGGAGAACAATAGTGAACAATGGAAATCCCTTTGTATACTGTTTACTATCTCAAATGGGATGGCACATGGAAAAAATCTCCCCAGACCACAGGTTTCCCTCCCCAGCCTTAAATCAAGCCAAATAGTTGTCCTGATTAAATATCAATTTTTACAACTAACTCTCTGGAGCTTAGTAGCCTGGTACCAGTCTCCTCTCCACCTACCTCATTGGCACCACTGAAGAGAGGCTCCCCTGTGTGCATCTCCACCAGGATACAACCTAGAGACCACATGTCAATTGCCAGATCATAAGGCATGCCTAGCAGCACTTCAGGTGAGCGGTAAAATCGGCTCTGGATATACTGGTAGATCTGCGGGGACAAAAGGCAAGATACCATCAAGTGCTATCCAAGAGAACTGGAAGGCACAGACTTCTTTCAGATGGCTTGTGTCAAATACTGCCTGGGACAAGTTGCTGGTCCAATGCAATTCAAGCTCTACACTAGCCAAGGTGAAACTGAAGATTTCCTGAAAATGAGAAACACTGCTAAAACTGGCTCTAATGGTACTCTTGACTACTGAGAGGGTGTCAGTTCTGCCACTGGGAGATTGGTTACAGCTGCAGAGGTTGGGGCTAGGGACCACTCACCCGTTGGCCCAGCTGGCAGGAGCTGCCAAAGTCCACAATCTTGATGGCACTGCGCTTGGGGTTGCAGAGCAGGATATTCTCTGGCTTAAGGTCACAGTGGATGATACTGAGCTCAGGTGTTGCCAGGAAGAGCAGTGCAGTGCACAGCTGCTGGGCAAACTTGCGTGTGAGGTTGAGAGACACACCACGGAAGTTGGTGTTACGAAGCAGGTCATAGAGGTTGTAGGACAGCAACTCAAACACCAGGCACAGATGGCTCCGGAACATGAAATGCCGCTTCAAGTGCACTGAGGGTGTGGTGAAAGGGAGAACAGAAAATGTATTATGTTGACAGAGCTATCACATTCCAAATCCCTCTTAATGCTCTGATAGCACCCCTCGTGAGTCTCTTTAACGTGCAGTTAAGATCTCAGGGCATCCAGTATGACAATTTCCCCATAGCCCTTGGACCATAAATCATTAGGTGCACACGTATCAAGCTACAGACAAATATTCGTCTTAGGTTTCTAGAGTGAAAATCTAAACCCTGACTCTAATCTGTGCTCCAAACAATTTCTCATACCCTTTGGGCCAACCTTTAACCAGTCTCCCTCTATCACAAAGAGCAAAGTGCTCATCCATCTGGAGTCCCTGGGACTTCCATTTCAAGGGTATTTCTACACCGCTGTCTCTTACCCACAAGCTTCCAAATTAATTCCAAAAACCATCTCTCCCCCATATCAAAGATACCCTTCCTGCCAAACTCTCACCTATATAGTATTTCATCTCAGTGTCATGCTGGTTCATGAGCTCCAGCAACCGCAATTCAATCTGAGCCTGGCTCAGAAATGCCTTCTTGTTCTTGATTATCTTAATGGCCACCCACTCCTGGGCCTGTTGGTCATAGGCCTTCACCACCTGGCAAGAAGAAGAAGAAAAAAGGTCAGATCAAGGTCATCTTATTATTACTATGTTGATGAGCTCATACTGGGAAGGACCATCAATTCCAAAACAGTGTGAGGTAGGGGGGAAAGTCAAGTGAACACACACATGCTAGTCATCCAAAAGAGATGCCTGGGGTAGGATGGCATTAACATTCAAATCCTCTTCACACAACTACCTAAAGAAGTAAGAAACGTAGGAAGCTGCTTTCTACTGAATCAGACTACTAGTTCTTGTAGCTCAGTATTGGCTATAATGTTTGGGAGAAAGCTTCAGAATTTCACACTGGGATCTTTCATAACTGCTTTTTAACTACAGATGTATGGACTGAAGCTGGCACCTTTTAGAGTAAGAACCATGCCATCTACCAGGGAGTTATGGCTGTTCCTTTTTTGGCTATATCACAGACAAGTGTGTTACAACAGATGCAGGGCACACACTTGGACCTGCTCCAGATCACATCTGCTTGAGATGGACAACAAGCAACATTTCAACCAAGGTTGACAACAGGACAGGGTGCAACTTGCTGTGTGATTACAAAAACAGATATAGAATACAGACATTCCTCACTTAACGACCTACCTGTTTAATGACCACTCGGACTTACCCACCTCAACCCCTCATAAATGCGTGCTTGTGTCTTTGCCATGCCCCTTCTCAATGGCATGTGACTTATTACTCCTGTATTGCTTCTTGCTTATCGCGCAATTCGCTTAACGACCTAGTCGTAGGAATGGAACTTGGTTGTTAAGTGAGGAGTGCCTGTATATCTGCCCTCCCCTGTCTTCAGATCTGTTCTCTGACCTGTCCAAAAGATCCCTTGCCAATGAGTGAGTCTATTTCATAGCGTTCCAGCCAGCGCTCGCCATTGCGGACAATGTAATCATAGTTGTCATCATCATAGCCCTCATTGTGCACCTTCCGCTCCTTCTTGGTGCTGGTGTCTTCCGGTGCCACCTGCAGGGCTCGGCGCTTCTTCTTGGCATAATAGACCTGACAATGAAAGGCAGTATCAAAGTACACCATAAAATAAACCCCTTATTTAAAAACTGGGGATGACATGGTAGCAAGAGGAAGAAAATTAAATTTCTTAGTGCAACATAGAGGAAAGAAACAATGTGACTACATTTAAAACATCAGGATTCTCACTGCTTTCATAGCTGCCACCATGAAGAGGGTCCTCTTACCTCATTGATATGTTTGTATGTTTTAATAAGGTCCACAGACAGCTTGCGTAGTGGGGCCGTGGCAGAATCCCGGAAAGTGAGCGGGATCCTTCTCTGCAGAATGGCCAGGTCTGGCATGGTCTGCTGGACAAAAAGAAAAAGACAAACACTGGAGACTGAAAAGGAGGACTCTGATTTTAACTTGGTCTCTAAAGGTAGAAGAATACAGAGCAGCAGCCAATGGGCAGAAGACATGCATGAAACCTATATGCTGTTCGATTTCAAATCTATTTTCTTTCTTATATTACTTTCTTTGCAGGGAAGAGACACTCTGCAGAACAAAGACACCTGGGGTGATGTATAGACTGTGTACCGTATTTTTCCGTGTATAAGACGACGAAATGTATAAGACGACCCCCACTTTTCCATCCCCAAATAAGAAAATTTTATCCCTGCTTTACCCCTCCATTCAGGGTTTAGGAAATGGAGGGGTAAAGCAGCCGTGAAAGGGCTGCACGATCAAAGGGCTGCGATCCTGCAGCCCTTTCACAGGTGCTTTAACCCTAGAGGGGTAAAGCAGCTGTGCAAGGGCTGCACGATCAAAGGGCTGCAATCCTGCAGCCCTTTCATAGCTGCTTTACCCCTCCATTTCCTAAGCCCCGAATGGAGGGGTAATGCAGCGATTAAAGGGCTGCAGGATCAAAGGGCTGTGATCCTGCAGCACTTTGATGCCTTCCCCCTTACTTCCATGTATAAGACGACCCTCAATTTTTAATCTAAAGATTTTAGATAAAAGTATTGTCTTATACACGGAAAAATACAGTATCTTTAAACTCAGTATATACAGCCTGCTTCCCAAATCCTGTCGCCTTCTGTTGTACCAAAGAGGCTTCCGTCTGCTTTGGACTCATGCAAAGTGGTTCTCACCATACATCATGGCTATTTCTAGGGATAATTACACTAGGCATTTACCTCATTCCATGATGTTTCTGTCAACATGCCCTGGCTGCAGACTGAATTTGTGGCCTTGGCTTTAACAGCAAAAGTTTCTAATGTGAACTAAAAAACATAGTTTAAGTGCTTTAAGTCTCACGTAGATTATGCTTGGAATAGCCACTGGTTAAGAGCCTTGAATGGAGCAAAGCAGAGCTACATGCATTTACAAGCAAGCACTCCATAAAGAAGACAGCTAAACCAGAGGGGAAGAGACATTCCATGGGAATTACCTGCTGATGCTCAGCCATGGGCTGGATGCTGGAGAAGGGCGCATGGCTGTGCTGGCTCGACATGATTGTCTCAATAGGAAGAGAGCAGCCAAGAGAGGCAACCTGGCTGCAAGGCGGCAGCTGGCATTGTGGGGTGCTGCTGCCACCTAGAGGAAACAAAAACATTTTTGGTGAACATATCAGATAAGAAACAAAACAAAACAAAACAGAACAAAACAAAAAAATTTAAAAGGAGACAAAATACTGTGGCACATTAAAGACTAACTGCTATATTTTAATATGAGCTTCTGTGGATCAGGTCCACTTCCCCAGACATAAGACTGAATATATTTTATCTCTACATAATTGCATTTTCCCCAAACAGCTTCTTGATTTGACCACAGAATGCACTTCACTTCAAGAAGGGAGTAAGGAATCTCAAATACAGAAGGGATGAGATGTAGCCAAGATTCTAGTTCTATTCCTAGCTTTTCAAGGGAGGGGGAGGGAATAGAGGATGACAGCAGATCCAGTTTCCTGAAACAAGCCAGGAAAGAGAACTTCATCTAGTCAACTGGAACAAAAAACAAAATGAAACAAAAACAGAAACAAAACCAAACCAGTGATACAAATTTAAACAATCAGAACGTGTTTCCACTTTACAGAATTATCAAATAGACTCATATTTGCAACATCACAAGCCAAAACACAAAGTTCAAGCAACACAACTGGCTATTAGCATTTCTCAGCTCTTTATACTACTTCAAACTTGCTTTCATTCTTCCAATATGCTAAACAATAGTCGACTAAATTTCATTCTATAACCAGAAAGTTCCACAGCTAGGAAACAAGTGTTATGGTTTTTATAATCTTCTCTGGACTTAATACTTATAAGAGAACCTACAGTTTTCATTGAATGAAACTTGAAAGGAGGACAAAAACTAGTTAGGAATCTGTTGTTCATAAAAGACAAGGAAGAAGGGGCAGCATGATGGCTCTCTCCAGTCTATCGGTCCTTGATCAATAACATCAAAAGTGTGGCTCTCAGTTTTAAACACTATGGCACTGCAGGAAAGAGTATTTGGATGTGGACTAGATAGACCATTCATGGATTCAAGTGAGTTCAAATTCCTACTCAACCCTGATGATCACAGGGCGACCTCAGGCTAACAACTATCTCTCAACGTGTTCTACCTCACAGCACTGCTAAGAGGATATCATGAGGGAAGGCGGGTCCCCATACACAACCCTGAGCTCCATAGAAGAATAGCAGAATAAAAACATAATCACAGATACTTGAAGGTCTAAGGATGATCACTGTATTTTGTGTGACCAAGGATACATTGAGATGTTTGATCTGCCATGGTGACACATACCTTAGTTACATCTCGGCTGGATTACTGTAACATGCTCTACTTGGGACTGCGGTGGGAAAGTGTTTGGAAATTTGAGGAAGTCCAAAACACTGCGGCCAGATTGTTAACGGGCTGGTTATGGGATCAAATAAACTCCCTGTTACAGGAGCTCCTCTGGCTGCCGATCTGGTGAAGACCTTTCTCTTCAGGCAGGCTTTTCCTTAGTAACTGGTTGTCTAAGTGGGGTTTTAAAATCAGGATTAGTTTTTTTGTTATTTTAAGCTGTTTTAATAATAGTTTCCTTTAACATTTTTAATATAATGTATATTTAATTCTTTTTAAATATTTGAATAATTTATTGTTTTTTCTCTCTCTTTTAATGATGGATCCTTTTATGCAGAAAGGTGGAATAAAATATTTTAAATAAATACAGTGGTGCCTCGCTAGACGATTGCCTCGCAGGACGAGGAAATCGCTAGACGATGCCTTTTTGCGAGCGCTACTGCGCTTCGCAAAACAATGTTTCCCTATGGGGAATTTCGCTAGACGATGAGGTTTCCCCATAGGAGTGCGCCGACTAGTGGTCAAAAGCTGTCAGTGCAGCTGTCAGTGCATTCCTATGGGGACCCTCACTCGCTAGACGATGTTTCCCTATGGGAAATTTCGCAAGACGACTGCGTTTTCCCTTGGAACGCATTGAAGCGAGTTCAATGCATTCCAATGGGAAAACGTGCTTCGCTAGACGATGTTTTCGCTAGACAGCGATCCTCGTGGAACGGATTAACATCGTCTAGCGAGGCACCACTGTAAATGCCTACTTTATGTGTATCCCCTTTGTGAATAGTATTTTTGAAGACAAAAACTAGAAGGGCAAGGAATAGCGGCAAGAGGAGAGACTAGGGTTGGGAGAAGCTTGAAGACAGGAGGACAGTAATGGGAAGCAACTAGCAGGAAACAGGCAGAAGTATGCATGCGAAACACTACAGGGGACTAGGATTGTCAAAACTGAAGGAAAAGCTAGACAAGGCATAGCTAGGAAGCAGGAATCTTATTTGGGAGACATACTTGACTACATTTTTTAACAGAGCCAGTCTGGTGATCTAATGTTTCCATTGTTTCTGACATACCTTGAGATGCCTGGAATAGGCCTTCTGCCCCTGAGAAACAAGTCTCTACTGGTGATACTAACTACAGGCACATCAAGACCAATGTTCTAAGAAAGCACTACTCACACTGCAGAATTATTAGTGGAAAATTCCAACTGGAACTGCTGATAAGATTATTAAGGTTTCCCATGCAAGACCAGGTTGGTAGTATGTTGGAGCAAGAGGGGAAGCATAAGGGGGACTAGAGATGTGTGGTCAGAGGAGCAACACAGAGGTACAGATTCACCTGACAGTCTGGAAGTATTGAATCTCTCCCTCTCCTATGCTATTCCTAATTCCAACCTCCAGCATACATCTTGAATAAACTGCAATGGGTCCCAGAGGTATACAGTCAACCCTCGACTTACGAACGGCCCTAGTTACAAACATTTCGACTTACGAACCGCTCTGATAGAAAAATATTGACTCGACTTGCGAACTTAGATTCAAGTTACGAACCGGAAAAAAAGCCTAAATCATCTTAGGTTAAAAGGGAAAAAAAGAAAAAATTCTGCCCCTAGTGGTAGGAACAGATTAACCGGCTTTGCATTAGTTCCTATGGGAACTAATGATTCGAGTTACAAACCGCCCCTCGACCTAAGAACCAAAAACAGCCGGAACGGATTAATTGGTTTTCAATGCATTCCTATGGGAAATGTTGATTCGACTTACGAACTTTTTGACTTACAAACTTCCTTCCAGAACGGATTAAGTTTGTAAGTCGAGGGTTGACTGTACTCTCAACAGGACTTTGAAGTGTTCCTTCCCCAACTACAAAACATGTACCTGGTTAAAAGCTGTTGTATTCAGGTTGAGCAAGCAGTCATTATACAGAGAAAAAACCTCTAACGAGCTGTGGGATATAGTCTCATTTTATATGGCCTCCTTCTCACAGGTACATGTTTCTGCACCTAATCCTGAGCTCTCAGTCCAGGATAGCTGTTTGAGTTTATGCTCTCTTTTTATAGCCCTGGGCCCACAAATTACAGCAGACTGGTGTTCCAGCGTATGTGCAGTATTTCAACATTATTTCCTGGCAGAACTGGAAAGGGCTGAGTGTTACTTCTTGCTCCATGGTTATGTAGCCTTCAAAGCTGGCACATTTTTAAGCAGCAGAGGCTAAGCCAATTCCTGGAAAGTGAAACAAGCATTAGGCCTCACTGACCCCACACAATTGCAATCAAAGTTGGCATTAACAAGAAAAGAGACAACTGTTTCTGTCTTTGCTGGCTCCACTATGGTCACTGTAAACTGTGCTGTGTGGTCAGTCCGAATTTAATCTGTGTCAGCCATTTAGAGTAGCAGGGTAACACCACATCTGAATGAAGGGGATTATATGCACTGAAGCAGCCCTGGCTGTTTACAGATTCATATTGTAAACTGGATGTCTACACCAGTGCAAATTCTGTCTACAACACAGGCCCTACTAAAAGGAACAGGTGATATATAAGAGTCCAATACTGTTCAAGCACAGAGAAGCCTAGTAATGTGAAGTATATGCATGTCAATGATCTTTAAAACTCTCTTTTAAGCTTCCAGGGTGTATTTTTTAACTGTGTGGAAACTTTTGTCCAGAATATGTACCTGTGTATCTATCAGAATAAATTGTTATATTAAAAACAAAGTCCATGGTATTATTGTGTACAGTAGAACTTATGTCCATTAAAAACCAACTTTACCTCCTATTACAGAGATCAGTTGCCACCGAAGTGTATTAGTGCCTACACAATTTCTAATCCCAGAGGTAGAAGGATAAAAAACATTTGTAAGAAAAGGATTTCGCAGTAAATCATTTTAATCTGTGGCCTACAATAATCTACTCTCTCTCTCTGAAGCGTCCCTCCAGCATAAAAAAAGTTGCTAACTAAAGTTCTAGTATTACCACTCATGAGCTGGACGCTACATACAGTATGATTATAATAAACAATTCAATATTCTCTAATATGGTAAGCCAACTGTGTACCAATAAAAGTTGAATCTTGTGATTTCAACAACTCCATGCATCTTTATATAATTTCTTCTGCTCCTACTAGGCATGGGAAGAGATAGGATAAGATGCAGAAGCCAAAATTTGTGGCTGCTCACAATGAAACATTGACTTTGGAAATGTCACCCTTTCATTCTAAGTACTTCTCTATAAGGACTACAAACTTGCTTCAAAGCACAAAATCTTCTGCAGACACCAATATACATAGACACAATATACATAGCATTGCTAAGAATTCTGTAAAAATCAATCCTATTGCATAGCCTATCTCTAATAGCTAAAAGGCACATACTAATACAGCCATAAAAATCTTTGCAATATGCATGTTCCCCTCCCCATATGCACACACTGATGTTCTTCATGTCTGGTGGTTGCCCAGCAGAGATGATAAATTCTGGGTTAGAATTGATTCTCAAAAGTCTCAGTGTGTTCCATAGGATAAAGAAAACAGACTGCAACACAGAACACGGTTGAGAGGGACAGAAGCTGTCCCAGACACTGTGTTGATTGGGGGCATGGAGCACTACCAGCCTCATTCATCTCACTTTCCCATATGTAGATTTGCACACATGAAGCTGAAGCAGGTTGTTAGCCTTCTACTGTCTACTCAAACAGGCAACAGTTCTCCCAGGCCACAAGTAGAGGGGTTTGCCCAACACTGTCTGGAAAAGCCTGAAACCAAACCTGTGAGTGTGGTATGTATAGCAAGTGAGCTGTCACTGAGTGATGGCTCCTGGCTATTTTATAACGGAAAAGTGAAACCTTGCATTTCTCCATCCCTAGGCTTCCAGTGATAACAATCCCATTAGGACTTGTGATGTATACAAAGGGCCAGTGCACACCTTAGATACCACTACAATATATAGCCTCCTATCCCTACAATGTGCTGCCCTTCCTAAAAGAAATTTCACTCATATATATTACAAAATGCTTTCAAATAAAAATGCCAAACAAATCATAAGTAGCAGCAGTAAAAGTATTTAAAAATGTGCACATCCAGCTCCACTCCTATATGGGCCTTCCCAATGGTCTGCTACGGAAGGAACTGATCAGGTTTGTACCTGCTTAGCTTTAGCATCAGACGAATACCTAGACCATGTACTTCTACACTAACTACACTGCTGCTTCCCATAGTAGGATATAAAATACACACATACCAGCTTAAAATGCAGCCTGAAAATTCCTTTTTGTAAACATACCAACATGCAGAATAAGCCAATCCCTGTCACAGTGGTCAGCAGTTGGAATAATGGATGGGGATAGCTCAGATATTTATGAAGCATGTAAAGATTCTACATACAGTCAACCCTAGACTTACGAGTTTAATCCATTCCGGATTAACGTTCGTACGTTGAAACGTTCGTATGTCGAACTATGCATTCCCATAGGAATGCACTGAAAACCCATTAATCTGTTCCGGCCGAAGAAAAAAATACCCCCCCCAAAAAGAAATGAAAAATAAAACACTTGCAGTCCCACGCTGGGGACTGCAAAACACACACAAAACAAAAACATCCAAAAATAA
The DNA here is from genome assembly GCA_037013535.1 of Intellagama lesueurii. NCBI lineage: Eukaryota > Metazoa > Chordata > Lepidosauria > Squamata > Agamidae > Intellagama > Intellagama lesueurii. Next base: position 11,654,501 of record JBAJHW010000009.1, on the reverse strand, counting down.
ACATTTGAGCAAGTCCCGCGCTGGGACTGCAAAAAAATAAATAAATCACAAAACAACAACAACAACAACAACAACAACACAGAAACATACCCCCCCCCAGCCCCAAACCCACCCAGAGCAATTTATAAAAGCAGCAACTTACCGGTCCGAAGCCTCCCGGGGGTCCCCCGCTGCCGCCATTGCCGCCTTCCGAGGCCTCCCAGGGCTTGCCCAGCACCATCGGAGGCAAGCCTCGGAATGGAAAAAGGCAGGGGAAAAGGGCAGGGAATTCAAAAATGGTGCTGGGCAAGCCTCTGAAAGCAGTGATCGCCACGTGGGGGGACCCCCGCCAGTCCTCCGATGGTGCAGGGGAAGCCTTCGGAAGCTTGCCCAGCACCATCGGAGGACTGGCAGGGGTCCCCCGCAACCGCGATCGGTGCTTTCAGAGGCTTCCGAAGGCTTGCCCAGCACCATCGGAGGACTGGCGGGGGACCTCTGAAAGCGGCGATCACGGTTGCGGGGGACCCCCGCCAGTCCTCCGGTGGTGCTGGGCAAGCCTCCGAAGGCTTGCCCAGCACCATCAGAGGACTGGCGGGGGTCCCCCCCACGCGGCGATCGCCGCTTTCAGAGGTCCCCCGCCAGTCCTCCGATGGTGCTGGGCAAGCCTCCGAACGGAAAAAGGCAGGGAGAAAGGGCGGGAAATTCAAAAATGGTGCTGGGCAAGCCCTGGGAGGCTGAGTTTTGAATTTCCCGCCCTTTCCCCCTGCCTTTTTCCGTTTGTAAGTCGAGGCTCCGTTCGCAAGTCGATACAATTTTTTGCGATCGGAGCCATTCGTAAGTCGAAATGTTCGTAGGTAGGGACGTTCGTAGGTCGAGGTTTGACTGTATAGTGGAGTAGTAGAGCAATGAGCTATGATGACATTTAATTACATATTTATTATTCAAGTGTATACAGCTTTCCACACCATGTATACAAAAAGACTGTACCTTATGACATGCTGTATCTTATTTGCTGGACTCCAGGAACAGCTTTAAGCAATATATATGGAACACAGTTTGGAATCCTCATTCCTGCTAATTCACTTAGAATTAATTTTGAAGGCTCCTATCTTCCAGAGCCTCTTTATTTACAGACATACAGATAAAATGGGGTTTCTTGCTCACCCACACTGTTTCAAGCCACCTCCAGCACTACTCTGAACTGCTATCATTGCTTCCATTTTAGGTAGTCAGATGTAATTGATTCAGAGCATACTACAAACAGGGCAAAAGGATGAAGAAGAACCTAGCCCTCTCCAACAGGTTGCCATTCCGATTATTTTGGCTGGAAGATAGCAGTGACCTAACTGAGACTAAATTCTACAACTAATTTATATTATTTAAGTTATATCCTACCATATCATCAAGTGCTGAAAACCTAGCATATTTTCATCCTCATGCCAAAATCTGTGAAGCAGGTTAAACTAAAGAGACTGCCTTGCCAGAGACCTGTCCCCATCTTAAATAAACTCCAGGGTTGAACAGACCCATGTCATGTGTTCCCATGCCAACCAAGCAATCTAACCATCAAACTGCACAGGTCTTTCACATCATGCCACACTTGGAGAGACAGTAGACCCCCCCCCCCCCCGCAAAAAAAGCTTTCATCTTAAGCAATATTGCAAGAATGCTCAGAATGTGACTCTTTGGAACCTCCAAAATTGGTGTTACCAGCTGTATTCTTACTTTTCCCCTCTTAGTTGTGTTTCTGACTGTTTTCCACTAGTGGAAATTTTGCCTTTTTAGAAAAATAGATATTGCTGTCCTAGCTAGTGCTGATTTTGGACATAAAATGTAATTTTATTATTACTGCTAGTGTCTCAGCAATTATCTGAACGACTAAATGCTATTCTTAGATATGGAAAGGACGTGTTAAGTGTGGCTGGAATGGGATACAACAGCAGACATGCTGAAAGAGCTAACTGTTTCTATTCCTAGCCCTGCTACACCGAGGAACAAAACCCAGCCCCAACTTGGCAGGAAGAACACCTGCTTGAACTCCTACTACTCATCCAGTTCCTGACAGTACAGGACCTCTCCAATACCAACTTGGCTGCACCTGTGTACTTGTTAGCAGCAGCAGTCAATTAATGAAAGGATTCTGAAGTCATACTGCTCTGTACAAACAAACTAGTTGAGTACATGCTTCTGGCCGAGTAGGGCAAGGCTGATGAAAGTCATCCTTTGTAAGTTTGTTTAAATAAGGCTTAAAGAGAGCTCTCTCTCGATCTTCTCACCTGGAAAAGTGTACCAATACTGTATGACTGAAAAGTATATAACAGTGTAAGAATTCACTCGAAGTTGTAAAAAATCCTTTGCAATTCAGCCTGAATTAAGGGTTAATCATAAGCTTCTTATCAAAATGAACTGCATGATCTGTCTTTAAACTACCTCTTGTGTTTTTAGGATCAACATCTCTTAATTAATAAAAAGGCTAGGCACAATCCATATATATGTCAGTTTGCTGTACAAAGTTGCTGAATCTGAAATTCTTTAGAAACAGAATTTTTAAATTCTGATAACTCAGTGAGTCAGAACACCAGTTGGGGTTGAGAGTGTAATTTCCCATTGTGCCTTGTAGGATAAAAGTCAGCCTATGTGGTCTTGAGCAAACTACGTAGTCCCAGGCTATTCCAGAAGAAGGAACCAGTTCTGAGTATGCCATACCTAGACAGCCCTGCAAAGGGTCACTGTAAGTCAAAACCAACTTGATGGCAAATAATTGCTAATACAGATATGGAATAATGCTTCAAAGTATGCAGGCAGTACCCATTAAACATTATAACAAGGAGAAAACAGTGCTCTGCCTTAAACAATTTTGCCAAGTGACAACTTGGTCCTGGGGTCAATTGTTTGCACAATAGCCAAAACCAAATCTTAATTGCCAACATGATACTCCAATAAGCATCTTACTACAAATTCTATCAACAAATTAGCCCTTTCCTTGCCACATAATCTATCTTCTCATGCTCACCAAAGCCACTGGTCCCATTCCCGAGACTTAACATTTATCAAACTTTATCATCAACAACAAAGCAAACAAAAAAGAGCAAACAAACAAGCACACAAAAACACAAACAAAAACAAAAAAATATTTCTGAAAGCCCTGCAAACAGAATGATGCAAACACTTGTACATTTGATTCTGAACAAATCTGACAGGCCAGAATCACATTGTTGGTTTATTCTTGCATAAGGAAAATCTTGTAAGATTTGCAGCCAAATTGCCACTCATTAACAAGCTGCTGGTTACACTCCTACACATGACTGTGTAACTGAGCACATGTCCAGGACCACAACCAGCACTGAGTTAAATTAGAAGCAATTTCTTGCCAAGATTTACACTGTTTCCTTTACTCCAGTATAAATACGATTCTGGCCAAATTGTTGTATCGAGGGTCAAGTGCTTATACATAAAGTTAACAAAAATATATACAATTAGACCAGGGCACATTATATTTGAATGCCCAGTATGAGAAGTCTTCCACCACAAAATACTTTTTTTCACTTCATGTTTCATACTGAAATCCTGTTCCTTAGCACAGTAAGTCACATTAGAGTAGGCCTGTCAAATTAATGGGATTTCGTGAGTCAATTCCTCCATAAGGTCCACTGATTCAAATTGGTCTACTCTAGTTGAGACTTTCTTTAGTGTAGTTAAGTCACAATTACAAGTACACTCACCATTTGTGCCACTGATCATGCGGACCTACTCTACTACAACTTACTATGCTAAGCAACAGGATTTCAGCCACAATTCTGCTTTTGCCTAGTATATCCCTTTAAGAAAAGGATCACAGTCTATCACAATCTAAAGCCATTTTATTTCAGCAAAACAAAGTGTCTTAACTTAGAAAGATAGATACTGTGAGCCTATGCATTTAAACACAAGTTCCTCCACCCATAGTTGGCATCTCAGAAGGTCTGATTCATATAACAGTTTATTTTGGATACCCATGTGAGTTAAAAAGTACTTCAAGTCATCTTAACAAGGCAAATGCTAGAAATCTGTTTTTACCAGCTAACCTGTAAATAGCAAAAATCATCTGGTACTGTGCAACTCTCTAATTCACAAAGATTATTGCTGGGTCCATAGAATCTAAAATCAGTTCTGCAATCATAAGGAAATAGGTTTAAAATTTTCCCAGAAGTATATAAATAGAACACAAATCTCTCCAAACACAATCCCCATATTGATAATTAAAGCATGATTCTTCTGATGCACCAGTGACAGGTTAGTGTGTATATGTACCCTTAGAAATGCATTCTAAATCAGCCATTTTATGCCCAACTCAGGCAAATTGTTCATATAACTCTGACTCTCCCGATTCAGTTCTTACTCACCTATTAATGAAGCCAAACTATCCTTAGGATTCTTCATCTTCTTCAAACAAAATCATATCTTAAGTAAAACTCTGACTTCTTGGCTTTCTTACCCAGCATACTTTCAGATTCCACCATGATCCCTCTTAACACAGTGGCACCAAGACTATGGAACTAAATCCCGGAGGAGCAACCCCTGGCCCTCCCTGTATTCTTTTAGGAGACAGTTGAAAACACTTATTTTCAGGGAGGCTTTTCAATCTGACCCTGGTTGAAAGTTTCACCTCCAGTTCTGCTTTTCTGTGATAATTTGTTGGTGCCACTGATTTGTTTGTTTGTTTTTCCTAATGCTCTTGCCACAGTACTGCCATTTGTATAATATTTTACTGTTTTGTCATGAAGCTTTGTTTTAAACCTTTGTAAACTGTCCAGAATAGTGCTTTGGCATTAATGGGGCAGTATATAAATTAAAGTGTTAAACACACCTCAGAGAGTGTCTTCACATCATAGTCTCTCCTCCATATATTATAATGCTAAAGAAAAATAACTTCCCCTGTATTAATAGTCTTTCAGCTTCCTTCTACCTCTCCTTTACATGATCAAAGACAAAAACATGTCCCTCAGAGTTCCCACAAACTGTTGTTCTTCACCACCCGAGTCCCACAGCTTAGGACAAATATCTTATTCAATATCTAAGCAGTACTCTCCCCTTTATCACAACAGCCCCTACCTGTGACCATTTTTCTGTTGTAGCAGGTTGAGGGCAAAAAGGATGAAGGCTCCTCTCGGGCCCAATGTGTCTGCAATGTCAGCAGCATTGTATAAGACAGGTTGCAGTGCTAGAGATCACCATAGGAAAAGGCCACTCCTATCCAGCCACACACAATCCACTCAAGTCCAGAGCAAGACTTCTTGGATGATATGCACCCAGGTTATGTTCCTGAGAGAGCAAGTCTTGAAGTCACAGTGAGCTAACCAAAAAGCAGTGCTACACAGCTGTCATTGCAGGGGCTATGGAAGGTCAGCAGGCATGGAATGCTCTCTTGGCTGGATCAAAGCAAAGTGCTGCTTACATGCCACGGCCAAGTGGAAAGTGATCAGAGGAACAGCTGAGAAAAGTTTCTAAAAAACACAGGCCAAAGAAACACTAAGAAAAAAGGCTGAAATGTGCCAATTCCCAACTCATTTTCTAATACTACCTCTAGGCCAGGTATTAAACACTCTGATGCTGGCTTCCAAAAATATGAATGGCCTCTTAATGAACTCTTTATGTTAAACCACTAAGAGACAAGAGAAGTTTGGAAAAGGTCCTGAAATGTTTACGGCAGTAATTGCTACTTTTTCTCTCTGTCAAAATAAAGCATACACTTTCAGTATATTTATGAATAGGCACCCAATTTATCTGGGGAGCACTTTTCAGGAGAGCACAAAATTCTACATTTTGTTTTCCTAATGATAAGAATCCTGCAATCACTGATGGAATAATGGTAGTTTCAATTTGGTGGGGAAGGGAATCACAAATAACCTCACAGATGAAAAAATTAAGCATACTGCCTGTATGCAGAAATCGCATTTTGCATCAGTATTGTGAAATACCTAAATGAAGTAATATTCAATTTTGGGGCAAAACTCTTCTCAAGTTAATGCAAGTTACTGTCCCTTCCACTGAGAGGCATTATCCAACCCCAATCCTTTTAGTCCTTTATAGGTCACGCTCTTCCCAACACCATTAAAATTCAAGCATATAAAGTATTACCAGGGAACATGGCAGTCAAAGTATGGGGTGAACTGTGTTTTGATGGATCCTTGGATACATGCAAATATCATTTTCTTACTAGTAGCCTAATATCAGGTCTACATCAAGAGCCTCTATTATGAGGATGTCTTTGTCACAACCCTTCATAGATACAATCTGTCTCCAATTTATCATGCTGCCCTTTCATCTATCCCCACCAGAAAGACCACTGCTAACTACTGTTAATGACCCATAACAATGGGTGGAGAAGGACTGCAGAAGTGGGATTTTCACACACACCTCCTTTGTCCATCTAAGGAGCCTATTCAGACCAGGGAAAGGTGAAACCAGCATGGAGGATATATCAGGGGTCTCCTACCGACTCTCCTCATTCTGAAGAAGCTACTTGGATGAGTAGCAAAACGTTTCAGCCTGATAAGAAAGAAGTCCAGTTGCCATGACTCAACTTCCAGATAAACTCACCTGGATGATTGAGAATCCTCACAGATACTGTATAACCCTTCATAGAGTTGTCCTAAACTAAGTCTTGACAGCAAAGCTCATAAAAGCCTTAGGTCTATTGTCTATTTTGCACACTTTCTGGAACAGAGTGCAGCTCAGGAAAGAAAAAAAAAAACCTAATATAGACACTTACATTTATTCAAATAACTGAAAACAATCCAGACATTTATAAGCAAAACTGGAAAAATAAACCTAATTCTTGAACATTTTCGTCTTTTAAAAGTTTAGAGTTTCCCCCATAATAGAGAATCTAAACTAGTAGTTTGCTCACAGAACATATGGCTAGGGCCAAATGAACTTATTTCATAAAAGAAACTGATTCTATTCTGACCCAAAGGAATTAGAGGACCGCCAGGTCTATCAGGCTTTCCAGGCATGCCAGGATTTCTTGGGCTAACACATCAAGATGGACTGCCAGGTATTCCAGGATGCAACAGAACAAAGGCGGGACTGGCTCATTTGGACAGGTATAGCTCCCCTGCATGAGCCAGGGAAAGGATATGTTCTGGTCGCCCTAAAAGAAGACTCATTTAAATAACTGTAGCTGATGTTTCATTTGAACACACAGGGAGCTGCTTATTTTATGTATTTCATAACTAAGAGGGGAAAAACCAAGGTATTTTAGCACTGACAACATTTGCACATCGTAACAAGCCTTTCTAACCCTTTCCCCGCCTTTTCCTCCTCTTTTATATCCTTCCCCAGACTTTCTTCCTCTAGGGCAGACCTGGGCAAAGTGCGGCCCGCGGGCCACATACGGCCCGTGAGCCGCTCCTGCCCGGCCCGCCGCCAGTTGCTTATCTTTAACATACCGCAAAAAACCTCTTTAGTATTTGTGAAGATTAACAAGTTTAAAATAAAAACTATCATAACATCACTGTTTCATTTTATTTTTAAGTAAAGTTGGTTCGGCCCCCAAACACAGTTCAGATTTTTCATGTGGCCCCCTATAGAAATTAATTGCCCACCCCTGCTCTAGGGGCTGCCTTTGGCTCCTCTCCTCCCCCCCCCCCCACTCCATATCCTTTCCATGTTTCTCCATCTTCTGTCATTTCCTCCCAAACAATTAAGAGATTCTCTGCAATCAACAGGTGAGCTTGAGGTTGTGTATTCTCATGTCTCGGGGAGAGGTGCAACAGCCCATCAACAGGGGTCCTGTCCTTCTGGTCGTCGGTCACACAGAAATACTTTGAGCACGTAAAGGAAGATTTGTAGAAATATGAAGGACATGGTTAATGGCTGAGGCATGCTTGTGATCTTCTACTGAAACTCGGGATGGTTAAAAAGCTTAACTTAGAATTGTGTGAAACTGTACATAGATTATATAACTGAACTAATAATATCATAGTTATTTTTGGGTCATTTCTGTCTCTAGCCCATCCTATGTCAAAAGCTCAGAGCTGTTTTACACAATGAGCCCCTTGTCCCATATGAAGAAATCTGTTAATTTGCACTCATCCTCCAATACTAAAAACCAGTGAGAGATTTCTTTTTTAAGGCTCCTAGCCAGGGGCACCTTAAGAGAGTTAAAAATGCAACCAGCAGTAACTGTTCACAGAAGTATATGAGGATGTATTTTGTAAAGCAAATGGCTCTTAATTGCCCACTCAGGACCAATAATTTGTATTACAAAGAGATAGTATCTAACAATACAGTATATTGTTCCTAGGAAAATCCACTTCACTTCCACCTATAATAGTCTAAATAAAATTGCCAGTTCTGACTTGTGTAGATCCACTGAATCAATGTTGTTTAGTCGTTAAGTCGTGTCTGACCCCCATGGACAGGGATTGACTTAGGCACTGACATCATTCTGCAGTTAACTCAGTGGATATGGCAATTGAGTTTAGGGCAAAAAAGATCAGATTTACCTGAGCAGAACTCCAAGGCTTCCTGCTCCAGGCTGGTTACAATCCCTAATTGGGAACACTTCCATTTGGAAGTGGGAGCACAGTGCAACATTTTGTTGCAGGATCCAAGTATCTGTGTCTGGCTTTAGCCCACAAGGGCATGCTTTTCATGCAAAAAGTTGCAATCTCAACCCTTCACATCTTCAGAAGCGAAGAAGTTCCTGCCTGATGCATTGGAGAGCAGCAACTATGTATAATTGACAATAATGGGTTTGATGGCCTGACTTGACATAAAGCAACTTCCTGTGTTTCTAGTGCTGTAGCTCTGGCCATATGAGGGGTGCAAACTGTCCACCAGTCTGTTGGCTTTTGCAGATATGTATGTGATGTTCCTCATTTCTATGGTCCTGGGCCTAGTGCTCTTTAACATTTTTATTAATGACCTGGATCAGGGGGTGCAGGGAATGCTAATCAAATCTGTGGATGACACAAAACTGGGTGGAATAGCTAGTAATCTCAAAGACAGAAACAAAATTCAAACTGATCTAGATAGGTTTGAGCACAAGGCTGGAAATAACAGAATGAAATTCAACAGGGATAAATGCAAAGTACTGCACCCAGGAACAAGATTGGTCTACAGCAGGGGTCTCAAACACGCGGCCTGGGGGCCAATTGCGGCCCGCCGGACGATAGTTTGTGGCCCCCGCCGAGCCAAATTCAAATCACTGTCACATCGAGAGCCAAAGATCAGTTTTCCAAAAAAAAAAAAAAAAAAAAAAAAAAAAAGGGAGAGAAACTGAGTGAGTGAGCGAGAGACAGACAGAGACACAGGCGCACCAGAGTCAAGGGGAAAAGAGCCCCGCCGAGCTCAATGGCCGCGCTGCTGCTGATGGTGCCGCTGCTTTGGCTCTGGCAGCTCCCATCGTGGCCGCTCCTGCGGCGGCACCCCCGCCAGGCCCCTCGGCTGCCCAGGTCAGGTTACAGCACTGGGGCTGCCGCCGGTGAGGAAAGAGGCGAGCCCTGCCCGGAGGTGGCCAGGAGGTCATGGCAGAGCGGCTGAGAGGCCCGCCCTCCACTTCGCGGGCGACAGGAGGGAAAGGGGCAACTCGGAGAGTTGGTGGGAGCCCCATGCACAGAGATGCAGCCGACACCGCCCCCTGGCAACGAGACTTGGCCCAGCACCGGCCGCTGCCCCACCACCGGCCAAGCGCCATAGCCCGAGCCCCGGTCCCCGCTCCTCCTTCCCGCCCTCCTCCTCCTCCCCCCCCCACAACACACAGCCTGCGGCGGCGAGGCGCTCCAGCTTCCCCTCCCCCGTTGTTGTTGTTATTATTATTATTATTTTCATTATTTTATTTATTTATTACTGATTGATTTATTTATTTTCTTATTAATTCTTAATTTGTTTATTTATTTTTTAATCTTATTTTGTGTTAAAAAATAAAAATAAAGAGATTTGAGAAGATTGGAATTTTTTTAACAAAGCTTTTCTTGTGGAAAACCTGATGCGGCCCAGCCTCACCCAGCCTCTGCCTCCAGCGGCCCCCAGGTAAATTGAGTTTGAGACCCCTGGTCTACAGTTACAAAATGAGGGATATATGGCTCAGCAATACTATAAGCGAGAAGGATCTTGGAATCATTGTAGATCACAAGCTGAATATGAGCCAACATTGTGATGTGGCTACAAAAAAGGCAAATGCTATTTTGGGCTGCATTAGTAGAAATATAGTCTCCAAATCCTGCAAGGTACTTGTTCCCTTCTATTTGGCACTGGTTAGGCCTCACCTTGAGTATTGTGTCCAGTTCTGGACACTGCACTTCAAGAAGGATGCTGACAAATTGGAACAAGTTCAGAGGAGAGCAACTAGGATGATCAGGGGCTGGAAACCAAGCCCTATGAGGAAAGACTGAAAGAACTGGGCATGTTTAGCCTTGAGAAAAGAAGACTGAAGGGATAGATATGATAGCACTTTTCAGTACTTGAAAGGCTGTCATACAGAGTAGGGACAGGATCAGTTCTCGATCAACCCAGAGTGCAGGACATGCAACAATGGGCTCAAGTTACAGGAAGCCAGATTTCAGCTGAATATCAGGAAAAAAAAATTCCTAATTGTTAGAGCAGTACAGCAATGGAAGCAATTACTTCGAGAGGTGGTGAGTGCTCTAAACTCTGGAGGCATTCAAGAGAAATCTGACAAACACCTGGCAGATATCCTTAGATTTGTATTACTGCATTGAGCAGGGAGTTGGACTCAACGGTCTTCTAAGCCAGTGGTCCCCAACCTTTTCCCAACCGCGGACCGTTTGGGGGGTGTGTGGCGTGCCCGCAGGGGGTCGGAGTTCACGCACATGCATGCGCACATCACGCTTGGGGGCGCTCACGCGCATGCGCACAGCATGCTCACAGGGGGCGGAGCGCGCTTGCACATGACGGTGCTCGCAGGGGGGTGTAGGAGATCTGTGTCCGTGGCCCGGTCCTGGATAGGCTGCGGACCGCTGCCGGGTCATGGACCGGGGGTTGGGGACCTCTGTTCTAAGCCCCTTCCAACTTCATGATTCTCTGTCTTTCCTACACTATCAAATAAAGGTGATGCAGCACAGGAATATCAAGGATGGTGGACGGTCTCTCCCTCTCATATTCATATTACTTAATGCAGCTTTAGAAATCTACCTCTCCCTTGGTCTGCTGGCACCACAGCTGACTCCTTTGCGACTTCGCCATTTTACAGAAGCAAGCATTTGGGCTTTTCTTCAACCATATATTTGAGTCTTCCTTCTGTCCTCTGCAGGAAGAATATGACTACCCTGGCAGTCAAGGTTTTCCAGGTTTACCTTCTGTACTTATGAGAAACCTTCTTCTGCAATGGTTGCATGTATTTGATCTTGAATTGCTGCTTGAAGTTTTAACGGGAGTGATTAGTTGGATTGGATGCTGCACTCTCTAAATATTTATCCTGTAAGCTGCCCTCAGGGTACTTAGCATTTGAGCACTGACTTGGTTTTATAAGGGGAGGCAGAGGGGGAATGCTAGCTTTTAAGGCTCAATTCCACCATCTGTACTAAAGAAGTTCTAGTAAATGGCTGAGATAACACTATTGAAGTAGCCTGCTTCTGGTCAAAAACAGTCTAATCATTTTAACATTTTAAATTTGTTTGAACTTCATATTTCATATAAGTTCATAATTTTAAATTGTGCAATGCTCTGATATAAAAAAAGGAAAGGCTCAGATAGGTTCCTGTCACTTGTATTTTAACTAAGAGTGTTTCTATATTATATGGTTATTAGCAGTTTGATCTCACTTTAACAGCTGTAGCTCCATTCTATGGGATCCTGGGTAGTTTAGTCAGATATTGTGGGTAATACTTTGATTTTGATTCCTGCATTGAGCACAGGGTTGAACTCAATGGCCTTCCAACTCCATTATTCTATGATAATGCTGTGCCATGGGGAACAGAGACTAATTACAAATAGAACTACATGAAGGTCCTAACTGAAACCCAACAAGATCTTCTGCTTGCCTATGCAAATTGCATTTGAGTATACCTATCTTTAAATATATTTATATAACTTCTATGACTACTTCTATTTTCAGCCTCATCTTACATGGTCAATAAAGAGCCTATCTCACAAGACCAGGTGAAACACATCACTTACCTATAGTTGGTTTTAAATGAGTAAGCTCCCTTTTTTGTACCCTTCTATGCTTTCCTTTCTGCCACAAATTATTTTGATATCATACCCAAATTAGTAAACTGTGCTTTGGCTATATGTGAAGATTAACAAAACCCAGAGAAAGCAGTACACATTTCAAGCAACTGCCAATATATAATACATTGGTCATTACAGATCTTCCATTTCTATTTCATAAAAACAATTCTGGGAACACTGTGAGACAGTGGTTCTATTTTTCCAGTTCTAAATTTTAACATATGATCAATCTGTTAAAGAGTACTATGCAAAACCTTCATGTGAACTGCCCGACAAAATATGGCCACAAACACAGCTACTAGCTTAACTAATATTTAATAATTACATCCCATCAAGTAATTATGACTTGCAGCAACCTCTTGCAGGGTTTTCTAGGAATCAAGAACTGTACTCAGAATTTGTTTATTGTTCTCTTCTGGGGACACCCTGGGAATCTGTAGCTTGCCCAAGGCCACACTACTGGCTCTTCTTCTACAAGGCATAATGGGCAATCAAACTCCCAACCTCTGACTCCGCAGTCAGGTGCTCCAGCTCACTGAGTTATCCTAGTCTTACAAAATTATGTATACCATAACTTCTGAAGAACAATCCAGTAAATAGTCCTTAAATCTGGTTGAAACTGTGCCTCAACAAGTTCTGAAATCTGACTTGGTAGACCTCAAAATTGGGGCCCACCAATGGGGGAACATAGTCAGCAATTAAAATATTTTGCTTGCACATACAATATTTTCTGGCTCAGAACACAGGGTCTGCCTTCAAACCTTGTGGGCTGGTTGTGCCATACCGTACTAGGGACTACCAGACCCTTTTTCAAAATAGTTTATATAAAGGGAGATGAGGTACAAACATAACTTGATAAACAACCAAAATGTACAGAGGGAAATCCAGTACAAGAGTATGGGGTATATGACAAACTGCAGTTCAGCTTGCAAAGAGAAAGCTATTGCCATCTTAAATGTACCTTACACCTTTAGATTAAGAAATGACAAAGGCAAATCTAAAGATCAACTAGTCTTTCCTTCCATAACTACCTGTTGGTATTATTATGTCACTTTGTACCCTTCTATGTCTAGGGCACTTGTACCCTTCTACTTTGTACCCAAGTCACTTTCGACTTTATGGATGAGAGATCTCCAACATGCCCTGTCCTCAACAGCCCTGTTCAGCTCTTGTAAATGACCTTCGGCTTCCTTTAGGGCAGTGTTTCCCAATCTCTTTCAAGTTGGGCCCCCTTTTTTATAATAACCAAGTAACCTCTGCTCCCACTACAACCCCTCCCCATCCCACCGTTGGTTGTTTTTTGCTGGTAGATTTGGCACATCTCCCTATACAAATAATTTGGGACCATCCCTGCAAGTCTGACTTCTCCAGTAGCAGTTAGTACCACCACCTGCCCTCTTAGAACAAACTGACTGTTACTGCTACTGCTGCCACCACCACCTCTCTGATGACAGCCCAAAGAATTACTTTAATGCCCTGGGTAGTATTTAAGAGGGGTAAGCCACAAACAGCTCTGATCTTCAGTTTCTTTGCCAGATTCTGTATGGCGATACTCAGGTCTCGGAAATTCTACAGTAATCAGATATTAGATTTTAAATTGTCTTTTAATGCTAAATGTTTTGATGAAGTATTTGAAATTTTGGAAATTTGTAAACATTTATTTTTGCTGTATGTCTGGAAACTGGAAAAGAAGAGTTGAGTAAGAAAGCAGAGAAGGTCATGATTGGCCCTTTGGAGAAATGCTGGCTGTTCTTCTTTAAGCCAGCTCATAAGGCTCCAGCCCCATACCCTCTCCTCCGGAGTGACACCATTTGGTTTTTGCTCGTACCTTGCACCTTGCCATGTCGGATTGTATGGCCAGAGGTGTGGCAACCCCCCAGAAAACACTTTGTGACCCCCCTACGGGTCACGAGTCCAGAGGTTGGGAACCAGTGCTTTGGTGAGTCAATCCATCGCATATTTGGTCTTCCTCTTCTCCTCCTGCCTTCAACCTGTCGCAGCATTATAGCCTTTACAGAGAATCCTGCCATCTCATGATGTACTCAAAGTTGGACAGCCTCAGTTTCATCATTTGGTCTCAAGAGGTAGTTCAGGCTTGATTTGCTCCAGTACCAACTTGTTTGTCTTTCTGGCAGTCCAGGGTATCCGTAAAGCTTTCCTCCAGCACTATATTTCAAAAGACTCAATTTCTTTCCTGTCAGCTTTCTTTACTGTCCAGCTTTCACACCTATACATGGTGATCAATAAAACAAGAATGTAGATTATCTTGGTCTTCTTGTGACATATCCTTACACCTGGTGATCTTTTCTTGTTCCTTCACTGCTGCCCTTCTGAGTCTCATTCTTCTGATTTCTTGGCCACAGTCTCCATTTGGATTAAACCAAGGTATACAGGATTTCATCTTATTTCAATTTCTTCATTCTCAACATTAAAGTTGTGTAGCTCTTCTGTAGTCATGATTTTTTCTTCTCCATGTTCAACTGCAGTCCTGCACTAGCACAAATAATTTCACTACCATTTTCCCGAAAATAAGACATAACCTGAAAATAAGCCCTAGTATGATTTTTCAGGATGCTCGTAATATAAGCCCTACCCCAAAAATAAGCCCCAGTTCAGTGAAACCCCGCCCTCCACCATTGTGCAGCAACCAGAAGAAGATGACATGACTGTATTTAAATAAATGTAGATTGTTGTACATGAAAAACATAAAACATCCCCTGAAAATAAGCCCTAATGTGTTTTTTTGGAGCAAAAATTAATATAAGACCCTGTCTTATTTTAAGACAGGGTGATCTTATAAGAGCCTCGTGGCGCAGTGGCTAAACTGCTGTACTGCAGCCAAAACTGTGCTCACGACCCGGGGTTCAATCCCAGGTAGCCGGCTCAAGGTTGACTCAGCCTTCTATCCTTCCGAGGTCGGTAAAATGAGTACTCAGCTTGCGGGGGGGGGGGGGGCAATGTGTAGCCTGCATAATTAACTTGTAAACCGCCCAGAGAGTGCTTGAAGCACTATGGGGCGGTATATAAGCAGCACGCTTTGCTTTGCTTTTGCTTTATTTTCAGGAAAACACAGTAAAAGTGATTTCAAGTCATTCCCGCTTTATGCCAGTAAGAGGGTGTGATCTGCATATCTTAATTGCTATGTTTCTTCCACCAATTTTCATTCCTCTTTCATACGAATCTAGTTTGGTTTTCCATATGGTATGTTCTATAGAGAAACTGAACAGATAAGGAGATATAATGCACCCTTATCTGACACCTCTGCCTATAGGAAACCATTCTATCAATTCATATTCTGTCCTAACAGTAGCTTCTCGTCCACAATTCAGGTTATGCATCAGGACAATCAAGTGCTGAGGCATATTCCCGTACCCTTTTCTACTACCCCATCTCCTGTTAAGTTGGTCTCATCCTGCATTCGATCCAGCCCCATCACTGTTCCTACAGGATAAGTCTGTAAGAAAAGCCCTCAGGAGGAGAATAGGTAGGGCTTTCAATCAAGAGGGTTTTCCAGGGCAGGGCCCATTGGGAGATGGTAAGCATACATATACTACTGTATTCTGGTATCAGACAGCAGGCATGACACACATGTGAAAGAGAGAAATAGTACATACAACTATTATCACCATTGCCACAAATTCAGTTGAGGCAAATAAGTAAGTTAGGTGGGTGTGGAAAAGATCTGTCCAAAAGTAGCACTGGTCATCATTACAAAACCAAGGGGACCAGACATGGATAGGATTCAGTGAGACCACTAACTGAATTTCCTGCTTCTGGCAAGATGCTCCCAGGCAGATGACCACTTTGCCCTTTCTTTTAGAAACTTCCAACGAAATAGCTTCTCTAGAAAGATTATTTCAGTACTAAAGTTTACTTATAGTCAGACTTTATTCCTCACCTCACTCTGTTAAACTTAATTCAATGTTCTTTTTACCCAATTACCAGTAAGTATGGCAGTTTTCCTCCTAGCATCTTTGAAAACTTGTGTGTCCCTTAGCTTCCTACCTTTCCCTACCCATAGCACATATTCTTATTACTTTGACCGTTCCACACATTACTAGCCTCCTATGAATTTGAGTGTGTTTGACCTTTTAAAAAAATCTAAGATGCATGAATAACATCTTATGAGTACTGAGCAAAATCATACAGCTAATTCCTGATACAATGCAGGTGTCTGCCATCCTTGCTGGCACAACCTTACTTTTCTCCAATAAACCAGAGATGCTGGATCACATCAGTATTAATTAATGCTCAGTCTAAAGCATTCTCAGAGACCAAAATAAAGTCAAATATTTCCCACAGTTTAACCTCAATGCACCTCAAAACTTTCTGAAGTGCCATTCCTCCATCTGAGAGAAAAGTCAGTCTAGAAGGCTTTGAAAGGTCAGGACAGCATACTTGAAAGATTTAATAAAGAGAAGAAAACTTCTCATTTTCTGCCTTTCTTCATCTTTGTTTTGCTGTTTTAACTTTCTTAAAAGATCTCATGGACCTGTTAGTCCTTCAGAAAGGGAAACTATTTTCTCCACTATCCACTAAAAATGCACCCTACCTGTACCTTTGCAAAAGCAGCCTGAATATTCGCCAAATCTCCCGATATCATTTGGAGGAAGTGTTTCCAAGTCATAAACATTCACTGTCTGCACTACAGAGGGAATATAGTATTTGCTGTATCGTATTGAGTAGGGTTTCAGATAGTGGGGGGAGGGATGTTTGTTTAGTTCATCTTTTTATATGAACTTGTCAAAATGTTTACATTCCTTCATAGCCGAGATAAAAATAACGTGATTTTTTTTTAAAAAAATGTCAATTTCATCCATTCTAGGAAGACGTTTTGAGTACCTGGCTCTTAAAACTCTGCTCTGCCAATACCTCTCTATGCAGCTTCTGTTACTGAATTATTCCTGTTCTTTAACAATTTAATAATAAGCAAGTAGAGAATTGGCCTTTCCATACTAGGAATAGTTTTAGTTACTAAATTTGGTTAGTGCAGATGGTTGAGAAATTTGTTCTGTTAAGTTTTAGTGATAACTTTTAAAATTCATAACTTTCTTTACATCAGGTGTTCTTTGAAAATCAGACTTGGAAGAAAGAAAAACATATTTGTCCATCCCTGCCTCCTGCTAGATAGCAAAGCAAAACCTTTCAGGGAAGACAAGGTCTCCATGGATGGGCATTTATTTCTTGAGCCACCAGATCAAATACCATTCTGATATTGGTTGAAAAGATACCAGAAAGGGCTGGTTCTCCTTAAGAAGCATTCCAGACCTATCTTACTGCAACTCAATTTCAGCTGGCCCTGTGGTGTCCCAGACAAGAAGCAGTTTATGCAGAGGACACACAATCTTCCCAATTTCCCATTATATTCAATGTAGGATAAAATATTATATTTCACTCTTAACAGCTACATCTATCAGTGCTGAATACTCTCGTTTGCTTTCTCCTTCTTCAATGTGCAAGTTCCCTTCAACATTTGGTATAATGTAGAGAAAACCTTCAAAAGCTCAAGATGATTCAAGCAAGTGGTGCAAAGCTGCAGGAAAAACAAGAAATGCCAGTGAAAGGCTGCGGTCCTGTGTTCTCTTGGGGGGAAAAAAACTTTCTTGCTGTGATAACTTTCCCCTGACTTATGCACTCAACAGCTGCAACAGAGAAGGTATCTGCATTCCTTTAGTAGGAATAAAAATGTTGCCACCTTTTCTTGCCAGAGAAAGAGGGCTAAATCCAATTTTTGTCCAACTAGAAAGATACACTGAATGACAAGGACTTATTAGTTAACAATAATTCAAGTACCACTGATATCATTAAGTCTACTATGATTTGGGCTAAAATTAGATTTAGCCCAAAAGCAAGACACAGGAGGGGAGACGTCCCTGCCACACCCCAGGTTTGCTGTTCTTCTCCTTCAAGGACCACTAACCCCAGATGGATAATTCTTGTTAACTGCATATCAGATGACGTAGGATCCTGGTGCCTGTTGCTATGGTAGGCAGGCACCCATTTTTGCAGCCCTGGCCAGGATTTATTCCCATGCTGATGCCCTGCCATGTATCTCTTAAGATTGAAGCACAATGGGCAGGTGGCAATTAAATTCTCCTTCTATGCTATACTGTGTTGATGTTCCATCTGCTGCAATTCGAGAAAGGGAATGAGCAGAAGCTTATGGCTTGCTGACTGAAATGAGAAGATTCTATGAAGCAATTTGAAGCTGATCAGTTTGTTACATGTGCTATAGCCTTGTCTCTCAACTAGGCCTTCCAAGGGTGAACAAGGGAAAGGACATGGATTCACTGATACAACATTTGGAATCTGCCAGTAATCAATGCAATTACTTCCAATCATCAGTAACAATAAAAAATTACTCAAAGAATGATTACTTTTTTAAAAAAGCAGAAACAAAACAGCAGCACAAAACAGTGGCCTGAGGAAACAAGGAGTGGGTGCCAAAATAAGCTAAACAATTGCAATGCATGCTAACCAGTAAAGAATGCATGCATGCATGCATAAATAAATAACCCTCCAGCTTACAATTTCAGACTTTCATGGGCTGCCCCATGATTTCTGAACATGTCAGCATTGCCAACTCTGCTGCTAACAATGGATTCTGACGGAACTGTACAGTAACCACCACCTGGTCCCTATCCAAGGAGAATGCACAACAAGCTTTTTGAGACTGCATGTGTCTCCTGCTAAAGCAGTTTCTTGCTGTGTGGTGGCAGCAGTGGCCAGGGGTGGGGAGTTGGGGTAGGGTTGGTGTGGGAAAGAGAAGCATGTTACTGGTTATCTTCTCAGCAAAGAAGAAATTAGCCAAGAAGCTGTATTTTCCAAGCATGCAGGGCTACCTAGGGGAGTTTCATTCTGTCAGACCACTCTGGCATTGTACGTCACTGGCACAGGGCCAAGCCTGCACTCCGCTTCCAGGCCACAGGCTACACATTAACCCTCTGCTTGGTCCCTGTTCTGCCCTGCAGATTTCCACCAGGCAGCAAATTCAATCCCCGCCTCTTCACTTGCTTCTGTGCAGTGCTTCTTCTGCCATGGCAACAAGCTTCTCATTGGAGAACTAGAGCTGCCAGGGAGCCAATGGGAAGCCAGGTCGTGTTGCTAGGTTCTCCGGGATGCAATGGGCTGATTATGCCCAAACAAAGCAAGAAAGAGGAGAAGGCGAGAGTCTCCAAAAATATACCTCGGTAAAGAACTGGCTCTCCTTCCAGGAACAGGGGCTAGAAATAACCTGCAAAGGGAGACCCAGCAACAACAGAGCTCATGGTGTTGGCACAATGCCACAGCCACTCACCGCAGCCGTGATCTCTCCTGCTCGGTGACTCTCAGAGCCAGCTGGGTACAAAATTCTTCCCCTGTCCAGAATCCCAAGAGGTGCCTGAATTGCATTTCATATCTGTCACCACCATCCTTCAGTGTAATCGGCAAGACTAACATAAAAAGGCTGCCTGGCTTAGCCACAATACCGTAGGTGCACCCCCTTCTCCTGCGCCAGCTAAAAGGCATCCAGGACCCTTTTCTGCAGACACTGAATGCCACAGTTCTGCTAGACCAGAGATTCAATTCAAGAAGCTTTCATAGATGTAAGAGAAGCATTTTGGCTAAAAAAAAATGTTGGTCTTCCAACTCAAGAGGTGTGAAAACACCAAAGGAGGTCAGGTAAATGCAACCTTAACCACATTTCTCAGAAATATCAGAAAATTTAAGGTAACACACAATACCCTATGGAAAATTCTAAATGCATATGATCTCACGTGAAAGAATGCCAAATTCTTGCCTGCCTGTCAAGAAAGACCAAGTATATAAAATATAAAAATAAATTATTTTTTGAAAATCAAATTGATTTAAATCAAATTGACTTTTTGATTTAAATAGCCAAAAATCCAATAATTTAAATTATGATTTAAAATGCCACATACATTGTTACCAGCCTGGTAGCTTTGAGATTGTATGTTCACCTTACATATTGAACATTGAGAAATATTTTGACAGGGAAAAGATACATTTTCTTTAAGGAGAAAATTATTTCATGCCTTACAACGCAACTTAGAAAGATAAATCAGACCTGGCAATCAGAGGAGACAATAGTCATAACTTTACAACATCCAAGCCAATTCCATCCAGCATTGTTACAGCTTTTTTTAAAAAAACTTTAAGTTTATAATCACTCATGCTGAAATAAATCTAAAGCCATGCTAACAAGCAAACACAGAGGCCTCATATTTAAATTTATAGAACAATATTGATAAGAAATTGCCACTTTCATGAAAACACATGGAATCTAAATAACGTATCAGTCATGAGAGGCAGAAGGAAAAGTGAAATATATTTAAAATCCAGCATATGACAGTATAACATTATGGCCAGAAGAGCAACATGGAAGGACCAAGGTAAAGAAAACAAGGCTTTATTGGAAAGAACTTACAAAGTAGTAAGACAAGACGGCTTAATGTTATCTTAAGCACACTTACTTTGAAGCATGATTCCAGGAAGTCTAGGAGATGCATTTCCAAGTAAAAGTAAAAGACAGAATATACAAAGATGATTCAGGACACTGTCACACACACTGCTGAGTAAAATGATCATCACAGACTTCAGGATCTGGCTTATGTTCAAAAACAGAATAAATGTTTTTCTGTGGATCAAGATACATGTTGCATTTCTGGATGGGGGAATATCATATGGCACCAAAACCACAGTAAATGAAAATACTTAAGTATTACTTAAGTAATTATTGCTAGATTTCCTGCTGAATGATGTATATGAAAAGCTCTCATATCATGTGCATCAGACTATGGCAAAAGAGTATGTAATAGACTTGACAGTAATAAGGATGACATGGATTAACCTACTGGTCATGTTTGGGTGTGAAAGATACTTTGAGTGCACAGATCTTGAGAAGACAAACCACTCAGGGTCAAAATGAAGATCTATTAGCCAGGAACCCTGTTTCCAACAGCAAGCAGATTTTGAAATCACACTGGCTGGCATTCAAACACCATGATAAACCACGTTTTCTCATTAAAGAACCAAACCTCAGAGAGCTCAGACTTGCTACTCCCCTTTCACCTGAAAATATAATGTCAGAGGCTTCTGACAGATTAATTAATTACAGTGTGGCATTATTTCTGAGTTCTAAACTATAGTTAGTCTGAATTATGTTTTGTTGAAACAAGCCAGCTTCACATAATTTGAAGTTGGATTCTTTTAAATAAAACACAATTAAGATTAAGTAGTTTGCTAATTTGGATAATTTAATAAGCTCTGTCCAATCGAAAATAAAAGCAAAGAATTCTAACTCCTCCCAGATGCACCAGAGGACATGAGTGACTCTGAGGACACACAGCTTTGATTCTGTCACAATAAACCACAGTTTATCATGACATCCAAATGCAGCCAATATATTTTAATAGCCCGGGAGTATAATGAAGTATTATATTCCTTGCAACACTCCTGCAGTCTTTAGCAGTTAAACTAGTCATATTCTGATCTACCACTTTGTTCACTTTTTAAATTTGGTTGTACTAATGACCTTTTTTCTACATTTGTTGCAACTGAGTGCTGTGGCAAAATAAGTGCATGGTTGAAACCATCTTTTTTGATGTTAGTATCACGTGAATAAACATATCTCATTCTGTAGGCACATTTCTAATCTTGTTGCTATCTTTTTCCTAACCAGGAGACTGTAATCTTTTTAGCCTTTGCTCATATAAAAGATGCTCCATACATATACCATTTTACAGGAAGACGGGGCTGCACGGGGTACTCAAGCTGCTGATATATCTGTTATACTGAGAGCACTGTACTTTTTTAAAAAAATTCTTTACTAGTTGTTCCTGAAGTTGTTAGTTTTCTGTTCGCCTGTCAGTTACAGAACTACAGTTGACACATTCAGGGATGTCCTTCAGGTCTTTCCCAGTTCCTTTACTTCATTCAAGATAAACAAAATAACAAGCAAAAGGACAACGAAAACATGAATCTGCTGTGTATGCTGCCTGATGACTGGAAATGGTATGCTCTTGGAACCTAAATTACAAAGCTTCAATGCTTCCTCTTTAATATGAAGTTAAGTTGTATATTTTCTATATTCTGTGCCTAAAATATTGTAAAATTCATTTTAAGCTACAAGGATTTGATTGAGTTGATTTATTATTGTGGATCACAAAGATTATACTAGGCTTCTAAAGCTTAGAAAATGAACTGTATAACACTACATTCATCCTTCTCCTACATTAGGATATTCATTTTTCTCTGTCCTCTGGGTCAGTGCTGAAATCACATATGCTATCATGGTCAAAGCCATTTAACAGCTATCTACCTCTGGTTTGGGATGTAAGATCTGAATAATTATGAAGAAGGCCAAACAACAAAGAACCCAATTGACTGGGACTGTGTTCTCAAACCACTCAAGTGTTGGTGTCCATGAAAACAAGTCAAACAGGACCTTTACCCTCTCCACTAACAAATGTACTCTTCTCACAATGAAAGCAAATGTTCTCATCCTGAGTTTATTGCCCTCTTAACACTCAACTCTAAAATGACTTCAAGTTTAAGAAAATGACCAGAAGGAAAAATTTAATCAAAAGATAAAGAAAAGATTATACAAGAACATAAGCAAAGTACTGGGATTAAACACTAGATGTGTGAGAGACAGAAAATCTGAATTGGTTCAGAAGACTGGGCAATTCTATAACAGCTGCAGTGCCTTATCCAGGAGGACTGATTAAGGGAGATAACATTTCATAACGTGATTAACACCTGAGTGATATGGGCTAGCATATTTCTGAAGAAGGCTAATACGTAATGTTTTTCCAGGTCCTTACAGTAGCTCTGCGCCAACAATATTCCATTTAATGTCACTCAACTTTCCAAGTACAAGAGAAAAATAATCTTCTCCTTACACGTTTCAGGATAGTGACAATGGTATGAAAGTGAGGTTCCTGCAGTTCAGAAACAGTTCTAATGGCTTGATTTATTTGTGAAACGGCTCAGAATATGATTTTGTCAAAGTTTTAACATGATGCAGATGCTTGTAGGATCACTATCTAAAATACCTAAGAGTGCAATGTACAAGCTATTACTTGGATCAGGCTATTCTGGCCTTTTGATTTCATTAATTAACTCATTCACCAAATAACAATTCCATTCACCAAATAATAATTTGGCCCTTGAAGTCCACTGCCAGTACAATCACCAAATCTTAACCTAAAAGCCTAACACAATCCAATCAAAAATTTTAATTACAGTGATCAGATGTGATTCGGATCATATATCAATGTCCTCAATATTGGCACAGCTCCCCAAATATCTTGTAGACTCTTGCTTCACAGAGCCAGAAGCAAGAATAAAATGGGATAATCCCAACTATAATGCTTATTCTCTTTACTGGGTTTTTGTTGTTGTTGCTATTTCCACCTTCCACTCCAGAGAAAGATGAATATGCTTCCTAGTCTGTCAAATGCCAAATGAGTTATGTCATGGCATTCACAATGATATAACTTAGGTACTACAACACTGACTTAGTAAAAAAAAATGTACAGAAACAGCAATAATATCACAGCTTTCCTCCTTTATGTATTTTCTGCAACCATTTTTGTGAAACTAACAAAAAAAAAAAAAAAAGCATGGATACCCAGTGTGGTGTAGTGGAGAGTGTAACATACTAGGACTTAGTAGATTTGGGTTCAAATCATTGCTTGGCTATGGAAACTCACTGGCATAGTGGTGGAAGTGATAGAATCATTGATTAACAGAATAACTGAATCGGAAGGGCCTATAAGGCCATCGAGTCCAACCCCCTGCTCAATTCACAATAAAGCTAGTCCTTAAATATCCCATTTTCTTTGATACCCGTATTAAAGTCACTGTAAGTCAGGTCAGACTTGATGGTCTAATATAAGCCTTATGACATTAGGAGCAAAGCTAATCATTTCATAATTCTGTGTTTTATAAGCATTTAGAAAAAGTAAAACACTCTAACAATTTCTTGATGTACAGTCTCTATCTAATTTTTAAAGAAATTTTCCAGTGTCATGATCTTCAGGAAATTTCCTTTCTGGCAAGCCACAGCTTCCTGCGTGAGCTGATACAAGATCATAATGATACTGTTTATATCTCTGCAACAATTTATTAAATGGACAGGCTTTCTGTCAGACTCAACTTTAGGAGGCCAAACTTAAGAGTTTATTTGTTTATGTGATTTTTTATGTGATATTTCACTTTCTCTATGGAAAATTTTTTTTTGGCACAGACAACCCCATTTTCCTCATCTAAATTATCTGTATTCTTATATAGCGATAATCTAACCTGTATTTAGTTACAGCAACATGGGTGGCTACACTCAGTCTTATTCCATATAAGTTTGGAAGAAACTGTGTTTTGATGGCCACATCATGCAACTATGACTACCTACCATGATTTAGTTCACTTTATGTATTTGCTCTACTTTCTAGAAGAACCGTATTTGCATGCTGCAGCAAAAGTGTCAGAATTCTTGAACAAAGCTGCATCAGATGAAATCGGTATCTAAATTAAAAAATAAATATAATAAATTATTATTCAATAGAAGTAAATACTTCATACTGCAATAGGTTCATTTCAAGCAAGCCACAGGATCAATATAATTTGCAGCATGTGACTTGACTGGCTTGCTTTAATCACTTGGATTAGTTATACCTATGGGCATTTTCTGTGATGCACCTGCTCTCAGCTTGTGACATGCTGTGATCCTGCCTGCATGGACTGATTTTGCATTGGTATACATATTACCCCATCTGGTGACGGAGGAATGAGGTGGCCTTTTGATCCTTCAGTTCCAAAACATGTAATCTCCTCAGAATTATGAAATCATCCAATTCCATCACAAAATAACTCCTCATACTTATCTATAGTGACATGTTTATCAATATATTATCAGCAAATATCATATCACTCTGCAGTTACAGGAAATGCCTGTAATATAGTACCCTTTGCAAGCTCCTTGTGGCAGTTTCACTCTTCTCAGTGTGCAAATGTTTCCTGAACTTTTATCAAAAGTACAAAAGACTCCATAACTACATAGAATACATATACAAGTGCTATACTACATTGGAGAAATCCTGTTTGTGGACATTCTGGACAAATGAGAGCAAAGACCCATCCTCTCATCCTCCTCTAATAAATTCTTTATTCCTCCACTGCTGCTGCATCTTAATGGGGAACTGAACTTCCCAATGATCTAGTAAGACTGTACTACTTTTGAGCCTCTTGTCCTCTGCAAATGACTGCCACAGATTTTCCTGGTCTTCACTTATTTTGCAAAACATAATTCACAAGCTTCATGATGCTCCCTTATAATGTGTGCTATGAGAAGAAGATGTTCATGTTTTCAAAATAGCAGTAGAAAAATGAGACACAGACTGCTCTTAAGTACTACATAAATACTGAGGCCTTCTTTATGTTGCCCAACAGTAGGCAAGCAGAATAAATGTAGACAAGTGGAGCCATCCATTCTTAATTTCTTAAAAGCCTGCTCAATTTTAAGTAATTGTAGCTCCTGCCACAATTTCATTACCTCTGTAGTAAAAAACAAAACAGCTGCTCCTTTGCTGATTGATCAGTGGTGCACTGGGAACCTGGAGCAATCCTCATCATACTTTTTATACAGGGAAATAATATACTCAAGACTGTGAGTTGCCATCAGTACAAGTTTTCAGTAATCTGGACCAACACTTTGTTCAAAAGAAGTTAGGCCTATTTTTTGGTTCAAAAGAAGTGTTTACTGACTGAACTGGGCAGTAAACCTTTTAAAAAAAAATATAACAACAGCAACACAGTCTGAAACAACCACTACCTGTAAAAACAAAGAACATGTACAAAAATTGGAGGACAGGAAAAAACTGTTTTCAAAATTAGGGACTAATAGAGAACGGCAAGAGCTGCAAAGAAATGTACATGTGGTTATCCCAATCCAACTTAACACAAAACATTATCACGTCCTAGTCAGGCACAATGGGTTATGCCAAAAATTCAACTCATCATTGCCATCAATAACTACAATTTCTGAAATGACAAACATCTGTATCTGTTGTTAAAGTTCTACAGACCCATTCCAGAGTTTTCAGAATAGCTAAAAATATTTTAAATATCATTTCCCTTTTAAAAGGATGTACTCATTTGCAAATAGCAACTGAAATCAACACTACGCACAGGCAACTGCAAAACTGATCCAGGACATCAAATGGAATCTCAGACTACACTGAAGTTTATGATTGTCAGGAACCAAGTTGGTGGACACACACTACCTCTTGAAGCATTTATATTATAAAAAACAGGCCTTGTAGAAGCAACTAATAGTTCAGGTTAGAAAATTAAATAAATGCCATCACAAAGAATAGGGTAACTGGAGAAACGGTATTTATCTAGCATTATTATTAATACAGCATTATATACAATTAAGACCCCTGGGGTTCAGTAGAGCTTCCACCAAAGTCTGCAGGACACTGATGCTAAGCAGGACAGCTCATTGGATGCAGTGACTTATATCTAAGTAAACTTTACTAAGTTTTCAATGCTTCCTTTCCTTTACAGATGCTACTAAAGTCTTGACATCAGTACCATTCTGAGGCAAGGGTTTTGCAGATAATCTCTAATCTAGTTTACAACAAATGGCCTTTCTGCTACCCACAATCACAATCCATAGCTGCAACAAATGATAAAATTCAACTTATTACTGAAATTATTTATGATGCTATTCATAGGTTTATTATAAAAAGGGAAACAAGATAGGGTTTTAAAAAAGAAAATATAAGGAAATACATTATATTAAAATAAATAGTGTTAACTGAAAAGTGGCTGTTACTGTGGATTAATTTGGCCTCACATGGATGAAGGAGAATTAACTTATGGCTCATATTTGGACTAGAGCAAGGACAATTTATGAAGGTTATACATTTCAAATAGCTCTTTCTCCAGAAAAGAAGTTGAATAGAAGGAGATTCAAGCACATTCCTATTAACAATATCTAAATGGTCAAAACATGATCAAATGGAAGATAAATAAATTCACTTCCAGGAGGGGGATAAACCCCAGAGGAATCAAATCATACTCCATGCTAAATGAGAGGTGAAAATTAATATTTCAAAGGTTCCAATCTACACAACATATCTTCATTCAAACAATCTCCTACAAATGATGCAGTGAGGCACCATTCACTTACTGATTCTGGGGAATGGAGGGAAGGGGGCTGTAGACCCTACCTGACATAAAATCAGGAGGATTAATTATTTCTTTAGCCATGCTAAATGTACGAGAACCAGTCACAGAGCTGCATAGAGACTCTTAAGGAATCCTCATTGAAGAGACATGTAACTGAGATTAGCAGAACGCAAAGCAGGGCCGTCCCTTCAATCAGAGACATCTGCACATCATACATATCGAAGGGGCTGCAAGAGAAATATCGTAAAGGCCTGCAACCTCCCCCACTCCGGTTCAATCCTACCTTAAAGACTATGATATTTATTAGTCTAAAATCAGAATGCCTATTGAACGTCAACGATATAAAATATTAATGGAGGATTATTTGTGAACACCCTTTGAAGAAACGGCCGATGCCACAACTCATCTAGTCGTCTCCGGTAGCACAAGGCCGAGTTTTTACTTATTTATTTATTTACTCGGCCGTAACAGACTGTCACGGTTGCAAGAAAAAAAGGACGTGTAGGGCGGGGAGCGCGGGGGGGGGGGGGAGAGAGAGAGAGAGAGAGACGATCCATCCGTGCACCAGCAGCATCAATGAGGGAGAGGAGGAGGCGGCGGCGGCGAGCTCCGACCAGGCCTATATGAAGGAGGCGAAGCATGAGATGGATGGGCGGCTGTGCTCAGATGCTGCTGCGGAGGGCAGAAGTTTTGGGGGAAGGAAGTGGGAGAAAAGGCGCTGGCGGAGGAGGCATCAGGGTGGGGTCGGGCGCCGGGGAGGGGGAGAAGGGCGGAGGCGGGGCAGCACGAACGGGAGGACGAGCGGGGTCCCGCGCCCGAGGCGAAGCCGAAGAGCCGGCCAGGGGCGGGGCCTGGCGGAGAGAGTCCGGCTCCCTGGGCAAATCTGCCCTCCCCAGCCGAGATAAGCGGGAGAGAAAGGCGGGAAGGATGGGGCGTGAGGGAAAAGGCGCCACCGCGCTCGCCTTTCTCGCCGCCCCGTCCCCCCCCCCCCGCCGCCGCCGCCGCCGCCGCCGCCGCATCATCCGCCGCCACCGCTTTTCCTCCTCATTCTGGGAAGGGCCCTGAGGCGGGCGGGGACTCGTTCCGATGGGGAGCGGCAGGCAGTCGGGCGGGTCTCTTACCTGAGAAGGCGGCTGCGGCCCGCGGCGTGTTTCAAAGCTGAGGCTGAGGAGGAGAAGCGCGCTGGGGGCGGGGCGCGGCAGGCGGGTGGGTTGCGCCCCCACCCCCAGCGCAAGGGGCGTACTCCGGGCGGCTGCTCCGGCGCCGGGATTTCCCAGTAATGCAACAAAAAATGGCGACCACAACAAACCGCCTCCGCGGCCGCCGCCGAGCGCATGCGCCTCGCCCGGCGTGGCCACGTGAGGCAGCGGAGAGCGGGAGGCGGCGGGGGTGAGAGGGACTCGTACCCTTCTCGCAAGAACGCGTGCCTCTCGCCTTCGCAGCGCCGTGGGCCATCTGCGCATGCGCCCCAGCCTGCAGGTTTCGCGCCGTCCCCCGTCCTTTCCACCCCTCCCCACTGCAGAAGCGCCTCTCCGTAGGTTGGAGCTGTTCTTTGTACGTGACATGGGAGAAGGTGGCATTCTGGGCTGTAGCGCGATGTCTCGGAGGGGCTTTCCGGGATCCGCGTATGCAGAGTATTCGGCGATTGGTGGACTCGGATGCTGTACTTTATCTGCTTGATGAATGTGTACGTGCGCTTTGTAGCGATACAAGGCAGTACTGTGGCAGACCATTTGCTTTAAATGCAAAAAAAGAGAGAGAAAAAGCCTTGTGTTCACACCCTGGCATCTCTGTCGCAAAGGGGCTGAAAGCATTTAATTGAATTAATTTCGCATCCTATTTTTGCATACATTTGTAGATTTCTGTACTACCTTTTTAGGACCTAAAATCCTCTGATGAATACAAACAATAACATAGCCAAAAGTCCTGTTGCCTAGGTATAGTAAAGCACACTACAGTAGGCCCACTGAATCAATAGGGAGGTAAGGAAATCCCAGTTGAAATGCATGGGGAACTTCCTCTTCGCATGCAGCCGTTGTTGCCCACTCTGCTGAAGACCTCCAACAACTCATGAATCGTTTTAGCAAGGCCTGCCAAGACTTTGGATTAACAATCAGCCTGAAGAAAACACAAGTCATGGGCCAGGGCGTGGACTCACCTCCCTCTATTGCCATCTCCACGCAAGAATTGGAGGTTCTTCATGACTTTGTGTACCTTGGCTCAACGATCTCTGACACTCTCTCCCTAGATGTTGAGCTGGATAAATGCATTGGCAAAGCAGCTACCATGTTCTCTAGACTCACAAAGACAGTATGGCTCAATAAGAAGCTGACGGCATATACCAAGATCCAGGTCTATAGAGCCTGTGTCCTGAGCACACTCCTGTACTGCAGTGAGTCCTGGACCCTTTGTGCACAGCAGGAGAGGAAGCTGGATACCTTCCATATGCGTTGCCTCCGACGCATTTTTGGTATCACCTGGCAGGACAAAGTTCCAAATAGAGTAGTCCTAGAACGAGCTGGAATTGTTAGCATGTATACATTACTGAAACAGCGACGTCTACGTTGGCTCGGGCATGTCGTGAGAATGGCTGATGGTCAGATTCCAAAAGATCTCCTGTATGGAGAATTAGTGCAGGGAAAGCGCCCCAGAGGGAGACCACAGCTGCGATACAAGGATATCTGCAAGCGGGATCTGAAGGCCTTAGGAATGGACCTCAACAGATGGGAAACGTTAACATCTGAGTGTTCAGCCTGGAGGCAGGCGGTGCATCATGGCCTCTCCCATTTTGAAGAGACACTTGTT
The DNA here is from genome assembly GCA_037013535.1 of Intellagama lesueurii. Classification (NCBI taxonomy): domain Eukaryota; kingdom Metazoa; phylum Chordata; class Lepidosauria; order Squamata; family Agamidae; genus Intellagama; species Intellagama lesueurii. The sequence goes on along the minus strand of JBAJHW010000009.1, from coordinate 11,624,342 downwards.
CAGCAGGCCGAGGCAAAGATGCAGTCCCGAAACCAGCAAAATCAGGGAGCTGGACAGGGGACAGATTGGATTTGTCTTCAGAGTGGAAGGGACTGTCACTCTTGAATTGGCCTTCTCAGCCACACTATATGCTGTTCCAAGACCTCTATTCAGAGCATGTTACCATAGTCTCTCGAGACTGAAGGATGCCTAAATTAAAATTAGGGAATCAAGTCCTCTGTAAATTCCATTGATGCAAATGGGCCCAGGCCACTGCAGTTTACTATGCTAAGCAACAGGATTGTAAACTATAGGTAAATCACCCTTCTCTGTGCATGCACACAGCTCTGTCAAATAAACAGTACTAAAGAACTTAAGGACAATCAATAAACTGAAGGCTTTATAATTTTTTTTGAAATCATCTGCTTTGGGGAAATACTGATAAATGAGGAAGCACCATAAAATTCAAGAGGGGGGATTAAATTGCAGAAATACCCTGTTTCTGGCATCTGAAAGCATAACATTTTTTCATGATGAACATATATTTTACTTGTTTCAAGAGATTTCATGTCTTTTAGAACTAAAAAGTTCTCAAGTAACTTACAATTGAAATGTAATAAAAAATAAAATAGAATTGTTTAAAAAACCCCATAAACAACCTATAATCTGATGGTTAAAACAGCAACATAAAACACCAATGCTGTATATTTGTTGCCTGGAGATACTGCACCATAGGTGCTAGTGGCACTGCTTATGAATTGCCCAGAACTGCAAATATAGGAGTAAAATTTGTGTGCTGGGGAAGCATAAGGAAAATGAAGAGATATGGGTGAAAAAAAGGCTCAGCATGGTCAACTCACAGGTCTTCCAGGTCCTTCAAATCCATTCCATGACAGCCCTGTCAGGTGTGCTATTTATGGTATACCTATACTAGTTCATAATAATGGCAGAAGTCCAGTAATGTGGAAAGATTCCAGAATGCACCAAACTAGCATAGAAAGGAACTGGACAGCTGCCATCCTTATTGCCTCCTCCAATTCATCACCTTCCTGGTATGTTGGATTATAGCTGGTTCCCGGGCTCAGTATAAAATACAGGTCTTAAATCTGTAAAGACTAATCACAGGAACTGCTTCTCTTAGCCTCCCCCACCACTAAACTTCTTTAACATTTTTTTAAATTTAATTTTTTTTAAAGAATTAACAGGTACCAGAAATGGGGCACTGTCAGTGCTGACAACACAACTGTGGCACACATGCCCCTGGGATATTTGAGAGAGAGAGTTTTTAGGTATGCTCTGAAACACTTCTTGTTTCACAAAGCTTTTATATTGCATTCTTCCAGAGAAATTCCAAGTCTTTTTGTTTTGTTTCTTCTCATGGGGATATGAATACTTTACAGAAACCAACAAAACGTCTATTCCTTTTACCCCAGCCATACCCCTTACAGCTTCTATTCTCTCCAGTTCGCTTTTCTTCCCACAACTGAGACAAGTTTGTGCTGTCACTAATGTGGTTCCTTTTAGACTGTCTACTGCCTGCGACTCTCAAGCCATCATTTGAAGACCAACAGTGCAGAAGACGACAAAATCCTGTAACACATGTACTGAAAGAAAGTCCAAATACACGGATAACTGACTGTTAAAGCAAATGCCTCATGAACCTACAAGACTACAACAGAGTCATCTTGACTGGGCAATGCAGACTTAGACAGGCTTATGTGGCACCTATTTTCGTGATCAATTTGGCACCAGGGCAGAACCTCAGAGATTTATTCATCTTTTACATTTTGTTTAAATCTCCTGTTTTATAGTAGATACAGAAACAAAGGGCTAAGTATCCTTGACTAATTTTATTCACATAGCCTTCTCCTCCCTAAGTCCACAACCAAAACAAGTATCTCTGTATTACTTATTTTAATAAAAAAAATACACATTTGAAAATGTCAGAGAACACCAATGCTAAACAGCATCTTCGTGTGAATGCTTGGCCCTCTGCAAGTTGGGGCCCAGTCTGGAAAAAGAGTCCTTTCTCAGAAAGTGGCAAGAGGAGCCACTCTGACCAGAAGCGTTGTCACAGTGGATTGAAACCGCTTGCACCCATTATTTCTTCTGTTTGGGTGGTGGTCTGTATGGAAAAAGAAGAGCTATATTAGTGAATAAGGTGACTTAAGCCTGCATTCAATCCTGCTTTTCAATAGAAAATTTACTCTCAGATTTGACAACCATATTCAGGATCCTCAGGCTGAATCTTCACTTGCGATAAATTTAAATTGCAAGCATGAGAGGCATCTTTATTGTGGAAAAGACACTCCACCCTGTGCCTTCAGGACCGTTCACCATAAGAAATCCCCTCTTCCCAGGCATGCAATGACAGATGGGAGAGTTCCAGACAACAACTTGCAGTAAAACAATGGACAAGATCAACACAGGACAATTTAATTACAAATGGAAGAATGTCAGCAAAATCATACCATGCCCTAGGCAATCTATAACCTATAACCTCAACCTACATGAATTTGAAAATTTTTGTGAGACTTTTCTTGAAACAGAATTAGTCGATAGCTGTGTGAGAGCCACTGTAGTACAGTGGTTAGAATATTAAACTGGGCCTTAAAAGATCTGGGTTCAAATCTCTGCTGAGCTATGGAAATTTGCTGGGTCCTGGCAGTGGTAATCCACTCCTTGAACAGTTCACATGTCTTGAAAACCCTATCAGGGTTGCATGTGATTTGACAGCACATAACACACACACACAACAGTTGTTGGATTACTCTGCAGCAGCAATACAAACTCTATCACCCAAAGCTAACAAAATCGTTTATTCACACCTCCTCTCAAGATACCTGAATAATCAAAGAATACCCTTGTAAAGTCCTTACATCTACCTACAAAAGAAAACCTACTTAAATCTCAGCAGCTACACTGATATATACAACTGGAACCTTGCTCAATCATCCTCATCATCATCAACCTGCAGAGCCTGAAGGGTCCCTATGGATCATCGTGTCCAGCCACTATCAAGGATGCACAGTGGGGAATCAAATTCCAAACCTCTGGCTCAGCAGCCAGATACCTAAAGCACTGAGCTATCTAGCTGTTCCTAATAAATAAATCAGCATCATTAATGAATAGAGGCAGGGACCTGTGTCTCTCCTTTTGTCATTGGTCTCTTGTTCCCATCAGCCCCGACTGCCAGCGGACAGTGATGATAATGGAGTAAAATATCTTTGGAAAAGACTAGTTTCCTTGTCTATGGTCAAGCCCTATACATTTTGTCCATATTCATGTTTTATTGCTCTTCTGTCCCCGCCCCTCTCATTGATAACAAAGGCAGTGATTGTTCAGAGCATGGTTTCTCAGAAAGGTGTTTCTTTCCTGTTGTTTTCTAGTCCCAGGAAAAATGGAAGATGGAGCTGATGGTTGTTTTCACAGGAACCGAGGAAGGAAATGATCAAGCATCTAATAGTCTTCCCCAAGCCATAATGCTGTCTGTAGGAGCACAACTTTGAAAAGTTACTTTGTTGGACAACAAGCTTCAGAACTTGCCAGCCAGCCATGACCAATGCTGAATGGAGGATCCTAGGAGTTGCAGTCCAGAAAACCAGCTTTCTCAAACTGTCTCCATGAAGCAAGGGATACAGATCCTCAGTGGCATCTGCTGGATAGCTCAGTGGCTTAGATCTCTGGCTGCAGAGCCAGAAGTTGGGAGTTCAATTCCCCACTATGCCTCCTTGAGAGAGACTGGACTCGATAGGGTCCCTTCCAGCTCTTCAGTTCAAAGGTTATTAATATTTATTAAACATCAACAGACAAGATAGTGAATAGTAAGTGAACCAGTTTCAACAAAACTCTGAATACACCAAATGATTTTCAATCAGGACATATTCTCCTAGGTTTATCACCCAGCTTGCCATCTACAGAGAAAAAACCATAGCCCAGTGTTACAGCACCTGCACTGAACACTGAAAGTTCTATGTCCAAGCTTTGGCTGGGATCATTAGGGAAAATGATCAGGTAATAAGTTGGCAGGAAAGACCTCTGCCCAAGACGTTAGAGAACCACTGCCAAACAAATTATAAACAATGCTGGACTGGACAGACAAATGGCAGAACTTGAAATAAAACAACCTCTTTGGTTCTTACACAGCATAGGATAAGCCAGGAATACCTGACAGATTATTTTAATTAAAACAATGCTGGGGAACGTGCAGCTGCTCTAGTTTTGCTGGACTGCGGCTCTTTTTCACCAGTGGCTAAGCCGTCTGATGGGTGCTACAGTCCAGCAACATCTAGACAGGTACACATTCTCCACTCCTAAGTTAGAAATCTAATTAAAGCCATTACAAAGGAAAAGAACACATCGTAATACAAAAGAGATACACAAGACCTTTAACTTGCACAGTCTGGTTAGAGCACATAACTATTATTAATACTTTGGGTCAGAACTTAGGCCAGGGTAGACAAAATCCTGCCTAAACCCTGTTGCATAATACAGGCAAAATTGTAAATTAACTCTATTCCTTGCTGGTAAATAAAAAGTCCCCACTGCAATTATCGGGGGGGGGAGGGGAGGGAGAAAGAATGTGGTTTCTAGCTTGGCCCACATATCCCCCAAAAATGCAGTGGTAGTTTTTTTATTCACCTGCAAGGAACAGAACAAAACTTCAAATTTTGTCTACATTATGCAACTGTATTTCAGCCAATGTGTTTTTTACATGCCCCAAGCCAGCTTGTTACTGTTCGCTGCACAAAGTTGGGAGGAGAAAAACAGTAGGTCATTGCTTTCTGCAGTCCCAATATTAGCTATTCTTTATCAGTCTGTGCATATCAAAGTCTACCCAGGGAACAGTGCCCACAGATTTGATTTGATCCTACCTGTAAATGCCAACAACCACAGCATGATCTCGCTCATAGGGCTCCAAAGTCAATTGTTCTTGTGGTTTCATATTCTCCTGCTGCATCTTCTTCACCTCTGATGCAAAGACTGCTTCAGGGGCTGCTGTTGAGTCAATGCAGTTAGCCTGGAAGCAACAGACCAAGTTTATCAGCCAAACATCAGTTCTTCAAGTATGGTTTGATGGAACAACAAGTCACAACTTTAATACATGAGCACATGTGGCTATTCTATGCACTCAAAGGAACTATGAAGAAATATTCCCCTTCATAGCCCTACAATGGCTAAACTTACAAATTGTATAAATAGAAGACCTGTCAAAGAATCTGAAAAAAAGTGGGGAAATTATTTCGATGATTTAAACAAATAAAAGGGGTGCAGAAATAATGCTGCAAAAATACTCGTAAAAAGGAAAGCAGATGTTAAACGAGTAAAAATGTGGACTAAGAATAAGGATGAGCAATTTAAAGCACAGAATAGTATGTTTAGTATAGAGCAGGGGTCATCAACCCCCGGTCCGCAGCCCGGTGCCGGTCCGTGGGCTTGCCGGAACTGGGCAGCGGATACAATCTCCGCACGCTCATGCGGGGGAGTGTCGCGCTCGCAGCAGGCGTGTCACGGAACAAGGAAGTAGGTCAACTGAAGCCTTTATGTTACACACTCCCGCACCAAGAATTTAAAGGTAATGTCGTAATGCCATGGCCAGTGACATAACAGCGTGGCCAACTTACGAGCGAGAAACCCATTTTTGTTAATTCTGGCCCCGTCAAGGGAAGAGTGTCTGACTGATCATGTTGTCAGGAGGCGTCTTGAGAAGGAAATTAGACGCAGAAGAACTTTGTCCCATCCCACCCCCGTCCCGTGTTTTATGACAGTGCTTATGGATGCCGCGGAACCTCTTGGCCGCATTTTGGCGGTAGCGTGACAGAAAGGGTATGGTATTACACCGCCCAAGCTGCGAGGCATTATGGGGGGCCGCGTTTGAAAACCATGGTTGTTTTCCCTGCCACTCTCCCTCCCCCTTTCCTTCGGCGGTTCTATTAAAATGGGGCCTTAAATAACAGGGTAGGCAAAGATGGGGCGGGGGAGAAGCGGCCCTCGGAAGTTGGGGTGGGGGACCGATAGTGAGGGTGCACCTTTTCCCCTCCCACCAATGCCAGGATGGCGAGCCCGGATCAGAAGTCTCCCAACATCCTCCTGCAGAACCTGTGCTGCCGCATCCTGGGGAAAGGCGAAGGTAACGCCAGGGATCGCCTCCTCAGAGCCCGCTAGAAAGGGCTGCTTGGCTCCCCGCTACCAAGCAAAGGTCTGGAGAGAAGAGCCAGGCGGAGGGGGGGGGGAGGAGGAGGACGGTTGGAGGAAGAGCTGCTTTGCTGCTGCCGGAGCCACTCGTTGCTCTCCAGGCGGAGCAAGCCGGGGGGGGGGGGGGAATCCCATCCTCCCACCCACCTTCCTGGTAGCAAGGTTGGTTGGTCGGTTGTGAGACTAGCGGGGAGACTACCCGGGTGGCTCTCTGGTCCCTCCCCGCCATCTCTCCCGCCAGAAGTGATGCCCACCAGTGGCAGTGCCGTGGGAGACAGGACTCTTGGGGGGCATGTCTTGCAAGTGTGGAGGTGGGAGGTCTAGTTTCAGGCTCCCCTTCCCACGAGCGCGACACGCCCCCCACAAGCACGACATGCCCACCTCACTTGCGCGGGGGTGCCCCCCGCGTGAATGGAGCTCGCTCCCCCCAGCCAGTCCGCTGCCCCAAAAAGGTTGGGGACCGCTGGTATAGAGTATAAGTCATGTATACAAATGTCAGGTGTCCTTGATATGCAAGAATTGTATGTAAACTCACTTATGTTTTCATTCTTCTTCTTTCTAATTAAAAAGAAAGAAAGAAAGAAAAAGGAATATTCCCCTTCAAGCCACACATAGCAAGAAAAGAAGTCTTAGAACAATCACACTGAGTTTTACCTTTATGGAGATGACAAAATGGCCACCATTCTTCAAGAAGTTGTGTGCATTTAAAGCCACAATACGTGACTGGTCAGGCTGAGCCACATCTGCAAATATCACATCCACCATGCCTGCAAGACAACAGATGAAATTGACAATTGGGTCTGAAAGCTGCTTATTAATCAGCTTTCCCCCCCACCCCCTTAGTGGACAATTATCAGGGCAAAAAGCTCCCAAAGCCTATGTAGGCAATTTGCCCTGCCCTTCTATCAGCACAAACTAGCATGGCCACTGGTGAGGGATTAGGGCAGTTGTAGTCTCAACAACAAGGCGAAGGCACCAGATTGGCTAATTATGTCTTAGAGCTGGGGTGGACAAAGGTGTGGTCCTCCACATGTTGCCGGCTACGAATTCCCAGCATTCTTCTCTATTGGCTACGGGTTGATGGGAGCTGTAATTCGGTAACATCTGGATAGCCACTTTCCATTCCAGCTTTGAATTTCAGAATGTTTCACTGCCCCTCTGCTTTTAGCATTGAGCAACAGTTGTGAGGCTACAGCAGTCATTTAGCTTACTTATTCACTTTGTTGCACCCTGCCTTTTCTCCATGAAGCTCAAGGAAATGCACATGATTTTCCTCTCCCCTTGATTTTATCCTCCACAACCTTCTGTGGTAGATTAGGCTGGAAGACAATGACAGACCTTAGGTCAACCAGTCAGATGCACAGCTGATCAGAAGTGTGGACCCACATCTCCCCAGTCCTATCCCTACAGTAAGCACTATTCCTAGCTCATTTACATACATTAGGACAGCCTCGTCCAAGCTGTGTCTCTCCAGGGTTTGGGTTCAACTTCCCTGATCATTGTCCATTCTGGCTGGAATGGATGAGACCTGCTAATGATGTGCAAATTTGTGATATTTTTTTTTGAACTACAATTCCCAGAACCCCCCAAGTAGAACCTCCCAGAACAGGGCTGTAACACAAGTCTGCACACCTCTACTCCATCTACCATATATGCTGGCAGGGACATGTGTTACAGAGAAGGGATAAACTCTCACTTGTGAAGCAATCATCTACACGTGTGCTTAAAGCAAAAAATGAACAAAAGAAGGCAGGAGAATGTGAGTGCAAGAAGTGGGCAGGTGAGTGGGTAGATGGGCACTTTTCAGCAACCGTGTCTGTCTGCCCCACCTTGTGCTGCCCACCCTCCATGTGTGGTGGTGGGGTGTGTGCACACGAACTCATAAGGATACACACACGAAAAGAGAAGACGGCAGCGGCAGGTCCAGCAGTGCGAAATGCTGAGATAGATACTGAGTCAAGGTATGCAAACCTCTGTTTTTGAACTGATTCAATCCAGGTTATCTTCAGATATATCTGCGGAAAAGCCTTCCCTGAAATCCTGGAAAGCCAGTACAGTTCAGAGGCAAAAGTAGACTGGAGGGACCAAGAATTTCAATCAGAATTTCAATCCTGTCTTCCTACAATTCCTCCAACCCACAAGAAGTGCCTCAGCCCAGGTGGCCAGGTTGGGGAAACTGGATCAATCAAACATGGGGTAGTATTTGCACAGGTGTAACATCTTCATGCCCCTTCACGGATTGCTGCCTTGTCGTGGCGAAGGGGCTTGAGTAATTCAGAGAAGCTATGGGCTATGCCGTGCAGGGACACCCAAGACGGACAGGTCCTAGTGGAGAGTTCTGACTAAACGCGATCCACCTGGAGCAGGAACTGGCAAGCCACTCCAGTATCTTTGCCAAGAAAACTCCATGGACAGAAACAAAAGGCTAAAAGATATGATGCTGGAAGATGAGCCCCTCAGGTCGGAAGGCGTCCAACATGCTACTGAGGAAGAGCGGAGGACAAAGACAAGTACAAGTAGCTCCAGAGCTAATGAAGTGGTTGGGCGAAAGCCGAAAGGACGCTCAGCTGCGGACGAGCCTGGAAGTGAAAGGAAAGTCCGATGCTGCAAAGAAAAATACTGCATAGGAACCTGGAATGTAAGATCTATGAACCTTGGTAAGCTGGATGTGGTCAAACAGGAGATGGCAAGAATCAACATTGACATCCTGGGCGTCAGTGAACTAAAATGGATGGGAATGGGCGAATTCAATCAGACGATTATCATATCTATTATTGTTGGTAAGGATCCTGTAGAACAGCGGTCCCCAACCTTTTTGGGACCGCAGACCGGCTGAGCCTCTGAGGAAGGCGGGGCACCCCCCCTGCACTCTCAGGCGCATGCGCGAAGCGGTGGGGGAGCGCACGTGCGCCAGCGGCAACATGAGTGCTCCCCCACCCCTTTGCGCAGGCGCGCCTGCACACCCTCGCCCACCCACCGCTTCACGCGGGCGCATGCTTGAAGGGGTGGGGGAGCGCTCACACTGGCGCTGGCACACGCATGCACAAAGCAGCTGTGGAGAGGGGAGTGCATGCGGGGGGGGGGGGAGTGGGAGGTCTGTCTCTGTGGCCCGGTCCAGCTCAGGCCACGGACAGGCACTGGGCCGTGGACCGGGGGTTGACGACCTCTGCCGTAGAAGAAATGGAGTAGCCCTCATAGTCAACAAAAGAGTGGGAAAAGCTGTACTGGGATACAATCTCAAAAATGATAGAATGATTTCAATACGAATCCAAGGCAGACCTTTCAATATCACAGTCATCCAAGTTTATGCACCAGCCACCGATGCTGAAGAGGCTGAAATTGACCAATTCTATGAAGACTTACAACACCTTCTAGAACTGACACCAAAGAAAGATGTTCTTCTCATTATAGGGGACTGGAATGCTAAAGTAGGGAGTCAAGAGATAAAAGGAACAACAGGTAAGTTTGGCCTTGGAGTTCAAAACGAAGCAGAGCAAAGGCTAAGAGAGTTTTGTCGAGAACAAGCTGGTCATCACAAACACTCTTTTCCAACAACACAAGAGGCGACTCTACACATGGACATCACCAGATGGGCAATACCAAAATCAGATTGATTATGTTCTCTGCAGCCAAAGATGGAGAAGCTCTATACAGTCAGCAAAAACAAGACCTGGAGCTGATTGTGGCTCTGATCATCAGCTTCTTATAGCAAAACTCAAGCTTAAACTGAAGAAAGTAGGAAAAACCACTGGGCTAGCCAGGTATAATCTAAACCAAATCCCTTATGAATACACAGTGGAAGTGAAGAACAGATTTAAGGAACTAGATTTGGTGGACAGAGTGCCTGAAGAACTATGGATGGAGGCTTGTAACATTGTACAGGAGGCAGCAACAAAAACCATCCCAAAGAAAAGGAAATGCAAGAAAGCAAAGTGGCTCTCCAACAAGGCCTTACAAATAGCAGAGAAGAGAAGGGAAACAAAATGCAAGGGAGATAGGGAAAGTTACAGAAAATTGAATGCAGACTTCCAAAGAATAGCAAGGAGAGACAAGAGGGCCTTCTTAAACGAACAGTGCAAAGATATAGAGGAAAATAATAGAAAGGGAAAACCAGAGATCTGTTCAAGAAAATTGGATATTAAAGGAACATTCTGTGCAAAGATGGACATGATAAAGGACAAAAATGGTAGGGACCTAACAGAAGCAGAAGACATCAAGAAGAGGTGCAAGAATACACAGAGGAATTATACCAGAAAGATCTGGATGTCCCAGACAACCCAGATAGTGTGGTTGGTGACCTTGAGCCAGACATCCTGGAGAGTGAAGTCAAGTGGGCCTTAGAAAGCATGGCTAACAACAAGGCCAGTGGAGGTGATGGCATTCCAGTCGAACTATTTAAAATCTTAAAAGATGACGCTGTTAAGGTGCTACACTCAATATGCCAGCAAGTTTGGAAAACTGAGCAGGGGACAGAGGATTGGAAAAGATCAGTCTACATCCCAATCCCAAAGAAGGGCAGTGCCAAAGAATGCTCCAACTACCGTACAATTGCACTCATTTCACACGCTAGCAAGGTTATGCTCAAAATCCTACAAGGTAGGCTTCAGCAGTATGTGGACCGAGAACTCCCAGAAGTACAAGCTGGATTTCGAAGGGACAGAGGAACTAGAGACCAAATTGCTAACATGCGCTGGATTATGGAGAAAGCCAGAGAGTTCCAGAAAAACATCTACTTCTGCTTCATTGACTACACAAAAGCCTTTGACTGTGTGGACCACAGCAAATTATGGCAAGTTCTTAAAGAAATGGGAGTGCCTGATCACCTTATTTATCTCCTGAGAAATCTATATTTCTGGGACAGGAAGCAAGAGTTAGAACTGGATATGGAACAACTGATTGGTTCAAAATTGGGAAAGGAGTACGACAAGGCTGTATACTGTCTCCCTGCTTATTTAACTTATTAAATAAGTGACAGATTTTACTTTCTTGGGCTCCATGATCCATGATCACTGCAGATGGTGACAGCAGCCACGGAATTAAAAGACGCCTGCTTCTTGGGAGGAAAGTGATGACAAACCTAGACAGCATCTTAAAAAGCAGAGACATCACCTTGCCAACAAAGGTCCGCATAGTCAAAGCTATGGCTTTTCCAGTAGCGATGTATGGAAGTGAGAGCTGGACCATAAAGAAGGCTGACCGCCGAAGAATTGATGCTTTCAAATTGTGGTACTGGAGGAGACACTTGAGAGTCCCCTGGACTGCAAGGAAAACAAACTTATCCGTTCTGAAGGAAATCAACCCTGAGTGCTCACATGAAGGACAGATCCTGAAGCTGAGGCTCCAGTACTTTGGCCATCTCATGGGAAGAGAAGACTCCCTGGAAAAGACCCTGATGTTGGGAAAGAGTGAAGGCAAGAGGAGAAGGGGACATCGGAGGACGAGATGGTTGGACAGTGTCACCGAAGCGACCAGCATGAATTTGACCCAACTCCGGGAGGCAGTGGAAGACAGGAGGGCCTGGCGTGCTCTGGTCCATGGGGTCACGAAGAGTCGGACATGACTTAACGACTAAACAACAACAACAAAACATCTTCATGTGCACCTTACCAATTAACATGCGGTATTTGTGTGGGTGCCGTGCATCTTCAATTACAGGGATAATGTTGGTCCGTTTCTTTGCTACATTAATGAGGTCGCGACCTGAGCGATGAGAGAACTCCACGGCATACACAAGGCCTTCCTGTTGGAAGAAGAAAAAACAAAGAAAGCCAATGGCATATCCACTGGGTTGCACAGTGGCGAACACCACCATGAATGTCCATAACGATAGGAAGTATCCACAAGGCATAGGACACTCACTGCTATAGCTATAACTATACTTTGGATGAACACTCTACAAATGAACTACTCAAAAAGTAAAACTCAGCATAATCTATTGCCTTGTCAGAGCTTGTAAAAGGGATTGTTTAGACTACAGCTTCCCCCATCTCCCGGCCAGTAGGGAAGCAGTGGAAGAGCCCTGGGCTTCTGATCCTATTTAGACACTGTAGTGCCAAAACATAGTTTCATGCCTAAACAATCTCTTACACACTTCCAGTTTCAGACACTGATTAAACTAGAATTAGACTGTCCTTCACAAACATAGGCTTCTTCCCAGTCTGCCCTGAGTACCAAACTCAGTGGAGATTGTCTGTGGACAGAGACAGAGATGGAAAAAGGAGAGAGAATGATTCCCTAAGATCCAGCCTGATGACCAAGTTTGTGATGGAAGCCGAGGTGGCCCTCATGTCTGCGCAACCAAACATTTCACTTTCAAGCACCCTATCAGCTCCTTACTGGTCCAACTATGTCAGAAACATGAGACACCGTCGTCCCTGAAGCCGCTCCCAGGTACAACACTTTGGCACCCGGTTTGATGTGGATCTGATCGATGCCCCCAAGAATGGCAGCTGCCAGTTTGGAGCGGAAGGGATTCCAGGCACGGTATTCCACCTTTTGTTCAGTGTCCTTGTAAAGGAGAGAGAAACCTTATGTGAGGTTTGAAATTCAGGGTTAACAAAATAGAAGAAATACTACCCGAATCTTTTTAATGTGCTGCATTAATACACAGCTTTTGCTTCCAATGTGGTCAAGACAGTGTTCACAGCCCTCGGGTATCCCAGTTTATCCTCTATTCTCTGTAAGGTAGTTTAGGCTGAGAAAAGAGTGACTGGCCCAAAGTTACCCATGTGTTTTTCGACTGAGCGGGAACTAAAACCAAAATTCTCCACATCCCACATTGGCTGCTACTATTGCAGGCACTAGAAACTGTCTTTCTACTCCATTACTTTAAGTTTTCCAAAATATGACCTGTGACTCACCTCCACAGAAATTCTCTTTTCTCCATACACAGACTCGCCAGGGACTAGGTTCCGTGTGACTAGTGCATCTTCCTTTCCTCTACAGATGAAGACACCTAAGGGCATTGATAAAAAAATAAGACAGCTGTGTGGTTCAAGGAAAATGCTCCCCATCAAAGCTCATATCTGGGCAATACCTTTATTAAAATGCCAATGAGAGAAACAATTGATGCCTATGGAGTAGGCATGGCCAACATGCAACCTTCAGATGTTACTGAACTGCAACTCTCATCATCCCTTACTACTGCCTATGCTTAATTTTAATCATCATCACCACCACCACCATAATCTTAGAACTGCAGAGCTGGAAGGAACCCTATGGACCATCAAGTCTAGCACCTCTCAAGGAGGCCCAGTGGGGAATCAAACTCCTGACCTCTGGATCCTCAACCAAATACCTAAGCCATCCAGCGTTTTTTTTCAGCTTGCTATGGCTGGCAGAAAATCTGATATCTGGATTACTGTAAGCTAGCCACCTTAGCTATAGAACTCCCAGTAATTAACAATGGTTCGTGGTGATGGAAAAGTTCCATAAATTTTAAGCAATGGAAAATCACCATTCCTTTCCCCACCTTTCTGGAAAACCAGGAAAATTAAAGTACAATACTTCTTTTTGTATGAAGTCCAAGCCGCTTTGAAAGTATAACATTTTTACAGTGTAGTATAACTAAAGTTATACTATTGGGCATCCTGATGAAAATTTTAAAATATGGAATCCTCAAAATTGTGAATATAACCTATAGTAAAGAGAGATCAATGCACTACTGTCTATAAGCATGAACAGCCCACTGTGTTCTCCTCTCATGAAAACGACAGCATTCCACCCCCCCACCATCTGCAGGAATGTATCTTGAATTTAAACTGTATATGGCTGTAGTATGCACAAGAATTTTTGTTCTCTAATTAAGCACAACAAATAAAAAACTATCATATCTATGTTGGAGATGTAAGAAAGAGAAAGGGACGTACATGCATAAGTGGTGGTCTTGTGAGAAAAGAAGAATGGAGCTTGGTTTTTTAATGAAATAAGACATAATGGGAAGTGATATACAGCTGTCTCCTATGATTGCTCTACTGAACACTGCAAATGATAAATAAGTAAAGAGAGAGAGAGAAAAAGGACTTAATTACCATAATGGTAATTGTGGCAAGGCTACCAATTGTAAAGAATTGGAAACGTGACAATCAGATTAATATGGAAGAATGGTGTAGAGAAATGTGAAATATGGCAATTGATGATAAATTGACTTGTGATATGAAAATTAGAAGATGTACGTATGTTAAAAAAATGATTTTAGAGAAATATGGAGTCCATTTCTTGAACATGTCTTGACTAAAGGGAAAGGGTACAGACGAAAAGTAGAACCAATGTATTCCTGGAAAGACATGGAGTGGCATGAATTGTAAACTTAAAGTATCAGAATCTAGTCTCGAAGGGGAGGGTGGCACTATGTGGAGGAAAACATATAAAGAGTGATATTGAATAAGAATAGTGAATTTAAAGAGTGTATTATAGTTTATGTTTGAATTTTATTGTCTTTTTTGTGTTTGTTATAATATAAAGTTAATTTTCAAAAAATTAAAAATAATTTTTGTTCTCTGCTTCTGAACATCTTACACAGAAAACGTCACACTGTGCGGTGCCTGGCATTTAAGTCAGGAACACAGGTAAAAAAAATTGCTTATTCCAAATGAGAACATATTTCATTGGAGGTTTTTCCTACGTTCCTGAAAGTCTCCCATTTTTCCCTTGGAAAAACTGGAAGTATTTCCTTGAAAGAAAAATCTCCCTCAAAGGTTCCCCTCCCAGTCCTTTATATCCCAACCTTTTCCACCAATCAGTCTGTTAAGGAACCTGGCCCCCCATTGTGCCACTAACAAAATGTTCAGTTTTCTCTAGAAGCAACCAAAACAAAACAAAAAGCCAAAAGTACTGTAGCAGCTTTAACTTTCCCCAAGAAAGATATTTTTATGTTCACAGACATTCTTGCTTACCCTACGTTTTACAGACAGAAAAACTATACAAGTATTGTGTATGCATACAAAGAAACAAAATCCATAACTTAACGGGTAGTTCAAAACTGCAATACTGCTTATAAATTTCAATGCTACTGAAACTGCACAACACAAAGTTAGTAAACAAAAATGTAGTTGGGAATAATACTGAAACATTCTTAACAAATGTTCTGATAACCCTGCATCCCACCTAGATTACCTATGTATCCCACCATTCATACATATACTATCCACTGAGAATCACTGATGTAGGGAGACATACTCTGTGTCACTCAGGATTTAAGTGTCCCAGACAGACCTAGGTCCAAAATGCATTATTTATTCATTTCATGTATTTAAAATATTTTTACTCTGCCTTTCTCCTTAAAAAGGATGCAAGAAGGCTTACATCATTAAAAGACAGCATTTAAAAGCTAAAAACAATATGTATGCAAATATTAAAAACAATCAAACAAGTACCACACTAAAAATGGTAAACAAAAGCAACACATGTGGCCTCCTGTGGGAGGGAGTTCCAAAGTTTTGATGCATCAACAGAGAAGGCCCTTCCTGTGGCCCCACTGAATGCACCTGTGAAGGTGGTGGGACTGAGAGAATGATTTTAACACTTAGGCAGGTTCATAAAGGAAGATGTGGTCCTTGAGATAGCTTGGACCCAAACCAATTAGGGCTATATAGGTTAAAACCAACACTTTGAATTGTGTCTGGAACTGGATCAGCAGCCAATAAAGCTGCTGTAATGAGGGTGGGGTGGAGGTATGGGATACCTGTAACCAGCTCCAGTTAATAAACTGGCTGCAGCATGCTTTATGCTGTCAATTCCCTGTTGTCCAAAGGCTATAGATGACCCCATGAGAGAACTCTTATAGTTCAAATGGAAAATGTGTCACTTGTTCCCTCCATCTCAAAAGACAAAGTTTAAGCTTTTCACTCAGGGGCTAGCCCCCACCTCTCAAGGGTGCTTACTTCCATGAAAGGATGCATAAAACTGCAGCTATCGACTTACACAAGATATCCCTTAATACCAAGGACAGCTTATGCTTTCTTAAATTATATTGCAAGTTAGCTTGTGGATTTTTTTTCCCAAAAAGTCAAATAGATTGAAGAATAGCTAGTATGTACGGAAAATGCAGTGCTCTTTAGAAAACAGGTATGTCAATAAATTGGAAGCTCCCATTCAAAAAAGAATGTGCCGTTACAGTAACACTGAGGTTTGTGCATATTTCCTTTCCAAGTAGGGTAACAGGCTTACCACAGCCTTGTTTTTAAGCACTTCCAGTTCATCACAGGTGGTCAGAAATTCTATGCGAGTGCACAGATTTCGAATCAGGGCTGTCAGAAAATAATCTGTGCCCAGGGTCGAAACCAAATGGTGCCAGAAAAGTACCTGTTAGAAAGAATTCAACAGGTTACTTGAAGAATGACAGAGCCTGCCATCCTTCTAGGACAGGGGTCTCCAAACTTTTCACAGTGAGGGCCACATAATATATTTTCCACATTTTTGAGGGCCCAAAGATAAAAAGGCAAGGTTGGCCAGATGTGGCCCTCGGGCCGTACTTTGGAGACCCCTGTTCTAGGAGATATTCCATGAGCAATCTCAATGCAAACCGGACTTTTCTTCCTAATCAACTGTGGGATTTGGGCCTTTGGCTGTGCCCACCTGTGGGTTGGGCAGATCTGACTGGAAGAAGGCGTTCTGCTAGGCATTGAGGTCCCAACACGTTTAGGGCCTTATATGTCAGTGTCATCACCTTAAGGCTGGCACAGAAACAGACAGGTAGCCAGTGCAAGGAAGCCACAGTGGAGGAGATATGGTGGTATTTCTTTACTCCACTCAGTAATCTGGCCACCATGTTCTGGACCTGTTGAAGTTTCCGTAGCAGCCTAATGGGCAGCTCCACATAAACAGCATTATAGTAGTCTAATCTCAAAACTACCAATGCATGGATGAGCATGGCAAGGGACCCAGTGTCAAGGTAGGGACACAGCTCAGGTGGAAAAAAGCAGAACAGACCATAGACGCTACCTGAGATTCCACTTATAGCACTGGATCCAAAAGTACACCCAGACTGCGAACCTCATCCTTAATGGAGGGAGTAACCCCTCTGAAGAGTGGGAGTTCCCCCCCATCACAGATACTAGGGGCACCCACCCACAGGACCTCCATCTTGTTAAGATTCAGCCTCAGCCTATTGTCCCTCATCCATCCCAGCAGTGCTCAAGGGACCAGACAGCATCCACTGCAGAAAAATAGAAGGAGAGATAGAGTTTGGTGTCATCCGCATATTGGTGACACGAAGCTCCAAAACTCCTCATGACCTTCCCCAGCAGCCTCATATAGATATTAAATAGGATCAGGGAGATGATTGACCCCTGAGGGATTCCACACTTGAGAGTCCAAAGGGAGGAAACCGTCTCCCCAAGTTGCATTCTCTAAGGGCGGTCCTTGAGGATGGACCAGAGCCAGGCCACCAATCCCCAATCCAGAGAGCCTCCCCAGAAGGATATCATGGCTGACCGTATCAAAGGCCTCTGAGAGGTCAAGGAGGACCAGCAGGACATTTTGCCCCTGTTGGTCTCCCCCAAAAGGTCATCCTGCAGGGCAACCAATGTTGTCTCCATGCCGTGATGCAGCCTGAACCCAAACTGGAATGGATCAAGGACATCAGTCTCTTCCAGGAGTGCCTCTGGCTGATCTGCCACAGCCCTCTCCGCTAGTTTGCAATGGGTGTACAGTTGTTAATATCATCCGCCGCCAAGTTAAATTTTTTTGTGAATGGGTCTTATGAGAGTCTTCTTGCCCTCAAGGAAAGACGCATTTATGATGGAGGTGGCCCATTCTATCATTATTGGTCTGGCAGCTTTTATAAGCCAGGCCGGGCAAGGATCTAGGGAGATTGCGACAGCCCTGCAGTGATCAAGCACCCTGTCAACCTCAAGTGATGTCACAGGCTGAAATTGGTTTTAAAATCACTGGACAAGCTAGCGCGTGGACATCTCAATTTACTGATGAAAGATGGTGGTAAAAGCATATCCCATGCATGATGAAAGTTGAAATCAAGTGACATCTGGAGAGCCATGAGTTTCCTGCTCCTGCTTTACAAGGAAAGATTCATGCACATGTATTTCACAGAAAGCAGAATTTACCAACAATCACCAGCATGTTCATGAACTTGTTCTCACGGTAGGTTTCAGCTACAGATAAACAGGATGGGATAAATTGACTTCTGAAGGTTTTTATTTTGATCATCATCTATATACATTGTTTTAGAATTAACAGTCGGGTATTGCATCTGCCACAGGACTCTGGATATATTTAGCTGCTTTTCATCAACATTAGAGCAGGGAAATCACTTGTTACTCTTGCAGAGTAATAAATGATTTCTAATTCCCTTAAATCATACAATATAGTCAGCAAATCTTACCTTCATGTCTGTGAGGTTCTACTGTCACCTTTTTGCCTCCTCTGAAGCCACCCCTTCCTCCTCGTCCACCACCTCCACGACCACGACCTCCACCGCCTCCTCGCCCACCTCGGAAGCCACCACGGAAACCTCCTCCTCCTCCTCCTCCACCACCAGGAGACTTAAATCCACCTCCTGTAGGACAAATGGAAGAATGGGGAATTGAATATGACTTATTCCTGTAGCAGGCAGACTCCAAGCCTTTAGCATTGACTTTATGTTTTTCAAACCAAAGCCTCAAGTTCCACTAACTGGAGCATCATACAACATACACATACAGTGGATATAAAAAGTTTACACACCCATTAAAGTGTCAAGTGTCTGTGATGTAAAAAAAATGAGACAAAGATAAATCATTTCAGAACTTTTTCTACCTTTAATGAGATCTATGAACTGTACAACTCTAGTTGAACAACAAACTGAAATCTTTTAGGTGGAGAGAAGTAAAAATAAAAAGCTGAAATAATATGGTTGCATATGTGTGCACACCCTTAAACTAATACTTTGTCAAAGCAGCTTTTGATTTTATTACAGCACTCAGCCTTTTTGGGTATGAGTCTATCAGTATGGCACATCTTGATTTGGCAATATTTGCCCACTCTTCTTTGCCAAAACGCTCCAAATCTGTCCTATTGCAAGGGCGTCTCCTGTGCACAGCCCTCTTCAGATCACCCCAGAGATATTCAATTGGATTCAGGTCTGGGCTCTGGCTGGGCCATTCCAAAACGTTAATCTTCTTCTGGTGAAGCCATTTCTTTGTTGATTTGGATGTATGCTTTGGGTCGTTGTCATGCTGAAAGATGAAGTTCCTCCTCATGTTCAGCTTTCTAGCAGGAGCCTGAAGGTTTTGTGCCAAAATTGACTGGTATTTGGAACTGTTCATAATTCCCTCTACCTTGACTAAGGTCCCTGTCCCAGCTGAAGAAAAACAGCCCCAAAACATGATGCTGCCACTACCATGCTTCACTGTGGGTATGGTGTTCTTTTGGTGATGCACAGTGTTGTTTTTGCGCCAAACATACCTTTTGGAATTATGGCCCAAAAGTTCAACCTTGGTTTCATCAGACCATAACACTTTCTCCCACATGCTTTTGGGAGACTTCAGATGTATTTTTGCAAAATTTAGCTGGGCTTGCATGTTTTTCTTCATAAGAAAAGGCTTCCGTCTTGCCACTCTACCCCATAGCCCAGACATATGAAGAATACGGGAGATTGTTGTCACATGTACCACACAGCCAGTACTTGCCAGATATTCCTGCAGCTCCTTTAATGTTGCTGTAGGCCTCTTGGCAGCCTCCCTGACCAATTTTCTTCTAGTCTTTTCATCACTTTTGCAGGGACATCCAGTTCTTGGTAATGTCACTGTTGTGCCATATTTTCTCCACTTGATAATGACTGTCTTCACTGTGTTCCATGGTATATCTAATGCCTTGGAAATTCTTCTGTACCCTTCTCCTTTTAACAATGAGATCCCTCTGATGCTTTGGAAGCTCTCTGCGGACCATGGCTTCTGCTGTAGGATGTGACTAAGAAAATGTCAGGAAAGACCTACTAGCACAGCTGATCTTTATTTGGGATTCCTCAGAGGCACTTTAAATGATGGCAGGGGTGTACTGACTCCTACTTAACATGAGTTTGAATGTGATTGTTTACTGCTGACCACAGCTACATCCCCAGTTATAAGAGAGTGTGCACACAGATGCAACCATATTATTTCAGTTTTTTATTTTTACTTCCCTCCACCTAAAAGATTTCAGGTATGTAGCCAGAAACAAATCTGCTGAAGTGCCACAATATGAGTTATAATCATGAGATAGAAGGGACCTATATGGCTATTGACTCCAACCCCCTGCTTAATGCAGGAGTCCAAAGTGTATCGGACAGATAGTTATTTAATTTTCTCTTGAATGCCTCCAGAGTTTAAGTGCTCATCAATTCCTGAGGTAACTGGTTCAATTGTTATACTGCTCTAACAGTAAAGAAGTTTTTCCTGATGTTCAACTGAAATATGGCTTCCTATAACTTTAGCCCATTGTTATGTGACCTGCATTTTGTCCTTTTATTCCCCTTCTTTCCCCTAATTTTGCCAAATGTGAGATGTGTTAACAGAGAGTTCTTTAGAAACTGCTACTACAATCAGCACAGAAGTTCTCAAACTATGGAGAGAGAAGAGTAGTGGACTCTGAGTCCACATTAAAAACATGGCAAAGTTTGCTCTAAACCTATTCCTAGCACAGTAATTCTGCTAGTTTTAATGCTGGAACTAGCAGCATTAAGGCAGTCCCAATTTTGACTTTCCACATTCATAAACAATACCTCCTGTTTTCACACCCACTGTGTGTCACATCTTTGAGTAGCCATGCTAAGCCCCCAGATACCACACAATTTTGGCAGCACAGGATTGTGGAGGGCGCCATTCTTGAAGCTATTGAACAACTCACAACCCCTCTCCAATTCTAATTTTCAGAAGAATGATGAGATAGCCTTTGTGATGCCAAGATGCCCAGGGTGAAACCTGCATTCCTCCCTGTGACTAAGGGTCACAGAATCCATCACTATACACAGCAACCAAACCAGTGAAGGAAAAGGGTGGGCCACCATAGTATTTGGTTTGGATAGACTACCAGAGCCAGCCACAAACTACAGGTCATACTGGTTAGAGTGCTAAACTCTGACTTCTTGACCGGAGACCCAGGTTCAAACTGCCACTTAAGTTATGAAGCTCACCACTTAACCTAAGGCCCATCACCATCTTAACCTATCCCACAGCGTGGCTGCAAAGATAAAATTAGGAGGGTGGCCATGAAAACAAATTGCCAAAAGGGCCATGCACAAATGTAGCAAATAAACAATGATATGATACCATGCATAAAAATCTCAGTCCCCATCTACCAACACACATTCATTCTTTTCCTGCATATAAAGTTTACGGTTTACAATGAATATTTAAATTTAAACAAGGAAAGTGTGAAATAAAAGGGAACAGAGCTTAAGAAAGTTACTTTGCTGGATTGCAAGTCTCCGAATCCTCGGTCAGCAGCGGGGACAAAATCCAGAGAACAACCTACCTCGGCCTCCTCGGAAGCCACCCCGACCGCCACGATCCCCACGTCCTCCACGAGGGCTAAAACCTGGAGAGAGGGGCACACAGCCAAAAGGAAGCGAGGGGTCAGCAAACACGCCATCAACCACGCCGCAAGAGCGATCCCTTCCAAACGCCTCCGCAGCATCCCCAATTCGCCCTGACACCCATCTTGCAGCAAAGACGCCCCCCCCCGCGCCAAAATAAAGTTACATCCTCCGAACTACTCTTCTCCCTCCCGTTCTTACCAGGCCGCATGGTTAGCACACACGGCAAGCCAACTCGCCTCTCCACGCGTCTAAATTTCCGGGACCGGAAATCGAGCTGCACATGCACGAGCCGCTTTGGGCGCACCGGAAGTACGGAACGGAGGCAAGGCAACTATGATCGCATGCAAAGGTTTCTGGGAAATGGAGTCCGTGTGGCCTACATGGCGGACTTGTCAATCATTGTATGTTATGCGGCTGCGTGTTTCAGGTGTTCCCCGTGTCCCTGTCTTTCTTACATGCGCGCTAGCCTCGGTGTTTTTTTTTTTTTTTCCTTTCCTTGGAACTCCCGGGGCAGAAAGAATAACTGGGCACTTGCTATTTCATTTCATTTCATTTCAAAGGCTGTATATAAGTAGTTCCTTATACTAGACAGAGTGACGAACTGGGACTCTAGGGACGCCGGTTCAAATCCCAGCTCAGCCCATGGAAACTCAAAAGAGCGGTGGTGGAAGTGGTAAAAACTACTCCTTAAACATTTCGTTTACTTTAAAAAACCCTATTCGGGTCGCTATTAAATCGAATTTCACCTATATCTGGCTTGATTTCCAACTGGACCGAACGATATTTGTATTATAAATACATCGCTTCCACTTCCCAATAACTTCAGACGGCTTCCCAAAAAAAAAAAAAAAAAAAAAAAAAAAAACACTCATGGCAGCTCTTCTTATCATATTCATCCCTTTATTTTCTTGATTACTGACACTTGATTCCCGAGGTTTGAAAGCAGGTTCTGTTCCTGGATGAGAAGTACCCGCTAAACATCTTTCTTTCCTTGAAACTGATAGGTTGCCATGGTTTTGTGGGCGGAGCGTCTGTGCCTTTTAACAGCTGCGAGGCAGACAGAAATTAATCTGATAAAGGTTTCTGCTGCCTGGAGATGCAGAGATAAGAACTGTGTTGGTGAAAATGTTGCTTTTCCTGTAGGAACAGAAGTAGTATGTCAGGGGGGAAAAATGGCACAAGTTGTTTTTGCGAGATTTGCTGTAGGATTTACCGATCAGCGATTGTGTACAGAGTCCCTGCTGAGAACTCTTAGTGCTTTCACTCCACCTCAACCCTTCGAGTGCCTCTGCAGTACTTCTGCCTGCATTACACGATGGTAATTTCTTTCTCTGCATTTGGTCTCTGGTTTAGCACATTTTATGATTAGTCTAGCCATTGTGATGTAGTGCTTAGCCTTAGAGCATTGATGTAGGACTCAGAAAGGTTTAATTCTCGTTTTGACAATGAAATCGACAAAGTGATCTTGAAAACAGTCACATTCTCTCACTTGACCTACCTTACCAAGTTGTTGGGAGGGGAGGGAGCCATGCTCATGGTTCTTGAGCTCATTGGAAGAAAACTGGGATATTAAATAATAATAATAAAAAGCAAAGAGTTGTGCTTATATACTGCCCCATAGTGCTTAAACCACTATTGGGGAGGTTTACAAGTTAATTATGCAGGCTACACATTGCCCCCACCCCATGAGCTGGGTACTCATTTTACCAACCTCAGAAGGATGGAAAGCTGAGTTGACCTTGAGCCGGCTACCTGGGATTGAACCCTGGGTGTGAGCAGTTTTGCTGCAGTACAGCAGTTCAACTGCTGCACCATGAGTCTCTATATAAGCAAAACAAGTATAATATACATCTTATATATATACACACAAGACACTACTCATTTTACATGTGTTATCTGTTTTATGGGTGACATCAGACTACAAGGGCTTCATACAAAATTGCAGAGCTCTGTATTTTTGAATGAAACAAATATACAACCGTGTAACAAATTAAAGCACAACTTAGTATTCAAAATATTTCCCAGGTATTTCTGTGTCTTGTATTTACTGTATATATATGTGTATGTTTGTGTGTATATATTCTTTAAAGTCTTGGAAAGACCAATATAAAACTTTCATACTGCACTGGAAGGAGACATTTGGCCTCTCAACAATTTGCTTACAAATCCCACCAGTACCATTCAGCCTGGCCAATGTAGGGGTTATGGCAACTGTAATCCAAAACATGTGGCAGACAAAGATTTATAGCCAGTGTTTTAAAATCTGATCCAGGGATGAACCTTTTTAAAGCTGCAAACTACAGCTCTGTTAATTGACTTGAAAATATGGCCAGGGTTAGCCTAATCAGAAACTGGAATAGGCAGCTTTGGGAATAGAGTCCAATTACAGTCTCTGTTTTGGGGCCATGTATAAATGTTTAAATATTTGCCATGTATTCCCATTCCTATGTCTGAGGAAGTGGACTTGTCCACAAAAGCTCACATTAAAATATGCAGTGAGTCTTTAAATTGCAGTAATGTTTTATTTTATTTTCTTTCTTTTCTTTTCTCTTTTTTTGCCTGATACAATAAAGCTAGAAACAGAATCACTTACTCCAGAATCAAGCAAACAACCTCCATGTTGCCAAGTTTTGTAACTGATTCTGGAATCTACACATAAACTGAGGGCTTTCTCTCTCTGAACTGATTTGCAGTTGCATATAGCTGGCTGTTTAGCTCAGTCAGTTGGGTACCTGAGTGCAGAGCTAAAGGTCAGGAGTCCAATTCCTCACTGTGCCTCCTAGGAGAAGAAACCACCAGTGTAGCCTGAGGTAAGGTACATGGTCACAGACCACCCCCAGGAGAAGGAAATGGTAAACCACTTTATGGTACTTGATACCAAGAAAACCCTGGAAAGGATAACTATAAGGTGGAATCAGCATGTAATTATTATATAGCATGGCTATATCTCTAAAAGTAACTGCTAATGTATCCTGAGCTATGCCATCCTTTGGAATCTTTGATGTCTTTCTGAAAGAGTAATACTATTTCAGCCTGACATTCTGGATTCAAGACAATAATTGTTTGACTTTCTCCAGCTTGAGATATGCATGGGAAAAGTCTGCATATTCATTAACCCTTCTGACTCTTAACATCAATTAGCACATGAAGGCTAGTGCCCAAATTACATCCTAACGATGTAATAAAGAATAAGTCCCGTTTCTACATTATTTTCTGCCCTCACATGGAATTTTGCTGGAGATCTTACTAGGACAGATACAGGAGTCCACCCTACATAAGCAGCCTGGTAGTGTCTATGACCAGATCTCCAAAACCTCAGGCAGGAATGTTTTTTCTCATCATCTACAATGAACATTCCCTGTAAGCTGTGTGGCCACGCAGCATTGCATCAGTGCCGAGCACCCGCAGCCAGTATTTCCGCCCATTTGGTTCTGGTTGCAGTCGGAATCCTGCGTACGTGGGGTGGGGTTTCCACTCACTGCTGGTGGAAAATTGAATGTAATTGAATGTTTAATTACATTCAATTTCCCACCAGCGGAAACCCCATCCTGACCCTTAAAGGGAATGTTGCCTACAATCTGTTTATCTTAAGTGGAGTTACCACGGACTGAAGCTGATGCAGTCTGCACATAAACAAAGTACTTCACAAGCTGCTTTCCCTCCATAGATTCCTACCTGCTCCTTCTGCTTACAGACTGTTCTGGATAATCAGCATGGGTTTAGACATGTGTTTACTTCCAAGATTATTCTTCTGTGTTAATAGGTGCATGAACACACATGGATGCACTGGTGGAGTTTTTAAAACCTCGCATGCTATCTGTGGTTTGTGTGACTGGGAGAGACCTTTCTGAGCTAGGGTGACTGTCAGTCTATCCAGCACTAACCAGTCATTCTTTCCACCTCTGAATTCAAAGAGAGCCCCGTCTCTTGGCTGAGTGCTCCTTTCCCTCACTTTAGTCTGTTGGAAGCAGTATTCGTTGTTTAGTTTGCTCTTGATCTGTTCATAACTGTAAGTAATTAAAAGTTTTTATTCTTTCTCCTACAAATGTCTGAGTGAGTTATTATGACAGTTAAGTGCCAATTAATGAGAAAGGGGTGGATTTGGGTGAACTTGAAGCTACTCTCTTCTGTGAGTCTCTGTACTTCTACTGTGTAGCACAATGAATTTTACCAGAAATTCAAAACTCTGCAACATGTGTTCACGTACGTGCATGCACACACATACTTGAATAAATCACGTGCCTTTAAAGCTTAGCTAAGCAGATAACAGAAAGTGACTATAAAAGGTTGTGTTCATCAGCTTCATTCACCTTTTCTCTGTCAAATACAGAAGAAAAAAATTAATCATCTCTGGTCTCTTTATAAAACCCTTAGCAGAAGGGCCTGTGGTCTTGCTTGCTGTGTGGCACTTTTCTCTTTGTGCTCAGTTCAGGGTGGCACAGAAGAAGTCAGTCTCACTCTATTCTTATTCTGCAGTTTGACTCTCGAGTGTGATGTTCAAGGTTTTCATGAGTCACAAAGGAGGAAAACGTCTTCAGGGGCCAGCACTTGCACAGACTCATTACACTTCTCTGTCTCCTCTGCCCCGTAATGTAGCATCCTAGCAGTCGATCCTGTTAGTTTCTGGAGGAAGGGGGGGGGGGGAGGGAAAAAAAAGCTTAATCAGGGAAAAGACAGAGAAGCATTCCATCCATTGCAGAGATGTCAGATTAAGACAGAGCTTAGTAATAACAATTGTGTGCTGTCAAGTCAAATCTAATTTATGGAAATCCTTTCCAGAGTTCTTTAGGTAAAGAGTACTCCATTCCCTTCTTCTGAGAGTATCCTGGGACTCTGCAGCTTGCCCAAGGCCACACAGGCTGGCTTTTCTGGGATGCACAGTGAGAAATTAAACTCCCAGCATCTCAATTTTTATGTTATTTTTGTAAAATAAATCATGATACAGTGTAATAGGTCATATGTTGTTGTTCATCTGAGGTTGTATTTACCTAAGGACCAGATGATATTTATTATGCCCTGATACATAAAACTATAGAATTCAAAAAGGATGTTTTTCACATGAGTGTATCTCTCCCTCTCAGTTCTTGGCTTTAATTTTTCTTTTCCCTTTTACACAGTGTTGGGAGGAGGAAGCAGGTTTTGAAAGACTTGCAAAATATTGTGCAGAGCACGGTTTTTAAAAAAAGAGAGGAGCCGTCAATGCTATGCTCCTTTCTTTACAATTCAAAGCAGGAAATGTCCCATTTTCAAGACCTCTTTCTTCTGAAAGGGAGGGGCAAAGGCTGTCTCCTTTTGAACTGACTCTTTCTGAGCAATGTATTCATGTTGTGTGGCAGTGGTGGCTGCTACTAGTGATTTACTGATATTCCTTTAAAAAAATTTTTTTTTTTAAAGAAAAGGGTACAAGTGCAGTGGCCATGAAGCGGCCACACCGCCACATAACCTGATCCTTTCACAAAGAAAATAAATCGACAGCAATGTTCACACATGCTGAAACAATAAGGAATGAAGTGATACATCATCGGTACAATTTAAAACCACCCTCCTAGCTAGGAGGAAATAAATCGTCGGGGCAGATGAATTAATGTTAGCCGTGCATTATGTGAACGGAAATTTTTTGAAACTATCCAAATAATGGCCCAAAGGGTATAACTGGAGTTCTTTTGGCAGGTGTGATCAAGCCCTCAATGAGCTATCCAGCCACCTAAGCTTAGACATTTAAAAAAGTGATAAGTTGCGTTCATATTTCCAAAGCTCCTCAAAGCAGATCATCAACACTGTTACCATTACTTTTTTCAAAAGTAAGTTAAGTATCACATTTTCTGAAATAACTAAAATAGATACTTTTTGTTACTTTTTCTTAGGAAACATTAACAGCGATGAAAGACTGGTCCTTGGTCATGCATTCCAGTCATCAGCTCCAGCAAGCACAGAGACACTGTTGTAAACTCTAGAAAAGCTTCACCAGCCCAGGTGACTAACTAATCCACATTCTATTCACATGGTGGTAAATCAGATTCCGGCAGAAAGCTCACAGGCAGGACGTGAGTGCCATACCACACTCCCACTCATGTTTGCCAGCCACTGGCAGCCAGAGTCACACTACTGCTGATACTGGAGGTAAAGAGAAAGACTAAATACAAGATGGATTGGCACCCTAAAGGAACACACAGACTTGCATTTGCAAGAGCTGAGCGACGCTGCTGAGGCCAGGACATTTGGGAGATCACCCATTCCTAGAGTCATCATAAATTGGAGGTGACTTGACAGAAAGCAACAACAAACTGGAGGTAATATGTATTCACCATGGCTAGTAACATTGATAATCTTACACTCTGTGAATTAGTCTTATCCCCTTTTAAAGCCAATTATGTTGGTAGCCTGGAGGCTAGAACTGCATTCACTAGAAGCTATGTGTGTAGAAGTGCTGCCTGTTCTGTTCTGAATCTCCCCAATTGACCTTCAATAGAGGGTCAAGCCAACCATGTCTAAGTTTTCTGGAGTAACAGAATCAAGGCACAGTCAAAGCATTCCAAAGCATTCCTTACCAAAGTGTCTGGCATGCCTTCATTTGGGCAGCAGGAATACTGGCAGATCAGACAGATTTTCCAGGTGACCCAAGAAAGGCCCAAAACAGATACAAGAAAGATGACTAAGAAGAGTGGGGCAAATGTCATCCATAGGGGTTTTCCATCTGGAGGTTAAAAGAGATTAGTAATTAAGAATGTGAGACCATAATTTGGAGTTTTGCACTGATAATATCTAGGGACTGGAGCAGTTGCCACAGTACATTGCATTGAGGTAGGTTTCCCATGCTGAATTAAGGAATCCCTGGAGTCAGTCCAAACAAGTGCTTTTCCCAAGTTCTGTATATAAGTGATCTATCCCTTTAGAAGAGAAAATTTTTTGGGTACGACAGGCCAAGAAGGATATAGACAATTTGGATGGGTTCATGGGAGGGTAACTAAGTTGGTATGAAAAACAAGTGCTATGAGGAAGGGCTGAAAGAACAGGGTAATAATGAAATCAACAAGGCGGGCCTTCCCCTACTGGAAGAACTTAAGCAGGGTTTGGGCAACAATCTGTTGAGGATTTGGTAGGTCTGGAATGCCACCTCTCATTCTATAGTCTCATGTTACAGTATCTGTTTATTCTTACCTCTGGCCTTCACACACTGCACATCACTGAAATTGCTGCTTCGGTTGATGGCCTCAACATATGTCTGGGCCTTAACACAGTATTCAGCTTCAGCCTCCATGGTCTCCAGATGTACAGCAGTACCACTCTCTCTCACCACTTTGCGGTGCACCTGATTTCACAATGGCCAAAGTGAAAAGAGAGTCCAGGATGAAAGGGATTTGCAAGGTTGAAGGTCATTCATCCAAAACCAGATTAATTTCAGGTGTTTTGGACTACAGCCCCCCATCATCCCTAGCCAGTAGAGTAACTGGCCGTAAATGAGGAGTCTTGCTGGTGCATACTGCTCAGCCATTCCTGTTTGGCAGAACAAGCCCTAACTATACAGCCTTGTGCCTGTGCAAGGAAACCTTTTAACCAATTGGATAAAATTCTGTTGTGCAGTTACACAAACAGCATAACTTTTAGACACAAATTGCCAGAAGTTTAAAAAATCTCCGTATGTATTATCTGTTGCATATCAGGACATACACCTCAGTGTGCAACAGATTATGCCTACAGAGATTTCTTAACTTATAGCGATTCACTTTCAAACATTACACCATTTACGTAACTATGACAGGATTCCAGCCATTAAATGGAATTCAGCAAAATCATACAGATCCCTGAACATCTTGCAACAGGCATATCCAATTGCCCTGTAGCTCTAATCTTGTATTGCAAATGAAACCTTCATAAATGAGGAAAGCCGGGGGGGGGGGGGGGCTCTCTATGCTGCTTAACACACTTGTCAGATCCTAATTTGGGCAACTGGAGTCCTATAAGATTTACAGACCTCTGAGGCAAAGAGAACAGATTCTATGATTCGGCATACTGACATCCCAGTAATGGGTTAATACAGAATGAAACCAAATAATCAGTCACAAGCTGTTGGTGAACCATCTGGATAGCTCATTATAAGTTTCTTCATTGTTGCAATTATTCCAGGCCACTCCAGAACTTGTTAATTCTGTGCTAGTTCTATTTATTTACATCACTTCTAGGTTCCATGCTTAAAAGTAGCAAAGTCAAAAATCTCTCCAAGTCAGACTTACAGCTGTGAAGAAAAACTGTAGGCACATATGCTTAATTCCAAAAGTCATACAGTTATGCAAAAATACTAGTCTTAAAATACTTAAAAATCCATAAAAACTGAACTTAAGCTTTGTTGAACAAATACTTCAGTCAGAAAATACATCTCGACTGTAAGATTATAGCTATGCAAAATCCAGACAAGAATTTAGTCATGTTTGTATCAAAATACAAAAGCATTAAAACACAGGAGCTCATAGCCCATAATGGCAGAGAAGACATCTTTATAATATTTCATTTAAAAGTAAAAAGGAATATAACTTTAAAAGCTTCCTTAAAATTACATTAAAGAACATCAGAGTTCTTATAATAAGAAAATACACAATTAAAAGCATTATTTAGCTCTAAGCATGTAGTTGACACACAGAAAAATATTTTCTCTAAAAAAGAAAAACTCACTCATCTTTATCTATGTTATTCCCATTGTTATCTCCGAGCCTGGCTGCTCTCTATCTATATGCATCTTCCCACTTGTTTGCAAAAAGCAGGTGGCCGTGGTTCTTGGGAGATGTTCTCCTTTGAGATGTTGTCTGGGAGATGTTTTCTTTGAGATGTTTTCATCCTTTTGGATATGTTCCGTAAACATGATAGAGGTCTCTATTTAAATACTGTTGATGTTTTGAGTTAATTCAAAACATCATGAGAGCTTTAGCTCTCCCAGGAATATGAACCTTCAAAGAGTTGGGTTCCCTTGGGTACGAGATATATAACAGCCGGTAGACCTACATGTTGAGGCAGCTACTAGCCAGGAAAATGGCTAGTACAGTAGCTTGGAGTAACTTCCTTAAAACCATATTTGGGCAGTACATCCTGAATTACTGTTAGATGCTTTTACATTTAAAATGTTTCATTCATAAATATTACAGAATATTATATGAGTTCATACTCCTCGTTGTTACCACACTAAACTAAGGAATTATTAATTTGTTTTGAGGCTGAAGCTTTACAAAATGAATGGCATTTTTCTTTTTCTTTTCTACTTGCTTATCAAGGAGCAAACTACTTAAAATAACATTCATCTTGTACTCCTCTTACACTGTTTTGTAAAAGCAATAGATTTTACAATAGATTTATATTCTAATTGGTTTTAAACAGATTTCCACATCTATTTCTTTGTTAATTTACATTTTATAGGCAAACGTAACTCAACATACAAAATTAACGGCACTCCATTTTTTTTCTTTGTCTCTGTTCACATAATGTAAGCATAATTTTTTACATTTTTCATCACAAAACTCAATGAACTTGCTTCTGCCATCTTATCTTATTAGTTATTTGTGTACTAACAAAATGGACATGTTTTGGTTTTGTTCCCAGCTGTAATTTTTCACTGATACTTTAACTTTTAAGGCACCTCTCTGAGGCACATTTTAAAAGGATTTTTTTAAAGTTTAGGGCAATGTGTTTGCATCCTATTTAAATTTTTTTTTTTTCCTGCCACATATTCCTATTAAAAATCCAGAATTGACACAATATACATTTTTTCACATTTCCACAGTGGGTTGCCAACTCACATTTTCAGACCAGTCCCATGGCCAATATTTACCTGGTGTTCTTGGCCCTTTCTCCAGTAAAATATCCAGAATTCAAAGGCAGGGCCAAGATGTTCTAGCTCCACTAGCAAATGATATCCATCTGCTGTGACAGTTAACGTAGGTGGGATGAGGGATGCTGTGGAAAAAAACTGAGAGATTAATATCTATCATGTAGCCATATATGAACCTCACTCTCCAACCCAGAAAAAGAAAGTTTTGTATCTTGACTAACAGACTAAGAAAGCACTAATATTTATCCAAGAAATGGGTGTGTGTGTGTTTATGTCTGAATTTGGAAATGGATACAAGTACTAGTTTTAAAATATGAGTTTTGGGGACAGTGGTCAGAGCACCTGGCTGCAGTTTAAGGTGCCAGGATTTCAAATCCACTGTGAGAAAGGGCGGCTGAGATTACCCAGAAAGTGTATGGCTGATGGGATTACATGCCCTGCCACCTTTACAGCCTTGAGCAAGCGCCACAGTCCCAGAGCACCACCAGAACAAATCACTTCAGAGTACTTTATACCCAGAAAACTCTGGGGAGGGTTACCATACATCAGAATCAGCTTGGTAATGGCTTTAGAAATAGTCTAAGGGCACCCTGTGGCTTATCTATCCCTTCACCCTCTCTCTTGGAGGCTTTTGAGGACTTCATTTTTCTTGTCAGAAAAAGAGATGGCCAAGGGAATGCTGGGGGAGGTCACAAAAACAACCCATCCCTGCTCTATTGAGAGCAGTCCAGTCCAAGTGCGGTTTAAAAATAAAGAATCCTAAGTAGAGAAAACATAAGATAACTTAATGGATGTAAATTGATGTCCTAATTTGTCCTCCCTCTTTTATTAAATGGCTTTGAACATTTCATTTTTTTTCTTGAATGTTCCAAATGTTCCTTCCTCGTGGCATAATGTTTCAGGCAGTAATGTCAGCACATCCCATTTCTCTGGTGCAAGAGCCAGCATGCCTTCTTGCTCCATCAGGTCCACAAATGACACACACCTTTGGCTCCTATGACCAACATGCATCCATGTTTCTGCCTGTACTGCTCCACTCACTCCTATTCATAAAGCAGGTTCAGCTGCTGCTAGACATGTCTTATCTGGACACTGGGCAGTGTGCCTTCTAAGTGTCAGACTGGAATATCCCAGTAATGGGTCAGTGAAGGAGGGCACTTTAAAGGCTAACCAGTTTTGTTATGGTATATGCAGTTTTGTGGACTAGGGTAGGCAGTTAATCTGAAGTGGGAAACATCAGACTAAATATGTCTTTTTAGGGTCCCAATCCACATCCTCTGAAGTTCCCCAGATAATCTCTTTCCCACAACATCATCATTGGATGGTGTCCCAATTTTTATACAGGTATTTTGACAATTGTACAAGGTTGAAATAGTTTTCCTAAAGCTTTGTTACTGGCAGTAAGAACTGTAAGTTAAAATATATGGAATTGCTTTTCACTCTGCTAATGATCTTAATAATTTATCTGAGACTGAAGTTGACCCTTGGCCTTGGCCCAACCTTTGACCCCAACCCAAGAAGAGATAAACTTGACTTCTCCAAGGATAATTTCTGCTAACTTTGTGAGGGCCATTGCATAGATGATGCCTCCTGCCTCACATCTCTATGGGGCATAACCTTGCATTTGTTCTCATTTCTCTGGATACATTCTAATTTAGTTTAGTTTAAAATGGCAACCTCAGAAACGGCCTCACCAGAGACAAAGGAAGATACTGGCTAGGGCTGATGGGGCATATAGTCTGTAGCCTGGCTGCTCTACAATGGACCAGGACAGGGTGCTGGGCTCATGGCAATGGTCCTGTGATGCCAGGTACTTATTTATTTTTAGGTTGGACCTTGGCAAAAACTGAAGTCAAGAATTTGCTCATTACAACCATAATATCTGCAAACTGTAAGATCATTCTCACTTGTGATGCGGTTGAAGAAGTCATTGAGGGTGGCCCAGTGAGAGGCCTGTGTCCCCAGAGCAGCTCTCACACGAAGATTGTATGGCACAGTGGCAGAAATGTCTTCTGTGATGTCACATTGAGTAATATAGATATTTGTGCACTCTCCAATGGAAATCCAACTGTCGTTGGCATAATCTCTCTCATATTCCCTGGAAAAAAACAAAAGAACCATTGAGGGGGCAAGTACATTGCAGCTTTTTCTGCAGAAAACTTTGCCTCTTGAACAGTTTTGCATCAGAAGATGACCAATCTTTCCTGATCTTGCTCTTTCTGATGACTTATTTTTTTTGTTTCTGTTCTTGACTAGCTCCTTCTCCTCTTCATAGTATAAACATTTTGGAGTGGTTTAGAAATGCAATGCATGCAAAACATATACATAATTTTATCCACTGCTACAATATTCCCCTTTAACAGAACAACAACAAAAACCCCACACAACACCTGTAGTATATCTATAGATTATATTTAAGACAACAGTTGATCCACACCAATTTGTTTGCAGTCAACAAGATCAGAGAGGGGAGAGAAACCAAATAAAAGTTACCCTTGAAATTCGACAGAATATTTTACATCTTCTCCAGGTACAATCACGGGGTTCCAAAGCAGTAAATGCTTCATATTGGTGGACAGAATTGTGATGTTCTGAGGGGGTGGTAGTAATGCCCCTTTTCACAGCAAATGAAATGACATACAAGGAGAAAAATCCAGAAGTTACATTTAATTTTTTTACTAATTAGCAAGAAGTTGAACTTATTGTTAACACAGGTTTGTTCCATCCTCAGTTTCACTAAACATGACTGCAGGTTCTCCTTTCTCCACATGATCAGAAGCTCCAAAGCCAGCATTACTTTGGTTTCACTTCCCATGGGAGAGTCAGATCTGGATTTACACAATTTTGTGTAGCGATTGGTACAGTTCCAGTTGGGGATGGGGAGGCATGCAACCTCCTAGATGTTGTTGAACAGTAACTTCCATCAGCCCGAGCCAGAGAATCCGTGGTGAGAAATTCTGAGAGTGTATGTTATTTATTTATTTATTTATATGCTGCCTCTCTCACCATAGGAAACCCAGTTGCAGTCCAATCATAATGGGAGAGCCTATTTCTGATTTTAAAACATGCAAATGGTATGTATGAGTAGAAGCAAGGAATATGCCTTTGTACCAGTTGTGAGGTTGCTAGGCCTCAAGCTGGATCCCTGAGATTCAGGTTTAAGGTCCATTCTCCAGATCTCAGGAGTTGGGCTCAAACAGTGAGGGAAGGGGAAGCTGCCAACCTGGGAACCCTAGCGTTTCAGAATGATTTTCAGGTTTTGGACATGCCATTTAGACATTATCAGAGGCACCCTTTTTAATTACCTTGCATTCTTTAGAACTACTGCCACTGGAGTCCACATGTTGGCCTATTGTGAAGAGGGGTTTCAAAGTAAGTTCCAACACTGACTTTCTGGACCTCCTTCACAATCCTCAGCTTGAAATGCTACCAGAGAAACATCAGGACCAGACTTATAATCAGGGAAAATGATGTAGCCACAGCAGGCAACAGATCTGAAGATCCATGACAGGACAGTCAATGGTTATTTAGGGTGTTATCAGACTGCAATGAAGGCACGTGCCTGACTGGACCAGAAAGTGTAGCTTTAATAGGAGCACTTTCCCTTAAAGGGATCCTTCTGTCTGCTAGGTAATTGCTCCAGACCAGCCCCCAAAAGTCTTACAGAAGCATTACAGCTGGACCAAAAAAGGCCTAGCTTTGGGACAGTTTGGAGTTGTTGCTGAAGCACATTTCCCCATCCATTGTGTGATTCCTGGAGAAAAGATCACACTGGACCACTTCAGAAGCAGTCTAGATTGCGATACATTTCTCTGTATGTTCACATCCTTAATTAGTCAATATGTTGTTTTACTGCCAGGGATTGGGGAGACCACACTGACATTTTCCAACTCATGAAGCACTACAATCTTGATTAGCTTTGGGCAGTTTGACTGGAGTGCCAGCACCACTTAGTGTGCTACCCTAGGCAGCAAAATGCCTTGATCTAGCCCTGAAGACAGTCCACTGTTCTACAATGTCTTGTTCAAAGGCCTATGTAGTCCACATCTGATTTAAAGGTATAGAACCAAAAGAACTAAATGGGATTTAGAGGCCTCAAATTATTCCTTTGCAAGTAGTATTTATACAACAGAGTTTCCCTACTGAGATGTGGTGTATTTTGTTCATATTATAGCAATTATTTCTGAATATGCACCTACATTTATAAATCAGCATATGCAGATTGTAGGTAAATTTATGCTCTGTTCTGTTTTTTTTAAAATATAGATCCCCCTTTTTTTAATGAGGACTAAGCAGCCATTCAATCTGATACTCTTCCCTTAAAACTCCAATTATTACCCAACCTTATACTCCAACCAGTGAAACATCTATCAACAATCTCGGCCATTTGCTAGTATTGACTTAATATGCAGCCACGGAGAAGAGATGGGGAAAGTTGTTTTTTTAAATTACAACCAGATTACAGTTTGTAGAACACATAATTCAGAAGAATAACTTTTCCCATCTCTGTCTATATGTGTATATGAAGTTAGATAAATTTGGCCACTGATACCATCTCTGATCCCCTTCACGGATTGCTGCCTTGTTGTGGCGAAGGGGCTTGAGTAATTCAGAGAAGCTATGGGCTATGCCGTGCAGGGACACCCAAGACGGACAGGTCATAGTGGAGAGTTCTGACTAAACACGATCCACCTGGAGCAGGAACTGGCAAGCCACTTCAGTATCTTTGCCAAGAAAACCCCATGAACAGAAACAAAAGGCTAAAAGATATGACGCTGGAAGATGAGTCCCTCAGGTCGGAAGGCGTCCAACATGCTACTGAGGAAGAGAGGAGGACAAGTACAAGTGGCTCCATAGCTAATGAAGTGGTTGGGCCAAAGCCGAAAGGACGCTCAGCTGCGGACGCGCTTGGAAGTGAAAGGAAAGTCCGATGCTGCAAAGAAGAAATCTGCATAGGAACCTGGAATGTAAGATCTATGAACCTTGGTAAGCTGGATGTGGTCAAACAGGAGATGGTAAGAATCAACATTGACATCCTGGGCGTCAGTGAACTAAAATGGACAGGAATGGGCGAATTCAATTCAGACAATTATCATATCTACTATTGTGGGCAAGAATCCCATAGAAGAAATGGAGTAGCCCTCATAGTCAACAAAAGAGTGGGAAAAGCTGTACTGGGATACAATCTCAAAAATGATAGAATGATTTCAATACGAATCCAAGGCAGACCTTTCAACATCACAGTAATCCAAGTTTATGCACCAACCACCTATGCTGAAGAGGCTAAAATTGACCAATTCTATGAAGACTTACAACATCTTCTAGAACTGACACCAAAGAAAGATGTTCTTGTCATGATAGGGGACTGGAATGCTAAAGTAGGGAGTCAAGAGATAAAAGGAACAACAGGTAAGTTTGGCCTTGGAGTTCAAAATGAAGCAGAGCAAAGGCTAATAGAGTTTTGTCAAGAGAACAAGCTGGTCATCACAAACACTCTTTTCCAACAACACAAGAGGCGACTCTACACATGGACATCACCAGATGGGCAATACCGA
Source organism: Intellagama lesueurii (assembly GCA_037013535.1). Taxonomy (NCBI): domain Eukaryota; kingdom Metazoa; phylum Chordata; class Lepidosauria; order Squamata; family Agamidae; genus Intellagama; species Intellagama lesueurii. Next base: position 11,587,288 of record JBAJHW010000009.1, on the reverse strand, counting down.
AATCAGATTGATTATATTCTCTGCAGCCAAAGATGGAGAAGCTCTATACAGTCAGCAAAAACAAGACCTGGAGCTGATTGTGGCTCTGATCATCAGCTTCTTATAGCAAAACTCAAGCTTAAACTGAAGAAAGGAGGAAAAACAACTGGGCTAGTCAGGTATAATCTAAACCAAATCCCTTACGAATACACAGTGGAAGTGAAGAACAGATTTAAGGAACTCGATTTGGTGGACAGAGTGCCTGAAGAACTATGGATGGAGGCTCGTAACCTTGTACAGGAGGCAGCAACAAAAACCATCCCAAAGAAAAGGAAATGCAAGAAAGCAAAGTGGCTGTCCAACGAGGCCTTACAAATAGCAGAGAAGAGAAGGGAAACAAAATGCAAGGGAGATAGAGAAAGTTACAGAAAATTGAATGCAGACTTCCAAAGAATAGCAAGGAGAGACAAGAGGGCCTTCTTAAACGAACAGTGCAAAGATATAGAGGAAAATAATAGAAAGGGAAAAACCAGAGATCTGTTCAAGAAAATTGGAGATATTAAAGGAACATTTTGTGCAAAGATGGACATGATAAAGGACAAAAATGGGAGGGACCTAACAGAAGCAGAAGACATCAAGAAGAGGTGGGAAGAATACACAGAGGAATTATACCAGAAAGATCTGGATGTCCCGGACAACCCAGATAGTGTGGTTGGTGACCTTGAGCCAGACATCCTGGAGAGTGAAGTCAAGTGGGCCTTAGAAAGCATGGCAAACAACAAGGCCAGTGGAGGTGATGGCATTCCAGTTGAACTATTTAAAATCTTAAAAGATGACGCTGTTAAGGTGCTACACTCAATATGCTAGCAAGTTTGGAAAACTGAGCAGGGGCCAGAGGATTGGAAAAGATCAGTCTACATCCCAATCCCAAAGAAGGGCAGTGCCAAAGAATGCTCCAACTACCGTACAATTGCACTCATTTCACACGCTAGCAAGGTTATGCTCAAAAGCCTACAAGGTAGGCTTCAGCAGTATGTGGACCGAGAACTCCCAGAAGTACAAGCTGGATTTCGAAGGGGCAGAGGAACTAGAGACCAAATTGCTAACATGTGCTGGATTATGGAGAAAGCCAGAGAGTTCCAGAAAAACATCTACTGCTTCATTGACTACACAAAAGCCTTTGACTGTGTGGACCACAGCAAACTATGGCAAGTTCTTAAAGAAATGGGAGTGCCTGACCACCTTATCTATCTCCTGAGAATTCTGTATGTGGGACAGGAAGCAACAGTTAGAACTGGATATGGAACAACTGATTGGTTCAAAATTGGGAAAGGAGTACGACAAGGCTGTATATTGTCTCCCTGCTTATTTATTTATTTATTTATTTATTTATTTTTATTTATTGTATTTATATCCCGCCCATCTGGTCAGTTGACCACTCTAACTTATTTAACTTATATGCAGAATACATCATGCGAAAGGCAGGACTGGATGAATCCCAAGCTGGAATTAAGATTGCCAGAAGAAACATAAACAACGTCAGATATGCAGATGATATCACTCTGATGGCAGAAAGTGAGGAGGAATTAAAGAACCTCTTAATGAGGGTGAAAGAGGAGAGCACAAAAAATGGTCTGAAGCTCAACATCAAAAAAACTAAGATCATGGCCACTGGTCCCATCACCTCCTGGCAAATAGAAGGGGAAGATATGGAGGCAGTGACAGAGTTTACTTTCTTGGGCTCCATGATCACTGCAGATGGTGACAGCAGCCACGAAATTAAAAGACGCCTGCTTCTTGCGAGGAAAGCGATGACAAACCTAGACAGCATCTTAAAAAGCAGAGACATCACCTTGCCGACAAAGGTCCGCATAGTCAAAGCTATGGTTTTTCCAGTAGCGATGTATGGAAGTGAGAGCTGGACCATAAAGAAGGCTGACCGCCGAAGAATTGATACTTTTGAACTGTGGTGCTGGAGGAGACTCTTGAGAGTCCCCTGGACTGCAAAGAGAACAAACCTATCCATTTTGAAGGAAATCAACCCTGAGTGCTCACTGGAAGGACAGATCCTGAAGCTGAGGCTCCAATACTTTGGCCATCTCATGAGAAGAGAAGACTCCCTGGAAAAGACCCTGATGTTGGGAAAGTGTGAAGGCAAGAGGAGAGGGGGACGACAGAGGACGAGATGGTTGGACAGTGTCATCAAAGCGACCAACATGAATTTGACCCAACTCTGGGAGGCAGTGGAAGACAGGAGGGCCTGGCGTGCTCTGGTCCATGGGGTCACGAAGAGTCGGACACGACTTAACGACTAAACAACAACCATCTCAGACAAGAGTGGAGATTCAACATGTTCTTACTCTCTTTACTAAGAGTAATTAATCAACTTTTTAATCTACCTCACTCTCTGTTGCTTACTACGTATCTCTTGGTATGAAAAATAATCAGGACTTTGCTGTTTTGTTGGCTAGCTATAACTGTAACCTCTAAAGCTAAATTACTTGTTTGGGGGCATCACCAAAACCTGATGCTGTATTTGTTTAACTCATTGCATGCCATCAAGTCAATTCTTACTTATGGCAATCCTCATCAGTGTTACACTAAAATAATAAAGACATTTGGGATTTGCCTGGGTGGAGCCAAGCAGTCTCTGCAGAACTCCTGTGTGTATGTTATGTGTCATCAAGTTGAAAGTGAATTATAGCAACTCTAATACAGTATTATTGTATTATCTAATACAGTAAGTAAGTACAGTATCTAATACAGTAAGGTAAGTGAGATATTTAAAGAGTGGGTTTACCAGTTCTACCTCCACAGTAAATTTCCATGGCTAAGTGGGGATTTGAACCCAGGTGCCCCGAGTCCTAGTCTGTCGCTCTGTCCACTACACCACACCCCTGTACATGAGTGTAACCCAGAGAATGTCTTGTAACAACTGGAACAACTTTGTCTGAGTTCACTGAGAACTCCAAGGGAACTGTGGGCAGAAGGTAGATCAAGATTGAGAGATACCGAAAGGTTGCGGTCCTCGCCGAAGGCTGTAACAAACAGGATCAACTGGTAGTTCACCGGATTACTTGCCATAGACTGTAGACTGTCAACCAGTGTTTTTGGAATGCCCATTGCAGTTGTGTCATAAACTTTGGACATAATGCTAAGTTTTTGTGTCAGCTGGGTTGGGAAATTAGTTTGATACCATCACGTCCTGTCTCTTCCTGTCACCTTCTGGCCCCTTCACCACAGTTTGTCTGCAAAGTCTTCTCTTGCTGCCTTTGCCTGTCCTATAATAGCATCTGTTTGCTAGCCCCATTTTTCAAACTTTATTTTTTTTAAATCACTCAGTTTGTGCACAGATACTTAACTGCAGATCTCCTGTTTACAATATCAGATCCAAATGTTTAACTTTCCATTTCTTCTACCATGCCCTGATTCCCCCCTCCCCCTTGTCCTCCGGTCCATTGAGGAGTTCTGGAGATGTCAGTCTTGGCACACATTTTGGTTGTTTCTAATAAAAGAGTTGTCCAGCAGTGGATTTTTGCTTCACCCATGGCCATGGGCAATTTGATGCAGGAGGCTGCAGTTCTTGGTGCCTTGTGCAAAATAAAACTCTTTAGTCTTCCAAATGTCAAAGGACCTTCTGGTTTTTGTGTTTTATAAAGCACATCAGAAGCAAGGCATTTCTAAATTCAAAGCTGAAACAGTCTCTAATTCACGGCCCTCACGTCCTTTCCCCATTCTGTATTTGTTTGTTGTTGTTTAATCGTTAAGTCGTGTCCGACTCTTCGTGACCCCATGGATCAGAGCACGCCAGGCCCTCCTGTCTTCCATTGCCTCCCAGAGTTTGGTCAAATTCATGTTGGTAGTTTCCATGACACTGTCCAACGATCTCATCCTCTGTTGTCCCCTTCTCCTCTTGCCTTCACACTTTCCCAACATCAGGGTCTTTTCCAGGGAGTCTTCTCTTCTCATGAGATGGCCAAAGTATTGGAGCCTCAGCTTCAGGATCTGTCCTTCCAGTGAGGAAGGACAGATTTGTTACTGTCCCTCTTTTGTTTCATTTCAAGTTCTTAGAGTGTAAGAAACTGCCTGATATCAAGTTAGAGAGCACTACTTATTTAACGATAGCAATGAAAACACATTTTCCATCTAAAATCTGGAGTCAATGTAAGTTCTAAACATGGCTGGATCCAGCCCAGGATATGTCAATTTCACACCTCTCCCGTTACATGCTCCCTTGCATTTGACTTTCCCATATGCCCTGATGTGTTGTTGGGCTACAATTCCCATTCTCCCTAACCATTGGATCATGATGCCTGTAAATTTATTTATTTATTTATTTATTTTTAGATTTCTACCCCGCCCCCCTAGACAACGTCTACTCGGGGCGGCTTACAAATGATGGGAGTTGGAATCTAATCACATTTTTGAGGGCCAGTGATTCCCCCTTCACTGTTGAGAAGAAATAGTCCCAGTTTAAGAGCATTTTAGAAAGAGTGGCAAGGACAGAACAGAGCCAGGATGAGCAACATGGAACATACAATGTCATAAAGGATTGTTTTCTGTACAGATTCTTCTTATGATCCAAATTGCCTGCCACTTAAGGAGTAGCCCAAACCATTAGGTTATTTTAAAAGGTTATTTTTCCACACTCACCTCCTGCTTTCCTTATTCTTCCAAACTGGGATGATACAATTATAACTACATACCTGAGACACGAAGGGACATCAAGGAAAAGAGGATAAAAGAAGGGAAACAAGTGGCCATTTCACTGCACATTAGAAGGCTCGTCCAGATGTAGTCAGAGTGGACATCTTATTCTTTTGGACGAGTAGCCACCCCATGCTCCAAGCCAAGACATGAGAACATGCATTCACCTTCACGGTCGCCACAAAGTATAAACTGCGCTGGTTTATACTTAACTTGCTGCTATTGGATCCTGCCTCTATGCATTGCTCAGGAAGGTGTGGCCATAGGTAAATTAGGTTCAAGCATAGGTTTGGGTAATTTCCCTCTGGTATTTTCCTAAAGGTTGCGTAACTGACCTCAAAGGAGAAGAGCAAAGGCTGGAGATACATCGGTTCCAAGCGATGGTGCAATCAGCAAATTGGAAGAGAGGTAAGCAGCAGCAGTTGCCATGCTCCAAATCCCAAACTACATGTTCTTTTTAAAGACTGTGGAAAATAGTAGCAGTTGTTTTTTTATTTTATGTTCTTTCCACAATTCATGGAAAACAAGGTCATGTTTCCATGAAGAAAAAAAAAAAAAGAACTGACATGATAATAATCAAATCTGCCACACCCATCTCCCATCCCACAAAGCAATTGCTTAATATCCTTTCATATACAGTGCTGAACTTATGCTAAAATTTAGGACTTCAGACTACAAGGCGCCTCTACGTGTACAAGTATAAGAAGAAGGAATACAAATTGTGTTATGTCAGCATACCACTCTAGGCATGCCAATCTCATCTCTTTTCAAAAATTGACTTCAGGTTAGTCTTGAGCATTCCATAGGAAGTCGACGTTCTGGCACCTCTGTAGCCAGGACCCTCTTTGATCACTGCCTATTGGCTTTGTCAGATCACTCCCTCTCAGAAAGCCACCAGTTTATGTCTCTTAAAACTCAGTCCTCCTTCAAAATCACCCTGTCTTCGTGTCTCATATGAATATATAAATATATATATTTTTCCCCCTCAATTCAGATTGCTTTAGCCTTTGGGTGGGGGAGGAATTTTGTTCCACCTTGTATTCTGCCCAAGGTGGAGGGAGCCAGCTTGCCTCCTCACTTGTTTATGTACCTGCTTGCCTTGTGGATGGCTTGGGTGCTGCGCACCTGAGTCTTTGTCAATGTATGCATGTGCAAGGTATCCACGAAAACTCCAAAAAAAGAGCCACCCTGCAACCCACTCTTCAGACTGCCTGGAAAACTTCCTTTCTCTTTCTCCCTCACCAACTCTTGTGTGCATGTGTGTCCTGTTGCTGATCCCAGGAGAAAGCAGGGGTAAGGTGGAAGCACTAGGGTGGCAGAGTAGGAAATTGACACCTGTGCTTAAAAACATAGGATTACACCTCTAATTCAAGGTACAAGTAATTTACAGACTTCTATGTATGGCCTGAGATGTGGGAAGAACCACTGATTCAAATGGATATTAAAGGATACAAACAACAGAGATGTGTCTGCATTATCTGCTTGTGGGATTGTTGGAAGGATACGGTTGCTCATTATACAACACAGGATCTTGTCAGGGCAGGCTTGCAATTTTACTGCCTGAAGGCAAAGATGAAATATTTTGAAAAGGATGGGCTCCCGACGGCTATACTATGGGTTTCCACAGGTTATGGGATATACCTCTTTTAAGACTAAACGAGCTTTTATATTTGATTCTGGTGTTTATTGATTTTTGTCCTGTATTTTAAAAGGTACACTTTTCCTACTGAAGACGATTAAAATAAAAATAATTTCCAAAACTTGTAACATTGTTCTGTGTAAAACACTTTGTCTCCTTCCCTATGTTCCGCACGGGCAAAAAACAAAACAAAACAACAAAAACCATTTCCCTCCCCGAGCCCTTTTCAAGCGCATGCGCAGAAAAGACAGGAAGCGCCAGCTCACTTAAGACTCGAAGGCGAGAACTGTCAGTTTGCTTTTCCCGACACCGCATGCGTAAAAGATGCCCCGAAAACGCTACGGCGCGTGCGCAGAAGCCGGAAGATGAAGGTGGCGGTGGCTGGTTGCTGCCATGGCGCGCTGGACAAAATGTACGAGACCCTCCAGTTCCTGGAGCAGCGGCACGGCCACGCGCTGCCGGATTTGCTCCTTTGTGCCGGAGACTTCCAGGCCGTGCGCAACGCTGGCGACTTGCGCTGCATGGCCGTGCCCGCAAAGTATCGGCAGCTGGGAGAGTTCGCGCGGTGAGCGTTCCCCGTTTAAAAAAAGCTGGTTTCCTTTTCAGCTTCTGCTGCTCCGCCCTGGAACCCTGTTTTCCAGCCTAGGGAGGAGCGAACGGACATCAGGCATAATAAAGACGAGAGTGCCTTTGAGCATGTGCAGAGTTTAAATTCCCTCGACGCCACACCACAGCCAAGGGATTTGTTTTTTTTTTTTCAAATATCTATCAATCTTTGTGTGTGCATGTATCTGTCTAGCTGGTAAGACATACACATGCATATAGATTTATCTCTGTGTGAGTGTATGAGACATTTGTAAAGTTTCTGAATAGTAAGTGATTTTGGGGTTCCTTTTGAATCTGAAGGGTACTTGGAAATTATGTATAATATGTCTTTCAAGTATAAGATCTGAGAGATGGAAAATGTTCCTTTTGACATCTGGCTTTTCTATTGCTGAAGTCTGATATACAAATTTGAAACAGATTTTTGTGTGGAATGGCCTGCAACTGCCCTAGTGGGTGTGGGGAATAATCTCTGTATCTACTCAGAGATACCGCTGTTTGCAGTCACTTTGTATGCAGCCACGCAGGACATTCTCTCACTTCTTTTGTGTGTTCTAACTTCAGAACTATTATAGATGAACATAGACATAACACAGGTAGAATCTGCCAGGTTTTTCATAATCTGGGCTACATCTTCTTTCTGATGCCTAATAACTTGTTGGTACAGTACATGATTTGCATCCAGAAAGTCCCATTTTCAATCCTTGGCACTCCACGTTTAAAAGATTCAACTTTGGGCAACTGTGATCTTGAGTTATTTTGTTGCCTACAGATCCCATCAGACCTACCTAGCATGGCCAATATGGAGGAGTTATGGGAGACGCAGCCGAAAAACATCTGGAGGGATACAGTGGACCAGTTGCTGTCAAATGCATACCCAACTTATGGCAATCCTTTCCAAGTTTTTCTCAGGCTAAAGTACTCAGACGTGGTTTACTATTCCCACTGAGATTGTGGGTTTTACTCAAGGCTACACAGACTGCCTCATCTCCTGGGAGGCACAGTGGGGAATTGAATTCCTGGTTTCTGGATCCGCAGTCAGGTAACCAACTGAGTGAGGTGTCCAGTCAACACATGATTAGGTGGACAATAATTAGTTAAATTATCCTTCCCCAACCTGGTGCCCTTCAGAAGTCTCAAACTAAATGGAAGTTGAAATCTTATCTAAATAGCTGGAGACTAGAATACATAGTTGAACAAGGTAGTTTTCTTTGACCAACACTTCTTCTCTTCTTGCAGCTCCTCAGCTTGGGAGACTTTCAGTCTCTCATCCTTTGTCTAATCCTCAAGGCTCTTCCCTACTCAGATGCAACGGGTTTATCCATGGTGGACTTTCAGAAGGAACCATGAGTGAACACAAATATGCCTTAATAATTGTGATTGAGCCCATGAACTTTTCACTGTGTTTTAATAGGTACTATTCTGGAGAGAAGAAGGCACCTGTCTTAACTATCTTCATTGGCGGCAACCATGAAGCCTCTAACCACTTGCAAGAGCTACCATATGGTGGATGGGTGGCACCAAACATCTACTATCTTGGTATTCAATTCTTTCTTTCTTTATGGTTTCAAGGGCTTGATACGTGAACAGAGATTGAAGATGAAGAGAAAGCAGGATTGCCAGTATGGGGCTTCAGTGTGTGGCTCAGCGTAATCCCAGAGGTGCAGAACAGCTGAAATAAATAAAAGCAAAGTGTGCTGCTTATATATTGCCCCACAGCACTTAAAGCACTCTCTGGATGGTTTACAGTTTAATTATACAAGCTACACAGTGCCCCCGTGGGAAGCCGGGTACTCGAATTACTGACCTTGGAAGACTGAGTCAACCTTGAGCTGGCTAGCTGAGCCCATTGAAATGAAACTCAGATTGTGAGCAGTCTTTACTGCAGTACTGTGGTTTAAGCACTGTACCATGAGGCTCCTTATACAGGCATTGAAAGTGCCATCGTTAAAAAAAAAATCAGCAGATTTTCAGTGCAGTCCTGTTTACAATTGCAAACTGTTTACTAGTCCAGTCCACTTCACCTGAATTGGGGGGAGGGGAAGGAAATCTCATTTTGTTTAATGGGATTAGTCCTAGGTAAGTGGAGCTGATTTTTGTTGTTAGTTTTGGCTTTAGGGCATCAAAGAATGGAACCAATGTCTTATATTTACTTGAGGTGGGAATTAAGGTACAAGATAACTGCTTCACATTTATTTTCCTGTAAGGGAAAAGATCTGTATACAGTATTTCGTAAAATGTGCATAATGGTGTTGTAGAGAATTTTCATAGATAAAATTATGCTTGCTTGAGCCAGTATCTAATAATCTTGTTTTAGCAGTGCCTTACTGAAAAAGGGGTGTCTCACTGTAGAGTTGTAGTTAGAAATGTATTCTGGGTAAATCCACCATTATCCCCAAAGCATACTCTGTACTCTGCTGACTGTGCATAAACTCCTGTATAAGACATTTAGCAGGTAGTTAAGTAATAGTAATGATCATGTGCAACCTACCCTCCAATTTTCAGCCCTGCCTCTCTCGCGTGCTACTTCTCATCTGTGGGCGCAGGGTTCCATCATGACTGGAACCAAAGTGGCTGCACGGAGGAGGAGGAAAGCCGTACAGAGGGAGGCAGTGCAGCCGCGAACCTTAGACAGATCCTTGATCATGTGCTGTCAAGTCAGTACTGACCTATGGTGACCATTTTCAGGGTTTATTCCCTTTTTCTGGGGGCACCCTGGGACTATGCAGCTTGCCCAAGACCATACAGACTGGCGCAACCCGCTGTGGGGAATTGAACTCTCAACCTCTGTATCCTCAGCTAGATACCTAAACCACTGAGCTATCTGGCCAGCTTGCAGGTAGTTTGTGTAGCCATTTGACTAGATGTAAGAAGAAAGGCTGAAGAACATTGACTACTGATTGTGAGTGAACTGTTCCTGGTGCTCCTCCCAAATATTTCTGCTTGTAACACTGTAACCTTCTATAAACAACTGTTACTTGCACAATGTCAAACAAAGGAGCCATATAAGACTTCTTGGTCTTTTGTGAAAATACACACACCTTATTTAGTTACTTTCCTTACCTTTTACAGTGTAACCATGCATTCCTCCTTCCTATCCATTTTTGTAGTGTGTGTAGTCAATTCTTCAAAAAATTATCATGATGTAATGTAGTATTGGCATTTGTTCTTATTTTTGGCAAGGATGGTAATAATAATAATAAGTGATGATGATGGTGACAATGACAATAATAATAATAATAAACCACCACCACCTTTGAACTGCAGAGCTGGAAGGGACCCTATGGATCATCGAGTCCAGCTCCTCTCAGAGAGGCACAGTGGGGGAATCAAACTCCCAACCTCCGGCTCTGCAGCCAGAGGCAGCCAAGAGACCTAGTTCTAATACGATGGCTTTCTCTTTATTGTGGCACCACTGTGGTGAACTGCTGGTTTGAACTTGTAGCCAAATATATACTTTACTCCATCGTGTGCACATCACAAACTCACACTACTTGTCTGAGCGAGAGGCTTTTTGTTTCCTATGACGTGACAGTGGGTGAGGAGGACATTGTGCAGTCTTCGCAGAGAATAGGTCTTGTCCTTGGACAAGCTCTGAATGGTACACTGCACGTGCGCCCTGCATGGCATGTTCCACAATTCCTCCCCTCCTGGCTTCAAAAGAAAGTGGCATAAATAAATCAAATGGGCATTTTGCTCACATATCTTGTGGTGAGCAGTCGTGAATGGTGGGCTTGTGGAACTCGGCTTCTCTGGCCTCCCAGTTCCTTAGAAGAAGTAAATGGCGCCAAGGTTGGGTTGTTCCTGAAATATATACATTTTCAGGCTGAAGCATAACCATCAGATATTATATTATATAAATTAGCATGTGGGAAAGCTCACTCAATAACAGATGTGGGTGGTTTATTATTGTGACTCAAGAAGCAAAATTGGCCCATGACTACTGGGGCATGACGGAGAGCCTCTTGTATGAGACAAATGGTTTGGTGGTAAACGTACTGTATGTATTGACTCTTGTTGATAATATTGAACTGCTTGCATTTATCAACATTTTCTTCTGTTGCAGGGTATGCCGGAGTAGTAAAATACCGGGGAGTAAGAATTGGTGGGCTCTCTGGCATCTTCAAATCTCATGATTATAGAAAAGGTATGTCTAGTGTGCTATTACAGGCACACATTTTCAACAAATATGCTATTCAGATGTGATAAATATAATGTTCCCTGCATTCACGTGGAGTGCCTGTATGGCTGTTGATAGGGAATTGTAAGATCCACTTCAGTTATGATATAGCTTGGTAATTCTTTCAGATTGATTTTCTATTTCTTGATTTGCTTCAGGTCACTTTGAATGTCCCCCATACAACCAGCATACAGTAAGAAGTGTTTACCATGTAAGAAACATTGAAGTCTTCAAGCTCAAGCAGGTTGGTGTAAATTTATTTGCATTTAACTCTGCCTATGCGTTAAGACTATCATAGTCACTCCCCCCCAGTAAACTTTTCAGTGCACTCACCTTCAACGGTATGGTGAGTGATGTTGTATGGAGAGCTTTCTCCTCGCCCCCACCCCCCGGTTATACAATAATGGCTGAAATCCTGTTGCTTAGTGTAATAAATTGCAACTAGAATAGGCCCATTGAATCAGTTGAACTTAATGGAGGAGTTGACTCACCAAGTCCCCACTGATTTAATGGGCCTACTCCAGTTATGACATTGTAAGCAAGAGCATTTCAGGCAGTGTAAGAAACAGGGTAAGAAATTTAATTTCCCCCAAACCCACATTGCTGCTTGTGCCTCATATTGCTGAGAGTGGTCAACTTCTCCCTGTTGTGTTAAGCCTTCCAAACTGGGTCCCAGTGAACTGACTTAATGGGTCTTTTGATGCACATGGATATCTCTCTTAGACCTATCAGCTGTTAATATTGTGTCTCGTGGCCCTGCATTGTAGTACCCTGTACTGTGAGTCAGAGTGGAAAGAGAAGTTGCATCCTATATGGCTGCTGTCATACAGAGCATGCCTTGGTTAGAGTGAATGGCCATATTTGAATGTCATGCCAATAATGTTTCAGCAAGCCTTTCTATTTTTGCCTCATCTGGGTCTTCAGCTCTTTCTTTGCTCCTCAAGGGAGCAAATGTTAAAACGTTTGCTTTTACTTAACCATGGTTTAATGTTTTGCTTGGGCTGACAAACTCAGGAAACCATTAGAGACGTGCAGATCTTGTTTGGACTACAATTCCCAGAATGCCCCAACCAGTCAACTTTAAACTGGGGAACATGTTACTCTGGGAGAAAGATAAATGAGCTCAGCTGGGAGTAGATACTTGTGTCCTTCCAGATACTGTTGGACTAACACCTATTAGCCTTAGGCAGCATGTCCCATGGTCAGGGCTGATGGGAGTTGTAATCCAATAACATCTGGGGACCACAGGTTTCCCATTTCTGGACTTAAGCAGAGAATTGATGTGACAACTGGACAAGGTTGTATTCTCTTTCCTGATGTCTTGTGGTATAGTTCCATTATTTATTGCAACAGCAATCACGCCTTGTTTGTGTTGCTTTAACTGTGGTTTTAACAGCTAAAGCAGCCCATGGATATATTTATGTCTCATGACTGGCCAAGAAGTATCTATCATTATGGAAACAAGAAAATGCTGCTTAAAAAGAAATCCTTCTTCCGCCAAGAAGTAGAAAGCAATACTTTGGGAAGTCCTGCTGCATCTGAGCTTTTGGAGCACTTGAAGCCGACCTACTGGTTCTCTGCGCATCTGCATGTGAAGTTTGCAGCACTAATGCAGCACCAGGTAAAGGGATGGAACATTTTGCTTTGCAGTTCTTGCAGTTTGTGCTGGGGGTAATGAAGGCTGGCATATTAGAGTCGAGAGTACCGTGGTAGAAGGGCTAGTCATTTGAGTCAGATGAAAGGAGCTCATACGTTCATAGATTAAAATCAATTTTAATTGCATGACAAAATATCTTGCCTTACAGGCTGTGACATGTGTAATTTTATATCTCTGTTCTTGCTTTGTAGGCCAATGGCAGCGGGCAGCAGCCAAAGGCAACAAAATTTCTGGCCCTGGATAAATGCCTGCCACACAGAGATTTCCTGCAGGTAGAATTCCCTTGAGCATTGTGTTTGGTAAATAATATCATTAAGTCTAAGAGAATGAAATTGCAAGTCTTCTGCAAGAGGGGAAAATGTGGTCCACCAGCCACTTCTGGTGCCTTTTTTGTTTTGGAGTCTGCATTATCTCGATAAAAACCTTGTAGAGCTTGCATTCCAGCAGTGGGTTGGACTACGTGGAGAAACAAAGACAGATGCAACAAGGCATTATTTTTCCCCTCGTATTCAGCACGTTTCTCTCCATTAGTTTTGTAGGCATATGAAAGAGCAAAATGGAGTAAATATTTTTTTAAAATAGTTTATTAGAAGAGCAAACATTAGAAAATAAAACAAAATAGATAGCAACGAACACAAAAATATAACAATTCATAGGCTCACATAAATAAGTCAGTAGGTTACACTAAGATCTTGCAAATGCTTCATTCATTCTTTTAGCCTATCTCAATGCTTATTCTCTCTCCTTTGAAATGTAGAATTTTATTGTTTCATACCAGTCTCTCCACAAAGTACCATGTGATGATTGTAGAGCAATAAACACTATTATTTGTATCTTCAATAAATGAATACCCAATATGAAACCCATTTTGTATATGAGAGTGTATAGAGAGAGAATCAGTGCTTAGAGTAAATAATGTCAATGACCTCGAGCAGGACTGATGGAAGGCTAGGAGAAGAGTTTAGAGCAGCCATTCTCAACCATTTTTTGATCACAGCCGCAAACACACTATGAAAGCAATATAGGCCAAATCAGGATTGTGTAAGTTGCATAATGAACTTTATATGCTGGTGTGTGAAGAATTGTTTCCAGTCTGTGGCCCCCTTCAGATGTGCCAGGGCCCTCCAAGGGGCTATGTGGCTCCTGTTGAAAATGGCTGGTTTAATAAAACTTTTTGCGGATGACACATTATTAATAATTAAAACCCCAAAAGAAACATTGCAGATTATTAGAACACATTTTGGGAGAAATTGGAATGTATTTTATTAAATCATTCAGAAGTAGATGAGAAAGAAATGAAAAAAGAATTTAAGGGAAGAATTGAAAGCATAATTAAAAAATTAGGTATTTATATTACATGGAATATACAAGAAATGATTAAAGTAAATATGGATAAACTGAAGAAAGAAATGAATGAACAGATAAATCAATATAAAAAAGTAAAATTATCATGGTTTGGAAGAATAGCATTAACTAAAATGAAAATCATCCCTAAACCTAACTTTATATTTTGGATGCTCCCAACAAAGATTGGAGAAATATATCTGAAAGACTGGCAGAACCTGATAAATAGCTATTGTAATGGAACAAAAGAATAAGAATTAATAAGAAACTATGGAGGACTTGGATTACCAAAGAAGGAGGGCTTGGATTACCAAATGTTAAAACATATTACATTGCAAACCAGCTTAGACATATTTCGGGTATTATTGTGCATAATAGAAACTTAATTTGGAGGGAACTAGAAATGTCAGAACATTTTAATAGACTGGAGAATATCCTCTTTAAAGAAAAAATAGCAGAAGAAATAAAGAGAATAACTAATCCTTTTTTGAAGAATATGTTAGAATGCTGGAAAGAATATAGATATATATTGAGTCCACTTATCTCACCACTACAAGAAGTAGTAGAGGCTCGGAGCTTCCCCAAAATCTTTAAAACTAAACTTAAAGAAGTATTAGTAGAGAAAGGGTGAAATACAATAAGGGCTTGGATGAAAAAGATGAAAGATAAAAATACTATAAAGGAAATGTTGGGAGAGGAAGAGGGGATATCTTGGATAAAAATACTCCAAATGGAAAGTTGGACAAGGGAGTGGACCAGAAAAGTAGGAGAAATTAGAAAACTGTCTAAATTTGAGGATATCATAGAGCAAAGACAAGATCAAGAGGAAGGAAATAAAAGAAAGGGCACAGTAAGTGTGGTTTATAAGATTTTAATAAATGTTAAATATGAAAAACCTATGATGAAAAACCAGTGGCAAGAGGACTTGGAGGAAGAGGTTAAAAGTGAGGACTGGAACAAAATATGGTCACAAAGAATAATGAAGAATATGTCTATAAGGGTAAAAGAAAATTGTTATAAGGTTGCATGGAGATGGTACCTTACCCCAGTAAGATTGAATATTAAAAATAAAAATGTACCATCTCAATGCTGGAGACGCAAAAAGGAAAAAGGAAGTTATTTACGTATGTGGTGGACTTGTGAAATAAGAAAGAAAGAATGGGCACTGGTTTTTAAAGAAATTAGAGAAATTATTGCAAATAATATTCGAATATCAGCAACTATTGCCCTTTTAAATATAATCAAGAATGACCATCTTAAGAAACAACAGAAAGAGTTAATTGTTATAATGGTCACAGCAGCAAGATTAATATTTGCAAAAAAATGGAAAAATGACAAACAAGTCAACCTTGAAGATTAGTGTAAAGAAATGTGGAGTTTAGCGATAAATGATAAGCTAACGTGAAATAAAAGTAAGAAGGGGAATGACAAAATATAATGATTTTAAAGAGATATGGAATCCATATTTGAACTATGGTTTTGTAAAAGGGAAAGGTCACAAGCCAGCAGAAGAATCAATGTATTTTTGGAGTAAAATGGGGTGAAAAGAGAGTAAAAGGAAATATTTCTTATCTGGTCCCGAGGGTGATGGTGGCACAGGGGGAAAAATTTTGTATTATTGCATGGTATGTATGTATACACATTTTATGTTAGTATTGTTCTTATTGTTTTTCTTTAATTAATTAAAAAAGAAAAAGAAAAAGAAAATGGCTGGTTTAGAGAACCAAACCAAGAAGTGTGGAGGCACAGTTTTGGCTCATAATGTTTGGACATTTTTCACCCTTGTTTTGTAGCTTAGCTTCAGATGTAGTGTTTCATATGCCTTCTGTGATGCAATGGAAAAAAACTGAATTGGTGACAAGCACAATGCCAGTTTTATTTGTGGTGGTGCATCAAACTCTAAACCTTACCTTTCATCTTGAGACAACTAATGGGCCTTCTTAATATCTATGTTTTCCTCAGATAGTTGAGATTCCACATGACCCAAATGCATCTGATCACCTTGAATATGATCCTGAATGGATTGCTGTTCTGAAAGCTACGAACAACCTTATTAACGTGTCTCCGAACTTGTGGAACATGCCTGAAAACAATGGACTTCATGCAAAGTAAGTAGAATATTAGTATAATTATTTATTCACTGAGCTTTAATCCCATAGGAGCTCATGAAGCAGCTCACAACCATAATTAAACACTAAATTTTACAGCCCACTGAAAAGTGGATAACATATGCAAGCAAACAGCAGCACTGTGAATGAAGCTCTTGGGAGAATTAGAATAAGAATTAAAACACACCTACACGAACCTATTTTAACAATCTTTCTGAAGTCTCCCATCTGAACAGAAGGGGAGCTTTGGAGCCAGAGTGCCATCTTTAGGAACCAAAATTTGTATTAACTAAATACAACTTAGGTGGTGACAGGACATGGAAGTGAGATATTGAAAAGCAGGACTGTCTGTGAGCAAGGCATAGAGGCAACAGTCCTTTCTTGCTCTTGCTCCTCACTTGTCATTGTTGTTGTGTGCTGTCACGTCACCTCTAACGTACAGCAAACCTATGAATGAGTGATCTCAAAAATATCCTGTCCTCAACAGCCCTGCTTAGGTCTTGCAAACTCAAGCCTGTGGCTTCCTTTAGAGAGTCAGTCCATCTTCTCTTTTCCTTCTGCCTTCAACCTTTCCCAGCATTATTGTCTTTTTCTGCTTTCTCATGATGTGCCCAAAGTAGGACTGCCTCAGTTTCAGCATTTTTGCCTCCAGAGGTAGTTCAGGCTCAGTTTGTTCTAGGACCCACTTGTTCATCTTTTCAGCAGTCCATGGTATTTGCAAAGATCTCCAACACCACATTTCAGATAAATTCATTGTTTTCATGTCAGTTTTCTTAAAACTGCTCCTCAGTTACTGGTATCAAAGTTATACTGCCTTTCATCCTGGAGGTTGCATGTACCCCTAGGGTGAAATGGTTAGCCTCCATTGAAAACTTTATCCTTCAAGAGTTTGCTCATTCCCCTTTGAAGCCATGTCGTCATCGTCACACCTTATATCAGTGAAAATCATAAGTTAACTTTGTGTGAAGAATTACTACATCAGTCTGTCTCAATCTTGTCTTGGTATCAAGACAAACTTGTTAGCACCATGATCCTGCATCAACCTCCATAGAAGAAAGAGTCTCCTGACATTGTATTGGGCATTGAGATACAACACTGGGCCGGGGGGGAGTTTCTGCCCTGCTCAGTAGCTGCATAGGGAGATGAGAGTTTATCCTCAGTGTACTAAATGTCAGAGATAAAGGATGTGCCTTCACTGGCAAGTCAAGGAGCAATTCATCTTTGCTGCAACTCAGTTTGCAGCCTATTTTATGCTTCTATTCAGATTATGTGATTGCATGGAGATCAAAGATTGTTTCAATGCCAGTGCCTACACTGGTCCCTCAAGTGGATGTGGTTTGATTTGCACCACAGCCTCCCTTCCTTTGATCCTGTCCTCTGCCAATTCCCAGCTCTCCTTTTCTCATTCATTGCAAAGCTGTTTAAAGTGTTACATAACATTTGGTAAGAGGGACAATTTTCCAGAATTCTCCATAATGTACAAACACATGCATACCGTGGAAACATAATAGTTTGCTATAGTTTGTCAGAGTTGTTTCTATTTCATATTGATTTTTATCATCTTTTTTGTCTGTGCCGAGATTATCCATTGCTAAACTAATACATCAATGCAATGATAAGGTGATCTAGCTTGAAACTCAGTAGTTTGTGGTGGTGATGGGAAAACACTTTGGGACAGCTAAGGAAAAAAATAACAGGAGTAGGTGTTCCTGATGTCCAAAACATCATGCCCAGCTTAGTATGACACCAGAATATCATCAACAGTCATACCCCGCATCCTTTTGGAGAATGAAATAAGTGATCACATGAGAAAAATACTGTTCAAATTTCTCCAGCTTGAAAAAAAATAGCAGCCCCTAGCAGCAGGGGAAAAAAAACTGCTTTGGAAGCAGAAGGGGCTGGGCTGATTTGCACTGGCTTTTGACTCATGTGATCAGTTTAAATTTTTTTGAATGTATCCATTTTTCTTCTGCAACAAATCCAGTAATATTTACCTGTGTAGTTGCAGCCTTACACAGCAGTGTCTCACAACTTTCCAAATTATCTCCATAATTCAGTACAGCCCCTGCCATTCTCCTGGATTTCTGAAATCCAGGTGAACATCATAATGCAGAGGTTCTCGACAACTTCTAGAAACCCTGGTCAGCATGGACGATGCTTAGGTATTCTGGGAATTGAAGTCCAAAACATGGGGGGGGGCACTTTTTGAGAACCACTGTTATAGGGAGTCTTTATGCTTCTTCAGATATAAAGCAAAGGTGGATGCACTGCCTGATTTTGTGCTCTCAAAAAAGTAAAATACACCCTTGTCAGTAGTGAGCTGGTGAATGCATTTGTGGTGGATCTTATGCTTTGGTTTGTCTTGGAACACTTCACACTTTTGATGCAGAGAAGGGATTAACTTTTGAAGTCTGACTGAACATTCTGTGTTTGATTTCTTGTAGATGGGATTATAGTGTCTCAGAAGATGATACCAAGGAGGTGTTGGAAGAAGCAAACCATGATCTCCAGATTCCACATAACTTTAGTGCTATGGTTCCTTCTCAGCAACAGACAGAACCAGTTCATAGAATCAATCCCCAGACCACGGAGTTCTGTGCTCAGTTTGGTCTTACAGACATTAACTATAGAATCCAGCAATTGAGAGAGCAGATACTGAAGCCCAAAGATGAAGAGGAGGAGGAGGAAGAGGTAGACAGCACTGGGTCAGCAGAGGACCCTAGTGACTATAATACAGATACTTCTGCTTTGTCATCATCTGTCAACCCTGATGAAATAATATTGGATGAAGACAGTGCTGATGAAGATCTGGAGCCAAGCTCTGTGGAGCCATCACCTGACCACCCTTATAACATCTCTACAACTTTTTCAGAGGTCAGAATCTTGCCGGATTCTATGACCGTGTCACCAAATGATACTGTGGGCACTGCAGATGAGGAACTGGGGACATCAAATGACAGCAATCAGGCAGAAGAGCAAAGCCTCAGTGAAAAGCTGTTGAAGAGGATAAGTGGTGAAAATGAAGAAAGCAGTGCAGGTCCCAAGAGAATTAAAAGGCGAAACCAGGCTATCTATGCTTCCAAAGACGAAGATGAGGTGGAATGAGTGATCTGTTTGTTGGCATCATCATGGGACTGCCCTGCCTGTAAACCTTTGGCTGTTTGCAGCACTACATAGTTTTTCTATTTTAACTATAGCAAAGAACCCGATTCATTGTCTTAATTGTAGCTTTTGTAGTAGATCAGATTTTTTTTTATTAAAACACAAATACTGATCTGGCAGAAAGCACTGTAGGGTTTTGCAAACCAGGACCTAGTGCTGGAACTGTTGTGGGGTGTGTTTTTCTTAACACTGTTTTTCCAGAGAAAGAGATAATATTTTAGGTGTTAATGAAAATGAAGACTTGAGGGAGGGGGGTTGCTCCTTTTCTTAAATTCAGTGAAGTGGGTTCAGAATGATCCAGTTACAGTGACACTCGGGCTTTTCTTTCTCACTGTAAATGGCAATTAATTCTTCATTCTGAATCACACATTCAGTGCTGCTTCCCTTTGGTGGATGCCACAAGATCAAAGTTTTCTCACATTGTTGTTCTTCCATTTATGGTTTATGTCAGGACTAGGTAATAGAGTGCCCTGCAGTTGTTGTAGACTACAAGTGTCATTAACCTCTGTCAGAATGGCTGATGAACAGTACTTATAGGAGTTGTAGTCCAAAACATCTGGAGGACACTACTCGTGGATAATGCCATATCAACTTTCACAGGTACAGTGGTGCCTCGCTAGACGATGTTAATCCGTTCCACGAGGATCGCTGTCTAGCGAAAACATTGTCTAGCGAAGCACGTTTTCCCATTGGAATGCATTGAAATCGCGTCAATGCGTTCCAAGGGAAAACGCAGTCTTGCGAAATTTCCCATAGGGAAACCTCGTCTAGCGAGTGAGGGTCCCCATAGGAATGCACTGACAGCTGCACTGACAGCTTTTGACCACTAGTCGGCGCACTCCTATGGGGAAACCTCATCGTCTAGCGAAATTCCCCATAGGGAAACATCGTTTTGCGAAGCGCAGTAGCGCTCGCAAAAAGGCATCGTCTAGCGATTTCCTCGTCCTGCGAGGCAATCGTCTAGCGAGGCACCACTGTAATAGGCTGTCTGATGTGAGGGAAGTAGCTTCTCTTAGCCATGTCGAGGATGCTTTCAAAACGATACTCCCCATGTAAAACTGGGAAGAGGGAAAAACATCTCATGGTGAAATGAGCATGCTGGAAGGCACACATTTCTTCAGGGTTTCGAATTTCTAGGGTGGTCTGTGCATCAAAAAATAAATTCTTCTCAACCTGCCTGTAACCACCTACGTACTTTGTGGATTTTCACTTCATTCTGTGTGACAGCAAAGCAAAGTGTGCTACTTATATATTGCCCTATAGTGCTTAGAACACTCTCTGAGTGATTTACAATTTAATTATGAAGGCTACACATTGCCCCCACCCCAGCGAGTTGGGCATTGGGTTTACCAACCTCAGAAGGATAGAACGTTGAGTAAACTTTGAGCTGGCTTCCTGAGCCTGGGATCAGATTCAGTGGTGAGCAGAGTCTTTACTGCAGTTTAACCACTGCTTGTTATTGAAAGAACCATACTGATGTGCCTTTGTTTACTACAATGTGTAACATTGATTTAACTGAGATATGATAGCACTCTTCAAATACTTCAAAGGATATCGTACCTCTATTCAGAGCACGTTACCATAGTCTCTCAAGACTGAAGAATGCCTGCACAATCATACAGAGGAGATGAAAGACCTGTTCTCAAACATTCCAGAGTGCAGGACATGTAATAATGGGCTTAAGTTACAAAAAAACCCACCAGATTTTGGCTGAATGTCTGAAAAAAAATCATAATTGTTAGAGCAGTACAACAATGACACCAGTTACCTCAGGAGGTAATGAAGTCTCCAGTGCTGGAGGCATTCAAGAGAAAACTGCTAGGCAGCCATCAGTCAGATATACTTTAACTTGGATTTTTACATTGAGAAGAGGGTTGGACTTGATGGCCTTATAGGCTCTTTCTAACTCTATTATTCTATGATATGGATTTGGCTCAAAAGTGATGCTAAAACCTACAGGTTCACATGTCAAGAGCACCAGCAAGTCTTGAGATGTTGCATGCTTCTCTGGCACTCCAAATGGAGGTGTTTGAAGTACTGTATCTATTTTTCCTTTGCAAAAGCTTCTTGTTTCATCTCAACCCAACAAACTATAATTGGTATTAACTCTGCAGTTCTTTTTTTTTTTAAACAAGGAAACCTTAGACCATGGATTAGGAATCCGGCTTGTTTAAACAAACCATACTTGATATTAACCATAATTGGACATGTGGACATCTAATGCAGTTATCTTTGACCAATGGAAACTGAAAGCAAGTGCTTCTAATCTACTTTCGGCCATAGCAGACAGGAATACTTGAGTGACACTCACTGCAGCTCACTTCTGTTGAGCACAGAGTTGGGAAAAGTCACTTTTGAAGTATGGCTCTAAAAGCCCCCATCCATACTGGCTGGGCAATTTTGGTCATTGTAGCCCAGAAAAAAGAACTGTTCAAAGCTCAGCTCTAGCATGATACCTGAACATGGCCATTACCAGCCAGAATTGTGGTAGAAGAATTAACGTCATATAAGTATGAGAGATTGCTGTAAAGTGGATGGTAGACATGAAATACAGAATTCTGGGAGCAACATTAATTCCTGGAAGTTCTTCAGAGTCCATTGGTTAGGGTAAACGTATGTGTGACAAAAGTAGACAGTTTCATTTTTCTGGTTCAAAGTAAGTAAAGAGCTGCCAGAGGTTTTAGAAAGGCAATTGCAATAAAGTGTGTGTGTGTGTGTATTGTGTAGGCTATAAAATGCAAGAGATACAATCTATGAAATGTTTCTGTAAATGTATAGACAGAGTAGTCACAACTTTCATGGTTGGCACAGTTTTCCTAGTGTTGCTACATTAATTAACACTTGTATTTTGTGTTACTTTGTTTTATTTTCACTTGTACTCTTTAAACACCAGTATTTAAATAAAAAAAGATATATTGGGCTGGATACAGATCTAGTCATGCTCAGCACATTCACTGAATTCAGTGAGACTTAGCCATGATTATATGCTAATTTGATTTCAGTGAGATTGGTCTAAACATGAACAAGTCTTGACTCCTAACTCACTGTCTCTCATTCCACCTGCTGCTTAACTCTGTGAACACCGAATTGCCCTGAGACCTCACTTTCTAGCTTACAGTGACATAAAGATGGGTTGGAGGAAGCAAAGCAAAGTGTGCTGCTTATATATCACCCCATGGTGCTTAGAGCACTCTCCCGATGGTTTACAATTTAATTATGCAGGTAAACATCCCCCCTCCCCCCGTGAGCTGGGAACTCATTTTACCGACCTCGGAAGGTTAAAAGGCTGAGTCAACTTTGATCTGGCTACCTGAGCCTGTCAGGATTGAATTCAGGTTGGGAGCAGAGTCTTGGCTGCAGTGCTGCAGTTTAACCACTGCTTCACAGGGAACCACTGGAGCCCATCACCAATAGGTGTCATAGTATTGCTTTTTTCTAACAGTTAACGTACAAAAAACCCCCAAAACCTGAGAACTGTCTTCCCTTCAAATAACCAAAATAATTACAATAACTTCCCCTCTTCCTGGGTGCTTGCTTTTTAAAATCAACACTCTGAACACTGGCTTATTTGAGCTCTAGAAGGGCAGCTTCTTCTTCTTTTGTTCCCTTTGGAGAAGGCATTAATATACAGTATATGTCAAAATATAGTATAGACTACAACTCCTTAGCAACCTTAGTTATCAAACCTAGTAACCCTGCTGGCTGAAGAAGTTATAGTCAACTACAAAAATCTCTATTCCAAGATCCGCTTACATCTGGAGTCAAAGTTTGTTGAAATAAATTTGAACTCATCAATGCGCAGCTGCTTTTAGGGATTTAAAAGAGGCAATATTCATACCCAGTGTGGTGTAGCGCACTGGTTCTCAACCTTGGGTAGCCCATGTGTTCTTGACTGCAACTCCCAGAAACCCTGGGCAGCGCAGCTGGTGATGAAGGTTTCTGGGAACTGCAGTCCAAAAATATTTGGGCTACCAGAGGCCTGGGTTTGAATCCCCATTCAGCAATGGAAACTCACTTGGGGAGCAGAAGTGGTAAAACCGCTCCTTAAATATCTCACTTATCTATTAGGGTTGCTGTAAGTTGGTTCTAACTTGACGGCGCACATGTATATACAATGAAACTAATGGCCAGTAGAGGGCATCCTTTACACTGTGCAGTGGGAATGTATTTCATTTCTTTCATAAGGTGTTCGACCCAGCTTTCTTGTACAAATGCTCAGAATGGCAAGCAGAGTCTGCAGAAACATAACTATATACCAACTGATGTGATCAGTTTCAATCTACTAGAAGTGAGCTGTCAATCTGTGCATTCATTTGTATACTTTGGATACTAATGGTATTCTTTGAATACTCTTAGTATCGACAATTCTTTAAAATGAAGATGTTACGTGCTGAAGCTGTTTGGAAGCTGCATGAGTCTGCTGTATATTAGAACAAAGGAGAAAGTAGATCATAAATGCCAGCACAAAATATATGTTTGGTTTAGAGGTTTTGGAATGTGTTGAGGAGGCAATTGATTCACATCTCCTGCAAAGTGAAGACCCAATTTCTGACACAATTAAGCACAAACACTGAGAAATGATGGTGTATCCAGATCTCATGAGCACATTAGTGTTATTTACTTTGTCAATGGTTCAAGAGAGATGAGTCTGGAATGTTGTCCCTCTGCTTGTTCCATTGCTGACAGATTGCTGTTAGCTAACATTCCCTTCTCAATGTTGATGGGGGCTGAGCTTTGGAACACGCCTTTTCATGACTCCAGAGTCAGAAACCAGGTCAGGCTTTAATCACCCCTTTGAAAATATATTTATGCAGGACTTGCCAGCCCCTGACGGTTATTTCTCTGGCTCCCCACCCCCTACTGGTTGTCAGGGCATGCTCAATTACAATTTTAAAATAGCCTTTTACCCTACTGTTTTAGTCATGTGTCATATATACATGACTTGTGGATATTTTATTATATCAAGTACACCAACTACATACATATATACATACATACATACATAGAAGTGAGTACACACCCTCACATTTCATAAATATTTTAGTATATCTTTTCATGTGACAACACTGAAGAAATGACACTTGGCTACAATGTAAAGCAGTGAGTATACAGCTTGTATAACAGTGTAATGTGCTGTCCCCTCAAAATAACGCAACACACAGCCATTAATGTCTAAACCGCTGGCAACAAAAGTGAGTACACCCCTAAGTGACAATGTCCAAATTGGGCACAAAGTGTCCATATTTTGTGTGGCCACCATTATTTTCCAGCACTGCCTTAACCCTCTTGGGCATAGAGTTCACCAGAGCTTCACAGGTTGTCACTGGAGTCCTCTTCCACCCCTCCATGACGATGTCACACAGCTGATGGATGTTAGAGACCTTGCGCACCTCCACCTTCTGTTTTAGGATGCCCCACAGATGCTCAATAGGGTTTAGGTCTGGAGACATGCTTGGCCAGTCCACCACCTTTACCCTCAGCTTCTTTAGCAAGGCAGTGGTCGTTTCGGAGGTGTGTTTGGGGTCGTTATCATGTTGGAATACTGCCCTGCGGCCCAGTCTCCGAAGGGAGGGGATCATGCTCTGCTTCAGTATGTCACAGTACATGTTGGCATTCATGGTTCCCTCAATGAACTGTAGCTCCCCAGTGCCGGCAGCACTCATGCAGCCCCAGACCATGACACTCCCATCACCATGCTTGACTGTAGGCCCACCACACTTGTCTTTGTACTCCTCACCTGGTTGCCACCACACACGCTTGACACCATCTGAACCAAATAAGTTTATCTTGGTCTCACAGGACATGGTTCCAGAAATCCATGTCCTTAGTCTGCTTGTCTGCAGCAAACCGTATGCAGGCTTTCTTGTGCATCATCTTTAGAAGAGGCTTCCTTCTGGGACGACAGCCCTGGAGACCAATTTGATGCAATGTGCGGCGTATGGTCTGAGGACTGACAGGCTGACCCCCCACCCCTTCAACCTCTGCAGCAATGCTGGCAGCACTCATACGTCTATTTCCCAAAGCCAACCTCTGGATATGACGCTGAGCACGGGCAGTCAACTTATTTAGTCGACCATGGCGAGGCCTGTTCTGAGTGGAACCTGTCCTGTTAAACCGCTGCATGGTCTTGGCCACTGTGCTGCAGCTCAGTTTCAGGGTTTTGGCAATCTTCTTATAGCCTAGACCATCTTTATGTAGAGCAACAATTCATTTTTTCAGATCCTCAGATAGTTCATTACCATGAGGTGCCATGTGGAACTTCCAGTGAACAGTCTGAGAAAGTGAGAGCAATAACATCTGCTCCCCCTTCACACCTGAGACTTGTGACACTAACGGGTCCACATCCTCAGGCTGCACAGATTGGTATAAAGGAGGAGGAGGAGGAGGTTTAGAACTCCTTCAGCACGACAGGCTGCTGCCATATAAAACCTCTCTCGAGAAAGCTCTCCTTGGACCACACTGTATTACATCATTATCAGCCAGTTTCCAATTTTCTGTTTTTGGGCAAACTATTAGAATGGTTGATATTGTCCTTCTAGCTCCAGGGATTCTTGAAAAACGGCTTCAGGCCTGGTTATGGGACAAAGACAGCTTTGGTCATCTTGGTGGATGACCTGCATGAGAAACTAAATGACAGAGTATTGTTTCCGCTTAACCTCTCAGTGGCTTTCAACACCATTGACCACCATATCCTTCTCGGCCATTTGCCTGGCATGGAACTTGGAGGAACTGTTTTGCAGTGGCTCTGGTCCTTCCTGGAAAAGTGAACTTAGTAGGTGGTTCTGGTCTTTAGGCTGTGATATTCTGTTTTGTCCTCTATTGTATTTGATGAAAACATTGAATATTATATTAGATAAATAAAACATTAACTAATATAAAGAAAATAAACCAACCAACTAACCAAATAAACATTACATTAAATAAGTAAAATGTTAAATAAACATGAAATCTGTATTTTTATATGGCTATTCGAAAGAGCTAAATCTGAAGTTAATGAGAAAATAATGGTATAGAACAAAGAACAGAATTATCCAGTGGAAATTAATCAGTGGAAATCTGGTCTAGGTTTAAATTTAAAGCTACATTTGGTTCTGCAAAAACTGGTATCAGAAGAAAGGTGATTTATTATTATGATAATGATTATGATTATTATACCATAAGAACTACAAAAATGGCAATATTGAGACCAGTATACATACTGTGCTGATAGTTAACAGCTACATAGGCTTTTAGTTAAAAATGTATCTGTTATATAAAACCAGTCAATGTTTTTATAATTTTGCTTGACTGTGCCTGGTATTTTTAACCACCAGCATGATAGAGTGGCAAAACTAGGGCACTGGCCATTATGCAAAAAATATAACTTGCCTCCAAAAACCCATGGGAGCATCAGGCAGAGAAGGTGTCAGAAAATGAGGAAGTCAAGATCTTGTGGGATTTCCAGATCCAAACTGATAGACACCTTGAACCTAACACACCAGACATAGTAGTAATAGAATGAATGTCTGGATCACTGACATTGCAATTCCAGGGGATGCCAGAGTTGAATTTATTTATTTATTTATTTATTTATTTATTTATTTATTGTATTTTTACCCAGCCTATCTGGTCAGACGACCACTCTAGGCGGCTTCCAACACGCTAAAGAACTGGAAAAATTAACAAAATACAGAGATCTGGCAATTGAAACATCTCACTTGTGGATGAAATACACTTCAGTGGTCCCCGTAGTCATTGGGGCTTTGGGAAAAAATATCAAGAAATTTCACACAGTATTATAAGCAATTGCAGATCTCAGAAATAACACCATGAGAGGTACAAAAAATGGCAGTATTAGGAACAGCATATATACTGGGCCGATATTTAACAGATACTTAGGTTTTTGGTTAAAACTTGTATCTATTACCCTGTTTCCCCTACAATAAGACCTAACCTGAAAATAAGCCCTAGTATGATTTTGCAGGATGCTCGTAATATAAGCCCTACCCCAAAAATAAGCCCCAGTGAAGTGAAACCCCGCCCTCCACCATTGTGCAGCAACCGGAAGAAGATGACATGACTCTATTTGAATAAACATAGATTGTTGTACATGAAAAAAATAAAACATCCCCTGAAAATAAGCCCTAATGCGTTTTTTGGAGCAAAAATTTATATAAGACCCTGTCTTATTTTTGGGGAAACAGGGTATATAATACCAGACAATGTTTTTATAATTTTGATTGTGCCTGGTATTTGCAACAACAGCAACAAGAAATTTGAAAGAAATTGGCCATTTCAGCTAAATGTTGATGATGTGACAGAGACATTGCTTCTTTGAGGCACATGTCCAGCGATGGCACCTTTTTGTTCAGTTGTATTACAGTGAATTTATTGTGCATTAGAGAAATTCTTTATATTTGTAGATATGTATGTACTTTTCAGCTATGTTCCTAACTGTTAATCTATGTTCCTGAAGTTTGGAGTTTAACTGGTGGTCAGCACAGCTGGATTTTATGAACTCTTACTATCAGCAAAGACATACTTATCCAGGAAGCAGAAACGAACACCATCTACTATTCAGTGGTCAGAAGAACATATTACTCTAACTGCACATTATATTACATTATTATATTTCCCCCTTTTCTCCTTCTCTTCCTCTCCTCCTTTCTTTCTTTTCTCCACTCCCCTTTATATTTTCCTTTGGTTTGAAATAGAGAATACTTTTTTAAAATGTAGGTCATGGGTATTATGTTTATAATAGTGGATCTAGTCAAAGTGTTGACTAATCAGGGTGGTGAGGCTTGGAACTGTGACTAGCTGATACGATCATGGTGTGGCTATACTTTGCCGTCTGTGGTTGCTGTCAGTTCCTGTGCAGGCCCAATGTAATATACTGATTTTAATCTTTAGAGTCCTACATAGACTGAGGCCATGTTATGATCTTTTCATGTATCTTCCACCCTAAGGGCATCTAAGGCAATTGTCTAGGTGTTGTGTCAATTGTGGTAAAGGCTGCACAATAAAAGGAGACTTTGCCTGTTTACTGCCTTCCACAGAATGGCCCCATTCCTTTTTTGGTTTTTCTGGCACGAAGTGAAGACCTTTTAAAGCCCTCAACTCACTTTAAGAATTGTTTTTAGGGCTTTCAGAATCTAGATCTTAGTACTGTTGTTTGCTGCTGGTTTTACTCTTCTGGCATTTTTACTCTTTCCATTTTTCCCCCTTGACTTTCAGTACTGTTTTAGCACTGATAATTGTTTATATTTTATGAAGAGAGAGCTTGACAGAGACTCTGGCTGATGGATTCCAGAGAGATGGAGATGGAGAGATGGAGGGAGAGAGGAGCTGGGGGAAGACCAGGCACACCTGGGCAAGGAGGCAGGAGCTGTGCCCAGCTGGCGTCAGCCTGGTATAAGGGAGGAGGGCAAGAAGGGAGAGAGAGAGGGAGGACCTCTCTACTGTTCAGAGGGGTAGGGTGGGGAGAGGCTGAAGAAGAACTGGATCCAGTGTTTTGTGCACTGAGGAAGGAGGACATAATCATGTTCCAGAACCCCTGGACAAAAGCCTGAGTCCAAGTGCAGGCAGCCAAAGGAAAGGGTGCACTGATCTTTAGCCCTCTGTTGTCGAATGTCCCCTTGCCGGCCCCATGGACACCACATCAACCAGAGGCGTATTCAACCCTGACCCTGAACAAATGAAGGTGCTAGAGAGAGAAGTGCTAGAAAGAGTGCCTGAGGTGATGAGTAGTCAACTGTATAAGCCCTCCCTGAAGAAAGTAGGATGACTCAGGTGAAGACCCAGCATCCTTTACTGTGGACAACCCAAATCCAGTGACTGGAACTCAAGTTTGGGCAAAGGCTGGACTTGGCAGGGGACTAGTGAACCCAACTCAGCCTCCAGTGAACTGGTAGGATGGTGTGTGACTGGTGTCCAAATCTTACTTCTATCTGGTTTCCTGACAGTAATAAAATCTAATTCCAATAGCTCTTTTGGTTTTCAATTTTGTAATTATTTTCAATTGGGTAGGGTTATGGGGAGGGGAATTTAGGGTTAGGGGGTAGGTATGGATAGAGAAAGGGTAAACTTCCAGAGAGTGAGATGGTATATTTGCATCAACTTGTACATTATACTTCAAAGGGAGATAAAAAGAAAAACAGCAAATTTCCCCAGTATTACTATAATTACTAATCTATCTCAAGTTCAAGTTTAAGTTTATTGTATTGGCTAAAAGCCGTCACAATTGATTGAGATACAAATATGATCAAGTAAAATCATGATAAAATCACAAACATGTAAAATAATAAGAGAAAATCAGGGGGACATGTGTGGGTGCCCCTTCATATCTGGGAGTCCCCTGCACAATTGATCGCAATGGCTCTCAGGGAATTAGCGCAGATGTTTCTGGCCGCTTTTGCAAACAGCGCTGTTCTGTATGTAACATATGGGTCACAGTCCGAGAGTAACCTGCCCACCTTTATCTGAGGACTTTCCTCCTGTAGGGCAGCCACAATGTTTCCCAGGAAACTTTCTCTAGGGTTTTGATAGAGCTGACAGTTGAGTAAATAGTGAAGAACATCCTCTATCTCACCTGCTCCGCAAATACACAGCCTTAGATGCTTAGGGACATTCACGTACCTGCCATCTAAGACAGCAGTTGGCATGGTTTGAAAACGAAGTTCTGTGAATGCGGTTCTCAAGGAGGCAAAAGTAAGTGTATGTAAGTATTGCGCCCTTGAGTGGTTTGTTTTCAGCAGATGGTACCAGTGAGAGAAATTTGAAGAGTCTATTAAGGCTAAGTCCTGGTCATTATCCAATTTGTAGATCCAGTCCCTCAACATTCTTTTAACCCCAGAAAAAACAAAAATGTCTGTGGAGAGGGATTTAGATTTTAGTAAGGTTTGAACTGAAGTTGCCCAGCCACCACTCTTCCATTGCTCTACCATACAGCATTTAGGTAGACGGTGATCAGACATATCCATCACCCTCTTATAGTAGGAGAGTATAGCTAGAGCTGTCCTGGCTTTAATGGACACCATGCTTGTCTCTGTTCTAAGAAAAGCTGCCGGGGTCCCCGAGGTGCCACGAGGATATGTCTCAGAAACTTGTTCTGTCCTACTTCAAGATGGTGTAGGTTATTCTGATTCATACCCCAGATCTCAATTCCGTAAAGCATCACCCTCCCTGAAAAGACTTTTAAAGCTGGGGTTACTAGGTTACCACCTTTAGAATGGAAAAATTTGGCCAAAGCATGACTAGATTTCTGAACCGATATTTTGGTGCTCTGTATCTGGGATTTCCAGCAGTTTTTCTCATCGAAATGCACACCTAGGTACTTAAAAGTCTGGACTTGTTCTATTTTATTTTCGCCTACAGTCCAGCTGAATTTGGAGGAATGCTTTCCAAAGAATCATCACTTTAGATTTTGTGTAATTTATTTTTAGTTGCTATAGGTGGCTGAACTCTTGGAACTTATTTAAGCTTCTCTTCAGTCCCTTTTTGTTCATAGAATTTTACGTCCAGCTTGTTTCAGGGCATGTTCAGCTACTACCAATATTTCCAGTTGTTTTAGTCTGCAGTGTCTCTCATGTTCTTTGATTCTGGTGTGGATGCTGCGTTTTGTGGTCCCAATATATACCTGGCCACAACTACAAGGTATCTGGTATACTTCTGCAGTGGTGAGGGGGTCCCTTTTGTCCTTTGCTGACCATAACATTTGTTGTATTTTTGTGGTGGGCCTGAATACTGTTTGTAGGTTGTGTTTTTTCAAAAGTTTCCCCATGCGGTCCGTGACCCCTTTGATGTATGGCAGAAATACTTTATTTGTGGGTGGCTGTTTTTCGTCTTCAGTTCAGTGTTGTTTTCTTAGTTTGATGGCTCTTGTGATTTCATTCTTGGAATAGCCATTTGCATGTAGGGCCCAATTCAGATGGTTGAGTTCAGTGCTGAGAAATTGAGCTTCACATGCCCTGAAACAAGCTGGACATTAAATTCTATTTCAAAGCACAGAAGTACTGGACAACACTAGCAATCATTATGTTAGACTACACAGGGAAGCCATTGAAATCCACAAACACCAGCACAGCTTCAACAAAAAAGAAGAAAGTCTAAAACTCAACAAAGCCTGACTCCCAGCACTGAAAAATACAGCCTGCAAAAGGTCAACGAACTCTACCCAGCCACAAGGACCGGTGATCACTGCACACAAAAGGCTAGCTAACGACACCCATCAATCACAGTGACAGATCATCTCCCCTCCTTATCACAACAATACACCCATAACAAAAAACATCCTGATCACTATAATCACCCAATCTCCTGAAAAGGAGAAAAAGCTGATCCCACAGCTACAAATACTCAACTATCCCACACACTACACCAGAACACAGACAGAGTTCTGTCCTCTGAAGATGCCAGCCACAGAGACTGGCGAAACGTTAGGAAGAAAAACCTTCAGAACACAGCCAAACAGCCCGAAAAACCTACAACAACCATCATAATTGAATTTGTTCTCAAGAGGGATGTCACCTCCACATATTGCGTCCTTTTCTGTCTTATTTGCCATGGAATATGTTTCAAGATCTTAATTTCTTTATCTTTTCTGTTGGGTTCCTTGCCTTGTATGTTTCTTAAAACTTTATCTCGAAAAATCTTTCTTGTAAATTTCACATGAATTTCTCTAGGGAGATTTTTATTCCTGGTGTATGCTGTATTAATTCTTCATGCTGTGCCTATATTTTGCTGAACATCCTCTGGTTGCATCTCCATGAGCGGTGTTAAATAAGTAGTAATCACTTGCGCTGTATCTTCTCCTTTTTATTCTGGTAGATTCTGGAATCTAAGTATGGCATTGGCTCTTTCCATTTGTAGATTTAACAAAGTAATTTCATATTGCTCTCTTTTTTGTTTTGGCTCTCCCATCTCTGTATTCAAAGTCTCCAGTCTTTCTTCTGTTCTTTTTGATGTCCCAGCTATTCTGGCTACTTCTTTATTTCTTTAATTTGATTTTTAATCAGTCATTTGCATCCCTAAGTCTTTCATTTGTACACATAGCTGAGACATCCCTCCTTGTAATTGCTATAGTCCTGTAGATAGCATCTCTTGAATACTTTGTTGCCAGTCCTTAAATGACTCTTGCCCCAATAACCCACTGAGATTCTGTTCTTGTGCCAATGAGCCTCTTTGAGTTCTCTCTTTTCCACTTTTTGTCACC
This sequence comes from Intellagama lesueurii, assembly GCA_037013535.1. NCBI lineage: Eukaryota > Metazoa > Chordata > Lepidosauria > Squamata > Agamidae > Intellagama > Intellagama lesueurii. Next base: position 11,554,720 of record JBAJHW010000009.1, on the reverse strand, counting down.
ATATTAATTTTTCTTCCTTCTTTCCTAAATTAAGTAAATTAGTAAAAGGGATGCTGTTTAAGTCTTCTGTCAGCAGCTGTCACTGTAACCTTACTTTTCTTTCTCAATTTTATTTACATATCAGATCCAAGAGGGGGGTGGCGCTTCCCTCAGGGTAGAAAGTTCTCACAGTCGCCAAGTCACAACAATAAAGATTTAAAGAACCCGCAATGCTTTGAAGTAAATAGGATTTGATATAAATATTTCAGATAGTCACAGGAACAAGATTTTTATCTTAGATTGATCTCCTTTTGTAGTGAGGTAGTTTTATCCCCCTTCTCCCTTTTTCTCCTCTCTCCTCTTCTTCTTCTGATCCAAGCTGGGGTGTGTGTGTCACTTCTACCGTGACAGTAAGATTTTTTAAAAGGTAAAGTCCATTTTGCTAACTCTTTATATCTATCTCTTTTCTGTGTAATTATTTGGGTCCATGGAGATTTTCCTTACATGAACAAATATTTTAACTTACTCAGAGTCTCTGGTTGAGATATTTCCAACATCCTTTTGCACCCTCTCACTCTCTGCTAGTGGTGCTCCCAGCTCTTTGCCAAGATGACTTCCTCCTTGGTCTGTGCACTCAGATGCAACTTCGGAGGGGTAACCAGCCTTTGCCGATTCCTCTCCCTGCTTTTGTCATCTCTGCATTTCAGATGCTGCTTCTCCTAGCAGACCGTCCTTTCTGCCCTAGTTTGGCAGGGGGGGGGGGGGAAGAACCGAGGGGTCCCGGTCAGTTTCAGGATCTTGCCTGAACCCCGACTGGTTCTCACTGTGACAAAACCCTGTCCCTGTAGTCCAGTCTTTATGGAAGCCATGATTGAGGAGGTTCGTCCCTGCTGCCCCCACGCTGGGCAGCAGCACTCACATTACATTTTATTATTGTTGCAAGCTCCCCCCCCCCCCCATCACAGGAAAGGCTCCTCTGGGTTGCCACCCAGAGGGAGGCCCATAAGTCATCCACAAGAAGTAGGACCTTCTTCATGGTGGCTCCAACTTTGTGGAACCAGCTTCTAGAGGAGCTTCACCTGCCCTCCCCCCGGTGGACATTTAGGAGGCAACTGAAGATGCTGCTTTTCAGGGAGGTGTTCCACACTGACCCTAGTTGACTGCTCATTTTTTTGTCTGCCGTTTTTCTGCATTATTGTTTTAGAGTCATCGTTTTTATTGATTAGTTGTTTTTGGTTGTTTTTAGCAGTTTTATTTTTGTTTGGTTTTGCATTGCTTTTAATAAACAAATAAACAAATCTCATTAATGGATAAGGTTCTAAACTGGGCAGTGGTGGTAAGCAAGGGCCTTAGATTAGTGCTTGCCTGTATCAACCTCTCTTCGCCACTTCTCTTCTTTGGCCATCCTTTGTCACTAACTGTTGCTTAAGTGAAAAAGCAAAGGTACAACAGAACTGGAAAGATTCCTTTCACACCCCCACACCCCAGTAAAATAAGGCAGTGTGTAAGTTAACCACACAAACCATAGACCCAGCATGGTGTAGTGCATAGAGTGCTAGGCTAGAATTTGCAAGATCCGGGTTCAAGTCCTCATGAAATTCAATCAGATGACCTTGGGTTAGTCACATTTTCTCAGTCTGATCTAACTCACAGGGCTGTGATCACAATTTCAGGAGGAGGTTGAGTGCTTGCTAGGAGGGCAGGCAGAATAGGAATGTAGTGAATTCATGAATTAAGTTCAGTTAAAGCCCATCTGGCAAAAATCTGCTTTTTTCCTAAGTCTAAAATGAAACACATTGCAGATAAGACATTTTTATCTAAGTGGGCACCTGGCAACTTAATGATGACTTTTACTTAATGTATGATAAGGGCTTTTTTTATTGATAAGTTTTTAAATTGTTCTCAATTCAATTTTTAAAATAATTGTTTCATATTACATTACTTTGTATTTTTATTGTATCTGTTTTTTTAATCTTCGGAGTGCCTTGAGTCCCAGTTTTGGGAGAAAGGAGAGAAACAGATCAAATAAATGCACAAACAAATACAGAGCACGAAACCACGTGTAGATCACAAGAACACCAAAACGATCCTTTCAAACAGGGTTGCATGCTTCCCACAGTAGTCAATTACACATTGATTCCCACCCCCAAACATCAAGTTGGTGCCATAATTCCACGCACCATGTCACTGTTATAAAAAAGAATAGTGTGGAGGGAGTTGTCCTTTCTGTTCAAGGCCAGGGGAGGGGGGAACCTCTTCCAGAATCCCTCAATCCTTGCTTGCCCCTTGATTGGGTGTGGCGTTGTTAGCAGTTGCACAACAGACAAAAATTCAGACAGCAATTTTCTTTCAGCCATGTTGTTGGACACCAAGGACAGCTTTTACTGTTGTATTTCTGCTTTCCAGGATTTGTCTGCATGGAGGCAAAAATACTCGATCCAACACTGTTCTTATTGGTGATTTACACTGATCAGACAATGCAAGGCTGAATTTGCCATGATGCATGCCTTCCATACTTTTTAACATTCCTGGGAAACTGGTATTATTTTGAACCAGACTTTGTTGCAGGGGGTGGAGCTTAGTGCTACAAAACTTCCTATGCAGAATTTATTTCTGTGTCAGAGTATCCTCTTTATTAGCTTTAAAAATGGTGGTGAGGGGAAGAAATTTGAGAAGCAAAGCTGCAATAAGGAAGGAATGTATAAAGAGTATTTTTCTAAGAAGCCTGAAGGACTGATTTTCTATACACTGTAGTTAAGCGTCTTCTTCCAGTTGTTGAATAACATTTGTTTTTTACCTCAGACACTAGAGTGAATCCTGCCTCCCCCCCAAAAAACGCCATTTAGAGTTGTCATGCCTTCTATATCAAAGACAAGAGGTCTGGAAAAAAGCACTGGTAGAACATGAAGATGATGAGACAAAACTCAATTTCAAATCATTTATTCGGACATCCTGGTCCCAGAGCATAACATCTCTCCATTGCACTAGCAAGTATCAGCAGCTCTGTAGCCTGCATTTCTTTGTATGGTGTCCCGAATCCAACCAGTGAATCGGCAAAGATTTGTGTAGACTCCAGGCTTTCCACGTTGTGCACAGACCTGCATCCCCCAAGAGACCAGGCCTTGGAGTTTGTTGTTGCACACTAAGGGCCCACCAGAGTCACCCTGAAGGGGGAAAAAAAAGTACTCATTCATTTGTAAACCAGGGGAAAGAAACATCCTTTGAGAGTGAGTGTGATGTAGTGCATGGGGGACAGGCTAGAACTCAGGAGACATGGGTTCAAACCCCTTCTCAGCCACCGAAACTCACTGGGGTGGACAATTGTAATACCACTCATTAAATATATCACATCCTTGAAAACTCTAGTACAGTTGCTGTAAATCAGATGTGATTTGATGGCATGCAATAAGAAGAAGAAACTTCCCGGATTTAGGGAACCTCCACATAGCAGCTGCACTACTGCTGAATGTGCCACCTTTACTCTTCCTGTACAATTTGGTGGCTGCTGCCCATTTTGGCACGGAATTTCTGTGGCAATTGTGGTGGCTGTCTATGATGCATAGAGACAAGAAGCCAGGAAGAAATTAAGGCTTAGAAGTAACATGTCAGAAGTATGTCAACTCTTAACACCTTGTTTCAGGGGAATAAGGTCATAGCAATGTTCCTTTTGCAAAATAACAGCATGTTCAGACAGGCTATTTAGATTGGTTTGGGTGTTTTTTGTTCATATCAAATTATAGCATCCACACATTTTTTCATTTAGAGCTATCCATCACATCACTTTTTAGAGCTGTTTGGCTCCTTTTCGGTACAGTGCTGGGGCTACAATTTTTTGGTGCAATTTGGGGAGTTCATGATTATCCCATTCTGTAGCCTGTAGGGATGGTTAGAGCTGTGGGTGATGTTATCTGAGGTGCCAAACTTGTGACATATTTGGTGGGTTGTGGCATTAAAAGAGATGATGAAACACCCCCTCCTCTTTTTTCTTCTGCTCTTCTGCTCTACCATTTTAGTGTGTGTATATATATATCCATATCCATATATATATGGATATGGATATGGATATGGATATGCACACACACACACACACACACACACACACAGTGTATGTGTATATATATTTACACATACTCACACAAATATATTTACTATTGATGCAGTACTATTCTAGATAAATGAGATACATTTGTTGATATTATGTGTAGCATGCTAGGTAGATGCATTGCTGTTGCAGTATGTCACTTACTTTATTTAACAAAACAAAACAAAAAAAGGAAAGTTGCTGCAGCCCTCTGAATGAAGGGGACAGGAAGGGGAATATCATTAATCAAATGGGGAAAAAATTGGAGTAATCCAAAGACTATCTGTATCCTTTTAATGGGAGAAGAACCATCTATCAGTGTGAATGAAAGGATTGCTCAAGTGACAGATAGAACAGAATACACTAACAATAAAAAAGTGCAAACCAGACCGATCCAACTTCACACGTCTGGGAATGCTAACGCTTTTTCCACTCCCATTTAATTAGTAACATTTACTTTTGTTACTTTAATTTGTCTAGGTTTGAAATGTTGTGTGTATATAGTGTTAAGTAATTAAGGGGGGGTATAGAAAAAAAAGCCCAGGAGAAAGAAAGTGCTTTTAAGTTGATGCTTGAATAAAAGTTTACTATAGTTGCTCCAAAACAATCAGCTGGTTTTCCAGACGAGCGATTCTGACAGCTGAACGTCTTTACGTTATCATGAACTTGCTTATGTTACAATGTGTAAATATGAAGATGGTGTTTGTAATTCCTCTTTCAATGATTATAATATTTTAAATTCACAATAGTCTAGTGTTTCAGGATTTTAGGATGACAGTATCCCAGCACATTGAATTCTTAATGGTAAAGAGCATTATTACTCTAAACGCTACAAAATTTTTAGTCATAACAGTAACCTTATCAGCATAGTGGCAGCTTTCCAGATACAGTATTAAGTTACAGACTCCTGAAATTAAAAAGGCTGCAGAAACAATTGGATTTCTTATTGGAAAAAAAATAATCTTTGAATACCAGGCTTTTGGACCTCCAAGTACCACAGAAAGGTTTGTTCATAGTTAGAAGGGAAAGGTAAACAACTGAATGAATTAAGAATATAGGGAGATAAGAGACACACAGGCATTGAGGACTTCATCAAATCATCACAGCTGCATGACACTTTGGGCATCAGACATCAAAGAACCACAATCAGGTAACAGCAGCAGCAGACTATCAATCTGGATTTTTCTCCATAGATTCAAACTAGTTTGACTTGGGTGAACACTTAGATTTATTTTGTTTGTGTTCTTAATATGCTTGGAAGCAAAAAAGAAAAAGAAGCTATTTTCTTATATTTATTCTTACTTTTAAGAACTTTGGAGTCTTGGAGAAGTATTCTCTGCTTTTTGCTATTTCAATGTGCCTTTTCAGGCTATAAGCTTTTGCATTTTTAGAATATAAGCTCCTGAAATTTTGAAATGTAATTATAACATGATTTAATTTCTGTCTACAACTTAAGTTTTGTTTTGAATTTACTTTTGTTTGCAACTTCTCATAGTAGTGAGAATTTTGGATGGTAATCACATCTGCAGCTTTTCACAAGGATTTTTTTTGCAACACGGATTTCTATTTAAGCATTTATGGCTATAGTTTTTTCGGTGCATCATGGCCTCTCCCAATTTGAAGAGACCCTTGTCCAGCAGGCCGAGGCAAAGAGGCAGTCCCGAAAGCAGCAAAATCAGGGAGCTGGACAGGGGACAGATTGGATTTGTCTTCAGTGTGGAAGGGATGGTCACTCTCGAATTGGCCTTCTCAGCCACACTAGACGCTGTTCCAAGTCCTCCATACAGAGCACGTTACCATAGTCTCTCGAGACTGAAGGATGCCTAAACTATTTTTATGCACATGGAATATAGAAACAATGTAGATAAATAAAGCTTATAGATTTAAATAAGCTGATGTTGTCTGGAATTACTACCACAATGAAAAGACAGATACCTTGATATTCTAATTAATTTTGATATGATTAGCAATGATTTTTCGGTTTCATTCTGGAATTAAGTCTTGTGTGTTCTGTTCTGTCAAACTGGAACTGAGTTATAGTGACCCTAATAGGGCTTTCAAGGTAAGTGAGATATTTAAGGATTGAGTTTACCAGTTCCAATCCCCCAGTGAATTTCCATGGCCAACATGGGATTCGAACCGTGGTCTCCAGAGTCCTAGTCCGGCACTCTACCCACTACACCACTCTGGGAATCTGGAATTAAGCTTTAATTGGGATAAAATGGCAGCTGTGATGAACACAGTTGCCTGATTTTTCCTAGAGGTCTATGAAGTTCTGCAGGTCTCTTAGGGGTATGTTTACGCATCAGAATCTCTGACCTGACATAGGAACAAAATGCTTGAGGGGGCCTTGTGAGTCACACTCCTCCCCAATTTAGGCTGTTTTTAAGAAGAAATTTAAAAGTAGCAAAAAGATTAATATGATAAGTAATATTAAAAATTTAGCTGTGGCATTGAGTTACTTTAAGAAAATGGTTTCTCGTTTCTAGTCTTTGAAGGAAGACACAAATTCTCTATGCCACACAGTTAAACTGTTGTAACTGTCGTAGTTCCATCCTACAGAATCCTGAGACTGGTTGTTTAGTAAGACACTCTGCCAAAGGGCCCAGTTTTTTCTTTAGAACTAGGGTCCTACAGCATTCTGGCAGTCAATTCTAAATGCCTCATCAAACTACAAAGCCCAATGTTTCACTTGAAACAGCCATTGCTGTAAAATGATGAATGTGCGGCTAACATACTCTTGGAGGTGGGAAGGTGGAAGCAAGGAAGAGCAGCTGTTATAATAAGGCCTTGCTGGTCCTTTAAATGAGGTTTTGACTGTGGTGGCTGTGCCACCAATTTTCAGTAGTGAAATTTTAGGGCTGATCCACATGAGGTGTTTGGCTCGGATTAATATGGGTTTGAACTGTGGTCCCCTGTTCCCATAGATCCAGAATCAATCACTCCAAGCTTCTATACATGTTAACCAGTTTTCCTTCAATGTGATCTGGATTCTTCCAATTTCTATTTCCATGTCATCTTTCTCCTCCCACCTCTCCTGCTCCTTCCCTCATGTCCCCTCCATTCTTTTCCCTGTCTCCACTGCCTGTCTCTTTTCCTCTTCTGATGTTGCTCCACCTCCAAGTGGCTCTCCTGCTTTCCTAGAACTGACAAATCCCATAATGAACCAGGTTGTCAAACCCAAACTCAAAACACACATGTACACACATGGAAGGCCACACATTTCCAGTTCCTGTTCTATGGCATGGTTGCAGATTCCCCTTTGAAGTTCTGGTTACAACTGCCATTACAGCTACTACTACTATTATAAAAAGAATCAGTATCTTTGGCAGATTCTGGACCATGGCATTTCTTGTCTTGAGGTCTGATTCTGTGAGCATTCCTGCTGCATCCCTGCTTTGTACTTATTTCGCCAGTAGAAAAGGCCACTCACCTGGCAGGAGTCCACACCACCTCTTCTCACAGCAGCGCACAGCATGTTTTCCGTGATGGCGTTCGGATACGCCTCATTGCATTGTTCATTGGATACCGTGTAGACCGTTGCGCACTGCAGCAGGTCAGGAAACTCAGCTGCAAACAAAGAACACAGAAAGTTTATGAATCTAGAAAGGGCAGCAAAGAGAGGAAGCCACTTTTGCTTGGTTTGACTATCTTTTATAAGCTGCCTTGGGTTCTTTTATTGGGAGAAAGGCAGGACAGAAAGAACACGAATAAAACAATGTAACTAGGGCAGGTCAACTGGGAGTTTGCCCTAGGGTGCAAAAGGTAAGAAGATGCCCAAATCCAGCGGAGAGTCTACTGGGGGGATATTAAGAAAATAAATGGCAATGCCTCCCAACCCTATTGTGTTTTTTTAAAAAGTAGGAATTTATTTTCTTTTGAGGAGGGGAGGACCACATAGTGCTCATTTTTCTCTTTTTCTTGGTGGGGGATTGTATCTATGCCTCAACAAATGTGGATGGGAAACAGTGCTGTCTGTCCCAGGTGCCCAGAGTTATAGCTTAAGGTTGCAGGTACACTTCAAATGGCAAAAGCTGGAGCCAGCTTTTCTAAGAAAAGATTTCTCCCCACCCTGCCCTATACTTGGTGCATCTGCAGAATTCACTATTGTACCTTGAGGAGTCTTGATGGTGCCCCAGCCTGACACCTCGCAGCGTGTGTTGGGTGTAGTGCATTCAGTGGCCACTTCAATTGGTCGAACGTATTCATTGATGTTTGCCGAGTTTCGCAATCGTATCAACATGATGTCATTGTCATGTGTAGTAGGATTGTAGGCTGGGTGTGGGAATTTCTGTGCTGATGTGATGCATTGCTCGGAACCCTCTTTGGCCCTGAGGCTGTGATCCCCCATCCGTGTGTGGATCTCCCTACATGGAAGGAGCATAAGAAGGAACAGAAAAGAAAAGCTGTAAGGACACAACAGAGAAACCATGTCACATCAGTCAAAATGGCCAGTATGTACAGGGCTAAGGAATGTTGACTTCAGTGGTTCCCAACCTTGGGTCCCCAGAGGTTCTTGGACTAAAACTCACAGAAGCCTTCACCATTAGCTATGCTGACCAAGATTTCAGAGAGTTGTAGTCCAAGAACCTCTAGGGATCCAAGGCAAGGAACCACTGCTCTAAAATATTTGAGCATGAAGGGACTCAATGTAACATCTGCCCTGTATCTGTGAAGATTCCCAGTCGTCCAGGTGAGGTTATCTGGAAGTTGAGTCATGGCAACTGGACTTCTTTCTTATTAGGTTGAAACATTTCGCTACTCATCCAAGTAGATTCTTCAGTCTGAGAAGAGTTGGAAGGAGACCCCTGATATATTCTCCACGTTGGTTTCACTTCCCATGTTGGTCTGAATAGGCTCCTTCGAGGGACAAAGGACTGGGGGGTGAGGGATAATCCCACTTCTGCAGTCCTTCTCCACCCACTGTCATGGGTCATTAACAGCTGTTAACAGTGGTCTTTCTGGTGGGTGTGGTCCTGATCTTTCTGTGGGGGATGAAAGGGCAGCATGATAATTAGGAGACAGATTGTATCTAAAGCCTCCACCCCTGCTGAGTGAGGGATTTTCTATGTATGGCCTCTCCTCAAGTGTTATTGAATGGTTGTATGTTTATATATTATTGAAATATATGTACTTTACCATAATTGTAAATATTCAGTAAGTATTCAGCTCTGCTTATTTATATTCTTTAATCACAGGATTAAATGGTTGTGGGTCTGCAAGTTGGTCTATCTGTAACTGAAACTGAACCCAAACCAATTTTTGATGTGAATCTGAGAGCAGCACATCAATCAAGGCATATATATAGGCAGACACGATATCCAGGGAATTTACATGATAGCTTGAAAGAAGATAAAATGGGTATGCAGATATTATACCGAACTGGATTTTCTTTTGTTTTCTGCTTATTGATACATTTCCTCTTTTCTGGAGATACTTGACTGGCTACCCTTAAAAAAAAAATCCTTCTGCCTGTGTCTCTGCCTCGGTCTCTCCATTCATCTATACCAGAGATTGGAACCCTCCTTTCTGGGGATGCTGGGATTTGTAGTCCAAAAGTACATTTCATAAGCTAAAATAAGCTAAAATAAAGCAGGTCTGAAGAATTTTCTGCTGTAACAAATAACTCTGTACTGCCAAAAACAAACAAACAATAACAGTTAAGTTCTTGGCAGTGAAACAATACTGTTGTGTTTCCTGTGGGAATAACATGAAAACAAACACTTTGCTTGGCATTGTTTGTTGAAGGGAAAGCTTCTCTCTTTGATCATCCAGCTACCTTCCTTTTGGGACAATGTGAGAAGCGACAAGTGACACCACTGCTTAGCTTGGAAGATAATCCCCAAGATGACAGTCTGATGTCAGTAGAGATATAAACCTGCCCTGATCACCAGGCTATTATTATGGGTGCATGAAGAAACTGAGCACAGGAAGGCAGGGTGACTCATGGAAGGCGTCTTGGTGAGGTAATAGAAGAATGAAGCACGGTGTCCAGACTTCTTGACTCCTTGACAGTAACCAGTTGAAAGATGACAAAATACTCATCTGCCTACACTGTCAGAGTAGCTTTTTAGCTGTGAAGGAACTATAATTGTTTTCTCCCTTCTGCATTGCATCTAAAATAGAAGTAACAAATGGTGGCCATGGCAAAATGCTTTCTACACCCTTAGTTGGAAACATTTTGAGCCAAAATTTAAAATAATCAAACATTAAAAAATGGTTGTTTGACCCCCAAGGATGCTGGGACCACATGTTCCCACCCTTGCCCAAAGGCTGCAACCTTTGGGAGAAAGTTTTTCCACCCCTCCTGTAAAGTAAGCATCCTGAGGACATTTGCAATCATTTCCTCATAGGTTCTGTCTTCTGAACCCCTCTCATCTTCACTGGGTTGTTTTTGACTTGCTTCCAAGGCTGTTTTTGAAGCCCTTTATCACCTTGAGAAACAAAAGCTCTCTCTCTATATATATAAACTGGTCAGGAATGCATCTTTCTGCTTCAGCAGCAGTACTTGCAGGAAGTACAGGTTCGTCTGAAGCCCAGAAAAAGCCCAAAGTACTCCAAAAAATCAGAACCAGAAGTAGGCATCTGCTCACTCTTTGTTTTGATACCCCCACCCCCGTCCAATTTTTGGCCATTTTAGGGCATTGCTGGTCCTGATGCAGCCCTTGAGAAGTGCTGGGGATGATAATTTGCCACCAAAATTGCCAATCCCAGTTTTAGATCATCATTTCCAAATCTGATGCCTTCTAGAGGCTCCCCACTTTAGCTTCACAATTGCTCTATCAGGCAGATCAGGGCAAGGGGAAGTGATTAGTCTGAGATCACCAACTGAGTGGCACGGCCAAATGCGGCTTTGAGCCCAAGTTGGCCTGGTCCTACTCATATGTAGGGTATTTCAGATACCAGCCCCACTGTCCTAACATACTCTACAGTGGACATAATCCTGTTGCTGATTTACGTTGCATAACAGAAACTGCATAAATCTTACTAGCAAATGGCCACTCATTAACAAGGGGCAGGTTGTGTTCCTGTGTGATCAGATGCATGCTCAGGAATGCAATCAGCACTTTGTTAATGTACAGCAATTTGCTACTAAGACTTACATAATCTCTCTTATGCAATGGCTAATTGGCAACAGGATTCTAACCAACAATGGACTCTAATGTACATACAGTTCCCAGTGTGGTGTAGTGGATAAAGTGATGGACTTGGACTCTGGAGAAATTGGTTTGAATCTCCACTCAGCCATGGAAACTGACTGGGGAAGTGAAACTGGTAAAGTTACTCTTTAAATATCTCACTTTGAAAATCCTGTTGGGGTCACTACAAGTTGGTTCTGACTTGAGAGCACATAACAAGCACAACAATGTATATACATGCACATATACACATACAGACAAACACTACTTTCTTTCCTGTCCTTCTGCGGCCTCTTCTTAACTTCCAAACCACTGTGAGAGTCAGGTGAGTTTACAGCCTGCCCCATCTTGATGACTTCCCTCCCCATTTAGGGCCTCCACCTGCCTCTGCCCTGGAGAAAGGAGGCACCCAGGCTAGATGGGTCACTTCCACACCACAACCACTGCTTTGTTTTGTTTTTGGCTTTTGGCTACAAGGTGTTTGTTGTGATTCTATGGGTGACGTTGCTTGTAAGCCACTTGGAAGGACTACACATCACCAAAAAAAAGAAGACACAGAGTGATGCACATTTTGCATGTGCTAATTTTGAAATTTTGAAATAATGGCCATAGATAAAATGGAAACATTTTGCATCTCATTCTACTTGGGAAGCTGGCTGGGTAGCTCCGTGAGGCTGCGGTCACACTAGAAAAATGCCCCCCCCTTTTCTCGCGTCTTCTGCTTCCTGTATAGTTGTGCATTGTGGTCACGTGGCATATATTCTGGGATAATGGTTCATATGTTTTAAATCATTCTGGATGAAGTGAAACATATTTACAACACAAATCAAATTAGATGGAACACAAATTGCTTCAGCATCGCAATTTTTTAGACAGCAAACTTTAAAGGTGTGTAGTATGCAAAACTCTGAAGCTATCTGTCCAAAATTCTGCAAGATTACTCCCCTTGTTCGGGTATATCACACCTCCATATTTTATACACAGTAGGCATCCTTCAGTCTCGAGAGACTATGGTAACGTGCTCTGAATAGAGGTCTTGGAACAGCGTCTAGTGTGGCTGAGAAGGCCAATTCAAGAGTGACAATCCATTCCACACTGAAGACAAATACAATCTGTCCCCTGTCCAGCTCCCTGATTTTGCTGGTTTTGGGACTGCCTCTTTGCCTCGGCCTGCTGAACAAGGGTCTCTTCAAATTGGGAGAGGCCATGATGCACCACCTGCCTCCAGGCTGAATGCTCAGAGGTCAAGGTTTCCCATCTGTTGAGGTCCATTCCTAAGGCCTTCAGATCTCCTTGTATCGCAGCTGTGGTCTCCCTCTGGGGCGCTTTCCCTCCACTAATTCTCCATACAGGAGATCTTGTGGAATCCGACTGTCAGCCATTCTTGTGACATGCCCAAGCCAACGTAGACGTCGCTGTTTCAGTAATGTATACATGCTAAAAATTCCAGCTCGTTCCAGGACTGTACTATTTGGAACTTTGTCCTGCCAGGTGATACCAAAAATGTGTTGGAGACAACGCATATGGAACATGTTCAGCTTCCTGTCCTGCCATGCACAAAGGGTCCAGGACTCACTGCAGTACAGGAGTGTACTCAGGACACAAGCTCTATAGACCTGGATCTTGGTATATGCTCTCAGCTTTTTCTTAAGCCATACTCTCTTTGTGAGTCTAGAGAACGTGGTAGCTGCTTTGCCAATGCGTTTATCCAGCTTGACATCTAGAGAGAGTGTCAGAGATTGTTGAGCCAAGGTACACGAAATCATGAACAATCTCCAATTCTTGCACAGAGATGGTAATAGAGGGAGGTGAGTCCATGCCCTGGCCCATGACTTGTGTTTTCTTCAGGCTGATTGTTAATCCAAAATCTTGGCAGGCCTTGCTAAAACGATTCATAAGTTGTTGGAGGTCTTCGGCAGAGTGGGCAACAACAGCTGCATCATCGGTGAAGAGGAAGTCCAGCATGTGTTTCAGCTGGACTTTGGTCTTCGCTCTCAATCTGGAGAGATTAAAGAGCTTCCCATCTAATCTAGTCCGGAGGTAGACACCTTCTGTTGCGGTTCCAAAGGTGTGCTTCAACATGACAGCAAAAAAAATCCCAAACAGAGTTGGCGTGAGGACACAGCCCTGTTTCACTCCGCTTCAAATGTCAAAGGGATCTGATGTTGAGCCATCAAAAACTACAGTGCCCTTCATTTCCTCATGAAAGGACCTGATGATGTTAAGGAGTCGAGGTGGACATCCAATCTTGGGAAGTATTTTAAAAAGGCCGTCCCTGCTAATCAAATCAAAGGCCTTTGTAAGATCTATGAAGGCCACAAAGAGTGGCTGTCGTTGTTCCCTACATTTCTCCTGCAACTGTCTGAGGGAAAATACCATGTCAATGGTGGATCTATTAGCTCGAAATCCACACTGTGATTCTGGATAGAATCTGTCTGCAAGCACCTGGAGCCTCTTCAGCACGACACGGGCAAGTAGATTCCCTACAATGCTGAGCAGAGAGATGCCATGGTAGTTATTGCAGTCGCCCCTGTCGCCTTTGTTCTTATAAGACGTGACAATGTTTGCATCCTTCATGTCCTGTGGTACTCCACCTTCCCCCCAGCAAAGACAGAAGATTTCATACAGCTCAGTGGTGATTATCTCTTTACAGCACTTCATCACTTCAACAGGGATGTTATCCTTCCCAGGTGCCTTGCTGGAGGCGAGGGAATCCAAGGTCGCTTTTATTTCTGCTAAAGTTGGTTGGCTGTCCAACTCTTCCAAGACAGGCAGGCACTCAATAACATTGAGTGCCTCTTCGGTTAGTACATTCTCTCTGGAATATAGCTCAGAGTAGTGCTGCACCCAGCATTCCATCTGCTGTGCTCGGTCCTGGATGATCACGCCTGTAGCAGACTTCAAGGGAGCAGATTTCTTCTGTATTGGACCTAAAGCCTGCTTGATACCGTCATACATTCCCTTGATGTTACCTGTTTCCGCTGCTATCTGTATCTGAGAGCAGAGCTGAAGCCAATAATCGTTAGAACATCTCCTGGCAGTCTGTTGGACTTTGCTACGAGCAACTCGAAGAACCTGCAAGTTGTACTCACTAGGACAGGCTTTGTATACTGCTAGAGCTCTCCTCTTTTCCTCGATGGCTGGCATCAACTCCTCCGAATGGGCTTCGAATCAGTCTGCCGTCTTTTTGGTCTTCTTGCCAAATGTGAACAAGGCAGTGTTATAAACAGCATTCTTGAAATGTTCCCATTGTTCAGGTGCATTTGCATCAGCCGGGCCTGGAAGGGTTTCCTCAAGCACTTGGGCAAATTCCTCCACTTTTCTTTGATCGCGAGTCTTGCTGATGTCAACACGTGGTCTTCCTTCCTTTTTTGTATGATACAATCTCTTTATTCGCAGTTTTACTTTGCTACACACCACGGAGTGATCAGTATCACAATCAGCACCCTGATAACTGTGTGTGATCGTAATACTAGGAAGGCTAGAGCGTCTAGTGAGGATCAGATCGAGCTGATGCCAATGCTTCGATCTTGGATGTCTCCAAGAGACTCTGTGTTGAAGCTTCGTATTAAAGAACATGTTGCTGACACAAAGACCATAATAACAGCAAAACTTCAGCAAGCATTGGCCATTTTCATACATCTTCCCAATGCGAAACCAACCTAGACGAGTGGGCCAAGAATTGTGATCAGCACCAACTCTAGTGTTAAAATCTCCGAGAATGAACAGCGGCTCTTTCTCGGGGATTTTTTTGATAGTAGCTGCCAGATCATCATAGAATTTGTCTTTGACTTCTGCTGTAGATGACAGTGTTGGTGCATATGCACTAATAAGGGTGACCAGTCCTCCTGATGAGTGGAGCTGCAGAGACAGGATTCTTTCACTCCCCACAGTAGATGGAACAATGGATCTCAGCAGAGCATTTCTAACCGCAAAGCCAACACCATATTCCCTGGTCTCATTCAATGGTTTTCTCTGCCAGAAGAATGAGAATTTTTTTTCTTTGACAGATCCCGAGTCTGGCAATCTCGTCTCTTGCAGGGCAACAATGTCCATCTGCAGCCTACTCAGTTTCATGTCAATGACAGCTCTCTTGCGTATGTCGTCTATTTCCTACAGGTCATCAGAAAAGCCAGAGGTCATTGTCCGAACATTCCAGGTGCCCAGCTTTAGGGCAGAAGTTTTCTTATGATTCTTGCATGGTGCAGGGTTATCGATCTGCTTGTCGGCTTTCACCCTAAATCCCACGCACCCCGTGAGGTTAACAGACCATGGCGAGGTAGGACCTTACTGGCTGGGGGCTGCCCAGTGTAAGGCGGGCGGTAGGTATCTAGTGAGGTGCAATGACCTCTCCCACTGTCGGAAGTAACCCCTGGTGTCACGCTCTACGCCAATCGAGCAAAGACTTATAACTGGTAACTGCTACTTCCCGTGTTATTTCGACGCTGTATACGAAGCTGGCGTGTCCTCTCCAGAGCACAAGGCCTGGGTAAAGTAATATGGAGGACAGACTGTTACCCAAGCAGCAAATCCCCCCTCTCCACGTCACTGAAATAGTCCAATAGAAATGCAGAAGCCAATATAACTGGTTCTAGTGATGTCGCAGGAGTTGCCAGAACGTCACGAACTGCCTCCAGGACTCCAGCTCCGGATTTTGCCTTGAGGTTAACTCCTGAAACCTTTTCCATCTATGGATATAGCCACAAGGCAGTGGAGATTTGAAATCAGAGTTTTCCTTCTCCTAGATGGGCTGCCTTCCAAGGCTAACGAGCCCCATCTACCCATATTTTATGCATGTACATGCAAAACCAACAAAGTTACAGACATTTCAGTTTTCTAGTACATTGATCTTACAAATTGATTTGAATCCAGGGCAGAAATCAAATTAGATGTCACACAAATTTGTATGAAATTGAGATACAATGAGAATCCCTAAATGGGCCTACAAACAGAACCAGACACAACCCTACTATTATATTCCACTGTTCCATCTTACAGCTTCAAGATGACGTCTGGTGTAATGCCTGATGTGACAGTACCTGAGTAGAGTATATAGGTATTGTTTTGTGGCCAGAAAGAAATGAAGGAGTCAAATGAACACATTTATATAAAAGAATAAGTTAGCATAACAGCAGCCATCTTGTCTCTGTAATTTGCTTTGCTTTGCTACATGAATGTGTAACCTATTATATCAGGTTTCTGCTTAGTAGACAGGAATAGACAAAGGAGGAAAGCCGCCTGCATTCCTTTGCTTGCAAGTAACTGTTTTTAATTGGGAATTTGTCCTTGCTTACTGATAAGAGAGCTTTGGTACCTAGCACTAAGATGGGAGAGAAGAGTTTTGGCCAAGAGTCTAGGCACCAGTGACCCCTCGTTTGTCCCCTCCTTCTCCACACCCCTTTGCCTCCTTCCTTTTCATCTGAACTTGTAAAATGTACATTCTGTATAGGCTCCTCACGCCTCTCCTCTGCTTGTTCTGGCGGATGGAGCTGCGCCCATTTACTTTTGCTTCTTTCCAGCTGAAAATAAACAAAAATATATCGGATTTCCTTGTCCCTGGTTAACTGAAAATATACCAGAGACAGGTTAATGTCCAGCAATTAGTTCTGGTACCCTTCAGAAATATACTGGATCTCCTAAGATAGGACAGATTTTGTGTGTATACACAGGACTGTATCCAAGCAAGCTACGTGGATGATTCATGTTGTATCACAGTTGTTGTTATGTGCTGTCAAGTTGAAACTGAGTTATAGTGACCCTAATAGGGCTTTCAAGGTGAGGCATTTAAGGAGTGTTTTTACCAGTTCCACTTCCCCAGTGAGGTTCCATGGCTGAGCGGGGGTTTGGACACAGGCCTCCTGAGTCCTAGTTTGTCATTCTATCCACTACAGCACACTAAAAGAAAGCCCGAATGAAATCGAAACGAACGACTTGGAGCTTACATGTCTAGGATAGCATATGCTGGTCTTTCTGGCCCAACTGGGTTTCAGCAGACTTGAGATGGAAGGGGAAATGCATTGCCCCTCTGTCCTTGCTCCACTTCCAGTCCAGCTCTCTTTAGTTTGCTTACCCTTGGTGGTTGCAGTGGGCAGCGGTCAATACCCAGTCTCTGTTTATCAGAACACCTCCGCATTGAACGTCAGGCCCGTTTTTCCTGCTGTTTGAGAGGATGACCTGAAAAGGCTGGCCATGCTTGGGGCACTCTTGCCCTCCAATGATCCGGGAATCATCCTGTGCAGCCACTGGGGAGGGGAAAAAACCAGCCAGCATTAGACAGAGATATAGCTTAAACTGATTTTCAAAATCCCACAAGTCACACCATGTAAAGATCCACTGGCAAAACAGCAAGACACCCTATTGCTATTTCAGCCTGGTTGATGGCCTAGTTGGATCCCTAAAAATTCTAGGGGACCCTGTTTTGCTCAGGGCTGGCCCTACCATTCGACAAAATGAGCTGCTTTCCTCAGTCAGGAGGAGAGTATGCTGGGGAGAGGGCAGCAGTGGCCGCCTCTTCTATTCGTCCTGAGTCCCTGCACCTGATCCCTTTCTTGAACGACAGCTGCTGTTAGCAGATTTGGGGGGGGGGGGGGGAGAAGAACTACAAGTCCATCCAGAAAGGAACATTTCCAATGTAAGGCAGAAGGGCTCTTGCCACTTGCTATCTCTGGGGCTTACCCACACATATTTAGTCCTGTTCAAGAGGTGGTTCCATTGCCCATCAATTCAGATTATCTTAATGGGTCCATATGGCATTACTGGTGGTTCAAATCAATCCTTTGCATGTCCCTTCTACTTCAAAATTGTTTTCTTTCACTTGGGAACTGTTTTCCCCCCAGTCCTGTTTGTTCCAGATGATTGTCAGCCCCAGCTGTTTTGTTGTTGTCCTAAACAACCTCAGTTTTGCATGCACAACACAAACTCCTCTGACATCAGCAGTGATGTTATCTGTGGAAGTGCATTACCTCCCCCTTGGAAGGGAAAGAGACAAGGGATGGAGACAGAGGAGAGACTGAGGAGCGCATGAGAGAGAAGAAGGGGGAGACGTGGGAGGAAGAAGAGAGAGAGAGTCTTATAGTGTGGAAATTCAAATAGTAACAATTCAGATCACATTCAAGGAAAAATTAAAACAGGTACAAAAGCTTAGAGCATGGTTTCCAACCTTGAGTCCCAAGATGTTCTTGGATTAAAACTCCCAGAAGCCTTCACCACTAGCTGTGCTGACCAGGATTTCTGAGAGTTGTAGTCCAAGAACATCTGAGGACACAAGGTTGGGAAACACTGGCTTAGAGTGAGTGCTTGTTGATCAATGGGGGGGGGGGGGGGGAAAGGGGCCACTTTTCCAACTTAGAATCATAGAATCATAGAAAAGTGAAGTTGGAAGGGGCTACAATGCCATCAAGTCCAACCCCCTGCTCAATGCAGGAATACAATCAAAGCATATCTGCCAGGTGATTATCTACGTTTTTCTTGAATGCCCCCAGTGTTGGAGCACTCACCAACTCCCGAGGTAACTGGTTCCACTGTCTTACTGCTCTAACAGTTAGGAAGTTTTTCCTGATATTCAACTGAAATCTGGCTTCCTTTAACTTGAGCCCATCGTTGCGTGTCCTGCACTCTGGGATGATTGAGAACAGATCCTGCCCCTCCTCTGTATGACAGCCTTTCAAATATTTGAAAAGTGCTATTATATCACCCCTCAGTCTTCTTTTCTCAAGGCTAAACATGCCCAATTCTTTCAGTCTTTTCTCATAGGGCTTGATTTTCAGCCCCCTGATAATCTTTGTCACCCTCCTCTAGCCAACTGTGTATCCACCTGACACTTGATCTATCCAGCCCACACCTAGTTAGCTTGCTAATCAGGATATCATGGGGCACTTTGTCAAAAGCTTTGCTGAAGTCAAGATATACTACGTCTACAGCATTCCCTCTGTCTATCAGGGAGGTGACCTGATCGAAAAACGAGATAAAATTAGTTTGGCAAGATTTGTTCTTGACAAATCCATGTTGGCTTCTAGTTATTACTGCATTGTTTTCTAGGTGTTTGCACAATGACTGCTTTATGATCTGTTCCAGAATTTTGCCTGGGATTGATAATTTTGACTGGGATTGATGTCAGGCTGACTGGCCTGTAGTTCACATGTTCCTTTTTTTTTTTTTTTTTTTTTTTTTGCCCTTTTTGAAGATAGGGACAACATTAGCCCTCCTCCAATCATCTGGCACCTCACCCGTTTCCCATGATTTCAAGAAAATAATGGACAGCAGTTCTGAGAGTTCTTCAGCCAGTTCCTTCAGTACTCTCGGATGGAGTTCATCTGGCCTTGGAGATTTGAACTCATTCAAGGTGGTAAGGTATTCCTTGACTATTTGTTTATCAATCTCCAGCTGGAATCCTATCCCCCCCACTTGCACTTCCAATTTGTTTGGAAGTTCATAGTCTGTCTTATGGGAAAAGACTTAACTAAAATAGGAATTAAGCACCTCTGCCTTTACTTTGTCCTCTGTTATCATTTTTCCATCTCCGTTGCGGAGCTGTGCCACTATGTCTTTTGTTTGTCTTTTGCTATTCACATACCTGAAGAATGCTTTTTTATTGCTTTTAGTGTCTCTAGCTAACCTCAGCTCATTCTCAGCTTTTGCCCTCCTAATGCCATCCCTGCATTTCCTTGCTACTTGTCTGTACTCATCCTTGGTGGCCTGGCCTTCTTCCCACTTCCTGTAAATGTCTTTTGGGCTTTTAGGTCCTCCCCGAGCTTTTTGTGAAGCCACACTGGCCTTTTTTGCCGCCTCCCCTCTTTTTTTCTTGTTGGAATTGTTTGTAGTTGTGCCTTTAGAATTTCTTTTTTTAGAAGCTCCCACCCTTCTTGGACTCCTTTTCTTGTTAGGATCTTCTGCCATGGGACCTTACTTATCCTTGTTCTGAGATTATTAAAATTGGCTTTTTTAAAATCCAGCAGAAGTGTGCAGCTATACTATGCTTTCGTTTCCTTTGAAATCAAGAATTCTAGAAGGACATGGTCACTCTCCCCTTACTGCCACTTTCCCCCACCAAGTCATCTTTGTTGGTCAGAATCAAGTCAAGGATAGCAAACCCTCTAGTTTCTTTCTCCACTTTTTGTAGGAGAAAATTATCAGCCACACAAGCCAGGAATTTCTTGGATGGGGCATACTTGGCAGAATTTGCCTCCCAACATATATCTGGATAATTGAAATCTCCCATCACTACTACACTGAGTCTCTTTGAAAACCCTGCAATTTGTTTTTCAAAAGTTTCGTTCGCTTCCTCTCTTTGACTGGGCGGTCGGTAGTAGACTCCAGCTACCAAGTTCCTTTTGTTTTTTGCCCCACCTAGATTGATCCAGATGCTCTCGATGGGACAGCCAATGTCCTCCTCCTGAACTTAGCTCAATGTGAGCCACACACTTCATGTGGATGAGTCAGGCTGCCACTTGTGGGTGGCTTCAAAACCTTTTGAAGTCCAATATGACATTACATTTGTCACAATATGACAAGTCTTGAGACTGGGCAAGAGGGATAAGGAAACATAATCAGACCTAAGAATTAGGGGTGTGCAATCACGTAGCAACAAATGGTAGAACAAAACAAATGGGACCTATTTATTTAACGTGTTCTTTATTATGAAACCATCACTAAAGCAATTAAGGAGATCCAATGGATACCTGTGCCCTAGTTAAATTTGTTTTCATTCTCCCTGAATAGCCAGGTAGAAAAGATCTGCTTGAGGGCTAGGGACTAAGAAAATGGAAGGTAATGTAGTTTTCAGGCATTGTATCCAAACTATTGAACATTTTGATGGGTCTTCTTTTCAGACAGAATCCTCCAAATATAACGACAGAAGTATTGGACTGGTGGAAGTATAAAAGACCTAAGCTGAGTTTTACTCTGTGCTAGCTCTTTTCTCTGTGGAATCTTCACATCTGTAGGTCTTATGCCCTTTATTGATAGAAAAAGACCACACTATAATGAATAAATATATCAAATGTATTTATTGGTCCTAACAAGGGCTCTTTCAATATTGATGACCACTTGCAGTCCATTGTCAAAGTCATATAGCCATTCAGTCAATAGTATTCATACAATGAGACACTTGTGTGGTTCTTCTGGAGTGGAAGGATAAGGTGATAGTTAATATCATTGTTTAGGGGATATCTGAATGTGTTAATGTATTTCTGGTTCCCTGGAGTTTTGCCTTCTGGAAAGAAAGTTTCAACTTCCTAATAATTTTACATGCCTTTAAATATTGATAATCAACTCCTTGCTGTCCCTTTTTTCTGTGCACAGAGCTATTTGTAATTTTCAGTTCTACTACCTTAGTTTACATAGCAGTTAAGCTGGATGTCTGTATGCCTTTTCAACTGCTTATGAAAAGGGGACTATCTGTCTCAAATTTGAATGACATGATTCTTTGAATGGTTAACAAAATGTCAAAAAAATCTCATGGCACTTGGTTGGAAAATAGAAGAGCAGCTGGATATTCCTTTGAAATGAATGGGAAATGAGAACGAATGGGAATAATGAAAAGGGGCAGAATAGCTTATGTAATGAATACCATTCTAGTGGAATGAGGAAATGTTTAAGTAAAAATGAAGAAATGGAACAACAAAACCACAGTTCCCCCTTTCCATGACTCTAGCCTCTTACATGGGATTACTTAGGCAAAAATATTGAGGATAAATATCTGCATTTTCTCCAGTATATCAATATGGTGAACTAGACATCTAAAGGTATAAAATGGAGGGGAAAGGTATTTGGAAAGGATGGGGAAACATACAAACACAAAGAGGTCTTATCATGAGAAGGCACCTGGCTGGTTTTATTGCTGATTTTAGATGGAGGGAACTGGCAAGCCAAGGGCTGGATACAGCCTATACAGAGAATTGTCAGTAGGCCCACATTCTCCTTTGTCCTTCCAATAGCTAAAATTATGCTTAGCTAAATTCCATATGTTGCCAACAATGCCCCTCTGCATTCTACATAGGACAAGAGGGACAATATCTACACAAAAGAATTAATAGACATAATTTGTACATCAGGAATGGCAATGCACAGAAATCTGTCTCAAATAACTTCAATCTATCAGGACACTTTTCACAGGAATTGACAGTTGCTATTCTAGAGAAGAAAAATTGCAGAACAAGAATCCAGAGCTGAGATAAAATATATACATGTGTTTAATACCCATCTCAACAGATTAACTATTGGCCAAGGGTTCTTAAACCATACCAAACGTGAATATTACAATAATCATTTTGTTATCTACTGTTATTTTTCTTCTCAACTAAGCACAACCACCTACCTGTACAGAACAAGCTTCAAAGGTAAAGCCAGTGACTTTTAACTCTTTAGTAATTACCACATGCTGTTTCTGGTGTTGTTTCCTTTAGCCACTAGTCATTGTCTCAAAAGCCTGCCTTTTCCAGGTAGAAATTAACATGACTTTGAATTATCCTGTCCCTGCCCATGACAGATATTGGCATATGGTTAGACTTGTGAATGGGTCAATAGAAGATCAACACAGAGTGTATCTTTACAAATCTTTTGAAAAAGGGGTTGAACTTGAATAAATGGCATGATTACTTCTCAAAGCAGTCTACTTTGAATAGATATCTTACCAGAAATTCTCACAGAGGTGTTCTATCTTTTGATCCTACATAATCCTGAACTTGAGATGCCAGGATTCAAAACTTAGCCTGGAGGTGGACAAATCTGACTAATCTATTTTGCTGGCTGCCCTCTTTTCTCATCTCCAGCCAGCACCTTGCATGCATATTCATTTTTGTGTACATTTTTCAAGAACTGAAATCCTGTTGCATAGCTCTGCCTGCATAACTTGAAGGTGTGCAACTTGTTGCAAAACTTGCACCAAGGCAGATGGCTTAACCAGGAAGTGTTGCATGGATGCAGCTGTGTGGTCAGTGATTCAATTAGTTGTTCAATCAGTCATTTGGAGTGCCTGGGCATACCTCCCTGTAAACTTCCAGAGGTGCAACTTTATGCTACGCAAAGTGCAAGAGGATTTCATCCACAAATCAGTGGTTTAGGTCTCTGGCTACAGAGCCAGAGGTTGGGAATTCAGTTCCCCACTGTGTTTCCTGCAAGCAAAGCCAGCCTGTGTGGCCTTGGGTAAGCTGCACAGTCCCCGGGTGCCCACAAAAGAAGGGAATGGTCAACCATTTCTGAGTATTCTGTACCTGGAAAACCCTAAAAAGGGTTGCCATAAAGCAGAATCAACTCGATGTCACACAATTATTATTATTATATGCATTTTTAGCCACAAACAGCATCCAGTTTTACATTCTGTATTAAAACCTTGACACAGGAATTTTTTTGTATGTTTCTATCACAGATATTGTGCTTATAAAACACATACGTTCACACACACAAACACACACACAAGACAGGCTGTGTCAGCATGGCAAGACAGCCTGTTGAAATATCAAAGGATAGCAAAGGACCTTGGCTCCAGCGGAAGGCTGACACACCAAGCCTTTGTGGCTCTTGTGATGGGCCGCAGACATCTCTATACAAATATCACATCTTCTCCTTTTGTGAAGGTAAGTGCAGAGAGAGAGAGAGAGAGCAAGCACAAAAGGAGAGGTTCATGGGTCAGCAAGACACAAGCAACACATCCAAAGATAAATAACCCAACAAAACAACCCATCACAAAGAGACAGCCTGTCCAGCTAGACTATGGTTTTGAAGAAATGCACAAAAGTTAGTCTTGGAAATGGGCAAAATGCTTCCAAGACTGACCACAACCCCCGCCACAATCTCCAGGTAAGTAGAAAACATTTTGACTGATCCCCTCCACTGTGCGACGATGAATGGCACCAGGGATTCGTCTCTTGTTTCAGTGTGATTTCCTTACCTGTTAGTACCAGCAGAAGCAACACTGTCCTGAGAAGCCTTGCGGCCTTGCAGAGAGGAGATACCATCTGCATGTGTCTCTCTTGTTGTTATTGGGGCTGTTGGATCAAAAGCAATTTATTGTTACTGAATTCATCACCTTTAAATCCCAGCTGGCCCCACCTTCCTTGTCTTTGTCTAGAAGCAAAAGGATCCAGTTATGTGGGTTTTTTTGCACCCTCCCACACAGTCAGTCTACTGCTGTCGCCCCTGCTCTTCCCCAAGGAGCATCTCTGGGTACACATATGAGTGAGCAGGAAGTTCTCTGCCTTGGCCCCTGGTGCCGGGATGGACACTTACTAGAGCACCCCAAGCTGTCCTCCAACGAGACTGAGACCAAGTTCCTTCCAAAAAGAACACTGGTTCTAGGGATGCCTGTGGTCTCCAGAGAATGCAGCTATCTTGGTTTTGATACAAGAGAACACAAACACTACCATGCAAACACAACCCAGTCTACAGCCCACTTAAGCAGAGGTGTGCACATTTAATTAGATTTCATTGGCTTTAATCCAATAACCTGTAATGAACTGTAGATTCGGTTGCTAGTCATTGTGTTTCTGTTTGTGCCTGCATCTCTCAACTGGAGAGAAAGAGGGCTTTGTTGATTACCTCCCCGCCCCATTGGTTTTGCTGTTGCTGGTACTGAAGTAATGCTACCTCCATGAAATATTGTGCTGGCTGTGCTGTAATTTCTGTCCCAGCAACTTTCCAATCCTATGATTCTATGTACTTGTCTGTTAAAACAGGCAGCTCATGGCATATGAAAGTTAAAACAGAAGACTCCACCTGGGGTGGAGATTATTCTCAAACAGAAGCAACACTGAAATAGATGCCTATAATCTGATTATGCCAAACATACTCCAGACAGTAGTAACATAAGGATATTTGGCAATCCTGGAGCAAAATAACAAAAAAGGACAAAAAACCCACAACTTTCTAGTTTTAGAATTAGGGGTTGTAATTCTGGAAATCTAAAATTCCCAGTTCAGTGGAAATGCTGTGAGAGAATCAGCAGAAAGGCTCTTGGTCCATCCACTGCAGGCAATATCTTTGAGAAAGACTGAAGAGCAAGAAGCTAAGAAGAAGCCAGGGACTATACATGGTAAACAAAACGAAAAAACAAACAAACCTAATTACACATACTGAACACCTGAGTGGTGTGTGAGAAAAACGTTAGGTCCACTTTATAAGCATCAATGTACTACATGATAGATTGGGAGTTGAGAAGGGAATTAAATTAAATATTATTGGAAATTGTGATTAAAACGTACGTCACTAATTTAACAGTAATTAGTCATGTATGGAAGGGATTGTCACTCTTGTATTGGCCTTCTCAGCCACACTAGACGCTGTTCCAAGACCTCTATTCAGAGCATGTTACCATAGTCTCTTGAGACTGAAGGATGCCTACACACAGTCATGTATTCTCATATATTCACAACAATATAAATGCAGAAGCCTGAGCAGGGCAGGAGTGGCACTGTAAATAAAACATGTAAAACAATTCCTGCATTATTTTTAGTTATCTATGTTTTTCTCTATCTTGCAGTGATTCCCTTTTTTAAAATTAAAGAGGGAAACAAGGATTTTTTAAATAAATAAAACCAGTGAATCCAAGTAATGATCAGTTTCTCACTGTGAAATGACATTAAATATCTAAATAAAGTCCCCCCCAAATGCAAACATTCCCTTCTAAAACAAATTTGATTTCTGCAAATTTCTCTATTATTTATTTGCTACATCTCTGCCATGCATAAGTCAGAGCTTAAGTAGGAGGAAGGAAAAGAAAAGAAACATTTCACTCGTCCAACCTGGAGTTGTCATTCTGTACATAATGGGATCAATTAATAAAACTTTTATACAGCACACCAGAATAACATGTAGCTGGTTCAGGACAAACACACAAATGTTTCCCTTTAGTCATGTCTACTTAGAAGTAAAATCCCACTGCGTTGAAGAAGTCTTTCTCCCAGTTGTATGTAAGTACTCTTAGGATCACAGCCTGTTAAAACTGGCTGCAGGAAGCACTCATGGCTGTAGATCAGTCTTTTGAGAAGCTTCCCTTGACCAGGTGGGTGACAGTCATGGCTGGCCACAGTGTCACAACACACCATCTTTTCCTTTCGAGTTTTTTCCTCAGCTCTTTGTTATGCCCATATTTCAGCTACACTCATCCAGCCCACTCACCCAGAGCCATAATCACCTGCAGTTCCTGGGAGGAGAGAAGCGAAGTTCAAAGGGTCCAATAGCAGCAGCTTCTTCAAGATCTCTGCAGTTGTTGCTGGTGCCTCCCAGGCTGTGAATCAAATGAACCCTCTCTGCCCATCTCCACTTGATCAATCGCCTGGTGTTTATCCATCACACATGCCTAAGCAGGGAGGGCAACTCCCTCTCAGACTTCTTACTGGGTACATTCTCCACAGTAGTCCTGTTTGTTCCCTTCTGTGTGCTAGTTTATACTGGCACCTACAACTTTCATCCCTCTACAATTGTGTGTGTGTGTGCTGTTCTTTTTATTATTAATATGTTTCTGTGTGTTCTTCCATTTCCAACCTATCATGTTGTTGGGCTCCGGTGTAGGACCAGATCACCCTGTATGCATCTGATTCCAGGAATTAAGTAGGGTTGGGCTTAATTAATATTTGAATGGGAGACCCACAAGAAAATATCAGGGATCTCCAGGTTGAACCAGGAAAGAATGAACTAACTGAAACCCTACCAGTTTGGGGTAAAATGGACCGAGGATTTGGTTCATTAAGAGGGAGTCTACTAGGTTCCTGTGTTCAGTGGTATTGCCATAAATCAAGCCAACCAGAGTGAGAGGGAGGGATAAATATATTTTAGTGTCATAATCAACAACAATTGTGTGCCATCAAGTCTATTCCCAACCCTTATGCCAACCCTTTCCAAGATTTTCTAGATAGAGAATACATAGAAGTGCTTTACCGTTCCCTTCTTCTGAGGGTGTCCTAAGACTGTGCAGCTTGCCCAAGGCCACACAGGTTAGCTCTCCTCCTGGGACACACAGCAGGGAATCAAACTCCCAATCTCTATGCAGCCAGATACCTAAACTACTGAGGTACCCAGCTAGCTCCTTTATCATCAACACTACTGTAACACTACACATCTAGTGGTATAATAGAGTAGGGCTTGAAGGGCTGAAAGCCTTAGCCTTTTTGAGTGGTAGTGTCATCTGCTACTTACTTGAGCCTCTTCCCTCTGTGCATAGCTGCAGTTCTCATAATAATTTACGAGGTTGTGAACCTTGCCAGAAATAATATATTTTTGTAAGCAAATGGGCATGAATCTCTGGTTTGGTGGTTCATCCTTTGGACAAACAGATGTTTGGTGCTTCCCAGTCCTGCCTCCTCTGGCGGGGCACCCGCTCATAGGCAAAGCCCAGAGGAAGTGGGGTAAGGAAGCCAGGGTGCTGCCTCTGAGTGGGCATCTGCCAGAGGAGGTAGGACTGGGAAATGCCAAACATATGTTCAGCTGATAAACAAATCAGAATGAACTGCCAAACCAGTGGTTTGTGCCATCTCTAGTAAGCAATCTTTATAATGCAAAATATTTCTGGACATCTTGGTTTTGAACAGATTTTATTTATTTATTTAAAATATTTATCTGCTGCCTTTCCTTTAAAGGATCCAAGGCAGTTAAAAGAAACAAAGTTAAAAGCTAAAATAATAAATTATTACAATATTAACAGATAGTCAGGACTCATTAGCTTTACAAAAGACCTGCCCTCAAGAAGATGAAAACGGTTAGAACTGGTTTGTTGTTAAGGATCGAAAATAACATAGCTGCATGCATTCTTTGTGGCTCCTGGGGTGTGTGGCTGTTGTCATTGTCATAATGAGTACCTGCACCTAAAAATTTAATGCTATACTAGTGTGTATCCCACATGTAGCCCAGAGCAAAGAATATCTTCCATGTGGTCATATTGATGAAGCATGGATGTTATGTGGGTTGTAGAGTTTTACCTCAGGAACCATGCAATCTAAGCCAATAGGGTTATTAGCTCCCCATTAGGAAATACAGATTACATTCTCTACTTCCTGAATGCCACAGCAAATGTACTTGTTTCAAAAAGTTTTATATCACCCCTTGGTGCTGATATTAATGTGTAATGTCACCTGCTTAATTAGGACCTGCTATCAGATTTTAGAATGATTTGAATTAGTTTGGCACTCTACCAATATAACCGACCCCCTTTTTTCACCCTAAGTCAGACTGTCAGGAAAAAAAATGATAGGAGAAAACCAACAACCAGACTTTTATGTCAAATGACATGTCAGCTTGGTTTGGACAGAGAGCACACATTTTTAAAGATAACTTAATCCTTAATTATTAGCTTATGCCTGTCTCCTTATATGATTTGCTGTTTTGTACCTGACTCTGATTGGTGGACCTTGGAGTCTACTAAAAAAAAACCCAAATAGGTCCCACAAACCTGAATTTTGCCCATCCTGCTGTTGTTGAAGTCAACCAGAGGACACCTCTATTTGAAGGCATCCTTTACTTCAAGCATGGTCAAAGTATTGTCTTCTAGATATTGTTGGACTACAGCTCCCACCAGTCTGAGTCTGAATTCTATTTAACAGCAGGGTTTTTTTTTCTTTTCAATTTTTGGTTGAGAGTATAGATCATGCCTCCAGACAATCAAAATTGAGCCAGACCCATTGTTTTGGAAAAGCAAATCCATAGCTTTTCACACAGTCAAAAGCTTTACTGTAATTTATAGAGCAGAGGCTGACTTTCTTCTGAAATTCTTTAGTATGCTGCTGTAGCCAGCATATATTTACAATATAATCTCTAGTGCCTCTTCCTTTTCTAACTCCAGCTTGAACATCAGGAATTTCTTGCTGTATATATGGTAAGTCCTTGTTGCAAAACCTTGAGCATCACTTTGCTTGCATGGAAAATGAACCAAATTTTCCTGTAGTTACTGCATTTCTTGGCATCTCCTTGGGAACTAGAATGTACATTGAATGATTCCAGTCATTGTTTTGTTTTCCATATCTGTTGACATATTCCTGGTAGGATTTTGATAGAGTCAGCTTCTGTAGCTTAGAATACTTCTATTGTTTAGAGTTTGCTAGGGACCACGTTTTGCAGAAAAAAATGGAAAAGGGTTGCACAAGATAGCTTCAAAACAAGTTGTGCAAGTTATGTGCTGCAAGCCAAGTATCAATTATTTCTCCATAAACCTTGCCTGTCATCAGCAAAAGGATGCAATTGCATATGCTAATATAGACAAACAGACATAAATTTAGAAATGATTGATGTCATTTAAATAGATACATAAAGGCAGTCCCGAAACCAGCAAAATCAGGGAGCTGGACAGGGGACAGATTGTATTTGTCTTCGGTGTAGAAGGGATTGTCACTCTCGAATTGGCCTTCTCAGCCACACCAGACGCTGTTCCAAGTCCTCTATTCAGAGCACATTACCATAGTCTCTCGAGACTGAAGGATGCCTAATCTAATCTAAGATACATAAAGCACCTCAAGAGTGGTGGGGAAGATGGTGACTAGATGCCCTTGTCTGCTCAGCCAACTGTAACTATAAGCACACAATTTCAAGCCCACTGCTGCTTGCCCTTCTTCAAGAATCTTTGTCTTTAAAAATGACTTAAACTGAACAACTCTTCATACAGAGGATGCTTTCAAATGCAGGATGTTCCTGCGACCAGCCTTCAAACGGAGGGCTCTCCTCTGTAATGTGGGATGAATGGCCACCCTAGAAAAGAGCCTATTGTTACCTCTTTCCTCACTTGGCAAAGAGACATATTTCAACTGCAGCTGAGTTACAACCCAAGACAAAATGCAACAATAAAAATTAAATAAAATCAATCAATTAATTAAATCAAAATGAGATTAAGTGGTTGGATCTTATTGTATAAACAAATGTCACAATACCAACTCTTTTTTAAGATGGGAATAATCCTCATACAACATACAATTACTTGGATTTAATCACATGCTTGCATATGGAATATGCTAATAAAGATAGTTGATTAGATTAGACTTTTGTGATTATCAAAGTACAAACCTGAGTCCCATGAGATAAAATGCCAACTGGGTGAACTATTTTCAAATTAACCTACCTTGGTTCTTTGAGACAGGGCAGTAGCTGGGACAATTCCCAGTTAGAAAAGGTCTCTTGTGCTTTTTCTGTCCACCTCTGATCCCCAGTCTACTCCATGAGCCATTCCACAAAGCCAATTCAAGGAGCAATCATCAAAAAGCCCTACTGATTTGTATTTCTGTGCCTTATATAGCAGATACACCTCACCATGGTATGTCTTCTGCTTATCTTTGCATAAGGAGATGATCAGGGTTTTAATAACATTTCTACCTCCATGCCTACACATATCCAGAAATGGGACATGCTGTTTTTGTTTATTGGATAGGTGAGATGCATAAGGATGAAATTTTCATTTGGTTCATGGTTTTCTATAGGAACTTTCCAAAATTTGCATATTCCTTCATAATTGCAACAGAAAGAACTTGAAAGTTTTCAAAAACAACAGACCAGGAGAAAGTAAACCTGACAGATTTGTCCACACTGTCAGGGGCTGTGAGTACTTAGCTTAGTAAAAACTTGGCTTTGAATCCTTGGCTGTTCAGCCATGTTAGTGGTACTGTATGAGTGTTGACACCTCTTTTTTTCTGATCAGCTCTGAATTTTTAACAGCTACCTCACAACAAGCAGGTGCAATATGGACCCCATTGTGCTTGGAGTAACTGTACGTCTTGAATTTGGCCTGCTCAAGAAGCTGAACAGAGGTTCTATTTCTTTGTGTATGCTGAGTTATTTTAAAAAATCTGGTACATGTACACTGTCATTTTAACAATATGGGGGTGGAGGAGGTATATGTACACTGACTAGATTCCTACAACAAATCTGTACACACCTTTATAATAATTATGTGCCATCAAGTCAATTCTGACTTATGGCAATCCTTTTCCAGGATTTTCCAGGTAGAGAAACTCAGAAATCGTTTGCCATTCCCTTCTTCTGGGGGCACCCTGGGACTGTGCAGCTTGCTCAAGGCCACACAGGCTGACTCTACTCACAGTGGGCAATCGAACTCCCAAACTCTGGCTCCACAGCCAGGTACCTAAGCCACCGAGCTATCCAACTGGCTACACACCTTTATAGTGTATCTGAAAATGGGAACTACCAAAGCAAGAAGGAAATGCCCTTTTTAAATGTAAGGTTTCCAGATTTTGTTTTATGAGGTGTGCTAACAGGCTGTAGTGCTCAACAAAACAACCTACTCTTTCTGACTTTCAAACAACAACCAGAGGAAGGTTCCCAAAAAGGAGATTGGTTCCACCAGTTTTCTCGCTCTCTGATTTTCAGTCTGTAAGGCTATTCAATTGTGATGCTGTACAGATCAGGTATATTTTGTGGCATATGCTAAAATATTTTCACCTTTACTCGAAAAATCAACATTAGAAGTGGAGCTCTAAAAATGCAGAGCATAAACCACACTTATTGGTGTACTCGTATGTATACTCCTGGATATGAGTGCCTCCAGTGTGCATGTATTGCACGTAAACCTGTATGTGTTTGCACCAAATTTAGTCCTACCAGTTTCAGCGTAAGTGAATATGGAATTGCAACCTTAGTCTTCCAGGGGAAAACATTAGTCCAATTGAAAAGGTATTACTAATGGACATCCTTACAGCAAAATCTTGATTTCACAAAGCCAGGAAATTAATTTGAGAATTTATGTCATGACCACTCCTGTCACCTTTCGTCACTTAGACAAAGTACAAATTAACCTATTCAACCCTGCTCAGTTCACATGCAACTGCCATACCTCCTCCACCCCCATATTGTTAGAGTGACAGGATGATCCACACCCTAATTAAACTGAAATACTCGGATTTAAGCAAATTTAGTCTAATTGATGTCAGGGTGAGGAAAGGAGCTTAATGCCAACTGCCAGCCAATATAACCTGGCTGTAGGTTACTTTACAAGTCTATTTACTCCAGTTTGCCCTGCATAATACATTTTAATGACAACCGTTTTGCATCTGAAGTTATATACAAGGTAAGTCTTCAAACTGTGGCAGTTGCCATGGATTCATTCAGGGAAGACTAGGCATTTGTTTGGTTGTATAGATGTGTCAGATGTTTCTGTTAGATGCATTCCCACCACAAATGTAACTTTATGCACACATTTGGGCAAATGCCTTTATAGGTCTATAGTGCCATTTTGTTCTGCTTTGGTCAAACCTCACCAGGACTATTGCATTCAGTTGTAGGCTGGACACAATTTAAATTAAAAATTAAAAATTACATCAACTATCTGTAATGCTTCCACATGAAGGCAACTAAGATGCTAGAGGCATTGGAAACTGAGTCCCATGAAGAATGGTTGAAGGAGTTGGGTGTTTTTAGCCAGGAGAAGACTGAGAGGTGAAGAGCTGTCACATAGAAGATGGAGCAAGGTTGTCTTCTGCTGCTCTAGAGGGCAGGATCTGAATCAGGAGATTGAAATTGCAAGGAACAAGATGCCAACTAAACATTAGGAGGGATTTCCTGATAGTAAGAGCTGTTTAGAAATGGAAGAGATTGCCAAATGATGGACTTTTCTTTGTTGGAGGCTTTTAGAGAGAGGTTAGATGGCCATGGCTTAGCTGTGGATTTCCTGCATTGGTAGGGCTAGACCAGAAGACCCTATCCCTCCTTTCCACCTCTACAGTTCTGTGATGGATTATCTGTGACTGCACTTCCTGTGGGAAGCTATGATTAGGAACATATGTACCTGCCAATATCTCTTCTTTCCATTCATTTCCCCCCAAATCTCAATGCTTTTCACCACATTTATGAAGATTTCTCCTCCTAAATTTAAAAAGTCCTTATTGGAACATAGAATGGAATTCTAAGCCACTTATGCTGGCTGAATTCCAAAGGTTCACCTGGTCCCAGTATACCTGCCTGCCAGGAAACAGAAGAGGAAAAAGGAGGGATTAACCCTGATTTACCACTGTGAACATGGTTGAATATGCAGGTATTCGAAGCCAGTTTGAAGTTTAAGGGATAAGCCTCAAAGCTTTCTGCCTTTATATATCTGTCAATTTCACTTTCTCCAACATTCTACATTTTTAAATCTCAAATTATTTGCAGAAACAAATTTGCACATTTTGGAATCTTTGCACATTTTGCACAAAACTCACATATTTTGGAAAACTGAATCAAATGAAATCTTCACTTGTCATTAGCCATGACAATCAAACCAACAGAACATGGCATGCAGTAAAGTTCAAACGCATGTGATGAAGTTTGTTTTAATTTTTTATTACAATGAAAGGCAACCTCTGGAGTGCATGATAGGGAATGGGTCCTGCTAACCTTTCTTGTCTAAATTTGATGTCCATTGCTTTTTATTCCTATGGGATTTCAAATGCAAATATATGTTTGCACTTTCACAATGAAAAAAAAAACAACAGCTGGGAGAAGTGATTTTATCCAGGAAATACTACAGGCCGGGAAAGAATTGAGAATCTTCTTTTGCCTTTTGCTTTCTAAATCAGACTCATCATGACCCCCCAGGTAATTTTTTTAAATGGCTCTTAGTTATGTATTTGCCTGT
The DNA here is from genome assembly GCA_037013535.1 of Intellagama lesueurii. Taxonomy (NCBI): domain Eukaryota; kingdom Metazoa; phylum Chordata; class Lepidosauria; order Squamata; family Agamidae; genus Intellagama; species Intellagama lesueurii. The sequence continues at coordinate 11,520,984 of JBAJHW010000009.1, read as the reverse complement.
GACAGAGCTGCTCAAAAGCATTTTTTTAAAAAAGTAATCAACATTTCTGCATTATGGAACATGTAGGCATCCTTCAGTCTCAAGAGACTATGGTAACATGTTCTGAATAGAGGTCTTGGAACAGTGTCTAGTGTGGCTGAGAAGGCCAATACGAGAGTGACCATTCCTTCCACACTGAAGACAAATACAATCTGTCCCCTGTCCAGCTCCCTGATTTTGCTGGTTTCGGGACTGCCTCTTTGCCTCGGCCTGCTGAACGAGTGTCTCTTCAAAATGGGAGAGGCCATGCTGCACCGCCTGCCTCCAGGCTGAATGCTCAGATGTCAAGATTTCCCATCTGTTGAGGGCCATTCCTAAGGCCTTCAGATCCCGCTTGTATGTTATGGAACATACTGATATGAGATTACACATATTAAATTGTGGAATGCTTGTACTTAATTATCTAACTCAATTTCCCTGTTTTTCTGAGTCCCATTTTGGGAGTCTAAACAAATTGTGCTCTCAACACCACTGACAAAAGAGTTCTCAATTTCCTGGCATGCACTGTTCAAGCAGGACACTTCAAAGCAAGGCGGAGGTGGCAAACCGAGGTTATCTCTTCGTGTATTTGCATTCTGATAAAGGCAGTCCACCCAATTCCAGTGCCAGCTATTTTGTAGTCACCTGGAAAAATTCTCAATGAGCAGGTTGTGAACTCAGAAGTTTAGACCTTGAAGACCTTTAGACCTTCTGTAGACAAGAGTAGTTTACTTTCCATCAAAATCGAAGAAACTTGTATGAAGCGGTGAGTAAATTGGCAAGCGGAATCAGAACGATTTGGCTTTGCTGTGGCTTGATTTGTTGCCCTTTTTATGCTTCAATTTGATTTAGGTGATTGTTTTGGTGCCAGACTGATGCTGCTTGATCTCTGCCACAGCCTGCAGCCCCTCTTCCTTTGATCATGCTCTCTGCTGATCCCCAGAGCTCCCTTTATGGTTCATTGTAAAGCTGTTTAAAGTGTTGCACAGTGTTAGGGAAAAAAGTCACTTTCCCAAAGTTCTCCATAACATACAAACACATACACACATAACATGGAAACATAGTAGTCTGCTGTAGTTCATCAGAGTGTTCCCATTTCATATCAATTTTCTTCTTCATTTTTGTCTGTGCAGAGGTGATTTTTAGTGCCAAACTAATGCATCAATGCTGTGATAAGGTGATCTAGCGCTAAACTCAGTAGTTTCATTTAGTAGCCATACCCCCATCCTTTGAAGAACGAAATAACTGAACATTGTTCGAATTTCTCTGTCTTTAAAAAAATAGAAGCCCCCAACGGCAGGGGGAAAAAAAACCTTCACACCTGAAACAAAAAGAGCCGGGCTGATTTGCATTGGCCTTTGCATCGTGTGGTCAGTTAAAAGTTTGAACTCATCTGTTCTGCTTCTGCAGCAGAAGAATATTTCCAGGTAGGTGCTGTTTTTTCATTTATTGACAGGTTTTTAACTTGTCCATGTAACCTATTTTTGTTTTGATTTTAATTTGGTTATCATTCACCTCTTTGGTGCTATTTTTGGCAGAAAGGTGGAATAAGCCTTCAATAAATAAATAGATAACTAGGAGCTCTAACAGCTGAGACCCTAGCATGTGGCAGCCATCCCTTCCTCATATATACACAGAGAGGGTTCATCCAGGTTGGACGGGTGCCGTGTTGTAAGCAAGGAACTTCTAGGAGAGTGTTGCAATAGAGAGGTACAAAAGCCCTGTTTAGAGATGCTCTAATGATAGGGTGGCAGGCACTCTGCCTCTCATTCTAAGCCAGCTTCACCCAGCAGAGTCATCTGAGTGACACAGACCTGCCTGCAGGCAGAATGTGGGAAAGGTAGTGTTGCCACAAAGACAGTTCCAGCACCAGTGGTGATGTGTTTCGGTTGGATATCATCAATGCCAGCCTCATCCCTACCGTTAGCATAAAGAAATTATCTATCTATCTATCTATCTATCTATCTATCTATCTATCTATCTATCTATCTATCTATCTATCTATCTATCTATCTATCTATCTATCTATCTATCTATCTATCTATCTATGAATGAAATGTATAATCAGATTATTCCATAGATATTGGAGAAAGAGTGTGGACTAGTGGTTAAACTGTTCGACTGGGATGATCCAGGTTTAAGTCCTCAGTACAGAATTGACACTTGGGGTTGGAACAGCCAGCCACTCTCCTTCACTTTGATCTACTTAACTGGGTTGTTGCAAATATAAATTGAGAAGAGTGTGGCCTTGTAGGCTGCCTTGAGCTCATCACAGCAAAGGTGAGATATTGTATGTTGTAAGCAAAATAGAACAATAAATGATGGACAAATCGCAGTCAATAGTAACACAGAATCTTGTGGTCCATGAAAGTTTGTGAACTTTGTAAGAGTCTGTAACATTTGTAAATGTGTTAGTATTTAGGTTGCCACATGGGGCTTGGACATTTTGCTGCAACAGGAAAATACAGCTGTTCTTCTGGAAACTGTCCAAGAATGCTATCTGTGCCAGGAAAACAGATGCCAAAGAGGCTGATAATCTACCAGTATGGTCCAACTGTGCATCAGCACCCAGCTTCCAAGACAGAGCTGCCCAGTCCCTTTCCCCAGTGGGTGGGGTGGCTCCACTACATCCTTCTTTGCACATCAGCACCAGAGAAGGAATTGCAGAGTTGTGAATTTCTGCTAAAATTTATTTTTGTTATGCAGCAGAAGTACAGACTCACAAAGGAAGATAGCTTCAATTCCCCAGATAGTCCACCTCTTTCTAATTACCTGGCACTTAGAGTCTCAATAACTCACTCTGAGACATTTGTAGGAGAAAGAATAAAAATGATTCATTACTCATAGTTGTGAACAGATCAACAGCAAACAAACATTGCTTCCGATAGACTAAAGAGAGAGAAATGGGGCTCTCTTTGAATTGCAGCTAATTCATAAGGGGCCAGGGAATATGACCAGTTATGTGACCAATACACACCCCTGCACCTCATCAGTTAGTTCCAATTAGCCATAGCAAATTATGCAGACCTCACACAAAACTTGGTAGGACAGTAGCCATTGATCCATTTCTAATGGTACCATTCTATGGTTTAGCGGCTCACTTGCTGCACTGATCTGTCAATTGCCATGACTGGTTGCCAGTGCTTAGAAGTAAGGCAGTCAGTCTAGGCATGTTATGCCCATATGTTCATGCAGACTTTGCAGACATTGCTCTAACGCCCCCCCCCCCCCTGCCCATACATCCTTGCTTCTTGAAAGGCAGGAAGCACCACCTGTGGTCTCAGCAGGTAGACAAAGCATAGCATGTTGGTGTGTCCAGGCACATATATGTGGCGACCGGAAGACCAAGTTGCTGTAAAATATTGCTATTTTACCTCATCATCCAAAACATCGTTCATGTCAGAAGCATCACAGTAAAACTAATAAGCAAATCAGATAATGTTAACTGAATAACGGACGACATCAAGAACATTTGGGGCAGCTACTATCAAGTCTTCCATAGTATGTGTTGAGGGATATAAGAGTACAGTAACATAGGGGTGAAGTTGCCTGTTCTTCTCATCACTTGTAAAGGACTGGGTTGGTGTGAAACCTAAAAACGATGGGAAAGCAGGAGGCAAATGAGATATGATATACCCCACAAACATAAACTTACATTTATTTTGGTCTCACACTGTTCCTCTCATTGTCCCTTCCAAATGCATACCATCCCAAATAATGAGGGGTCCTGATGATTCTCCAAGTAATAGAGTTCAAGCTAGACTTCTATCCTGGAATGTCTTGGCAGTTGAGTGTGTGTGTGTCGTTTCATCCACAATTATTCATAGGTGCCATTTAATAATATAATTTAACAGTCTAAGGAGCTGATAAGCAGGCATACTCCACGAGTCTGTATAAGATATAATGGTAGATAATTGCAAGCTGCAATTAATTGGAGTCATATAAATGAACTCATACCTCTGGCTTGGCATATTCCGGAGTGAGAGCCACACCCCTGCAATTGGATAGGAATCCAAGCCATTGGTGGCAATATGGAGGCCTTTCTCTCGTGAAGGCGAAGGGCTGTCCAGTGCTTTCTATGCAAATGGTCCCATCTTAAATCTGGGTATGTCTGAGTAGAGCTGTCTGATGGAGGGCTGCCACACATCAGTGTAGACCAGAGCTTGGCATTGTCACTTTTTTTGGACTACCACTTGCGGAATCCCTAGCCAGACACTGAGCTACCTGGATTATTTGTCTGACTTGGATGTTGATGATAGTCACCTGACTATTTAAAAACAGGTAACTATTTTGAGAAACTTATCACAACTTATCATTACCTCAATATCAGACTTGGCCAAAGACATATAGCTGCCTGAGGCAGAACAACAAATTGACTCGATGGTTCAGTGGGCTGGGTATCTGGCTGCGGAGACAGAGGTTTGATTCTCTACTGTGTCTTCCAAGAGAAGAGCCAGCCTGTGTAGCCTTGGGCAGGGTGCAATGCCTCAGAGCACCCCCAGTGAAAGGGGTATGCTACATACAGTACCTATAAAACCCCGGAAAGGGTTAATTGGAATAGACTTGATGGCACATGATCATTATTATACTAGCCACCCAAGTGTAGATGTGTGCGATCAAAACCCAGCTAAGTTTATTTACTTAATTTTTTTATATGCTGCCTTTCTACTAAAAAAGATCAAAGTCAGATTACAGTATTGAAAGGAACAATACTAAAAGCTAACACAATAAATTCATCTTTTGTCCATAGTTGTAGAGAATAATTTTTTCTCAAAGTCATGCACATGGTGTGGAGTCAAACGCCTTCAGATCAATAGATGTTGCATACAAAACACCTCTTTACGTTTTTGCATATTTATCAATAAAGCAGGCAAATACAAAACAACGATCTAGAGTAGATCACCTCTGGCTAAATCTTGCTTGCTCTACTGCCATAATATCTTCATCTTGAATCCAATCAATCAATTTATTACAGAGGTGCTTAACATAGAGCTTACTTATTACACACAACAAACTGACTGGGTGATAATTGGCAGGATCAGTTTTATCTCCTTTTTTAATATATAGGTAATAAGTATGTTTGATCAATGAGGGAGGATAAAACTTTCATCAAAGGGGCCCACCAGGTGATGCTAGATTTTATAAGTTCTGGAGGCAAAAAATCCAGTCCTGGTGCTGATGAATGAGACTTTATTGTTCATTTGTTGAAACTGGTAGCCAAATGGGGAGATTTTCCATTACTGCTGCTGTTTGAGTATACTGAGGATTAGAATGAGAAAAATAACACCTTATTATAATATTTTACCAGAAAATAATACCTGCATCCATTCCTTGGGGCCACAAATATTATTAATTAAATCTGTTATTGTGTGCCACAAAAGACCAATATCCCTATCACTGGAAGCTTTTATCAAAATTTAACAAGCATTTTTAACTGCTTGTTGCTTTCCCCCCCCTTAATCAATTTTTTTTTTATTTTTTTTTATTTTTTTTTTAAATATTTTTACCCCACCTTTCTCCTTAAGAAGGACTCAAAGCAGTTTACATAATTAAAAAACAATATTTGTTTGGCAAGGGATAAAATGAGATGAAAATAAATTTACTTTTTATTCTTCAGTTTATAAAAATTACTCTAGGATAGACTATATACAGTATTTGTATCTTAAATTTGATTTTAAGAGTGATTTATACAGATGTTGATATTATAAAAGTAACTGATCATGCTTTATTGAATATGAATATTAAAATTAAATGTTATTAGAGAAAAGCCAAAAGATGGAGAATAGATACTAGTATATTTTGGTAAAAGAATACAGTAGATAAAATAGAAAGAAAATGATTGAAATATGGGAAATTAATGACAGAGAAGGTTGCAGCCAGAGTAATATGGGGATATTATGGAAGTACTGATAAAAGGAATTAGTATTATGAAATTATATAATTTTAAAAGACAATGAGAAAAAATATTAAAAGGGTTGAGGAATAAATAACGTTATTGGAGAGGAAATATTTTATGGATAAGGATAAAAATGCTACTAGAAAGGCAAGCAAAAAAGAAAGAAGCAGAGAATATCAAAATGGAGAACGTTTAGAGAAATTTAATATACAATAGGAACCCTGTATCCTTGGGGGATTGGTTCCATGCCCTGTGTGGACACTGAAAACTGTGTATAATAGTGAACCCTATACATAGCATGGTCTCTGATTCCCTCTAGCAGCCAGTTTTAGAAATTACATCATGGAAATAAATATTCCTTGATTTTTTTCTTTTAAAATTCTTAATATTTTCAGATTGCGGATAAATGAAACTGCAGATACCAATACCACAGTTAAAGAAGTCCTGTTGTATCTGAAAAGAGAATTTTTTAAATTCAAGAATGTTGGCCAGGGCCTTGCAACTTTGAAAAAGCCAGGAATCTTATTAGAGTAGTTAAAAATGAAAGGGGCAAAAGATGTAATTTGATAGAGAAATTGGGAGTCTTTCAATATTTTTATCAAAAATTATATACTGGGGGGAAGCTTTATTTAGGAAGAATTATGGCATATATTTAGAAAAATTTGGGCAATAGACTTCAAGATAGAAAAGAAGAGATAGAGGAAATAATTAATAAATTAAAAATAGGCAAGACTCCAGGAATGGATGGGTTGGGACCAGAGTATTATAACATTTTTAGAAAGACACTGGTTCCTAAATTGATGTCTCTTTTTAATAAAATTATAGAAGGTGAAAAGATTCCATTATCTTGGAAACATTCAGTAGTTATATAAATTTCAAAAACGAATAAAGATCTAACTGATCCAGGATCCTATAGACCTATTTCCTTAATAAATCAAGACACTGTTATGTTTTTGTGATAGGAAGACAAATGGCAAATTTAACTAGAAGAGTGTTAAATGTAATAAGAAAAAAGGTGAAGGCAGGAATAATTGCATTAGATATTTCCAAGGCATTTGATTGTATTGAATGGCCAACATTAAAAATGATAATAAAAATATTAGGTTTGGGGGAATAGTTTAAACATATAAGATAGATCAATTATATTCAGGAAATACTGCAACAATATTAGTAAATGATTGAACATTTACTTAGACAAGGATACCCCCTTTCCCTGGTGTTGTTTGCTAGAGAATGCTGTTAGAGAAGATAAATTAATTAGTGGTATTGGTAATAAAAATAGAGTTAAAATTAGTTTATTTGCTGATGACACTTTTTTAACAAAAGAAAGCCCATTAAAGGTTATGGATAGGGTAAACTGTACTTAAAAGAATTTGGAGAGATAACAGGTTTGTAGGTAAATTGGCAAAAATCAGAGATACCGTAATGCTATTTAATTATAATAAAATTGAAAAAGAAATAATTAGAAAATAATTTGGTATTAATACTCAATAGTCTAATAAGTATTTAGGTATAACTATTCCAATGAATTTAGAAAGATCAAAAGAGGATAATTTTAAAAATTGGAGTAAGAAATAAAAATAATTTGGATGATTTTAGGAAAATTGGGTTTTCTTGGTTTGGTAGAATAGCAGTATGTAAAATGAAGATTTCACCTAAGATAAATTTTTTATTCATGATGTTATCAATAAAGATAACTGAGGAAAAATTTAAATATTGGCAAAACATGGTTAATACATTTTATAATGGAGATAAAACATTATGAATTAATAAAAAGAGGTGGTATAAATTTCAAAAGGTAGAGGACTGGAACTTCCTAATTTAAGGTTATATTACATCGCTGATCAAATAAAGACATATTATATATCAGTTTAATAAACCAATATAGTTGCATATGGAAGCATGAGAATTACATTTTAACCCCAAATATATTCTTTTCATATGACATAAGAACATAGTAAAAATATTAAAAATCCCTTCTTTAAAAATATGCTTTTAATTTGGAATAGGTAAAGAAAAATACTTATCCCATCAATTTTCCCACTATATTCAATGGTACAGTTGAAAAAATTCCCAGGAAAATTGAAAGGAAGGATTGAGAATGTATTATGAAAGAATCAAGTTATTAGGATAAAAGATTGGTTAGAAAAAATGGTGAACAAAACTCAAATAAAAGAAGTGTTAGGAGTGGATAGAATATCGTGGTTTAATCTTGTACATTTGAGCAGTGGACAAATAATTGGGTAAAAAAATGGTAAATATAGAGTAAGTGTAAGTGTGAACTCACAAAATATGAAGAAATTGCACTACACAAGGCAAGCTTGCGTGAAAATAAGGCAATGAAAGGGAATATTGGAAGCAAAAGATGAAGAGGACTTGCTTAAAATGTTATAGGAACACATTTGGAAGAAGAAATTAAGTACTAAGGTTCGGAAAAATATATGGAATATAAGAATATTAAAATTGATGTCTGCAAGAATAAAGGAAATTTTTCATTCACTAGATTAGAGATGGTATTTAACTCTGGTGAAATTAAATCAAACAGACACCCATTATTCCAAGTTGTGCTGTGGAGGTTGTCAGCAAGTAGGTACGTATTTTCTTATGTGGTGGGAATATGAGAATATATTGAAATTTTGGCAATTGGTTTTTAGGGAAATCAAGAAAATAATAGAGATAGAGGTATGTCCTAAAATAACACTTTTATCAATATATGATGGAGTAAAACATAATTGGACAACTAAAGTATTAATTTCCAGTTTATTAACAGTGGCAAGATTAATTGCAGGTATGAACTGGAAAATAATGTATGATTTTTAATTAAATGAATTTAGAGAGGTTTGTAATATTGCTGTTAATGACAACATGCAATATTAAAGTTAGAAGGAGTGGATAAGTAAGAATATATTTATAGACATATAGAAAGAATTCATTGATTTTGTGTTAATAAAGGGGAAGGGACCTTCATAAGAATCAGAGGGACTCCATAGAAAGGGAGGGGGAAATGTCTGTCTCACAAATGGGGAGGGGAGACAACACGATTTGTATGGTGTTTTTTTTGTTATGTGTCAATAGACGTTTTTAGAAATTTATTTAATAAAAAAAAATACAGGCTTCTAAACAAAGTGCAGGCAGAGGAAACAGAGTTGCACAGGACCCAGAGTTAAAATTGCTATAATGGAATATAGGAAGGTGACCTATGAAACAGAGTGATAGACAAATTTTGAACTTGTTCAGTGACTTTGATTTTATAGTCTTACAATAGACATAGCTGATAGAACCTCTCCTGGTTAAGGGATTCAGATGTGACTCCTTAGTAGCCACTTCCTTAACATAGGTGGGAGAGATGGAGGTTACCATGCCTTGTTGAAACAGATCTGGAAGGGGTGCAGAGAAGAGCAACAAAGACGATAAGGGGACTGGAGGCTAAATCCTATGAAGAACGACTAAAATAACTAGGTATGTTTAGCTTAATGAAGAGAAGACTGAGGGGAGACATGATAGCAGTCTTCCAATATCTGAAGGGTTGCCACAGGGAAGAGGGCATCGATTTATTCTCCATTGCACCTGAGGGTAGGACAAGAACCGATGGGTGGAAACCCGTCAGAGGGAGATCCAACCTGGAAATAAGGAGGAATTTCCTGATGGTGAGAACCATTAAGCAGTGGAATAGCTTGCCTCCTGATGTTGTGGGTGCCCCATTCCTGGAGGTTTTCAAGAAAAGATTGGACAGCCATCTGTCCGAGATGGTATGAGGTCCGGGATGGTATGAGGTCTCCTGCCTTGGGCAGGGGGTTGGAATAGAAGACCTCCAAAGTCCCTTCCAACCCTACAACGGTTCTATGATTCTATGATCTCAGGGCAACTGTAACAGCCATAACCCCCTGCACCTACCTGCCATATTTTTTGTTATTATGACATATGAGGCAGCATGTCCCACTAGCACCACTTCCCATGCCTGATAATAAAAATTCAATAGCACCAAAGTAAGTAAACATCAGTGTTCTGCCTGATGTAACCACACCAGTATGACCAATGGTAGGGCCGACCCTGCCCAATGCAAAGATTTGTAATGTTCTCTTTTCCTCAGAATATTAGCCCATGCCACCTATTCTTCACAGGCCTTGCTTCTCCGGCTTGCCACACTGAGGGAGGCAAAGAAGACCGTCACCAGAAATTGTGCCTTCTTGGTTATGGCCCCTACCCTATGGTATGGGTTCCTGGTGGACATTTGGCAAGCCTCCTCCCTCCCATCCTTTAATAGGATGCTGAAGATGCTATTGTTCCAAGAAGCATTCAGGGGCATCCTCCCTTAAGTTTATTCATATTTATCTTTCCCAGACTCCAGAATCATTTGGGGTGTTAGGTATTTACATATTGTATGTTTTCGCTTAGGGATGTTTTCTGTTGGTTTGTTGGGTGCTTGGGGTTTCTGCTCACTATTTTGTTTTAAACCACTTAGTGTTCTGCACTAAGTCAAGGTAAACAAACAAAGGTATAAAACAGTGTACCCTGATATGCATGAATTGTAAGATTGTAGCCACAACATGACATGGTGGTGGTGGACTGGTGTGGAAAACTTTTCCTTCAGAATTACTCTAAGTTTATTTATTTATTATGGAGATATGTTTTGGCTCACAGACTGATAAACAGGAGAATACATTTGGAACTGTTTGGAAAAAGTCTCCCAGCAGGTATGAGGGATAAATGGAGATTTGGACCTTCATTTCCCCATTCCTGGTCTGGTATTCTAACCACTATATAACACAGCTTCTCTTTATGAACATTCCGATTTCACTTTAAAACAACAATAAAATGTCTTTAATTGTTTTGCATTTCCCATTTTGATTTATTACTTGTATCTAGAGCTTTTTTTAAACTCATCCATCCTTTGCTGTTTCAGTTGATTAATGAATACAGAATTTAATCATTTGTAATTAAGGGGCAAATACTCTTTCAAACACTCATGTTGTAATGAAATTCTCTGAGCCTCCTTGGGCCAGTCCTTAATGATTAGCATAATCAACTCTACAAGGTCACTGTGAGCATATCAAATTCTGTGTGTTTGTATGTGTGTGAAATTGTGCATAAGGCCCTCAGCTTCTCTTCAAAAGAGTGCAATTTTTAGAACTGTACCAAAACACTTTAATTCTTTTTGACAACTCCCAGCATTGCCCAGTGACCTCTTTGCTAGGGAGGCTGGGTATGGTAGTAAGCCTTGGAACAAGCTAGGAGAAGGCTAGAGAGCATCTGGAGAAAAGTTCCCTCGAATGATAATAGGGCTGCAGTTAGACACATCTCCGTTGCTATTATGATGCCATCAGGACTGCTAAGAAAGCCTATAATGTGAGATGGAACAGTGAGGCCACCAACCAACAGGCGGAGCTTTAAAAAGTGTTCCATGACCTCACCAGTGCCAGATGACATCCAGGGCCCCAACAGGATGACGCAGCATGTAGCCCATTTCCAGTCGAAGATCAAGTTCATCCGGAGAGACCTGGTATCTGTTAGTAAGGCAATAAGTCAGAGCAAGATGTCTTGTGCCCCATCTGGTCCAGTTTTATTGGATCAATTTCACCCTGTGATGCCTGATGGCATTGACAAGGTGCTTGCACATTCTAAGCCTATCTCCTCTCGATCAGATCTATGCTCCTCTTGGCTTTTAAAAGTTGCCAGAGAGGGGACTATAGAATGGGCCTGCCAGATCATCAATTCCTCCTTGCAGGAGGGGTATCTTCCCCTCTGTTTGAAGGAGATGGTAGTCGGATCCATCCTGGAAAAGGTGACTCTTCCAGTGGACAACCTTAACAACTATCATCCTATCGCCAATATCCTCTTCATGGGCAAACTGGTTGAGAGGGTGGTGGCTCAACAGTTGCAGACATTCTTGGATGACACCAATAGTCTCGATGCATTTCAGTTGAGCTTTAAGCCACACTATGGGACTGAAACAGCTTTGGTTGCACTGCTCGATGATCTTCTCCCAGAAGCCGACATGGGAGTGTGACCCCGCTGGTCCACCTGGATCTCTCAGCGACCTTGGATACTGTCGACCATGGTATCCTCCTGGACTGGCTCTTGGGGCTAGGAATCAGAAGTTTAGCATTGAGCTGGCTCCGTTCCTTCCTTGAGTCCTTCTTAAAGAGGAAGGTTGGATAGAAATATTTTAAATAAATAAAATAAATAAATTCCTCGGGGACCAGTACCAGAGGGTCCAGCTGGGGGGAAGTTGTTTCATCCCCTTGGGTGCTGCAATGCAGTGTCCCACGGGGTCAATCATCTCCCCCATGATGTTCAACATCTATATGAGACCACTAGGAGAGATCATCTGGAGTTTTGGAGTTGGCTATCATCAGTACGCTGATTACACTCAGCTCTATCTCTCCTTCTCCTCCTCAGCAGTGGAAGCCGTGCAGACCCTGGAGCGCTGCCTGGCAATGGTTATGGATTGGACAAGGGCTAATAGGTCGAAATTGAATCCTGACAAGACGGAGGTCCAGAGGGACCTCTAATCCTGGTGGCTATCTGCCTGGTCTTGACAGGGTCACACTCCCCTTGAAGGATCAGGTGCAAAATCTTGGTGTGCTGTTGGACTTGGACCTCACAATGGAATATCAGATCTCAGCTGTGGCCAAGTCTGCCTTTTACCAGCTGAGGTGGATTACATATTTCTGCTCCTATCTCGACAGGAAATCGCTCACAACGCTGGTCCATGTGCGTGTAACCTTTGAAATAGACTACTGCAATGCTCTCTACATGGGGCTGCCCCTGAAGGTGGTTCAGAAGCTGCAGCTGGTGTAGACTGCTGCTGTCAGGTTGGTCTCTGGAACATCTCAACAGGACCATATAACTCCTGTCCTGGCTCATCTGCACTGGCTACCTGTATGCTTCCGGGCCAAAGTCAAGGTGTTTATGTTGGCATTTAAAGCCCTTGTTACTTGTCTGAGTGCCTCTCCCTCAAAACATCCACTCGTCCCACCCGCACCTCTTATATGGGAATGCTCTGGGTGGCCACCCTGGGGGAGAGCTGGAAGTCTTCCACCTGCAATCGGGTCTTCTCTGTGGTTCCTGCCTCACTCTGGAATTCCCTTCCACTAGAGGTGCAGCTAGCCTCACCCCTCCTGGGTTTCAAGAGGCAACCTAAGACCTGGTTGTTCTCAGAAGCCTTTCTTTAGTTCACCCCAAAGTTCACCTCTTGGTCCGCCTCCTGTGATTTTTTTTATTTATTTTTTTTTGCAGCCCATGGGCCTGTTGGATTATGGCACCTATTGGTTCTGGCCTATCATTGTCCAGGGATTTTGTGTTTTTCCTATTGATGTTTTTTATTGCTTTCTATTATTGTTATGTTTGGTGGTGTTTGCCACCCAGAGTAGTAGCTTTGCTATTAGTTGGGTGGAATAAATAAATATAAATAAATAAATAAATAAATAAATAAATAATTCTGTACCTAGGAAATACTGAAAAGGGTCCACATAAGTTGGAATCAACTTGAAGACATTCAAAAGCAAGCAAGCAAATCTAACTATATAGATGTAAGCATAGAATAATATTGCAACTGGTGTTCTGTTTTCAATTGCTTGTCCAATTATGTTCAACATGAAATTTGCTTGTTGTACAATAGCTATTGGCATTTTTCACTGAGCATGCAGCACTTCCACAATAACTCTTTCTTGGTCCATCACTGCCATCTTAGAATCCCATCATATTAAACCGGGATTGCTACTATCATTATGGCCCCAGTTGTACATCTCTTGATAGCAATGCTTGGACATAACTAATGATAAGCAATGTACTTACTTTTAACCATTTGCTTTTGGGGGAACGGATAATGACTGCAATGTTACTTTTTAGGTGTAATGAGTAATACTTAGTTACTTGGGTGTGACAAGTAATGAGCAATTACGTACTTTCAAATATTATTTTTAAAGGCATGGACCATTTTGAGTTAAATTTTGTAGGCTTTGTGCCATTTTCTTACCAATCCCAAGTGCCCACAGAAGTTTTATTTGGTTTTGTCTTTTTTAATTTTATTTTTATAAATATTTCCAAGGTGCAGAAATAGAATTTGGCCACTAGAGAGAAAAGGAGAGTACAGTAAGACCCCCATATCTGTGGCATTGGTATCCATAGTTTCACTTATCTGCAGTTTGCCAGAGCCCTACCTGCAACATACAAAGACACCCCGTTGTGGCTTTTGTCCCACCCTCTTGTATGTTGTTTTCACATCCACAGTCTTACGCATACACGATAGATTGTGGAACTGATCTCCCATGGATAAATGGATCCTACTGTAACAGCCACTAAAGGGAACAAGACAGTAACAATGGCCTGGTTTGTAATGACAATACAGTGGATTAGCAATGAAGAACACAACAAATGATGTGTGCCATCTGAGTAAAGATAAAAGCAACCAGTCTGTTGAGAAGTAATGGGTAATGCAAGAAGTTCCTTTTAAAATATAAAGTTTAGAGTCCTGCTTTACGTTTTGCCTACACTGAATCTCTTTTGCCATGACCACTCCCTCAATTTGGAAAAGATATTTTTAGAGATTTTCACAATTGATTTTTATTCCAACTGTCCTAAAGACTTTGGTGTCATCAGGAAACTCAGCTACCACACTGCTTACCCTTAACTCCAGATCACTTATAAATAAATTAAAAAGCACTGGCCAAAATTCAAATTGAAAAATCACACCAGCATAAGCCCATTGGCAAACCTTAAGTTGTGAATTGCCACAAGTCAGCACAGGCATTTTCTCTCACGTGACTTTGTGAGACAACAAATGCCTACGCTGACTTCTTAACTTGCCCCAACTTGCAGCTAAGATTTACTCTGATGACATTATCCTGGTGGGCACAACTAACAGGATTTTGACATTTATGCAAATACAGATTCTTGAGAGGCTTGAATTCTAAACTCGAGACTTCTTTTATACCATGATTTCTAACTTTTCTTCAAACTCAGCATTCCATGGCTATGTAGTTTGCTCAGTCCACCTCACTGGACTGTTTCAGGGGAGGGAGGTTAGATTTCTTTGGGTGTTTCTCCTTACACCTAGTTTCCTTCTCTAATTTTTTAAAATTGATTTTTTTATTTTTAAAAAAATCTGCAAACCTTGAGTTTCTACTGAGCATGAGGAAATCTCTCTTTATCTTGCTATCTAACATTACAGTACGTGAATTTCTGTATGCTTTCCTTCAG
Source organism: Intellagama lesueurii (assembly GCA_037013535.1). Classification (NCBI taxonomy): domain Eukaryota; kingdom Metazoa; phylum Chordata; class Lepidosauria; order Squamata; family Agamidae; genus Intellagama; species Intellagama lesueurii. The sequence goes on along the minus strand of JBAJHW010000009.1, from coordinate 11,505,869 downwards.
AAAGGAAATGACACTTGGCAATCTTCCAGACAGGGCATTTGTATCTCTTTAGGTTCCTCATTAAGCCTCAATCTAATGACCCCCCCACCCCAACATTCAGACAACAGTTGCCTTATCCTGCTATGTACAGGTATAAACATGATTTACTGCACCTTTTTGTCCCACTTTCGTTTATTTCATCGTGTTTTTTGGTTCTTCACTTCTCAGTCCTTTTTCTCTCTCCCCTTTTTAAAGACACTACATTTAGAAACAGGAGGGGTAGTGGTTTAATTTTGTGGCACTCTCATCTTAAACACAACAACTACCCAGCTTGCACATGGATCCTGATAAATACCAGTAAATCTAGGTAAATTACAGGGTTGAGGGATGAAAAGGGAGGGCAAAACAAGGCAGTGCAAATATCACATCTGGAAGAACCCTCAGAAACCAATATGACATAAATAAACAGGGGCTTGTTCCTTTGTTCTAGATAGGGAATTTGGCAAGATGACAGCTACGACCCCCAAACTCCAGATAAAGGTGTGCAGTGAAATACTTGATGCAAGGATATATGCTTAAGAGGCTTAAATCATCTTTGTATCTCTGTTTGAGGCTGACTTTATCAATTGTTCTTGAGAAATAGGAAGATGAGAAATTGCATTTGTAATACAAATGAGTGTTCTAATTTGATATTGATCTAACTGAGGGAAAGGATATTTAAACTTCATGTGTGAAGACACCCACAGAGGATCAGAAAACCCTTCCTGAAACTGGTTGCAATCTACACTTAGCAATACAGAATGTGCCTTTCCTCCCAGTACATACATCTTTTAACCATAACAATTGTGTAAAAATTTGGAAGGTAGTCTTCAAAATAAAAATGTAAAATGTTAAAATGTTGATGTTGTTTGACTTATATAACTCTTCAGCTCTACATACGGGAAGATCTGCACTTCTTTGGAGTTTAGTTATAAGTTTCATCTTCTGGTTAAACTTTACTTCTAAATTATATATGGAAACAATCCCATATAGAAACACGAAAGCATCTATTTCCATGTATTAACATACATTCCAGTGACTTCCATAAATATGTATTAGCCTGAATCCAATTAGTAGGTTCTATCAGAGTAGCCAGCATGGTGTAGTGGATAGAGTGACAGGCTGGGTTTAGATCCCTGCTTGGCCAAAGGAAACCTGACACTTGTCTACATGTGGCAATTGGAGTGGGCTGAATTGCATTAAACAGGATCACGATAAGCCATTCTAGCATCATACAGACCTCAAGTGACCTTTTTTGGTTCACAGCAGCTTGCTGTCAATTTGCCAATCTTGTGAAGTGGCTTAAGAAGAAAGCCACTTCAGGATATTGGCAAATTAAATAGTTGCTCAGCTCCACAGAGGGGCTGAAGAAGGGAAAAAATTTTTTTACATGTGTCTTAAAGCAGTGAATATGCTCTGCATCACTTTAAAACAACATTAGGTATGTGTATTATAAGTTAGGTATGTGCATTAGATATACCTAATGGTGATTTTAAAATGAAGCAGCACATATTCACTTTGTAATACACATGTAAATTTTTTCTCAATTCTTCAGCGTCTCCATAGAGCTAAGGGAATCTTTAGCTCTATTCAGACACGACACAGGAGAGGGCCTTCTCTGTTGCTGCTCCCAGACTTTGGAACTCCCTCCCACTGGAGGCCAAACTGGCCCCCTCTTTGCTGTCCTTCTGCAAGCAGGCAAAGACCTTTCTCTTCAGGCAAGTTTCCTCTCAGTGACTGGCTGCCTGAGTGAGATTTTTCTATGTACTGGTCTTACTGCTTTGAATGTGTGTGTGTGTGTGTGTGTGTGTGTGTGTGTGTGTGTGTGTGTGTGTGTTTTGGTATTGCTTTTGTTTACCATTTTTAGTGTGATATTTGCTTGATCTTTTTTAGTATTTGTATTCTTACTACTTTTCGCTTTAAATATTGTCTTTTAATAATGTAAACCTCCTTCTTAAGGAGAAAGGTGGGGTAAAAGTATTTTAAATAAAATAAATAAGTAAAAATTTCCTAGAAAGCTCATTTTGATTCATATCAAGCCCTCACATGCAATCAAAACATACCAAAACAGAGCAATTCTATTTGGACCAAAAAAGAAGAAGCCCCTAGCAGGGGCTGAAAAGGTGCAGGTAGGAACACTCGGGCAGGTGGGCTGATTGCCATCTTTAGGAGCAAACAAGCCCATCCCTGCACTGGACCAAATAGTGGGTGAAATGCAGTCAGCCTCTCACTGGGAATGGCTACGATATGATTGCTTTGCCACCCTCACGAAGGAGGTTCAGTTGAGAGATACTAACCATGGGGTTAGTGGATGAACTTCATGACTGTGCAGGTATTTCAATCTATCTGTTTCTTGCCCTAAACCATAACTCTAACTGCTAGAATACATTGAGTCTCGTTCCTGAACATGGAAATCTCATCCCATGTCTTTTTTCTGGACTGCAGCTCCCAGAATTTCCAATTTCCATTCTGACTGGGAGATGCATATAGACTCCCAAAAAGGATTTTTTAAAGTTCTGCTTTTATACATCAAAAGATCAAGAGATGTACATCCTTAAGCAGCTCTGATCCTCTTATATGAATCTCTTGTTATCTGTGCTCTTTCTACATTTTCTCTTTTCAAGCTTCGCTCTTCTAGGGCAGTGGTTCCCAATCTTGGGCTCCCAGGTGTTCTGGGATTAAAATTCCCAGAAATCTTCACCACCAGGATTTCTGGGAGCTGTAGTCCAAGAACACCTGGAGAGCCAAGGTTGGGAACCACTGCTATAGGAAAACACTGAAAGGTTATTAGGGAGAGGTTTTATGGAATAGATGAAGCTGCTCACCATTCAAAATTGTCACCTAGGGTGTTACTGTGGAAGGATGGAAAAACCACACCCAGTAGTCATTAAAGACAAGTTAACATGCATGGAACCTGACGTGAACTTTCTGAGTCATGTGGCCCAGGGAGTTTGTAAGTGCTTCAGTAGGAATCACCTGCTTGTTTAAATATATAACTACTTTAAACTTAAAGAGGTGTGCACAGATGAGAACTTCAGAAGTCTACCTGAGCTTGTCTGCTATAAAAAAAAGTCACAACACAGAAACAGAACAAAAAAGATAGAATTTGCATGACATTTGCATGGGCTAATATATGCAAAAAGGTAATCAATGTAGAAATAGGAAGGTTAAGAGCAGGGCAGTTGGCAAGTCTTTGGGTCCAAGTCCCAAGGCTGAGTTCAAGGTACCAAATCCCGTATCCAAGTCTCAGTCTTTGGTACCAAGTCCTGAGTCCCAAGCCCTAAGTCAGAGTCCCTATTCAAAACAAGCTTTTTTTCCCCAGAGAAAAGGGAGGGCTGCGCAGGTTCTGAGCCCAGCATGAGTCATTGGGGAAAAAATATCAACCCAACCAAGTCCAAGTGGAGTCAGTTGTGTAATTGAAGTCCAACTTGACAACGAGTCTCGCAACTCAAGTCCCCATCCCTGGTTAATACTTTCCTTTTAAAAATTGTGACTTTCACTGTAACTATGTCTTGAGGCCTTGGAACCATGAAAATGATTAAATACTTTTTTGAAAAGTTAACTTTTTTGCTTTGGACTGTGTTTTGCTTTGAACTGCTTTGAAAAAAACAACACTGCTTTGTGTTTGTTCCTGCATTCCTATCAGGTCACCTCAACCCACATACTTATAAATGAGCAGATTATTACAGAGCCACCATTAAGTCTCCATGTGTCATAGTTTATAGAGAGCAGTTCTCAACTTAAAAGGCTGTGGGACAGCACGCCTTGTATGAAGGCATCTTCTTTTTGAAGGGCTGCTTTTACCACAAAGAATCACATGGGAGTTTTATATTCAGTAACTTATTTAAATAAGCCTGCTTTCAACTCCTAGCCTGCTCTATAGCCCCCTGCTGGAATGGTTGGAAGTGCTCTAAAAATACCATTGACTTGTTGTTGTTTAGTCGTTAAGTCGTGTCCGACTCTTCGTGGCCCCATGGACCAGAGCACGCCAGGCCCTCCTGTCTTCCACTGCCTCCCGGAGTTGGGTCAAATTCATGTAGGTCGCTTCGATGACACTGTCCAGCCATCTCATCCTCTGTCGTCCCCTTCTCCTCTTGCCTTCACACTTTCCCCAAATTAAAGATTGAAGAACTCTAGGAAGAGAGAGAAACAGGGCTTTGAAGATGGCCATTAACCAGTTAGCACTTTGGTTGCAGGTTGAGCAGCACCATCTAGAGAACAGGTTGTGGACCACAATATGGTGATTCCATTTCTGTCTCTCTGGGTGCCATCTCAGTTGCTGAGGTGGGCTGCCGTCATGGCATATCTGCACCTATCTCAGTTATGTGGGTTCATTCTTCCTTATTAACGTCAAGCCAGTCTCTGATGTCACCCATCCAAGAAATGTATCCTCTACCTCTTCCACATCTAGCCTTCATCTTCCCTTTGATGATGTATTGCAGTATATTACATTTGTTATAGATTCCCAGTGTGCTGTACTGGATAGAGTGATGGACGAGGATTCTGGTTCAAATCCCCACTTGGCTATGGAAATTCACTGGGGAATGGAACTGGTAAAACCACTCCTTAAATATCTCCCTTACTTGAAAGCCCTATTAAGATTGCTATCAGTCACTTCGGGAGGTGGGGCATCGTCAAGGTGAAGATTGAACATACCCAGGTCTTGCTCCTGGGACATACTGATCCCTACCCAGCTGGAAAGACCCCAAGAGGGATCTGAAGACGTCTTTCAGGAAAGGAAGACGTTGAGCAACCGGTGGCAACAATTTGAGCTCGATTAGCTCGAAATCCACACTGTGATTCTGGATAGACTCTGTCTGCAAGCACCTAGAGCCTCTTCAGCACAACACGGGCAAGCAGATTCCCTACAACGCTGAGAAGAGAGATGCCACGGTAGTTATTGCAGTCGCCCCTGTCTCCTTTGTTCTTATACAATGTGACGATGTTTGCATCCTTCATGTCCTGTGGTACTCCACCTTCCCTCCAGCAAAGACAAAAGATTTCATACAGCTCGGTGGTGATGATCTCTTTACAGCACTTCAGCACTTCAGCAGGGATGTTATCTTTCCCAGGTGCCTTGCCGGAGCTGAGGGAATCCAAGGCCGCTTTTATTTCTGCTAAAGTTGGTTCGCTGTCCAACTCTTCCAAGACAGGCAGGCACTCGATGTTATTTAGTGCCTCTTCGGTTACTACATTCTCTCTAGAATATAGCTCAGAGTAGTGCTGCACCCAGCGTTCCATCTGCTGTGCTCGGTCCTGGATGATCACGCCTGTAGCAGACTTCAAGGGAGCAGATTTATTCTGTATTGGACCTAAAGCCTGCTTGATACCGTCATACATTCCCTTGATGTTACCTGTGTCCACTGCTATCTGTATCTGAGAGCAGAGGTGAAGCCAATAATCGTTGACGCATCTCCTGGCAGCCTGTTGGACTTTGCTATGAGCAAGTCGAAGAACCTGCAAGTTGTACTCACTAGGACAGGCTTTGTATGCTGCTAGAGCTCTCCTCTTTTCCTCGATGGGTGGCATCAACTCCTCCGAATGGGCTTCGAATCAGTCTGACGTCTTTTTGGTCTTCTTGCCAAATGTGGACAAGGCAGTGTTATAAACAGCATTCTTGAAATGTTCCCATTGTTCAGGTGCATTTGCATCAGCCGGGCCTGGAAGGGTTTCCTCAAGCACTTGGGCAAATTCCTCAACTTTTCTTTGATCGCAAGTCTCGTTGATGTCAATACGTGGTCTTCCTCCCTTTTTCGTGTGATACAATCTCTTTGCTCGCAGTTTTACTCTACTACACACCAGGGAGTGATCAGTATCACAATCAGCGCTCTGGTAACTGCATGTGATCATAATACTAGGAAGGCTAGAATGTCTAGTGAGGATCAAATCGCGCTGATGCCAATGCTTCGATCTTGGATGTCTCCAGGAAACCCTGTGTTGAAGCTTCATATTAAAGAACGTGTTGCTGACACAAAGACCATAGTAATAGCAAAACTCGAGAAAGCGTTGGCCATTTTCGTTCATCTTCCCAATGCCAAAACGGCCTAGACAAGTGGGCCAAGAATTGTGATCAGCACCAACTCTAGCGTTAAAGTCTCCAAGAATGAACAGTGGTTCTCTCTCGGGGATTTTTTTGATAGTAGCTGCCAGGTTGTCGTAGAATTTGTCTTTGACTTCTGTTGTGGACGACAGTGTTGGTGCATATGCACTAATGAGGGTGACCCATCCCGCTGATGAGTGGAGCTGCAGAGACAGGATTCTTTCACTCCCCACAGTAGGTGGAACAATGGATCTCAGCAGAGTATTTCTGACCGCAAAGCAAACACCATGTTCCCTGGTCTCATTCAATGGTTTTTCCTGCCAGAAGAATGAGAATTTTTTTTCTTTGACAGATCCCATGTCTGGCAATCTCATCTCTTGCAGGGCAACAATGTCCATCTGCAGTCTACTCAGTTCCATGTCGATGACAGCTGTCTTGCGAACGTTGTCTATTTCCTGCAGGTCATCAGAAAAGCCAGGGGTCATTGTCCGAATATTCGAGGTGCCCAACTTTAGGGCAGAAGTTTTCCTATGATTCTTGCATGGTGCAGGGTTATTGATCTGCTTGTCGGTTTTCACCATAAACCCCACGCACCCCATGAGGTTAACAGACCGTGGCGAGGTAGCACCTTACTAGCTGGGGACTGCCCAGCTTAAGGCGGGCAGTAGGTACCTAGTGAGGTGCAATGACCTCTCCCACCGTCGGAAGTAGCCCCTGGTGTCATGCTCTATGCCAATCGAGCAAAGACTTATAACTGGTAACTGCTACTTCCCGTGTTGTTTCGATGCTGTATGCAAAGCTGGAGTGCCCTCTCTAGAGCACGAAGCCTGGGTAAAATAATATGGAGGATAGGCTGTTACCCAAGCAGCAAATCCCCCCTCTCCACGTCGCTGAAATAGTCCAATGGAAAGGCAAGAGCCAATACAACTGGTTCCAGCGACGTCACAGGAGTTGCCAGAACGACACGAGTATTGAGATTAAAAACAACCTGAAAGCGAAGAAAGGGAGTAGGGGAGAAGTGCATGTATATTGGTTGAAACTAAATGAGACAGCTTGAAGCGGGTTCTCTGCTTCCCTAACTACAAAAAGGGAAGGGAGGTGATTTCTTAAAACAAATCTATAAAGAAATAGCACGCTTGTTGTCTCTGTAACACCATTGGAGAAAGTTTTCAACGTGAAAGGTTTTTTATTCTATCTATCTTCTGACCACCTCCACCCCACATCCCCCACCTCCGTCCTACCTTGTGTGAGAGTGCTGGACTATGTCAGACTATGATTGGAGCCAGGGAAGAAAGAGGAGATGATTCAAGGCTGGAATAAAAAGAATTATTGGTGAAGAAGTGAAAGGACAGAAAGACTACTGATAACAGACATTGCTGAGACGAGGCTTTGGGAATGTAATTAACTCACTAAGTTCAGGGAATTTGTGGACTATTTTACCTAGACCGTGGGAGGCGGAAGAATCAGAGGGAAGGAAGAGATAACAAAGCACGAGGAGGAAAAGGAATGTAAACACAGGACATAGAAAAACAGATTAAAAGAAAAGCAGACTGTGGCGACCGCCCATGTCACTCATGTCACTCATATTCATGAGCTGATTTACATGAACCTATGAGAGGGCTGGAGAGGCGGAGTCAGCAGCTACATGAGGCTTGGCTGGAGAAGGAAGAATCAGATAGGGCTGGTTAGGGAGATAGGTAGAGATGGTGGTAATGAGACTGTAAACTGAGAAAAAACTATGTACTGAGGGAACTGATGACAAAATGCTTGTGTACACTGAATACCTGAAAGACTTCTGTTATTATTCCTTCTGCTTCCCTTCAATAACTTAGTTCTGTTTTGTTCACATGACAAGTGTTCAGACATACGTCATTTATATTGTGGATTGAAGTAATCCACTGGTGGCAGCGAAGAGAGAATGCGCCGTGAGCCTTTGTTTGAGAATAGTAAACAGGGGGCACATGGTAATGCGACAAACTGGTGTCCAGCGATGGGATGTGAAATAATCCAGTGTGGGAAAGTGAATATTTTGAGAGTGAGGTATTCCTAAGTAGAAGGAAGTTTTGGATCTGAGGTGAAGAAGTTGGTGACCTGCTAGAGTCTCAGGGGAGACTTAGTGGTGGGGCTTCTAAACCTAGATCTGAGGGAAATCCTTGAAGAGGAAAAGTACCTACTCAGAATAAAATATTTACCTCAGGGTTTATAGGACGAAGTGGCTAACTCAGAGATCTGGTCTGACAGCAAGGACAGGCACGGATGGAGTAGAAGCCTTGGGTCTGAATAAATCTGAGGAAATTTTGAAAAGCCTAAGATCAGTATAGATCTGAAGAAATTTTGAAAAGCCTGAAGTGAAGGAGTAGTTAAGTAGAGAATTGTTTTGTATCTGGAGGCAAGAAGATTACCTCAGGCCAAGAAACATAGTGGCCTGTGTGGTGCCAGATAAAGTGTAGCCATTATTCGTCGCCTGAGTGAGAGCTACCTAGTACTTCAGAAAAATACTGTAAAAACAGAAGTAAAAGTATTTTAAAAGAGGCCTGAGTAACTCAGAAATAGAAATCAGTCCCTTTTATCAAGAAAGTACATACACATGCCACCCAAAAGAACTAAAAAAACAGTAATGGAGGAAATTGATCCTCAAGAGGTTGAGAGAAATGGAAATGGAAATGGAGACCCTCAAATACCTGAGGAACCTGAGGAAACCTCAAGGGAAATTATTCAAAGCTCCCTAGATCTTGAGAAATGGAAACTAGAACAGGAATATAGACTCAGAGAGAAAGCCATGGAATTAGAAATTAGGGAGAAAGCGAGAGCCTCAGCCATGGAATGTGAGATTGAGGAAAGAGAGAAGGCCAGACAAATGGAATTGGAACTTAAAGACAAGGAAATGCAATTTCAACTAGAGATGAGGAAATTAGAGCTGCAAAACAATAATAATAACAATTCAAATGTGAATAGTATTCCTTCCAAAATCGATTTAAATAAATTTCCACAGTACAGGAAGGGGGATTGTCCTGAGGCATTCCTAATTTAATTTGAAAGAGCTTGTTGGGATTTTGACATTAAAGATGAGAAAAAAATGGTTATTTTAAGATCCCCAATATCTGGAGATTTGGCAGAAATACATTCACAAATGCCTCTGGAAAAAACTAGAGACTTTGACGCTTATAGAAAAATAGTATATTCTAGATTTGGCATAAATGCAGAACACCTTAGAAGAAAACTTTGTTCCATTACCAAAAAGCCTGAAGAATCTTATGCCCAGTTAGGAGCTAAATTAATTCAATGTTTAAACAAATCGCTGGAACAGGAAAATGTCACTTCTCTAGACCAAATGAAAAATGTGGTTGGTTTAGAACAATTTTATTCAGTGTTGCCAGGTGAATTGCGTTATTTGGTCAAGGATAAAACCCCAGAAAATGTGTCCCAGGCATCAGAGTATGCTGATGCCATTAGTGTAATTAGAAATCCTCGATATTCTGAGGTAAAAATTGGAAGCAAAGTGTGGGATGACACTAAAAAATTCCAATACAAGAAAAATTACCTCAGAGAAGGTAATGAAGCTCGGGTTAAGGACAGACAGTCATTCAGGGAGCAAGGCCCCCTAAAATTAAAGGGTTCTGAGCAGAAAAATAAACCTTTTTATTCTGAATCCAGGCTGCCCTTTGCAAAGATGGCAGCTGCAGCTTCCCTACCCTAAATGAAGCCACATCCGCCATCTTTGCAAAGGGCAACCAGTTTCCCTTTCTACAGGCTGTGGCTGTGGAGGCCTGATGGAGACCTCGGCAGTGACGATTACGGTAAGGGGGTGTCGGTGGGGGTGGGGGACTAAGGTAGGGAGAGGAAGGGGGTGGGGTAGGCTGTGGGGGTGGGTGGCTGCCTATCAGCCTGCTGATCAGGTGATCGGCGGCTGGTAGGCAGAATGGTGTGGGTTTTTTGGTGTTTTTATTACGAAGGACGAATAAAAACGGGAAAATATTCATCGATCCGTATTCGTCGGGACTTAAAATTTGACGAATACGGATCAACGAATATTTAACGAATCGGCTATTTTCATCAAAAATGCTGATCCGTTTTTATATTCGTCCCCATCTCTACTATTAACATAATTTCCATTATTACCTTAACAGAATATAGAGACATTGAGACATTGGGACATTGATGAGTGTGAAGAACTAGGTAAAGAATTACAAGAGGAACAGGCACAGAGAAAACAGGATGAGGACATACTATTAAATTTGGAAATGGATAAAGCAACATATCTACTTAGACTCCAGAATATACATGAACAGAAAGAAGAAAACATAATTGATTGCGTATCCTAGAAGTACAACAGGAGGAAGTGAAACAAAATATAGATAAAGCATGGAGAGTTTCCTCAGCTTATACAAATAAGCTTAATTTACTGAGAGAAATACATGTTAAATTTATTAAAAACACCTTTAGAAATATAGTTCTGAAACCTACTCAAGGAAAGAAATTGGAGATAAAAGGAAAAGAATTTAAGATTTTGAAGCACGTTCTGTGGAAAATACGACAAAGCAGAAAAAAAATATGAACACCTGACAAACTATCTTAACAAAATGTGATAATATATAGGTGGCTAACTCCAGAAAGGCTTACTTTCCAATTCCATACCCAAAGATACTTTATAAACTCCCCAAAGAAAGCAGGAGAATTTTTGGAGAAAAGGGGGAAGGAACCAGAAAGGAAGGAGAAGAATGAGAAACAGCTAGAGGAGGGGGGGAAAGGAAAATTCTGAAATAGAGGAGTCAGACTCAGAAGAAGAAACAGGTCCAGAAATAGGAGTAGAGGAAGAAGAAATAGAAACCAAGTCAAAGATGCAGACAAGAGGTGCTAAGAAAAGAGAGAGAAAAACAGATAGTAAAACGAAGTCCAGTGAATAAGAAGAAGCAATGGAAATTTCTTTCAGTCAATGTCAATGGACATGTCAATGTCAAACTCCCCAGAAAAAAGAAAAAGGATCTTCTTACAATTACAAAAGTTAAAATTGGATGTGATTTGCCTACAAGAAACACATATAAGGATAACAGACAATAAGCTATTGCAAAACAAAAAATTGGGAGAGATATTGACAGCATCAGATTTGGGGAAAAAAAGAGGATTGGCCATCTATGTAAGGAAAGAACTAAACCCTAAATTGGTCCATGCATTGCAAGATGGAAGAATATTGATGGTGGAAATGCAAAACGAATCAGAAAAAATACTGATTGTAAATATATATGTACCAAATGAAAATCAAGAAATATTTTATAAAAACCTACAAAAAGAACTCCCTATCAGAGATTATCAGGAATATTGCATAATGGGGGACTTCAATGCAGTCTTTGACAGAAATCTAGATACCTCTAGAAGACAAGGAGAAAAGAGGGAAAAAAGAAGAAATATGATCCCAAAAATATTCTTACAATTGGCAGAAGAATTATATATTGTAGATGCATGGAGAACAAAATATCCAACACAAAGAGATTATACACATTTCTCAAATAGACGTAAAAGCTGGGCAAGAATTGATGCCTGCTGGATCTTGACAAATTTGATTAAGGAAATGAAGGAAACAGAAATCTTTGCAAATAGTTTTGCAGACCACAGCCCAATATTACTGCAATTACAGACATCTTACTAAGTTCAACAGTGGAGATTAAATACAAATCCTTTAAAAAATGAAGATTTTTGAAAGCAAATAAAAGAAGAAATGGAAAATTTCTTCAAAATAAATATGATACCAGAAACACCTATAACCACAGTATGGGAGGCTGGAAAATGTTTTTTTCAGAGGATTAGCAATAAGATTTGCCACAAGATTAAAAAGAGGAAAGAAACAAAAATATAAGGAATTAGAGGAAAAATTGAAACTAAGTGAACATCAGTTTAAACAAAACCCAGTGATAACACATTTGAAAATGAAGATTAAGCTAATAAGAAGGTTAAGAGGGGACATGATAGCCATGTTTAAATATTTGAAAGGATGTCATGTCGAGGAAGGGACAGGTTTGTTTTCCACAGCTCCAGACACTAGGACAAGGAGCAATGGTTTCAAACTACAGGAAAAGAGATTCCACCTGAATCTCAGGAAGAACTTCCTGACAGTCAGAGCTGGTTGGCAGTGGAATATGCTGCCTCGGAGTGTGGTGGAGTCTCCTTCTTTGGAGGTTTTTAAGCAGAGGCTGGATGACCATCTGTCGGGAGTGTTTTGATGGTGTTCCTGCATGGCAGGGAGTTGGACTCAATGGCCCCTGTGGTCTTTTCCAACTCTGTGATTCTATGATTCTATGATTCTAAGTGGTAGAAGCCATAAAGAAACAAAAGAATGGGGAATCACCAGGCTCAGACAGAATACCAGCGGAATATTATAAAACTGTTGAAGATGTTTTAGTGAACCCATATAAGAAACTAATGGAGTTTATTGAACAGGAAAGAGAAATTCGACCTACATGGAAAGAAGCTATAATATCAATAATTCACAAAGAAGGAACTGAACCAGAAGAAATTAAAAATTACAGACCAATCTCGCTGTTGAATGTGGACTGTAAGATATGTGCTTCAATATTAGCAGACAGACTGAAAAAAGTTCTTGTACATATAATTCATGAAGATCAGTCAGGCTTTCTGCCAAAGAGACAGATGAGAAACAATATTAGGATATTATTAAATGTGTTAGAAATAGAATATTATGAGACACAACCAGGAAGAGCGATGGCTATGATTTTTCTTGATACAGAGAAGATCTTTGACAACGTCAATTTGGATTTCATGTTAAAACAATTAGAAATCATGGAAGCAGGAAAGGACTTTGTGGAGGCAATAAGGACTATCTATAGACAACAGAAAGCGAAGATCAGAATAAATGGTGAACTTACACAGGATATTAAAATACAAAAAGGAACAAGACAAGGATGCCCATTGTCTCCTTTACTGTTTGTACTATTTATTGAAACATTATTACAACAAATTAGACAGAACACAGATATAAAAGGACTCAAAATAAGAGGGGAAGAATATAAAATACAGGCGTTTGCGGATGACATGGTCTTTATTCTAGAGGATCCGATAAATTCAATGAGAACATTAACACAAATTTTGACCAAAAATATGAAGAAAGATAGGGACGTGGTGGCGCTGCGGGTTAAACCGCAGAAGCCGCTGTGCTGTAAGGTCTATAGATCTGCAGCTGTAAGATCGAATCCACGCGACAGAGTGAGCGCCCGTCGCTTGTCCCAGCTCCCGCCAACCTAGCGGTTCGAAAGCATGCAAATGCAAGTAGATAAATAGGGACCACCTCGGTGGGAAGGTAACAGCGTTCCGTGTCTAAGTCGCACTGGCCGTGTGACCACGGAAGATTGTCTTCGGACAAACGCTGGCTCTGTGGCTTGGAAACGGGGATGAGCACCGCCCCCTAGAGTCGAACACGACTGGACAAATTGTCAAGGGGAACCTTTACCTTTACCTACGAAGAAAGAAGAGATCCAAAATTTAGTAGAAATGACAGGTTTTAAAGAGGGGAAAAAAGTGAAATACCTAGGAATTCAGATTACAAAAAAACACAAGTACTTTGATAAAAGTCAACTACATCAAACTAATTGGTATGATTGAAAAAGATCTGGAAAAATAGTCAAAATTTCAATTATCATTTATGGGGAGGATTGCAGCTGTGAAGATGAATGTTTACCTAAAATGACATTTCTTTTTCAGACAATACCAGTCCTTACAAAACAATTAATACTTCAAGAACTTACAAAATAATAATAATAATAATAATAATAATAATAATAATAATAATAATAATAATAATAATAATAATAATAATAATAATAATAATAATAATAATAATGAAGTTTGGGAAAGGGAAAAAACCTAGAATAAAAATCAAAGCACTTCAAGACGCAGAACAAAGAACAGGCTTTGGGCTTCTAGATTGGTTTTATATATTAAAGCCTGTGCTCTAGTTTGGATAAAGAAATGGATAGTTTTAGAAAATGACAGAATACTAAAACTAGAAGAACATGATTTAAACCTAGGATGGCATGCCTTCCTATGGTATCAAAAAGCAAAGGACAATAAACAATTTAAGAATCATCTGATAAGGAAAGCTTTGAACTGGGTATGGACCAAGATCGGGGAAGAAAATTACCAAAAAATTCCTGAATGGGTCTCACCAATAGGAGTCTTCACACAACCAACATTAATGGAAAAGAAGAAACTCTTGAGATATAGAGATTTGTTAAAAGATTATTTAAGTATGAAATGAAGGAAAGAATTAGAAGAACAAGGTATAATATTTGATTGGTGGACAAAAACACAAATCGATTCAAGATATACAAGAGATAAAGCAGTAGGCTTCTGTAAGGAACAGACACCGCTGGATAAGATGCTTGTGAATGTAAAGGAAAAGCTGATCAAAATGTTGTATAATTATCCACTAGAATTAAAAATGCAAGATGAAATCATTAAAGAATGTATGATAAAATGGGCCCAAAATATGGGCCACAATATTATCTTGAAGTCATGGTCACAAATATGGGAAGACAATATTAAGTTAACAAAAGCAGTTAATTATAAAGGAAAAAAAAAGATGTTCTATAGATGGTATATGACACCTGAAAAATTATCGAAAATATATCGAAGTAACTCTAACAAATGTTGGAAATGCAAATTAAAAGAAGGTAATTTTTATCCTATGTGGTGGACTTGTAGGGAAGCTAAGAGCTTGTGGAAACTAGTCCATGAGATTTTCTTAAAAATGTTATCCTCTATAATTCCATATGAACCTGAACTGTTTTTGTTGAATATAATACCAGATTCGATAGAAAAAGAAAAAAGATGTTAACTGTAAGTACAGCAGCAAGAATTTTATATGCCAAATACTGGGGGAAAAGAGGAGACTCCAACAATCCAGGAGTTAATAGAATTTTTTTTCCCGAAGCTGCAGAGATGGAGTATTAAAAGACAAAGAAATTGTTGAGGCTAGACAAAAATGGGAACCCTTGTATAATTGGATGAGAGATGAGAACATGAATGGGTTAAAATTATAAGAAAGAAAGCCTCTTTCTTACAGAGAAGCTGAGGGAGGAAGTGAGGTATGTTTTGGGTAGATATTTTCTTTGGTGTGATGTTTTTTCAGGCTGACCTTTGCTCCTTCTAACCGCATGGGCTGAGGGGGCGGGGTTTCAGCTTTTAAAAGCAGGTTGCAGAAGCGCGCGCCTAATGGCGCGCGAAATTCTTTAATTCTATTTTTGACCCTAATTTGGTAAATAAGAAAGCCAATTAGCATTACATACACCTGGGGGTAGGAATCTTTTAAGGGTCAGATCATACTTCCGCACTATTAGAGAGCAGGCCGGGTAGGTGGGGCTCATCAGCCCTGGAAGGCAGCCCATCTAGGAGAAGGAAAACTCTGATCTCAAACCTCCACTGCCTTGTGGCTATATCCACTGATGGAAAAGGCTTCAGGAGTTAACCTCGAGGCAAAATCCGGAGCCGGAGTCCCGGAGGCAGTTCGTGTCGTTCTGGCAACTCCTGCGACGTCGCTGGAACCAGTTGTATTGGCTCTTGCCTTTCCACTGGACTATCTCAGTGACGTGGAGAGGGGGGATTTGCTGCTTGGGTAACAGCCTATCCTCCATATTATTTTACCCAGGCTTCGTGCTCTGGAGAGGACACTCCAGCTTCGCATACAGCGTCGAAACAACACGGGAAGTAGCAGTTACCGGTTATAAGTCTTTGCTCAATTGGCGTAGAGCATGACGCCAGGGGCTACTTCTGACGGTGGGAGAGGCCATTGCACCTCACTAGGTAGAAACCGCCCGCCTTAAGCTGGGCAGCCCCCAGCCAGTAAGGTGCTACCTCGCCACGGTCTGTTAACCTCACGGGGTGCGTGGGGTTTAGGGTGAAAGCCGACAAGCAGATCGATAACCCTGCACCATGCAACAATCATAAGAAAACTTCTGCTCTAAAGCTGGGCACCTGGAATGTACGGACAATGACCCCTGGCTTTTCTGACCACGGCTTTTCTGACGACCTGCAGGAAATAGACGATGTGCACAAGACAGCTGTCATCGACATGGAACTGAGTAGACTGCAGATGGACATTGTTGCCCTGCAAGAGACAAGATTGCCAGACTCGGGATCTGTCAAAGAAAAAAACTTCTCATTCTTCTGGCAGGGAAAACCATTGAATGAGACCAGGGAATATGGTGTTGGCTTTGCAGTCAGAAATACTCTTTTGAGATCCATTGTTCCACCTACTGTGGGGAGTGAAAGAATCCTGTCTCTGCAGCTCCACTCATCAGCGGGACCGGTCACCCTCATTAGTGCATATGCACCAACACTGTCATCCACTACAGAAGTGAAAGACAAATTCTACAACGATCTGGCAGCTACTATCAGTCCCTGAAAGAGAGGCACTGTTCATTCTCGGAGACTTTAACGCTAGAGTTGGCGCTGATCACAATTCCTGGCCCACTTGTCTAGGCTGTTTTGGCATTGGAAAGATGAACGAAAATGGCCAACGCTTGCTGGAGTTTTGCTGTTATTATGGTCTTTGCGTCAGCAACACATTCTTTAATACAAAGCCTCAACACAGTGTTTCCTGGAGACATCCAAGATCGAAGCATTGGCATCAGCTCGATTTGATCCTCACTAGACGTTCTAGCCTTCCTAGTATTACGATCACACGCAGCTACCAGAGTGCTGATTGCGATACTGATCATTCCCTGGTGTGTAGTAGAGTAAAACTGCGAACAAAGAGATTATATCACACGAAAAAGGAAGGAAGACCACGTATTGACATCAGCAAGACTCGCGATCAAAGAAAAGTTGAGGAATTTGCCCAAGCGCTTCAGGAAACCCTTCCAGCCCCGGCTGATGCAAATGCACCTGAACGATGGGAACATTTCAAGAACGCTGTGTATAACACCGCCTTGTTCACATTTGGCAAGAAGACCAAAAAGACGGCAGACTGGTTCGAAGCCCATTCGGAGGAGCTGATGCCAGCCATAGAGGATAAGAGGAGAGCTCTAGCAGCATACAAAGCCTGTCCTAGCGAGTACAACTTGCAAGCTCTTCGAGCTGCTCGTAGCCAAGTCCAACAGGCTGCCAGGAGATGTTCCAACGATTATTGGCTTCAGCTCTGCTCTCAGATACAGATAGCAGCCAACACAGGTAACATCAAAGGAATGTATGACGGTATCAGGCAGGCTTTAGGTCCAATACAGAAGAAATCTGCTCCCTTGAAGTCTGCTACAGGCGTGATCATCCAGGACCGAGCACAGCAGATGGAACGCTGGGTGCAGCACTACTCTGAGCTATATTCCAGAGAGAATGTAGTAACCGAAGAAGCATTAAATAACATTGAGTGCCTGCCTGTCTTGGAAGAGTTGGACAGCGAACCAACCTTAGCAGAAATAAAAACGGCCTTGGATTCCCTCGCCTCCGGCAAGGCACCTGGAAAGGATAACATCCCTGTTGAAGTGCTGAAGTGCTGTAAAGAGACCATCACTACCGAGCTGTATGAAATCTTTTGTCTTTGCTGGAGGGAAGGTGGAGTACCACAGGACATGAAGGATGCAAACATCATCACATTGTACAAGAACAAAGGAGACAGGGGCGACTGCAATAACTACCGTGGCATCTCTCTTCTCAGCATTGTAGGGAAGCTGCTTGCCCGTGTTGTGCTGAAGAGGCTCCAGGTGCTCGCAGACAGAGTCTATCCAGAATCACAGTGTGGATTTCGAGCTAATAGATCCACCACTGACATGGTATTCTCCCTCAGATAGTTGCAGGAGAAATGCAGGGAACAACAACAGCCACTCTTTGTCGCCTTCATAGATCTCACAAAGGCCTTTGATTTGGTTAGCAGGGATGGCCTTTTTAAAATACTTCCCAAGATTGGATGTCCACCTCGACTCCTTAATATCATCAGGTCCTTCCATGAGGGAATGAAGGGCACTGTAGTTTTTGATGGTTCAACATCAGATCCCTTTGACATCCGAAGCGGAGTGAAACAGGGCTGTGTCCTCGCACCAACCCTTTTTGGGATCTTTTTTGCTGTCATGCTGAAGCACGCCTTTGGAACTGCAACAGAAGGTGTCTATCTCCGGACTAGATCAGACGGAAAGCTCTTTAATCTCTCTAGATTGAGAGCGAAGACCAAAGTCCAGATGAAATGCATGCGGGACTTCCTCTTCGCCGATGATGCAGCCGTTGTTGCCCACTCTGCTCAAGACCTCCAACAACTCATGAATCATTTTAGCAAGGCCTGCCAAGACTTTGGACTAACAATCAGCCTGAAGAAAACACAAGTCATGGGCCAGGGCGTGGACTCGCCTCCCTCTATTACCATTTCCACACAGGAATTGGAGGTTGTTCATGACTTTGTGTACCTTGGCTCAACGATCTCTGACACTCTCTCTCTAGATGTCGAGCTGGATAAACGCATTGGCAAAGCAGCTACCATGTTCTCTAGACTCACAAAGAGAGTATGGCTCAATAAGAAGCTGACGACATATACCAAGATCCAGGTCTATAGAGCCTGTGTCCTGAGCACACTCCTGTACTGCAGTGAGTCCTGGACCCTTTGTGCACGGCAGGAGAGGAAGCTGAACACCTTCCATATGCGTTGCCTCCGACGCATTTTTGGTATCACCTGGCAGGACAAAGTTCCAAACAGAGTAGTCCTAGAATGAGCTGGAATTTTTAGCATGTATACATTACTGAAACAGCGACGTCTACGTTGGCTTGGGCATGTCGTGAGAATGGCTGATGGTCGGATTCCAAAAGATCTCCTGTATGGAGAATTAGTGGAGGGAAATCGCCCCAGAGGGAGACCACAGCTGCAATACAAGGACATCTGCAAGCGGGATCTGAAGGCCTTAGGAATGGACCTCAACAGATGGGAAACCCTGACATCGGAGCGTTCAGCCTGGAGGCAGGCATTGCATCACGGCCTCTCCCAATTTGAAGAGACCCTTGTCCAGCAGACCGAGGCAAAGAGGCAGTCACGGAAGCAGCAAAATCAGGGAGCTGGACAGGGGACAGATTGTATTTGTCTTCAGTGTGGAAGGAATTGTCACTCTCGAATTGGCCTTCTCAGCCACACTAGACGCTGTTCCAAGTCCTCCATACAGAGCACGTTACCATAGTCTTTCGAGACTGAAGGATGCCTAATACTATAAGAAAGAAGATATAAGATATAAATGTAGATTTTAAAGGCTTAGAAAAAAATTGGCAAGATTAGTGAGGTAAGCTTAGTAAGTAAACATATCGGCAAAAGTAAAAATGATATATATTGTTCTCTGCCACATTCTGTATTTTTTATTTACCCCAGTACCCAGTTCCAAATCCCCTTCCCTATGATCTTTCCTTACCAAATGGAAAATGAATTAAATTAAAAAAAAAGATTGCTATAAGTCACTTCTGACTTGATTGCTCAAAGCACACACATCTATTTTTTATGATGAATTACTGTATATGTCTAGGATACAGGAGCTTGTGTTTCTTAATAATCAACCCTATTTCTTTTCATTTTCCTATCCGACGAAGTACCTCTTCTTTCTTTCATCTACGTCCATCAGATGTAAAGTATTCTTCTTTGTGTACACATTTCAGAATCATTTATTCTATTGAGCATCTCCTTCTTAGCAGTCCAAACCTAAAGCTTCCCATCAACAGTCAGTACCAACAGCTAGGTTCACCAGGCAGGTACACAGATCACTTAGGCACAGTATTCCCATGGTGGAAACAGCACATCTTACCATCCTGGGAAGACTGTGACTTAGTGATCTGTATACCTGCCTAGTCAACTTACCTGTAGAGATATAAACTGTTGATGGGAAGCTCTAAGATTACTGCTCCTCCCCTCTTTCAGGATTCTCTTCCTTTAGACCAATCTCAGAGTGGATGAATTTTGAGTGTGCACTTTACAGGAGTTATCAAGGGTGCGGAACCTCTTCGGGGGCCAGGATTCAGCTCTTTGGACTGGTTCTGTAAAGTTCAGGCTAACATCCAGACTGGATTTCTAGCACCTCTGAAATTGGAGTTGTCAAGTGTCGCTGCTGGAAGACCATCCCTCTGGGAGTCCTTCAGGGAACTGCTTGTGAAGTAAGTTATACACCTACGCTACCTCTTCTGCGTAGCATTCACCATTCCCTCTCTTCAAGCTGCTAATCTAGCATCTAGTACTGGAGATCAGCTAAGGAAGAAAGGATTTAGAGAACACGCTGTTGGGTGATAACTCCTCCTCCGTCTCTTCTTTTTCTGTTAAAAGCTGACCACATTGTCCAACCTAAGCACATTCCCACAACATCCTGTATCTGTATATTGAGGGCAGAACCAAGTTTAGATAAATAATTTAATTACTGGCACCTCTAGGGTTCAATCCGGATGAGTGGCCCTTAGCCAGTGTTACAGAGAAGCCAGCACTTGTGTCAAAGTACAACATCAACTTTTGATAACAGGGAAGAGGATGTTAGATGCCCCTTTCCCTTCTAAGCTTAGCTGCAATCGTCACAGTATTATAGAGGTGTCGGGAGAGGTGGGTTTTTGATGCAGTACTATATTGTTGTAACTTGCAAGGCAGTTGTAATGCGAAGTGTTTTGAGATGGCTTGGTCTTGAATGGGCAATTAAGACTTATTAAGTTTACAAAATATCTGCTCCTAGTGGAAAGAAAAACAGCTAGAGTTAGTTTGGTGATATGGATCAACATGTTGGGCTGTATTTTTAGATCCTTCTTATGATGTGGCTGGCTATGGAGATCCACACTAATAGGTCTAGCATAGCTGTTGGACGAGGAAGGAACAATATACCTAAGAGTGCTAATAGCAAAAACTAGTTTTTAAAACAAGGGCCAGCCTTAGCATTAGACTTAGGTTGCAATGACAGTCAAATACTGTAGGATTTGCTGCAGGTATGAAATGGATGAATTCACATTTTTTTTTACTGATCACACAATGCAAAGACCAGTTCAAATCAGTCCAGTCCTTTTTGGCTCCCTACAAAGCCGCTGGGGGCTTCTACTTTTTTCAAGCCACATGACTTTTCTACATGTGATCAGTTGTTTCGTTCTCCAAAAACACAAGGGGGGTGATTGCGGGTGGCAATCTGGTGACATAATAAGCTGGGGGTGATATTTTGGACATCAGGAATACCTACCCCAAAATCTTTGTTGTTAGTTGCCCCAAAGTATTTATTTTTATTTTTAATAAAACTACTAAGTTTAGTGCTAGATCACTTTAACACTATATTGATATATTAATTCAGCACTAGATCACCTCCACATGGATTTAAAAAAAAGATAAAAACTGATATGTAATAGAAATGACTCTGACAAACTACAGCAGACTACTATGTTTCTGTGATTGTGTGTGTGTATTTGAAATTTGGAAAACTCATTTTTCTCTAGTAATGTGCAACACTTTAAACAGCACATTGGCTTTACAATGAACCATAAAAGGAGATCTAGGGATTTACAGAGGGCAGGATCAAAGGGAGGGGAGCTGTAGCGTGAATCAAGCTCCCCCCCCCCCCCCCATGCAGATGGCAGAGGCTGAGGCTGAAAGAAGTGTCATGGCCTAAGGCTACCTAGTGATGGGTTCATGCCAAATTTGAATGGAGGAGTTCCTGATCTGAAAGCTCTCAAGAGACAGAAGAACCAGCTGATCATCTTAATAATCTTAGAACGGCAGAGGTGGAAGGGAGACTATGGATCAGTGAGTTCAGCTCCTATCAAGAAGGCACAGGCTGCAGTCACACCAGCGAAATGTACCTCTGTTTTCTCACATTGCTTGCTTCCAGATCATTCATGCATTGCAGTCGCGTGACATATATCCTGTGATGTGCGTTCTGACGTGCTTTTAAAATACTGTGACATTTAACATAATTAGGTGCGGCATAGCTACACCTCTGTAGCGGGACAAATACCTTCCACTTTATTTGCTAATCTCTGCTTCCCCCATCTTTTTTTTTTAATTTGACGGTTACATTGATTTGTCAACAATACCTTTTCTGAGGTGTTTGTGCCTCTTGCGGTGCTGCGTCCCCCTCAATTGGGAGGGGGGGGACCAAAGCCCATTGCAGTGTCAGTCCAATGCCTTTAGAGGGAGTGATGTTCCATGGCCTTATTGTCTGGCATGCCTGGAGGACTAGAATATGCACCCTGACCCCTCTACATTCTACTTCCACCATCATCTCTTCTTCTCATTTTCCTTTGCAATCCTCTGATATTCCACATTCCATACTTCATCCCCATCCCCAATATATTTATCACATGCAGTGGCCTCTGCGAAAATGACAAGTCGCAATGTGTCGAATTGTCACTACACCAAAAACGGAACCAAGTGATTGTTCATGTCATGCACTCCAGATACCAATTTCTCTGTTTGCTCTAATTGCTCTGTTGCTTGGGTGGGCTTCCTCCTTCAATGAATACGTTTGCCATTGTTTGGAAGCACTACTCCTTGCAGAGAACACTACAGTCACTTTTTAGTGAATTCAACCTTTTCTCACCCATCTCTCTCTCTCTCTCTCTCTCTCTCTCTTTTTTTTTTTTTTTTTTTTTTTTTTTTTTTTTTTTTTGTGGTCTGGGTGCTTCCCTCTCTTTTGGGGGTGCTACTCTTTCCACCAAAGATGAGGTGCGCAGCTTGGGCATACTGTTGGACCTGGCGCTGTCAATGGAATCTCAGATAGTGTCTGTGGTCCATTCCGCATATTTCCATCGAAGGAGGATTGCCCAGTTGCATCCCTACTTTGACACTTGGTCCCTCACCATGCTGGTTCATGCACTGGTAGTCTCGAGATTAGACTATTGTAATGCTCTCTACGTGGGGCTGCCCTTGGGGCTGTTATGGAGACTTCAGCAGGTCCAGAGCTCGGCGACCAGATTGTTGAGTGGAGTAAAGAGACACCAACATATTTCCCCCACCCTGGCTGCCCTGCACTGGTTACCTGTCCACTTCCATGCCGGCTTCAAGGTGATGGTTAATCTATAAGGCCCTAAACGGTTTAGGACAGGGGTGGGCAATTAATTTCTATAGGGGGACACATGAAAAATCTGAACTGTGTTCGGGGGCCGAACCAACTTTACTTAAAAATAAAATGAAACAGTGATGTTATGATTGTTTCTATTTTAAACTTGTTAATCTTCACAAATACTAAAGAGGTTTTTTGCGGTATGTTAAAGATAAGCAGCTGATCAACTTTAGACAAAAAGCTATAAATGGTTTTGATGTCCGGCGGGCCGGACAGGAGCGGCTCGCGGGCCGTATGTGGCCTTCGGGCCGCACTTTGCCCAGGTCTGGTTTAGGACCTCAATATCTGGCAGAACATCTCCTTCCAATTAGATTTGTCCATCCTGTAAGATCTTCTCAGGCTGGGCGATTGAGAGTCCTGACCCAAAGACAGGCCGAAAAAAGGATGACCAGAAACCGGGCCTTTTTGGCAGTCGCTCCGCAACTTTGAAACAGCCTCCCGCCTGAAATTCACCAGCTGCCTTCACTGGGAACCTTCAAAAGATTGTTTAAAACGTGGTTATTTAGACATGCCTTCCTGGATTTTAAAACATCCTGATACAATAGTGTTTTTAATAACTAACAGCCAACTCTTTGCCATACTTTTATTATGTTATTTCTTAACGTATTTTGTTTTCATTGCTCTTAGACTTTGTTTGGTTGTTATTAATTATTTCTGTTTTTTATGTTATTGCTTTTATTACTGCTTTAGTAAACCGCCCAGAATGGCCTTGGTAGCCAGATGGGTGGTATAAAAATCAAACAAACAAACAAACAAACAAACAAATAAATAAATAAATAAATAACTTCCTTCATTCCCCTTTTGAGATTTACTGCATCTTCAAAAAAAACCCAACCTTCCCTCTTCTCTCCCTCTCCGCCCCACCCCCTTTCATCTCTGCTCAGACCTGGTGTGTTTTCTGTCTTCCTGATGTGTTTTTACAGCAGGACTGTAAAACAAACATAGGTCTAATTACTGCATGTAATGTAATGTAATGTAATGAACATTTAGAATGTAAAACTGATATTTCATATACATTTAATTCTATTCCATTCTGTCTCTTAATGTCTGATGAAGTGGATGTGTTCACGAAAGCTTACATTAAAATATAATGGTTAGTCTTTAGGGTGCCATGTGTTTTTGTCTTGTTTTGTTTTGTTTCTTTGGATTTTGCCTGATATGTTCAAAATGAGTAGCTTATAGGTATAATCATCAGTACAATTTGAAAACAAAAACAAACAAAAAAAACCCCAACCCTGCTTGTATTACACATTAAATGCCACTGTGTCTTAAAAACTGAGGGAAAGATGGATTGTTGCCACGAACCTTGTCTTCAGAAATGTACTCTTCTACTAGCAGCAGTGAATTAGAGTCTTTGTTCTGCCTCCCATGCTTTTCCCTCCACATAAAGGTCAAGATTTGTTTATGTGTCCTGCAATTATCCAATTCACAGTGAGGCATCACAGTTGGGTATGGTAAAGTATATTGTCATTAACAGAGATTCACTGTACAGATAGCAAGAGGTGTTTTAAGACGGGAACTGGCAGGCTGTATTCTGCAAGGCATGCTAATTATTATGGGGGTGGGAGAATGGGCCAGCCTCACAATACCTGTGTTTTCCAAACAAGGAAAAAGAAGAAATGCTGAACCTAAGCAGACTAGGTATCCTTATCAATTTGAGGAGGAGGTGTCACTTAAATGTCAGCCCAATTAATTGTTTAATCAGCATTGGGCTGTTTCTATTTGGAGAACCAAGGAATACAATGGGGAGGCAAGAATGGTCTAAATAAAGCTTTAAGCACTCCACATATTAGTTAAGGGAATTTGCTTTTACTTAAAATCATGCTGCAATGGGGGGGGGGGGCACTTTGGGCCAAGGTATATAAATGAAAGCCCAAAGCCAGCCCAGCCTCCTACCCAGAGACCCAGGTTCTTCTGCTTTTCAACGTGCCATCATGGAAAATGGCTTCAGGTCATCATGGTGTTTATTGGCCCAAGAACAAGCTGGAGTTGTTGTTGTCTGAAATACAGAGCGTCCCCGATCTTAGACTGCATATGTCTTCCACCCCACTTGTGGAATGTCTTCCACCCCACTTCCACCCCACTTCCACCCTAGACTCTAGAGCAGCGATGGCGAACCTATGGCATGTGTGCCACAGCTGGCACGCAGAGCCCTCTCTGTGGGCATGCAAGCCATAAGTCTTCATCGGGAAATACTTACCTGTCCCCCGATCCCGGATTTCAGGAAGAATTCTTGGGAAGGGAGGGAGAGCCAAGACGGCAATGGCCACCGCCAACACCACAAACACACACAAACACACACACACACACACACACACACACACACACACACACACACCTGCCCGGACACCAGGCATGGAAACACCCAGCTCCTGCCACCTGTACCTTTAAGGATTGCAGCCAGAGGTGGAACAGGGAGTATCACGGGCAGGCGCTGGAAGTTGTGCGGCTGGAGGAGTGGGACTCTTCGGGACGGAGGTGGTTGGTTTCGTATTGCAGTTTGGGCACTCGGGCTCAAAAAGGTTCGTCATCACTGCTCTAGAGCAACAATGGCAAGGCTCTCAAGGCGGATGGGCAGTGCAGGCTATCCAAGAACCATGGAAGAGATGCATTCAAAGTGGAAGACACTTAGACAGGGTTTCAACAGAGCAGTGGTCATATGGGGGAGGCAACCCCCAGCCTGGCAAAAGGCCACTGCGCTTTGACACACTGCACCAGCTTGACAGATGCCAGACAACCAGCAGCATGTCTACCCTGCTGGTGAGTTAAGAGAAGGCAGTTGATGGCTAATTTGAACAGTTAGCAAAATGGGAATCTGAGAAATCATAGAATAATGAAGTTGGAAGGGGCCTATAAGGCCATCGAGCCCAACCCCCTGCTCAATGCAGGAATACGTACAACTCAAAGGATATCTGCCAGGTGGTTGCCTAAATTTCTCTTGAATGCCTCCAGTATTGCAGCAGTCGCCACCTCCTGAGGTAATTGGTTTCACTGTCTTACCGCTCTAACATTTAGGAGGTTTTTCCTGATATTCAACCAAAATCTGGCTTCCTGTAACTTGAGTCGGCAGTTGCATGTTCTGCACTTTGGGATGATCAAGAACTGATCCTGCCCCTCCTCTGTATGACAGCTTTTCATGTGTTTGAAAAGTGTTATCATATCACCTCTCTGTCTTCTTTTCTCAAGGCTAAACATGCACAGTTCTTTCAGGTTTTCCTCAGAGGGCTTGGTTTCCAGACCCCTGATTATTCTTGTTGCCCTCCTCTGAACTTGTTCTGATTTGTCTGCATCCTTCTTGAAGTGCTGAGTCCAGAACTGGACACAATGCTCAAGATGAGGCCTAACCAGTACCGAAGAGAGGGGAACTAGTACCTCACAAGATTTGGAGGGTTCATTAAAATTGGCTTTTTAAAAATCCATCATATGTGTGTGACTACACTCTGCTTTGGTTTCCTTTGAAATCAAGAATTCTAGAAGGACATGGTCACTCTTGCCCAAAGTTCCCCTTACTGCCACTTCATCCACCGAGGCATCTCTATTGGTTAGAATCAAGTCAAGCTTAGCTAGTCCTCTAGTTTTTTTCTCCAGTTTTTGTAGGAGAAAATTATCAGCCACACAAGCCAGGAATTTCTTGGAAGGGTCATACTTGGCAGAATTTGCCAACCAACAGATATAAGGATAACTGAAATCTCCCATCACTACTACATCGTGTCCCTTTGAAATCCTTGCAATTTGTTTTTCAAAAGTTTCATCCGCATCTTCTCCTTGATTGGGTGGGTGGTAGTAAACTCCAACTACCATGTTCCTTTTGTTTTTCGCCCCAACTACATTGATCCAGAATGCTCTCAATGGGACAGTCAATCTCCTCTTCCTGTATTTCTGTGCAGGAATGTGTATTTTTGACATATACTGCAACTCCATCTCCCTTTCTATTATTTGAGTTCTTTTTGAACAATTTATATCCTTCAATTGCTGTATTCCAGTCATGGGAGTCATCCCACCAAGTTTCAGTTATCCCTATCAAGTCATATTTACCCTCCTGAGCTAAGATTTCCAGTTCTTCTTGTTTGTTTCCCATATTCCTGACATTAGAACTGTTTGGTCCATTTCTCTTATTGTGCATAAGGCTTCATCTATCTTTACTTCTGTGCTTGTGTCTCCCTTCCCCTTCCAGTTTAGTTTTAAGCCCTCCTGATGAAGTTCTTCATGCTGTGGCCAAAAACATTCTTGCCAAGCCTTGTGAGGTGCAAGCCATCTCTTGCTAGTAGTCCATCTTCTAGGACGTTTAGCCCATGGTCCCAAAAAACAAATCCCTCATATCGACACCACCTTCATAGCCAGTCCTTCACCCGGAGTGTTTTCCTTTCCCTCTTCCAAGTACTGGTAGGATGGATGAAAACAATATCTGGGCCCCAAAGTCCTTGAGTTTCTTTCCCAGAGCTTCAAAGTCTGATGGGATCTCTTCAAAGTTGCTCTTGGCTGTGTCGTTTCTTCCCACATGGATGAGAAGTGTAAGTATCCGTGGGTCCAGGGAGACTGCAGACCTGGCGGGTCCATGGATTTTCCCACCATACTTCCGTTTCCATCCCACACAGTAGGGAGTCTCCTATTACAACTACTCTTCTCTTTCTCTTTTTGTAGGGTGCGGGTTCAGTCTCTCTGCTTGGCTGAGTTTCAGTCCCTTTCATGGACTCCTGCAAGGCCTCCTCTTTGACTTTGTCTGCTTGCTATCTGCCAGATTCCTCATCAAGAACCTGAAAGTGGTTTCACAATTCCACCAGTGAAGACAGTCTTCTCCTTCTTTTGTTCCTAACTGTGACTCTTTTCCATGGTTCTTCCTCTACTGTGTTTGCTCTCTCCTCAACATTGTCCTCCTCTGCCTTCCCTTGTTGCTCTTCCACCTCCAATGCCTCCACTGTCTGCAGCTGCTGCTCAAGAGTTCTGTCAATGTATACTTCGTCTTCCCTTATACCCTTAAGTGTGGCTACTCGCTGCTCCAGTTCTCTCACTTTTTCTTCTAACAGTGCCACCAATTTACACTTGTTGCATGTGTACACTGTGTTACACTCAGGCACAAAGACATTGCACAAATTTTGCAGGTCACCACAACTGAAGTGTCTCTTCCCTCCATAATCCCTGTTACCTTTTTGCTTTGATCTGTTTGTCTATGAATACCCTTTCCTTTATTTTGTTAGCCTGAACATAGCTGGGAAAGTCCACTAATATATAACTCTCTGCCTTTGTCTCCTTGGTCTCCCCCTTTCTTTTGTCCCTTCCTCCAGTAGACCTTTACTTCCTACCTTCCCTTTCTATCTCTCCCCCATCAAACTCCTGTTAGCTGTCCCTGGTCATGAGCTCCCTGGGTCTGCCTCAGCTTTATCCCTCAACTGTGCTCTGGGGCCATGCCATGCAAAAACCTTGCAGCTTTTTCTAGGCTATCGTACCGCGTGATGCATGCTGGCTTCCCATGCACCTCTAACCACGTCCAGTCCAAATTCAAAATCCTTCGCAGGCATTTCACAAATTCATGATAGTATTGGGGGACACTCTCCCCCCCCCCCCCAAGAACACCAGCCTTCCTTCTTCAATCAGCTACTTGAAATGTGAGTCCTGGGTGGAAGACCTGATCCAGAAGTAGTGTTTCCCATCCGATCAGTTTGTAGTGTATTAGTATAAATAGAATACGACCATGGTGTCAGCAGTACTGAATTCCTACTGCTTGATTTAGTAATTGTGTCCGGTGTTCCCCTCCATCCATGTAATACTGCAGGAATGGGGCCACTGAGGGATAGACAGTGTTCAAGGTAACAAAGGGCCTCCGAACCAGTGCAGGAGGCAGCTGAAGAGCAAGCAGAGCTATCCTCTGGTGCAGGTGAATATCTGTTAATGGATGCCTAATAGTACTGGCTAGCAGGCAAACGATCTGTAATGTAGAACTACCTACAGTCTTTACTTTACATCCATAAGGACTAGTCAGGACACCCAAGGGCCAGATGCGGCTAAAGGCGCCCCTCGTTCCGGCCCAGTCGGGAGAAGCGTGCAACAGGGTGACCTCCTTGAGGACGTCCTCAGCACTCTACGGGAGGTTTCCGAAAGAGGTGTGGTTATGTTCCAAAAAAGGAGGAGGGATTCCTGGCGGCATTCCTGCCCTGCCACTGACATGCAGTACAGTTTCAACAGGATGCAAAACAGTCCACTTCACCCATGTTTATTGTCATTTTTCTGGACAGCTGCAGATCTCAAAAGGAGAATGCTAGAGCTGGAGGACCATTTGGAACGCCGGCTTCCATCAGAAAAGGGAAACGAGGGTGCTGACATTGGGGGAAGGGACTGAAAAGCAATGTTTTGTTCCGGGGGGGGGGGGGGTTAGGTTGTTTGGTCAAAGTAACAAGTACTGCTGTGCCTTATGTAAATAATTTTTAAAAAATTCTTACAATAATTTATTTTATTTATATGTTGGTAGGCCAATTACTTGCATTTAGTACTTTGTGTAACAGCAGTTACTATGCAGTGAACATAATTAATTAGCAGCAGTGTTCTCCACTAGGAACGAAGTAGATTTGTTTATGAAGAATATAATTATTCTTGTGTAATGGTCATGGCATGCACAGGTGCTATGACTTCATGTAAGTGGCATGTGGACCTTATTTATACAAAGAAGAAGCATATTTATCAACCATTGATTACAGATTAACTGGCTTTATGGGACTGATTTAGGGATTTACAATAGCAATGTAACAGTGAGTTGGTGTACCAATAACCAGGTTTCCATAACAGTCTCAAATTAGACATTTCCTTTGTGGTAAACATTTCAAGCCATAAACTGAACCAGTAGCAGTATTCCCAGTTTTTAAATAGGTGGTAATATTACAGTGGGAAAATATTTCAGTTTTTTACCCATAAGAACTACTGCGCTGCTCCACATTGGCAGCTGGAAAACTTATTTTCACAGCACTGAACTTTGCTTCCCAGTGGAGAACAGTTGTCTACTGCTCCATGTAATTAATCAAATTTAAGGCACCAGGTAATTTGTAGCTTTTCACCACGCCAACATTCTGTTGTATCAGCAAGCAGCAAAAGATTAGTCTTTGCACTCCACAATGCCTGCATTAGAACATGGCCTACCCCTTTCTTTAAAATATCTGGCATGGTCCCTTCACCAAGCTGCACGCCATGACCTGTGTCTGTGGGCAAAGGGGGTGTTGGTAAAATCAGAAATGACGTTAAACTGCATCATAATGTTGTAATGCATTTCCAATAGAAGATACAGATGTTTAGCTGGTGGGCTCTTTTCTCATCAGTTGGTGTTGCAGCTTCACTAGGAGGTTTACCAAAAGTATACCTCAATAGTGGTCTGGCTCATTAGCACCACCGGGTGGATGCATGCAGTGGGAGGTAGGCTGGGCAAATCCCCTTGACTATTCATAAGCTCATAATGAAGCGCAGTGGCGGATGACATAAGGTTACCAACACATTGACACTCCTCCCACCAAAATTATATATATTTTTAAGGTATAGGCACCCTAACGGCATTGGATGGGGGCAGGGGGGTAGGGAAGACCACACGGCGGAGAGCACAAAAATGTATCGGATCAGTCATGCACACATGATGGCACTGCAAAATTAATGCATGATGAAACATAGAACAAAAACAGGAGAAGCCTCCCTGCAGGCTGGATTGGTTGCGAAGATAGCACAGGGGCAGAGCAAAAGATTCAGTACTGGCCTTGCATCATCTGAACACAAAAAACAAACTCAAAATGCATGAGGAATTACTGGGAAACATTTCAAATGTGTGACGGTGCCCACAGTGGGGAATCACACGTCCAAACTCTGGCTCTGTGGCCAGATACCTAAACCACTGAGCTGTCCAGGGATGAACACAAGAGACCAACAATATGAGAATGATTTCATGCAGATGCCACATAAGAAGTGAGTGAACAAAGAAGTATAATTTGAAAATTAAAATTTAGTAAAGAAGAACCCCAATTAATTGGCAGTCAGTTGAGCTAGACAACAGCTTAGATCAGCTTAGCATGTATTTAGAAACAGTGTTCTCTCAAGAGGTAAAGCTGTCTTTTAGTCACAGTGCACGCTTCTCTTCACCTCCTTCTCTTATATTTAGACATTCTTTCATCTGTGATGGTAAAAAGGAGCTTATTTTGTAAGTCAGATTGCTACAGCAGACATCTGTGAGGAAATCTTATTGTTGAAGGGAGCCTGTGTTAACTGCAAAAAATATTTCCTTTAATATATAATTTGACCTTATGAATATTGCATCTTATTCACAGGAATTTAAGAATGTCTCTCAGAACTGAAACAGGATGGTTCGCTATATATTCATGTTACAGAGATATAAAACTGATAAATTCAGGGGGGAAATAGATAGGTAAATCAAGGGTGTGTATGTTTTAATAGATGTGATTAGTATTGCATTTTCTAGTTTTTCTGACTAAGGACAAAAACAGACTCCTCTGTCCTTAAAACAGAAGATGTGGACATTTCACAAACAGGCCCTGGTCAGACTCTGGAAAGCCACAAGCACTTTGTGAGATACGCATCTGTCTAGAAAACCCCTGGAATATGCCATTTGCAAAGTTCAGCTGTGGGGGGCCATGCTTATGTAGCCCATACATCATTCCCTGCGTACAAAGGGTGTTTGTGTGTTTATCAGGAGAACTCCTTCTGAACAGCACAAGTAATGGAGCTTTCTAGATTCATGCCCATCACTGCCACCACATCAGAGGGGAAACAGGGGAGGAAACAAAGGCTGCATCTTCGTGCTGTCACTCCTTCCTTCCAGAGACAGGAAGGCTGAAGGGGAGAGAAGGAGGGGAGAGAAGGTTACCCTCGCCTCCCCCCCCCCCCCCAGCTTGGTCTATGAAGAAGATAGTTGAAGGCTCCACCATCTTGCTTTCAGAAGCTCTTGGGTCTGAACACAGAGACCACAGGGCAGTTGTTGGATGTCTCTTCCAGCCACCTCTGCCACTCCAGCCCCTTCAGACAATATGGCCAAGGGCTGTGTTCTTTCTTTTCGATACTATTCCCGCCACCCACTGCAACCGTTTGCTCCCATTCCATTCATTTATAAAGAACAAAACTGAACCTCATACTCCCGTTACATCATGACTGAGGGGTGGTGGAGGAAAAGGGGTTGGGGGGAATCATCACCACCATCATCAATTGCTTAGGGCAGTAAAATTGTTCAATCCAATTTTACAATTGGATGTGGGGTATCTTCACAGTTACAGGACACCTGAGAGAGTAACAGAAGAAAAAAAGACAAGGATGAGGTAGCCAAATAGTCCCATGGATCTTTGGGGTTTTTCTTCCACTGAGTTTGGCATCTCAACACTGGCTCTGGATGGTGCTCTGGATCCAGGGTGTGATGCAGCAGACTTTGGCATAGACACCTGGATTCCCTTTCTGTGCACATACATATGTCCCCCAGGAAACCACACCTTCAAGCTGCCCATCACAGACAAGTGGGCCTCCAGAGTCGCCCTGCAGGGAGAAATAACAAGCGACATAAGCATTCTATAGATGTGTCCTGGTCTATTTTCTATGTTTATCCAGGGTCATCTAAACTGAAGGTCACAACCAGAGGTCACAACTTCCTCCATTGCTCCCAACGAGGGAGGCTGATGCTTATGAAGGATACTGGGAATTGTAGGTCATGATATCTGGAGGGCACCCAGTAGAAGGTTGCTATAATGATCTATTTTTTGCTGTTTAGGTTCAATTAGATGACCTAATTGTTTTGTTTAATATTAAAAATACAGGGAGCAAAAAGTTACTTTTTAAAATTCATTAACTGTGGCCCTAAGACTTGCCTCCCCCAAGTTGTTAGGTACAGGTATAAAATATGATTTTAAAAGTTACTCTTTACTCCCCATATTCTCTCTCTTTTTTTAATTTTTAAAATATTTTTAACTAATACAAAATACAAGATACAAAGTACAAACTACAATAGTTGTGCTCCCCACCACCATTGAGACCTTCTGGAGAGTGCTTCTTCTCATTGTCCTCCTTTCCAGAATTGCATTGATCCTTATGTTGGGACTGTACCTTTTCCTCATATTAACACAAATTCAATAAATCTACCCCATATATCATAAAAAATGTCTTTTTTTATCTCCCCTTTCTTAACTTTTAGAATACAAGGCAATTTATTATTTACAGCAAGATTCCAAACTTCATTGTACCATTCTTCCAGTTGAAATTCATGTTTAGATTTCCAGTTCCTAGCTATAATTAATTTCGCAGCAAACAATAAATTAGTAAGCAGTTTTCTAGTTGTAACATCATAATCTGCAGTATCAAATATTGATAGCAAAGCCATTTCTGGATTCAACTTTATATCTCTATCAAAAATATCTCTTAATTCCTTAGTAATTAATTTCCAAAATTTTTGTACCCTTTCACACTCCCACCACAAATGAAAATTTGTACCAATTTCATTATCACATTTCCAACAAACATTCGAAAATTTAGTATTTACTTTACTCAATTTAACCAGTGTTAAATACCATCTTAAAACTATTTTATA
Organism: Intellagama lesueurii; assembly: GCA_037013535.1. Classification (NCBI taxonomy): domain Eukaryota; kingdom Metazoa; phylum Chordata; class Lepidosauria; order Squamata; family Agamidae; genus Intellagama; species Intellagama lesueurii. The sequence continues at coordinate 11,472,220 of JBAJHW010000009.1, read as the reverse complement.
GAAATTTTCTTTTATTCTCACTGACATACATTGTAAAATCCTCATTTTCCATATCATTTCCCAATCTTCTTGTTTTATTTCTTTTTTAAAGTCTTGCTCCCATACTTGTTTCAATCCTTCACCCTCAGTCTCATCTTCCAAAATTATTTTATGTTTTACTTACTACACCTTTCAAAATTGTTCATATTTCGTATATTCTCTATATATTTATTATTATTCTTTATCCATTGTTTAGTCCATTTCTCTAATTGTTCATAGTTTAACCAAATTAAACCCTTACTTTGAAGAATTTGTTTCATTTGTTTCTTCAATCTCATTTTTTCCATCCAGTCTTTTAATCTACTCACCCGCTTCACCCTAAATAATCTTTCAAGAGCTTTCAGATTAGCAGGAATATTTTCTATTTCAGTTACTAACCTTAATGAGGAGTTAGGGGGACATAGACCTTTTTTATATTTATACCATACATTTAGCATAGTCTTTAAATAGGGGTTGTTAATCTTACTTAATTTGGATTTTTTAACAGTCCCAAATAAATATTTTTCAATATTATCTTCTAACTCTAATGATTCCATTTCCCACCAAATTAACCTTTCTGGATTATATATGATTTCCCCAATAAACCTTAATTGATTAGCCATATAATAATTTTTAACATTGGGTAACCCTATGCCTCCTTTTTTTTTTTCCATCTTGTACCAATACTTTTTATTTATTCTAGCTTTTTTACCTTAATTACAATATCTATTAATCAATCCTTGCCAGAACTTAAAATCATCTTCTGATAATTGTATCAGTAACATCATAAATAAAAAATTAATCTTTGGTAAAATTTTCATTTTCATCAAGGCAATCCTTCCAAACCAAGAAAGTTTCAAATTAGAATGTTCTTGTAATCCCCATATTCTCAAAAGTAACTAAAATGGTTACTCTTCATTTGTTTTAGAAAGATATCTGAATGTTAAAACTTATTGGCCTGTGGTACAAAACACCCTCCACCTCCATAGTAGAGCAGGAAGCATAGCATAACTCAGGACCTGAACCATGGATCATCTTCTGTTTTTACTAGAGCTATACCCCATAACTATAACCACACCGCCACAATTATATCTGTCTAAAAAGTTACCGAGTTGAGTCAAGTTAAGTATAGTAACATAACATACTGTTATATACTGTTGTTCGGAAAAGGAACTACATGCAATAATTTAGTCGTGCACAACTAGTTATTTCCAGTTCTTTGTAAATGCTTATACTTTATCTGTTAGTATAACTGGTTTTGTTATGTTTATCAGGGAAGGCCTATAGATCATTCATTTTTCAAACAAAAGCTTTCATGTTTGGTTCCTGGGTTATCTCCAGGAAGGGTATGTTCTCTAAAAGCCTTGGACTGTTGCTACCAATGGGGAAGGAAACACTATTAAATGAAGGAAAGACAGGGAGAGAAAGTGACTCTTCCCTGATTGTCAAGTTGTGAGTCCCTCAACCAGTCCATAGTGCCAGAACAACTTACAACGTACTCTCTAATTTTCAGCCCCTCTGGGTGGGGCTCCACCTCTCTCTCATGTGCCTTTGCCACGGTGTACGTGCGTGACTCCACACACCCCTCCTGTGTGCTGGGTTCCGTTGGGACTGGAACCAAAGGGGCTGAAAACGATCGCTGCATGGAGGAGGAGGAGGAAAGCTACTCGGAGGGAGATGGAGTTGTATATGCGAAGGTGCGCATCTTAGAGGGAACCTTGGTCCCTTATGATGCTTTCAGACTCTATTTCCCAGAAGTCTCTATCAGCCTGGCCAGCGAGGAAGAATGCTGGGAGCTGCAGTCCAGCAACATCTGGAGGGCCACATGTTCTGGATCTCTGGCCTATATTTTCTCACCCCTCTCAGAAGAGGACCTGTATCCATTTGCACAGGCCATAAGTTAGCCAACTTTCCTCTCACCTGACAAGAGTCGATGCCTCCCTGAGGCACTCCAGCACACACCATGAATGGGGTGATAGCACCACGATATGCTTTATTGCATTTCTGTTCAGGGATGACGCTGACATCTGCACACTGTAGCTGGGCTGGAAGCTGCGCTGGAGACATATGTAAAATAACAAGATGTCAGTGGTGGTGAAAAATAGAAGCTACGTATTCAAAGAGAACGGGAGCTTTCAAGAATTTCAGTCCTAGTGCCCAAATGCAAAGGCATGTCCTGCTGTTTGGTCCACTCTGGGAATAAACTGGTTCAATCCTTTGCCAGTGACCAGATGTTGTAAGTGCCAGGGTGGATCAGCCCATCCTGAGAGCATTTCTAGCAGCACCTTTCTATCTATTTCTCTCTATATAATCTATATATTTACATACTGCTTTCTACTTTACAAATGAAGCATCAGCAACATCTTACAAAAGCATTACCTTTTAATATTTTATTTTTTTAAAAAAATTTAAAAACAAAATGCAAAACACATGTTTTCAAAAAAATGGGGAAATGGCTAAAAATCTCACATAGCTCTCAAAAAAAAATTGAACGTGAACAAGCAAATGTCCATCATTATACAAAAAAGGGAAAGATGTTGCTAGACCTTAGATTGTTTAACAAAAATAGCTACTTTAACTCTCAAAGGCACAGGAGGAGTCTTGGGTTCTGGATTCGACCAATTGAGTCCTTAGCAGATAAAACTCCATTAAGATAGGGGTGCAGAAATTTGCCCATTCAAAGCTTTGGGCTTCAGTACACAGAAGCCCTGGCTGGTACAATGGCCAATGGTAAGAGATTGTGAGAGTCATAATTTGGAGGGCCAAACGTTCCCCTTTAAGAGACAGACTGGAATAATAACCAAAAATATTTGTAGAAGTAAAAACATGTGGCCCATAGCAAAGTGGCAAGATGTTAAATTAAATAAGATGCAGTCTTTTGGTATTAAAGCATAATAAAGCATTTTTTGTTAACAACTTAATAATATATCTTAGAACTGCAGAGCTGGAAGGGATCCTATGGATCACAGAGTCTAGCCCCTATCAGGGAGGCACAGTGGGGGAATTCAACTTCCAGCTTCTGGCTCCACAGCCAGAGACCTAAACCACTGAGCTACTTTTCACAGAGTTACATGAAACAAAGAGCACCATTTTTGCACTCCATAAGCCGTGAAGAATATGCAGAATACATCATGCGAAAGACAGGACTGGATGAATCCCAAGACGGAATCAAGATTGCCATAAGAAATATCAACAACCTCAGATATGCAGATGATACCACTCTGATGGCAGAAAGTGAGGAGGAATTAAAGAACCTCTTAATGAGGGTGAAAGAGGAGAGTGCAAAAAATGGTCTGAAGCTCAACATCAAAAAACCTAAGATCATGGCCACTGGTCCCATCACCTCCTGGCAAATAGAAGGGGAAGATATGGAGGCAGTGACAGAGTTTACTTTCTTGGGCTCCATGATCACTGCAGATGGTGACAGCAGCCACGAAATTAAAAGACGCCTGCTTCTTGGGAGGAAAGCGATGAGAAACCTAGACAGCATCTTAAAAAGCAGAGACATCACCTTGCCGACAAAGGTCCGCATAGTCAAAGCTATGGTTTTTCCAGTAGCGATGTATGGAAGTGAGAGCTGGACCATAAAGAAGGCTGACCGCCGAAGAATTGATGCTTTTGAATTGTGGTGCTGGAGGAGACTCTTGAGAGTCCCCTGGACTGCAAGGAGATCAAACCTATCCATTCTGAAGGAAATCAACCCGGAGTGCTCACTAGAAGGACAGATCCTGAAGCTGAGGCTCCAATAGTTTGGCCATCTCATGAGAAGAGAAGACTCCCTGGAAAAGACCCTGATGTTGGGAAAGTGTGAAGGCAAGAGGAGAAGGGGACGACAGAGGACGAGATGGTTGGACAGTGTCATCGAAGTGACCGACATGAATTTGACCCAACTCCGGGAGGCAGTGGAAAACAGGAGGGCCTGGCGTGCTCTGGTCCATGGGGTCACGAAGAGTCGGACACGACTAAACGACTAAACAACAACAAAGCCATGAAAATTATTGTTCTACACTACAGCTCCCAGCATCCCTCCTATTACATGGACATTATTAAAATTCTGCTGGCTGGAGGAGTTTGGGAATGGTAGTCATAAAAAGAGCAACTATCTCCGACTTTGTGAGCTTTCAAGAGCTTGACTCTATACCTAAAGGTGACTTTGTGGTGCCCCAGCCCGAGACGGTACACTGCTTCCCATCATTAGGGCAACCCGAAGGAAGCTGAATGGTCTGCACAGCATCTGAAATCTTGGCACAAGGTTTAAGCCGGAGGAGCATGTAATCCTTGTCATTTTTTTTCCGATCATATTCTGGGTGTACTTTAACTTCAGCAATATCCAAGCACTGTTCTGTGTTTTCAACCCCCTTCAGGTTATGCTTCCCCAGGCAGACCTTCATTCTGTAGGAATGTGAAGCAAAAGATAAAATAGGATAAGAACAAATAACACTGGAAGGCAATGATGCTTGAGAAATGTAACTTTTGCAGATTCCAACACAGCCTGTCCTGATCCATACATTCCAGACTAAAGTGCTGATTGGATCTTAAGGCCAAATGGAATATAAAAGGAAAATATACAGTACATTCTTTCCAATTAGCTTCTAATTAAAGTGCAGTTTCCACATAGATTTGGGGCCAATGAATCAGGCTTAAAATTTTAGCCTGTGTTTGCCTTGTTGACCACCAACAATTCAATGCTTGCTGGAACTCAAGATATGGAAGCGAGGGAGAGCACATGCTATCATTAATAGACTTTTTCCCCACTTAAGAAAGCATTGTTTCTAATGATGTGCTAGCTGTATCATGCAGTTTGGCTCTGAGCTCTGTATTTTTCACTTCTCAGAATGTTGCTGCATAGTTTTCAGCTCAAAAAAAATCATCAAAACATGCCTAGGAGTTTTTATTCTGAGAGGAAATGGAGTAAGAAATGTAGATTGGGAAGGGAAAATGTTTAGAAATGTGATTTTTAAAAAAATAATAATTATGTTAAAAATATATATTTATATGTGAAATTAAGAGTAGACTTTTAAAAGAGAAAAGTCACAGATTAGTGTGGAAGGAGAACAGATGTACAAGTGAATTAACACAGAGATGCCTTAAGGTCAGGCCTGAGTGTCTGTGTGCAAGAGTTTCCTTCCTCAGATTGAGGCATAGTAGACAAGATGGCCATGCAGACACATTCTTTACCACAGCATCAGGTCATCTAGTGCGCCTCCTCAGAAGCCAACAAGAACTCAGGTGAGCTTGACCAGCTAATGCATCTGCATCTGAGATTTCCTTTCCCATCCTGAGAATAAGCTCCCAAACAAAAGCCTCAGGACTGTGTGGAACACCAGTGGGCAAAGGGCAAAGGGAATGTCATAGGGACCAAATGTGGCCCCTAAATCCTTCCAAAATTCTTCTTCTTCTTCTCCTTCTCCTTCTTCTTCTTCTCCTCCTCCTTCTTCTTCTTCTTCTTCTTTTATTTTGCTGAAAAAGTCCCCTTGTGCCCTCTGGAGATCACAGAAGGCAACTTAACTACACTTTACCCCCACTCTTAGCACCCCTTCCCCCTCACAATCCAAAATGTTTTGATTTTTAAAAAATTCTGTGGTTGCTACAGGTTGTGAGGGAAGATTTGAAGAGGTGGTAAGATGCTAACCTTAGTTTGAAAAAGTTACTTTTCTGGATTACAACTCATAGTTATGAGCTCTGAGGGAGCTGTAATCAAAAAGACTAATTTCTCAAAGTTCTCCATCAGTAGTCTCTGAAATTCTGGGGAAAATAAAACAATTTGACCTCTGCCCAGAATAATAATGACAAGGGCTCTATGTAGGCTCCTTTCAGGAGGTCATTTCAATGACAAGGAAACACCCCAATTAGATTTCACTGATAGTAGTTGTCATCTTGTCAAGCTGGTATGGCATTCTTTTCCAAGCTAATGCTCTCCAGATGTTGTTGGGTTCCAACTCCAGCCTTTCCCAGCCAACAGCAGAAAGGGCTGGAGATTATGAGTAAAGTAGTCCAACAATTTATGGAGGGGATGTACAAGTGAATTACCACAGAGATGCCATATTGGTTGGGGAAGGCTGCTGAAAGGTGAAGCTATTACTTGTCATCAAAAAACACATTTCTTTCCCCTTCTCTCCCACTGCCACCCCCATCTTGCCAGTCCTTGCCTTGACTCACCCTGGCCTGGGTTTGCAATGGGCTGCTGAGAGCACCCAGCATGGATGCACCAAACTCCCTCCACAGTAGATGTTCCAGTTGCCTTTGCGTCCTCTCACAAGGGCTGCTTGGAAAGCTCTGGAGTTTCTTGGGCAAGCATATCCACCAATAATCCGGTCACCCATACCACCCTGGGCAACAACTGCAAAGCAAAACAAAGCAAAGCATTATTTATTTTTTCGTTAATTATATTTATATCCTTTGTTTTGTCCATTGAGATCAAAATGGTGTGCACATCTCTCTTCCCCTTCACTTGGGGTTAGGTCAGGCTGAGAGACAGTGACTGGTTAAAAATTATCCAGCATGTTTGCATGGCTCAGTGGGGATCAGAAGCTGGCTCAAAGAAGCCCAAGTCCAACATTCTACCAATACACCACCTTGGTTCTCTACACTAGACAGTGGGATGATAGATGTGTGAGGGAAGGGCAGCTGATGAAATGGGACTGCCCATTTGTAAATGAAGAAGGTTGAAACATATGTCTATTCCTGCTTGACATTAGGTATCATTTTAAATATCTCATTAACTTTACAACATATTTATAGCCTTAATCTTGTTTGTCATTACATCAACCTGCCTGGTGAGTCATTATGAAATCCAAAGGAGGAAATGAGAGATAGGTAAAGATCTTCTGGCAGCTTCCTGTCTGAGAACTCTGTTTTACTGTTGAAACACACATATTAAACACACATTTAAAAACCTGTGTACACCTTTAATCCATGAATATCAGAAGACCCACCCTAGATCAGATTAATGTGAATCTTGGTATAGTTACTTCTATGGACTACAATGCCCAGAATCTGGCAGCCGACCTGGGAACTGTGATCCAAAAAAGCAACATAGTCAAAATCAGATATAATCCAGAACTCCATTCCCACAGATCAAGAGAAATTCACAAGCAGGGCATGAATTTCTCAACAGCTGATCTAGAAGCAGATGGCTCCCAGTACAACTTTATCTTGCATGAATTTAAAAATTATCCTAGGCGCTGATCAGTCACTATACTCTGTGGTGTCAAATTTCCTAATAAACTCTCCTTCATCAGTCCTGAGTTTTTCCCTATCCAGCTTTAGTGGATGATCCTGGGCTTTGGTATTATGTGAAAGGAAGAAAAACTCCTTACATACTTTTTTCATATTGTGAATAATATTATTTATCTCTATTATGACCATCCTTATTTGCCTCAAATTACTCAATTTCTCGATCACTTTGGTTGACCTTTTCTGCCTCTTTCTACGGCTTCCTTTTCTTTAGGCATGGGGCAGGCAGAACTGTACAAAATGGCTGAGATCTTGTTTCTTAGTATTGAAATGTACATTAGAACAAGCTCACAGAATCAATGGGGATTTTGCGTGCCAACTCCTCCATAGGTTCCATTGATTAAAATGGGCTTACCCTAGTTGTGATTTACTAAGATAGAGTAATTTGCAACTACAGTAGGCTCATTTGAGTCAATGGAACTAATGGAGGAGTTGATTCAGTGGATCTACTCTAGTGCACCTTACTACGCTAAGCAACAGGATTTCAGCTAATATTTCAAGCATGGCTGTACCATAGATTGATATAAAAACAGTACCCTGTTTCCCCGAAAATAAGACAGGGTCTTATATTAATTTTTGCTCCAAAAAACGCATTAGGTCTTATTTTCAGGGGATGTCTTATTTTTTTCATGTACGGCAATCTACATTTATTCAAATACAGTTCTGTCATCTTCTTCTGGTTGCTGCACAATGGTGGAGGCCGGGGTTTCACTCAACTGGGGTTTATTTTTGGGGTAGGGCTTATATTACAAGCATCCTGAAGTTGCTGAAATTCATGCAAGGCAATTCATGTGAGAGACTTCATATGGACAAGAGTCCATATACAATATTTCCTTGGAATATGGGAAGAGTTATATCCAGGAGGAAAACCTCATGAGCAGGACAGAAACCATACCAAATGCAACTGTTATAGGAAAAGATGCCATCTGAAGGCACTAGTTTATAGAGGGGAAACGAGAGGAATAGGGTGACTTAATTCAGACCTCGACAACTGGAATAGTACAGCTGTATGGCAATCAGTCAAAACACACATGAAAGAATGAAAATGCACCTTATAGACAGCTTTGTCCAGCAATGATTTAGTAGGTAAGTTTGGAAGGAAACATGCCTAGTCTTCAGAGCCATGCTCGCATGTAAAATTCAGAAATAGAGGCAGTTCATATTAACAGTTCTGCTTTCTCTATCAGCAGCCAGTCACAAGCCGACTACACTTCACTGAATACATACAGTCTTGCCTGATTGGGTAAGCTAGGTGAGGTTAAGGCTGGCTCGTATTTGGATAAGAGATACCAGAGATATCTAGGCGGAGATGGGAAGGAATTCTGCCTAGAATGTTGAGGAACTGCTGCCAGTCAGAGTTGACAATACTGAGATAGATGCTCTGAACCAACATTAGTTCCTGTGGCTGATGGACCTTGACTGTCCATTCAAGAAAATTTATCCATACCTCCAAGCTATAGTGAAACAGTGCAGCCAAACTCAGAGGGAACAAGAGAACTTTATGGTGATGACAGGTGATGGTATCAGCCCTCCTAATTAGAGTTCCCAGGGCTCTGTTCCGGGTGAGCACTGGATCCATTGTGCCAAAGTTTTCCAGAGTTATTTTTGCTTACCTGCAGAAGCAGCAGCCCAAAGAATCAACCCAAAGACTAAATGCTTCATAGGTGCACTGATGGATCAACTACAACCCAGTCTTTCTGTGAAATTCGCTGCAAGGAAAAAGATTCATAGGGAGCAATTAATCCACATATCCACACCCAAGTAAATGATACCGAACAACATTATTATCAGTAATTGTTTATGTCAACAATTCTCTATTCATCATTATTCATGATATGTTAGCATTAATATTTATGCTGAACGATTGCTGACTTCCTTTGGGAAGAGGACATGTGAACAATCGCATCTTATTCTCACACTAGAAGTAAAAAAGAAAAACACTAGAAATTTGTGGTTTGTAACAACACATAATTAACTTGAATTTTTTAGCACAGATTTAGAGGCAATTTGACACGGTTGGGGATTTTCTGTTCATGATGACCCTGTTATGGACCATTGTTTCCTTTTTTCCATTTTTCTTGGCATATTCTTGTTAAGATTTTGGTAGATTCAGTCTCTGTAGCTCAAAAAAAGAAGCTGTAGTTGCATCTCATATAGTCTGGTTGATTTATTATTTTGTAATGAAAGTTCAATAGAAGACTATATTAACTGACCAGGATAAAATTAAAGAGAAGATGGAACCAATATACTGGGGAAAAAATCTACTATGGAAAAGATGCAAAAATGACAGATTCTGTGCATAAAAACAAGAACAGGTTATATCCTACAGTGTGGTGGTACAGATTCTGGGATGTTCGCCCAAGCAGGATTATACTAGTTTGGAATGAAAACAAGATGGTGGGTCATGGTTAACACAACTGTTATTATGAATGCTCCTTTAATCAAACCGTCTACTCAGGAGGAAATCCCACCTGCTATTTTGCTTGGTGAGGCTTCCTCCCAAGTAATTGTGCACAGAACTCATTTCAGCCTTAATTTTTAAAAGGATTTTCCTCCCTTATTCCATGGATGGCTGGAGTATAATAACTGTCTTAATCTTCTTTGGGCCTAATCTTTTTCAGTAAACATTTGAGTTACCATTTCTTAAGAAGACTGCTCAGGAGTCTTTTTTGCATGAACATTTTTTGAGAGGGGTATGTGTGCTCAGACTGATCCAGTCTAAGCAGGTAGCTTCAGCTCCATGTTTTCCCTATTCCACTCTTTATGTCATGTGATATATCACAGAAAAGTGGCTGTATAACATGGAAAAATGAAATTTTTGTGACTCAGGGTGAGAAACTGCAAGGTTCACTTTCACAGGAGCAACCTTAAAGCAATGTTTCCATCTGTCAAGGAATTGCTCCAGCTCAGCCCCAAAAAGGTCCAGCTTGGGCATGGATCCGGGTCAGACTAGAGCACATTTCCCTGTATGGGATTGCCACGAATTCAAGGTATGGGTGCAACAGACTCCTCCACAAATTGGACAAATTATGATCTATTTCCCTGTGTAATGACACCCCCAATTCCCATCTATTTGCCATGCTAAGGATTATGGGAATGGTACTCCAAAAAATTGCTTTTCAGTGCTCTAGAATGGTAGTAAAATGGCCACCAAATATTGCTGTTCCTTTTGAGAGAGATGATGACTTGTGACTTTCTGTGGGAAGTGTGTCCCAGCCATTATTTCGTGCCTTCCTTTCACACTGATAGCTCAGATCAGCTTCTTCCCATTAAAAGAAAAAATTTCAGAAATTTTATCTTGCAATCACACATGCTCTTGACATCATTTCTTTTGCCTCAAAATGACCCGGGCACAGATAGCACTTTTCTAGCTCATTTGTGGGTGGACACGATAGCCATTAAAAGAAAAAAAAAAAGATCATGCATCCATCTCTGGAGAGGAAAGATTTAAGAGTTCAAAGAAGGAAAAAAGGAAAAGAAAATGGATGCTCTGATAGTCAAGAAAGTGGCAAAGTTGTGTTTAACATACATTACTCCCATCAAAGTAACACATTTTTGATTAGAGGTCTGAATGAAGCACATATGTATTGAGTTATATTTGGTCTCTCCAAACCCTCACCGCAGCCATTTGGCAACAAAACGTGAGTCTGGACAACAACAAAATTAAACACAATTTGTTCTCAAGTTCCCATCTATGTGGAAATTCAGATTTGAAAATCTCAGACATGTATAGGCATAGGAATATTGTGTTGATGTTAGAAATACTCTGCTGGGCAAGCCTGCAATAAATAAAGTGTATGACAGTGAGTAGGGGGGATGTTCTTACCTGCTGAAATAAATCTGAACTTTAGATAAATCAGAATTTTAAAATTTCCCCATAATTGTAATTCACACAAAATGTTGCTTTTATTCACAAATTCAGCTACCCTTAATGTTGTACACATTGTTGACACCTCTCTGTCCCATGGTTTCCTCACACTCCCGTGATGTTTACTTACAATCCAGTCATCTGTTTCTGAGATTTGAAAATCCTATTAAAAATAATTGCTGAGGCATTTTTGGAGACCAAATTGTTTCTTCCTTCATCCTTAATTAGGAACCAAGAATCAGTTGCAGTTCCTTCAGTCTGCTGGCTGGCGGTAGTGGTGGTAACATCAAGAATGGATAAGACTGGGCGAGTGTTCTGTTAAAATGAGGGTTTGATAAGAATGTTCCAAGACTCCCCCTGCCCCGATAATTTGATGGAAAGAACTTGAGATTTAAAACTACTAAATGTGGTGGAAAGCAAAAATGTCCTGTTCACCCAAGCAAAGGACTTTGAGTGCTTCGTTTTAAACAGTTTGCATTGCCACCTCCTTCTTTTCTACCAGGCTTCTCCTCTTTAACAGCTACATGACAACAGACAGGCAGAACATTATCCTCTACACAATGAGCATGACTATACCTATTGAATCTGGCCTGTAAAGATGGTTAAACCTTTTGTTCCATGCATTTTTTACTTTTAAAAAATTCAGATTTGCACATTTCTTTGGAACGTGGACAGGAAGAAGTTGAGATGGAAAACATTCAAATGAGAGAGAGAGAGAAACTCACAGATGCATTCATTTCTGACAGGATACACAATTTATTTATTTATTCAATTAATTTTTAAAATCCCATCTCTCTGCTTAATAGCTTGTCAAGAAGTCTAACAGTATATGTTGTTGTTGTTGCTGCTGCTGCTGCTGTTATGTGCTATCAAGTCACCTCTGACTTATGGTGACTCTATGAATTATCAATATCCAAGATGTCCTGTCCCCAACATCCCTGCTCAGCTCTTGCAAATGCAAGCCTATGGCTTCCTTTAGGGAGTCAGTCCATCTAGTATTTGGTCTTCCTCTTTCCCTGCTGTCTTCCACCTTTCTCAGCATCATTGTCTTTTCCAGAGAATCCTGCCTTCTCATTATGTGTCCAAAGTAGGACAGCCTCAGTTTCAACACTTTTTGCCTCAGTATAATAATATATAAACTATATAAAGCCATCAAAAGCTAACACTTCACACCCAATGAGTGAAAAGGGCTCTTTCCCAAAATCAACTTCTAGACCAACTGCTAAGACCAGATTTGTATATATAGCCTCTCACTCACCTGGAGTTCTTGATGAAGCACCAGATGAAAGATACCTTTACGGTGTTTTTTGGAGGAGAACAGGTGAGTAAATAGAGGAGAAGTTGGATTTAAATGCCAAGGGAGTAGGATGGACCTGACTGTTTCCCTGTCTGATGCATCATCACAGCTTTGGAGGCTCTGCTGTGACTCAAAGCCGTGGCTGTGTATCTTCTGATCTCTCCTCCAATAAGAAACCCACGTGAGGTGTTCAACAGGCCAGCCTGCTGACAGGTCCACCCTCCACCTCTTCATATTATTATGTCTCTTGCAGCTTTGCTAAGAGGTATTTTCACACAGGGTTCATCTTAGGGCATAAAGGAAAAGACCATGTAATGCCTGTTCCAAAAATGAATGTTGGGAGTGGGGGAAGAGAGTGAACTGCTGCTGTTACAGAAGACTACTGTCTTCTGAGTGATATAGTGATGGTGATGCTACTTCAAGAAGGGGTGGGGGAAGGAAAGGAATTGTTTATAATCATAAGAAGATAAACACCAGGAAAACCTAAAATGCAAACTCATCACCTCAAGATTAAAATCAAGGTTCCTTGTCCATCCATTAAAAGCAGATATATCCTTCATTTTCCCTGGGAAGTTCCTGTTTGCTTTATTGATTGATTGATTGATTGATTGATTGATTGATTGATTGATTTGCTTCCTAAATTCCACTCCAAAATGGGACTCAGCATGTCCCTTTTCTGTTTCCTGCATTCCCTGGCATCAGGGCTGGCTCAACAATTAGTTGAAATAAGGCTGTTGCTTTAGGCGGTATAGCCTTGGGAAGGTCACCTCCAAGTGATGCTGAATTTCAGCTTGGCTCATCCCTAACCTCTATATAAGACTGCCTCTGGAAAATGTCAGGAAACATCCGAATGCTTAGCCAGATTGCTGACTGGGCTGGTTACAGGGGTCACATAACCCTGCTGTTACAGCAGCTCCGTTGGCTGACAATTCATTCCTGGGCAGAAATTAAAGTGTAAATTTCTGGTTAGAATTAAAATTCTAACCTGTAAAGTCCTGAGCGGCTTGGACCAAGCTATCTCAAGGACCGTGTCTCCCATTATGAGCCTGCCCAGCTGTTAAGATAATCAGGGGAGGCCTTTCTTTAGGTTCCACCATCCTCTCAGGTGCATTTGTTGTGGAAATGGGAGAGATCCTTCCTCGTTGCTGCTCCCAGACTTTAGAACTACCTCCCACAGGACATCAGGCCAGCCCCATCTTTGCTGTCCTTCCGCAAGCAGGTGAAGACGAACTTTCTCTTCAGGCAAGCTTTCCCTGAGTGGGTTTTTCAAATGGATTGTTGAACCTTACTGCTTTGAATGCATTATTGATGTTGCTTTTGTTTACTGTCTTTTAGTGTGGTATTTGTTTGATCCTTTTTTAGTATATGAATATATTTACTGTTTTTAGCTTTTAAATATTCTTTTAATGATGTAAACCACCTTGAGTCCTTTTTAAGGAGAAAGGTGGGGCAAAAATATTATAAACAAACGAATAAATTCTTCTGGGGGCATCCTGGGACTTTGCAGCTTACTCAAGGCCACAAGCCGCTCTTCTGGGATACATCGTGAGGAATCAATCTCCCAGTCTCTGGCTCTGCAGTCAGACACGTAACTCAACTGAGCCATACAGCCAGCATGTTCTAAATACATAAACATCTGCCATTTCAGTTTTGCTCCGTTTCTCTTCTTATAAATCTTCATTTCATTTCATCCTGTTATTGTGATAGTTTTTGATGGTTCAGGTGTGATGTGTGGACTGGGGGAAGTGGTGGCTCACCCCAAAATTTTGGGAAGAACCCTCCCTGCCCTCGTCACAAACCACCTATGCTCATCATGACAATTAGTGTGCACTGCCACATTAATTTCAAAATATGCATGTAGTTCTAAAGATCCGGGCCCAGCCTACTCAGTGATTGTTATCTTAGCAAAGGAATGTTTAGGAAATCAAATTTCAGTTTTTATTTTATTTTAAGCTAGAAAGACAAAGAGAGACACAGTTGCAGGTAAACATGTTTATTCCCAGAATGTGCATATAATTATCATAATTAGTAGTCATAATTAAATATCCTCTAGGAAGGGATGTTTGGGTTCATACTTCACATTTCCAAGGTCCCATACTCAATCCCAGCATCTCCAGGTAGGACTGGAAATTATTCCTTTACTTGAAATGGGGGGCTACCTCTAATCATTGTGTGCACAGCATTGAGCCATGTTTCCCAACTTTGGGTCCCCGGATGTTCTTGGACTACAACTCCCAGAAATCCTGGCCAGCAAAGCTAGTGGTGAAGGCTTCTGGGAGTTTTAGTCCAAAAACATCTGGAAACCCAACATTGGGAACCACTGAGCTAGATGGACCAACAGTCTTTCCAGAATTGAGCAGCTTCCTATCTCTAAGTTGGAAATATTACTTTTTGGGGTTACAACTCCCAGAAATCATTCAGATGGCATGGTCAGTGGTAGTCGAAAGTAGTGACATTTCCAAGATCTGATTGAAACTCCCTTGAGTAATGTATTGGCAACTGAGCTTGGAAAACGTTCGTTTTCCAACATTCTTGGCTGCGCTGGCAGGTAATTCTGGGAGTTGTAGTCCAAAGGAGTAATGTTTCCAAAGTCCAGTGTAATCCACTTTGAGGGCCATAACAAGAATATTGCATGCACGTGTTCAGCATCTCCCCCGTTTTGAGATCAGAAGCTGACCACTGCTCACAGACGCAAAACAACTGCCTTGGACACCCTGATAAATTTGATTCCAGAGGATGTGAGACCAGCACGAATACCAGATACGTCCCACGTTGAGTTATAAAGAATCCCATTGCCAGGCAAAGTTGACAGTACTAGTCTAGATGGACCAATAGTTTGACTTGGTATTAGGCCACTTCCTGTGTTGCTATGGGATGACACTCATGTTGAAAGAAGAATGTGCAGCCACAAGTGGCATCTAGCCTTGGGACCTGTTTCAGCCATTGCTGGTATTACTCCTAAGCCCAGAAATGTGCGGGGGTGTAAACTGGCCAAGATCTTGTAGTTTCTGTGGTTCCACATCCTTCTTCTGCCACTTCCAATCTCAAAAGGAGCAGGAATGTGCACCCTCCATTTTAAAACAATATCTCTCCCCCCCCCTGGAAATTGTTGGACTGTAATTCCCATCATCCTCATTCATTGGCTTGCTAAGGAGGATGGTAGTCCAACGAGATCTGAAGAGTTACACATAACTTGGTTTGGAATTTTAAAAATTGCCTTCTCTGTAAACTGCCATAATCCCTGTCCAATTTTCTGCAGCTGCCTTAAACAAAAGTATAACAAAAAACAAAAACAAAAAACAAAAACAAAAAAGGGAGATCCATTAACCAATGCTTGATGTTTCTCACCTAGTTTGGCCATTAGTCTATTGCCTTGTGAGTACCTGAACAGCTGAAGACCTCACTTCTGGGAGAAATAACTCAAACATTTTTCTGGCTTCCAGCTGTGTCTGTCTCTTTCTTTCCACACAACTAAGAGTGTGATCAGACAGCAAAAAAGGATCACAACTGATTATGCTGGAAACATTCTCTTTGCTGTGAGTGACCCTTCCATACCTCTAGAAATCGCTCCAGCCTGGTCCCAAAATAGAGCAGTTCTGCCGCTGGACCAAAAAAGGTCCACCTTGGGCACAGAGCAGAGTCAGAATGATTTGTGATCTCCTGTAGATCATCTGATCACTGGGAAATAGCTCACATCAGACCATACCACAAGGAATCCAAAATACAAGCTGTTGCTCTGTCTGACTGCACCCTGACTTGAGGCTTTCCTGAAATCCCTCCATCCTTAAACTTTGTGGGATCTCATTCTCCCCCCCCCCCCTCTGTTTTTACAAAACAATTTAAATTCTGAATTTGCAACTAATATATTTTATGTTTCAGTAAAAGAAAGATGGCAGGACCAGTTCAGATGTTGTTGCTGGTGTTAGATTTTGCTGAAGTGCAACTCACTCCTGTATCTGTCAAAGGAGGGACAACATAAGCAATAGTGCTGTCCAGGTGTGATTTGGGTGCAGATGCCTTATCCATCTGTGAACAAGGGGTCCCCAAATGCATTAGGGATGGTTTACCACATTGGCCTGTGCTCTGGTTGTGCTGGTGTAACAAAGTTATGCCGGTGTAAATGTCCCAGCATTACGCACAGCAACAAGGAATTGTGCAACTGCTTGCGTGTCTCTGCCCATTCTGCCTTGATGCCAGCACAATTACTGTGAGCACAATCTCAAGTTCTTCATGTGTAGTTGCACAATAGGCTTTTACCCATTGTAACGCAAGTAAAGAAAGAGACATTAGCTGCTACTCTATAGTCCGAAGATGCATAGCTTCACATTATTGTAATTCAGCTGGGCTTCAACCCATTTCTTTCTCAATGGTAAGACTTGTGGATCAAATGAGACTTTCTGAGTCACTCCAGAATATGTCGTTCTGCAAGAAGTCCTTGCCAGTAACTTCAACAATGTCAGAAAATGGGATTGGATGTATTCTGATAAATCTAATAAGTGTATGTGTGTGTCTTTGGGTGTGCATTGCAAGACAGTGCAGAGCATCATATGTGAGAACAAAACAAACAATATTCAACGCTCAGTAATGGTTTGCAATCAAAGTGTGATTTGCAGAAGGAGAGGGAGAAATCGGGGGAGAGAGAAGGAGAGAAGGAAGGAGACAGGTAACAATCTCAAGGTGTGGCCTCCATTTGGGACTTCCCTGTGTTCCAGTAACTACCCTGTGACTTGTATACTCATACATATTCTCTGTAGGGGAGGGCTGGGTCCCTAAGAAAGTAGCATGTGACTGCCTTCCAGCTGCTCTTGGAGTCCAAATTCTGAAACAACACTGCCGTGTTTTTTGATAATAGGTCCTCCAAGCTGTTCACCCACTGATGTTTTGAAGAGCTCAATCATGCAGTCCTAGATTGACACAAAAGATTTGCCTACAAGGACAAGTTCCTTACACAATGATTTTAATGTTAGAATGGGTTCCCCTTGATCATGATGGTGCATGACAATGAGGACTCAGGAGTTCATGAGGCAGATGTGTATCAGAAAAGCATGGATGAAACTATTTGATCAGGGTTCCAGCAAAAGGATGTGAGCGTCAAGGAAGGACACAGTGGCATTCTGGATTGGTGTTCCTGGTTATTTATATATTAGTGTCTTATTACACCAGGCCTGTGTATTTTTTTGTGAGTCACCAACTGTGACAGAGTCTCTGGCTAATTGTCATTTGGTCAGCTTATACCAGACCCCACAAAGATGAAATTGTATCTGATAAGAGTGGTGAGTGGTTCTGAGTTAGCATTTAAATATTCCAGCCATGTCTGTATAAAATGTGAGGTCTGGACTATTATGAAGGAGAGTTTCAATAGAAATAACATTTTTGAAATGTGGACATGCAGAAGAATCTTTCACATCCCATGGACTGAGAGAATAAAAAACAAAGAGGTACGTCACTGGACATGAAAACTGAAAAGGAAGACTATTAAGAAACACAAACTCAAATCTTGGACACATAATTTGTCATGAGAAATATAATATACTTCAATACATCATTGAAGATGATCATCCCAGAGTGCAGGACACGCAACAGTGGGCTCAAGTTAAAGGAAGCCAGATTTCAGTTGAATATCAGGAAAAACTTCCTAACTGTTAGAGCAGTACGACAATGAAGCCAGTTACTTCGGGAGTTGCTGATTGCTCCAGCACTGGAGGCATTCAAGAAAAACCTGGCAGATATGCTTTGATTGTATTCCTGCATTGAGCAGGGGGTTGGACTTGATGGTCTTGTAGGCCCCTTCCAACTTCACTTTTCTATGATTCTATGATTCTATGAAGCGAAGGTTGAAGGTAAATATGGAAGAGGCAGAAGATGGGGCAAAGCAGAGAGATGTCTGGGGCAAAGCAGTGGCTGCTGATGTCAAGCTTGCCCACCAAGCCAAATTCACTTCACCTTTATGGGAAAGCTTGAACACTTTCCTTTACTATCTTACACCTCCTGGAGTACCCCCACTTTTACAACAGTTTGGTCTGCCACATGTTTTCTTGCTGTTCCCAGAAGACAGAAAACAAACTTATGATGAAACTGATTTATCAATGTAAACTGTCCAGAACGATATTGATCTCTCTCTCTCTCTCTCTCTCTCTCTCTCTCCTTTCTTCTTAAAAAGAACTCAAGGAGGTTCTTTACTGCTGGGGCCATCACGTCATGCCTCAGTTCTTCTGAAATCAATGGGATGTAAAGCATTAAAAAACTAGTACACCATTGATTTCAAGGTGACACAAGCCTAATTATTTAAGGCCATAATCCTAAACGCACGGTCTCAGGAATATATCATTTTGAACTCAGTAGGGCTTTCTTCTTACTTGACACATTCAAGATCAAGGAAACTGTCTCACAAATGGGAGAATGTCAGGTACTAACTCACATATCATGATTTATAACTTGAGCATGAGGTTAAACTGAATTGCAGGCTATGTCATCCATTACTTATTTTCTAACTGACTTGCCAAATTGGCAGAAAACACAGCAACTGCGTTCCTATGTTAAGTACTGGAAAACACAACAATAAAAGGGTCTAAATAGGCAATGAAAACAAAAACATGAACACACATACCCTACGCAGAACAAAGGTAAGCTTGGACCATGAATCCAGCTTGAAATCAGTGGCAGAGTATAGGCAGGGGTTCAATTCTGCAAACTCTGAATCACCAGGACTTTTTGATAAGCAAGGACTAGAGCATAGCCTTCCATCTCCCTCACACTTTCCTGAACCCTCTAAGTTCAGGTGCTGCAAACTTCACAGCATCTGAGAAGGGGGACATTTCCCCAGCAACCATCGATTGGATTGCAATCTATTGGATTATACAGAACACAATGTATCCTAGTTGTTACGCATGGTATTTTGAGGTGGCTTGGACTTGAATAGGCAATTAAGTCCCATTAGCTGTGCAAAAGACTTGTTCCTAGTGGAAATGAAAATGGCTAGAGCAGGTTTGCTGATATGAATCCATGTTGCTTCCTGCTTTTTTGTTTGTTTGTTTTTGTTTGTTTGTTTTTGTTTTGTTTTTTTTACTGTCCTCAGAGGCCATGCCATGAGAACTGCAATGTTGAGTTCCTGCATGTCAACATTTACTGTCAGGTCACTGTCCAAAACAGTCATGAACAAGTGGGTCATATCCTTTTGATGAAAATCTAAGGAAGATATTGGGCACTGCTGTGGATGTGCAGCTGAACAGTGAGGTGGAAACCCGCCAGAAGAATTAAAATGTATCTACACTACATGGTTATAACAGTTTGAGATCCCTTTAGCTGCTATGTCCCCACGTTGCAGCATCTTGGGATCTGTAGTTCGGTGAAATGCTTGGAATTGTCAGCTAGAGAGCTACAGCACAACATTCTCGGTATCTCCTCAAACTAGAGATCCTGAGATTCGGAAGGACAGGACCAGGCCAGCTATTGTGCGATCAAAGTGAGTGCAGAAATGCTCTTCATATGCAGAACCCACACAGCCCAACATGCTATCCTGTATCTGCGGCACCGCACACCTTTTCCGTAAAGGATTGTTCCAAGACATTATCTTGTCCTTCATCTCAAGCAGGGCAATATCTCAGACTGGCCCAGACTTGAGTTCTAGTATTTGAAGCATTTCTCTTTCCACTTTCTTCACAAAAGACACTATTTTATAGACTTCCGCCATGTCCCCCCCCCCCACTCTCCCTGAATGAGAAAGTGCCATACGTCATAGCTACTTTTTCTTGTGTTGCAAATGCCCCAGTCCCCTATTCATTTTGAAGTGTTGTTGTTGTTTGCACCTGCTATTTTGTGTTTTTTTTAATTATTTTTTATTTCAAGGGTAAAGGCAAATAACTCATAACAGGGAATATATCATACTATACATTATCACATATTATCTGTACTTAAACATATCATTACATAAAAGACTTTTGTGTCTGTTAGTTGCCTATATAATTCCAACTAGAGTTATTTGACTATTTTGTATTAAAATTATCACATTTGGCTTTCACGTTATAGAACAGATCCAGTTATATATAGGGTCCCATTTGTCAGATGCTTCTTGGATTGAATTGTTTTTCAAAGCTTCTGTTAATATGTCCATCTCCGCCACTTCCATAATCTTTTCCACTAGTTCTTCACAATTTGGTATTTTGGTTTTCTTCCATTTCCATGCATATAGTATTCTGGCTGCAGTTATTATATGTATCACCAAATGGCGCTCTCTCTTATCTAAACTCTCTGGTAAGCACCTGCTATTTTGAAGTGAGTAGTGGTGTAGTGGTAAACAGTAGAAGCAGATCATTACGCTAGCCTCGTAGACAACTCTCTCAAGGAGATTCCAAACACTAAAACACTCTAACAATTTTCATATCTTTAGAGATGGGAACAAACTGAACCACGAACCAGAAAAACTGATGAGTCAGGCTGGTTTGTGCTTGATTTTGGGAATCAGTTTAGGGATCCTGTTTCGCCAAAACAACACGAAGCACCAAACGTTTTCCTCCTTGGTGCTTCGTTTTGTTCAGCCAAAGGGGATGCCCATCCACCCCCTTCCCACTGCCCCTGTTACCTCCCTAACTGGTCCTGCCTGCACTGCCACCTCCTCCTCCACTGCCACCATCCTCCGAGGCAGCACACCCAGCCTGCTGCTGCTTCTGCGCATGCTTTTCTGGGGGGTTGTGGTGGTTCGTGGTTTGTGCTTAGTCACAAACCACGAATCAGCCCAATTAATCATTTCTTCAGTTCATGCCCGTTTCTACTAATGAACCCTGGTTCTATTACAGCACTGGCTATTTTAACAGAAGAAGCAATAATCTTGAACTGTTTTAATGTTTTTTTTAGAACAGAAGTTCTGCAAAAAGCAAACAGAGAGAATGAAAACAGGCTAGGCAAGGTTGTAGCCAGGAGGGGACAGAGAAAGAGAAAGACTAACAGCCAAGGGCAGGTCTGCTTGGCAAGTTCCAACAGGTGGTGAAATAGTTAGAGCTACTAAATAATTACCCGGTTATTAGCATTTATGAGTACTGCTACAATGTTTCCAACCTGCCAATCTTCAATTGGAGGGAGATTACCTATTTTAAAGAGAGTACATGATGTACATCTTTCCATAAAAAGAACGTTTAAAGGTAGCCATGCTGTCAGGATGATTCTGGGAGTTGTAGTCCAGAAAGTAACTTTTTTCCAAGCTCTGCCTATGTGTTATCAGTGGGATTGAAGGCACACAACTATGGGGGCAATCAGATGGGCATTTAGCCCACTGTTTGGCCCTCTGCGAGGATGGGTTGGTTCTCTCCTTTTTCTGGGAATCACATGACGTAATCACTGTAACAAACCAGCCCATCCCCAGAGTTTTCCTGCCTGCACCTTTCTGGGTCCCCGTCAGTGGCTTCTTTTTTTTCCTTTTTTTTTAATGTGGGTATAATCACTCCATTTTGATTTGTTTCCAGTGCATGTTATTGGTGGAAACAAACCAAAGTGAGCTTGGGGCTGTCAAGCCTCCTTCTGCTGTCAATTTCCCATATTGTGAAGTGACTTTAGAAGACAGCCATTTTGTGATTGAAGTTAAAGAAGAAGAGGAAAAAATTAGGGAAAGATTTAAGGTAAAAATATGTAAAAGTATTAAGTATTTAGGTATAAACATTACAAAAATTATGTTTAAAAAAAGAATATTCTGATAAATTGAAGCAAGAAGTTAAAGACAAAGTAAAGGAGTTAAGAAAGATAGGATTTTCATGGTTTGGAAGAATAGCAACATGTAAAATGAAGATATTACCTAAAATTATTTTTTTATTTATGATGTTACCAATAAAGTTCTCAGAGGAGGATTTGAAAGATTGGAAAAATATAATTAATAAATTTTGTAATAGTGATAAAAAGCAAGGATCAATTAAAAGTATTGGTATAAAAATCAAAAACTAGGAGGTTTAGGCCTAAATAATCTAAAATTATATTATATAGCTAATCAAATGAGATATATGGTGGATATTTTAACACAACCTATTGAATTAATATGGTTAAAATTGGAATTTCAAGAAGTTAGTAGTGACCTGGAACATATTCTCTTTAAACAAAATAATATTAATATTGTAAAGAAGACTGAAAATCACTTTCTTAAGAATATGATACAAATATGGAATATAGAAAAATATTTATTCCATTGATCTCCCTATTACATTCTATAACAGAATTAGAGAATTTTCCAGGGAATTTGAAAGCAGGTTTAAAGAAGATAGTAAGGAGGAAACAAGTTATTAGAATAAAAGATTGAATGGAGAAGACGATAAGTAAAGAACAAATAATAGATGTGTTGGGAATGGAAAGGTTATCATGGTTTAATGTCATTCTGCTGGCATGTTGGATTAGAGAATGGGTGAAAAGAAAAGGCGAATGTAGAGCGTTTACAAAATTTGAAGAAATGGTATTACAGAAAGAAAAAGAAAACAGGAGTAAAAGAACGAAAGGAATGATAAGTAAAATTTATAAAATTTTAATAGAAGTAGAGGATCCACAAGAGGTATTTAAAATGTTATGGGAAGCTGATTTGGGAGGGGAAATAAGTATTGAGAAGTGGAAGAACATATAGAACAAATTTTTTTTAAAATGTATGTTTGTAAGAATAAAATATTTTTTTTACAAATTGATTTAGAGATGGTACTTAACACCAATGAAAACGAATTGTATGGACAAAAAATATTCCAAGATATGTTGGAGACGTGAGCAGGAAATAGGAACCTATTCCCATATTTGGTGGGAATGTGAATATATAATGAAGTTTTGGAAGTTGGTTCTCAAGGAGAAAAATGAAATATTAAAGCTAAATATAGCAATATGTGTCAGGACCAGCCTCCCACTAGGGAGCACCGTTCCTTCGGCCAGAGAGCGTTCAGGTATCTATGTACCCCTTTTCAGCTGGGCTGAATTCTATTAACACCAGCTAGGGCGTAGCACAAATCCTTTCCCGCAAGTCTGGCCTAAAAGGTTTACTCCTGCACTTACTTGTATTTAGTAAGTACAGACACTTGGGCTTTGTAGTCCCTGAAGACTCACTAAAGCTCAGAAAAACAGGACTCAGTACAGTAGCAATCTGTGGCCTTGCCACCCCCTTAGGGATCAAGCTTAGCAGGCTTGCTATTCAAAAGACCAATCCTTAAGAAGTTTAAGAATAATCTTTTTTTTATTGAAAAAATAAAGTTTTACAGAAAAAGTCAGTTTGATGCATAAGCATAGCATCTAAATACATTTCCAAGGATTATTGCAGTTAAAATAAGAATAGCTAATTCCTGTAATGTCTGTCTGTAGATACAGGCAGATATAGAAAAATATTTATTCGGTATAGTTAAGAAAGATAAAATAAGTGAAATTAATAACCCATTTTTAAAGACATTGTTAAATATACTGTATAAGTGTAAAAAGAATTTATGTTCATCATACTCCCCACTTGGATTAGTGACAGAAATAGAAAATTTTCCTACCAATATGAAAGTGTATGTGGATCTATTTAAAGAAAAGAAAGTGATTAGATTGAAAGATTGGTTGTATAAAATGAGATCGACAGATCAAATGAAACAAACTCTTCAGAATAGGAGCATTTCATGGTTGAATTATATGCAATTAGAAAGATGGACTAATGAATGGGTAAATAAATATAATAAAGGTAGAGAATATACAAAGTATGAACAATTTTTATTGTCATATGAGGACATTCGGATGACTGACTCAGTGAAAGGTACTGTGAGTAAAATTTACTTCTTCTTAATTTAGAGGAAGAGGAAAGTGAGAAAGAAGGATTAAAAATAGTGTGGGAGCAAGATATTGGAAAAAGAATAAATGAAGAAGAATGGAGGATGATATGGAAAATGAGGGTGTTAAGATTTATGTCAGTAAGAATAAGGGAAAAAAATTTTAAACTTAGTTTAAGATGGTATTTAACACCGTCAAAATTAAATAAAATTAATGCCAATCATCCGAATGTCTGTTGGAAATGTGGGAAGGAAATTGGTACATACTTTCATATGTGGTGGGAATGTGAAGAAGTGCAAAGATTTTGGAAACAAATTTTTAAAGAATTAAGCTACATATGTGAAAAAGATATAGAATTTAATGCTGAGATTGCTTTGTTATCAATATATGAGAATGTGGAATATGACAAAATGACTAAAGAATTGATAACCAATTTATTAACAGCAGCTAGATTGATTATAGCTAGGCAATGGAAATCAAAAGTCGAATTGCAAATTGAAGAATGGTATAAAGAAATATGGAATATAGCAATAAATGATAAATTAACTTGTAACTTAAAGGTTAAGAAAGGAGAGTTGAAAAAAAATAACTTTTATGATATATGGGGTAGATTTTTGGAATATGTACTAATAAGAGGAAAAGGGAAAGCTCCAAATCAAGAATCAATGCAGTTTTGGAGAAGAGGACAATAGAAGAAGAAGAAGAAGAAGAAGAAGAACAATAAGGAAGAGGAAGATTATGGCAAGAGGTCCCGCATATGGTGGTGGGGAACACAGTTAAATTGTATTTTAGTTCGTATGTTATTTGTTTTTGTTTATGTTATAGTTATATAATAAAAAATAATAATAATAAAAAAAGAATAGCTAATTCCCATTTAAGTAAAAAACATCTAAAATCTCTAAAAGCTTTCTTAATGGTAGGTAAAGGCATGAAGCCCCCCTTCTTCATTCTCTTGTTCCCTACATTCTCAATTCCTTACCCTAGCACATGGCATAAGGAAAAAAGGAACTAAAAGTCCTCTGGTTCATAGGGAACACTGCACATAGCACAATGTCCATTTTTCTACATGCGAAGCCCCTCCTTTCTTCTCCGTCCTCCAAGGTGTCAACCAATTATAATTTAGGGCGGTAAAGTCTCTCCCCTCCTTTCTTTCTCATGAGAACTCAGGTGTTGTTTCTCTTTCTTCCAGTCTTCCTCCCAATTAGCCAGGAATGGGGAGTCTGGTCTTCTTATCTCGTCCTTGCCGTACCGGTCCGGAGAAACATTCCCACAGCTTCTTTCGGACAAACATTCCCAGCTTACAAATCATTGTCACACAGAACCAATTTGCTTCCATTTTTACAATTCTCATGACTACATAAACCATTCAAACGACACGCTTTAAACTACATACTCATGATCGTGACAATATGCACTAAAATAGCACTTTTAGCAATATTTGAGAGTGCACAATGGAATTGGACAACGAAAGAATTGATTACAAATTTAATAACAACAGCTAAATTAATAACAGCAAAAATTGGAAAATTAAGTGCAATCTCCAATTAGTATTGGTATAAAGAAATGTGGAATATGGCTATTAATGATAAATTGACATATAATATCAAAGTAAGAAAAGGACTGTCAAATAATAATATATTTAGAGATATATGGGGAGAATTCATTGATTTTGTACTAGTAAATGGGAAGGGTTGTGTACCTTCTCAAGATTCAATGTATTTTTGGAAGAGGAATGGGGCTCCATAAAAGGAAAGAAATAAAATATTTCTATAGGTCCCAGTTTTGTATGTAATTAATGTTTTTAATTTTTTAAAAAAAGAAGAAGAAGAAGAAAAAACCACATCAGGATATTGGCAAATTAAACACTTCCTTGGCTATGTGGAGGGGCAGAATAATTTTTTTAAAATTAAACTATATTGCAACACTGATGCATTGCATCACTTATTAAAAAAATTAAAAATTGAAATCTTTCTGGAAGTGGGAGGAGGCAATGAGTAAGATGTATTTTCCTTTTCTTTGTGACTTTTCTTAAAGTTCAGGTCAAGAATCTGCCCACAGCCAAATCCACCACCTGCTAAAAAGGAAGAAACGTATGAGATTTTGGTACATTCTTGAAATGCAGACTGAAATGATCTTCTCTCCTATTTTGCAGCAGCCAAATTCAATGTGTGAATAGCATCGGAAACAAAACACATATTAACTAGGAAGACTGAATCCATCAGGTTCAGTTTCTCCTGTAATCCTTTTAAAAATTTTATTTATTTAAAATATTTTTACCTTGCCATCCCTTAAAAAGGACCCAAGGCGGCTTACATCATCAAAAGACAATATTTAGAACTAAAATCAATGAGTATCCAACAGTGGATTATATCATTTAAAGACAATATTTAAAGCTAAGAACAATGAATATAAAGAGCTGACATCTTTAAAAGACAATATTAAAGCTAAAACAAGTACACAAATACTGAAAAGGAACAAATAAATACCATTCTGAGAGATGGTAAACACAAGTAGTAGTAATGACCCAGTCAGAGCAGTAATGCATAATCCATCTAAAAATTACTCATGTAGCCAGTCGCTCATGTAACCAGACATTGAGGGAAAGCTTGCCTGAAGAGAAAGGTCTTCGTTTGCTTGCGAAAGGACAGCGAAGATGGGGCCAGCCTGGCCTCCTGTGGGAGGGAGTTCCAAAGTCTTGGAGCTGCGACAGAGAAGACCCTCTCCTGTGTCCCCATCAGATGCACCTGTGAAGGTGGTGGGACTGAGAGAAAGGTCTCTCTTGATTTTAAGACAAATTACTTCTCTCCCTAATATGAAGATGTTTCTGAATTTGGGAACATTCTGTCCAATAAAATAAAATAAAATAAAATAAACTTCTTACCCATTTCTTCCCTATTGTTACTGTGGCTACATTGAAAGAGAGGGGTAGAACAGCTTTCATAAAATTGTAACAAAAACTGTGCATTGAGCAGGTCTACAGATCATAAAGTTGCCATTTTTATGTCTAATTCTGCTCCTGAGCTATTAAAAACAGCTTGATACATGTGCACTTCAGTGGTACAGAAGCATTAAGTGATATAAAAGGAAATCATATGCTCGAATGCTTATTTGCTGGGCTTCTGTTCAAGCTGGACAGGCAGAGCAACTGGAAAACAGATAAATAAATAAGCAAGTCTAGAGCTGCTGAAAAGCCGACACCAAGAATTTTTAAAATAATATTCCAGGGAAGCGTGTCAAAAATTCACAATGAAATCCGTGGTGACTGATGATGATAGGCAGGTTTCCCGAAATTATCTGTCCTTCAACACTCACAGTAGAGCATTGTGTACATTCTGTAATAGAGCTGTCTGTTTTCGACAACTGCCTAGAGCTTCCTTTGACTACAGCTGCCAAAATCGCCCAAGCAGCCATATTGACTGGGGATTCTGGGAGTTGTGATGCCCAACAATATTTTTTCCAAGCTCTGATCACCATCATTCCAGGGTTCAGCAAACCGGACTTCTCCTTGATATGCTGCTGTGTCAAAGGCACAGAAACCCTGCTTGGAGCCCATTGGGTAGTAAAGAATGAGCAAGCGAGGAGGTAAAAAAACAGAATGATGGAGAAGCCACTCTCCTTCTACAAATGCTGAACCAGGTGATTACAAAGAGGCTGCTTACATTAAAGCAGCACTTTTGCAAGTTAATTTGCTGGTGGGAATTATGATGTGAAGGATACAATACTGTATTCCAATTTTTCACAGATGTTAAGCAGAAACCATGGTCTCTGACAAAGACACTGAGAAGTTCCGCCTGGGAGCATTTATCAAAGCCCCAGGAAGTGACACCCCACAGTTCATTATTGAAGATGAGTGGTGGGCCAGGAAGACCTTGTGGATTCAGTACAAGAGTACCATTATGCAGAAATGCTACTAGTAGGATTCTTTTTCAGTCTGTAGAGAAGCATTTAAGGGCACAAATTTCTGTCTCTCTGTAGTCTACAGTAGTCAACTTCTGGTGAGGCTATTGTGACTGGAATAACTGCATAATATGCACAATCAGCAGATGAAGCTTTTCTATCACCGTATCCCAGGCAGTGACTAGTTATACTGTATAACTGTATAACTACTGTAGTTGTAGCTAGTTACTCTGGGATTGTAAATAAAGTGACTAACCATTTCAAAGTTACATTTCGGTGTAATTAGTAACTGATACAGGTGACTGATCAAAAGTTACTTATAAAAAGTAACATCTTGTTAGTTTTTGTAGGTTTTTCGGGCTGTTTGGCCATGTTCTGGAGGTTTTTCTTCCTAACGTTTTGCCATTCTCTGTGGCCAGCATCTTCAGAAGACATGAGCTAGAATTCTGTCTGTGTTCTGGTGTAGTGTGTGGGATTGTTGAGTATTTGTAGCTGTGGGATCAGGGTTTTTGTTCTTTTCAAGAGATTGGGTGTTTCCTGTGATCAGGGTGTTTTTTGTTATGGGTGTTTTGTTGTGATGGGGGGGAGATGATCTGTCACTGTGATTGATGGGTGTCGTTGGCTAGTCTTTTGTGTGCAGTGATCACTGGTCCTTGAGGCTGGGTAGAGTTCCAGGCCCCTGAGCCCAGTTATAGCGAACCTATACATGGAACATTTTGAAAAACAGTCTCTGGCTTTGGCACCCTTCGCACCCACAGTCTGGTTCCGATACGTGGATGACACCTTCGCAATTTGGAGTCACGGTGAAGAAAAACTGGAAGAATTTCTAAACCATCTCAGTAGCATTCACCCAAATATACAATTCACCATGGAAAAAGAAAAAGAGGGCCAACTCCCTTTCTTAGATGCCATGGTCATACGCAAACCTGACTTCCTATTGGGACACAAGGTCTACAGAAAACCCACCCACACAGACCGGTACCTACACAAAAATTCCAACCACGACCCACAACAAAAAAGAGGCATAATCAAAATGCTGGTAGACCGTGCAAATCGGAACTGTGAAGCTCAATTTCTCAGCACTGAACTCAACCACCTGAATTGGGCCATACAGGCAAATGGCTATTCCAAGAATGAAATCAAAAGAGCCATCAAACCAAGAAAACAAAACCAAACTGAAGAAGAAAAACAGCCACCCACAAATAAAGTATTTCTGCCATACATCAAAGGGGTCATGGATCGCATGGGGAAACTGTTGAAAAAACACAACCTACAAACAGTATTCAGGCCCACCACAAAAATACAACAAATGTTATGGTCAGCAAAGGACAAAAGGGATTCCCTCACCACTGCAGGAATATACCGGATACCTTGCAGTTGTGGCCAGGTATATATTGGATCCACAAAATGTAGCATCCAGACCAGAATCAAAGAGCATGAAAGACACTGCAGACTAAAACAACCGGAAAAATTGACAGTAGCTGAACATGCCCTGAAACAAGCTGGACATGAAATCCTATTTCAAGACACAGAAGTACTGTACAACACTAGCAATCATTATGTTAGACTACACAGGGAAGCTATTGAAATCCACAAACACCAGCACAGCTTCAACAAAAAAGAAGAAAGTCTAAAACTCAACAAAGCCTGACTCCCAGCACTGAAAAATACAGCCTGCAAAAAGGTCAATGAACTCTACCCAGCCACAAGGACCGGTGATCACTGCACACAAAAGACTAGCTAACGACACCCATCAATCACAGTGACAGATCATCTCCCCCCTTATCACAACAATACACCCATAACAAAAAACACCCTGATCACCATAATCACCCAATCTCCTGAAAAGAACAAAACCCTGATCCCACAGCTACAAATACTCAACAATCCCACACACTACACCAGAACACAGACAGAGTTCTAGCTCCTGTCCTCTGAAGATGCCGGCCACAGAGACTGGTGAAACGTTAGGAAGAAAAACCTCCACAACACAGCCAAACAGCCTGAAAAACCTACAAGAACCATCGGATCCCGGCCGTGAAAGCCTTTGAGAATAACATCTAGTTACTTTCAGAAGTTATTTAAAAAAGGTATTGAAAGCATATTTAGAGGCATTTTGGTCTCTAAAGGAATTTCTCTGGTTTGTGACATTTTCTTCTGCCTTTGAATATTATTTAGAAGAAACTAATCACATTGACATTACTTTCTCTAACACTAAACGTAGGAGTGCAGTGCTAGCGCTGGAAAGTTAACCGAACAGTAGGGCCATGGTAAGTAGCAAAAAAGTGGTCACTAGGTGGCACTGCAATGGCTGCTTATTAGCCAAAGTTCCTTAATTTTAGGCAATTGTTTTTGAAATGAAATTCATTCTCTCCCTTCTGCTCCAAAAGAGGTAGACTGCAGTGTAACCGTTTAACCACTGCACCATGGGGCTCACATATGGTAAAGAAAACCAGGTCCCTGGCCTGTGGGTGTTCCAAACCAAATTATTTTTGTTTGTTCATTAACGTAAATTCCAAAACTGGCTGAGACTACAGAGGAAAGGGAAGAGAGAGAAAACTAAGAATTTATAGACATAATCATTACATTTCTCCTTGCATTTGGAGGTTTTGTTATTTAATTAAAAACATAGATATGACATGGCTCTGAAAGTATTGAAAGTCTAGGAATATTAAAGAAAACTTTGCAGCATCTAGGATCTTTTCTTCATATTTTATGATGAGCTAAGCTGATTTCCTATGAATGGCTAGCAGACCAGCAGCCAGGACTGAACAAGATTGTGTTCATATTTTTGGGCTGCAGCATGCATCCTCTGACAGTGAGGGAGACAGAAAGGAAAGCTCTTTAAGGAAGCTGATGCAATGTAAGCATATGCGCTACTGGCTTTGGGGTCTCAATATGTTTCTGTTATGCCTTGCATGTGCAGCTGGAACCAAAAAACAGAAGGGCATCTTAAGTCTCCAGCGTCTTCTCATCCAAATAGCTATGTGAATATATTCTGCACCATTGCCCCTCAATGTGGAGAATGGAAAACACCTGGAGATGTTGCCTGCTAAAAATGATACATAACTGATTCAGCATCCTTGGCACATCTTCCTGTCATTAAAGTGAGCTGGTAGATGGAGTGACTTTTGCCCATCCAGTGACTTGTAAGAGCAGCACCTTTTCTCTAGTATTTCCTTCTTTCCTTCTGACTATGCCCATTGTTACCATCTCGAATGATGATAATCTTCACGGGACTCACCCATTCTTGCTTGATTTGCCCCGGAGCTTGTATAAATCAGTATGTGTGCCAAAGTTCAAATTCCTTGGTGTTGAGACATGACACAGCAGTCTATGTAGGCAAGTTTCATTCAAAACAATCACTCCCCTTTCTTTTGAGCGAAGAGGGGAGTGGTTTGTTGCCTACGGACAAGGGTGATGATCTCAGGCACATAAATGATCTCAGGCACGTAAGTTATCGTTCTGGGTGTTCCGGCCTGAAACTGTGTTTGCAGTGGGTTATTAATACATGTTTGATGATTGCAGAAGAAGAACCACAGAATGTGTGTTGCACCAAACCTAATCAGTCTGCAGGAGGCCTAGCAACACATTTTGCTCTGGCAGGAAATGAGGCATGACACGAGAGAAAGTTATCCAAAAAAAGACTAATTCAGAATGCCAAATCGCTCAGGATTAGATAGTCTGAAAAACAATATTCTCCCATATGTTACTAGCTGAGATAGGGAAGGCTTTGTTTAGTTTAGTTTCTAGATTAAAATTTCCAGACTCCTTTCACCCATTGATCATGTCAGCTGGAGGAAATGGAAGGTGGTGGCCCCAAAAAGTACCTTGCCCAAGTTCTGATTCTGTCCATTACTTCAGGTTTTCTTCAGAGAGGAAAGGGCATGATGTTCAGAAGCAGCCCAGTTCCATGTTCTCCTGCTCCATGTTCAGAAGCAGTCTGGACTGGGACTGCAACACCCCGTATTCTCTTTTAAATACAAGACACACCTGGACAAACATTTCAGCTTTTGTCCCCCCACTGCCAGTCCATGCAATTAAAACTGTTAAGTGCAGCAGGGCTGTTTGGAATACAGCCTCCCTCCTTCTGGATTTTGGAAGGGAGGACAAGCAATATGGCCCACTGATCCCTGGCAGTTCTCTATCCCTTGTTAAGTCCTAGTTACATGTAATAGGGACATATCTCTTTGAATTCAGAAGGATGTGCTCCAGAGCTAAACATGCTTCCAACTGGGCCTTAGAACTGCACATCTTGTGTATGATGCAAGTATGTGTAATCAATAGACATTTGAGACTCTTGAACCTTCTAATCAAAGCTTCATTATTAAAAGTGGGAAAGCTTGTGTGAATTAACTAGAAAACTTCCCGTTACAAAAATGAGATGTTAAAGGTCCACAAAACAACATTAGTATTCATTATGATTAATGGGTCCTTCTCTAACTGAGAGGAGGTAACAAGTGGGGTATCCCAAGGCTCAGTCCTGGGCCCGGTGCTCTTCAATATTTTTATTAATGACTTGGATGAGGGACTGCTTGTCCAACTTGCAGATGATACAAAATTGGGCAGAATAGCTAGAAGACAGAAACAGAATTCAAAATGACCTTGATAGGCTGAAGCACTGGGCCAAAAGCAACTGAATGAAATTCAACAGGGATAAGTGCAAAGTACTGCACTTCGGAAAAAGAAACCAAATGCACAGTTACAAGATGGGGGAATACCTGGCTCAGCAAAACGACGAGTGAGAAGGATCTTGGAATGGTCGTAGATCACAAGCTAAATATGAGCCAACAGTGTGATGTGGGCTCAAGTTAAAGGAAGCCAGATTTCGGTTGAATATCAAGAAAAACGTCCTAACTGTTAGAGCAGTACGACAGTGGAACCAGTTACCTTAGGAGTTGGTGAGTGCTCCAACACTGGAGGCATTCAAGAAAAACTTAGATAATCACCTGGCAGATATGCTTGGATTGTATTCCTGCATTCAGCAGGGGGTTGGACTTGATTGCCTTGAAGGCCCCTTCCAACTTCACTTTTCTATGATTCTATGAGAAAGTTTTAACGAACAATTCCATGAGCTCTGATGTAGTTTTAGAGGCCTGAAGAAGACTTGGCAATCAACAAAACTTTTATTATTTCTTATTTTTACATAGCACCAGGGGAACATGAAAGGCACCACAGAAGAGACGAACAAATGGAGGTGGGGATGGTGTTAAAAGGAATCTAATCGACTCTGGCCAAAATCCTGTTGGGCAGTTGTGCAAAAAGTGTAACTTTTAATGGCAAATTACTGCATAGGCATTGTCTGTTGCACAGCAAGTCTCACAACAGATAATGCTGATGGATACTTCTTAATTTCTGACAGTCTGTTGTTAAAAGTTATGCCTGTTGGGTAACTGCACAACAGGGTTTTGGATTCATGTGACAACATAAATGGATTCATGTGACAAATGTATTCCCCTTCCCCTCAGTTCATCAGGACTGCCATTTGATCGTTAGTTATTTGCAATAGTTTCTCGGATCCATCCCACATATTTGCATACATTAACATAGACTCCTGGTTTGTTTGGTTGTGCACATATCTGAGGGCCCCAGGACACAATCCCTTGCACCTTGCCATTGCAGACAAGAGGTCCACCTGAATCACCCTGCAAGAAAAACAAAAAAAGGATTAGAGATGCATGGGAAGTTTTTCTATTCTTCTTCTTTTTTAATCTTAAAAATTGACAGATGTTTTCATAAATTCAGCTGGAAGAAATTGAAATTTTAAAAAATTTAATTTGAGAGAAAATGCAACTAACAAATTCACCCAGATTCATCTAAAAGTTATAGCTTTTAAAAATCTAGCATTGGTGTACATTTTGGTGCTGTGTTCGGATTGCCACTTGCTATTCCCTTTTCCCCTCAACACATTGCTTCTGACAGTTGCCTGCCCCTCTTCCTGATGGATGAATCCCTTTTGAATTGGATTGGGTGAAAACTCTGCTCTTGCCCTCTTAGATAACAATATAGCAACAGTGGGACATTTCTTTACAGTCAGAATGGAAGAACTTAGATTTTAGATATCAGAATACAAAAGAAAGCAAAACTGTCATACTCGTTCAGCCCTGAACTTGATGACTTCTACACATCCATTGCTGCACTGTGATATCTACTTTGTGGTTGAAATCCTGTGGCACAGTTACACAAACAGTGTAACTTTTAAATGCAAACTGCCCTAAGCTATGAAATCTCCATAGGCATCCATAGTATATGGTGCATGCTGAATCAGTGTGCAACAGATAGTGTCTGTGAAGATGTCTTAACTTATGGCAATTGGTTTCCCAAAGTTATGCTGCTTGTATACTTGTGCAATAGGATTTCAGCCTGTGAATTAAATTAAATTAAATTTAGCTGACCCGCCTAAAGACACACGTGGTATTTGAAAGTTCTAGTCAGTGTTTCTTATAATTCCTGGTGTGTGCTCACTGAGGGTAAACCAGAGCATATAAATGTCAATTTTCTATTACAACTCTCAGAGTGCCCAAACTAGCCAGGGCAGCTAGAGGATTCTGGGAACTATTGTTCAAAAATAAATGTTTCCAGACTTTCCAGTGTCTGGAGGTGTGAAAATCTGTCAATCTTGATCTCATTGGCTGAAGCCCAGTAATTAGTTGCAACTAGAGTAGGCCTACTGAATCAATAGAATTTACACAAGGATTGACTCACCAAATTCCCACTGGACCCATTTTAGTTCTGACTTGCCACTGGATTTTAACCATTGCATTTCTCATTTACCCAGCCGCATTCTTGTTCCCTCTCGGTTCTTTATGATTTTTTTTAAAACTCCCACATCAAACTTCATGCATATTTTGTTTGCTTTTTTCTAAAACACAGGCATTTCTAATGACTTTTTTCTATTGGCTACATGTTGTGCTTATATTTATATATCTGTTGGCAATTTCAGAGGTGTGAAATGGATATTTCCATAGGTAAATATGGAAAACTATTTCTATCTTTATTCCAGAACGGGTTGGTTGGAGTTTTTAAAACCTCACATGCTGCCTGTACTTTGAGTGACCGGTGGGGGTGGGGACTTTTCTGGGTTGAGGTTACTGTCAATCTATCCAGCATTAACCAATCATTACTCCTGCCTCTGAATTCAAACAAAACCCTGCCTCTCAGCTGAGTTCCCCCCCTCCTTTAGTCTGTTGAAGTCTGTTTCTTTGTTTGCTGTTGATCTGTTCACAACTGTAAGTAATGAAACATTTTAATTTTTTCTGCTACAAATGTCTCAGAGTGAGTTACTGGGAACATAAGTGTCAGTCAATGAGAAAGGGGTGAACTATCTGGGCAACCTGTAGCTATTCTCTGTGAGTCTTTGCACTTCTACTGTATAAGATATTTTACTAGAAATTCAAAACTCTGAAACAGTATTTGTCCATGGAGAAATCGCAGAGCATAGAAATAATACTTTTTTTGGACTACAGGTTCCAGAATTCTCCAGTCAGCATGACAATTATTAGTGTAGGGAAATTCTTGGAATTCTAGTCCTATAAAGTAACTTCTCCAGGACCTCTGGCATCCACATGCGCCTCACAAATATCCTTCAAGAAGTTCAGTTCAACTCACCTGGCAAGTATCTGTGCCTCCCTCCATCCTGCCAGCACAGACCATGTTCTCATTGATATATCCAGGATAGATGGATTGGCAAATGTTGTGACTGATAATGGTGATGTTTGCACAGTGCAGAACATCCGGGAAATGTACTATGGAAGGAAAAAGAGAGAAGATACAGATGGTAGACAAAGCAGAGGTGTGCAGTTTGTAGCCCAGCAGATGTTGTAGGACAGCAGACTCCATACACCAGCATAGGCAGTGATGAGAACTGAAGTCCTACAGACTCTGAAAG
Source organism: Intellagama lesueurii (assembly GCA_037013535.1). Taxonomy (NCBI): domain Eukaryota; kingdom Metazoa; phylum Chordata; class Lepidosauria; order Squamata; family Agamidae; genus Intellagama; species Intellagama lesueurii. The sequence continues at coordinate 11,436,268 of JBAJHW010000009.1, read as the reverse complement.
GGTCAGTAGGTGCTCAACTTTGGGACAGAGTGATTTTTATTCTCCCAGTTATTTTTAATACCTGAAAGTAGGGTCTTCCAAAGAGAGTGATTGGCAGGAGATGATGGTGGACAAAAGGAAGGATTTCTTCAGCTGGCATCTACTTAACTCATGGAATTTCCAGAGCTCAGAAATGTTACTTTTCAAAGAGTACAACTCTCAGAATCTCCCAGCCAAACACAAAGAGAATAGCCCTATTTGGGCATTACAGACTACCTCTTCAGACTCACCCCCTTCGTTGTCACTTTTTCCATGCCGCCACTGCTTGAGTATGAAGGCGACAGATTCAAGCCTACTTGCATGCAGGGACTTATTTCCCATATACTCAATAATTATCACTAGCAGAAAATAACCATGGAGGAGGTGACTCTAGGAGCAACCTCCTAAGTGTCTTCAAACCACCAGACTCTTTAGCACCCATATAGGACTGAACTCCGTCAGGGGTCTATCATGTTGGCTCTCAATCTTTGTCTTCAGGTATAGCATGTCTCTGAATACTAGCTGCTTGGGAGTGAGAGTGGGGAGGTGGCTCGTTCTTCCATGGCACACTCAAAGACTTCCTTCAGGCATCTGGCAGATCATTATGAGAAACAAGATGCTGGATTAGAAGGACCTTTGCTTGGATCCATGAGGGCTTTTCTTTTTGCTATGGAGGGTGAATCTGTCATTTTCTAGCCTGAGGTCTAGTTGTGGCTTGCCTACTTATGCCTGAATGGCCATACTTACAACTGCAGCATTTGCTGGTATCTATATACAGTCCAGCAGCACTGAGAACCTTAGAATCTCCTGTGCTCTTGGAGACATGTATAGAATCAGTCCAGGGAAAGAAACCCACTGTTTATAAATATCTGTTATCAGTTAGTAAATATGATACACAAAGTCTCAGGAATGAATGGCACAGGGAACTAGACAACACTATCTTGTCTATCCAATGGCAGTGTTAGCCAGAATGCCTGATATACTACTACCAATAATAATAATAATAATAATAATAATAATAATAATAATAATAATAATAATAATAATAATAATAATAATAATAATAATAATAATAATAATAATAATAATAATAATAATAATAATAATTGCAGAGCTGGAAGGGATTCTATGGGTCATCAAGTCCAGCCCCTGTCAAGGAGGCACAGTGGAGAATCAAACTCCCAACATACTTAAACCACCGAGCTATCTAGCAGTATGCTATATCTATGGATTTTAACCTATGACTATCCAGCAAAAAAATCATGCTTAGAATATATGGGATATCATAAGTACTTCTTAGGAAATCCTCTAGGTACTTGCGCTGCAATTTTCCTGATACATTTCTTAACTGTTATGTTCCTTTGTTTGTTTTTAAATATTAACAAATAGAGATGGGCATGAACGGATGGTTCAGTGGTTTGTTTATCAGCCAAACAGGTGTTTGACACTTCAGAGCCCAACCTGGTGGGTGCCCACTTGGGTTCAGTGGCCTGGCTTCCATGCCCCGCTTCTTCTGGGCACTGCCTCTGAGTGGGTGCCCACTGGAGGACGCAGGGCTTTGAAGTGCTGAACACCTGTTCAGCCAATAAACAAACCACCAAACTGGCAATTCGCACCCATCTCTATTAACAAATAGTATTATTTTTAAAAATGCAGACCATCACTTCAGCGATGTCATTCAACCAGTGATGTCTGCATTGCTCAGTTTCACGAATTCACAGAGGTCTCTATGACTCTTCTGTTGTAATATCTTCCAATAGCTGGAGTAGATGGCATGAACTAAAGCATGCCTCATCCTAACCAATAATTTCTTAGGGGGAAAAAACCAAAGGAAGCTGACTTATCCATATTCAGACCCTCAGTCAATCCAGTACTGTTGATGCTGTCCTGCTACAACTGTCCATGATTTCAGGCATGGAATCCCTATCTGGAGATGCCAGTAACTAGGAACATCTGTGCTCAAAGCATTTGGTCTCCCACTAGGAAGACCAATACAGCCATCTTTACTTAAGCTCTGGCCCTTCAGAGGCTTTGGGATGGTGACCCCTATACTACTCCCTCTCTATGCTGTTGAGGACTTTGTGGTGTTCAGAGGAGACACTCTAGAATGCTCTTGCACCATAGAGAGCTGCTGTATCTGCCACCAAATAATAACAGCAAAAACTGGGCCCTTCCAAAATGTGGCACTTGTGGCTGAATTTCAACTGCAGTAGTAATAAGTTCAAAGGGGCATGCATGACAAATGTGACCTTTTTTGGACTATATTTCCAGAATACAGAACCAACTGAGGAGATCTGGGAGTAGTAATCCAAAAACATTAGGTCACATTTCTTGTCTGTGCCCCAGAAGCTTTGAAGTGACCCACCTCTGGGGTATTCAAGTGCAGCCTAAACCACAACCTACAGAAAATAAATTCATAAGGTTATGAAAGCTACTAAGAGACTGGGTATGAGGAACAAAGACTCCCGCAGTCCTGTAAAGGCTAAAAAGTTCTAGTTGCCATAGGATTTCGAGGACGACAACTTGCTTCTTTGGATGCACCTGAAATCTGAAAGCCTACACCAACTCACATTACAACTCAGGACCAAATGGCCCACAGTTTACAGGTTTTACAGAGAGATTTATATGTCCTAATGTACCTTTCCCCTTCATGGATTGCTGCCTTGTCGTGGCGAAGGGGCTTGAGTAATTCAGAGACGCTATGGGCTATGCTGTGCAGGGACACCCAAGATGGACAGGTCATAGTGGAGAGTTCTGACTAAACGCGATCCACCTGGAGCAGGAATTGGCAAGCCACTCCAGTATCTTTGCCAAGAAAACTCCATGGACAGAAACAAAAGGCTAAAAGATATGACGCTGGAAGATGAGCCCCTCAGGTCGGAAGGTGTCCAACATGCTACTGAGGAAGAGCGGAGGACAAGGACAAGTAGGTCCAGAGCTAATGAAGTGGTTGGGCCAAAGACGAAAGGATGCTCAGCTGTGGACGCACCTCGAAGTGAAAGGAAAGTCCGATGCTGCAAAGAAAAATACTGCATAGGAACCTGGAATGTAAGATCTTTGAACCTTGGTAAGCTGGATGTGGTCAAACAGGAGATGGCAAGAATAAACATTGACATCCTGGGCGTCAGTGAACTAAAATGGACGGGAATGGGCGGATTCAATTCAGACGATTACCATATCTACTATTGTGGGCAAGAATCCCATAGAAGAAATGGAGTAGCCCTCATAGTCAACAAAAGAGTGGGAAAAACTGTACTGGGATACAATCTCAAAAATGATAGAATGATTTCAATACGAATCCAAGGCAGACCTTTCAACATCACAGTCATCCAAGTTTATGCACCAACCACCTATGCTGAAGAGGCTGAAATTGACCAATTTTATGAAGACTTACAACACCTTCTAGAACTGACACCAAAGAAAGATGTTCTTCTCATTATAGGGAACTGGAATACTAAAGTAGGGAGTCAAGAGATAAAAGGAACAACAGGTAAGTTTGGCCTTGGAGTTCAAAACTAAGCAGGGCAAAGGCTAATAGAGTTTTGTCAAGAGAACTGACTAGATGGGCGGGATAAAAATGTAAGAAATAAATAAATAAATAAATAAATAAATAGAACAAGAAGGTCATCACAAACACTCTTTTCCAACAACACATGGACATCACCAGATGGGCAATACCGAAATCAGATTGATTATGTTCTCTGCAGCCAAAGATGGAGAAGCTCTATACAGTCAGCAAAAACAAGACCTGGAGCTGATTGTGGCTCTGATCATCAGCTTCTTATAGCAAAACTCAAGCTTAAACTGAAGAAAGTAGGAAAAACCACTGGGCTAGTCAGGTATAATCTAAACCAAATCCCTTATGAATACACAGTGGAAGTAAAGAACAGATTTAAGGAACTAGATTTGGTGGACAGAGTGCCTGAAGAACTATGGATGGAGGCTCATAACATTGTACAGGAGGCAGCAACAAAAACCATTCCAAAGAAAAGGAAATGCAAGAAAGCAAAGTGGCTGTCCAACGAGACCTTACAAATAGCAGAGAAGAGAAGGGAAACCAAATGCAAGGGAGACAGGGAAAGTTACAGAAAATTGAATGCGGACTTCCAAAGAATAGCAAGGAGGGACAAGAGGGCCTTCTTAAATGAACAGTACAAAGATATAGAGGAAAATAATAGAAAGGGAAAAAACAGAGATCTGTTCAAGAAAATTGGAGATATTAAAGGAACCTTTTGTGCAAAGATGGACATGATAAAGGACAAAAATGGCAGGGACCTAACAGAAGCAGAAGACATAAAGAAGAGGTGGCAAGAATACACAGAGGAATTATACCAGAAAGATCTGGATGTCCTGAACAACCCAGATAGTGTGGTTGCTGACCTTGAGCCAGACATCCTGGAGAGTGAAGTCAAGTGGGCCTTAGAAAGCATGGCTAACAAGGCCAGTGGAGGTGATGGCATTCCAGTGGAACTATTTAAAATCTTAAAAGATGACGCTGTTAAGGTGCTACACTCAATATGCCAGCAAGTTTGGAAAACTCAGCAGTGGCCAGAGGATTGGAAAAGATCAGTCTACATCCCAATCCCAAAGAAGGGCAGTGCCAAAGAATGCTCCAACTACTGTACAATTGCACTCATTTCACACGCTAGCAAGGTTATGCTCAAAATCCTACAAGGTAGGCTTCAGCAGTATGTGGACCGAGAACTCCCAGAAGTACAAGCTGGATTTCGAAGGGGCAAAGGAACTAGAGACCAAATTGCTAACATGCGCTGGATTATGGAGAAAGCCAGAGAGTTCCAGAAAAACATCTACTTCTGCTTCATTGACTACACAAAAGCCTTTGACTGTGTGGACCACAACAAACTATGGCAAGTTCTTAAAGAAATGGGAGTGTCTGACCACCTTATCTATCTCCTGAGAAATCTATATGTGGGACAGGAAGCAAGTTAGAACTGGATATGGAACAACTGATTGGTTTAAAATTGAGAAAGGAGTAAGACAAGGCTGTATATTGTCCCCCGGCTTATTTAACTTATATGCAGAATACATCATGCGAAAGGCTGGACTGGATGAATCCCAAGCCGGAATTAAGATTGCCGGAAGAAATCTCAACAACCTCAGATATGCAGATGATACCACTCTGATGGCAGAAAGTGAGGAGAAATTAAAGAACCTCTTAGTGAGGGTGAAAGAGGAGAGCGCCAAAAATGGTCTGAAGCTCAACATCAAAAAAACTAAGATCATGGCCACTGGCCCCATCACCTCCTGGCAAATAGAAGGGGAAGATATGGAGGCAGTGACAGATTTTACCTTCTTGGGCTCCATGATCACTGCAGATGGTGACAGCAGCCACAAAATTAAAAGACGCCTGCTTCTTGGGAGGAAAGCGATGAGAAACCTAGACAGCATCTTAAAAAGCAGAGACATCACCTTGCCGACAAAGGTCCGCATAGTCAAAGCTATGGTTTTTCCAGTAGCGATGTATGGAAGTGAGAGCTGGACCATAAAGAAGGCTGACCGCTGAAGAATTAATGCTTTTGAATTGTGGTGCTGGAGGAGACTCTTGAGGGTCCCCTAGACTGCAAGGAGAACAAACCTATCCATTCTGAAGGAAATCAACCCCGAGTGCTCACTGGAAGGACAGATCCTGAAGCTGAGGCTCCAGTACTTTGGCCATCTCATGAGAAGAGAAGATTCCCTGGAAAAGACCCTGATGCTGGGAAAGTGTGAAGGGAAGAGGAGAAGGGGACGACAGAGGACGAGATGGTTGGACAGTGTCATCGAAGCTACCAACATGAATTTGACCAAACTCCGAGAGGCAGTGGAAGACAGGAGGGCCTGGCGTGCTCTGGTCCATGGGGTCACGAAGAGTCGGACACGACTTAACAACTAAACAAACAATGTACCTTTAGGACTTGTTGTTGTACCCCATCCTGAAACAAGGCATTTTGTCCCAGGCACAGGGCACCTGGTTGGCAAGTCAAGGATTTTGACATTGTTGTTCAAGCAGACGGGAGTCAGCAGTTTAACAAGCATGATGTCGTGGTTTTTTGTTTGAGGATCATAGCTGGGATGCACAATGGCTTTAGATGCTAGTTTCAGCTGTTCAGTCCAGTCCAAACGTTTCAGATCATGCTCCCCAAGTCGTACAGGAAAAGGCCTGGAAAGAAACATACACAGACACATTGAGGAAAGATAGCCAATTGCAGGTCTGTGAGCTTTATTGCTGGACTGAAACTTTATGCAGACTTCAAGAAGGGTTTATTTGTTCATGGTCTTACAAAATGTAGTGCTTTAACTTATATGACTAGAAATGATAATCTTTGATAAAAGCTGTTGTTAAAAGCACAGAAGCAGCCTCAGTAGAAAAATAAAATAAAGTTGGAAATGGAAGGAGGTAAAACTCTGTGAATACTTTTTTTTTTGCTTTATCCTCTGTTAATGCATCAAGATAAGCACAAAAGAAAAGCTTCATCATAGTTTAGAAATGGTGTTTCTTCGTGTTTTTCAAAAGTAGCCATTATTAGAGGTGTGTTGTGTTGCTGTTTGTGGTCTAAAGAGAGTGCCTCCTGAAGAACCACCACGCCTGGGAAGCAAAGCAGCAGGAAATGAAGACCGAGAAGGAAGTCTAGCTTGAAGGGGGATCTGTCCTTGTCCAGTTGAGTGAAATGAAGGTGTGTCTGCAGGTACTGTATGTGTTTGCGAGATGGAATGCCTAGAAGTCTACTTGGGAAATTCTTTGAGAATCCTGCGAGTTGGAGTCCAAAAACCTTGAATGGCCTACCCTTAGTTATATGCTGGCTGGATAGCTCAGTGGTTTAAGTATCTGGCTGCAGAACCAGAGGTTGGGCGTTCAATTCCCCACTGTGCCTCCTGAAGAGAAGAGCCAGCCTGTGTGGCCTTGGGCAAGAGTGCCTCCAAAAGAAGGGAATGGTAAACCTGAGTATTCTCTGCCTGGAAAACCTTGAAAAAGGGTTGCCATAAGCCAGAATTGACTTGATGGCACATTCATATTAATAGTAGTTGTTGGGTTTTCAAGTCACTCCCAACTTACAGGAACCCTGATAGGGGTTCTGAGGCATGTGAACCATTCAAGGAGTGGTTTATCATTTCCGCCACCACTCCCAGTAGGTTTCTATGGCTTACCAGAGATTTAAACCCAGGTTTCTTGAGACCTGCTCTGACTCTAACTACTACATTACACTGGCCTCTCTTTTTAAAAGTACAAAACAATTATAAAGTCAATTCCATTAAACAACAGCAATAACAATCTTTGACACTTCTAAGGACATCTTAATGACAGCTATCACCAACCATGGTTGTGTTTGTCACTTGAGATTACAAATGAGTAACTATCATGCATAGAAATCTAGCTACAACCAAACTGCATCTGTGCTTCTTACATTTGTTTATCAATTGTACTAGCTACTTTGGTTAGTATTCACATTTGATTCTTAAATAACTCTTTTTCCCTCTGCCATAACACCAATATCCATGCACATGCAGAAACATGCTGCAGCAGAGAGAGAGAAAAATGGAGGGGTGGCCCACACCATCAGTGAGGATAGGATCAGAGCTCAAAAAAGTTACTTTTTAAAATAATAATCCCCAGAATCCCCCAGCCATCTTGAAGGTTCTGGGAACAGTAATCCAAAAAACTTTTTCTAGCTTTTAGTTTTTCCGAGCATTGGAAACTGCAGTTAATAACAATAATAATTCTGTGCCATCAAGCCAATTCTGACTTATAACAACCCTTTTCAGGATCCTCTGAAGTGGTTTACCATTTCCTTCTTCTGGGGGTGCCCTGGGACTGTGCAGTTTGCCCAAGAACACACCGGCTTTTCTCCCAGGAGGCACAGTGGGGAATCAAACTCCCAATCTCGGTCTCCTCAGCCACATACCTAAACCACTGAGCTATCCAGCAGTTCTCCAGATGATCGGCAATTTTGTCCTGTTCATTTTGGAGCAGAAGGTTACAACATTTGCAATTATTTTCGTACATTGAACAAAAATATAGTAAGATGTAAAAAAACCTAAATGTGAGAGAAAGCAGTACTGACAGATCCATCCATCTAGTCTATATTCTTCTTAAAGCGTGGCACCCAGAATTTGACACACAGTTTTCAGAGTTTGGAAAAGTTACTGCTTGGAACACAACTCCTAGAATCCACAGCCAGTAAGAACAGTGGAAATGTAGTTGGGGCAAAGTACCTTTTCTAAGCTCTGTTTAATATCCACACA